>OX422207.1:828728072-830055155 GCA_949130495.1 Sambucus nigra
GGATTGTGTTGTTTATTGATGATGGGTAGTGGATGAGAGGTTGTTTTTAGGTGTTCCCTACTCCTTCCCTTTAGTTGTCAAGACTTGGTCCTCACTTGGCGTGCTAGTCTTTTTTTTAGGGGGGGGGGCAATATTACGTCAGTTCTCTTATCAATTGGAGGAAATAAGAACCGGGTAGTGTAGGCTTTTTTTTTCCATCTTCTTTTTGGGTTAAAGTGAGTACAGAGACTGCTTCATGTAATATCTAAACAAGGATAATAAAAGTGATTCTGGTCATGGTGGTGTATTTCTTTACGATTACAATATATGCTTATTTTTTGTAATTGTAATTTTTTTTGTTTATGGACCGAATGGGACCGAGACCGAACACGAACCGCTTGAACATCGAATAGGACCGAGACCGATTATTCCGGTCCAGTCTCGGTCCATAATTTTCTAAGACCGATTAATGCGGTCCGGTCCCAAAAATACGTCTGAACCGGACCGCGAACACCCCTAATATAAAGTAATGTTAAACCAACACAGAAACAGGATACAAAAGTGTAACACAATTAATGTACTGCACTCGCATTGTCTCGTACCCGAATCCAACAATAATGGAGCCTAGATACGAACCAATGTGGATGAGATAAGTTAATTGAGTCGCACTTTTATGTCTAGTTTTTGTGTAAGCCTCGCATTTTCCTTTTATATACGACTTCTTAGTTATTAAAGCATCCATTAAGAAAATGTGGTGAAAATAGTTATAAGAATATTTTTATTCAAAAAAATAAATGATTTTTTTATTAGGCTCAGTTATATAAATCTTTTTGTATTTTCAGCATGATGAAAAAAAAACACTGTGGTCCCTATTTTTTGTGATGTATACATAAATTTTTGTAATTTATATGTGAATTTTTATAATTTATACATAAATTTTTTTATGAACACGCGTTAGGTTCGTATTTACCTAACGTGTAAATTCAATATTCAATAATAGACGTATGCTGTCATTTCAGCCTTCTTTCGCCTTTCAGGGACTATCCAAAAGAGAATCCAATACTTATTGGTCGTGAATATACCTAACATATAAGGTATATATTAAGAGCCGAGGAATGATGGTGCTTTAAAAATGTATTAAAAATAAATAGCAATCTACTCCTTCGCCCAAAATTAAGATTTCCTTTTCTAAAAATAAAAATATGCTTTATCAAAACGTGTTCACCATTGTGAACATTGGTTAATTGATTATGACTTGAAAATGAAACTATAGTGTTAATTTCATACATTCCAAAAAATAGAGTGATTCTTAATTTGGGGCCAGAATAGTAGTATTTTTCATAGCCAAAAGACTATTTAAAAGTAATCACTAAAATAAAATATATTACCTTCATTTATTATAGGGCATTTAATGAAAGTCCACGATTTTTTAAATTGTTTTTTGGCCAATATATTATTAAAAATAATTGTTAATCTTAATAGTGACATTAGCCCAGTACTAGTGATATTAATTGGACAAAGAAAGAATGACATGTCAACACTAATACATAGGCATTTTTTGATAACTTTATCGGAAATTCGACCTGACAGTCAGCGTTGTCGCGGCACTACTACGTCACTCGGTCTAGTTGAAACAATTATTATTATTATTACCCGTTAATATTGTTATAACCTTTTTGTTACATTAAAAATAAATTGAATTAAACATTGATAAAACTATTTTTATGAATCACTTGTGACATAGGAGTTTATTTGAACTAAATGTGTATTAAAAAATGTTCGACGGACTATTTGGTATATGTCCATTTTTTAAAGGAGGACAAGAAAATCAAAGAGAATGGTAGTATAATACTTCTTAAAGTGTCATGTTGTTTCAATAAATAGAAAAATATTATGCCTACCAAGTATTTACATTAAAAGTTGTTTATCAAGTGCATTAAAGTTTTGTACCTACAATAATTTACAACACCTGTAAATCCAAGGGTGGATTCATGTACAAGATTTGGTGGGCAATTGCCCACTTTAAGTTTTGACAATTTTTAACACTTGTGAAGTGAAATGAAATTTTTGAAAGAAAAACATTCCAAATTATGATAAACATAATAATCTGCTCACCTTCTATTTTACATGAAATATTAGTATTATACTTTGCCCACCATAAGAAAGATTTTTATTTTCGTCCCTCGGTAAATCGTTTTTGGAGTAAAAACTTGGTACGTATAGTATTACCCCAATAAATAATATAGCAAAGTACTCTTAGGTTCCTCGCAAACAAATTTTAAACACCAAAGGAATTTTGACAAATTTTAAATACTTAGGTCCACTGATTCTCTTTTTGTAGAAGTCCCTGCTAGTGGTACAACAAATGGACCTAATAGTAAATTGTCCTTAAATGCTTAAAAATTATCAACAAGGGACCTAATTATAAATCGTCCTAAATAATATCAAAATAAGAACCTTCTCAAATTAGGGTTATTTGACTTCTGATTTGTCCAATCTACACTTTGATATATTTTTCATATTATATCATTAGCCCCCATTTGAGTGGAATGTATCCACTTTAAATTATAAATTTTAAAAAATGTCCATTTTACTTTTTATTAAGTACGTTGAGAAAAATGATCAAAAAAAGTTTAAAAACTATTGTTGTTAATCAAAAATTTGCTTTTTATTTCAGATTCCAAAAAAATACAAAAAATTATTGGTGTTAAGTCCAATTTTTTTGTATATTTATAGATATTGAATTTTGAGAAGAAAAAGAAAAGTTCCATTAAATATGGTAAAATGTTAAAAACTAGAAAATAATTTTTCCCATTATTTTTCCTAGAATATAAAGTAAGACGTTATAAAAAAAGACTAAATTTTAAGCCCCACGATGATATTTATTCTCATTTATAAAAAAAAACTCAAAAACCTAAATTTAACCATCCATTTAATCCATTTATCCTTACTCGGATAAAACAACAATTCCACATTTTTTTCTTCATTTCTTCATCTTTTTCTCTTCACTATGGCAAAATACTCCGAAAATTGATGTTTACTAGATCCATGTGGATTAACAAATCAACATAAACTCAATGGCATAATTATTTCCCGCGGTGAAATAAAGAAACACCGACTCGCATTTTAGTCGTCACCACGGGAAAACGCATTTTGATCGTGGGGGTGTACAGTGGTGACCGTGAGGGTCGCGGGAGCCACTATTTTATTTGGTCTTTTAGAATTTGTTATACACGAAAAACACACATTCCTCACGCCAACTCTCTCGTCGTGCATTTTCGTTCTTTAAGAAACCTTATTTTCTCAATAAACTCAGAAGCGCAAGTGTTAGTGGAATGGATTGCCAAACAAAATTTTAATTTTTAATTATTATTAACCGAGTGAAAAACAAACCAATTTTAATTTAGCACCTTTTAAACATACATCGTGAAAATTTATTAACCAATTTTATTTTTTGCTAATCATGCATCTAGGTGATTTGCAAGGAAAAAATAAGGATCAATCTGCAACGCCACGATGCACGAGGAAACCCCACAATGAAAAAAACCCTGAGAAGACCTAGCCTGTGCAAATCCACTATAATATAGGTATCATACAAAGGCGTATTAGACTTACTCACAGATTCGACACCTTTAAGCCTAGATGCACTATACGCTCCATGAACCTTCTTCACAACCATCGTTAGACACCTTCCAACGACTTTCAATGCAGGAACCTCCCACGTCTCGTTATCCACCGATCATGTTGCTTTGGCTAGTCTACTATTACCGCAACGAAATATGAAATCCACTGCACGAAATGTACTCAACAGTAATGAAGAGTAAACTAATATTGGTGCTCAAAACTTGAGATCTGAATCATACATATTATCTTATTTCTTTGATCTCAAAACTTAGATGTAATCTAGGGTTACAAGAGTCTCTTTATTCGATATAGAAATGTGTTTTCGTAACATTTTTTTTCAAAATTCTTTGTTGTGCCTTTTAATTTATAGATAAATAGTAAAAGACGGTGGCACGCATCCGAAGGCAACTCGTTCGAATAAAAAACACAAACTCGTTCGAACGACATTGGGTACCTGGTTCAAACGAAAACTTAAGCCATTCGAATGACATCCCAATTCTCGTTTTAACGAGCTTCGCACAAAACTTTTTTTCAAGGCAGAAAGTTATCATTTGATCGAAATGCCCAAAATTGTTTGAACGAAAATGAAAACAAAAAATATTTTTTCTTGAGAATTCGTTTTCGAAAAAATGCCTCAATAAACTTTTAAAAACATAAACACTCAAAACGAAACACAGGGATCAATATAATACACCATTCATGCCTTTCTTTAAATACCATGGATGAAGATGAAACTTCGCGCGAAAGTTGATGTCGCTTTAACTCGATTGTTATGGTCTTAGATACATCATAGGCTTGAAGTGAAAACATACCACTATCCTAACATATAACCCAAACAGTTTTCTCCAAGCCGAATAAAGTCAATATTACAAATTTAAAATAAACGTTTTACAAACTTGACACGTATCCCCTTTGGCTATTCCAGGACAAAACCAAAAATAAAAATATTAGGTCATCAAGATATAAGACTCAATCCCAACCCCCAAAAAGAAAAAGTAAAAACCGACACTTGATCGATTATAGCTCTTGAGTAGTTTTGCTCTTATGAAACTTTCTTGCATCGCCGCTATAACCTCAACACTTAACACACATTTCAAATTCATAGATAATGAGAAAAAAATAAACAGCATATGAAACAAAACTTCCATATGTTTAATGTCTCCCACTAAAGGTAAATTTATTTCCCTTTTGTTGGGAATAGATAAAGGCAAAGATGCATAATATGAAACAACTTTTCTCCATTAATGTGACACAAATAAGATAAAGTAAACAAGCATATCATGCAATGTGAAGTGAAACGACAATGACAAACAAACTCGATAACACAAGCAAAAAGAATCCAAATGATGAAACATATGATACCAATTTGATACAAACAAATTTGAAGCATATGATACCAATGTATACATACATACATACATACATACATACACACACATATATATATATATATATATATGTGTGTGTGTGTGTGTGTGTGTGTGTGTGTGTGCACGCGTGAACATATATCAATATCGCACATAAATATGTAGATATAATACAATAAAAGACACACAGACATAGTTTTTCACACTCGTATGGCATAAATATGTCTAGACTAGATGTGGTAAGGAGTGAAGAGGCATAAACCAGAAACAAAAGAAATATCTCACAAACACTCAAAAAGCCCAAGGAGTTCTATATGATCGCATTAAATTGTGAAATTTAGATTTAGCCTCATATGACAAATAAAGATGACTCAAAATGGACAAACAAATAAAACGCACACGTGCCTAGAAAATATTGACGATTCTCAAATCAATAGCGTCAAACATTTAATGATGCCTTATAACATGATAAAAATTAAACATATTCATTTTTTCACCTTTTTTTAGATAATATTTTTTATAATTAATTTTTAAACTTGGTCTTGGAAATTATTTCCTTTTATTTTCTTTTCTTTTTCAAAGGAACTTGCCAATAGTGGCCTTTCATGCAAAGGAGATTAATTTCATAATACCAATTTCAATTTATATACACACACACACACACTGAAACACATATTGAAACGCACATTAACATACATACACACACTGAAACATACACTAACACATACGAGAGATGGAGAGAGAGAGAGAGAGAAAATAGTACTTATTCACAGAGAGAGGGAGGAAAGATGATATGGACGGATGAGAGAGGGAGGAGAGATAAGAGTGGACGGATGAGAGAGGGAAGAGAGAGGAGGAGTCACCTGTTCACACACACACACAGAGAGAGAGAGAGATAGAGAGAGAGAATAACAAGGGAGAGAGCAAAAAAGAAGACAACCAGGGCTTTATATTTTTAAAGTTGTCATGGACGTGTCACGGTCAAAGATCGTGACAACTTTCTCAGGTTATCACGGTCGTTGACCGTGACATGTCCGTGATAACACAATTTGCCACGATCAAAGATCGTGATAATAAACGCGTGTTTTGTTGTCACGATTTTTGACCATGACAACCTTGGCTGGGTGAAGAGTGACATTTTGGCTATTTTGGTGTAGTGTATCTTCATCGACAAAAGATTTATCATTTAGGCTCACATAACTAGCCAAAAAAGCTGCGAGGTTATGCTCAACGAGAGAATCAGGTTTCTCTCCCCATTCACTATCACTAAGGGTAGCATTGTAAGCTTTAGCCTTCTTACCTTATTTCCTTATTATAGTAGGACACTCTCGTGCATGATGCACAAACCCTTGGCATTTGTAACACTTATCTCCATCATCCATCTTCTTAGGGTTATACATATTATTCCTATCACAATCGACGTTAAAGTTCTTGGATTTCTTACCCAAACTCAAATCCTTTCGAAGCATAAGAAGCTTAGTGAACTTCCAAAAAAACATAGAAATGTCTTCGGGATCTAAATATCCCACACTATTAGAATCTGACACACCCTCCTTATAAATTTTCAAAGCAACGCTCCTTTCTTTCCTTTCATATTTCTTCCTACACTACACCAAAATGGGTAAATTGACACCCTTCCAGCGGCTAGCCTTGTCACGGTCATTGACCATGACAAAAAAATACGCATTTTTTGTCACTGCCAATGATCGCGACAAGTCCGTGACAACTACTTGTCCCGGTCATTGACCATGACAAGTCCACCCTTTTCCCCTTCTTCCCCCCCCCCCCGGTCGATTCTTCCCTCCTTTTCTCTCTCTCTCTCTCTCTCTCCGCTGCTCTCCCTCTCTCTCTTTACTTTCAGGGTACTTTCTCTCTCTCTCTCTCTCTTCCATATATATATATATATATATATATATATATATATATATATATATATATATATATATATGTATATATATATATATATATATGTGTGTGTGTGTGTGTGTGTGTGTGTGTGGTGGGTGGGGAAGGGGGTGGGGCAGGGTGGGGGGATGTTGATTGTGTGTGTGTGCGTGTGTGTAGTGTTGTGTTGTGTGTGCGCGTGTGTGTGGGGGGGGGGGGGGGGAAGGGGGTGGGGCAGGGGTGGGGGGAGGGGAGGGGACAGGGATGGGTGTGTGGTGGGGGTGGGGGGCTGCGGGTGTGTGTATGTGCGCGTGTGTGTATATGTGTGTGTAGTGTGCGTTTATGTGAGTGTTTGTGCGTAATGTTCCTTGTAAACGAATTGATTAGTTATTAATTTTTTTAGTAAATTAATATATGATTGCCCCTCATTGTAAATTAGTAAATTAATATATGATTAATTATGAAAGTAGGATTGCCCTCATTGTAAATTAGTAAATTAATAATTGTATACTTTAATTGTTAGTTTAATTGATGAAAATAATTAATTAAGTAGATGAATTAGGAGTACGGGATACGCATTTGTTGTTGACATTGCTATTAGATTATAGTGGATCGATATTTGGTTGGTTAGTTTTAAAAGTGGCATGACCACTGGATTATTGTCCATATGGGGGTGGGATTTTTCAACTTTTTTTTAAATTACTTTGTATATCGAACAATATATATATAGTATGATAATTAAATGAAACATACTTGAAATTACATATGTGCGTGTGTGCGCGCGTGTGTGTGGTGGGTGAGGGGTGGGGAGGGGGTGAGGCAGGGTGGGGGAAGGGAGTGGGGCAGGGTGGGGGGCTATTGTGTGTGTGTGTGTGGTGTGTGTGCATGTGTGTGTAGTGTTGTGTGTGCGCATGTGTGTGTGGTGGGGGAACGGGGTAGGGCAGGTGTGGGGGGGAGGGGGAAATGATGGGTGGGGGTGGGGGGTTGCGTGTGTGTGTGTGTGTGAACGTGCGCGGGTGTGGAAAGTGGAGGATGGTTTCAGGTGAGGATCTAAAAATGTTGATGGAAACTTGAAATGTGTAAAGTCAAGATCCAAACAAAGTGGTGGGGTAGAAGGAACAATGGGTGGGATAAACGGTATATCGGGGGGATAAACGGTGGAGGAAGATGATCCAACTCAAGCGTGGGACACACACTCATTGGGAGGAGTAAATGAATACTCACAAGGGAGTGTGGTTTCTAAAGATGGAGTGGTCAACTTCTTCACAAGAGTAGCATCAGTGAATGTGGTGGTGGCGGTGGTCGAGGTGGACACAACACGCTATAATCGGGACTATATGGAGAATACTCATATGAAGTGTGTGGGGTGGGGCCAAGTTCATCATACACGAAAGGATTGCTTTCGTGATGGACAAATGGTTGATACTCATGGGGTGCGTAGTGAGGGGACTGATCGTGACTGGGTGCACAAGGTTGCCATGACAACTGTTGGAACGTGTGAGGATCCACAACATCGGGTTGGGATTCGTATTGCGTGGAAGGGTGATCAGGCCTCCATGAATAGCTCGGGTGCTCACACAACTCGGGATTAGGTATAGCGGGATAGTAGACCGAGGTGGGTTCCGAAACAGTGTCATATGGATACACATGCTCCATGGTGGGTTTGGATGGATATGGAATGTAAGGGCACTCATGGGACATGTGATCGTCATAATAACAGTGGGCGCACAACAAATGATGAGACACGTCCACACTTGACACCTAGGGTGATGGAATAGGAGGTGCGTGCATATATGGGTCAAGAGTATCAAGGGCACTTGTGAGAGAGGTGAAACCACTAAGTATCTCATAAAGAGACGGCTCAAGATTACTCTCACACGTGTCGCGTGGCAATGGAAAATGACCAAAGTAGTCCCGTAAGGGACGTTATCCGACCATGAGGGGAAAAATATTTTTTTTGGAGTTTTTAATTTTTTCAAAAAGAAAGAAAATATTTTTGAATTTTTTGAAAAATGGGAGAAAGAAAATATTTTTGGACTTTTTTTTTTTTATAAAAATGAAAGAATATTTTTGGAGTTTTTTGTTATAAAAATGAAAGAAAATATTTTTGGATTTTGTGGAAGAAAAGGTGGGGAAAATGTGGACTCTTTGAATTTGGACGAACCAACTAAAACCGACTACCGAAAAATTAAATTGGACACACACACACGTCAAGAAGAATTCCTAACTAGCACATAGCCAATTTTAATCTTTGAATTTAGCGAAAGGGTAGTCAAATTTTAATTAAGTCCGCGGCCGATAAAAAAATCACGAAAATCTTAGTGATCACCATGGCAAAAATATTCTCCTAGTGGGCTACCTAGTTGATTGATTTTAAATTTAGTGATGGCTAGGGTAGCACACAATGGTAAGCGAGTGAGTCGGGTGATGAAATTCCCTTCTCGTGAGTGACCGAGTGTAGGTCTTAGTAATTTAATTCATCACACCATTCGAAAATAAATGCAAGAATAAAATCACACAAGAGCACACAAAATAATTGACTCGTTAACAGGAGAGGCGCGTGGGTGTAAGAAATGTACCTCCCACGGTTTTTAGGCCGTGGGGTGCCGAAAAAATTTGAGTTGACCGGGGGGAGATTACGCCTATCTCAGTCGTCCCCGGCAACGACGCCATTTGATAACTTGACTTTTTATCTCCCCGACAACGACGCCATTTGATAACTATACTTTTGGGTGTAGTCGTTGTTGAAAGCCAAGTTAATCAAAACCTTGAATTACCTACAAAATATAACAATCTAAAATGTAGAGGTAAGTAAGGGTATCAATCCACTTCCTAGGGAGTAAGCTAGAGACAAGTTCAATTGTAATTCACTTTTTATTTTATTTTTGTGCTTTTTCACTTTTCTACTTTTTTTAGCTTTTTCAAATATTAAAACAAATGGGTGAGGTGAGATTTAAACTAACTAAACTAAAGTGTGAGATGAAAACAACTAACTAGAAAGTTACTAAAATGACAATTAAAGTCTAAACTAAAATAAGAGATAAAGTGAGGTAAATAATTGTGAGAACAATCAAGGAATGGGATTACACCACAAATTTTAGTTATTCTAATTAATTAATTTAATTATTTGAATTCTCCCAAATTAATATCAAAATTACAAACCAACTCTCGTTGCAATTGTAATTATAATAGTAATCTTTTAGAATGTTAAGTTTAACACCTCACAACTCTAGAAAAATAGATCAACGCTACTTTTAATTAATCACCCGCTAGGATCGATCAATTAAAATTTATGTCAATCTTAGAAAATAAATTTAGAGTTGAAATTCAAGTTATAATACCCCACTTAAGAAACCCCTATCTCTAGTTCGAATATAAAATGGGTATTATAACTAGAATTTCGATTTTCTCTCGAAAATCATTTACGCTCTCTCGAGGCGTAAATCTAAGGGTGAGAGATCAAAATTAACATTCAAAGGGAAATTTCAAGTAATCAAACTAATTAAACTAAAATAACATCAAATAAGGGTTTCCCCCAACCCCTTGAAAGGGGATTTAGCGTAACATGATATGAAATATGACAAATTAATAATCAAGGCTAGTAAAATAAAAGAGAAGAGAATAGAACAAGCAAACCAAATCTCTTTGATAAAGTTGAACTCTACTCTTCCAAATTGAAGCATACAATCCCTCCAATTGAGCATCCAAATGATTTGAAATTAAATAATCACTCAATTAACTCTCTTATAATATTTAATCTCACAAATATCTAACAAAGATAAAAAGAATAAAATAAAACTATTTACAAATATTTCTACCTAATTTATTCTAACCTAACTCTCTACTTTTCTCTAGAATTTTCTCTCTCTATTTGATGATGAGTTCCCCAATGGTGTCTTGAGTCTTCTTTTACAGTAGATGCATGGCACGCATGGGGCTAAGGGGTATTTTGGGTAGACAAAGGTGCAAGAGGGTGTGTAAGGTATTGGGTGAGGGTTTATTTAGGAATTTAATGGAAGGTGCATGTGGTTTGGGTGTGAGGTCATGATAGTGGGAGAATGTGAGTATAAAATCTTATTTAGTATAAGGGTAATTTGGGTAAAGGTTAAAAGAGGTTAGTTGGGGTTATAATGGGTAAATGGGAATAAAGGGTTTTATTGGGACATGGGGTAATTGTTTGTTATTTGGTTTTGGTCTTTAGAAATTGGCAGGTCACGATTTTGGTTTTGAAGAAATGGGTTCAACATTGTTGAAATGGGTAAGGGATTGGAGATGAGGGTCGGGGTTGGTGTAGCGGGTTTTGGGGTTGGCATGGAGGGTTTGAGGGGGTCTGCGATTAGGTCGGCGCAGGGTTCGGTTTTAGGCCGGCGATTTGGTCGTCTGATGGAGGTGGATGAGGGGGTCGCCGGTAGTAGAGGCGGCTTGGGTTCGGGCAGCTCGGGTTGAGGCAGGGAGATGACGCTGGAGCAGCTGGGTGGCGGTATAAAGATAGGGAGCGCCACCGGCGCTGGTTGCTGGACGGAGGTGGTGCGATCCGGGTTAAGAAGGGTGTAACGCCGGTGAAGAGGGGGTTGGGCTCCGGCGAGGGGGTGTGGACGGATCTCACGGCTGCAGGTCAGGGGAAAGGGAGTAGGTGGTAGGTGGTAGGTTTAGGTTTGCCACCGTGGGAGTGGTGGGTTTGAGTTGTGTGTTGTTGGTTATGGAGGAGAGAGAGTAAGATGGGTTGTAGGTTGAAGATGGAGTTGGGGGGGGGGGGGTATTGGGTGGGTGAGGGTATAGGATAGTTGGGTGTGGCTTAGGGTGTAGGATAGATTAGTTGGGTATAGGGTGTGTCTTTGTGTGTGTGTTTAATTTGGACCCTTAAAATAAAACTAACTAATAAAAATAATAAAATAAAATAAAAGCCTAAAAAATAAAATCCTATTCTAAAATAAAACAAAGACTCAAATAAAACTAAATAGAAATGAAAATAAAAAATAAAACTAGAAATCTATTAAACTAAAACTAAAATCCTAAATAAATGTAAAATTAATTAAAACTAAAAAATGAGATCCTAAAAAAAATCTAATCCTAATAAAAATAAAACTAATCAAAATCAAAGTAAAATAAAATTATACTAATAAAAATAAAAATAGAAAATAAAACCAAGAGATCCTAAATAAATCAAAAATAAATCCTAAAAATAAAAATGACTCAAACTAAAAATCTAAAAAATAATAAAAAGACACAAACAAAACACACACAGGGTTTGGGGTAGGTTTAGGATAGGCTAGGGTTACGGGATAAGGTTACGGGGTTGGTAATTAGCTCTATTTTAACTGCATATTGCTTGGAAACTTTGCTTTTGACACCGCAACTGCAATTAAGCCTGCATAATTAACATTTAAGCACATAAGACCCATATTATCGAGAATTAGCAACTAAAGTACATCTATTTGGGGTATAAATTGTACAGTTTTGGGTGCTTATCACACCACCCCCAAACAAAGCGTTGCTAGTCCTCGAGCAAGAAGATAGAGAGAAAGAGAAAGAGAAAGATAAGTAACCAAAAGTGTACCACTTTCGCGGGCACTTGCGATTGCACTTAGCATCTGTAACAAGCCTTTAAACCTATAAGTTGCCCTACAGAACGGGTTGTGTCTCGTGAGGGTTTGCATGGAATATACCCACAAAATTATTATTTGCTAAAATTTATTGCAAGGCAGTCAATCTCTTATTAGACGTAGAATAATCGCACAATCCATCATAAGATAAATGATTTGAGAAATACAAGCTAGAATGTGTAAAAAGATTAAGCTAAGTAAATACTCAAGGCACGTCCTTCCTAGAACTCAACGTGTGTAGTGTGAATCAGTCAAAACGGGTCGAGTATCATGAGAGTAATTCCTAGATTGCCTCTTCGGAATCAACGCTTCAACTTCAAATCTCACGGATATATCTCTCTCAAACGAAGGGTCAGTGTATCGCTCTTGTGTGTGAGGAGGTGAGTAAATGTAAGCAAGTTCAAACGTCTCACACACATATATGAAAGAACGAACAATAAGAAAGAAAAGTGATCTCATGAAAGAAATGCTAATCACTATAGTGAGAACGTCGAGTTATTCACCACATTGACTTTCATTTGCCTGAACACCTAGGGGAAAACATGGATTTTTATGGGTGAGGGGAAATGAAATGGGATGAGAAGGATGGTATATGAGATGAGGTAAGGATGGTGATGTAGAATGGGCTTGATGTGTGAAATGATGGATATATGATGGATGAGCGAGAAGAGTGTACTATACTTTAGGCACATATGTCTTTATTACTAACTACAAACTCTCTTTCTTTTCTTTTCTCTTTTTTTTTTGATTTTTCTTTTCTTTTTCTCTATTTTTTTTCTCTATTTTTTTTTCTATATTTTCTATTTTTGCTATTTTTTTTTTTTCTCTCCTTTTTCAAACCAATAATGAAGACATTTAACATTTTGAAAAACACTCATTTATAAAAAATGAAAGATGATATATGAATGGAGGTGATAGGTGATGGTGTGGGGAATATGGAAAAGCATGGGAATGTAATGGTAATATGATAGGGGGAAAAGTGGTAGGTGTATGGATGAAAATCTAGTGATCGGGACAAATTTCAAGACACGCGTTTCTTACAACTCGAAAATGATGTCGTTCTCAGTGATCAAGCCAAAATTTTATGAAAGATAATGAGATCATACAACAATTAAAGTGCGGATCCAATGGAAGTTGAATCAACTTGTGACTCGGAGATTGCGTAGAACACTCTGAAAGGGTGAAATGCACAAATCTCACAAGCTAAAGCCTACACTAGTGATCCGTAAGGTTCTATTTAGAATTGTAGTACTCCTCAACTCTAAACCGTAGTGACGTGATGAGTGCGCAAATTTTATTGAGTCTAAAAATTCATAGTGCAACATGCCTTGCTACGTATTACATAAGCTATTTAGAAGATGGATGATTGAAAATTCACATCAATGAGTGAGATGAAAGAAACTGCACGAAATTTTAAAAATCAGGTTTAAAATTAAAAAATTTCAAAAGAGGTACGATTTTGATAAAATTCCCCACCTCCAAATAAAAAGGAACATCGTCCTCGATGTTAAGTAAAATGATTTTTAAAATTGAGAGCATAAGGTAGGAAAGAGATTACCAGAATGAACCGCTAATG
This sequence comes from Sambucus nigra, assembly GCA_949130495.1. NCBI lineage: Eukaryota > Viridiplantae > Streptophyta > Magnoliopsida > Dipsacales > Adoxaceae > Sambucus > Sambucus nigra. The sequence continues at coordinate 828,742,106 of OX422207.1, forward strand.
AAGTGGACAGATATCGCCAAGAATAAACCTGAGTGAGTGATAAGAAAAAAATGTGTACAAGTCTATAAACAGGATAAAGCATTGGGTGATGTGAAACACCACCCCCAAAGAGGATGAGACTAGTACAAGAAACGCGGGCTACCTCCCGGGAGCGCTAAGTTTAATGTCTTCAGCCAGACCGAACCATTCTCACTCTAAAGATAAGATCTATGAAAGCTCGGGGTGGCAGAAAAATGGGTGATGAAGATCAACCCCAAACAAGACTGAAGCGCCAATCTTGCTGGATAAAGGCTAAATGTGTCAATTCACTTGTATGGCAAAGTGCATCACACGATGCAAAGCATCTGTGGACCAAGGGCGGATGGGTATTAGGGTAAAGGTGAGGGTGGAAAGGGTGAAGTGGTATCGGTCACGGGACTTATTGAGCCGGAAGGTGAGGGAAACTAGGGCCCTATAAGCATGGTGCTCTAGTTGGTGAGGTAGGCAAAAGGGTTTGGCAATAGTGAAGGGGTGGGGATCATAAAAATCACACAACCATTCTACGAATGGAAGATGATAATGGTTCCGCCGTGACACGCCAGGGAGATGTTGAGAAATAAAATCAACACCATAGGAGAGTGTAGGGCATATAGGAACAAGCTCGGTGTCACGGAAGTGGAGAGTATCACCACATATACTCTCGTGGAAAGTGGAGGATGGTTTCAGGTGAGGATCTAAAAATGTTGATGGAAACTTGAAATGTGTAAAGTCAAGATCCAAACCAGGTGGTGGGGTAGAAGGGACAATGAGTGGGATAAACGATATATCGGGTGGGATAAACGGTGGAGGAAGATGACCCAACTCAAGCGTGGAAGACACACACTCATTGGGAGGAGTAAATGAATACTCACAATAGAGTGTGGTTTCTAAAGATGGAGTGATCAACTTCTACACAAGAGTAGCATCAGTGAATGTGGTAGTGGCGGTGGTCGACGTGGACACAACACGCTATAATCGGGACTATATGGAGAATACTCATATGAAGTGTGTGGGGTGGGGCCAAGTTCATCATACACAAAAGGATTGCTTTCGTGATGGACAAATGGTTGATACTCATGGGGTGCGTAGTGAGGGGACTGATCGTGACTGGGTGCACAAGGTTGCCATGACAACTGTTGGAACGTGTGAGGATCCACAACATCGGGTTGAGATTCGTATTGCGTGGAAGGGTGATCAGGCCTCCATGAATAACTCGGGTCTCACACAACTCGGGATTAGGTATAGCGGGATAGTAGACCGAGGTGGGTTCCGGAATAGTGTCATATGGATACACATGCTCCATGGTGGGTTTGGATGGATATGGAATGTAAGGGCACTCATGGGACATGTGATCGGCATAATAACAGTGGGTGCACAACAAAGGATGAGACACATCCACACTTGACACCTAGGGTGATGGAATAGGAGGTGCGTGCATATATGGGTCAAGAGTATCAAGGGCACTTGTGAGAGAGGTGAAACCACTAAGTATCTCATAAAGAGATGGCTCAGGATTACTCTCACACGTGTCGCGTGGCAATGGAAAATGACCAAAGTAGTCCCGTAAGGGACGTTCTCCGACCATGAGGGGAAAAATATTTTTTTTGGAGTTTTTAATTTTTTCAAAAAGAAAGAAAATATTTTTGAATTTTTTGAAAAATGGGAGAAAGAAAATATTTTTGGACTTTTTTTTTTTTATAAAAATGAAAGAATATTTTTGGATTTTTTTGTTATAAAAATGAAAGAAAATATTTTTGGATTTGGTGGAAGAAAAGGTGGGGAAAATGTGGACTCTTTGAATTTGGACGAACCAACTAAAACCGACTACCGAAAAATTAAATTGGACACACACACACGTCAAGAAGAATTCCTAACTAGCACATAGCCAATTTTAATCTTTGAATTTAGTGAAGGGGTAGTCAAATTTTAATTAAGTCCGCGGACGATAAAAAAAATCACGAAAATCTTAGTGATCACCATGGAAAAAATATTCTCCTAGTGGGCTACCTATTTGATTGATTTTAAATTTAGTGATGGCTAGGGTAGCACACAATGGTAAGCGAGTGAGTCGGGTGATGAAATTCCCTTCTCGTGAGTGACCGGGTGTAGGTCTTAGTAATTTAATTCATCACACCCTTCGAAAATAAATGCAAGAATAAAATCACACAAGAGCACACAAAATAATTGACTCGTTAACAAGAGAGGCGCGTGGGTGTAAGAAATGTACCTCCCACGGTTTTTAGGCCGTGGGGTGCCGAAAAAATTTGAGTTGACCGGGGGAGATTACGCCTATCTCAGTCGTCCCCGGCAACGGCGCCATTTGATAACTTGACTTTTTATCTCCCCGACAATGACGCCATTTGATAACTATACTTTTGGGTGTAGTCGTTGTTGAAAGCCAAGTTAATCAAAACCTTGAATTACCTACAAAATATAACAATCTAAAGTGTAGAGGTAAGTAAGGGTATCAATCCACTTCCTAGGGAGTAAGCTAGAGACAAATTCAATTGTAATTCACTTTTTATTTTATTTTTTGTGCTTTTTCACTTTTCTACTTTTTTTAGCCTTTTCAAATATTAAAACAAATGGGTGAGGTGAGATTTAAACTAACTAAACTAAAGTGTGAGATGAAAACAACTAACTAGAAAGTTACTAAAATGACAATTAAAGTCTAAACTAAAATAAGAGATAAAGTGAGGTAAATAATTGCGAGAACAATCAAGGAATGTGATTACACCACAAATTTTAGTTATTCTAATTAATTAATTTAATTATTTGAATTCTCCCAAATTAATATCAAAATTACAAACCAACTCTCGTTGCAAGTGTAATTATAATAGTAATCTTTTAGAATGTTAAGTTTAACACCCCACAGCTCTAGAAAAATAGATCAACACTCCTTTTAATTAATCACCCGCTAGGATCGATCAATTAAAATTTATGTCAATCTTAGAAAATAAATTTAGAGTTGAAATTCAAGTTATAATACCCCACTTAAGAAACCCCTATCTCTAGTTCGAATCTAAAATGGGTATTATAACTAGAATTTCGATTTTCTCTCGAAAATCATTTACCCTCTCTCGAGGCATAAATCTAAGGGTGAGGGATCAAAATTAACATTCAAAGAGAAATTTCAAGTAATCAAACTAATTAAACTAAAATAACATCAAATAAGGGTTTCTCCCCACCCCTTGAAAGGGGATTTAGCCTATCATGATATGAAATATGACAAATTAATAATCAAGGCTACTAAAATAAAAGAGAAGAGAATAGAACAAGCAAACCAAATCTCTTTGAGAAAGTTGAACTCTACTCTTCCAAATTGAAGCACACAATCCCTCCAGTTGAGCATCCAAATGATTTGAAATTAAATAATCACTCAATTAACTCTCTTACAATATTTAATCTCACAAATATCTAACAAAGATAAAAAGAATAAAATAAAACTATTTACAAATATTTCTACCTAATTTATTCTAACCTAACTCTCTACTTTTCTCTAGAATTTTCTCTCTCTATTTGATGATGAGTTCCCCAATGATGTCTTGAGTCTTCTTTTACAGTAGATGCATGGCACACATGGGGCTAAGGGGTATTTTGGGTAGACAAAGGTGCAAGAGGGTGTGTAAGGTATTGGGTGATGGTTTATTTAAGAATTTAATGGAGGGTGCACGTGGTTTGGGTGTGAGGTCATGATAGTGGGAGAATGTGAGTATAAAATTTGATTTGGTATAAGGGTAATTTGGGTAAAGGTTAAAAGAGGTTAGTTGGGGTTATAATGGGTAAATGGGAATAAAGGGTTTTATTTGCACATGGGGTAATTGTTTGTTATTTGGTTTTGGTCTTTAGAAATTGGCAGGTCACGATTTTGGTTTTGAAGAAATGGGTTCAACATTGTTGAAATGGGTAAGGGATTGGAGATGAGGGTCGGGGTTGGTGTAACGGGTTTTCGGGTTAGCATGGAGGGTTTGAGGGGGTATGCGATTAGGTTGGCGCAGGGTTCGGTTTTAGGCCGGCGGTTTGGTCGTCGGATGGAGGTGGACGAGGGGGTCGCCGGTGGCAGAGGCGGCTTGGGTCCGGGAAGCGCGGGTTGAGGCAGGGAGATGATGCTGGAGCAGCTGGGCAGCGGTATAAAGATAGGGAGCGCCGCCGGTGCTGGTTGCTGGCCGGAGGTGGTGCGATCCGGGTTAATAAGGGTGTAACGCCGGTGAGGAGGGGGTCGGGCTCCGGCGAGGGGGTGTGGACGGATCTCATGACTGCAGGTTAGGGGAGAGGGAGTTGGTGGTAGGTGGTAGGTTTAGGTTTGCTACCATGGGAGTGGTGGGTTTGAGTTGGGTGTTGTTGGTTATGGAGGATAAAGAGTAAGATGGGTTGTAGGTTGAAGATGGAGGGGGGTGTATTGGGTGGGTGAGGGTATAGGATAGTTGGGTGTGGCTTATGGTGTAGGATAGATTAGTTGGGTTTAGGATAAGTGTATGTGGGTATAGGGTGTGTCTTTGTGTGTGTGTTTAATTTGGACCCTTAAAATAAAACTAACTAATAAAAATAATAATATAAAATAAAAGCCTAAAAAATAAAATCCTATTCTAAAATAAAACAAAGACTCAAATTAAACTAAAAAGAAATGAAAATAAAAAATAAAACTAGAAATCTATTAAACTAAAACTAAATTCCTAAATAAATGTAAAATCAGTTAAAACTAAAAAATAAAATCCTAAAAAAAATCTAATCCTAATAAAAATAAAACTAATCAAAATAAAAGTAAAATAAAATTATACTAATAAAAATAAAAATAGAAAATAAAACCAAGAAATCCTAAATAAATAAAAAATAAATCCTAAAAATAAAAATGACTCAAACTAAAAATCTAAAAAATAATAAAAACACACAAACAAAACACACACAGGGGTTGGGGTAGGTTTAGGATAGGCTAGGGTTTCGGGATAAGGTTACGGGGTTGGTAATTAGCTCCATTTTAATTGCAAATTGCCTTTAAATATAGCTTTTGACACCGCAACTGTAATTAAGCCTGCGTAATTAACATTTAAGCACATAAGATCCATATTGTCGAGAATTAGCAACTAAAGTGCGTCTATTTGGGGTATAAATTGTACAACTTTGGGTGCTTATCAACAGGTAATGTATTTATATTTATATTTATATTTATATTTATATTCATATGAATATGAATATTTGAATTTCGATTTCGATTTCGATTTCAATTTCATTTTATATTTATATTTATATTTATATTTATTTGCAACTAACATTGTATTTGTTGGACAAGAACAATTCAGCCTAGATCCAAAGCTACGCGATTCCGTCTTGGAGCAGTTGAGGGAGCAACACAAGACGTGGAAGAAAAATAAGCGGACCCGATACTTTGGGATGACGCGATAGTCCATTATCCAAAGGCGTGAATCCGTCCCGCCGAAGGAGGCGATCTCATTGGCACAATGGTAAAAATTCGTTGACAATGAGATCGGAGAGTGACAATTGGCATCTCGCTAATCAAGGAGGGAAAACTGTGCAAAAAAGACGGACGTGTACTACTCCGGTCGGACGTCTTACGCTGAGGTGGAGCATAAGATGATGGTAAGATTTAATCTTTCTATAACTACAGAAATATATTATTCGGCATTATTTTACTTTGCGGGGCTGATACTAATTTTACTTTATTTTATTTCAGGGGACAGGGAGTGGCCCTGGGGGTAGGCCACATAGGATCGATACTTATGTGAATCTTCGGACGAAGAAGGGGAAGGACAAGGAGGTGTCCCCGCGCGTCGCGACCATGATTATAAGTAATCCGATAGTTTACTTTTTATTAATTACATTATAATTTTTTAATTTACTTATTTTACTAATCATGTGCTTTTTGTTGTTTCAGGCAAAGCTTAAATAAGTGCATGAGTCGCAGTCTGATGCCGACAAGGCATCTTTGTCCACAGACGCACTCAACCAAGTGCTTGCCTCTGATCGCAAGGGGAGGACAATGGGGTGAGCTCGCGGGTGGCCAAATCTATGATCATCGGATTGGAGACGAGCGACACCGAATTGGCTCAAACAGTGGACTCGCATGATGCGAAACTGTCCCGTTTGGAGGCGACTGTCCAAGATATGTTCTCATTCATGAAGTGTTCGTTGGGCGACGGAAAAAGCAAGGGGAAAGGGAAGGAGAAGGTTGGGGGGGAGGAGGTGCGGGAGGACGAGGTGCAGGATGACGAGGATGTGGACCTCGCTGCTTCATCGCCGACACGTGGGAACTTTGATGATCCACTTCCCTATTTGTCTCCCTTCAACCGAGCGATGTCGAACTTGGTTGGACGAGCGTGTTTATACTGGACATATTTGATAGCTAGCGGATAGGGAGGGGGTTGAGGGGCCCGAATATCGTCCAGGTTGGACTAGTTCATGGACGTGAGCTTCAAGACATCGAGTCCAAGGTGCTCGTCACGCATGTGATACCCGGGAAGGATAACTCCCCATTATGGTTGCGCGAACAATGCGGCACGATGTATATCAGTGGGTGTGTCAATTCGTATATCGTGTGGCCTACTCACCTCCTCGGATTTAACCTTACCCAAGACATGTAGTGATATTATTTGAATTTAATTTTATTGTTTTTAAGTTGGTACATTTGAATTTTTTTTAAGTTGGTACATTTGAATTATATTTGGATTATATCGTGATGCATATTATTTTTATTTTGAATGTATATTTGCATGATCTCTAGTTTGTTTGGATATATGATGTTTGAACAGGTACAACGTTGCTATAACAGGTACAAATATACTGCTGGGCAGTGGCAGTGGCCATACTGCCCAGCAGATTTTTTTTTCAATTCTACCCAAAATTGTCACGGCATTGACCGTGACAATTTTTTATTAAATATCACGGGCTTGTCATGGTCGGGGACCGTGACAATTATAACCAGCTTGTCACTATCCATGACCGTGATAAAAAAAAGTTGTCTCACCCAAAATTGTCACGATCAATGACCGTGACAATTCGACAGATTTAGTGTAGTGCTAGGAGGACGCATATTCATCTCATAGGCTTGGAGATCAGCTGCAAGTTCTTGGACTCTCATAATGTCAACACCGCCAAGAGGATATAGGATCGTTACTCTAACATTAAATCTTTTAGGCAACGACATTAGGATTTTTCTCACCACTCTCGATTCAAGGATAAGATCACTTAAGTCAAATGAGGATTTTACAATATTAGACAACTTAGTATAAAACTCATCAAAAGACTCACGTTCTTCCATTTTAATCATTTCAAATTTTGTTATCATATTTTGTAACTTAGAAACCCTAACCGTGTGATTTCCCTCATGTGTGATTTTAAAATCTTTCAAGCATTTTTAGTGCTCTCACAAGTCATAATTATTCTAAATTATGCAACATTGACAATGTAAAAAAAGTGTTCACACTCTTGGAATTAAACGTCGAGTCATCTCTTTCAGCCTTAAACCAAAAGGAATACGCTTTCATTAAACCATTCTCGGTAGGATGAGACCATGAAGCTGCAAACATTCTCATCGATCAATTTTAGAAAAAATCTGATTCGGGCCTTCCAATATGGATAGTTTTAACCGTTAAACATGGGAGGCCGGGCATGCAACTACCCTCGCGGTTAAAATCCATCTGAAATCCTAAATGTGCATAAAAACATGGTTAACCTAATAACTTAGTGTAACGCGCTCTAATACCGATTTGAGAAATATAAATGCAAGGGTAGGGATTTCTTAATACCAATTTTAAATTTTCAATAAAATTAACTGAGTAAGTAATAAACTAATTTTTTATTAATCATCTTTTAGACATACGTTGTAAAAAATATTAACTAAATGCATCTTGCCGTCCGCATGCATTTAGGTGATTTGCAAGAACAAAATAAAGATCACAACGTCACGATATACGAGAAAAACACACAACGGGAAAACCACGAACTGCCTAGCTTATACAGATCAACTATGATTTACGTATCATACAAGGACAAATTAGACTTACTCATAGATTCGACTCCTTCAAGCCTAGATGCCCTCTCTGCTTGAATCTTCTTCACAACCACCGTAGGCGCCAAATAATGACTTTCATGACATAGGCACCTCCCGCGTCTCGATATCCATCGATCTTCTTATTTTGGCTAGTCTACTGTTACAACAACAAAATAAGAAATCCACCGCATGAAATGTACTCAATAGTTATGAAGAATAAACTGATCTTGGTGCTCGAAACTTGAGATCTCAATCTTACATATTATCTTGATTCTTGGATCTCAAAACTTGGGTGTAAACTAGGGTTACAAAAAGTCTCTTGTTTTGATTTAGAAATATATTTTCAACACCCTTATCTTTTTACAACTCTTTGTTATGCCTTTATTTTATAGAAAAATTCTAAAATATGATGGTTGGCATCCCAAGGAACTCGTTCGAATGAAAGACACAAACTCATTCGAATGACATTAGGTACTTCGTTCAAACGAAAACTCAAGTCCTTCAAATGACATCCTAATTCTCATTTGAATGAGCTTCCAACAAGATTTGCACAAAACTTTCGATATAGGTAAAAACTTCTAGTTTGAAGGTCGTTTGAATGAAATTCCCAAACTCGTTTGAACATAAATGAAAAATAAAATATTTTTTTGAAAATATTTTTTTGAAGAAATGTTTAACAAAGTTTAAAAAATTAAGCACCCAAAACTAAATCCAAGGATCAACATAATACACCATTCATACCTTTCTTGAGACCCATGGATGGAGACAAAACCCGACACGGGAGTTGATTTCGTTTTAGATCGACCACTACTGTCTTTGTTGCATCATAGGTTTGATAGGAAAACAGACTAAAATCCTAACTTATGACTCAAACAGTTTTGTCCAAACATAATAAAAGTAGTATTAAAAATTTACAATAAATATTTTACAATCTTAACATTTGTGAAATTTGTCCTTAAATAAATCCTACCCCGACCAACCCAGATACATTATCCATTACAACTTTTCTGAATACAATTTCAATCAAGGATTTAAGAAGCAAATCATATAATTTCAATCAAGTTTCAAGAAGTTTTTTAAAAGATTTCAAGGATGTCTTTCGTGGGTGTAATAATTCTACTTTTAATCTCACTATTTGGGCATTTTTTAGGCAAATTATTAACCTAGTATCCTCCTTTAAAAGTATATTGTTAATTGCACCTATATCTAATTTCTACATCTAAACTTGATTAGAAACCCTTAGTGTTTATAATTTCTAATTCAATTTCTTTTTTATGATAAAATTTAATGGTATTCACATAATCTAGGCTTTGATTTAAGATTAATTAAATTGAGAAATGATGAGTTTGAACTAATTGAGATTATACTTGCATATTAGGGTTTGGGGTATTGAATAGCGACCGAGTGATAAATTAGATTTTGTACTTGATAATTAATCAATGATTATAATTATATTATTATTGGAAATTGGTAATGCTACACAGGATCGTACTCTTAGCTTAGTTGGTTGTACTTTTAGGTAGAACACCTAAACAAAGTAGTTCGATACATGGTAAATAGTACTTGACCCTAAATTTCATATGTTGATACATAATTAGTAATTGCCCCCGTAATTTGTAGATTGTTATCATTTTAGAATCTCTCTTATAGGATTAATTAGTTGGATTATGGGATTGAGATTTTGATTGGTTATAATTGAATTAAACCTTTAATTTTTCTCTCAGAAAATTGTTGAGATTGTAATAGTAAGCAGTTGACTTAGGAGGAGTATAGGAATATAGGTTTGGTTTACATGGTGAGTTTTTTGTTGTTGTTGGCTTTGGAATTGGAACGTAACTTGATAAACTTTAATAAATCACATTAATCACCTATAACTAATTTTAATGTTTCAACTAACACCTTATCCATACATAAGTGTATATGAGGGTTCCTTATTTTATTTATGAGACGTTCCATGCACGAAGTCTAAAGAAGTGGTGGGAGTGGGGACTTTAGGAATCTCTTAAATAAGTGGTGGGAGTGGGGACTTTAGAAATCTCTTAAATAACTTATCTAATTTGAATGGAAGTCTTAGTTATTGAAAAAAACACCATGGTAGTTATATTCTTATGTGTATAACGAAAAATATGATATGGGATAATTAGATTATGTTAACCGTTCAAACAAAACTTTCAATTGTCAATTGTCAATTGTCAATTGTCATATCCTTGAAATGAAATTCAGATATTCTGAAATCACTTTTCATTTAGAGAGGATGTTCTATGACTCAATGGATATCGTGGTCAATCCAACGCAAAGCGGGCGTGAACGATCGGCACCGAAACCCATAGTGGCAACAGAAAAGGGAGCTCGGACTTCCTCCTTTTGAAAGGCAAGGGTGAATAAGACGTGAGGTTAGTGGTGTGAGTGTCATGTGTGATAGTATAAAACTAAAAGTCAATATCTTGATTTACAAAACAAATAGACAAAAGACACCCAATAACCCTAAAAAGTGTTACAAGAAAAATGCTAAAATACCCAACTAGTGATCGGTACCTTGTACTATGTTATGGAGAAGAAGGGTTTAAGCACCCTATCAACCCCTTCGGGCTATGTTGGGCGTATAAAATTCTCATGCTCTTTGTGCGTATGTGCAAGAGTGAATGATAGTGTCTTTATATATAAGTATGTAAATGAGTGAGTGTTTGTGAATAACTTTTCAAGAGTGTGAAGTATTAGACATGATACATGTGCGAAGATCAAATACTTATCATAACATCACATTAAACAAATGAGCACTCACGATCAAATGGAGCAAACTAAATATGACAGGGCTTGTGCTAGTTGTAACATGACTATATGAAAGTGAGCACAATCCAATAAGACTTTTAAAAAGCAATAAATAGTTGAAGATATAAATAAATTTAAATAAAATAATCATGATAAGAAGGAATTAAATATGTCTAAAATATGAATAATTCACTATTTCACTTAGGTGTGCAAGGATTGCATCTAATCAATAACCATGTCACAATGTGTCAACGACATTAATAATGTTTCCTTAGAACCGCTTGCAAATATTATTTGAAGTTGAAATAAATTTTATTCTAGGAAGAAAATGTAATACCCCGTACTTTTGGTTATATTTATTCTTGGGATTAATTAATTAAATGAGAATTAATTGGGAATTAATCCGGGTAAAATACTAGCGAGTTATGAGTTGGTATTTGACTATATTGAGTATATGTGATGTTATATGAATATTGAATTATGAATTTGTCGTGAGATTGATATACGGCAATTTGGTCATTTTATTGAGACGCGGGTGATAGATGCGTCAGCATATAATTATTTTATTTATAAAAGTGAATTTAGATACCGTATGGTCGTTTTGAGTGCGCCAACGCATCCGGAAGGGTCGAGGTAGTCAGAAAACACTAGCCGGGGGTTTAGTTTGGGTCCCGGGGTATTTTTAGGCCATACCGGCAACATAAAGGGTATTTTGGTAATTTCGTATTTTTAGGAATTAAAAATGACGAAAATTAGGAGTCTTTATCTGATTGGGAATAGACCCACTAAACCCACTAACCAACCCTTAATGACCCAATAAGCTACGGAGGTTATCAATTAGGTTTCCAACTTTCCCAAAGAAAACCCTAGCCACCTTTGGAGAAGAAAGCTTAGAGAGGGAGAGAAGGAGAAGGAATTCTGCAGAAAACCTTTACAAAATCAACACCAAATTCAGAGACAATCGAGGCAAGTGGTTTAATATCATTTAATTTCAGAGAATGCTCTTTCCATGTATAGGAATTTAATAAAATTGATTTGTTCTTGGTGTAATATGAAAACCCATGTATTTTGGAACTTAGAACTTGAAATCTTGAGGAGAATTACATGTAGAATGATAGGTAGATGATTATACTGAGGATATTAGTGATTGGGTGAAATTAAAATGGATTTTTATTGGGTTAATTCATGAATTAAAATTTTAGGGTTTGTGTTCTTGAATAATTGGGGGAAAGTGATGAGACTTGATGATTTAATGATGATTGGGATGAATTAACTCAGTAAAATACGTTAATTTATAACCTTGTTATGTTTAGGAGTGATTAGAGACCTTTGAACATTTTTGGGACGAAGTTTAGAGGAGATTTGAGGAGTAAAAATTGATGAAAAACGTAACTAAGAAATTCTGGGCCGAAACTGGTCCCTCGTTAGAAGACCTTCCCAGGTCGTTCGAACGAGCTCATTCGAACGAGCTTCTAAGGAGTTGACCAGTTGCTTCTAACGAGGGGAGACTTAGTTCGATACCTTCGTTCGAACGAACTGTATTTCGTTCGATACATTCGTTCGAACGAGATGTCGTTAGAAGGTACAGTTCGTTCGAACGAACTGGAATCTCGTTCGAACAGCCTCGTTCGAACGAGACTTCTAACGAGCTGGCAGTTTAGGCCTTTTTGGCCTGTTTTGATTTTGGGAGTCCCGTAAACTTGTTCGAGGGTAGAGATAACGTTCCGTTGATGATGTATTGATAAATTTGGGACTTTTGGGTTATTATGATGACACGACTCAGAATGTGTCTCTAAAGTGTGTACTCTCTAGGCTCAAGTGCAAGCCTGTCGTTCAAGTAATAATCCGACAAGTCGGGTATCGATCCTCAGGGAAAAAGGACAACGAGAGTTGTGACGACGGAATAAGACGGAGGAATCCTAACAATGACTCTAAAAAGAAAAGAAAAGATTGATTTGGTTTTTGGAATTCGATTACACTAAATGAAATTATGAAAGTATGGTGAAAACTGCAGCTAACTAAATGACCTAAATTAAGAATGAAGGATTGAATTGAACTTTTAAATGAGATGATGGAAAAATAGGACGGGAATACAATCCCCCAACCCTAGTGTATTGCAGTATAATATTAATCGTAAATTTATCTAATTAATTTGACCCAGAATTTAGTACTCCCAAGCATTACGTATACGAGGTTCAAGCCCCCGTCATACTTAATCAAAGGACGAGTAAATCAGTATCACGATAACGACACTCGAATTGTATTCTCAATCATCCCGGTTACCCAGGGGCAAACGAGATATTTAGACCTACAATTGTTGTGTCCCTACGCAATACGGTCAAAATTAATTACTAAATTTAGAGGATTAACTTTATACGTGCAATGACTACATCAGGTTGGGTTCATGTAACCCGACCTTATAAATCTAGCCGGACATACCAAAAATGATGAAAACAGTGTTAAACATGCAAGTATTCATGATTAATTTAGAGACAATTGATGGAATACTGTAGAATAGAATCACAAAGAAGAAACAACTTACTAAAATTACCCAAAGAACAATTGCAGCAATGAATAAACTTGATGATCACACAAACTTTGAATAAACCTTCAATCCTTGAATAAAACTGGAAATTGTATCTACAGCTAGCGTTTGTGGAAGAAAATGAGAAATTAAAATTAACTCCCCACGTTCTAGCCTTCTTTACAACGAAAATAATTCGGGTTTTTATACCCTACATGAAATTCCAAGAGGTTGAGTATAAGTCGGAGTCTTTAGAGGAGAATCAGAAAACAATATCTCGATGGGCGGACCGGTCCGGCCCTTAGGCGGATAGGTCTGCCTCTAAAGCGGATCGGTTCTTTTATTTTCCAGGCGGACCGGTCCGGGGCGGATCGGTTCTTTTATTTTTTGTGCTCTTCGGTTTGCCTTCGGTTCGCAGCCCTCTGGAGTTTGCAGGGCGGACCGGTCCGGGTTGAGGGCGGACCGGTCTGCCTATTTGACTTTTCTCTCAAACATTGACTGCCCATATCTTTTGCTCCGGGTATCCGATTGAGGTGCCGTTTCTTCCGAGGTTCTTGTGAGGATGATACCTTTAACTTCTCTTTAGGTACCTCATCCGGATTCTGGGTAGAAATGACTATTTTGCCCTTTTGACTTTTCTTGTTGACTTTTCTATTCTTCCGGTTTCCTTCTTCCATTTCTTGACGTTAGATACCTGTAAAATCATATCGAATTACCAGAAACTCGGTGTACTTGTTAGGATAAGTCAATAGCAAGATTATGAGATAAAGTCAATCCAATTACGTTGTTCGAGGTGATTAAAGTACCGAAATTAGGGGATAAATTGGGAAGAATTTATGCCTAATCAAACCCCCCTAACTTAGAACTTTGCGCGTCCCGAGCAATGTAAAAGAATTCTAGCAAGGTTCAACTCTTGAAAAACATTTTATTGGGATAAAATACCTCTTTCGCGGGCACGCGATTGCATTTAGCGTATGCAACAAGCCTTTAAACCCCTAGGTTACCCTAGTGGGACGAGTTGTGTCTCGTGAGGGTTTGCAGAGAATATACCCACAAAATTCGACTCAAAGAACTTCAAAATAACCAAAAATTGTATAATTCAAACTTTTCCAGAAAATAGTCATCATTAAGTCATGTCTACAAGTCTCAAACTGTAGTGCGTGTGTGTGAAGCCAGAAATATAACCGCCAATTTCCACTGATTAATCATTACGTTACTTATCCGAAAATTCGTTTTGATTTCAAATTCTCACGGGAAGCTCTCTCAAACGAACTACTCGGAATATGGCTTTTTCGCTCGGTATGCGTGATAATAAGAGTAAATATAATGGATGCAAAATCACGCATACAATTAGAAAGACGGAAATTTCATGGTGAAAAGATCTCATCAACGGATTACGGTTTTAAAAACGGGAACATCGCCTCTATTTCGCGCATTTAACCTCTTATATTATCTTTTGGTGTATTAGCTCTCCACGCGGTACTCAATTTTTGCAATTTGGACTCGGTTAGGACTTTTTCGGGTTAAAGGTTGCATTGGGTAAAATAAAGGCGGTATGGAAGGTTGGAATTGGAAAAGTCATTCGTGATGTCCATTTGTGCATTTTCTGGGCTATTGCTCATCTTTTTCTTCTTTTTCTATTATTTGTTGAGCATTCTTCTATTTTTTTTTTCTTGCCCCTTTTTGTTGCACTTTTCGGACTTAAATTCTGAATTTTTTCATTTTTCGCAATTCCGGGCTATTTTGGGTTTTTCGGGTTGTCAAACGAAAGGGAAAATTATTTGGCTCAATTTGGGTTGCAAAGGGTAATTTTTCGCTACTTTTTCTGGCCAATATTTTTGGGGTGACAAACGAGGGCCTACTTCATTGTCCAAAATGTCAATTGCGTTACCATATGCGTTTCGAGATGAATTTAATTTTAGAGACTAATTTGGCACGATTTTCAAGGCAACATTGCACACATTTTTCAAAACCGATCAAAATGAAAGGATTGAGATCCTTGACAACTTATTAAGCGCTAAAAGAACTTTGAGTTAACAATTAACTCGGATTGATTTAAAATCTCGCAAAACGTGATAGGCTCGAATCTCACCGGGTTTGTTAATCTCCACATTTATTCGGTAAGTCGTCAATTTTCGCACAATTTCCATCTTTGGTCAATTTCGGCTTTGTGTATGTTGATGTTTACAATTTGAGACTCCAATTTGACTTTTAATGATATTTTTGAAAAATTTGAATTCCAATTTTTACTTATTTTGAACAAAAATATTTTTGGCTTTTTCAAAATTTTATGATTTTTTTTTTTTTTTGGAAATTTCGGGCATTTTTGAAAATTTGTGAAGTTTTAGAAATATGCACTTGTGACCCCCCCTAACTTAGACTTTTGCATTGTCCTCAAGCAAAAAGGACTAAAATCTAAATAAGGCAAAATAAGAAGTGCAATAATTAAAACAAACAAATATATAAAAATGCAACTTTTTATAGCATACGACTGTGGTACAAACAGGAATACAGCATATGTAGGATGTGAGAAGAAATACATCAAAACAGTCCTAAGCAACCAAAATATCATGGGGGAGGGCAATGGGAGGAGCTGGGCGCGTCGGGGCCATAGGGGTCTTGAAAATGCGATGGGAGTGGCTCATAAGGATCCCCTAGGCGTCGGTAGATATCCGCTTGCCTTCGAGCCGCCCGATTCTGATCTCGTTGGTAGTCGATCACAAAGGTGTCGAACTTGTTCTCAAAGTTCCTGAATCGGGTCTCAAGGTTGGACAGCCGGATCGAAATATCAGTTTCCGCCCACTCAAAGTCCGGGTCATCCTCTTCGTCCACCGACTCGTCGTCGGCGGCGACGTCACCCATCTCAACGTCCGCTTCGACGGCCTCCTCGTCCGCGCTCTCTTCCGAGGAAGCCTCGTCCTCGCTATCATGACCTCGCCGTGCCCGGATTATGGCGAGCTGTTTGGCACTCTTACTGCGAGTGCCTTGTCCAAAGGGACCGGGAATCCGGGTGCGGTCGGCAGGGGCCTCAATGCCGGCGTCTAGGAGGATAGACGTGATCAGACGGGCATAGGGCAAAGGGGCGGTGCCCTTCTCATCCAAAGAAGCGGCGATGATGTCGGGGTACAATGTGCGGGCCAAATGGATGGTGGTTTGAGGGTCGAAGAGATGGTAGGTTAAGGTGGACTGCCGAGGCCTCATGGCGGAATCGTTGGACGTTTGAAGGATGTTGGCGCATACGATTTGGAAAGTGAGGCGCGCCGTTTCATTGAGTCGTCCAACCACGACGGTTTGGCCCGTCCAAGCCACGTTTGGAGCAATGCGCTCCATGATGACGTTCTTCGCGACCGGAGGAACGTTCCGTGGATAGGTGTAGTCTTGGGGGTCCGGAACGCCAAAGGTGGCCAATTTGGCCGTGAGGATGGCTAAGGAGAAGGGAATGACCATCCCATCGACGTAAGCTTGGGCCTCAAATTGGTCCGTCCGCACGAGTGTGCCATAGAATAAGCGGACTTCGGAAGCCCACACGGCGTCATGGGGTTCGTTAAGGAAACGACACCACCCCCGGGTCATGAATAGGGTCGTGACAGAATTGGGCAGCGCATTCCATTGGACCGCGCGCTCCATATGGAGTTTGCGGTTTGACCCAAAAAAGTTGGTGCACCATCGCTCCTCTTGGCGAGAGCGGAACTCGTTGCTCCCGGAGTGTAGGATGTCGGTGGATGCGTATTTGGTGGGAGGAGCACGGGGGGCCATGGAGACTAGGCAGAGAGAAGGAACTGAAGAAATCTGGAGAGAGAGGGGAGAGAAGTGGTGTTTGAGGTGTGAAGAGAAGGGGAGGGGGTAGGGTTGTATTTATAGTGGAGGGGAGGGGAGTTGGAGGGAAATGGATGTGGAGGGAAAAGGGTTTTGGAGGGAAAGGGATGTATGGGGGTGTGGGAAACCGAAATGGGGGGAAGGGTGGCTATTGGGGAGAAGGGGGGTGCATGGGAAGAAGAGATTCAACGAATCTGCAGAAGGCGGACCAGTCCGGTCCAGGGGCGGACCGGTCCGGGTCTTTAATTTTCAGGAAATTCGACAGGCGGACCGGTCCGGCTTGAAATTAAAGGAACCGGTCCGGGGCGGACCGGTCCGGCCTTAAATTAAAGGAACCGGTCCGGCTTGGGGATTTCAGGCTGGAATTTCCCCGAAGCTGGATTTCAACCTCTCTTCCTCGAAATATTGAACTCTTAAAACGCGCTCCTCTCCAACTATAGACTAAGGACCTCTCAACATCACCGGTCACCCGAATTGCTCAAAATCCCGAGCCTGCACATGCTAACCCTGAATGTACCAAAATCCTTACGACACTCACTAACACACACGACACACACGACTCTCACCCCATACGCGTCGGGGGTGCGACGACCTAACTGAAACGGTTCACTCTACCCCGTAAACGGAGTCCGACAACCAAACGGTGTCGACTTCCTCTTCGCACGCTTCAAGATATGGCTTTAGGCGTTGTCCATTCACTTTGAATGTAGTTCCCCCTTTTAAATCTTCTAATTCGACAGCTCCGTGGGGGAAAACATTCTTGACAACAAACGGGCCAGACCATCGCGACCGCAACTTGCCCGGAAAGAGATGAAGCCGAGAGTTATAGAGAAGAACTTTTTGCCCGGGAAGAAACTCTTTCCGTCGAATGATGCTATCGTGAGCGAGTTTCATCCTTTCTTTAGCAATTTTGGCATTCTCATACGCATCATTGCGTATCTCCTCTAACTCATTTATTTGAAGCTTGCGAGCTTCGCCGGCTTTATCCATGGCATAATTGAGCTCCTTAATTGCCCAATACGCTTTGTGTCCTAACTCCACGGGGAGATGGCAAGGCTTGCCATACACGAAGCGGAAAGGGGACATGCCAAGATGATTTTTATATGCGGTGCGATAGGCCCATAGCGAATCGTTCAGTCTAATTGACCAATCTTTCCGGTTAGGATTGACGGTCTTCTCGAGAATGTTCTTGATCTCACGATTCGCTAGTTCGGCCTGCCCATTTGTTTGTGGGTGATACGTCGTTCCAACCTTGTGGATGACGCCATACTTTCTCATGAGCTTTTCAAATGGCCTATTGCGAAAGTGCGTGCCATTGTCGCTAATTATTGCTTTCGGTGCGCCGAAGCGAAAAAGTATGTGTTCCTGTAGGAACTTTATCACCACCTTACTGTCATTAGTCTTAGTAGCTATAGCTTCTACCCATTTAGAAACGTAGTCTACCGCGACTAGGATGTATAGGAAACCAAAGGATGGGGGGAAGGGACCCATGAAGTCAATACCCCAATAATCGAATATCTCAATGATGAGTATGGGGGTAAGGGGCATCATGTCGCGGCGAGAGATGGCTCCCATCCGTTGGCACCTGTTGCATGACTTGCAAGCGTCATTTGCATCCCGGAAGATTGTGGGCCAATAGAGGCCGCATTGCAGAATTTTAGCGGTCGTCTTTTTCGCTGAGAAGTGGCCTCCACATGCTTCCGAATGACAAAACTGGATGACCTTTGGAATCTCGTCATCTGGTACACATCGTCGGATGATTTGGTCGGCGCAGTATTTAAAGAGTAAGGGATCATCGTAGAAGAACATGCGCGACCAAGTAAGAAACCTCTTCTTATCTTGCGGTGTCCAATCGGGAGGGACGGCTCCCGTGACAAGATAGTTCACTATGTCCGCAAACCAGGGATATGAAGAAGTAGCAAAGAGTTGCTCATCCGGAAAATACTCGTCTATGGGTATGGGATCACTAGGTACGTCGGACGAAAGCCGAGACAAATGGTCGGCAACGACGTTTTCTACTCCTTTCTTATCTTTGATAGAGAGATTGAACTCTTGTAGGAGTAGGATCCACCTTATGAGGCGCGGCTTGGCGTCTTTCTTCGCAAGTAGATACTTTAAAGCCGCGTAGTCGGTGAAGACAATTATAGGAGAACCAATGAGATACGATCTGAACTTATCAAGGGCAAAGACTACTGCTAGCAACTCCTTCTCCGTGGTAGAGTAGTTGAGTTGAGGTCCGGTAAGGGTCCGGCTAGCGTAGTAGATGACATGAGCTTGTTTATCTTGACGTTGGCCCAAAACGGCCCCAATCGCGTAATCGCTTGCATCACACATGAGTTCGAATAGTAGAGACCAATCCGGAACTTGCATGATGGGAGCGGACACGAGCATGTTCTTTAATTTGTCAAAGGAGTCTTGACATGCCTCGGTCCACTCAAACGGGTTATCTTTCATGAGAAGGTTGCTTAAGGGTCTAGCGATAGCGCTAAAGTCCTTAATGAACCTGCGATAAAACCCGGCGTGACCCAAAAATGAGCGCACGTTTTTAAGCGATCTCGGTGGGGGAAGGTCAGCTATGACATCTATCTTAGCCCTATCAACCTCTATGCCTTTAGATGATACTATGTGGCCAAGAACTATTCCTTCAGTGACCATGAAATGGCACTTTTCCCAATTCAGCACTAAGTTCTTCTCCACACATCTCGCAAGTACTTGTTCCAATTTTTCTAGACAAAGATCGAAAAAGGTGCCAAAAACGCTGAAATCGTCCATGAACACCTCAAGTCCTCTTTCGACCATGTCACTAACTAAGCTCAACATGCACCGTTGAAAAGTCGCGGGTGCATTACACAAGCCGAATGGCATACGTTTGTAGGCAAACGTACCAAAAGGACAAGTGAACGTCGTCTTCTCTTGGTCAAGTACATCTACCTCAATCTGGTTATATCCGGAATAACCATCAAGGAAGCAATAATATGGGTGGCCCGCAACTCTCTCAAGCATTTGATCAATGAATGGCAAGGGGAAATGATCTTTTCTTGTTCCCGCATTGAGTTTCCGGTAATCAATGCAAACACGCCAACCGGTGGTGGTGCGTTGGGGAACAAGCTCTCCCTTAGCATTCTCAATCACAGTCATACCCGACTTCTTCGGGACGACTTGAATAGGACTCACCCATTTGCTATCCGAGATTGGGTAGATAATCCCGGCATCTAATAGTTTAATGATCTCGGTTCTCACAACTTCTTTCATGTTAGGGTTCAGTCTTCTTTGCATTTCTCTAGAGGGTTTGACATCCTCTTCGAGGTGAATCTTGTGGGTGCAAATTAGAGGACTTATCCCCTTCAAATCAGCTATACACCAACCAAAAGCACTTAGGTGCTTCCTCAAATTTTTTAACAACTTACCCTCCTGCTCGTCATCTAGGCTAGAGGAGATAACAACAGGAAATGTCTCATCCTCTCCTAAGTATGCATATTTGATATGGGAGGGGAGTTTCTTTAATTCAAGAGTTGGAAACTTCTCGTCGGAGGGAACAACGCGTGTATCCCGTGGTGGTAACTCCTCGAATCTAGAAACCCAATTCACATCTCTCGCGTCCTCGTCCGACGCTCTCTCATCGAGGAACTCTCTTAACTCCCCAATCTCCCTCTCGTACTCAGTATACGTCCCCTCACTCTCATTGCTCGAAACCAGACAGGATCCTAAGGCATCGCCACAACAATTCTCCTCAATGTACTCCTCTACTATCTCATCTATGAGACTCACCGCATGAATATCATCTTCCTCTCCCGTATGTTGGGCTATGTTGAAGATGTTTGCCTCCAATGTCATATTCCCAAAAGTGAGCTGCATTCGCCCATTCCTTGTGTTAATAATAGCGTTAGCTGTCGCTAAAAATGGGCGCCCGAGAATGATGGGAACATGATTGGTCGAGATTAAGGAAGGCTCCGTGTCCCAAATGACAAAGTCTACCGGGAAGTAGAAAGTGTCAACTTGAACGATCACGTCCTCTACTACACCTCGTGGGACCTTCACAGTTCGATCCGCTAATTGGAGAGTGATTCTTGTGGGCTTGAGGTCGCCCAAATCAAGTTGCCTATAGATGGAGTAAGGGAGAATATGGACACTTGCTCCCAAGTCTAGTAAGGCTTTTTCAATTTTGTTCTCTCCAATGATGTAGGAAATGGTGGGTGCACCGGGATCTTTGAATTTAGGAGGGAGCTCATTGAGTAGGATAGAGCTCACGTTCTGTGCTAGGAAGACATTCTTCTTTACTTTCATCTTCCTTTTTACCGTCAACAAATCTTTGATGACTTTTACATAAGTTGGAATTTGTTTGATGGCATCGAGGAATGGTAAATTCAGCTTCACCTGCTTTAGTATTTCTAGCACGTCATCACGTGGGTATCCTTTCTGGGAAGGAATCAACCTTTGAGGAAACGGTGCCGCGGAGGGTGGTTTCACTACTATCTCGGGCTCACTAGTGTCATCTTTATCACTCTCATTCGAGGGGACATCTTCGGCCTCTTTCGTGCCGGGCGAAATCACCTTGTCTTTGGTTGTGTCGTGTGGGGGAGGTGATAAATCAACGACTCTCCCACTACGAAGAGTGGTCACAGCTTGACATTGCTCCTGATGATCAGTAGAAGTGGAGCTAACACTAGTTTGACCTTGAGGAGGTCTTTGGCCCTGGGCAGGAAATTTGCCCTTCTCTTGAACGCTCAACGAGGATTGAATCTTGGACAGGTTCGCATTTATGTCGCCAATTAGACGATCATATTTGGCATTGGTTGCGGCCTGGCTATTGATGAATTGATTCATCGTATCCTCGAGAGTTCTCCGCTGTGGCGGGATATAATTTCCATGGGGTGGCGGTGCTTGCACATGACCTTGCATGTGTGGAGTTTGTTGAAATTGTTGTGGAGGAGGAGGGGCAACATGCGAAGGAGGGTTCATAGCGGCATGTTGTTGCCCGTAGCTAAATCCGGGATGATTTTTCCACGAAGGGTTGTATGAATTCCCGTGCGGGGCACCGAAATTACCCTTAAAGCCTCCTATACCACTAACTTGCTCCTGCAACATTACTTTGCAGGCGGGTATCGTCGGGCATTCCTTAGTTGAATGTCCCGCCTCACAAATCGCACACACCTTTTCGACGGGATTCTTGAAAGATCCAACTACCTCGCATAAATCTCGAAATCCTTTCTCAAGGGAGTCTAACCGACAGTCCGACATAGAGGTCTTATCTACATGGTGTAGGCCGGACGCCGATGGAGTGGTGGTCGCTTGACGATTTCGATTCTGAGCATTAGGATCAGAAATATCCCAGGATTGGGTAGTCTCGGCGACATACCTCAGGTGGAGCTCAGCATCGTGGCAATCTAGCTCGATAAACGGACCACTACCCATGGTTTCAATGAGTTGCTTGGAGTTAAGGTTCAACCCATTATAGAGGAAGGAAATGATTTGGGCTGTATCAAATCCATGATGGGGGCATGAAGCAGTTAACTCATTGAAACGCTCAAAACATCGATGGAATGGCTCATTATCCAATTGCCTGAACGATTGAATCTGAGCCTTTATGGAGATTGTTCGATGTGGTGGGAAGAACTTCTTGAGAAATCTGGATTGTAACTCGTTCCACGATGGAATCGAGCTCGGAGGTAAAGACCACAGCCAGGTCTTAGCTTTATCTTTTAACGAGAACGGGAAGAGTTTGAGGCGAATCACCTCCTGTGTGCAAGTTTGATCGTTGAGGGTATCACACACGTCCTCAAATTCCCGTATATGTAGGTATGCCTTTTCTGAATCCATACCGTGATAGTGTGGTAGCATTTGGATCATCCCATTTTTGAATCGGAACTGCCCGGAATTATACGGGAGTATAATGCATCGCGGAGTGACAGTGCGCTCGGGATATAAGAATTCTCTCAACGGGCGGTACGGAGGCTCTTCCTCACCGGTAGTTGCATTACTGTGCTGCGACATCTCTCTCTCACTTGACGATTCGGTGCTCTCACTGGGTGTGCACGACGTGTGTCCTACGAAGGAGAAAGGAGTGTTGCTAGAGAGTGAGTGTGACGGTGTGGGAGGTGGGATCCAGAATTGTGGGGCTTGTGGAGTGTGGGGACTATCCGGATTATACTCAACAAGTGGATTTTCGTGAATGCTGGTTGGAGTATTATGGGGTGTGGGAGTGGTTTCAGAATTTTGCATTAAGTTTGTGAGAGATGGTGGTGAGAATTTTTTTTTTTTATTTTTTTGAATTTTTTTTTTGAATTTTTGAATTTTTGGTCAAAGCTTTGGATTAACTCGATCTAATCCTAAGTCTACCTAATTCCCCGACAACGGCGCCAAAAACTTGACACGACTCAGAATGTGTCTCTAAAGTGTGTACTCTCTAGGCTCAAGTGCAAGCCTGTCGTTCAAGTAATAATCCGACAAGTCGGGTATCGATCCTCAGGGAAAAAGAACAACGAGAGTTGTGACGACGGAATAAGATGGAGGAATCCTAACAATGACTCTAAAAAGAAAAGAAAAGATTGATTTGGTTTTTGGAATTCGATTACACTAAATGAAATTATGAAAGTATGGTGAAAACTGCAGCTAACTAAATGACCTAAATTAAGAATGAAGGATTGAATTGAACTTTTAAATGAGATGATGGAAAAATAGGACGGGAATACAATCCCCAACCCTAGTGTATTGCAGTATAATATTAATCGTAAATTTATTTAATTAATTTGACCCGGAATTTATTACTCCCAAGCATTACGTATACGAGGTTCAAGCCCGCGTCATACTTAATCAAAGGACGAGTAAATCAGTATCACGATAACGACACTCGAATTGTATTCTCAATCATCCCGGTTACCCAGGGGCAAACGAGATATTTTGACCTACAATTGTTGTGTCCCTACGCAATACGGTCAAAATTAATTACTAAATTTAGAGGATTAACTTTATACGTGCAATGACTACATCAGGTTGGGTTCATGTAACCCGACCTTAGAAATCTAGCCGGACATACCAAAAATGATGAAAACAGTGTTAAACATGCAAGTACTCATGATTAATCTAGAGACAATTGATGGAATACTGTAGAATAGAATCACAAAGAAGAAACAACTTACTAAAATTACCCAAAGAACAATTGCAGCAATGAATAAACTTGATGATCACACAAACTTTGAATAAACCTTCAATCCTTGAATAAAACTGGAAATTGTATCTACAGCTAGGGTTTGTGGAAGAAAATGAGAAATTAAAATTAACTCCCCACGTTCTAGCCTTCTTTACAACGAAAATAATTCGGGTTTTTATACCCTACATGAAATTCCAAGAGGTTGAGTATAAGTCGGAGTCTTTAGAGGAGAATCAGAAAACAATATCTCGATGGGCGGACCGGTCCGGCCCTTAGGCGGATCGGTCTGCCTCTAAAGCGGATCGGTTCTTTTATTTTCCAGGCGGACCGGTCCGGGGCGAATCGGTTCTTTTATTTTTTGTGCTCTTTGGTTTGCCTTCGGTTTGCAGCCCTCTGGAGTTTGCAGGGCGGACCGGTCCGGATTGAGGGCGGACCGGTCTGCCTATTTGACTTTTCTCTCAAACATTGACTGCCCATATCTTTTGCTCCAGGTATCCGATTGAGGCGCCGTTTCTTCCGAGGTGCTTGCGAGGATGATACCTTCAACTTCTCTTTAGGTACCTCATCCGGATTCCGGGTAGAAATGACTCTTTTGCCCTTTTGACTTTTCTTGTTGACTTTTCTATTCTTCCGGTTTCCTTCTTCCATTTCTTGACATTAGATACCTGTAAAATCATAACGAAATACCAGAAACTCGGTGTACTTGTTAGGATAAGTCAATAGCAAGATTATGAGATAAAGTCAATCCAATTACGTTGTTCGAGGTGATTAAAGTACCGAAATTAGGGGATAAATTGGGAAGAATTTATGCCTAATCATATGAGGAGTAAATTATATACGAGTGATTTAAATCAATGAACCGTTTGGGTTGAGACGTGAGTGTTACTATGACGTGAGAATAGATTATGGCGCGTATGATTATAAACCGGAATCGTATAAAGTGTGTAAATTATATATTGGTACTAGAATGAGAATAGTACTACAATTAAACTACGGGATTACTAAAACGTGTGTTTACTTAGTATTGGTATATAAATTGTGTGTATGACATACCTACCATACTTGCTATCACGGGAGGTTTGCGTTCGCTTAGGGCCCTCTAATCCTTGTGTTGCCCGGATTTAGACTGGTTACCTTGATGAACATAGGTCATAGAAAGACTTATTGGGATATTAATAAGTCCGCTGATCGTGGGAGCGTAGGTATGTGCGTGACCCATGTGATGTGACTGTGTTCGCCTCCATTATTTGTGAAGTTGTTATTTGTGAACTATTCCTGAGAGATTCGGAATATGTAATCCTTATGTACGTGATGTACCGGGATGGATAGCAGAGTATTGTGTGCACCGCAGCTTAGTTCTCGGGGTGCTTGTATTGTATATTTATGATGTGAATAATATACACTTAATTAATGGGAACCTTCATGTTAATGTTGTGAATATAATTACGGTATTGTTTCGAGAAAAACATAATGAGTCAGCTGATAGTGAAATATATTGCATATTGAGCATCTAAGTTTACGTTAAACCCCTATTTAATTACGAACGTTATAATGTTAATAGAACCGAGTAATAAGGGTAGGACCTATGACAGTCTAGCTAGATATGATGTCACTTAGCTAGTGGTTTGTGTCGTTGTAGATGGATACTTACGTTAGGAGTGCACAGTTAGACGAGAGGTGAGAATATCATGTGAGTGCACGTCCTAACATGTACTTTTCATTTAATGTTTTAAATGTTTTTAAAGCACTTGCAGGTTTTTAAAATATCTCCACATTCGGGCTCTGACCCTTTTGCTTTCAAATCTATTTTTCTTGTAAAACCATTTTAGGTGCCCAGCCACAAGGACACCATGCATAGGATACTCATTCAGGTGGAGCTGTAGCTGTTTGTGGAAGCTACAAGGATTTGATTGTAGACGCTTCTATCATTTGGATTCCAGGGTCATTATCTATCAGTTGTAGGGCATGTTGCCCATTTCTATTAGAGACATCTTTCCATTTCAGTTTTCAGACTTTGTCATGTATTGATTTAGTATTCAGTATTTTCATTGCTTATTTCAGTTGTGGGATTTGTAGTGAGGAGTTTTCCTCCAGACTTTATTTACATTATGTGATGGTTATTCTATTTACTTTGATATGGTGAATGGTGTTATTATTCTTCGTTACACTTGTTGCATGTTAATCAGACTTAAATTAAAATTTGGCAACTTACTTTTTAAATACTAGGTGGTTAGTAATCATTAAAATGTTTTCGACAGTGATGCTATTAAGTGGACCAACTTAGCATTTTGAATTAATTTAATAAAGGAGTAGCTACCCGGTATTTAATTAGTCGGGGTGTCACAGGTGGTATCAGAGCATCAGGTTCTAGTGTCCTTTAGGATCTGACGGCTTATTATGTTTCCGCTAAGTTTCTTTGATATAGAGCCCTATATTTTAGGACTGTTGTACTCTTTTTGTGTATGCTTCGTTCTTCAACTATTTTAAGTTTATAACTGCGAACTTATAAACTTTGTTCTTATTTCAGATGCCTCCACGACGTGCACGACGAGTTCCCAGGGATGCAACGCCCGAACCCCAGCCCGCTCCAGTTCAGGGCATGATGAACGCCGTTGAGGTTGCAGCTATAGTAGCCCAAGCGGTAAATGCCGCAATTGCCGTAGTTCAGCAGGTACCACCTCAGGCGCCGGTTGCCGCGCCGGTACAGGCAAATGCATTCCCGTCTGCTTGGGAGCGTGTACGTGACGCTTTTCAGAAAGCACATCCTCCAGAGTTTGCAGGTAGCTCAGATGTGGTAGTCTCGAGCCAATGGATGAAGGATATGCAGAGGCACTTGAGGATGTATGAGTGCACGGATGTTCAGAAGCAAGTGCTAGCTACTTTCAAGATAGTTGGATCTGCACTGCAGTGGTGGGAGTCTATTACCACCGTAGAGGAGAGGGATACTCTCACTATTCAGGACTTTTGGGTGCGGTTTGATCGCAAGTACTTTCCGTCCGCAGTTCATACGGAAATGAGGAGGAAACTTATGAATCTGAGGCAAGAGGGTAAGACCGTGGCCGAGTATGAGGCCGAGTTCACAAATCTGTTGAATATCGTTCCGGATGAGATACCAACAGAGAAGAAGAAAATTGAGAAGTTCACGGACGGGTTGACATGGAGGATCCGTCAGCATCTGTTAGGGAACCTTTCGTTGGCCACGTATTCTGATGTGGTTAACACTGCTTTGTTACACTGCCAGGACCACCGCTTTCATATGGCTGAGGGCAAGAGGTCGGGAGAGTCTAGCCATCAGGGCAGGACTGGAGGACATGGTGCCGGTGGGGCACAATTTGTTCAGGGGCAGAGAAAGGGTGAGCAGGGTTCGCAGCAGGGGGATCAGAAGAGGTTCCGATCATGGAACTACAAACAGGGACAAGGAGGTTTTCGTCAGGGCCATCAGGGTCCAAACGGCCATCAGGGCCAACAGGGGCAGAATGGGCAGCAGTTTCACCAGGGCCAAGGGAGGAACGGTAACGGCCACCAGGGCTGGGGACCGCAGGGGCAGAGAGGAGGGAACTTCCCAGGGAAGTGTTTTGTTTGTGGCAAGACTGGCCATAAACGACAGGATTGTCCTGATAGGGGCAGGGCCCCACAGCAGCAGCAGCAGGGTGCTCGCCAGGAGCCACAGAGGCCTATGTTTCCCGCCGCTCTCCCCGCACCGCCACAGATGGCAGCATTGCCACCCATTCCAGCAGTCCCAGCTCAGCAGGGGCAGCTACAGTATGGATGTGTCTATAACGTCCACCAGGCTGCAGTTCCACAGGCACCGCCCGCGATTGAGGGTACGTTTCCTATCCATGGCACTATGGGTCGGGTATTGTTTGATACGGGGGCTACACATTGTTTTATAGCTACACACTTCGCGAAAGCTTTAGGATTGTTAGCTACGGCAGAGAGCACAGTGACGTGTGTCGACTCACCATTGTGGAGTGGGTCACTTATATTCTTCATATGCCGGGGAGTGGGAGTAGGGATTGGTAGTCTGGTATTACCTGCAGATATGTTGGTATTAGATATGCATGTTCACGATGTGATTATCGGTATGGATTGTCTCGTAGCTTATAGGGCCATGATTGATTGCTTCAGCGGGAGCATTGTTTTTGCCATTCCGGGGCATGAGATGTTCGTAGTGGCGATGCCTCGCCCAGAGGGAGGATCGACCGCTCATTTGTATTACATAGAGGAGGATACCTCTAAGGAGGTTGTGATTCCTTTAGATTCGATCCCGGTTGTCAGGGAGTATTCGGATGTGTTTCAGGAGATACCAGGCCTACCCCCCAGTCGAGAGATAGACTTTGTTATAGACCTATTGCCAGATACGAGGCCTATATCACGCGCACCGTACCGTATGGCTCCAGCAGAGATGCGAGAGCTACGAGATCAGATAGAGCAGCTGTTAGGTCAGGGCTTTAGTCGTAGGAGTACCTCGCCTTGGGGCGCTCCAATTTTGTTTGTGAAGAAGAGGGACGGTTCACTGAGATTGTGTGTGGACTACCGAGAGTTGAATAAGGTCACGATACTGAATAAGTATCCGTTGCCTCGAATTGATGACTTATTCGACCAGTTGAGAGGAGCTTCTTTCTTCTCAAAGATTGATTTGAGATCGGGATACCATCAGTTGCGTATCAGGGAGGAGGATGTCTCGAAGACTGCGTTCTTGTCGAGATATGGTTCTTACGAGTTTCGGGTTATGCCTTTTGGTTTAACCAATGCTCCAGCAGTGTTTATGGACTTGATGAACAGAGTGTTCAGGGATTTCCTAGATCAGTTTGTCATTGTCTTCATCGATGATATTCTGGTTTACTCCCAGACAGAGGAGGAGCACGCCGAGCATCTGAGACAGGTTTTGCAGACGCTGCGTCAAAACGAGTTGTATGCAAAATATGAGAAGTGCGGGTTTTGGCTGAAGGAGGTCCAATTTTTGGGGCATATTATTTCCGACCGGGGAATATCTGTTGATCCGGGGAAAGTATCCGCGGTGAGGGAGTGGGGACAACCCACGACACCAATGGAGATTCGTAGTTTCTTGGGCCTAGCAGGATACTACAGGAGGTTTATTCGGGGATTTTCGAAGATAGAGGGTCCTTTGACACATCTGACTCGTAAGGGTGTGCCCTTCATTTGGAGTGATGCCTGTCAGTTGGCATTTGATGAGTTAAAGGACAAATTGACCTCAGCACCTGTGTTAGCATTGCCGAGACCGGGAGTTGAGTATTTGGTTTACACCGATTCGTCTTTGCAAGGGCTTGGAGGTGTATTACAGCAGGAGAGACAGGCCATAGCTTATGCTTCCCGTAAGCTTAAGACTCATGAGAAGAATTACCCCACGCATGATTTGGAGTTGGCGGCAGTGGTATTTGCCCTACGGATTTGGAGGCACTATCTTTTGGGGGAGAAGTTCCACTGTTCACGGACCACAAGTCCCTACAATACCTGTTCATGCAGAAGGAGTTGAATATGCGGCAGCGTAGGTGGCTTGAGTTTGTGAAAGACTACCAGTTCGATATCCAGTATCACCCAGGTAAGGCTAACGTGGTAGCAGACGCGTTGAGCCGTAGGCCAGCAGATGAGGTGGCAGAGGTATGGAAGGCAAAGTGGAAGGAGTTGGGACACCAGGATACAGTGGCCCGATCTTTCATGTCTGTGATGATTGTTACACCGCAGATTGTCACGTAGGTAGTACGGGCACAAGCTAATGACTCGTTCTGTCAGGAGCAGATAGTTCGATTACTAGCAGAGGGAGCCGAGTCCTATACCGTTAGCTCAGACGGGGGATTACGCTTTAATGGGAGATTGGTAGAAATTGCGACACGAGGTGATAGCAGAGTCGCACGGCTCACGGTTCGCGGTACATCCCGGAGGGGACAAAATGTACCAAGACATGAGACGCCAGTATTGGTGGAGCGGTATGAAGAGAGATATCGCTGAGTTTGTTTCGAAATGCGCCACTTGTCAGCTTATAAAAGTGGATCATCAGAAATCGACAGGACTTCTACAGCCGTTGGAGGTCCCGGTGTGGATGTGGGAGAGCATATCCATGGACTTTATCACGGGGTTGCCTACGTCGCAGAGGGGTCACGACTCCGTTTGGGTAATTGTGGACAGGTTGTCCAAGGTCGCTCACTTTTTACCCGTAAGGACTGACTACACTACGGGACAGTATGCCCAGCTCTTCATTTCAGAGGTTGTGAGACTTCACGGTGTGCCCCTAAATATCGTGTCTGACAGAGACAAGATATTTGTTTCGAGGTTTTGGGAGAGTTTCCAGGAGGCCATGGGCACGGAATTGCAGTTGAGTACAGCTTATCATCCGCAGACCGATGGGCAGACCGAGCGCACAAATCAGATGTTGGAGGACATGCTACGCATGTGCATTATTGACTTTGGGGGTGGATGGGAGCAGTACCTTCCACTGGTGGAGTTTGCTTACAACAACTCCTATCAGTTCACTATTGGCATGGCTCCGTTTAAGGCATTGTACGGTAGGCCTTGTCGTTCCCCAGCATGTTGGTTAGAGGTGGGGGACAACAAACTACTTGGGCCGGAAGTGATTCAGGATACTTCGGCAAGGATTGAGTTGATTCGGAGTCGCATTCGGGTAGCTCAAGACAGGCAGAAGAGTTACGCTGATGCGAAGAGGTTTTTCAGGGAGTTCCAAGTGGGGGACCAGGTTTTGCTCAGAGTGTCTCCTATGAAGGGGATTATGCGTTTCGGGAAGAAGGGGAAGTTGGCACCAAGGTATGTGGGGCCGTTTCCTATTATTGAGCGGATCGGACCGGTTGCGTATAGACTTGGGTTACCTGAGCATTTGCATCGGATTCACGATGTGTTCCATATTTCCTCGCTGAGGAAATACCTTAGAGATAATTTGGCTCATTCTCACATTGCTGTGGAGGACATCGATCTCCAGCCGGATAGCTCCTACGAGGAGGGGCCGATTGCTATTTTGGACCGAAGCGAGAGGAAACTGCGGTCAAAGATAGTTCCGTTAGTGCGTGTTCAGTGGCGACATCACAATGTCGAGGAGTCCACATGGGAGCGCGAGGATGAGATGCGCGAACGTTATCCAGAGTTATTTTTAGCAGGTACTTTCTAGTTTCGAATTTCGGGACGAAATTCTGTTATTAGGGGGGGAGTATGTAATACCCCGTACTTTTGGTTATATTTATTCTTGGGATTAATTAATTAAATGAGAATTAATTGGGAATTAATCCGGGTAAAATACTAGCGAGTTGTGAGTTGGTATTTTACTATATTGAGTATATGTGATGTTATATGAATATTGAATTATGAATTTGTCGTGAGATTGATATACGGCAATTTGGTCATTTTATTGAGACGCGGGTGATAGATGCGTCAGCATATAATTATTTTATTTATAAAAGTGAATTTAGATTCTATTAACCGTATAGTCGTTTTGAGTGCGCCAACGCGTCCGGAAGGGTCGAGATAGTCAGAAAACACTAGCCGGGGGTTTAGTTTGGGTCCCGGGGTATTTTTAGGCCATACCGGCAACATAAAGGGTATTTTGGTAATTTCGTATTTTTAGGAATTAAAAATGACGAAAATTAGGAGTCTTTATCTGATTGGGAATAGACCCACTAAACCCACTAACCAACCCTTAATGACCCAATAAGCTACGGAGGTTATCAATTAGGTTTCCAACTTTCCCAAAGAAAACCCTAGCCACCTTTGGAGAAGAAAGCTTAGAGAGGGAGAGAAGGAGAAGGAATTCTGCAGAAAACCTTTTTAAAATCAACACCAAATTCAGAGACAATCGAGGCAAGTGGTTTAATATCATTTAATTTCAGAGAATGCTCTTTCCATGTATAGGAATTTAATAAAATTGATTTGTTCTTGGTGTAATATGAAAACCCATGTATTTTGGAACTTAGAACTTGAAATCTTGAGGAGAATTACATGTAGAATGATAGGTAGATGATTATACTGAGGATATTAGTGATTGGGTGAAATTAAAATGGATTTTTATTGGGTTAATTCATGAATTAAAATTTTAGGGTTTGTGTTCTTGAATAATTGGGGGAAAGTGATGAGACTTGATGATTTAATGATGATTGGGATGAATTAACTCAGTAAAATACGTTAGTTTATAACCTTGTTATGTTTAGGAGTGATTAGAGACCTTTGAACATTTTTGGGACGAAGTTTAGAGGAGATTTGAGGAGTAAAAATTGATGAAAAACGTAACTAAGAAATTCTGGGCCGAAACTGGTCCCTCGTTAGAAGACCTTCCCAGGTCGTTCGAACGAGCTCGTTCGAACGAGCTTCTAACGAGTTGACCAGTCGCTTCTAACGAGGGGAGACTTTGTTCGATACCTTCGTTCGAACGAACTGTATTTCGTTCGATACATTCGTTCGAACGAGATGTCGTTAGAAGGTACAGTTCGTTCGAACGAACTGGAATCTCGTTCGAACGAACTGGAATCTCATTCGAACAGCCTCGTTCGAACGAGACTTCTACTGAGCTGGAAGTTTAGGCCTTTTTGGCCTGTTTTGATTTTGGGAGTCCCGTAAACTTGTTCGAGGGTAGAGATAACGTTCCGTTGATGATGTATTGATAGATTTGGGACTTTTGGGTTATTATGAGGAGTAAATTATATACGAGTGATTTAAATCAATGAACCATTTGGGTTGAGACGTGAGTGTCTACTACGACGTGAGAATAGATTATGGCGCGTATGATTATAAATCGGAATCGTATAAAGTGTGTAAATTATATATTGGTACTAGAATGAGAATAGTACTACAATTAAACTACGGGATTACTAAGACGTGTGTTTACTTAGTATTGGTATATAAATTGTGTGTATGACATACCTACCATACTTGCTATCACGGGAGGTTTGCGTTCGCTTAAGGCCCTCTAATCCTTGTGTTGCCCGGATTTAGACTGGTTACCTTGATGAACATAGGTCATAGAAAGACTTATTGGGATATTAATAAGTCCGCTGATCGTGGGAGCGTAGGTATGTGCGTGACCCATGTGATGTGACTGTGTTCGCCTCCATTATTTGTGATGTTGTTATTTGTGAACTATTCCTGAGAGATTCGGAATATGTAATCCTTATGTACGTGATGTACCGGGATGGATAACAGAGTATGTGTGCACCGCAGCTTAGTTCTCGGGGTGCTTGTATTGTATATTTATGATGTGAATAATATACACTTAATTAATGGGAACCTTCATGTTAATGTTGTGAATATAATTACGGTATTGTTTCGAGAAAAACATAATGAGTCAGCTGATAGTGAAATATATTGCATATTGAGCATCTAAGTTTACGTTAAACCCCTATTTAATTACGAACGTTATAATGTTAATAGAACCGAGTAATAAGGGTAGGACCTATGACAGTCTAGCTAGATATGATGTCACTTAGCTAGTGGTTTGTGTCGTTGTAGATGGATACTTACGTTAGGAGTGCACAGTTAGACGAGAGGTGAGAATATCATGTGAGTGCACGTCCTAACATGTACTTTGCATTTAATGTTTTAAATGTTTTTAAAGCACTTGTAGGTTTTTAAAATATCTCCACATTCGGGCTCTGACCCGTTTGCTTTCAAATCTATTTTTCTTGTAAAACCATTTTAGGTGCCCAGCCACAAGGACACCATGCATAGGATACTCATTCAGGTGGAGCTGTAGCTGTTTGTGGAAGCTACAGGGATTTACTTGTAGACGCTTCTATCATTTAGATTCCAGAGTCATTATCTATCAGTTGTAGGGCGTGTTGCCCATTTCTATTAGAGACATCTTTCCATATCAGTTTTCAGACTTTGTCATGTATTGATTTAGTATTCAGTATTTTCATTGCTTATTTCAGTTGTGGGATTTGTAGTGAGGAGTTTTCCTCCAGACTTTATTTACATTATGTGATGGTTATTTTATTTACTTTGATATGGTGAATGGTGTTATTATTCTTCGTTACACTTGTTGCATGTTAATCAGACTTAAATTAAAATTTGGCAACTTACTTTTTAAATACTAGGTGGTTAGTAATCATTAAAATGTTTTCGACAGTGATGCTATTAAGTGGACCAACTTGGCATTTTGAATTAATTTAATAAAGGAGTAGCTACCCGGTATTTAATTAGTCGGGGTGTCACAGAAAAGAACTAAAAGTGTTTAATAAATCTAACACATGAGATATGTGAGTATATCCTAAAGGTTGATGGTGTAGAAATTATTTTTGCTCACTCAAAATTTCACTCATATATAAAACTCAAAAGGAAGGAAGCACTCAGGAAAAATAAGCCTTGCGTTTGAGGAATAATTAAAAGTCTTCAATGTTTTCTTTTAAAATATTGCAAAGGTTTGCACACGAAAGAAGATTTTTCTCTGTTGAAAATATGATTTATTTTATCTTGCAAGAAAAAGAACTTTTAATAACCTTAATTGTTCAATGACTAACTCACAAATTCAATGTCAATATACAAGCTCTAAGGGCCACTTATATCTGTGTAGGTCACCATTAGCTAAGTTGGACAATATCTTAGCTCAAATCTTCGAAGATGCGTCATTAACACAATTTTCAAATAAACTCAACCACTAAATATATGCAATCCCAAGCTTGGGGAACTTTCGTTGGTATTCCACCAGAAATTGTTGGATTAATTCCAATATTTATTGATTTTATTTTTTTGTTGTTAATATTTTATTATATCATTTGTGTTTTATTTTAAACATAGTTTGGGTTTTAATTTAGAAAGTAAAAACATGAGCAAATGGGTGTGAAAGATATGGGGAGTGCTCAAAATCCCATATTGTCCCACATTGGAAGAATACTACAAAAGGTAGTGGTATATCAACTAAAGGACAACTAAGATTCTTAGTTGACAAGTCAAATAAGAGGCTATGATCCTACGCATCGCAGTGGTGCTTATGCACCACCAATCGCGACACGCGGCGCGCGAAAGGGCGATTGGGCGACTTAGGGCGCATTGCGCGCTTTGACGCGCACTTGGCACTTCGCTTGGAGCGTGGGAGCCTAAAGTGGATGTCCATTCGCTTACGATGGGACGCCTAATCTGAACTGTTAGATCGCAGTTGTTCCAAACAGGCACGATCCAACGGTTGCTGAGTCACTACATGAAGAGCTGTGACTGTTGAAGAACAGTCACAGAAATGGCTATAAAAAGAGTTCCAGACCTCTGTTTTGGACACCGAAAATTGCTAGTTTCTCCTCTCTCCGTCCTCTATACTTTGGCATTATCAAGTTACAAATTCAGAGTGTTCTCGGGTTTGATCAAATAGTACATAGTTTGAATCAAACAACTGTTCATACACTGCATTGTATCCTGAAGGCAGATTCTATAAAACCCATTGTGTACTCGCGGTTCTGGTTCTGTCTCAACCGGATTAGGAGAAATTTTGCCTAAAAGAAAGCGTTCCAAGAACGTGCCTTGCAGAAATTAATTATTATATTTCGTTCTTTCCATAACAAAAACTCCAACAGTTTTAGGCAAAATTTTTTTATATTCTTATTACTCCACTCAAATGGAAGGAACTGTGGCACAATCTATCCAAGTCATGACTCAAGACTTAATCCGACTCGACCGTTTTGATGGCGGAAATTTCACCCATTGGCAAGAGAAAGTTATGTTCTTCCTCACATCACTAAAACTTGCATACATTCTAGATGATAACCTTGAACAAATTCCCGAGCCCACACCCGAAGACACCGAAGAAATAAAGAAAAAACGTGTGAAGAGGAAAGAAGATGAATTTATGTGTCGAGGACACATCGTCAAAGCTTTGTCTCAAACTGTTTATAGCGCTCATAGAATGATTCCGACGACAAAGGAATTATGGAAGGCTTTGGAGATAAAGTATCAAAACGAGGAAGCGAGCAATCATAAGTTTCTAATTTCAAACTATATGAATTTTAGAATGAATAATGATAAATCTGTCGTTGCACAAGCCCATGAACTCCAACAAATTGTTGGTGACCTTAAAGCCGCTGGTATTAATCTTCAAGATGAATTTCAAGTAGGGGTGATTGTTTCAAAACTTCCATCCTCTTGGAATGGCTTTAAGAAGAAAATTAATCATGATGAAAAGACTTATACTGTGGAATCCCTTCTTCGTCACCTTCGTATTGAAGATGATACTCGTATTCGAGAAAAGAAGGATGAACAAACTGAGGGTCATTCAAAAGCTAATATGGTTGAGGATCAAAAATCCAAGATTACCAAAGACTCAAAATTTAAAGCAAAGAATGATTCCAAATTCAAGAACCAAGGTGCAAATAAGAAAAAGAAGGGAAAATGTTTCTTCTGTGACAAACCGGGACATTATTCTCGAGAATGTCGTCTTAAAAAGAAGGCATTTAAGGAAAAACAAGGGTCGAAGGAAACCAACAATGTTGAAGATCTTATTGCTACTGTTTGCGAAGCAAATTCAATTGATAATGAAAGTGGATGGTGGCTGGATACCGGCGCAACGGTCCACATATGCAAAGACCGCTCTTCATTCAAAACATATCAAGAAATTGATGGAAAAGAAGTGAAGATGGCAAATAATCTTCGCGCCAATGTAGTTGGAAAAGGCACAGTGGAATTGAAGCTAACTTCTGGAAAGACACTTACTCTAATTGATGTACTTCATGTACCTGATATGTGTAAAAATCTTATGTATGGGGACCTTCTCAATAAGAGAGGTTTCAAACTAGTGTATGAGTCTGATAAGTTTGTATTGTCTAAGAATGGCCAATTTATTGGCAAAGGGTACTCTTGTAACGGCATGATTAAAATTAATGTAATCAATGATATTAGTTCTGCTTATATGGTTGAGTCTATTTCTTTATGGCATAGTAGATTAGGTCATGTGAATTATAGAAGTATAAAAAATATGACTAATCTCGGCTTAATCTCGGATTGTAAATTTGATAACCTTTCTAAATGTGAAATTTGTGCTCAATCGAAGATAACTAGAAAGTCGTTCAAATCTGTTGAGAGGAAATCCGAAATGCTTGATCTTATTCATAGTGATGTATGTGATATGAAGAGTAATATGACTCGTGGTGGAAATAAATATTTCTTAACTTTCATTGATGATTACTCTAAGTATGCATATACATATTTACTTAAAAGTAAAGATGAAGTTTTCGAGAAATTCCTAATTTTTAAAGCAGAAGTTGAAACTCAACAAAATCGAAAAATTAAAGTCCTACGATCCGATAGGGGTGGTGAATATTACCCGAGTGAGTTTATAAAATTTTGTAATACTCATGGGATAATCCATCAAGTTACGGCGCCATATACGCCACAACAAAATGGAACGGCGGAAAGGAAAAATAGGACTTTAGTTGAAATGATAAATTCAATGTTAATCAGTTATGGTTTACCTTTGTCGATGTGGGGAGAAGCGGTTTTATCCGCATGTTATATTTTAAATAGAGTTCCATTGAAAAACAAGGATATTACACCATATGAATTATGGTTTAATCGTAAGCCTAATCTTAGACGTCTTAAAGTTTGGGGATGTCTTGCTTATGTAAGAAAACCCGAACCTAAAAGACCTAAACTAGGAAATAGGACTTACAAATGTTTTTTTATTGGATACTCTAGTAACAGTACGACTTATAGATTTTTAAACCTTTAAACTCAAGAAATCATTGAGTCGGTAGATGTGCAATTTTTTGAACATCTAACAAAGTTTAGTACTTTGAATCAAGTTTTAGAAAATAATAATCCGACTGTTGACTCCTCAAATTTAGAAGAAAATTCACAACCTATATCTTCTTCAGAAACAACGAATGACGTTGAACCACGAAGGAGTAAAAGACAAAGAACTGAAAAAAACATTTGGGCCTGACTTTGTTATTTATTTAGTCGAAGGGGATTTAAATGAGACTAAGAACAAAACTAAATTTGTTCTTAATGTAGAAGATGAACCGACCACATTTCATGAAGCGGTAACATCTAGGGATGCTGTCTTTTGGAAAGAAGCAATAAATGATGAAATGAACTCAATTTTGTCAAATCAAACTTGGGTTATTTCCGATCTTCCCCCCGGGTCTAAACCTATTGGGTGCAAATGGATATTTAAAAGAAAATTATATCCGGATGGTTCTATAAATAAATTTAAGGCAAGACTAGTTGCTAAAGGCTATAAGCAAAAACATGGAATTGATTATTTTGATACATATGCTCCTGTTGCTCGAATCACTTCCATTAGGATATTAATATCTCTTGCTTCTATTCACAATTTAGTTATTCATCAAATGGATGTTAAAACTGCATTTTTAAATGGTGATTTAGAAGAAGAGATTTATATGGAACAACCCGAAGGGTTTGTATTGCCTGGCCAAGAAAAGAAAGTGTGTAAATTGGTTAAATCTCTTTATGGCCTTAAACAAGCTCCTATGCAATGGCATGAGAAGTTTAATAATATTGTTATATCCCATGGATATAAAGTTAATGATGCCGATAAATGTATATATAGTACATTTGAAAATGGTGTTGGTGTTATTATATGCTTATATGTGGATGATATGTTAATATTTGGGTCTAATCTCAAATATGTTGAAGAAACCAAAAGGTTTCTTTCATCAAAATTTGATATGAAAGATCTTGGAGAAGCTGATGTGATTTTAGGAATCAAAATTGTGAGAAAGGATAATTCTTTAGCGTTATCTCAATCTCATTATATAGAAAAAGTTCTTAAAAGATATAATCATTTTGAACTTAAGCCAGCTGCTACACCAGTGGATCCTAGCATCAAATTAATGAAAAATACTGGGCGTGCTATGGACCAACTTAAATATGCTAGTATTATTGGGAGTCTAATGTATGCCATGCCTTGCACTAGACCAGACATTGCTTATGCAGTGAGTGTATTGTGTAGATTTACAAGTAATCCAGGACAAGAGCACTGGAATGAAATTTCTAGGGTGCTTAGATACCTGAAGAGGACTTTGGATTATGGCTTACATTATGTAGGATATCCATATGTTTTAGAAGGATATAGTGATTCAAGTTGGAATAATCTTGAATCAAAATCCAAGTCAACTACTGGTTGGATTTTTACGCTAGGAGGAGCAGCTATCTCTTGGGGATCCAAGAAACAAACATGTGTATCAGATTCAACAATGCAATCTGAATTTATAGACCTAGCAGATGCATGTAAAGAAGCAGAATGGCTTAGAAATGTGTCGTGAAATCAGGATTAGCACAAGGCCATAAAAGTGCATGCTAGAAGAACACTTATAAACTCAGAAATCGGTATGTGTGATAGTTCCGGCTAGTCTCAAAAGGTCCTTGGTTCAAGATACGTTCACCACAGCACCTTGATGAAGCTTTGAATTATTTTCACTATATGGAAGTTCAAGTCCGAAAGACACTTCTCATTTATGTACTAGATTTTAGTGATAATGCCAAAAAGTTATTTATTGTCTTCTTGCTTTGCTCTCTTGTGTATATTGAAATTGGTGGGGGAATGTTGGATTAATTCCAATATTTATTGATTTTATTTTTTAGTTGTTAATATTTTATTATATTATTTGTGTTTTATTTTAAACATAGTTTGGGTTTTAATTTAGAAAGTAGTGGTATATCAACTAAAGGACAACTAAGATTCTTAGTTGACAAGTCAAATAAGAGGCTATGATCCTACGCATCGCGGTGGTGCTTAAGCACCACCAATCGCGACACGCGTAAGCGCGACACGCGGCGCGCGAAAGGGCGATTGGGCTACTTAGGGCGCATTGCGCGCTTTGACGCGCACTTGGCACTTCGCACGTGTGCATCGTCGCTTGGAGCGTGGGAGCCTAAAGTTTTGACGAGGTAAAATAGATCAACGGTTGTGATTAAACGATCTGATCAAAGGGTTTAAAATCCGAAACGGCTTGATCTAAACCGTTAGATGAACTCATAGCGTTTCGTGTAGGGGATGTCCATTCGCTTATGATGGGACGCCTAATATGAACCGTTAGATCGCAGCTGTTCCAAACAGGCACGATCCAACGGTTGCTGAGTCACTCCATGAAGAGTTGTGACTGTTGAAGAACAGTCACAGAAATGGCTATAAAAAGAGTTCCAGACCTCTGTTTTGGACACCGAAAATTGCTAGTTTCTCCTCTCTCCATCCTCTATACTTTGGCATTATCAAGTTACAAATTCAGAGTGTTCTCGGGTTTGATCAAATAGTACATAGTTTGAATCAAACAACTGTTCATACACTGCATTGTATCCTGAAGGCAGATTCTATAAAACCCATTGTGTACTCGCGGTTCTGGTTCTGTCTCAACCGGATTGGGAGAAATTTTGCCTAAAAGAAAGCGTTCCAAGAACGTGCCTTGCAGAAATTAATTATTATATTTCGTTCTTTCCATAACAAAAACTCCAACAGAAATTTGATGTATAAAATCTCTATCGGCCTTCTAGTGAAAGATCCCAAAAGTATCATAAACTTTTGCGAGGATTAAAACTCAAAAGTTAGTGAGCAGCAAAACTAGCTTATTTAAAGGGAAAGAACCCTTCGCTATAGTGAGCATCAACAAGTTGATCATGCAAATAGGACATAGGTTTTGCTTCAGGAGTTTGTTGGTAACAAAGTGAGGCTTTACTAGGGAATAAAAGGAAAAATCAAGAAGACGAGATTCCAACCTAAGAACAAGTTTTCTAAATACACATGGATGCATTTTATAAAATATATTTTTATAAGAAAAGTATATCATCGCTTCATGTGTTTGACAATCTCTCACACCTCAAAGTTAAATCAACACAATCTTAAATTTAGATTACATTTAACTAAGGATAATACTAAAACCTTTTATCTGCACACTGACAATATTAAAATTTGGCCGAGTCTAGGAATTTCTCATGATTAATCTCTAGGATAAGTCCATCCTTAAATCTTGAAAATAAAGCTTTTTAGAGACCTTTTGAACTAAGAATCAAAGTGTACTTTAGTAAATGGAATAAAACAACTTAAAAATTGGAGACAAATTAATATAGATTTAATCTTACAATGGAGACATGTAAATTGATGAGTATTTGCTAAAGTTTATATTTTGGCTAAATTTTTGTTACCCATGAAGGGGCTACCTCTGCTACTATTAATGAATTCATGTTAGTGATTTATCATTTGGTGAAGAAGAATGGGATATGGATAATAGGTTGTTTGTTGTGCATAATATTGTGTGGTTATAATAAGTGTTCCTTGTGTAGTTCTTATGTTTTTTAGGGTAGTTGTTGTTTGTTGTCAAATTTTTCTTTTGTTTTTCCTTTAATTGTGCCTGGGTGTATGTTCACATGTTTTTCATGATATAATATCTAAATCGGTTGTTGTGCATTTAGTTTTGAAGTTTTTTAAAATGTTATAAAATTATTGGAGGTTTGTTATTAATGTCTTTGTTTTCCATTAGTGATTAAGGTGCTGAATATGATACAAAATGGACATAATATAATTTTTCGTGCGAATGTGAATATTCGCATTGAGTGATGCACTACAAAATATCACTTCGTATGCCTTTGATGTGAGGAATTTATGTTGTAAGTTTTCCATTAGGAAATTTTGTAATGGTTATGTCATAAATGGAAAATTTATATACATATTGTTATATGTGTTGTCAAAACAAATATTTTTTTATAGCATTTTTGTTGGCTATTTTGAATCTCATGTATTTATTTGTAGTGTATAAATCCTGGCAAGTATTTAGATTTAGGGAGAATGGATTCTCAGTAGGGGTGTTCATCTAATTCGATTTTGAGTTTTTTTATACATTGGATTTTAAAAAAATCGAAGCGAGACTATATTGATATATTGATTAAACGGTCCTTGTCGATCTATTTCTTAGTCGGATTGGCCTGGCCCAATTTGTTGGTTAGGGTAATTTGGAGAAATTAAACAAATAAATAGTATTTTTTGCATAATATGGTCACACGTTTTTAAAAATATATCTATAAGCACATCTTACAATGTATGCAACACTTTAATAATTACCATATCATCTGGATGTTATAGATGAAAAATATTGAAACTTATAATCAATATATCAATAAAATATAAACTTTACAATTCCACCAATACTTTCTCCAAATGATATGCTGAAAAATATTGAAGACAAGTAAATGTAAATATATACATATATATAAACACACACACATAATATAAATTATTTCCTATAACACATTTTTCAACCTTAAACGTATTTTATAACCAACTCTATTAAAATAACACATTTGTATATTTATTTATTTATATAAAAATTTTTATTATACAACTATATTATCATTCATAATTTTATTATAATCTAAAAATATTTGTGATAAATTACCTATTTATCAAAAAATACAATTCACGACTAAAAAATATTTTCTTATTAATTATTACCATAAGACCATCTCCCAGGCATTGTGAGAAATATAAAGTGGTCTCCAACACGAAAAAATCAGGAGCAAAATGCTTATAAATTTGCTTCTTTAGGAGCAGCACATTTGTGAATGGGATGATAGACCAACCGCTGCGAGAAAGGTATGTGCGACAGTTGGAATGTTGTGGCAATTCCAATAATTTTTTTTTAATTTCCTAATGCTTTTGGTTTCCTCAATAAGTACTACTAAAATATAACACATAATAAACAAACAAATCCATTAATAAGAACATACATTTAAAAAACTCAATTAATGACATATACAAAATGCCGCCCCAAAATTTTCACCATATTCTGGTAAATCGTATTGCAAAGCTACATTTGTTACAGAGTCTTGAACGCAGGATTTTGAAAATATTTGGGTTACATCATTTATGTCGTTGTGATTGAGCGACTAACGCACCTTCTCAGCCATTGCATTGAGAAAACGTAAGATTGGGTTCATCACATTTATCTTCTACAGTCATATTGTGAAGAATGATATAAGTCATTATGGTGCGCTCTATATCATCATGACTCCAAATACGAACTAGATTTTTGACAATGGAGAAGGGGGATTGTAAATGACAACAAGCACCACTTACCAAAAAAATCACATAAGTCAACAAAAGTTATACCTTTCACTATAAAATAAGCACCCACAAGTTAAAGGTATTTAAACCATTTTTTTTACCAAATTCATTTTTTTTCTCTCTCCATACTTTTCTCTCTCAGGCTTAAAAAACTCTAACCCTAACTATACTATTGCCGCCGCCACCACCACCCATTCCTGCTTCCTCCCTCACCCTGTTGCCTCCCCTTCTAGCCATTCCACAAACCTTGCCTCTGCTTCCCTTCATGCCATTGTAACACCCCGCGCGCCCGAGAGGACACACAGTGTGCTACTATGATAAAAGTAAACTAAATCCATCAATCAACAAGTATAGAACATCTAAATGTCCATAATATAAATACAACAACTCCATAATGTAACACCCCGCTTAAGATAATAACGGGTGGCCAACCCTATACTATAT
The DNA here is from genome assembly GCA_949130495.1 of Sambucus nigra. NCBI lineage: Eukaryota > Viridiplantae > Streptophyta > Magnoliopsida > Dipsacales > Adoxaceae > Sambucus > Sambucus nigra. The sequence continues at coordinate 828,785,841 of OX422207.1, forward strand.
TAAATCAGGAGTCTCAGATGGCTCAGTCTCAACATCAACTATCCGTATAACATAATATACGACTAACTACCCGGTATCATATAAGCGAGATGTTAAAATTAAATAGAACATGCAACTTACAACTAACATCACAAAAGAACTACTAACCAAGGTAAAACATACACGAATATAGGATAAATGAGGTGCTAGAATAAAATGAAATGAGTATAGACAAATGAATATACCCAAATAAGTTGTCGGGTCACAGCCAATACAATAACTGAAATGGAATAAATATAAACATGTATATAAATATCCCTTGGGTACAAACCCGATATACAATATGAATCCTGCCTAGCTTTTTTTTAAAGAAGTAGGAAGCGGCTACGTTCGACATCCAGCAACAGTCCGCACCTGTCGCGGCTCCCAAGACTCTGCATAGAAGGTCATCCGGCATGCATGCGGTAGGATACCTGTAGTATATATATATATATATATATATATATATATATATATATATATATATATATATAGGCAGGAGAGAAAGGTAAACGGGTTAGAGCCCGAGTTGTGAAAATATTTAGCAAGTGTGCTAACCGTGCATAATAAATATCGATGCAATTATTTCATAATTGAAGTGGAATCGCACTCTCGTGAAACCCCAACTCACCTCTCATCTAACGGCGCGCACCTATTCGCGTCCTGAGATTTTAGTTAAATTACCCCAACTATAAGGACAACCTAACTTATCATAGGCCTAGCCTATACACACGAGATCTGCCCTGTTTCCTATCATAACCCAAGAATCCGCTCTTTCTAAACACACTTAAGTATTTTTACAAACATATATGCCATATTAGGCTTAATGGATTCCGGTTTATAATTTAATCAATTATAATTATTAATAAGTTGCCCATATACATTTGGGTTGAATCATATGATTTAATTTCTAAATAATAGACATACAAAATTAGTATTGATAAAACATCTCTCCTATCTCCACGTTGCGCTATGTTTCGTGCGTGGGGTGTCTCGCAAAGCGAAATCCAAACAAGGAACCACCCCGTTACACTACTCCTTGTCAACGTCGATCCTAGAGATCCATTATGCGACACCTAATTATAGACAGAACTTTTATCCAATCTCAACACTGCACAACGTTTCATGTGTGGGGTGTCTCGCAAAGCGAAATCCAAACAAGGAACCACCCCGTTACACTACTCCTTGACAATGTCGATCCTAGAGATCCATAATGCCATATATACCATATTATACTACTACTACAACTAAATTTTAGACTACAATTGTGAAAACAACTAAAAATCTCCAATAATATCCTTGGGATGATGTAACCAAAACATTCCTTAAATGCGATACATCAACCCCTATCAATCTAGTACACCATAATCATCCAAGATGTACTACACAAAGATTCCATATCCTTTCATCTATAGGATATATAAATATATATATATATATATATATAGGCATTTTATTCTGACCATATATATATACCATCATCCATGCCCATGACCAAGTGTACATATCATATCTGATGTACAATGGACATGCACATAATCCACCCGACTATATATATCGTCGATAAAACTGCACCATGCTATCATCTTCCCAGTTCCCGGCTCACGTAGCAACTGGGGACCACCATGGTGGGGCTCAACGACACCCATCTCGTGGTAACTCACACACACGACGTCCCGAAAAGTGGTCATAGCTCCTAACCGGCAATGAGACGAAACATACCCACCACGTCTCATACCAAAATATATATATCACATAATAACACACTGGACGACTATGACCTGGGGAATATCCTCACCCTGCTCATTAAGCCAGGATACTCACCCACTGCGCGAAAACTTCCCAATGATAGCATGAGCGGGGTATTCTTAATAACATAAGTATATATGTCGTTCACATGCATAATATATACACATCCATATGATTCCATCATATGATCAAACATTAAACTATCATATACGGTTTAGATATCCATATCATGTATATCCACAACATAAATATATCAATATATTCATATCCATACAGATATATATATATATATATATATATATATACACACACACACACATATATATACACATATTCACATATCCATATATCTATATATATAAACTAATTCTCGTTCATATGTATAAGATATATCAGCTCGACTATAAGTATACAAAATCCTCAATATACAAGCCGTCACCACAAACTCATTTAATTTACCTCGATCTGTGAATACAATCCCTCACTTGAAGCATATTCATCCATTTTCCTATGATGAATAGTCTCCCGAAAATACATGTATATGTCCAACATTAGGGTTATCACCCAAAGGTTTAATGTATGTATAACAATTACTGTACATTTCATCAATGTCTGAAAGTACATCAACCCACGATACTTATCTCTATCACGGGTAATTACATAATTAATAATCGATGAGCCTCAAGCTAAATCCTGAATTCATTTCTTGATCCCATTACTTATTGGAATCCTCAATATTAATCACACCCGGATATACAACGACTATCCCCACTAAATTGGCAACCCACCCTAACCTAGTTGATAGCCAAATCACATGATTATCAAAATCCCATCTAAGGTTTAATAACTCTAATGAACCCTAAATCTTATTACATTCACAATTTATTCCTTAAGTCTATACTCCCCAAGGATACGCGACATCTCCTCTCGTCGGTCCTCAATCATATCTAAACTCACTTATGACCTCAATCTAGAACTCCTGTCCTCACTGAGATCTCCCACTACACCTAAGGGTATCCATTATTAATACCCACATAGGCAAAAGGGACTATCCCTATACCATTTATAACCATTTCATAATAATCCACCTCTATCATAATAAAACAATCCGCTAATCACTTCAGTCCCATAATTCTTTTATTACTAAAAGAGGCATCCCATCCTCCTAAATCGATTTAACATAGGCCCGCAAGCCCCTATTCGACCTAGGGCCCTATTCTTTAAACCTAATATTATACCCTTCCTAAATAAGTCCATTAAGAAATCCCCTAAGAATAAAACTCCAAAAGAAAAGGGGTAAAAGAATTTCCCATTCTTGGGCTAAAAATAGGGGACCGGTCGACCGGTCCCAGACCCCCGGTCGACCGTGGGTCCAAATTTTGCCTACGAAGAAATGCAGTAGGCTTTTCCCATGATGCGCGGTCGATCGGTCCTCGGACCGCGGTCGACCGGCCATACCAGATATCTTGGCCGATTTCCATTTCTCAACAAAGCCCACGAATTTAAAACCCTACAATTTCTATTCTATCCTCCAAATCATTACCACAACATGGTTCCAAGCCAATAAATCAACCCCAAAGTTAATCCCAACCATTTCTACACCATTTAAACCCATATTTAAACATTGATTTCAAGATTAAACCCAAAATCTAGGTTTTGATGTTTATACCCAAAAACCATTTCTTTAACCCTCAAATTATGAAATAAAATACACAAATGACTTATTTAATAAGATTAAACACTTGCCTCAGATTTGTAGAGGTTGGATCGTCCTCGATGTCGCGTTTGGGCCGAAATCTCCAAGCTTTTCTTCCTCTCTCTCTTCTTTTCTTCTTCTTTCCTTCTTCCTTTCTCCTTATCTCTGTCTCTAAATGAGAAGGCTTGTCCCGTAAGCCTCTTAAATCCCTTAAAACAATAAACCCAGTTTTAAATGTTAATACACACTTTAAATGACTCGTTTACTCCAATTCGAGTCAACTGACTTAAAAATAATTCGGAACCGAAATAAAACCCAGTGATAGTTATTTTGACTATCTCGACCCTTCCGGGATCGATGGTACACTCAAAATCATCATCCGGAATACTTTAAAATATTCTCTATTTTTGGGCCTCAATTCCCAAATTTTAAAATTCTCCAATTCAATTAAATTTTATTTTCCCAAAAATTTAATTTCTCAGTCTCCAAAGTCACGGGTTGTTACACATAATTTTTTATTTCCATAATAAAGATTACAATAATTTTCTCTCGATTATAAAATTCTCCTACTAAAAATTACACCCCTAATTATTACAACAAAAATACATCTTCCAATCCATGCTCCAAAATAGTCCATAGCGTCCCAATCCACGCTAACCTGTCAACTAAAAGGTAATACGGGAAAGTAGACAATATGACAGGAATAGATGCTCAAAAATAATTAGCACGATGAATAAATCGCAACAATACGAATCACATATACAAATCAAATGCAACACTCAAGCATTATATCAATATTAATTTCTCAATAACACATCAATGAGTCACCAGGCCTCACCTCACCGCGCCTATGCATTCTCAAGCATATCCGAATTTTAGACTATTGGTGGGTGCCCATTCTCCGTGCCATATTAAAATCTCATGACACGATGCTCAAATCACAATATAATATATCACAATGAATCAATATTATATATTCCAACAATTTTTCAGGATTCCAATGAATATCACAATTCAACATGAGTACAATCGACACAGAAAATAAACGGAATACTCTCGAGAGAATTTAGGATCATATTGTGTAAGTACCGTACCTAAAAATCATCACATGAATCTATCCATAAAAATCAGCCTCTAAATCTGATCGCACCATGACGTTCCTCTCGTAAAAATAATCAAATCTCGTTCTAGCCCAAACTCGAGAAAACACCAAATAAGTCTTCTAATCTAAGCTTGAAATCTTGAATAAGTTTGGCGCTATGGTTTGTAGATGAAAGGGAGTAAGTTTGGAGAGGTCTTCTGGTTGAAAAGTTTGAGAAAAAGTGATTTGAAAAGCCAAGCCACGAATTCGTTGATATATAAAGGATTAAGAGTTTGATTAAGAAAAAAGTTCTAATCAGATACAAGCACTAAAAAATTTATTCCGAACGATCGGACCGTTGGAATTGGATGAAATTTGGGGGAGAATTAGATGAAGACGAGAGGAATCTATATGAAAAATTTCAGCATGATCGGAGGGTCCAATTTTTTTAACTATTTTTTTTGTAGAGAGTTTTACGTTTTAAGGACTCTTCTATATAATAAAAATTCAATTAAAACTCCATTTTAATTCCGATTCCAATTCTGTTTGAAAATTTATTTTTCAAATATAAAAATCAACATTTTAAATTATAAAATCCAAAATTTCATTTTTCTCCGATTTCCAAAATTAATTTAAAAAAAATATCCATTTAAAAATTGGGGTTGTTACATACTTTCCCACTAGCAAAGAACTTCGTCCTCAAAATTAGACGAAGCATACACATCAACGCGTAAATCTCACAAAAGAAAATAAGGTTCATATATGCCTACCCGTAGAATGCCATAATTGGGCACCCATACACCCAATCCTACGCGCATCTACCCCACGAACAACAATAATATATATATCCTATATACATACGCATAACTATGAAAATAACGACGTACCACACGCTCTCACAAATCCCCACTCGATCCTATATCCGAAAGTCATCAAAATTCTAACATCCTAAAATTAAACCTCAACATCAAAAATCGATACATACGATACCTAACATCTGCACTAAAATCTCTAAAATAATTATCGTCTCCAAAATCCATTTAAAGGATCCTCACATTAAGCTTACTAATTCTAATCTCAATGACTACGACGCACTTAGCACAAAGCTTCACGTCTTCAAGAAACACATCTAACACGTATGCTAGACCCTCTACCTTAAGTTGTACGAAATAACAGAGGGAATCAAAGATAGGCAACGCGGAAGCTAAACGGACTCATAACCTACGAGACCTAAGACCATGCTCTGATACCATCTGTAACACCCCGTGTGCCCGAGAGGAAACGCGGCGTGCTACTACGATAAAACTAAACTAAATACATCAATCAACAAGTATAGAGCATCTAAATGTCCATAATATAAATACAACAACTCCATAATTTTTTATTTCCACAATAAAGTTTACAATAATTTTCTTTCGATTATAAAATTCTCCAACCAAAAATTACACCACTAATTATTACAACAAAAATACATCTTCCAATCCATGCTCCAAAATAATTCTTCAAAATAGTCCATAGCGTCTCAATCCACGCTAACCTGCCAACTAAAAGAAAATACGGGGAAGTACACAATATGATAGGAATAGATGCTCACAAATAATTAGCACGATGAATAAATCGCAACAATATGAATCGCATAAACAAATCAAATGCAACACTCAAGCATTATATCAATATTAATTTCTCAATAACACATCAATGAGTCACCAGGCCTCACCTCACCGCGCCTATGCATTCTCAAGCATATTTAGATTTTGGACTATTAGTGGGTGCCCATTCTCCGTGCCATATTAAAATCTCATGCCACGATGCTCAAATCATAATATAATATATCACAATGAATCAATATTATACATTCCAACAATTTTTCAGGATTCCAATGAATATCACAATTCAACATGAGTGCAATCGACACAGAAAACAAATAGAATACGCTCGAGAGAATTTAGGAGCATATTGTGTAAGTTCCGTACCTCAAAATTATCACATGAATTGACACATAAAAATCAGCCTCAAAATCTGATCGCACCATCACGTTCCTCTCGCAAAAATAATCAAATCTCATTCTAGCCCAAACTCGAGAAAACACCAAATAAGTCTTCTAATCTAAAGTTGAAATCTTGAATAAGTTTGGTGCTATGGTTTGTAGATGAAAAGGAGTAATTTTGGAGAGGTCTTCTGGTTGAAAAGTTTGAGAAAAAGTGATTTGAAAAGCCAAGCCACGAATTTGTTGATATATTTGATTAAAAAAAAGTTCTAATGAGATATAAGCACTAAAAAATTTATTTCGGATGATTGGACCATTGGAATTGGATGAAATTTGGGGGAGAATTAGCTGAAGAGAAGAGGAAGTTGTAAAAAAAAATTCTTCTTTATCGGATGGTCCAATATTTTTAACTACTTTTTTTGTTGAGAATTTTATATTTTAAGGACTCTTCTATATAATAAAAATTCAATTAAAACTCCATTTTAATTCCAATACCAATTCCGTTTGAAAATTTATTTTTCAAATATAAAAACCAACATTTTAAATTATAAAATTTATAAAATCTAAATTTTATTGTTCTCCGATTTCCAAAATTAATTTAAAAAATATACCCATTTAAAAATCTGGGTTGTTACAGCCATTTTGTTCAATTCATGTTCTCCATTTTCTAATTTTCAGATCTACATTTGCATATAAACAAACCTTAAGTGGTTACGGTGTTAATGTTACTGAATAAAAAGAGATCAAGAAACAAGAAATGTATGTGCATTTGAACCATTAAATCTATGTAGATGTGTTTTAAAAATAAATCGCAATTGTACATTCAACACCTAAGTGCCGAAAAAGATGATATATTTGTGGCGGTTTGGTGTCGAAATCTATCTCTACATTTGTTATTAAGATACTAAAGCAACATAATTTCGTTTTTTAAAATGTGGTACGGGTGATAACTTTTTCCCATTCTTGTAGTGCTAAAATTTATCAATACTTTTGGTATTAGACTACCGAACCAAAATTTTAAAATTATTTATCTTCATTCTGCACCTAAGTGTCGAAAACGATAATATATTTTGGCACTTTGGTGCCGAAAAACGTCCTCGTTATCGACATTGTAACACTGAAACACCTGGGAACGACCTTTTTTTTCAGTTTATTTCGACCATTTTATATTTTAAAGGTTATATAGAGGTTAAGAACATGGTTTTATACCTCTTGGAGTCCATCTTTTTGTGGTCCTTTGAGTTTGAAACACCGGATTCATTCACATTATTGTAGCATGTTTCTTGAAGATACATTATATATGAAAAGCTTCTTGCAATCACCAGTTACTTCAAGGGAGGTTTGTGATGGGTCTCGAAGAGTTTCAGTTGAGTGTTGGTGTGACACCCCCTTTATTAAATTAAAATCAAGGTGAATGGTAGGTTCATTCTTAGCATCACTGTCGCAAAATAAATTTTCAATTTAAACACCCTAATTAATTAAGCTATGTGTCAAAACAATTTAAAACCTTATTTCCATTTTATTTAAATCCAGATATAAAAATCTTTTTAATAATTAACAGTTTAAGAATCACATAAATCTGAAGAATGGTAATAAACACCCAAGAATTCAACCATTCAGATAAACCAATACCAAGTATAAAAACTACAAATGAAATCATCCTGACACGAATTACATCCCAAAGAGTACCAAATACTGAAAATAAATGAACATAAATCTCTGACAAATCCTACTGAATAGGGAAACGGGCGACACATCCTACCCGAAACGAAATGTTATCCTCGCTGCTTCCTGAAATCCCATATTGAAGGTGGGATTAAAAAATCTCATCCCGATTCAAAAAATAATACCGTGTAGGACCACGTACCAGCACGATCCTTCCTTTCAAAGGAAGACTGGGCACGCTAGTTAATATTGTAAATCACTACAAAGGAATATCAATCACTTCCTTCTTAGGCGACTTGTTCCACATGTCCGGATGAACCCTTGATCTCGCCTTGAGGGTGGAAACCCATCCAAGAAACTTTATCGACTTTACCGGCCTCTTCCATTATAGTAATTGTCGATAGCCAAAAAATTCTCTGGTTGATCCTCTTACTCCAACCGTTTTCTATCTATGAGTGGTGCATGCAGAGACTACTCACTATGTCCTGCTAAACATCGACTTTTCCTTGAAATGACTCACATTAAGTGACACCTAATACTACCGAAAGTTCTGACCCATGTACTTTTCTCCACGATGTGCACTTCTAGATCTTTTATACCATACTAACATCATCACTCTTGTATACGCAAGTCGTTCTCGCATTTGACTAATTAAAACTCCGCTCCAAGTGTTGTCCATAATAATTTAATTCTACTTTTCTCAAGGAATACCCTTTTTAAATGGCTTCCCATAGCCTTCTAACCAGATTTGGTGTGCTACTCTGAACACAAATATATGGATTTATCATTTTTCACACGGCGCCCAATCCACTCTGCCACTTCCACGTCGTTATGTTAATCCCACAAACATTTATTCCACATGTCTATTTCCTCGTCCCTTCAACTCAAACGATTTTGACATCAACTAACCAGGATGCCCACACACTCTATAAACCGTGCATACTAGCGTAAGCATCACATATGCTTCACACATAACACCCAATTCTTTCCTTGCCTTGTGCTCACAACGTGATTACAACACTTGGGTACTTTCAATCACCCTAGAAATTGAAATTTTAAATCCTCCTTATCATCGTTCCACCCCTCAACTCGTGGTGATAAGACAAAACTTTCAATGCTTTTTTCCCACATAACTGGCTCCACTGGCCTTAATTCATAATTCAACTTGCAATTTACAGATATAATTACCTGCTCCTACTATGACCGAGGTACCAAACTCATAGACTAATGACCAAACATCTTCCTACTTCCAACCTTACGCTAAGTTTCATGCGTGGGATATCTCGCAAAGCGAAATCCAAATAAGAAACCCCCCCCCGATACACTACTACCTAGCATTATCGGTTATCAAAATCCGTTAGGCCTTCTGTCCATAACATGTACCCCCTTTATTCAGTCTCTTGACAGAAAAAGTTACATATCCTCCCGTAATTATGCTTAACAAGGAACATTTCGCCAATTGTACAATCGTTCAGTATTGGTGGAAATCACATTCCATAAACCTTGAATACATACAATCGGGATTCTCGAAATCTCGTTCCCAATCATTTGGGTGTAACTCTCAACTCCCACATCTCTAAAGGATAGATATATCAATGCTCTCTTCCTAACACCAAGTCCTGAGCGCTAAACATAATAATGAGTTAAATTTTTTCGCTCAACAGTAGACCCAATACATACTGAATCATAACAACAAAGTCCCTACACACACCGGGATCGAATATCTCGGTACAACTATCCCCTCCGAAATCTCTAAAATATATAATATAAGTGTGAGTCCGGCCCTCTCGCAGGTGAGGCCTCGCCAAAACAAAACATACTGCACTAATGCAACCACTTCGATAGCCTTGAAACCATTGCCCAATATAGCTTTAACCATTTTTTTTATAAAACCATAATTAGTATAATATCGTACTCGCATATCACATCACTAATACGAGAATTCTCAATAAAGAATATAAATCACTAACAGTGCACCCATTTGTCCTCCGCGGAGAACACTAAAGACAATCCCACTTTACTAGGGAAAACATACACATAATAATAACGATATAGATATACGCACTAAATTATTCTCGCATGCGAATCTAGCAATAAACAAAAATATAATGACTCGCTCGTGTCACATAAAGCACTCTTCATCCTCCGAGGATAAAACTCATATAATGACTCGCTCGTTTGAAGCCCTGATCAATTTTGGATCAAACGACATGCTACTGGTTTGATTTTATTTAGGTCGTTGGAAGCGAGATGGCATCTCATTCGAACAACATGCCACCTTAAAGTTTTTGTAAATACCTATTTCTTGATTCAAATGTTAAAGAATTTTGCCAACTCCGTTTCTGCATATCTTCTGCAAAAGTTCTTCAAGTTGGAAAAATACTCTTTAATTCACAACAAAATATCCTTGAATATTGTTCTTATAAATTAGGTTAAAAATCTAGAAAGTTTTGTATCTATTGCATACACATTGGTAGAGAGGATATCCATTGCTGACTTATGATACCCATGGGGATTACTGTTGAAGATGAAGGTTAAGGCTGACGGAGGACTGTAGTCATGAAATTCTTGAGAGGATCATAGTTGTTCCTTCGAGATATTCGAAGAATAACGCTTTCTACTTGTGGTGGTTATCAAGTAGTCAGCAAGTCGACCCTCTTGTAAATTTCTTAGTGAATAAAGGTTTTTCCCTTTGGAGTTTTTTCCTAAAACTTGGCATTGTCGTGTTTGCTTGTTGGGTTTATCTATTTTATCACCATAGATGCATGATTAGGATAAAAAGATAAAATATGTTTAAAATTTGCTTTCTCATATTAAGAGCACTAAGTATTTCATCCCAACAATATATATTTTTTAAAGTAGTGTCCGATATAACTTAGTGAACCATCTTTAGCACCATTCAATTATAAAACACTAAAATCTCGTCCCACATCCTTCTGAGCTCCTTCTTAATACTGAATTATTTTTTGTCGTGCGATCTGCGACAATGCAATTTTTTGTAAAAAAATGGACCATTTCGGGTATACATTGTCAGCGAGGTAATAACCCAACATAAGATCGTCCATTGATAACTTAATTTCAAGGGCTTTGTCGTGTATGACATGCTAAAAAATGTCCCACTGGGAGAGAACATACAAATTGTTGTTCGCACTCGACATACCAAAAAATGCATGCCAAGATAATTAATAATGATTAGTTATGACCTCTAGTATGAGTGTAGACTTCTTGTAGTGATCTTGATGTACCTTGCCAAGCCAACGAAAAAAATTTCGACTCTCAATGCATGTAGTCCATGGTACCTAGGATGCACCAGAAACCACATTATTCTCCATTTGTGAGCAATCCCGGGACATTCTAGACTATAAGTGTACTAAGGTATTGAGTCAAATACACAATGTATACCATGTCACAAAACCTCTTCAACGAATCAATAGAAATGCTCTCCGCAATTAGGATATAATAATCGTTCAATTGGACAAATATTCGAATGCGAGCATCCGGAGAGTTGTGATCATTTTTTAAACACTAAGAAAACTGTATTTTCTGCATGCGCCTCACTTTCATACAAAATAGTTGTCGTATGAAGATATATCCTCAAGAATACGAAGGAACAGCAAGCGCCGCTTGTGGAAATGACGTATGAAAATATTATAGTCATATGTTGGGGCATTAATAAAATAATCTTTCAATAATTGTCGATGCCCTGCCTTTATATCTTTGTCTCATGAACTTTTCATCAGGTATAAAGCCCTAGAGATGCAACTTCTTTTGTTGTGTATCATATATAAAAGATATGGAGTTTCACTCTCCAATAAGTGAAATATTTAATCATCGCCATTGGACCCACCCGATGACTCGTCAAGAAATTTGTGGAGATAATAATCGGATGAAGAAGACATTTTTGGGAAAAATTGTATAAGAAGTTACAATTTCAGCTTAACTGAGGTAAATTTAAGACTTATTTTAGGTGGCACCCACACGTCAAACATGAGGGGTCAATGTACATACGCAATCCTCGTCAAGAGGAGAATATCGAGGTATATTCATACGTCCAAAACTATTAAGGAACGAAAGAAAAATTTAGACTCAAAGCAACCCATTTGAACACAGGCTACATAGTGTAGCCAATGTAGAAGTTGTATCCCATATTGGAAATATGTGAGAAAATGTTAAAGTTAATATACCCCAAGTTGGGACTAGGCATTGGATGCCTTGGGGCATCCTAACTCTTTGAAGGGAAAAGGGCATACGCTATGCATGGTTTGGCTTTGGACCAAACGCCAACACACGCGCGCGCGTCGCAGCTGTCGTTCGTCCGGCCCAACCCGTCTTCGTGGATCGTGGGTCTTTCTTGTTCTTATATTTTGGGCATGTTTCGATTTTTTCAACCCTAACCTGTTTTAATTAAATAATAAATTACGCTAATTATAACGTCGTCATTTTAGTTATATTAATTAATTAAAAAACGTGATTTAATCACAACCATTGAAAGGGTTATGACCGATCATGATTAAATAAAAAATGTTGAAGGGTCAAGGCTGTAAACAAACAACCTTTGCTCAGTTTTCCCAGAGAAAAAATTATTCCTTCCTTCTTCCCAAACTTTATCCTCGTTCAAAGTTAGAGAGTTTATCACCATCTATATAGTTCATCCAACCACCATATTGTAGTGCCTCCTGTGGTAGTTGAAAGCCGTTTTATCCTGGGAGACAGACGCCCATTGTTTAACTGTAAGCGCAATAAGTGGGGGCGAATTATGTCTTTAGGAGAGATTGTGCCTCTTTCGACTCGGTCTTAACTTTGTTTTGTGATTCGAGAAATCAAGAACTCTAAGTTTGTTTTCTTTTGTTTTTATTCTTCAATATTATACTGTTTAAGTATATTCTTTTTGCAATTACAGTTTCGGAAATTATTTTCTACATTACTGATTGTTATTATATATAGGAAAAAGGAATAACAATCTCAAGGACGGAAAACTCTAAAAAAAAATGTGTTGTTTATTATTTTTAAAAATCTAGAATTTTATGAAACTGTAATTTCCTATGTCAACTTTTACAATATATATAGAAATGTGTTTTTATAACCTTGTTTTTACAATTTACCAGTTCCTCAAACTCATTTGTCTGTTAGTGTTCCTACTACCTTCTTACTCATTTAACCCATGGGGAAAACCCAAAAAGTTTAATGGTACGGATTTCAAATGTTGGCAACAAAAGATGTTTTATTTAACTAGTAGTAATCTTGCGAGGTTTATTAATGAAGATGATCCCGTGGTTAATGAACGGATAAAACAAATTTGCTAGTCATAGAAGCATGTAAACATTTAGATTTTATTTGTAAAAAATATATCCTTAATGGATTAGTGTATACATTTTTTAATATGTATAGTCCAATCAAAACCAATAAATTGTTATGGGAGACTTTAGATAAAAAATATAAAATCGAAGATGCCGGCATGAAGAAATTTGTGGTCGTTAGATTTCTCGAGTATAAAATGAGGGATTCAAAGACTGTCATAAGTCAAGTTCAAGAACTTCAATTAATTATTCATGAACTAAATGCTGAAAATATTGTTATAAGTGAAACATTTCAAGTTGCCGAGGTATTGAAAAATTACCCCTATTTTGGAAAGATTTTAAAAATTATTTGAAGCATAAACGAAAAGATATGGGACTTAAAAATTTAATTGTTCGATTAAGAATAGAAGAAGATAACCGTAAATTTGAAAAGAAAAATGGTAACCATGCTTTGTCGGCAAAAGAAAATGTGTTAAGGAGGGGCACAAATTAAGTGAAGGCATAGGTCAACAAGGCAGTGCTAACAAGAAGTTTGAAGGAAAATGTTTTAATTGCAATAAAGAAGGTCATAGGGCCAAGGATTGTCGTGAACCAAAAAATCAAGAGGACTTCAAGAAGAAAGCACCACAAGCCAACATGACAGAAGTTGATGCATTATCTGATGATGTTTCTAACGTTTCTTTCTCCGCATTTGTTTTCGAAGTTAATTTAGTGGGCAACACCCGAGAAAGGTGGACTAATAGAGGCGCTACACGCTATATGTGCTCGGATAAAAATATATTTACAAACTTCCAACCAATTACAAATGGAGACCAACTACTTTTGAGAAACTCTTCAACCTCGAAGGTTGAAGGTCAAGGCAAAGTCGTTAAAAATGACATCAGGAAAGCATCTCGCCCTCAACAATGTGTTACACGTCCCTGACATTCGTAAAAATCTTATTTCTGGATCTGTATTAAGCAAGAAAGGGTTTACGTTTGTCTTTATTGGAGATAAATTTGTGCTCTCCAAAGATAGAATGTATGTAGGTAATGGTTATATGTGTGATGAGATGTTCAAAATGAACATCATGACTTATGTACCAAAATTTAATAATAATAGTAATAATACGATATCTTCTACTTATATGCTTGAGCCTATGAATGTATAGCACGATAGACTAGGATATGTTAATTATAATACTTTAACAAATTAATTCACTTAGAATTAATTCCTAAATTTTGCACTGATAGAAATCATAAATGTGAAACATGTGTAAAAGCTAAATTAACTAGAATATCTTTCCATTCAATTGAAAGGAATAGTGAATCATTAGATTTAATTCATACCGATATATATGATTTAAAATTTGTTCAGACTAGAGGTGAGAAAAAGTAATTTAATACCTTTGTGGATGATTGCACCAGATATTGTTATGTCTACTTATTAAGAAACAAAGTTGAAGTAGTTGAAGCTTTTAAGAAATACAAGATAGAATTTGAGAGTCAAATTGGTAAAAAGATTAAAGAATTAAGAAGCGATAAAGGTGGTGAATACGAGTCTCCTTTTAAGGAAATATTTTTAGAGAATGGCATTATTCACCAAACTACCGCTCCTTACTCTCCTCAATCCAATGGAATTGTGAAATGAAAAAATTAAACTTTAAAAGAAATGATGAATGCAATGTTAATAAGTTCGGGTTTACCCCCAAAATATGTGGGGGGGTGCATTGCTCTCAGCTAACTACATTCTGAACAAGTTGATTCATAAGAAAATAAATGAAATAGCCGACGAATTGTGGAAAGCGCGCAAGCCTTCCTACAAATACTTAAAAGTGTGGGGGTGTCTTGCAAAAGTACTAGTGCCTGAACCAAAAAAGGTGAGAATTGATCCCAAGACTATTGATTGCATATTCAATGGTTATGAAAATAACAGCAGTGTATATTGATTTCTTGTGCATTAGTCTGGAATTCTTGAAATTCATGAAAATACAGTTATAGAATCTAGGAATGCATCATTCTTTAAAAATACCTTTCCTTATAAGAATGCATAAGAAATAAATTCTAATAAAAAAATGCTTGAAGTTACAAATAATGAACTTCAAAATGTCATTGAAGACGAATCTAGTTGTAGAAAAAGAGCTAAGACGTCAAAATCTTTCGATCCGAATTTTATAACCTATATGTTAAAAGGCGAACTTCAAACAATCAAGGAGGCTCTGTCCACTCCAGAACCTTCATATTAAAAGGAAGCCATTAATAGTGAGATGGAATTCATTATGTAAAATCATACATGGGAACTAGTGGATCTTCCAGCTGGAACCAAGTCCTTAGAGTGTAAATAGATCTTCAAAAGGAAAATGAAAGTGGATGGATCTATCAATAGTTGTAAGGCTAGGCTTGCTGCAAAAGGTTACAATCAAATGGAGGTAATAGAATATTTCGACACTTATTCATCAGTTATGAGTATTACATCCATTCGAATATTAATTACAATAGGCACAATACATAAATTGGAAATACATCAAATGAATGTTAAAACTTCTTTCTTGAACGGTCAATTAGATGAAGAAATATACATGGAACAACTAGAAGATTTTAACGCTCCTGAAAATGAAAGGAAAGTGTGCAAACTTGTCAAATTTATTTATAGTTTGAAACAATCAGTAGCTTCAAGATAAATGAATGTGAAAAATGTGTTTACATCAAAAGAAATCAAAGGGGACATGTCATTATATGTCTATATGTAGACGATATGCTAATCAACGATAGTAATAATGATATTATTAATGCTACCAAACAAATGTTGATTAGTTGATTTAAAATGAAAGATATGGGTCTAGCAGATATTATATTAGGAATTAAGATTACTAGAACTTTCGAAGGACTAAGTTTGTCTCAATCTCATTATGTTGAGAAAATCCTTCAAAAACACAATAAATATGAACAGACTCAAGTAATAACACCTGTAGATCCAACTCTTTACCTTACAACAAACAAAGGTGAAATTATATCTCAATTAGAATTTCTCGTATAATTGGAAGTTTGATGTATCTATCAAATTGTCCGAATATATCTTACTTCATAAGTAAGATAAGTCGATATATGAGTAATCCTGGGAAAAACCATTAGAAAGAATTAGTAAGAGTTCTTAGATATCTTAGACATTCTTCAAAGAATGGACTGCACTATGAAGGATATCAAGTTATACTTGAAGGATACATTGACACAAATTGGATATCCAATTCTAATGATTCAAAATCCATAAGTGGGTATGTATTTACTCTCGGAGGTGCAGCCATGTCCGAGAAATCCTCGAAGCGAACATGCATTTCAAGATCCACTATGGAATCTGAATTCATTACTTTAGAAAAAGCAGAGGAGGAAGAAGAATGACTTTAAAACTTCCTTAAGGACATTCCAATTTGGCCAGGTCTGAGCCACCTATCAAAATATATTGTGATAAGCCAATCTGCTACTGGAAGGTCACCAAATAGTAATTATAATGGTAAGTCACAACATATACGTTGTCGACATGAAACTGTTAGACAATTGCCTCTCGAATGGAATTGTTTTCATTATCTATGTAAAGTCAAAGGAAAATATTGTGAATCCGCTAACAAAAGGTATACCTGGAGAGAAAATGGTAAGTTCATCACGGGAAATGAGCTAAAGCCTATTAGAACCTAAAAAGAGTTGCCTTAATAGGAACCCAACCTAAATGACTGGAGATCCCAAGAAATAGGTTCAAAGGGACAACCTGATTTTGTGTGACTCAGTTATCACTGAGAAGTTAATCATTTCATCCCATTTCTAAGATGAGTCAGTAAACATATTGATGCGTGTATTAGGATAAACTAAGTTTTTAATGATTTTTATATCTTTAATATAATGGTCAAGTGGGGTATTAGCTGGGTACTTATAATAGAAATCTTTTATTTGAGTAAGAAGGGGCCGCTTCTATGAGAATGACAAAGGCAAATTCTCTAACACATTCATGAAATCAGGAGGTGTCCAAGGCCAAAATGGGAACAAAAATGAGAACTAATAAGGTTGGAAAGGCATTGTATGAATTCTATTGTCCCAGTTTACATAAAAAAAGTTGATCAATTCAAGATATCGTGTTCATTGATCGGCTAGTGAACTCGATAGTATTTCACTTGAAAATATTCAAGGCCACAAGCTATCATTTTGATGCAGTGCGTTTCCTAGATACTCTCTCAATATTTGTCTCTATATCCATTTGATTCTTTTTCCCCCAAATTTCATTTATGTGGGGTATTGTTAGAAGAAATTGTTTAAGAAATTACAATTTTGACTTAATTAAGGTAACTTTGAGACTAATTTTAGGTGGTACCCACACGTCAAACATGACGGGTCAATGTACCTACGCGATCCTCGTCGAGAGGATAATAGGGGGTATATTCATATGTCCAAAACTATTAAAGAATGAATGAAAAATTTGGACTCAAAGTAACCCATTTGAACACGAGCTACATAATGTAGCTAATGTAGAAGTTTTATCCCACATTGAAAAAATGTAAGAAAGTGTTAAAGTTAATATACCCAAAAGTTGGGACTAGGAATTGGATGCCTTGGGGTATCCCAACTCTTTGAAGTATAAAGATCCTGCACTAAGCATACTTCGGATTTAAGATAAAAGCCCACACGCGCGTCGTCGCCGTCGTCCATCCGTCCGTGGGTCATGGGTCTTTCTTGAGTAAATAATAACTTTTTGGACAAAATTTAATAGGGCATTTGGGCTTAAATTTTGGGCCTGTTTTGATTTTTTCAATCCAATTTAATTTTAATTAATTAATAAATTACACTAATTAAAGTCATCGTTTTAATTATTTTAATTAATTAAAAAATGGGATTTAATCACAGCCATTGAAAGGGTTGTGATTGTTCATAATTAAATACAAAAGGTTGAAGGATTGTGACTGTTCTGAACAGTCACCACTTCAAAGCTATAAATAGTTGTTTTCTAGAAATTGTGCAACATTCGACTAGGTCTTAACTTTGTTAAGTGATTCTAGAAATCACGAACTATAAGTTTGTTTTCTTCCGTCTTCATTCTTCAATGTTGTATTGTTTGAGTATATTCTTTCTGTAATTACAGTTTCGAAAATTATTTTTTGCATTACTAATTATTATTATATCTATGAAAAAGGAATAACAGATATTAGCTCGAAAGAGAGTAGATTAAATTTCACAACTTATAATTCATGTTAAAATGGGATAGTGAGATTGGTTGAGATTTTCGTTATTATTTCTAGAGAATTTAAAAAACTAGCTATTATACACAAAAAAACTAGTTACACAACAACAAAATAGTTGTTAAAAATTAATTTTTGGTCATTGTAATACCCCGTATTTATGAGGACATAGAATTTAATTAAATTGACGATTTCGAATTTAATTAAATCGGTGATTGAGGTTAAATCAATGGAATTTAAGTTTAATTTGACACGTGTCGTATTTTGAGGTGGAATTAAGATAATTTTATCAAGTGACTTGGATGGTGATTTTGAGGTCACGGATGGTTTCGAAAGGGTCAATATAGTCAAAAAAGTGTACCCGGGGGTATAGTTTGGGTCCCGGGGCAATTTTGGACTAGCCCACTACCGTTAAAGGGCGTTTCGATCATTCGGGAGTTTGAGGTGTAGAGAACTCCAAAAATATTACGTGTATATCTTCCAATAGAGAGAAGGGGTTAGGGTTAACACAATCACAAAGGAAGAGATACCATAAGATAGGAAAAGGAGGGGAGAACCAAGCTTCCTACACCGTTTTTCGCCCCGAACACGACGGAATTGAGATCGGAGTGAGGGGAGAACCACCACACCATCAAACCAACGAATTTTAGACATGGTATAGACAGGAAAGTACTTAAGGACAATTTATTTTAAGCATGTTATAATACTCATGTATAATAGTGTTTGATTTCATGTTTTTCGAAGTCTTAATATTAATTTGGGAGGGAATTCATGAATTATAGTAGGAATGCATGTAGAGATGTTCCTTAATGAAGATAATACAAAATTAAAGGATTTGGGTTGATTAATAAGAGAAAGATCTGAGTTCTTGATGAAAAGATGCGAAGAACATGAAAAAAATAGGATTTTATGTTTATCATAGGAGAATTTGATTATTAGATTGAATCTTTGAAGTTTTTGTGTAAACTTTTCATTGAAAATTTTCCGTATGTGAAGATAAAATGATTTTTGAATATATTTGATCATTAAGATTGAATCTTGATGGGTTCTTGGTTGAAGAACATGAATCTTGAATGACTTAGGGTTTAATTGATGAACATAAGATGTCAAAAATGTATTCCATTTCAATTGTACTTAGAATTAGAGTGAGAGTCGTACAGGCCTGGAAAGGTATATGTCTTTGATTTCTAATGAGTTTTGAATTAGGTCAATCAGAGTTATGTAGAGAGAGTAATCGGCGTTTTATTATAGGTTGTTTGATCTGCCAGCATAGTAATTTGCCAGAATTTTTAATGTAACTTTAAACGTATACCATTTCAATTGGACTTAGAATTAGAGTGAGAATCCTAAATTCTTAGAAATCCCTATGTCCTAGATTTAAAATGAGATTTGAATCAGGTCAATCGGAGTTTGGTTAATCGACATTTTACTACAGGGTGTTTAATCTGCCAGAAAATTTATGACTCGATTCAGTTTACCAGATTTTGGCAATTTTCCCTTTTTTAAGCCCAGAACTTGCAGATAACTATCGGTGGAATTTTTGGTACTCCCTTAGAATATAATGAGAAATATATTGGATAAAATTAGTCCTTAATAGGTTTGAGACTTAGTCATGTATGCGAGAGTTAATACTAAGGTTAGTTGGGCTTAATTGTTAACATAATAATTTGAGAGAATGAAAATGAATTATGGAGAGGGTGTAACACCCCGCCTAATTAAATACCGGGTAGCTACTCCTTTATTAAATTAAAACAGAATATACAGTTAGTTCATTCTCAGCATCACTGTCGAAAAACATTTTTCTTTTTAAAATAACTCACCCAATACTTAATTAAGTTAAGTGTTAAAAACATTTTCCAATTAATAACAATTCAAAACCATTACCACAATACTGAAAAACAATAGTGAAGTCTAATATTACAACTGAATAATGAATAAAAATATTAAATGTAACTGGATAATCCTTCCCAGTTTAACATATCCAACACCAATCCAACAAACTGAAATGAAAGTACCAACATAAACCCAATACAATATCTAAAAAGGTAAATGGAATAACTAGAATCCTGGGAAACATGCCCTAAATAAGAAAAGTACTATAGACATAGGAATCAAAGAAATAAAGCATCTAAACAAGTCTGTATCTCCAGGAATAGCAACTCATGATCAAACATCCATACTCTAAGCTGCACGTCCCTGATGCTGGACACCTGTTAATATAGATATAGTAGACAAGAGAATATACAAGGAAACGAGTTAGGGGCCCGATTGCAAAAGATTTAAAATAGCAAGTGTTTAAAAAGTGAAATTAAGCATTTATCGTGTAATTGTTAGGTTCCAGGTTCTCACTTGATATTCTCACATCTCATCTAGAGGGCATGCTTAACGTATCCGAGTAACTTTGTAGGATCACTACAGTGGAAATATTGCGACTTCTCAAATAAAATCCAATTTTAATTAATCCCAAATTTTAGTTAAACCCTAAAACATGCATCTAGATGATTTATCCAATAAAATAAAGCATGCAGGATAAAATAAACAATTTCAGGAAAAATCCCCGAAGGGCAAAACCTTTTTATTTTCAATATAATTTGTAAAGAACGATTTACACGGATTATACTGAAAACATGAGTGACATAGGAAATACCCTCAGGTGTCGGTTCCGATGTCATCGGCTGGAATTTCCCACAAGAACTCCAGATGATCAGCAATGGAAAAGAAACGGCTTCTCCACAAGATACTCCAGATGAGTACAAACGATCCTCTTGAAGGTTTAAAGAGTCACACAAATAAATGTTAATGGATTTGTGAATCAAAAAGGCATAAAACCTTAAAAAACTTCAAGTCTGTTTTCTGGGATGTAAAATGCAGAAATCGTGTGTGAAAAAGACTTGGAAAACGTGCAAAACTGACCAGATATTTTACAAAAATTGAGGCGGCGGGGTCGCTCGAACGAGATACACATGTCGCTCGAACGAAGGACACATGTCACTCAAACGAGATCGCGCGACATGCTTATGTCGTTCGAATGACAGTGTCATGTCGTTTGAACGAGATCGTCGACCGAGGACAGTCCAATTCTACACTTAGAAACATTTATGCTTTTGATAAAAACAATTCAGACTTCAAAAAATATTTTCTAAAAAATTCTCAAATATTTTTGCAAATATAAACAACTCCAATAAATCATTTTACCAATAATGCGTAGTGAAGTAGTTAGAATGAGTTGAACAACACGTTGCATGTAGCATGATGCACGTGTGAAGATGGTGGATGCATGGATTCGGATCAAGGATGTCGAGGATGATCGTGATGACGTGCTGAATGTAGCGGTATCAGGCATACAAACTGTGATTTAGGACAAATAGAAAATTCCTAGATTCTACTCCGGACATTTATAAAATCATGTCCTTACAAATCTCCCCCTATGTCTATGCCTGTACATACATAAAAAATCCGAATTATGCTGTCTCTGTGAAATAAATTACATATAAGATAATATCCCCATTAAATCCTTAAACTGAGAATACTAAATGACATGTCGTCAATCAAACTTCAACATCTTCAGCTTCAACTTTTGAGAAACTCTCAAAGCTTTTCTCATCAGGGTGTGCAATCCAATAAATATCAATTTTGTACCTACACACATGAGATAAAGCAAATACCCGTGACACGCAACCGTTTGAAATATAATGATATGCAAAAAATGAAGATCAATTAAGCTTAAGCAAATCATTGATAAATCAACCAAAAAATTCTCCCCCATAATTTATTCTCCCATTTTTTATAATGTCCCCAAATAGACAGATATGAGAAGCACAAATAAATACAAATGGAGAGTGTCACAAGGAAAGAAACTTGCTATTTTTTGAATTTTTCAAAATTTTTCACACAAAATATACAACAAAGAATCACACCATGAAAGAATACAAAAACAACCAAGTCGATGATTGCGAAAATGTAGGGGTGTGATCAAATTTGATAGGAAAATAAATGCATACAAACATGACATATGTGCACGATGAATATCGGATACTCCTAACGAATGAACTCAATATCTTCTTTAGGTGTAAAAATATGGAAATATGAGACATTGACTCAATCAAATCAGTAAATCAAAGCTCAAAGTGATTTTCACACCAATAACGTCCAAAATGATTTACTGCTTTTTCAAGACTTTCAAGAAGTGCAAATCCGTTTAAATTCTCCAACCAAACTCCCTCAGATTTATATTTTGAATAGAGGTGATCAAAATTCTCAAAACATTGGAGAATCGATGGTGAAACCTAATGGCCCATATTTAGCATGAATTGCTTTTTATTGCCTTTAAATATTTTCGAGCTCTTTTAACAACTATGAACCCCAGATAATGAAATTCCTCAATTTTTTAGGTCCAATTTAAACGGTGGCTTAATCGCAAAGGCTAGATAAGAACATTTCGTAGCCCTTCACTGATTTAAAATACCGCATAATCTCATCAAACGGTTGTTTACATGCATTCCAATCTTGTCAAGTTTATCGCATATGGTTCGTTGTATAGACATAATTGAGATGGAAAAACTGAATCCAATATGTGATAGACAAGTACAATAATAAAATAAAATCGTGCATGTGTGCAATAAAGGAGATAAGGAGCCAAACATGTAAAAAGATATCACTAATCACATCTCAAAGACTCCAATCAATGTAAAGCACATGGATGCAATGATGTAGTGTCTCAAATCACTATCAAACAGTCACATGGATAAATGGAATGAAAGTTGTGACTCGGCTATCTTAAATGCTCATCCAAAAAAGGTGTAAACAAAATACAAAAATCTTTTTGTGATTTCTAAAATTTTTATAAAAAGAAAATCTTTTTGTATTTTTCAAATTTTTTTCAAAAACAAAAATCTAATACAAAAAGTGCATGTCATTACACTAGCAAATATATATCATGAAACCACAACTAGTGTATGGAAAACATCCAACACAATCAACCAAAAGATTTCACATGGGGTGAATCACGTGCAAGCAAACGGGAATCTTGGACATAAGCCTCTAAATCCGATTTTCTAACCCAAATGGATTTTTACCGACATGTGGAGGTGTGGGGAATCGAATTTATTCTTCTATTAACCTGCTTAGGCCCTTTTGAAAGCTTGTAACAAAAGCACCTAAGATGACCTTGCCTACCTCAATGTGTTCAAGTGTAAATCGGGCGGTGAGTATTACCTAAAGGTGTCCCTCTCCTCAAATTTCTCGGTTGCTCTCTCCGAATTTGCCTAGGTGGCTCTCTCGTTGTGATCCCAGGAGGCTCTCTCACGATGTTCCTAGGGGGATCTTTCCCAACAAATTTAGGTGCCTTTTTCTTAACAATCCTAGGAGGCTTTCTCACACATGTGGGAATGGGTGCAACATATTTTTCAAGACCAATCCCACCCCTATACTTTTTATCTCGACGGTGCCTAAAATATTATCAAGTGTTTCAGGCCTAGACTCCAAATCAAATTTCACTTTACTTGAATCTTTCAATTTCACCTCAAGTTCACCTATCATAGATTCAAGCAAACGCCTAGAGTCTTCAAACTTTAAAAGTTCCTTTTTCATAACTTCCACCACACCTTGAAGACTATCTCTCTCACCCTCCACATATCCTAATTTCTTTTTAAGCATCACCTCACGTGCCCTAAGATCCTTAATCAACGCATCAGTATTATCATTATCTAAAGCACGTTTCTTCAATTCAGCTTCAAGTTTCAAGTTTGCCTTTTTGGTCTTTAAAGATTCAAAATACAAATTATTGTAGGCAACTTGCAACTCACTCAATTCTTCTTCTTCCTCCTCACTCTTTTCACCCTCACTCTCATCACTAATCACACGGATGGGAAGCTCTCGCCTAGAAGCATAAAAGATTTCTTCTTCCTAATCACTATCACTAAGGGTAGAAACATGAGATGCCGATTTATTCAATTTCTTCTTTAAATTTATGGTACACTCATCTAACGTGTGACCAACACCCTCACAACAAGGACACCTCTCAGAGTCGTTTTCAACAGAAGATTTAAAATAAGAGTTCGTGTGAATTTTCCAATTAACTTTTTTAAAAAGTTGATATCGAAGATCATCAAAACCACCAAAAGCCATTTTTGTGCAAAATCAGGATCAAAACACAGTAACTTAGTGCAACAGGCTTTGACACAAAAGTGCGTGCAAAAATCAGGATCATGTAATAAATTAGCATAACTCGCTCTGATACCAATTTGTAGAATTACTACAGCGGAAATATTGCGACTTCTCAAATAAAATCCAATTTTAATTAATCCCAAATTTTAGTTAAACCCTAAAACATGCATCTAGATGATTTATCCAATAAAATAAACCATGCGGGATAAAACAAACAATTTCAGGAAAAATTCCCGAAGGGCAAAACCTTTTTATTTTAAATATAATTTGTAAAGAACGGTATACACGGATTATACTGAAAACATGAGTAACATATGAAATACCCTCAGGTGTCGGTTCCGATGTCATCGGCTGGAATCTCCCGCAAGAACTCCAGATGGTCAGCAATGGAAAAGAAAGGACTTCTCCACAAGATACTTCAAATGAGTACAAACGATCCTCTTGAAGGTTTAAAGATTCACAAAAATATATGGGAATGGATTTGTGAATGAAAAAGTCATAAAACCTTAAAAAACTTGAAGTCTGTTTTCTGGCCTGTAAAATGCCGAAATCGTGTGGGAAAAAGCTTGGAAAATGTGCAGAAAGTGACTAGATATTTATACAAAAATCGAGGCAGTGGCGCTGATCGAACGAGATACACTTTTCGCTCGAACGAGATCGCGCGACATGCTTATGTCGCTCGAACGACAGTGTGATGTCATTTGAACGAGCTCGTCGACCGAGGACAGTACGCTTCTACACTTAGAAAAAATTCTTCTTTTGATAAAAAACAATTCAGACTTCAAAAAAAAATTCAAAAAAATTCCCAAATATTTATGCAAATATAAACAACTCCAAAAAATCATTTTACCAATAATGCGTAGTGGAGTAGTGGGAATGAGTTGAGCAGCACGTCGCATGTAGCATGATGCACGTGTGAAGATGGTGGATGCATGGTTTCGGATCAAGGACGTCGAGGATAATCGTGATGACGTGCCGAATATAGCGGTATCAGACATACATACTGTGATCTAGGACAAAGAGAAAATTCCTAGATTCTACCCCGGACATTTATAAAATTATGTCCTTACAAACTTCCTAATTAAGGTTTCCTTCTAACTAGTTTCCACAACATGATTCTGTCCCATATAATAACCTCGTATGTACCATTCCATACGTAATATAATCATTCCCATTTTTTTCTCTTTAATATGAATTTGACTTTTCATAGCCTTAGGATTAAGTATTATTTTACTTAATTAAATTCAATTTCTTTTATTCACCATCAACTACAATATCACACAGTAGATGAATCACAGTGTATATATATTAAGCCAATAATATATACTAATATAGCACCTCCCAGTCACATCTGTGGTGCATGCATACTCTGCTATCATGTCCAGTCACAATTCTCATTGTTTAAAGGACAAATGGTTCGGTGTCTTCCCCGAATCATAAATAACACAACACACATATGTTGAAGGCGAGCATACTCCCCATACAAATGGGTCACGCACATACCTACATTCCCATTTAACCGTCGAAACTATCAATCCCACCGATAGCACGTATCCAAGGTCCTATGCTCAGGGTATGAATCTAAAATCCTCCTAAATGGGCACACAGGATAAAACCGTCCACAACGCGAAACCTCCACCCCAATAGCAAGTAGCGTAGGTATGTCATACACATAATAAACTATAATATAAGTATACATCCACCTATATATATAAAATCAACAAGGTATTCACACAACCATCAGATAATTCCCATACTTAGTAATATATATCTCTCAAATTCTACATAATAAATATTACCGCTTTACTCATTCATATATTATTCCTGAGCCTATCTCACTACTCGAAGATTAAATAAGTTTTCCTTGATATATATTTAGTAAGAAAATCACTTATACCCTACTGGTCCATGTCATCTTACTCCCCGAATTATTGCGAATTAAACTCATCTTTAATTAGAATTATGTTCGATAAAACCTATTCTCTCATAACCATATATTCCTTCGCTTAGGATTAATCTCACATATGGACTTAAGATTGTATAGGTGATTCAATGATCCCCTACCTACTGGTCCTATCCTCAATTTTCATATAAACGAAATCACAACCCAAAACATGAATCTAAAAACCGTAATTTATTTGATTAATTAACATAATTCTTTCCAATTAAATCCCAAACATAATAATATTAATCCGGGTCTTACCTATGGATTACTACCCTTCCCTAAGTCCCATTATGTTCAAATAATAATCACTAAAGATTGCTAAAAGTTTTGGGATTAAATCCAGAATTAAAAAGGAATAAGTTCATCTTTTCTGGGGAGGTCGATCGATCGAAGGTCTTGGGTCGATCGATCGATCACCCAGATATCAGCCCAGATTTCTGTAACTTTTATTCTACGGGTTTCACATCGTTTAATCAATCAAACCTCTATGTAAGTGTCCCGAACTTCTTATAATCCATACCACATGATATAGAAACATATGTAAATGATTCCTACTAATCTAAATAACATAGAATCATCAAGAGTTTGGATTAAAAAGCATATATTTCATATTTTCCCAGAAAACTAAATATGTGAATATTTCAAGAACAATCCTATGATTCTCAGAATTTCTCTAACATGTGATATTTATTTCGTGGATTAATATCTACCAACAACATGAGATTAATCCTACATATTCCTACTTTCTAGAAATGAATTAACATCTAACTAGTTTATCTTCAAAACATGTAACTTCTCATCATTTCTCACTATCCTAACATGGACATTATACTAACTAGATTTCAAATTTTAAATCACTTGCCTCTATTGAAGATCTGATCCTTTGGGGATGTGTGTCCACTGGTGGTTCTTCCCTTTTTCGGTCAACTTTCGGTGGTGGTTGGTGATGGTGACTTTTGGCTCTTGGTTCTCCCACAAAGACTCTTTCTTTTCCCCAGAGAAACTCCTCACTCTCTCTCAATTGATTTCTCTCTAAGTTTGTAGAATGAATCAATAATCTATACCCTTTAGACTTATAAATAATCTCCCAAATTCGTGTATACTATCCCCCGTCCAAGTCAAATGACCATATTACCCCTCTGGGGTGACTATTCGACTCCAAAGTGCCCCGAGACCCTATACAAACGTCCAAGTAGACTTTTTTTACTATAAAAACACTTTGGCGCAGTCAAAATGATCATTTGGATGACATAACAATATTCCTCCTTTTATTTTATGTAAATTCAGTTCCGACACCACTTTCACATGCGTCTGACTTATTCACCGAAATTGTCGTATTAACTATTCGCGACAACTTCTAAAATCAATCATAAGTAAATTCATAACCACATATTACTTTGACTCATTAAGTAATATTCAACATATAACATATATTACTATATTCTCAAGTAATATTTAATTCCGGATTAATTTGAAATTATTCAATTAATTCCAAATAAATTCCTTTTTAGCAGTTATCAAAATTACGGGGTATTACATACATCCCCCCTAATAATGAAATTTCGTTTCGAAATTCGAAAAATGAAATCGTGCCTGGTATAAATAACTCTGGATAACATTCACGCATAGTGTCCTCATGCTCCCAGGTAGATTTCTCCACGTTATGGTGTGCCCACTGGACACGCACAAGCGAAACTACTTTCGATATCAAGCATTTCTCAGCGCGGTCTAAGATCATCACTACTCGCTCCTCAGACGAACTATCTGGCAGCAAATACACTTCCTCTAATGAAATAGGAGTGTGAGCCAACTCATCTTGAAGATACCGTCTCAACAAAGAAATGTGGAACACGTCATGTATACGATACAAGTGTTCCAGCAACTCAAGCCTGTACGCTACGGGTCCCACTCTCTATATGATAGAAAATGGTCCCACATATCTTGGTTCCAATTTACCCTTCTTCCCAAATCTTATTATCCCCTTCATCGAAGATACTAGAAAAAGTACCCGATCCCCCACGCTAAACTCCCTGAAGAACCTCTTAGCATCAGCGTAGCTTTTCTATCTATCCTACGTTATACGAATGCGACTTCTGATGATTTCAATCCTAGAAGACGTATCCTGAATCACTTCCGGCCCAAGTATCTTATTGTCCCACACTTCTAACCAACATGCAGGAGAGCGAAAAGGTCTACCATATAATGCCTCAAATGGGGACATACCAATGGTGAACTGATAGGAATTATTATAAGCAAATTCCACCAAAGGAAGATATTATTCCCAACTCCTTCCAAAATTCAGAATACACATACGCAACATATCCTCTAACATATGGTTAGTGCGCTATGTCTGACCATCT
This sequence comes from Sambucus nigra, assembly GCA_949130495.1. NCBI lineage: Eukaryota > Viridiplantae > Streptophyta > Magnoliopsida > Dipsacales > Adoxaceae > Sambucus > Sambucus nigra. The sequence continues at coordinate 828,815,001 of OX422207.1, forward strand.
GTCTGAAGGTGATAGGTTGTCCTCAACCGCACTTCAGTACCCATGGCCTCGTGAAAACTTTCCCAAAATTGGGAAATAAAAATCTTATCTCAATCGAACACAATATTAAGCCAAACTCCATGTAACCTTACTATCTCGTCTATAAAGAGCTGTGCATATTTCCCTATAGCATAATCAGTCTGTACCAGTAAGAACTAAGCTACCTTAGTCAACCAATCCACAATCACCCATATGGAATCGTGACCTCTCTGGGTGGTAGGTAGTCCGGTGATAAAATCCATGGAAATTCTCTCTCATTTCCACATCGGAATCTCTAACGAGTGAAGAAACCCTGCTGGCTTCTGATGATCCACTTTCACTAACTGGCACGTTGCACATTTAGAGACAAAATCAATTATATATTTCATTATTCCGCTCCACCAATATTGTCGCCGCATATCTTGGTACATTTTGTTCCCACAGGGATTTACCACAAATTTGGAACCATGCTACTCAGACATCACTGCGTGTCGTAACTCTTCCCATTTCGGAATATCAGTCTATCATTAAACCACAAGCCTCCCTCTGAGCTCACTGAGTAAGAATCTACTCGTTCGACAGATTTTTTTCGAATTTTCTCTTGACAAAACGGATCAACTGCCTGGGTCTGTACTACCCTCGTCATAATCTGAGGAGTAATGGTCATAACAGACATAAATGACCTAGCAACTGCATTTTGATGGCCTAGTTCCTTCCATTTTGCCTTCCATACCGAGGCTAGTTCACCCTCATGTCTACGACTAAAAGTATCGACTACCACGTTAGCCTTTTTCGAGTGATAATGTATCTCGAACTGATAATCCTTCACAAATTCAAGCCACCTGAGCTGTCGCATATTCAACTCTCTCTGAGTGAACAAATACTGTAGTGACTTATGATCCATGAATAAGTGAAACTTTTCACCCAACAAATAGTGTCTCCATATCCGAAGGGTAAATACGACCGCTGCAAGCTCTAAGTCGTGGGTAGGGTAGTTCTTCTCCTGAGTCTTACGCTTTCTAGAGGCATAAGATATAGGCTTCTCTTCTTGCTGCAAAACCCCACCGAGTCCTTGTAACGATGCGTCAGTGTATACTAAGTACTCCACTCCTGGCCAGGGTAGCACTAGTACCAGAATAGAAGTCAACTTATCCTTCAGTTCATCAAATGCCAACTGATACGCATCATCCCAAATAAACGGTACGCATTTACGGGTTAGATTAGTCATTGGTTCCGTAATCTTTGAAAATCCTCTGATAAACCGTCTGTAGTAGCCAGTTAATCCCAAGAAATTGTGTACCTCTGTCGGTGTCGTGGGTTGTCCCCACTCCCTCACCGCTGATACTTTGCTAGGATCAACTGAAATACCTCTTTCTGACACTATATGCCCCAAGAATTGACCCTCTCAGAGCCAAAACCCACACTTGTCGTACTTGGCATACAACTGATGTTCACGTAGTGTCTGTAGGACCTTCCGCAAATGTTCGGCGTGCTCCTCTTCTGTATTAGAGTAAACCAGGATGTCATTTATGAAGACAATGACAAACTGATCCAGGAACTCTCTGAATACTCGATTCATTAAGTCCATAAATACAGCCGGCGCATTGGCCATACCAAACGGAAAAACTCAAAACTTATAAGATCCATACCGTGTCAAAAAAATAGTCCTCGATACATCCTGTTCTTTGATTCTCAATTAGTGATATCCAGATCTCGAGTCTATCTTTGAGAAGTAAGTTGCACCTCTCAATTGATCAAACAGGTCATCGATGTGGGGTAAAGGATATATATTCCAAATTATGACTTTATTAAGCTCCCGATCATCAACACACAGTCATAAGGATCCATCCCTCTTCTTTACAAACAAGACTGAGGCACCCCAGGGTGAGGTACTCCTACGGATGAAACCTTGTCCCAATAACTTCTCGATCTGATCCCTCAATTCTCTCATCTCTGCAGGAGCCATACGGTCGGGAGCACAAGCTATAGGTCGAGTGGCCAGTGCTAAGTTAATCACAAACTCAATTTCCCTACTAGGCGATAATCCAGGTATATCCTGAAATACATCGAAAAATTCTTTAACAATGGGAATTGAATCAAGGGAAATTATAACTCGCGTAGCGGTCTCCTCCTCTAATTAATATAAATGAATGGACGATTCTCCCTCAGGCCGAGGCATCGCTAATTGTAAGGACGCAAATTTCCAATTGAGTCCTTTGTAGTTTTGGCTCAATTCCAGAAAAAAACGTTTGAGTCATAGGATAGAGTATATTGATAATCCTTCAAGCCTATGACGTGTGTGTTGAAGACGTAGAGGCCAAGTGTATAAAGCTTCATCAAACTGCCGAGTTTAAGTGCCTCATTTTCTACGTCATCAATAGTGGTTCCATGCATTACATATATATATATAGTAGCTTGGAACAGGTTTATTGGGTGTTAGGTTTTAAAACAGTGTTTTTAATTTTCAGAAAGTTTTCTATTAAAACTTATATATAAAAAGTATATAATGTTTCTGGGCTTAAAAAGAATTTTTGAGCATTCTGTGAGTTCGTTCGAAGTGTCGTTCGAATGAGATTATCGTTCGAACCACAAGTCGTTCGAACAAGATTGCCAACGACTTCCCATTATGGCATACTGGAACTTCGTTAGAAGACTCGTTCGAACGAGAATGTCGTTCGAACGAGATTTCAGGCGGGAAAAATTTCTGGCAGTTTTTAGCCATGTTTCCTACTTCCTTACCCCACTAACTTTTGACAGACTAATATAGTGCGAGAACCAAAGTTTTTAGAAGAACTTTTTCAGATCCTACCAACCTCTAGAGAGTGTCTGAGAGAAAAATTGTTTTAGAAAAAGTTCATTATTTTAAAGTGTCAATTTCCAAAGAAAAATGATTATACACTTTAGTTTACACCCATAGTTGTGTTTTTCCAAGTTCATATATATACATATTGCTTGGAGTTTTGGCACCGGTTTTCCATCTCTACCGTTTGAAGAGAAGTTTGGGTTTGCTTCTAAATCCCACAAAGAAGAAGGGGTTTTCGTGATTTACCCACTTGGAGAAAGGCTCCTAGTTCGGGTGACGGTGACCACATAAAGTTCGATCGGTGGATTCCGAGACCGCGGTGAAGCTCCGGGGTTATTCGCTAAGTGGAGGAGTTTGCAAGAAGGAGCGTCGAGGCTTGAGAGGGATCGATTCGTGTGATGTAAGTCTTTTGTCTTGTAATTTTAAATTCCATACTTAGTGGATTTGAGGCTAGGGCCGTCCGAGATTTTTTTCCCGTCTTTATTTTTTTCTCGTACATCGCGGCGTAGTGTGATTGATTTACTTTTATCTTGCATAATAACTTTAAACACATTCTTAGGATAATTCAAGATAAAATTGGTTTAATTTAATCACTACTAATTTAATTTGGTGCTTGGTAAATTTTCGATAATGTTTCGCTAATTCAATTCAAGTCATTTAATTTAATTTGATAAAATTGGTTTGGCCTAACTTGTTATAATTGCAAAAAATGACTGTAACAACCCGAGGCTTTAGAGACGCTAATTTATTTATTTTGGGAGAAATAAAAATTATTTTATTGGAGATTAATTAAATTGGCATTTGAGGTCAAAATTTAAAGTTGTTAGAAAGTGTTTCGAATGGCGATTCTGAGGGTACCATTATGTCCGGAAGGGTCAAAAAAGTCAAAATGACTGTACTCGGGGTCTATTTAGGTTCCGAAATAAATTAGGACCGTTTGACTCGAATGAAAGTTACCGAGTCATTTAAAGTGTGTATTATCATTTAAAAATGTGTATCTTGGGATTTAGGGCTTAATAGCCTACGGGAGAAACAATTCTCCAAAGAGAGAAAAAGAGAGAAATATAAAGAAAGAAAGAAAGAAAGAAAGAAAGAAAGAAGAAAGAAGAAGAAGAAAAGGAAGGAGAAAAAAAGAGAGAGAAAGAGGATTTTTCGGCAAATACGCGATCTAAAGGTGGATTCAGACCCTACGAACCCGAGGCAAGTGATTAAACTTGCTAAATAATTGTGGTATACCAATTATTGCACAATTTTTGGATTAAATTTGTGGTTTTTAGGTTTAAATTGACAAAACCTAACTTTTGGGAAAACCTTAGATTTGTAGTGTATAAATGGATTTAAGGTTAGAAAATTAGTTTATATGTGTTCCTGGATGAATATTAATGTTATATTTGTGATTGGGATGGATCAAAATAGTTGGAATATGATTAAAATGATTTTTGGGTATTTTGGGTTAAGTAGAAAATTTCCCATTTCGTAGCTTGCTGCACATACCGAATCGATTCGCCCCTTCCGAATCGATTCGGTCAGTTACAGAATCCCCAGGTCTTTAGGGACGAATCGATTCGACCCTTGAGAATTGATTCGGCATGTTGCAGACTCTCATATCTATTGGACCGAATCGAGTCGGATGGGCCGAATCAATTCGCTTTTGGGGCCGAATCGATTCGGAGGGGACGAATCGATTCGGAATTAGGGGATTTTTGGAGATATTTTTCTAGGAAGAATTTCATCCCGTTTCACTTACGGTTATCGATTGGGAATCTCTATAAGAGTTATTTTGGGGATATTTTGGAGACTTTTAGAGAGTTACCCTTATAAGAAATTATTGGAGTCATATTGACTAAATTTGAGGAATACCAATTAGAGATTTCGGTATTTTCCTAAGTGGGGAAGCCCACTACTATTGTGAGTTCTATTTGGAGAGAATAATTATATTCGTAGGAAATAATGAGACTAACATCCAGATAGTGGATCTTGGGATCAAATCCCAAATGGGATAATTTCAAAGGTTCATAAAATGAATTGAACCCTATTATGGATGGATAATTATAAATGCTAATTGATGTGCATACGGATATAGAAATATCCTTACTGATGATTGATTTGGGAGATATCTCACACGATGAGAAATGTAAATAGAAGCGACATGTGAGCTTCAGGCGAGAAATGGTATCGAGTATACTAAGTGGGGAAAATGTGTGGGAATTAACGATTAATATATCACGAGGGAAATATACTAAACAATGACATTAATTTGGTTGCGCCTAAGGGCGTATAATAAATATGAAAATGATGTGACAGGTATACCTTATATGATGGTATATCTTTATATGATGTGATGATGTATGTATACCTTATATGATGGTATATATATATATAGTGAAGCATACCCCCTCCTTGCTATCATTGGGAAGTTCCGTACGTTGAGGGTGAGCATCCTGGCTCAATGAGCATGGTGTGGATAGTCCCCAGGTCATAGTCGTCCATTGTGATTATTGTGCGTTATATATGTGCCTTCTTTTGGGGGGTGAGAAGTCGGGGGAATGTGACGTTCTCACTTGCCGATTAGGAACTATGACCGCTTCCCGGACGTTGTGTGCGTGAGTTCATCACGAGGTGGGTGTCGTTGAACCTTACCAGGTGGCCCAAGTTTGCTACGTGTATGGGAAACTGAAAGATGATAGCATGTGAGCCTGCGTCCTCGAGTTATAGCTTGATTGGATGGTTATTGATTGTGCTTGTACTTGGGTATCAAGGGCATAATGGACCTCAACGACTAACATTTCCAGGATTAGTGTATCGGGGGGTTCCTTGTTTGGATTTCACCTCGCCGAGAGGTCCCACGCACGAAACGCAGTGTAATGTTGGACGTTGGGGAGAAGTTAGTCCTAAATGCTCGTATTTATATATATATATATATATCAAATATCCCGACAATCGACAATGCCAGGAGTAGTGTAACGGGGGGGTTCCTTGTTTGGATTTCGCTTCGGCGAGACGTCCCACGCATGAAACGCCGTGTACTAATGAAAATTGGGAATATTAATTAATTAAAATTGGATAACAATTTGGGTTACATGCATCATGCGTTGAGTTCCTAATGAATCTCGAGGATCAGTCCGGTCAGGAGTAGTGTAACCGGGGGATTCCTTATTTGGATTTCGTCTCGGCGAGACGTCCCACGCACGAAACGCAGTGCCGTATTGAGAATCGGGAGGAGTTTTGTCCTTAACTCTTAATGCTAATAACTCATATAATTAATTATATATACGTTTACATGCCAAATGAGGGCATAACTAGAATATATGAAATTCCAGTAAGATAATGTGGATGCATTGTGATGATGTTGTTGTGAAGTTGGATATGCCACTTCATATGTTCAATAAATGAACAAACATAAAAGAATTATGGCACTTATAAATAAAGTAATGTTATAGATGGGCTTTAGATATGTGTAGATTTCGAGATAAGTTAGATAATCTTAATCGAACATTTATCTTTGGGATTTAGTTAGAATTATTTGCCTAATTAGAGTTGGGCATACTTTTGGAGATCACGTGCATTCGTTTAGTCGCGCACTCTAGTCGAGAGGTGAGTTGGATTTTAAAGAAGAGTTCGATTCCACCTTATCATGTAATAATGCATTTATAATTATTATGCATTTTAATACACTTTTTATAAAACGTTTTTCAACTCGGGCTCTGACCCGTTTATATTTTCTCCTCCATGTATATATTATATTACTTTAGGTGTTCCCCCGCAAGGACGCCGTTGATGTTCATCCATCCTGTATTCGTGGAGCTGTGGCAGTAGCGGACTGTTGCGGCACTTTGTTTTAGTCGATTCCTATCTTTGTACATCTAGATTAGGATTCAGTTTGTATATTGAGTTTAGACTCAAGTGTTGTAGATTAACACTTTTATATTTTATTTCTCAGATTATTGTATTGTCTGTGACCCGACAACATATTCGGGTATTTTATTTTAGATTTTGTTGTACATTGCATAGTACCCTTTCATATTATTGGAATTTGCACTTATCACTAATTATAGTTAGTTGTGTATAGTTGGTTATGTTTGCAAAATTGGTTTTGTTGTTGTTGTTAAATAAAAGTTTTAAATTTTTGACAATCCACTTTTAATGATTTCGGGTAGTTAGCCTTATATTATTTAGTATTGTCAGTTGATGTTGAGACTGTGCCATCTAAGATACATGATTTAATGTAGTATTGCGCTGGCCATCCGTTATTATTTTGAGCAGGATGTCACATATGGTATCAAAGCATCAGGTTCTAGTGTCTTTAGGATCTGTGTGCGTCACTACGATCTTCCGTAAGCGTTTTTGATGTAGAGCCTTAATGTTAGGACGGTTGCATTCATACGTCCATATTTTTTCTGTGATTTGAAAACATTTAAAAGACGTTCCGATACAAATTTTTCTTGTTTCAGATGCCACCAAAGAGAAGTCATTCAGTTAGGGCAAATAAAGGGGATGTGCAACCCCAAATGCCTCAAAGGAACATGACTAGAGATGAAGTTGCCAATATAGTGGCACAAGCAGTAACTACTGCCATTTCCATGATGGCCCAACAACCTGCCGTTCGATCAGTCCAACCCCATTTAGGATTGTCTTTATGGGAGAGAGTGAAGGAAGATTTTAGTAAGCGCATCCCCCCGAGTTTGCAGGGGAATTGATGCAATGACTGCAAGTCAATGGAAGAATAGTATGCAGAAGCACCTTCGTATGGTTGAGTGTAGTGAGGTGCAGAAGCAAATTTTAGCCACCTTTAAGTTATCGGGTGAAACTCTTCAATGGTGGGAGTCTGTCACCACATCTGAACAGAGAGATATTTTATCTATAAAGGAATTTTGGGAACTTTTTAATCGAATGTATTTTCCTTCTCCGACTCAGAATATGGTGATTTTTCAAGGTAATAGGACGGTGGAAGAATATGAAGAAGATTTTTCTACATGGGCAAAATTAGTACCTAATGAGGTAAATACGGAAGAGAAACGTATATCGAAGTTTATTTTAGGTTTAGATTGGAGAATTCGGCAAAATTTATTAGAGAGTCCTAAATTAGTGACTTTCATCGAGGTAGTGAATGAGGCGCTATTAAAGTGTCATGAATATCATTTTTGTTCGCAAGGATGTAAGAACTTAGGAAATTCAAGTTCATTAAGTATGTTTGGCGATGAGAGTGCCAGTAATGCGAGTGGGCGAAAAGGATTTGTGGGTTAGTGTTTCTTTTGTAAAGAAATAGGTCATAAAAAGAGAGATTGTCCTAAAAGAGGTAAAGGACTATGTTTTGATGAAGTTTTGGAAGTGCAACCCCTACAACAGATTCGAGGTCATTTTAGACCGGGGGACTATGTGTGGGACCCCATTGATGAGGAAGGGCAATTGGACTAGAGATGGATGATGTAAGTCAATTTTCCTTTATGAATAAGATTATTACTATGTAAAGTTTTGGAAATATCGTATGAAGGATATTTATGAAAGGGTATAGTGTTATGGCCCTATTATGTATGTGATGACCCTAAGGGGAAATTTTAAGCAAGATAGGCTCTTATGTTATTATCTTTTGTGAGACTAGATAATTTTGCAAGGTGCTCAAAAAGAGCTATGAACCTTGTGGTCAATGTAAAAATGATTATGGTATGATAAGTAGTAATGATAAAAAGCTACTTATTTTATATGGTCATGTTAGACTTATATAACCTTATAAATGGCAATATATTGAAATGAAGTAAGATGTTGTTTTTGATAAAAGTTTAGATTGTGGATTGTTGGGACGCAGGAATTTTAGCTCATAATTATGCTAATTCTTATAAGCTACATATTGTTATATATATGATGATTTAAAAAGACCTTGTGTGGGACATAAGGCATTTTATATTATATTATATTATATAAACCGTTTTCAAAATAAACTTTTTTCAAAATAAAACTTTTTATCGGCCTTTGGGCCCTTTTCAAATGATTTGTTTTACAAAATTAATTCTTTTTCAAACTCTAGTCCGGATTTAACAAACTCTCAATCCCCGACGTCCCCACACAGTAGTGTATTGGGAGGGTTCCTTATTTGGATTTCGCTTTTACGAGACGTACCCCGCACAAAAGTGGCGAATGTCAGGAATTGAGAGGAGTTATTTCTTTAGACCATTCAAAATTTTTACTCTATTAAATTGTAAGCATTATAATTATTTATGGAATTGTGGAACTTTGGAGGCAAATGAAGCCTCATTATTATTGGTATGAGCATAAAGCTCGAATATAAAGGGTGTATGGGCGCCCTAGTTGTGGAAATTGGTTTTATGAGACTCAAAAATTCACTTAACTTAAAATAAAATAAGTTAAATTAAATTCGTTATGGGAAGTTAGAAGTTTGGAGATAGGATTACTAAGGACGAGAGTGGTAGGAACTAGTTGAGCTTTGGAGAATTAGGCTTAGCTAAAATTTCGAGGACGAAATTTTTGTAAGTCGGGAAGTTTGTAACAACCGGAGGGTTTAATACACTAATTTATTTATTTTGGGATAAATAAATATTATTTTATTGGAGATTAATTAAATTGGCATTTGAGGTCAAAATTTGAAGTTGTTAGAAAGTGTGTCGAATGGATATTCTGAGGGTACCATTGGGTCCGGAAGGGTCGAGAAAGTCGAAATGACTGTACTCGGGGTCTATTTAGGTTCCGAAATAAATTAGGACCGTTTGACTTGAATTAAAGTTATCGAGTCATTTAAAGTGTGTATTATCATTTAAAAATGTGTATCTTGGGATTTAGGGCTTAATAGCCTGCGAGAGAAACAATTCTCCAAGGAGAGAAAGAGAGAGAAATAGAAAGGAAGAAAGAAGAAGAAAAGGAAGGAGAAAAAAAGAGAGAGAAAGAGGATTTTCCGGCAAATACGCGATCTCAAGGTGGATTCGGACCCTACAAATCCGAGGCAAGTGATTAAACTTGCTAAAAAATTATGGTGTGCCAATTATTGCATGATTTGTGGATTAAATTTGTGGTTTTTAGGTTTAAATTGACAAAACCTAACTTTTGGGAAAACCTTAGATTTGTAGTGTATAAATGGATTTAAGGTTAGAAAATTAGTTTATATGTGTTCTTGGATGAATATTAATGTTATATTTGTGATTGGGTTGGATCAAAATAGTTAGAAGATGATTAAAATGATTTTTGGGTATTTTGGCTTAAGTAGAAAATTGCCCATTTCGTAGCTTGCTGCACTAACCGAATCGATTCGCCCTTTCCTAATCGATTCGGTCAGTTGCAGAATCCCCAGGTCTTTAAGGCCGAATCGATTCTCCCCTTGGGAATCGATTCGGCATATAGCAGACTCTCAGATCTATTGGACCGAATCGATTCATATGGGCCGAATCGATTCGGAGGGGACGAATCGATTCGAAAACAGGGGATTTTTGGAGATATTTTTCTACGAAGAATTTCATCCCGTTTCGCTTACGGTTATCGATTGGGAATCTCTATAGGAGTTATTTGGGGGATGTTTTGGAGACTTTCAGAGATTTTCCCTTATAAGAAATTATTGGAGTCATATTGACTAAATTTGAGGAATACCAATTAGAGATTTCGGTATTTTCCTAAGTTGGGAAGCCCACTACTATTGTGAGTTCTATTTGGAGAGAATAATTATATTCGTAGGAAAGAATGAGACTAATATACAGATAGTGGATCTTAGGATGAAATCCCAAATGGGATAATTTCAAAGGTTCATAAAATGAATTGAACCCTATTATGGATGGATAATTATAAATGCTAATTGATGTGCATACGGATATAGAAATATCCTTATTGATGATTGATTTGGGAGATATCTCACACGATAAGAACTGTAAATAGAAGCGACATGTGAGCTTCAAGCGAGAAATGGTATCAAGAATAATAAGTGGGGAAAATGTGTGGGAAGTAACGATTAGTATATCACGAGGGAAATATACTAAACAATGACATTAATTTGGTTGCGCCTAAGGGCGTATAATAAATATGAAAATGATGTGACAGGTATACCTTATATGATGGTATATCTTTATATGATGTGATGATGTATGTATACCTTATATGATGGTATAAATATATATATATAGTGAAGCATACCCCCTCCTTGCTATCATTGGGAAGTTGCGTGCGTTGAGGGTAAGCATCCTGACTCAAAGAGCAGGGTGTGGATAGTCCCCAGGTCATAGTCATCCATTGTGATTATTATGCGTTATATATGTGCATTCTTTTGAGGGGTGAGAAGTCGGGGGTATGTGACGTTCTCACTTGCCGATTAGGAACTATGATTGCTTCCCAGACGTTGTGTGCGTGAGTTGATCACGAGGTGGGTGTCGTTGAACCCCACCAGGTGGCCCCAATTTGCTACGTGTATGGGTAATTGGAAGATGATAGCATGTGAACCTGCGTCCTCGAGTTATAGCTCGGTTGGATGGCTATTGATTGTGCTTGTACTTGGGTATCAAGGGCATAATGGACCTCAACGACTAGCATTGCCAGGATTAGTGTATCGGGGGGGTTCCTTATTTGGATTTTGCCTCGGCGAGACATCCCACGCACGAACCGCAGTGTAATGTTGGCAGTTGGGGAGAAGTTAGTCCTAAATGCTCATATTAATATATATATATATATATAACATATCCCGACAATCGACAGTGCCAGGAGTAGTGTAACGGGGGGATTCCTTGTTTGGATTTCGCTTCGGCGAGACACCCCACGCATGAAACGCCGTGTACTGTTGAGAATTGGGAATATTAATAAATTAAAATTGGATAACAATTTGGGTTACATGCATCATGCGTTGAGTTCCTAATGAATCTCGAGGATCAGTCCGATCAGGAGTAGTGTAACGGGGGGATTCCTTGTTTGGATTTCGTCTCGACGAGACGTCCCAGGCACGAAACGCAGTGCCGTATTGAGAATCGGGAGGAGTTTTGTCCTTAACTCTTAATGCTAATAACTCATATAATTAATTATATATACGTTTACATGCCAAATGAGGGCATAACTAGAATATATGAAATTCTAGTAAGAGAATGTGGATGTATTGTGATGATGTTGTTGTGAAGTTGGATATTCCACTTCATATGTTCAATAAATGAACAAACATAAAATAATTATGGCACTTATAAATAAAGTAATGTTATAGATGGACTTTAGATAAGTGTAGATTTCGAGATAAGTTAGATAATCTTAATCGAACATTTATCTTTGGGATTTAGTTAGAATTATTTTCCTAATTAGAGTTGGGCATACTTTTGGAGATCACGTGCATTTGTTTAGTCGTGCGCTCTAGTCGAGAGGTGAGTTGGATTTTAAAGAAGAGTTCGATTCCACCTTATCATGTAATAATGCATTTATAATTATTATGAATTTTAATACACTTGCTATAAAACGTTTTTCAACTCGGGCGCTGACCCGTTTATATTTTCTCCTCCATGTATATATTGTATTACTTTAGGTGTTCCCCCGTAAGGATGCCGTTGATTTTCATCCATCCTGTATTCGTGGAGCTGTGACAGTAGCGGACTGTTGCGGCACTTTGTTTTCGTAAATTCCTATCTTTGTACATCTAGATTAGGATTCAGTTTGTATATTGAGTTTAGACTCAAGTGTTGTAGATTAACACGTTTATATTTTATTTCTCAGATTATTGTATTGTCTATGACCCGACAGCATATTCGGGTATTATATTTTAGATTTTGTTGTACATTGCATTATACCCTTTCATATTATTGGAATTTGCACTTATCACTCATCATAGTTAGTTGTGTATAGTTAGTTATGTTTGCAAAATTGGTTTTGTTGTTGTTGTTAAATAAAAGTTTTAAATTTTTGACAATCCACTTTAAATGATTTCGGGTAGTTAGCCTTATATTACTTAGTATTGTCAGTTGATGTTGAGACTGTACCATCTGAGATACCTGATTTAATGTAGTATAGGGCTGGCCACCCATTATTATTTTGAGCGGGTTGTCACAGATGGTATCAAAGCATCAGGTTCTAGTGTTTTTTGGATCTGTGTGCGTCACTACGATCTTCCGTAAGCGTTCTTGATGTAGAGCCTTAATGTTAAGACGGTGGCATTCATACGTAAATATTTCTTCTGTGATTTGAAAACATTTGAAAGGCGTTCTGATACAAATTGTTCTTGTTTCAGATGCCACCGAAGAGAAGTCGTTCAGTCAGGGAAAATAAAGGGGATGTGCAACCCCAAATGCCTCAAAGGAACATGACTACAGATGAAGTTGCCAATATAATGGCACAAGCAGTAACTCCTGCCATTTCCACGATGGCGCAACAACCTGCCATTTGAGCAGTCCAACCCCATTTAGGATTGTCTTTATGGGAGAGAGTAAAGGAAGATTTTAGTAAGGGCATCCCCCCGAGTTTGCAGGGGGGGTTGATGCAATGGCTGCAAGTCAGTGGAAGAATAGTATGAAGAAGCACCTTCGTATGGTTGAGTGTAGTGAGGTACAGAAGCAACTTTTAGCCACCTTTAAGTTATCGGGTGCAGCTCTTCAATGGTGGGAGTCTGTCACCACATTTGAACAGAGAGATATTTTACCTATAAAGGAATTTGGGGAACTTTTTAATCGAAGGTATTTTCCTTCTCCGACTCAAAATATGGAGATTTTTCAAGGTAATAGGACGGTGGAAGAATATGAAAAAGATTTTTCTAGATGGGCTAAATTGGTACCTAATGAGTTAAATACGGAAGACAAACGTATATCGAAGTTTATTCTAGGTTTAGATTGGAGAATTCGGCAACATTTATTAGAGAGTCCTAAATTAGTGGCTTTCATCGAGGTAGTGAATGAGGCGCTATTAAAGTGTCATGAATATCGTTTTCGTTCGCAAGGGAGTAAGAACTTTGGAGATTCAAGTTCATGAAGTATGTTTGGCGATGAGAGTGCTAGTAATGCAAGTGGGCGGAAAGGATTTATGGGTAAGTGTTTCTTTTGTAGAAAAATAGGTCATAGAAAGAGAGATTGTCCTAAAAGAGGTAAAGGACCATGCTTTGATGAAGTTTTGGAAGTGCAACCCCTACAACAGATTCGAGGTCATTTTAGACCGGGGGACGATGTTTGGGAGCCCATTGATGAGGAAGGGAAATTGGACTAGAGATGGATGATGTAAGTCAATTTTCCTTTATGAATAAGATTAGTACTGTGTAAAGTTTTGGAAATATCGTATGAAGGATATTTATGAAAGGGTAGTGCTATGGCCCTATTATATATGTGATGACCCTAAGGGGAAATTTTAAGCAAGATAGGCTCTTATGTTATTATCTTTTGTGAGACTAGATAATTTTGCAAGGTGCTCAAAAAGAGCTATGAACTTTGTGGTGAATGTAGAAATGATTATGGTGCGATAAGTAGTAATGATAAAAAGCTACTTATTTTATATGGTCATGTTAGACCTATATAATTGTTGTATTCCAGATATGGATGTGCCTTATAAATGGCAATATATTGAAATGAAGTAAGATGTTGTTTTTGATAAAAGTTCAGATTGTGGATTGTTGGGACGCAGGAATTTTAGCTCATAATTATGCTAATTCTTATATGCTACATATTGTTATATATATGATGATTTAAAAAGACCTTGTGTGGGACATAAGGCATTTTATATTATATTATATTATATAAACCGTTTTCAAAATAAACTATTTTCAAAATAAAACATTTTATCGGCCTTTGGGCCCTTTTCAAATGATTTTTTTTACAAAATTAATTCTTTTTCAAACTCTAGTCCGGATTTAACAAACTCTCAATCCCCGACGTCGCCACACAGTAGTGTATTGGGAGGGTTCCTTGTTTGGATTTCTCTTTTGCGAGACGTCCCCCGCACGAAAGTGGCGAATGTCAGGAATTGAGAGGAGTTATTTCTTTGGACCATTCAAAATTTTTACTCTATTAAAATGTAAGCATTATTTATATTTATGGAATTGTGGAACTTTAGAGGCAAATGAAGCCTCATTATTATTGTTACGCGCATAAAGCTCGAATATAAAGGGTGTATGGGCTCCCTAGTTGTGGAAATTGGTTTTATGAGACTCAAAAATTCACTTAACTTAAAATAAAATAGGTTAAATTAAATTCGTCGTGGGTAGTTAGAAGTTTGGAGATCGGATTAGTAAGGACGAGAGTGGTAGGAACTAGTTGAGCTTTGGAGAATTAGGCTTAGCTAAAACTTCGAGGACGAAATTTTTGTAAGTGGGGAAGTTTGTAACAACCGGAGGCTTTAGTACGCTAATTTATTTATTTTGGGATAAATAAATATTATTTTATTGGAGATTAATTAAATTGGCATTTGAGGTCAAAATTTGAAGTTGTTAGAAAGTGTGTCGAATGGCAATTCTGAGGGTACCATTGTGTCCGTAAGGGTCGAGAAAGTCGAAATGACTGTACTCGGGATCTATTTAGGTTCTAAAATAAATTAGGACCGTTTGACTCGAATTAAAGTTACCGAGTCATTTAAAGTGTGTATTATCATTTAAAAATGTGTATCTTGGGATTTAGGGATTAATAGCCTACGAGAGAAAAAATTCTCCAAAGAGAGAAAAAGAGAGAAATAGAAAGGAAGAAAGAAGAAGAAAAGGTAGGAGAAAAAAAGAGAGAGAAAGAGGATTTTCCGGCAAATACGCGATCTCAAGGTGGATTCAGACACTACGAATCTGAGGCAAGTGATTAAACTTGCTAAATAATTATGGTGTACCAATTATTGCATGATTTGTGGATTAAATTTGTGGTTTTTAGGTTTAAATTGACAAAAACTAACTTTTGGGAAAACCTTAGATTTGTAGTGTATAAATGGATTTAAGGTTAGAAAATTAGTTTATATGTGTTCCTGGATGAATATTAATGTTATATTTGTGATTGGGTTGGATCAAAATAGTTAGAAGATGATTAAAATGATTTTTGGGTATTTTGGGTTAAGTAGTAAATTGCCCATTTCGTAGCTTGCTGCACTTACCGAATCGATTCGCCCCTTCCGAATCGATTCGGTCAGTTGCAGAATCCCCAGGTCTTTATGGCCGAATCGATTCTTCCCTTGCGAATCGATTAGGCATGTAGTAGACTCTCAGATCTATTGGACCGAATCTATTCGGATGGGCCGAATCGATTCGCTTTGGGGGACGAATCGATTCGGAGGGGACGAATCGATTCGAAAATAGGGGATTTTTGGAAATGTTTTTCTGGGAAAAATTTCATCCCGTTTCGCTTACGGTTATCGATTGGGAATCTCTATAGGAGTTATTTGGGGGATTTTTTGGAGACTTTTAGAGATTTTCACTTATAAGAAATTATTGGAGTCATATTGACTAAATTTGAGGAATACCAATTAGAGATTTCGGTATTTTCTTAAGTGGGGAAGCCCACTACTATTGTGAGTTCTATTTGGAGAGAATAATTATATTCGTAGGAAAGAATGAGACTAATAAACAGATAGTGGATCTTAGGAACAAATCCCAAATGGGATAATTTCAAAGGTTCATAAAATGAATTGAACCCTATTATGGATGGATAATTATAAATACTAATTGATGTGCATACGGATATAGAAATATCATTATTGATGATTGATTTGGGAGATATCTCACACGATGAGAATTACAAATAGAAGCGACATGTGAGCTTCAAGCGAGAAATGGTATCAAGTATACTAATTGGGGAAAATGTGTGGGAATTAACGATTAGTATATCACGAGGGAAATATACTAAACAATGACATTAATTTTGTTGCGCCTAAGTGCGTATAATAAATATGAAAATGATGTGACAGGTATACCTTATATGATGGTATATCTTCATATGATGTGATGATGTATGTATACCTTATATGATGGTATATATATATATAGTGAAGCATACCCCCTCCTTGCTATCATTGGGAAGTTGCGTGCGTTGAGGGTAAGCATCCTGACTCAAAGAGCAGGGTGTGGATAATCCCCAGGTCATAGTCGTCCATATTGATTATTATGCGTTATATATGTGCATTCTTTTGAGGGGTGAAAATTCGGGGGTATGTGACGTTCTCACTTGCCGGTTAGGAACTATGACCGCTTCCCAGACGTTGTGTGCGTGAGTTGATCACGAGGTGGGTGTCGTTGAACCCCACCAGGTGGCCCCAATTTGCTATGTGTATGGATAATTGGAAGATGATAGAATGTGAACCTGCGTCCTCGAGTTATAGCTCGGTTGGATGGCTATTGATTGTGCTTGTACTTGGGTATCAAGGGCATAATGGACCTCAACGACTAGCATTGTCAGGATTAGTGTATCGGGGGGGTTCCTTATTTGGATTTCGCCTCGGCGAGACGTCCCACGCACGAACCGCGGTGTAATGTTGGAAGTTGGGGAGAAGTTAGTCCTAAATACTCATATTTATATATATATATATATATATATATATCGCATATCCCGACAATCGACAGTGCCAGGAGTAGTGTAACGGGGGGGTTCCTTGTTTGGATTTCGCTTCGGTGAGACGTCCCACGCATGAAATGTCGTGTACTATTGAGAATTGGGAATATTAATTAATTAAAATTGGATAACAATTTGGGTTACATGCATCATGCGTTGAGTTCCTAATGAATCTCGAGGATCAGTACGGTCAGGAGTAGTGTAACGGGGGGATTCCTTGTTTGGATTTTGTCTCGGCGAGACGTCCCACGCACGAAACGCAGTGCCGTATTGAGAATCGGGAGGAGTTTTGTCTTAACTCTTAATGCTAATAACTCATATAATTAATTATATATACGTTTACATGCCAAATGAGGGCATAACTAGAATATATGAAATTCTAGTAAGAGAATGTGGATGTATTGTGATGATGTTGTTGTGAAGTTGTATATTCCACTTCATATGTTCAATAAATGAACAAACATAAAATAATTATGGCACTTATAAATAAAGTAATGTTATAGATGGACTTTAGATAAGTGTAGATTTCGAGATAAGTTAGATAATCTTAATCGAACATTTATCTTTGGGATTTAGTTAGAATTATTTGCCTAATTAGAGTTGGGCATACTTTTGGAGATCGCGTGCATTCGTTTAGTCACGCGCTCTAGTCGAGAGGTGAGTTGGATTTTAAAGAAGAGTTCGATTCCACCTTATCATGTAATAATGCATTTATAATTATTATGCATTTTAATACACTTTCTATAAAACGTTTTTCAACTCGGGATCTGACCCGTTTATATTTTCTCCTCCATGTATATATTGTATTACTTTAGGTGTTCCCTCATAAGGACGCCGTTGATGTTCATCCATCCTGTATTCGTGGAGTTGTGGCAGTAGCGGACTATTGCGGCTCTTTGTTTTAGTCGATTCCTATCTTTGTACATCTAGATTAGGATTCAGTTTGAATATTGAGTTTAGACTCAAGTGTTGTAGATTAACACTTTTATATTTTATTCTCAGATTATTGTATTGTCTGTGACCCGACAGCATATTCGGATATTTTATTTTAGATTTTGTTGTACATTGCATTGTACCCTTTCATATTATTGGAATTTGCACTTATCACTCATCATAGTTAGTTGTGTATAGTTGGTTATGTTTGCAAAATTGGTTTTGTTGTTGTTGTTAAATAAAAGTTTTAAATTTTTGACAATCCACTTTTAATGATTTCAAGTAGTTAGCCTTATATTATTTAGTATTGTCAGTTGATGTTGAGACTGTGCCATCTGAGATACCTGATTTAATGTAGTATAAGGCTGGCCATCCATTATTATTTTGAGTGGGTTGTCACAGATGGTATCAAAGCATCAGGTTCTAGTGTCTTTAGGATCTGTGTGCATCATTACGATCATCCGTAAGCGTTCTTGATTTAGAGCCTTAATGTTAGGACAGTTGCATTCATACGTCCATATTTATTTTGTGATTTGAAAACATTTGAAAGGTGTTCTGATACAAATTGTTCTTGTTTCAGATGCCACCGAAGAGAAGTCATTCAGTCAAGGCAAATAAAGGGGATGTGAAACCCCAAATGCCTCAAAGGAACATGACTACAGATGAAGTTGCTAATATAGTGGCACAAGCAGTAACTGTTGCCATTTCCAAGATGGCGTAGCAACCTGTTGTCCTAGCAGTCCAACCCCATTTTGGATTGTCTTTATGGGAGGGAGTGAAGGAAGATTGTAGTAAGGGCATCCCCCCAAGTTTGTAGGGGGAGTTGATGCAATGGCTGCAAGTCAATGGAGGAATAGTATGCAGAAGCACCTTCGTATGGTTGAGTGTAGTGAGGTGAAGAAGCAACTTTTAGCCACCTTTAAGTTATCGGGTGCAGCTCTTCAATGGTGGGAGTCTGTCACCACATCTGAACAGAGAGATATTTTACCTATAAAGGAATTTGGGGAACTTTTTAATCGAAGGTATTTTCCTTCTCCGACTCAAAATATGGAGATTTTTCAAGGTAATAGGACGGTGGCAGAATATCAAGAAGATTTTTCTAGATGGGCGAAATTAGTACCTAATGAGGTAAATACGGAAGAGAAACGTATATCGAAGTTTATTCGAGGTTTAGATTGAAGAATTCGACAACATTTATTAGAGAGTCCTAAATTAGTGACTTTCATCGAGGTAGTGAATGAGGCGCTATTAAAGTGTCATGAATATCGTTTTCGTTCGCAAGGGAGTAAGAACTTTGGAGATTCAAGTTCATCAAGTATGTTTGGCGATGAGAGTGCCAGTAATGCGAGTGGGCGGAAAGGATTTGTGGGTAAGTGTTTCTTTTGTAAAGAAATAGGTCATAGAAAGAGAGATTGTCCTAAAAGAGGTAAAGGACCATGTTTTTATGAAGTTTTGGAAGTGCAACCCCTACAACAGATTCAAGGTCATTTTAGACCGGGGGACTATGTTTGGGAGCCCATTGATGTGGAAGGGAAATTGGACTCGAGATGGATGATGTAAGTCAATTTTCCTTTATGAATAAGATTATTACTATGTAAAGTTTTGGAAATATCGTATGAAGGATATTTATGAAAGGGTAGTGCTATGGCCCTATTATGTATGTGACGACCCTAAGGGGAAATTTCTTTGGACCATTCAAAATTTTTACTCTATTAAAATGTAAGCATTATTTATATTTATGGAATTGTGGAACTTTGGAGGCAAATAAAGCCTCATTATTATTGGTACGAGCATAAAGCTCGAATATAAAGGGTGTATGGGCTCCCTAGTTGTGGAAATTGGTTTTATGAGACTCAAAAATTCTCTTAACTTAAAATAAAATAAGTTAAATTAAATTCGTCGGGGGAAGTTAGAAGTTTGGAGATAGGATTAGTAAGGACGAGAGTGGTAGGAACTAGGTGAGCTTTGGAGAATTAGGCTTAACTAAAATTTCGAGGACGAAATTTTTGTAAGTGGGGAAGTTTGTAACAACCGGAGGCTTTAGTACGCTAATTTATTAATTTTGGGAGAAATAAATATTATTTTATTGGAGATTAATTAAATTGGCATTTGAGGTCAAAATTTGAAGTTATTAGAAAGCGTGTCGAATGGCGATTCTGAGGGTACCATTGTGTCCGGAAGGGTCGAGAAAGTCAAAATGACTGTACTCGGGGTATAGACTCAAGTGTTTAGACTCAAGTGTTGTAGATTAACACTTTTATATTTTATTTCTCAAATTATTGTATTGTCTGTGACCCGACAGCATATTCGGGTATTTTATTTTAGATTTTGTTGTACATTGCATTGTACCCTTTCATATTATTGGAATTTGCACTTATCACTCATCATAGTTAGTTGTGTATAGTTGGTTATGTTTGCAAAATTGGTTTTGTTGTTGTTGTTAAATAAAAGTTTTAAATTTTTGACAATCCACTTTTAATGATTTCAGGCAATTAGCCTTATATTATTTTGTATTGTCAGTTGATGTTGAGACTGTGCCATCTGAGATACCTGATTTAATGTAGTATAAGGTTGGCCACCCATTATTATTTTGAGCGGGTTGTCACAATGACTTAGGCAAATTTTCTAGGACTTAGATTAATTAACTTGGTTTAAGTGAAATTTGAATTGTCTGTGTGTTATAAGTTAATTTCACTTGGTTTAATTTTAATTTTGAAGTAAATTAAAATTTGTTGGTTTTGAGTTGTGAACCATCATCTAACGCTTCCACATCTATTTAATAAAAAGGAAATTGATTTTTAAGATATTAAAATTGGGGGTCCACTTAATTACAAATTGGTATCAGAGCCAAAAACGATAAATTACTTCGTTAAGATCTTTAAATTTTTTTTTTTGCTAAATTGGAATTTTCCCCATTTTCTAAATTTCCTATTTTCGATGGTTCTAACTATGCGTATTGGAAAGCGCGAATGAAATCGGCACTAAAATCTGTCGACGAGAGAGTTTGGATGTCTGATGTTATTGGGTGGTCCCCACCTACTCATTTAGTAGATAATGAGCATGTTCCCAAACCCGCCGATAGATGGAGTGAGGGTGAATTTATACTTTCTAACTTTAATTCCCGAGGTTTAAACGCCTTATTTAGCGCTGTCACACCGGATGAATTTCGACGCATTATGACGTGTGAAACCGCTAAAGAAGCTCGGTATATTTTACAACTCACCCATGAAGGTACTAGTGTCGTTAAAGCTTCGAAACTCCAAAACCTCACCACTCAATTTGAAACTATAAAAATGAATGAAAAAGAAACTTTTGATGAATTTTATGCTAGACTTTCCGATATTGTTAATTCATCTTTTAACTTGGGAGAGAAAATACCCGACAACCGAGTAGTAAAGAAAATTTTAAGGTCCCTACCCGATAGATTTATTCCAAAAGTGACCGTTTTAAATTCTTTAACCTCTATGAAATTAGAAGAGCTTGTAGGTGATTTACAAACCTATGAACTAGGCATGTTTCCCTCTAAAACTGAAAAGAAAGTAGAAAAGGGCGTTGCTTTAAAAGCCCGAAAAGAGGTCAAACAAGTAGTAAAGAGCGAGAGTGATAGTGACTCGGAAGACATGGATTTGTTTGCTCGAAAATTTAGAAAATTTCTTAAATTTAATAAAGATAAATTTAAAAATGATTTTAAGAAATTTGAAACTTCTAAGTATGACAAAGCCGAGAAGATCCCTAAACCTATTAATGAACAATTAAATAGGGACGAGTCAAATAGGTGTTTTGGTTATGAGAGTTATGGACATAGGGCTTCTGAGTGCCCCACTAAACTAAGTAAAGAGGGTAAATGACCCATTTCATATAATGCGACCCTTAGTGATAGTGATAAGGAAGAGGGACCCGATTCCCTCACTAATCCAAATTTTGTGGCTTTTATGGCTAGTCATGTGAGCATCGATAGTGAATCTTCTCATGAAGATATTCAAACACATGACACTTCCGAGGTCAAAGTTTTTGATTCCCTTATTTTTGATGATAGTGAGAGTGGAGAAGAAAGAGAGAGTGAAAATGAAGAAGAGGTTAATGTGAGTGAACTTCAAAATGCTTTTCAAGAACTTTATAAAGGATCTATTAAATTAAAAAGAGCTAATTTGAAGTTAGAAGCTAGTTTAAGAGAGCATGTCAAGGTCGTTGATGACAGTATGTTGGTTGAAGACCTTAGGACACGAAAGAAACCTCTTCTAGAGAAGCTTGAATATATAGAAGGCGAGAGAGATAGCCTTAGGGGTTTGATGGAATCCTTGAAAAAGGAGCTTCTGGCTTTCAAAGAACGAAATGTTTTATTAGAGTCTAACATTTTAGAATTGCAAAATAAATTAAAAGGTTCTAGTAATGTCAAATTTGATTTGGGGTGTCGTTCGAAAAAATTAGATCAAATCTTAGGAACGGTCCAAATTAAAAATGACATGTGTGGTTTAGGCTTCAATTCTTGTAATGAATCTACTCATAAAGCCAAAACCAATGTTTTAGGAGAATCTGCTAGGAAAGCCTTTAGAGATCATTACTTAGGTACCAAATTTCAACGTAATTTTACTTGTACTCATTGTGGTCGAAAAGGTCATCTTAGAAAATTATGTTTTGATCTTAAACGAATTCCTAGAAAATCCCAAAGTAAAGTAACCAAGGTAGTTAAAATTTCAACACCCAAAGATAGTCATTCTTCATTAATTTGGGTTAGGAAATTCGACTTGGTTGCCTTGCAAAATAGGAAGTTTGATTCTCATTTACTTTCACATGCTTCCTCCCTTGCTAAATCTAAAGGATGAATGTGTTAGTTTTTACATACTTTAGCTTTTGTGCTTCATGTTATATTATCATGCTAAATGTATGTTTATTTAATCATTTTCTAGTCATTGCTTCATCACATATCTCATGCTAGAATAATGATTTTTGTTTATCTTTTGTATTATATTTCTTTCATTTTTATTTGCATTAAATGAAAAATACAAAAACATTTTTGTTTATCATTTGTGTTTTTACCTTGTTAGATATTTAGGCTTAATGAAAAATACAAATGAATTTTTGTTTGTCTTTTGAGTAAATATTTTTTTTGGTTAAAAAGTTCAAAAACTCAAAATGATTTTATTTTGTGTGTATTTTGGTTTGACACACTTTAAGAGGCACATACTTGTGATTGAATCCCTCCTTTAACGCTCCCATGTGGCTAGAACTTTTGGTTTAGAGTGACAATCCTTAAAATGTTTTTTACCATATTTTTATGGAGTAGTTGGATTTTGTATTGATAAAATGGATTTTATTTTTATATGCCTCTATTCACACATGCACGAGCTCTTTTGAAATTTTAATGTCACATGTTATATTTGAGCTTTGTGAGCTGTTCTCCTACCAATCTAGTCATCAAAATATTTATGACCTAGGAGGACTAGTGCATGTCAAAATTCGTTGCACGTGAGTGTGACAACCCGCTCTAAATAATAACGGGTGGCCAGCCCTATACTACATAAATCAGGTATCTCAGATGGTACAGTCTCAACATCAACATACAACACTATAATATAAGGCTAACTACCCATAATCATTAAAAGCAAATTGTCAAAAATTTAAAACTTTTTATTTAACAACAACAACAAAACCAATAATGCAACTCAACCAACAATATACATCTAACTATGATGAGTGAAGAGTGCAAACTCCAATATATACAAGAGTGCAATACAAAGAACACATAAAAATACCCGAATATGCTGTCGGGTAACAGACAATACAATAATCTGAGAAATTAAATATGAAAGTGTTAAGCTACAACACTTGAATACTAACTCAATATACAGCTGAAACCTGATCCAGATATACAAGGATAGGAATCGACTAAAGCAAAGTGACGCAACAGTCCGCTACTGCCACAGCTCCACAAATACCCTGGATGGATAACATCAAAGGCGTCCTTGCGGAGGAACACCTGAAGTAATACAATATATATACATGGAGGAGGAAATATAAACGGGTCAGAGCCCGAGTTTGAAAAAACATTTTATAGCAAGTGTACTAAAATGCATAATAATTATAAATGCATTATTACATGATTTAGCTGGAATCGAACTCTCCATAATAATTCAACTCACCTCTCATCTAAAGCGCGCACTTAACGTATGCACGTGATCTCCAAATGGATGTTCAATTCTATTTAGTTAAGAGGATCCTAACTTAAACCCAAAAGTAGTATTTAAGTGAAATCATCTAACCTATCTCCCAATACATTTGTTTCCATAATTTATAAGTTATATACATTAACTTTAATGTAATAGTTATAGTTATCTTTATAATGTTCATTTGTTGAACATATAAAGTTACATGATCCAATCATGTCCACATCATCACAATACATCAACCATCTCATTTACTAGAATATTATATATTCTAGTGATGCCCTTTTTAAGGCATGAAACCATATATATAATTATAATAGTATTTATATATGAGTTATTAGCATCATGAATTTAAAGACTAAACTCCTCTCGATTCTCAACACGGCACTGCGTTTCGTGCGTGGGACGTCTCGCCGAGGCGAAATCCAAACAAGGAACCCCCCCGTTACACTACTCCTGACCGTATTAATCCTCGAGGCTCATTATGCCCTCAATGTATGATGCATGTAACTCAAATTATTATTATCCAATTTTAATTAATTAATATTCCTAATTCTCAACAGTACACGGCGTTTCATGCGTGGGACGTCTCGCCGAAGCAAAATCCAAACAAGGAACCCCCCCGTTACACTACTCCTGGCACTGTCGATCGTCGGGATAGGTGATATATATATAGATAATTATGAGCATTAAGGACTAAACTTATCCCCAAGTTCCAACATTACACTGCGGTTCGTGCGTGGGACGTCTCGCCGAGGCGAAATCCAAACAAGGAACCCCCCGATACACTAATCCTAGCAATGTAGGTCATTGAGGTCCATTATGCCCTTGACACCCAAATACAAACACGAGCAATAATAACCATCCAACTGAGATATAACTCGAAGGACGCAGGCTCACATGCTATCATCTTCCAGCAGCCCATATACGTAGCAAACTGGGGCCACCTGGTGGGGTTCAACGACACCCACCTCGTGATCAACTCACGTACATAACATCCGGGAAGCGGTCATAGCACCTAACCGGCAAGTGAGAGCGACACATACCCACGACCTCTCACCCCCAAAATAAATAATGTATATATATTTGTCATTTGCTGACCACCATGGACGACTATGACCTGGGGAATATCCACATCCTGCTTTTCTAGTCTGAATGCTCATCCTCTACGCATGAAACTTCCCAATGATACCAAGGAGGGGTATGCTTAACATGTATATACACCATCATATATGGTATACATACATCCCACATAATAAAGATATACCATTATATAAGGTATACCTGTAACAATCATTTTCATTATACGCTCTTAGGCGCAATGAATTTAATGTCATAGTTTAGTATATTTCCCTCTAGATATACTAATCGCCAATTCTCACACATCTTCCCCACTTAGTATACGCTATACTACTTCTCGCTTGAAGCTCACATGTCGCTTCTAATTGTGAATTGTCTCTCAATTTTATTTAAGTTAAGGATATTCTTTTATCCTAATGCACCTCAATTAGCATTTCTCATTGTGTGAGATATCTCCTAAATCGATCATCCATAAGGATATTCCTATATCCATTTGCACATCAAATAACATTTATGATTCTCCAATTCATTATAGGGTTCAAATTAGTTTATGAACCTTTTTAGAGTTATACCATTTGGGATTGGATCCTAAGATCCATTATCTCTAAATTATTCCCATTAATATCATAATTATCTCCAAATAGAATTCTCAAAACAAGGTGGGCTTCCCCACTTAGGAAATACCATAATATCTAATCGATATTCCTCAAATATAGTCAATACGACTTCAATCATTTCCTATAAGGGAAACTCTCTAAAAGTATCCAAAACATACTCCAAATAACTCCCATAGAAGTTCCCCATCGATAACTTTTAGACGAAACGGGATAAAATTCTTCCTAGAAAATCATCACCAAAATCCCCTGTTTTCGAATCGATTCGGCCCCTCCGAATCGATTCGGCCCCAAAAAGCGAATCGATTCGGCCCATCCGAATCGATTCGGTCCAATGGACCTGGGAGTCTGCTACATGCCGAATCCATTCGCAAAGGGGAGAATTAATTCGGCCCTAAAGACCTGGGCATTCTGCAACAGACCGAATCGATTCGGTAGGGGCGAATCGATTCGGCAAGTGCAGCAAGCTACGAAATGGGTTGTTTTCTTCTTAACCCAATTTACCCAAAAATCATTTTAATCATCTTCTAACTATTTTGATCCAACCCAAACACAAATACAACATTAATATTCATCTAAGAACACATATAAACCAATTTCTAACCTTAAAATTCATTTATACACTACAAATCTAAGGTTTTCCCAAAAGTTAGGTTTTTGTTAAACTAAACCTAAAACCCATAAATTTCATCCACAAATCATGCAATAATACTACACAACAATTATTTAGCAAGTTTAATCACTTGCCTCAGGTTCGTAGGGTCTGAATCCGCCTTGAGATCGCGTATTTACCCGGAAATCCTCTTTCTCCCTCCTTTTCTCCTTCCTTTTCTTCTTCTTTCTTTCTCTCTTTCTTTCTTCTATTTCTCTTTCTCTCTTTGGAGAATTAAATCTCCCGTAGGCTTTTTAAGCCTTGTCTCACAATGTACACATCTTTAAATGATAATACACACTTTAAATGACTCGGTGACTTTAATTCGAGTCAAACGGTCCCAATTTATTTTGGAACCCAAATAGACCCCAAGTACAGTCATTTCGACTTTCTTGACCCTTCCGGAAACGATGGTACCCTCAGAATTTCCATTCGACACACTTTCTAACGACTCCAAATTTTGACTTTAATTGCCAATTTAATTATTCTCCAAATAAAATAATATTTATTTCTCCCAAAATAAATAAATATTCGTCTCCAAGACCTCGGGTTGTTACAAACTTCCCCACTTACAAAAATTTCGTCCTCGAAATTTAGCTAAGCCTAATTATCCAAAGCTCAACTAGTTCTACTATACCCAATCTTTCTAATCCTATTTCCAAACCTCTAACTTCCCACGACGAGTTCATTTTAAATTTATTTTATTTTTAAGTTGATTAAGAGTTATATAAAACCAATTTCCACATCAAGGGCGCCCATACACCCTTTATAATTGAGCTTTGTGCTCACAGCAATCATAATGAGGCTTTATTTGCCTCCAAAGTTCCATATTTCCAATAATATAAATAATACTAAAATTTTAATAGAGAAAAATTTTAATGGTCCAAAGAAATAACTCCTCTCAACTCATGACATTCGCCATTTTCGTGCGGGGGACGTCTCGCAAAAGCGAAATCCAAACAAGGAACCCTCCCAATACACTACTGTGTGGCGACGTCGGGGATTGAGAGTTTGTTAAATCCGGACTAGAGTTTGAAAAGCTTAGTTTTATGAAAATCATTTTGAAAGGGCCCGAAGGCCGATAAAAAGTTTTACTTTGAAAATAGTTTATTTTAAAAGCGGTTTATATATTATAATATAATATAAAATGCCTTATGTCCAACACAAGGTCTTTTTAGATCATCATCTATATAACATGTAGCTCACAAATATTATCATACCCATGAGCTAAAATTTTACCTGCGTCCCATCAAACCACAATCTCAACTTTCAAACATAAACAACATCTTACATCATTTTAATATATTGCCATTTATAAGGCACATCCATATCTGGAATACAACAATTATAATAGTCTATCATGACTATATAAAAGAAGTAGTTTTTATCATTACTACTTATCACCATTACCATACTTACATTTACCACAAGGTTTAAAGCTCTTTTTGAGCACCTTGCAAAATCATCTATTCTTACAAAAGATAATAGAATAAGAGCCTATCTTGCTCAAAATTCCCCTTAGGGCCATTACATACATAATAGGGCTATAGAACTACCCAATCACAATTATCTCCCACACGGTATTCCAAAAACTTCATATAGTAATAATCCTATTAATAAAGGAAAATTAACTTACAACGTCCATCTCTAGTCCGATTGCCCTTCCTCATCAATGGGCTCCCAAACATAGTCCCCTGGTCAAAAGCAACCTCGAATCTGCTGCAGGGGTTGCACTTCCAAAATTTCATCAAATTGTGGTCTTTTACCTCTTTGAGGACAATCTCTCTTTTTATGACCTATTTCTTTACAAAAGAAACACTTACCCACAAATCCTTTCTGCCCACTCGCAATACTGGCACTCTCTGTGCCAAACTTACTTGATGAACTCGAATCTCCAAAGTTCTTACTCTCTTGCGAACGAAAACGATATTCTTGACACTTTAATAGTGTCGCGTTTACTACCTCGACAAAAGTCATTAACTTAGGATTCTCTAACAAATGTTGTTGGATTTTCCAATCTAAACCTCAAACAAACTTCGATATACGTTTCTCTTCCGTATTTACCTCATTAGGTACTAATCTCGCCCATAGAGAAAAATCTTCTTCATATTCTGCCACCGTCCTATTTCCTTGAAAAATCCCCATATCCTGAGTAGGGGAAGAAAAATACCTTCGATCAAAAAGTTCCTAAAATTCTTTTATAGGTAAAGTACCTCTCTCTTCAGATGTGGTGACAGACTCCCACCAATGAAGAGCTGCACCCGATAACCTAAAGGTGGCTAAAAATTGTTTCTGCACCTCACTACACTCAACTATACGAAGGTGCCTCTGTATACTATTTTTCCATTGACTTGCAGCCATTACATCAACTCCCCCAGCAAACTCGGGAGGATTCCCTTACTAAAATCTTCCTTCACTCTCTCCCATAAAGACAATCCTAAATGGGGTGGGGTTGCTCGAGCGACAGATTGCTGAGCCATCGTAAAAACGGCAGCAGTGATCGCTTGTGCCACAATATTGGCAACATCATCCGTAGTCATGTTCCTTTGAGGCATTTGGGATTGCCCTTTGTTTTCCCTGACTGAACGACCCCCCTTCGGTGGCATCTGAAACAAGAACAATTGTATCAGAACGCCTTTCAAATATTTTCGAATCACAGAAAGACATGGACGTATGAATGTAATCGTCCTAATAATAAGGCTCTACATCAAGAACGCTTACGGAAGATCGTAGTAACGCACACAGATCCTAAAGACACTAGAACCTGATGCTCTGATACCATCTATGACAACCCGCTCTAAATAATAACGGGTGGCCAGCCCTATACTACATAAATCAGGTATCTCAGATGGTACAGTCTCAACATCAACATACAACACTATAATATAAGGCTAACTACCCATAATCATTAAAAGCGAATTGTCAAAAATTTAAAACTTTTTATTTAACAACAACAACAAAACCAATAATGCAACTCAACCAACAATATACATCTAACTATGATGAGTGAAGAGTGCAAACTCCAATATATACAAGAGTGCAATACAAAGAACACATAAAAATACCCGAATATGCTGTCGGGTAACAGACAATACAATAATCTGAGAAATTAAATATGAAAGTGTTAAGCTACAACACTTGAATACTAACTCAATATACAGCTGAAACCTGATCCAGATATACAAGGATAGGAATCGACTAAAGCAAAGTGACGCAACAGTCCGCTACTGCCACAGCTCCACAAATACCCTGGATGGATAACATCAAAGGCGTCCTTGCGGAGGAACACCTGAAGTAATACAATATATATACATGGAGGAGGAAATATAAACGGGTCAGAGCCCGAGTTTGAAAAAACATTTTATAGCAAGTGTACTAAAATGCATAATAATTATAAATGCATTATTACATGATTTAGCTGGAATCGAACTCTCCATAATAATTCAACTCACCTCTCATCTAAAGCGCGCACTTAACGTATGCACGTGATCTCCAAATGGATGTTCAATTCTATTTAGTTAAGAGGATCCTAACTTAAACCCAAAAGTAGTATATAAGTGAAATCATCTAACCTATCTCCCAATACATTTGTTTCCATAATTTATAAGTTATATACATTAACTTTAATGTAATAGTTATAGTTATCTTTATAATGTTCATTTGTTGAACATATAAAGTTACATGATCCAATCATGTCCACATCATCACAATACATCAACCATCTCATTTACTAGAATATTATATATTCTAGTGATGCCCTTTTTAAGGCATGAAACCATATATATAATTATAATAGTATTTATATATGAGTTATTAGCATCATGAATTTAAAGACTAAACTCCTCTCGATTCTCAACACGGCACTGCGTTTCGTGCGTGGGACGTCTCGCCGAGGCGAAATCCAAACAAGGAACCCCCCCGTTACACTACTCCTGACCGTATTAATCCTCGAGGCTCATTATGCCCTCAATGTATGATGCATGTAACTCAAATTATTATTATCCAATTTTAATTAATTAATATTCCTAATTCTCAACAGTACACGGCGTTTCATGCGTGGGACGTCTCGCCGAAGCAAAATCCAAACAAGGAACCCCCCCGTTACACTACTCCTGGCACTGTCGATCGTCGGGATAGGTGATATATATATAGATAATTATGAGCATTAAGGACTAAACTTATCCCCAAGTTCCAACATTACACTGCGGTTCGTGCGTGGGACGTCTCGCCGAGGCGAAATCCAAACAAGGAACCCCCCGATACACTAATCCTAGCAATGTAGGTCATTGAGGTCCATTATGCCCTTGACACCCAAATACAAACACGAGCAATAATAACCATCCAACTGAGATATAACTCGAAGGACGCAGGCTCACATGCTATCATCTTCCAGCAGCCCATATACGTAGCAAACTGGGGCCACCTGGTGGGGTTCAACGACACCCACCTCGTGATCAACTCACGTACATAACATCCGGGAAGCGGTCATAGCACCTAACCGGCAAGTGAGAGCGACACATACCCACGACCTCTCACCCCCAAAATAAATAATGTATATATATTTGTCATTTGCTGACCACCATGGACGACTATGACCTGGGGAATATCCACATCCTGCTTTTCTAGTCTGAATGCTCATCCTCTACGCATGAAACTTCCCAATGATACCAAGGAGGGGTATGCTTAACATGTATATACACCATCATATATGGTATACATACATCCCACATAATAAAGATATACCATTATATAAGGTATACCTGTAACAATCATTTTCATTATACGCTCTTAGGCGCAATGAATTTAATGTCATAGTTTAGTATATTTCCCTCTAGATATACTAATCGCCAATTCTCACACATCTTCCCCACTTAGTATACGCTATACTACTTCTCGCTTGAAGCTCACATGTCGCTTCTAATTGTGAATTGTCTCTCAATTTTATTTAAGTTAAGGATATTCTTTTATCCTAATGCACCTCAATTAGCATTTCTCATTGTGTGAGATATCTCCTAAATCGATCATCCATAAGGATATTCCTATATCCATTTGCACATCAAATAACATTTATGATTCTCCAATTCATTATAGGGTTCAAATTAGTTTATGAACCTTTTTAGAGTTATACCATTTGGGATTGGATCCTAAGATCCATTATCTCTAAATTATTCCCATTAATATCATAATTATCTCCAAATAGAATTCTCAAAACAAGGTGGGCTTCCCCACTTAGGAAATACCATAATATCTAATCGATATTCCTCAAATATAGTCAATACGACTTCAATCATTTCCTATAAGAGAAACTCTCTAAAAGTATCCAAAACATACTCCAAATAACTCCCATAGAAGTTCCCCATCGATAACTTTTAGACGAAACGGGATAAAATTCTTCCTAGAAAATCATCACCAAAATCCCCTGTTTTCGAATCGATTCGGCCCCTCCGAATCGATTCGGCCCCAAAAAGCGAATCGATTCGGCCCATCCGAATCGATTCGGTCCAATGGACCTGGGAGTCTGCTACATGCCGAATCCATTCGCAAAGGGGAGAATCAATTCGGCCCTAAAGACCTGGGCATTCTGCAACAGACCGAATCGATTCGGTAGGGGCGAATCGATTCGGCAAGTGCAGCAAGCTACGAAATGGGTTGTTTTCTTCTTAACCCAATTTACCCAAAAATCATTTTAATCATCTTCTAACTATTTTGATCCAACCCAAACACAAATACAACATTAATATTCATCTAAGAACACATATAAACCAATTTCTAACCTTAAAATTCATTTATACACTACAAATCTAAGGTTTTCCCAAAAGTTAGGTTTTTGTTAAACTAAACCTAAAACCCATAAATTTCATCCACAAATCATGCAATAATACTACACAACAATTATTTAGCAAGTTTAATCACTTGCCTCAAGTTCGTAGGGTCTGAATCCGCCTTGAGATCGCGTATTTACCCGGAAATCCTCTTTCTCCCTCCTTTTCTCCTTCCTTTTCTTCTTCTTTCTTTCTCTCTTTCTTTCTTCTATTTCTCTTTCTCTCTTTGGAGAATTAAATCTCCCGTAGGCTTTTTAAGCCTTGTCTCACAATGTACACATCTTTAAATGATAATACACACTTTAAATGACTCGGTGACTTTAATTCGAGTCAAACGGTCCCAATTTATTTTGGAACCCAAATAGACCCCAAGTACAGTCATTTCGACTTTCTTGACCCTTCCGGAAATGATGGTACCCTCAGAATTTCCATTCGACACACTTTCTAACGACTCCAAATTTTGACTTTAATTGCCAATTTAATTATTCTCCAAATAAAATAATATTTATTTCTCCCAAAATAAATAAATATTCGTCTCCAAGACCTCGGGTTGTTACAAACTTCCCCACTTACAAAAATTTCGTCCTCGAAATTTAGCTAAGCCTAATTATCCAAAGCTCAACTAGTTCTACTATACCCAATCTTTCTAATCCTATTTCCAAACCTCTAACTTCCCACGACGAGTTCATTTTAAATTTATTTTATTTTTAAGTTGATTAAGAGTTATATAAAACCAATTTCCACATCAAGGGCGCCCATACACCCTTTATAATTGAGCTTTGTGCTCACAGCAATCATAATGAGGCTTTATTTGCCTCCAAAGTTCCATATTTCCAATAATATAAATAATACTAAAATTTTAATAGAGAAAAATTTTAATGGTCCAAAGAAATAACTCCTCTCAACTCATGACATTCGCCATTTTCGTGCGGGGGACGTCTCGCAAAAGCGAAATCCAAACAAGGAACCCTCCCAATACACTACTGTGTGGCGATGTCGGGGATTGAGAGTTTGTTAAATCCGGACTAGAGTTTGAAAAGCTTAGTTTTATGAAAATCATTTTGAAAGGGCCCGAAGGCCGATAAAAAGTTTTACTTTGAAAATAGTTTATTTTAAAAGCGGTTTATATATTATAATATAATATAAAATGCCTTATGTCCAACACAAGGTCTTTTTAGATCATCATCTATATAACATGTAGCTCACAAATATTATCATACCCATGAGCTAAAATTTTACCTGCGTCCCATCAAACCACAATCTCAACTTTCAAACATAAACAACATCTTACATCATTTTAATATATTGCCATTTATAAGGCACATCCATATCTGGAATACAACAATTATAATAGTCTATCATGACTATATAAAAGAAGTAGTTTTTATCATTACTACTTATCACCATTACCATACTTACATTTACCACAAGGTTTAAAGCTCTTTTTGAGCACCTTGCAAAATCATCTATTCTTACAAAAGATAATAGAATAAGAGCCTATCTTGCTCAAAATTCCTCTTAGGGCCATTACATACATAATAGGGCTATAGAACTACCCAATCACAATTATCTCCCACACGGTATTCCAAAAACTTCATATAGTAATAATCCTATTAATAAAGGAAAATTAACTTACAACGTCCATCTCTAGTCCGATTGCCCTTCCTCATCAATGGGCTCCCAAACATAGTCCCCTGGTCAAAAGCAACCTCGAATCTGCTGCAGGGGTTGCACTTCCAAAATTTCATCAAATTGTGGTCTTTTACCTCTTTGAGGACAATCTCTCTTTTTATGACCTATTTCTTTACAAAAGAAACACTTACCCACAAATCCTTTCTGCCCACTCGCAATACTGGCACTCTCTGTGCCAAACTTACTTGATGAACTCGAATCTCCAAAGTTCTTACTCTCTTGCGAACGAAAACGATATTCTTGACACTTTAATAGTGTCGCGTTTACTACCTCGACAAAAGTCATTAACTTAGGATTCTCTAACAAATGTTGTTGGATTTTCCAATCTAAACCTCAAACAAACTTCGATATACGTTTCTCTTCCGTATTTACCTCATTAGGTACTAATCTCGCCCATAGAGAAAAATCTTCTTCATATTCTGCCACCGTCCTATTTCCTTGAAAAATCCCCATATCCTGAGTAGGGGAAGAAAAATACCTTCGATCAAAAAGTTCCTAAAATTCTTTTATAGGTAAAGTACCTCTCTCTTCAGATGTGGTGACAGACTCCCACCAATGAAGAGCTGCACCCGATAACCTAAAGGTGGCTAAAAATTGTTTCTGCACCTCACTACACTCAACTATACGAAGGTGCCTCTGTATACTATTTTTCCATTGACTTGCAGCCATTACATCAACTCCCCCAGCAAACTCGGGAGGATTCCCTTACTAAAATCTTCCTTCACTCTCTCCCATAAAGACAATCCTAAATGGGGTGGGGTTGCTCGAGCGACAGATTGCTGAGCCATCGTAAAAACGGCAGCAGTGATCGCTTGTGCCACAATATTGGCAACATCATCCGTAGTCATGTTCCTTTGAGGCATTTGGGATTGCCCTTTGTTTTCCCTGACTGAACGACCCCCCTTCGGTGGCATCTGAAACAAGAACAATTGTATCAGAACGCCTTTCAAATATTTTCGAATCACAGAAAGACATGGACGTATGAATGTAATCGTCCTAATAATAAGGCTCTACATCAAGAACGCTTACGGAAGATCGTAGTAACGCACACAGATCCTAAAGACACTAGAACCTGATGCTCTGATACCATCTATGACAACCCGCTCTAAATAATAACGGGTGGCCAGCCCTATACTACATAAATCAGGTATCTCAGATGGTACAGTCTCAACATCAACATACAACACTATAATATAAGGCTAACTACCCATAATCATTAAAAGCGAATTGTCAAAAATTTAAAACTTTTTATTTAACAACAACAACAAAACCAATAATGCAACTCAACCAACAATATACATCTAACTATGATGAGTGAAGAGTGCAAACTCCAATATATACAAGAGTGCAATACAAAGAACAAATAAAAGTACCCGAATATGCTGTCGGGTAACAGACAATACAATAATCTGAGAAATTAAATATGAAAGTGTTAAGCTACAACACTTGAATACTAACTCAATATACAGCTGAAACCTGATCTAGATATACAAGGATAGAAATCGACTAAAGCAAAGTGCCGCAACAATCCGCTACTGCCACAGCTCCACAAATACCCTGGATGGATAACATCAAAGGCGTCCTTGCGGAGGAACATTTGAAGTAATACAATATATATACATGGAGGAGGAAATATAAACGGGTCAGAGCCTGAGTTTGAAAAAACATTTTATAGCAAGTGTATTAAAATGCATAATAATTATAAATGCATTATCACATGATTTAGCTGGAATCGAACTCTCCATAATAATTCAACTCACCTCTCATCTAAAGGGTGCACTTAACGTATGCACGTGATCTCCAAATGGATGTTCGATTCTATTTAGGTAAGAGGATCCTAACTTAAACCCAAAAGTAGTATTTAAGTGAAATCATTTAACCTATCTCCCAATACATTTGTTTCCATAATTTATAAGTTATATACATTAACTTTAATGTAATAGTTATAGTTATCTTTATAATGTTCATTTGTTGAACATATAAAGTTACATGATCCAATCATGTCCACGTCATCACAATACATCAACCATCTCATTTACTAGAATATTATATATTCTAGTGATGCCCTTTTTAAGGCATGAAACCACATATATAATTATAATAGTATTTATATATGAGTTATTAGCATCATGAATTTAAAGACTAAACTCCTCTCGATTCTCAACACGGCACTGTGTTTCGTGCGTGGGACGTCTCGCCGAGGCGAAATCCAAACAAGGAACCCCCCCGTTACACTACTCCTGACCGTATTAATCCTGGAGGCTCATTATGCCCTCAATGTATGATGCATGTAACTTAAATTATTATTATCCAATTTTAATTAATTAATACTCCCAATTCTTAACAGTACACGGCGTTTCATGCGTGGGACGTCTCGTCGAAGCGAAATCCAAACAAGGAACCCCCCCGTTACACTACTCCTGGCACTGTCGATCGTCGGGATAGGTGATATATATATAGATAATTATGAGCATTAAGGACTACACTTATCCCCAAGTTCCAACATTACACTGCGGTTCGTGCGTGGGACGTCTCGCCGAGGCGAAATCCAAACAAGGAACCCCCCCGATACACTAATCCTGGCAATGTAGGTCATTGAGGTCCATTATGCCCTTGACACCCAAATACAAACACGAGCAATAATAACCATCCAACCAAGCTATAACTCGAAGGACGCAGGCTCAGATGCTATCATCTTCCAGTAACCCATATACGTAGCAAACTGGGGCCACCTGGTGGGGTTCAACGACACCCACCTCGTGATCAACTCACGCACACAACGTCCGGGAAGCGGTCATATCTCCTAATCGGCAAGTGAGAGCGACACATACCCACGACCTCTCACCCCCAAAATAAATAATGTATATATATATATGTCATTTGCTGACCACCATGGACGACTATGACCTGGGGAATATCCACATCCTTCTTTTCTAGTCAGAATGCTCACCCTCTACGCACGAAACTTCCCAATGATAGCAAGGAGGGGGTATGCTTAACATATATATACACCATCATATAAGGTATACATACATCCATATACCATTATATAAGGTATACCTGCAACAATCATTTTCATTATACGCTCTTAGGCGCAATGGATTTAATGTCATAGTTTAGTATATTTCCCTCTAGATATACTAATCGCCAATTCTCACACATCTTCCCCACTTAGTATACGCTATACTACTTCTCGCTTGAAGCTCACATGTCGCTTCTAATTGTGAATTGTCTCTCAATTCTATTTAAGTTAAGGATATTCTTTTATCCTAATGCACCCCAATTATCATTTCTCATTGTGTGAGATATCTCCTAAATCGATCATCCATAAGGATATTCCTATATCCGTTTGCACATCAAATAACATTTATGATTCTCCATTCATTATAGGGTTCAATTTAGTTTATGAACCTTTTTAGAGTTATACCATTTGGGATTGGATCCTAAGATCCATTATCTCTAAATTATTCCCATTAATATCATAATTATCTCCAAATAGAATTCTCAAAACAAGGTGGGCTTCCCCACTTAGGAAATACCATAATATCTAATCGATATTCCTCAAATATAGTCAATACGACTTCAATCATTCCCTATAAGGGAAACTCTCTAAAAGTATCCAAAACATACTCCAAATAACTCCCATAGAAGTTCCCAATCGATAACTTTTAGACGAAACGGGATAAAATTCTTCCTAGAAAATCATCTCCAAAATCCCCTGTTTTTGAATCGATTCGACCCCTCCGAATCGATTCGGCCCCAAAAAGCGAATCGATTCGGCCCATCCAAATCGATTCGGTCCAATGGACCTGGGAGTCTGTTACATGCCGAATCGATTCGCAAAGGGGCGAATCTATTCGGCCCTAAAGACCTGGGCATTCTGCAACAGACCGAATCGATTCGGTAGGGGCGAATCGATTCGGCAAGTGCAGCAAGCTACGAAATGGGTTGTTTTCTTCTTAACCCAATTTACCCAAAAATCATTTTAATCATCTTCTAACTATTTTGATCCAACCCAAACCCAAACACAAATACAACATTAATATTCATCTAAGAACACATATAAACCAATTTCTAACCTTAAAATTCATTTATACACTACAAATCTAAGGTTTTCCCAAAAGTTAGGTTTTGGTTAAACTAAACCTAAAACCCATAAATTTCATCCAAAAATCATGCAATAATAGTACACAACAATTATTTAGCAAGTTTAATCACTTGCCTCGGGTTCGTAGGGTCTGAATCCGCCTTGAGATCGCGTATTTACCCGGAAATCCTCTTTCTCCCTCTTTTCTTCTTCTTTCTTTCTCTCTTTCTCACTTTCTTTCTTCTATTTCTCTTTGGAGAAGTAAATCTCCCGTAGGCTTTTTAAGCCTTGTCTCCCAATGTACACATCTTTAAATGATAATACACACTTTAAATGACTCGGTGACTTTAATTCGAGTCAAACGGTCCTAATTTATTTCGGAACCCAAATAGACCCCAAGTACAGTCATTTCGACTTTCTTGACCCTTCCGAAAACGATGGTACCCTCAGAATTTCAATTCGACACACTTTCTAACGACTCCAAATTTTGACTTTAATTGCCAATTTACTTATTCTCCAAATAAAATAATATTTATTTCTCCCAAAATAAATAAATATTCGTCTCCAAGACCTCGGGTTGTTACAGTGAGATTTATATGAGATATAAAAACTATATATATAAATGTACACGGGGAAGGGCTCCGAAAGGAATAATAATCCTTTGCGATTGTAAGCCACCGTTTGATTGGACCTAAAAGAAATACGTGGTCCAAAGTCCTAAAAATAGAATATGGCATCAAAAAGAAAAACAATTTGCCAAGGGCTATGTTTGATTGATATATTCATTCAAGATTAATATAAAATGCTTATTGAGGGAAATTGGATGGTATATCAACGGTTTGCACAATGTCCGTTTATCCTAGTTGCGTATTTCATGTCATGACTCTATTGGTTTGTAGAATCATCAATATGCTAGGCTTGTATGCATTGTGTATGTTTGTTCATTGAGTTCAATTTATATTGCCACATGAGGTTATATTCAAATGTGATGAAGTTTGCAATCAATTGAAAACTCCGTGAACATGTTTTAAGTGATTGGGTGTAAATTTAGGTGTTACTAGTTCACACCCCAACACTTTCGTTTCCATATGACACATTTTTGCCATACGAGTGTGAAGGACTCCTATTATATTTTGTGTGTGTCATTTGTGTGTTTATATCTATATATGTGTACTTGAGTCTCTTTGGTATATATTATGTATACATATATGTGATATTTTTCTTTAGTCTTTGCCTTGATTTCTAATCCATATATGCTATAATTCATACTTGGTATCCATATTATTGCATTCTTTGTTGATATCACATGCTCAATAATTTATATATCATAGTGGTATCATTTTATTGCATCCTAGTTGGTATCCAATGGTATTTGTTGGATTAGTTGAATTTTTGTTGCACGTATGCTTTAACGCTCTCATCACTAAATGCACAATTATATGTTTTAGATTTTTTTTCCCATTCTATTTATCCCTTGATTAATTTAGAGGGTATTTATGCTTTATTTGGTGGAGATAAATCAATTTTTTTATTCTTTAAGCCTTTGTCTATTCCTGAACAAAAAAGGGGGAGAATGATAGGGGGAGAAATGGTATTTAATCGTATTATTATCGTATCTTACTTAATTTAAGGGAGATTTATCTTAGGGGGAGACATATTTCTAAGTTGATCATACTTGATAAAGGGAGAGAATTAATTTAGGGGAGTAATTGTTTTACTTGCATTAAATATTTTGATATTCCCTATGCGTGAAATGTGTTTGCTTAAGTGTGCATGAATTATTTTATAAAGCGGCAACTTTCAACGGCAAAGATTGTTGATCCTTGGGTTGTTTGAGTCAAGCATTGTATTTTTATTTTGGGTGGGACTTTTTATCAGACTATTAGAGCTTGACGGCCCTTTAGGATTTTTGTTGGTTTTTGTCCCGGAATAGCCAAAGGGGGAGATTTGTAAGGACGCAAATTTCCAATTGAGTCCTTTGTAGTTTTGGCTCAATTCCGGACAAAAAATGTTTGAGTCATAGGATTGAGTATATTGATCATCCTTCAAGCCTATGACGTGTGTGTTGAAGACGTAGCGTCCAAGTGTATAAGTCTTCATCAAACTGCCGAGTTTAAGTGCCTCATTTTCTACATCATCAATAGTGGTTCCATGCTCCCAAGGTATGAATGCATTATATATATATGTATATATATATATATACATATATATATATATATGTAGAACAGGTTTATTGGGTGTTAGGTTTTAAAACTGTGTTTTTAATTTTCAGAAAGTTTTCTATTAAAACTTATATATAAAAAGTATATAATGTTTTTGGGCTTAAAAAGAATTTTTGAGCATTCTGTGAGTTCGTTCGAAGTGTCGTTCGAACCACAAGTCGTTCGAACAAGATTGCCAACGACTTCCCATTATGGCATACTGGAACTTCGTTAGAAGACTCGTTCGAACGAGAATGTCGTTCGAACGAGATTTCAGGCGGGAAAAATTTCTGGATGTTTTTAGCAGTTTTTAGCCATGTTTCCCACTTCCTTACCCCACTAACTTTTGACCGAATAATATAGTACGACAACCAAAGCTTTTAGAAGAACTTTTTCACATCCTACCAACCTCTATAGAGTGTTTGAGAGCAAAATTGTTTTAGAAAAAGTTCATTGTTTTAAAGTGTCAATTTCTAAAGAAAAATGATTATACACTTTAGTTTACACCCATAGTTGTGTTTAGCCAAATTCATATATATACATCTTGCTTGGAGTTTTGGCACCGGTTTTCCATCTCTACCGTTTGAAGAGAAGTTAGGGTTTGCTTCTAAATCCCACAAAGAAGAAGAGGTTTTCGTGATTTACCCACTTGGAGAAAGGCTCCTAGTTCGGGTGACGGTGACCACATAAAGTCCGATCGGTAGATTCCGAGACCGCGGTGGAGCTCCGGGGTTATTCGATAAGTGGAGGTGTTTGCAAGAAGGAGCGTCGAGGCTTGAGAGGGATCGAGTCGTGTGATGTAAGTCTTTTGTCTTGTAATTGTAAATTCCATACTTAGTGGATTTAAGGCTAGGGTCGTCCGAGGTTTTTTTCCCGTCTTGGGTTTCTCCTCGTACATCGCGGCGTAGTGTGATTAATTTACTTTTATCTTGCATAATAACTTAGAACACATGCTTAGGATAATTCAACTTAAAATTGGTTTAATTTAATCACTACTAATTTAATTTGGTGCTTGGTAACTTTTCGATAATGTTTCGTTAATTCAATTTAAGTCATTTAACTTAATTTGATAAAATTGGTTTGGCCTAACTTGTTATAATTGCAAAACATGACTTAGGCAAATTTTCTAGAACTTGGATTAATTAACTTGGTTTAAGTGAAATTTGAATTTTGTGTGTGTTATAAGTTAATTTCACTTGGTTTAATTTTAATTTTGAAGTAAATTAAAATTATTTGGTTTTAAGTTGTGAACCATCATCTAACGTTTTCGCATCTATTTAATAAAAAGGAAATTGATTTTAAAGATATTAAA
Organism: Sambucus nigra; assembly: GCA_949130495.1. Classification (NCBI taxonomy): domain Eukaryota; kingdom Viridiplantae; phylum Streptophyta; class Magnoliopsida; order Dipsacales; family Adoxaceae; genus Sambucus; species Sambucus nigra. Next base: position 828,856,835 of record OX422207.1, read on the forward strand.
ATTGGGGGTCCACTTAATTACACTATTATGAACATCTCCTATCCAGGAATAGTGAATATAATACTCCTACCAAAACAATCGATCATGGCTCTATAAGTGACTAGCCAGTTCATCCCAATAATAACATCGATTCAGACATCTCTAATACACGCATATCATCTAGTACAATCAAACCCCCAATATTTATACTCACACTACGGCATATAAAGAAAATAGGCGTGCCATGACCCATAGGTGAATCTACATAAGTAATAGTATATTGGATGTGTCTAACAACCTTGTAGCCCGAGCAAAACTAGCGAATATGAAAGAATATGATTCTCCCGTATCAAACAAAATACGTCCCATAACTCCAGAGATAGAAAATATACCCTCAATCACGGGTGGTGGTTGCTCCCTCAATCACGGGTGGTGGTTGCTGAATTGCCGACTGTTGAACGTTGTACACATGTCGATATTGTAGCTGCCCCTGCTACAACGGAGCTGCTGGAATGGCCAGTAAGGCTGGCATCTGGGCCGGTGCTGGAAGAGCAGCTGGAAACATAGGCGTCTGAGGCTCTCGGTGCGCATCCTGCTGCTGAGGCATCTTACCCTTATCTGGGCAATCCTGTTTCTTGTGACCAGCTTTGCCACATGTGAAACATCTACCTGCAAATTTCTGCCCATTACGACCCTATTGGCCATGGCCTTATTAACCATTTCCACCTCTGCCTTGGCCCTGCTGATTGTGTTGTTGGCCTTGGTGGCCTTACCTATTACCACCCTTCTCATAACGAAATCCTCCCGATCTCAGATGTTTCGCATAATCCTATGGCTGCGAATTTTAATCACCTTATTTTAGATGTCCCTGAGTTGAAGATGATCCACTTCCATTATTTTCTCCAGTACCCTTGATATGAAGACGGTGGTCCTGGAAGTGAAGTAAGGTAGCATTCAATACATCATTATAGGTCTGTAAGGAAAGATTTCCCAACAGATGCTGGCGAATACTCCAAGTAAGGCCATCCCTGAACAGTTGAATCTTCTTCTCCTCAATAGTTACCTCTCCTGGCACCAAATTAGTCAGCATAGTAAACTCTTCTTCGTATTCAGAAACTGATTTCCCTTCCTGGGTGACATCTAAGAGTTTTTTTCGCTTCTCAGTCTGAACTGCAGAAGGAAAATATTTGCGGTCGAACCGCACCCAGAAGTCCTGAATACACAAAGTATCCCTCTCCTCCATTGTGGTAGTGGACTCCCACCACTGTAGAGCTGCACCAACCAACTTGAACATAGCTATCATTTATTTCTAAACCTTCGTACATTCATATATACGCAGATGCTCACCGGATGTCTTTATTCCATTGGCTAGCAGTTACGACGTCGGAACCGCCTTTGAATTCTGGTGGATGTACCTTTTGGAAGGCCTCCCTAACACGTTCCCAAGAAGTGTGAAACCCTGGCACTAGTGCTGGTGGTGTAGCTTGTTGGGAAGCCGCCAAGGCAGCATTTACCGCTTAAGCAATAATGGCAACAACCTCTGCCGCATTCATAGTGCCCTGAGCTTGAGCGGGCTATGGTGCTGGTTGTGCTGCACCTGGGGCTTTTCGTGCAAGTCGATGAGGCATTTGAAACGAGATACATCAAAATCATCATTTTAAAAATACCACATAAATAGCTGGAGTCATAAATGTGCAAATATTATTCACAACAATCCTAATGATAGGGCTCTATATCAAAGGACGATAAGCAGAAAGCATACGTAAGCCGCACAGATCCTAAAGACTCTAGAACCTGATGCTCAGATCCCACCTATAACACCCCGCCTAATTAAATGTCGGGTATCTACTCCTTTATTAAATTAAAATAGAATATACAGTCGGTTCATTCTCAGCATCAGTGTCGAAAAACATTTTTCTTAATAAAATAACTCACCCAATACTTAATTAAGTGTTAAAAACATTTTCCAATTAATAACAATTCAAAACCATTACCACATTACTGAATAACAATAGAGAAGTCTCATATCACAACTTAATAATGAATAATAAGATTAAATGTAACTGGATAAAACTTCCCAGTTTAACATATCCAACACCAATCCAACAAACCAAAATGAAAGTACCAACATAAACCCAATACAATATTTGAAAAGGTAAATGGAATAACTAGAATCCTGGGCAACATGCCCTAAATAATAAAAGTACTATAGACATAGGAATCAAAGAAATGAAGCATCTAAACAAGTATGTATCTCCAGGAACAGCAACTTATGATCAAACATCCATACCCTAAGCTGCATGTCCCTAATGATGGGCACCTGTTAGTATGGATCTAGTAGAGAAGAGAATATGTAAGGAAACGGGTCAAAGCCCAATTGCAAAAGATTTAAAATAGCAAGTGTTTAAAAAGTGCAATTAAGCATTTATCATGTACATATTAGGTTCCAGGTTCTCACTTGATATTCTTACATCTCATCTAGAGTGCATGCTTAACGTATCTAAGTAACTTCCTAATTAAGGTTTCCTTCTAACTAGTTTCCACAACATGATTCTGTCCCTTATAATAACCCCGTATGTCCCATACCATACGTAATATAATCATTCTCATTCTTTTCTCTTTAATATGAATTTGACTTTTCATAATCTTAGGATTAAGTATTCTTTCACTTAATTAAATTAAATTTCTTTTATTCACCATCAACTATAATATCACACAGTAGATTGCATCACAGTATATATATATTCACCCTATAATATATACTAATATAGGATCTCCCAGTTACATCTGCGGTGCATTCATACTCTGCTATCATGTCCAGTCACAATTTTCATTATTTAAAGGACAAATGGTTGAGTGTCTTCCCCGAATCATAAATAATACAACACACATATGTTGGAAGCGAGCATACTCCCAAGCCAAATGGGTCATGTACATACCTACGTTCTCACTCAACCATCGAAACTATCAATCTCACCGATAGCACGTATCCAAGGTCCTATGCTCAGGGAACGAATCTAAAATCCTCCCAAATGGGCGCACATGATAAGACCGTCCACAATGCGAAACCTCCACCCCGATAGTAAGTAGCGTAGGTATGTCATACACATAATAAACTATAATATAGGTATACATCCACCTATATATATAATATCAACAAGGTATTCACACAACCATCAGATAATTCCCATACGTAGTAATATCTATCTCTCAAATTCTACATATTAAGTATTACGACTTTACTCCTTAATTTATTATTCCCGAGCCTATCTCATTACTCGAAGATTAAATAAGTTTTCCTTGATATATATTCAGTAAGAAAATCACCTATACCCTACTGTTCCATGTCATCGTACTCCCCGAATTATGTTCGATAAAACCTCTTCTCTCATAACCATATATTCCTTCGCTTAGGATTAATCTCACATATGGACTTAAGATTGTCTAGGTGATTCAATGATCCCCTACCTACTGATCCTATCCTTAATTTTCATATAAACGAAATCACAACCCAAAACATGAATCTAACAGCCGTAATTCATTTGATTAATTAACATAATTCTCTCCAATTACATCCTAAACATAATAATATTAATTCGGGTCTTACCTATAAACTACTGCCCTTCCATAAGTCCCATTATGTTCAAATAATAATCACTAAAGATTGCTAAAAGTTTTGGGATTAAATCAAGAATTAAAAAGGAATAAGTTCATCTTTTCTGGGGAGGTCGATCGATTGAAGGTCTTGGGACTAACGATCGATCAGTCGATCGATCGAGCATCATGGGTCGATCGATCGATCACCCAGATATCAGCCTAGATTTTTGCAACTTTTATTCTACGGGTTTCACATCTTTTAATTATTCAAACCTCTATTTAAACGTCCCGAACTTCTTATAATCCATACCACGTGATATAGCAACATATGTAAATGATTCCTACTGATCTAAACAACCTAGAATCGTTAAGAGTTTGGATTAAAAAGCATATATTTAATATTTTCCCAGAAAACTAAAAATGTGAATATTTCAAGAACACTCTATGATTCTCAGAATTTCTCCAACATGTGATGTTTATTTCATGGATTAATATCTACCAACAACATGAGATTAATCCTACATATTCCTACTTTCCATAAATGAATTAACATCTAACTAGTTTATCTTCAAAACATGTATCTTCTCATCATTTCTAACTATCCTAAAATGGACATTATACTAACTAGATTGCAAATATTAAATAACTTGCCTCTACTGAAGATCTAATCATTTTGGGATGTGTGTCAACTGATGGTTCTTCCCTTCTTCGGTCAACTTTCGATGGTGGTTGGTGGTGGTGACTTTTGGCTCTTGGTTCTCCCACAAAGACTCTTCGTTTTCCCTAGAAAAACTCCTCACTCTCTCTTAATTGATTTCTCTCTAAGTTTGTAGAATGAATAAGTAATATAAACCCTTTAGAATTATAAATAATCTCCCAAATTCGTGCATACTATTCACCTTCCAAGTCAAATGACCATATTACCCCTCCGGGGTGACTATTCGGCTCCAAAGTGCCCCGAGACCCTATACAAACGTCTAAGTAGACTTTTTTTACTATAAAAACCCTCCCGAATACTTTGGCTCAGTCAAAATGACCATTTGGATTACATAACAATATTCCTCTTTTTATTTTATATAAATTCAGTCCCGACATTACTTTCACACGCATCTAATTTATTCACCGAAATTGTCGTATTAACTATTCGTGACAACTTCTAAAATCAATCATAAGTAAAGTCATAACCACATATTACTTTGATTCATTAAGTAATTTTCAACATATAAAATATATTACTATATTCTCAAGTAATATTTAAATTCGGATTAATTTCAATTCAATTCATTCCAAATAAATTCATTTTTAGAAGTTATCCAAATTACGGGGTATTACAGAGGGTAAAAGAAATTATGATGTAGACCAGTACGATATTAATGAATTAACTACTGAATTAACATAAGGGGTAACATCGGACCCTTCGAATAAATAAGAATATTCAGGAATATATGGGAGAGAAGTATACTATGAATAAATGGTATGGTGAGTGTTCGAGAGATAAATACTATGTACAAGCGATTTTTATAGGATGAGTGTATACCTATATGAGTTATATATATATGGGTGGAAGAGTATACATATATGGATAACTATGATAGGTCATGTGTATACCTATACTGAATATACATATGGATAGGTTATGTGTATGCCTTGTATGTATTTGTATGTATGTGAACATACCTACGCTACTTGCTATCAGGGAGGTTCTATGCAGTGGGCGATCCCACCTTAACGATTCCAGTGAGGCCTGGATTTGTACCTCATAGTATAGTGCAGTTAGTGGATATCTATGTGAGATGAATAGCAAAGCCCGCAGGTCGTTTGGGATACGTTAGGTATGTGCGCAGCCCCAAAGACTTTGCACTATGTTCGCCTCCAATATGTGTGATTTGATTTTGGGTTCGATGGGACATTTCGAACCAAGTTCGAGGAAATATTCCGAACTATTACTCCCTAATGTGTGAAATGGGGATAGGATAGCAGAGTATGCGCTTATTGTATATATTGTGTGTGATATATATACTGCATGAATTATCTTATTTATGTGTGTTTGTAAGAAGACTAGATGATGTATATCCATATTAATGTGTAATCTACTCATGTGTGATAATGGTGAGATTAAATAGGGTATATCTATAGGATAATGAATCTACTGTGTGAATAGTAGGAAGATAGATAGTGATTATATAAAATAAAATAAGTGGAGAACCTTAACAGGTAAGGCGTGGGCAATAAGCATACGTGAAATGGTAAGTTGAGTTTAATAATAACATAAGAAATATGTTTATTATTAAGGGTATTTCAGTAGCATATTGTATGGGCGGTACGGGTAAGTTAAGGAGAATCTTAACTAAGACTTGATGATTATTAAGAATATATTATAGCTTACTGTATGGGCATTATGGGAGAGCTAGAATTGTAATGGTTATTAGATTTTGGAAACCTAATTAGATTAGGTAGATTTACTAGGTGGGACTTTAAGTGCGCACTATAGATGAGAGGTGAGGAATTCAAGCGAGAGTACGCAACCTAACATGTATATCTAATAACTGGCTAATTAAACTGCGATTTAAATACTTGCTATGTTTTCAAAATATTTTTACTCGGGCTCTGACCCGTTCTTGCAAAATATTTTCCAAAACCTTTTAGGTGTCCAGCCACAAGGACGCCAAGCAGAATAATCTATTCCAGGGATGCGTAGCTACCGCACTTATGGATGCTTACAGGATTTGGACTTAGTCGCTTCAGCTGATTCATTCCTAGTGTAGGGTGCAGTTCAGTATTTCACTCGGGCATGTTGCCCTGAGTTATTTCAATTATGTCAGTTGGACTTTGTATTCAGACTCTTTATATTGGATTAGTGAACTGAGTTATTTCAATTATGTTAGTGTTGAATCAGATTTTTATTTATTGCATGGATGGTTTATTTTTATATATTTACGCATGTGGCTTTTGTTAATTGAAAAGATAAAAATTGACACCGGATTTTTGAATACTAGGCAGTTAGTAAAGTTTAAAAAGTTTTCAACAGTGATGCTAAGAGTGAATCAAATGGGAACCTTGTTTTAATTTAATAAAGGCCTGATCACCCAATATTTAATTAGGCGGGGTGTCACAGTCACGTGGCATTCCAACTATCGTGGGAAGTTTAGGCGCTCGATTGTTGATTTGCAGCTATAGAATTGCACTTTGTGTTTTTTAGTTCAGGTTTCGGGTGACACGACAATAATATTGGACACAAACATGACACGGATTCATTAGTTTTTACCTGACACTAACATGACACGATTAAAACAATTACCTAATTGTACGCTCACTTAATTAAAAATATGCATCATAACCTGAATAAAGTCACGACAACACATGATTACACGACTTTGTGCAAAAAAGATCCAAAATGAGCACAACATATGGTGTCAATTTCAAGTCAATTTTATATTGTTTCCATGTCATATTTTTGTGTAATTTTATAAGAGCGTCCCTAATGACTCGACAAAATACTTTAGTGTGTAAAAGTTATATTTACTATACACGTCTGGGAAAAAAGAAGTAAACATCACCATTTTAATGTATGGTACACATCATTTGCCACTTGAGGCTGTTAGCCACACGACACATGATGTGTCATCCCAACATCGATAAATTCACTCCCACCACACAACTACCCCCCAGTTATAATTTTACCCCAATATTAATCTCCCACGAAACATTATGTTTTGCATGGGAATTGAACCTTATTCTCACGCGGATCATCATGCACCACCTCAAATCTGGGCCAACTTCTACATCCGTAGTCAAAGGTTATATCTGACCCTCATATATAATACAAGAAGATATATTGAATCTTTTAACTATCCGCTAAAACCTAAATAAAATTTATTTTTACAATTTAACAATATCCATTAGGACTGCTCTAATCGTGAAAAGGGTAACATGTGCCGAATAATGTCAACCCATTTTTTATATACTAAAATAACATTACATCAAAATGATTTAGTGCTTCTGAATGGGTGTTTCTAAGGGCACCACAAACTTACTTAAAAATACCACATTTATTGTTTTACTCCAAAATACCACTTAATTTTAATAGTTACTTCCAAATACCACAAAAGAGCTACCACATATTTAAAGTGTTAAAAATCATTTGCACACTTTCCCTCCATCTCTCTACACATTCAAACCTTTCATCGTCAACTTTCAAACCTTTCATCTTCAAGTAAAGATTAAGCTAATCAGGTTGGTAAATTAAACAAGAAAATTTTTCATCTTCAAATTAATTAAATGAGTTTAACCGAACTGTTGGTACATTACACTATATATATTTTTACAACCTTACGTTTTTTATTTACCGAACTGTTGGAACGAACTGTTGATCGAAATCGAACTGTTGGAACGATCTATTGATCGAAGTCGAAAGCTTACATAAATCACAAGGTTCAAAATGGATCAACCAACTGATTATTGAAATCAAAACGAACTGTATGATGTTTGTTTTATTTTGAAATCAAATCAAGATGTTGGAAAATGAACTGTATGGTATTTAATTAAACGACTTATTTGAATTATTGGAAGTGTCAAACTAGGGTTTCAAACGGTATAATCATAACGAAGGGTGTTATCTTAATTTGTCATGTATACAACGAATCAATGGATTCTGAATTAGGGTATCCATTCATTACCATTATCACAAAATGTAAGACTTATCTCACTATGTTTATGACGAATGGATCAACAAGTTTTTCAATGTTTCATTTGTTACTTTTACCCCAAGTTGATTCAATTCTTTCATTATGTTTATGCCAAATGTATCCACCATCATTCGGCACCTTTACCCCGAATGGAATCAATTATTTTGTTATCTTTATGACTTATGTTTATAATGAATACCTATTAATTGATACATTATTACCTATGAAATGACTTATGTTTATAATCAATACATGATTACCTACGAATTGATACATGATTACCAATGACTTATGTTTATAATGAATTCATTATTACGCACGAATTGATACATGATTACCTATGCATTATGTTTATAATGGATCCATTATTACCTACGAATTGATACATGATTACCTATGAAATGACTTATGTTTATAATGAATGCAGGTCTACCATGAATAACCTAGTATCCTACTCTCATAAGAACCGAAAGCCGTTGACTGCCTCAGAGAGGAAGCATCGAGAAGAGATCCATGCTCTGTCTACTACGACTGTTCCGGATGTAATGGAGGTGAATCCCTCAGTGGTGGAGATGCATGAGGAGGTTGCGATTAATGACGAGTAGGTTGCAATTGAGGTTGAGGTTGAGGTTGAGGTTGAGGAGGGGGATGAGGAGGTCGTGGTTGCAGAGGAGGCCGAGGAGGGTCATGATGCGGCGGAGGGTGATGCCGAGCCGGAGAATGTTGCACCTCAATGGCCTGATAACCCGTTTAGCATTTTACACAAGACCGCAGTTGCATATAGTCAGAAGAAAAAGGTGTCTAAAGAAGGCACCTTTACTGCGGCATATGGGGGTCCCGCCGATCTTAGCCTATTAAAATATTTCAAGCATTACGTCGCCTACGGTATTTGGACCGATTCAGTGGTAATTTCATTTCCCTTCAAAGTTAAATCATTAATGTTTTAAATTTTTTATTACTTTCATAAACCTTAATAAATACTTTGCTTATAATGTAGGTGGAGCGGGTGCGTTTATTATGCATCAATCACTGGACGAAGATCAAGGAGTGGGAATTCAGTGATCTTTCTACAAGTGTAAAAAGGAGGGTCCAAATGGCTAAGATGGGGGGGGGGGGGGATTATCTCATCTAGACACCGTTATATAGACTATGACCTTATATCTGTGTTTGTCGAGAGGTAGCATCCGGAGACTAACACATTCCATATGCCATTTGGGGAGATGACAATCACCCTGGATGACGTATCGACGATCTTGGGTGTTCCTCTTATCGGATAACCTCTGTATAACCTGCAGCCCGTAGTTAAGGAGGAGAAGGAGGATGTAGTGGTCCCATCGATTGTGGACTTAATGGTAGAGTTGTTAGGAGTGAGCAGGGAAGTTGCCTTGGAGGAATGTGGCGAGCATGCGATCATTCGATTGAACTATCTCACTGCGAATTTCAAGGAAAGGTCGCATGACGCCAATGCATCGAGTGAAGACAAAGACTATTACGCCAGGGCCTATTTTCTCTATATTATTGGGTGCACAGTTTTCCCGACAAGATAAAGAACAATATTTTCATGTTATACCTTCATACTCTTAAAGACGTGAAGAAGGTGGGGAAACTAGCATGGGGGATGGGTGTCCTGGCGCATGTGTACAGGCAACTAAGCCTTGCCTATCGTTCATGTGTGAGGCTAATGAGTGGTTGCCTCTCTCTTATACAGGTAACTAATAACACACATTCATATTTCAATTTCTCCCCAATTTTTTCTAATAAATTCATAATATGTGTGTTTTGCAGTCGTGGATATATGAGCATTTTACAGGGGTTGGCGTATGCGTTGACATGGAGTTTGATGAAACCAAGCCAAGGATTTCACATTGGTTGTACAATCCTTAGCAGTTAGTTTTCGACCTCTCGGGCGACCCTTGCAATGCTGCAACACGGATGGCTCAAATAGCCTAGCGGTGGTGGGACAACCGATGTCCTTGAGTTTTTGCAGCATGGCCCTTTGCTCATCGATAGATGACCGCTCCCACCTTTGTTTAAAAAATATCATTTTTGACTCGTAGTCAACCATGTGGTACCTCGCTAATTCAGGCCCATTGTTAATTTGCGCCAATGTGCATCGATATCCCCCATAGTATAGCCCAACCATCCATCCAATAGATGATCAATTCATGAGCGCACGGTAGATTATAGATATTCCGTGCCACGTGTAGGCACGATTTAGCATCCATGCCAACGGTATCACAAGACATTAACTCCTCAACAATTAGGTCAATGGCATAATGAGAAACCCGACCTATGAGCTCACGCAATATAGGAATATTGTGGGAGTGCTTTAATTTTTGCAAAGAATCCTCAAACTCCCTCTTAATCTCGATCACTTGTAACTCAATGTAGTTGTGCATGCCAGACAAAACCTTGTCAAAAGGAAGTTGAGAACTCTCCAAGTGCCTCTTCAACTTAGCGTGTGCTCCTTCATATTGATTGGTGGTTCGATTGCCCCGGTGCCTAATCATATTTGTCCACGCATGAATGAAGCTCTCCTTTAGATTGTACCATGTGAAATCTATATAGTGAAGTGTGTTCGGGTATACAACCCAATCACAGTGAAATAGAGACCACTCTTCGTTAAAATCATTCTCGTTTGGGGATTCAACTAAATGTATCTAATCCCTCATGAACTTATTCAATGAATCCTCATCATGGATCTCTTTCCTATCATGGAGTTCCATATTGCGATGAACATGGAAAATGCAATCGTCTCGAGAAACACAGCCCGCAATGCACTCGTGCAAGCGTACTCCCGATCTGTGATGAAAACCATAGGATATGAAAACGGATCGAATAGGGATTTTAAACGTCCCAATGCCCATAGATAGTTCTCGATCTTCTTCGATGCTAAAATAAGCGAAGGCAATATTAAAAGTCCTTCCGCACAACGGTATACCAACCATCTCGAACAAAGGCATCTTGTATCGATTAGTCTTGTATGTGTAGTCAATAATGACAATAGACGAAAAACACTTGGCCAGTTGGATCGAATTTGGATGAGCCCAAAAAATGTCTTGCACCTCCATAGTAGACTCATTCGTTCTATACCAATAGACATAATGTTTATTTCCAAGCAACTTCATTAACTGTTGCATCGATATTCTACCCTCTCGTTCGGAGATCCTCAACTTCTCCTTCGCGCTGTAAATGGTTTATATGGTCGAAACATTATTAACGTTACGACTCTTTATCGTAGTCAAAATGGCGGCCGACTTTACCCCACTCAATGGCGTCTCTTCCATAATGGTTTTCTCCTTCGAACTGAGTCGTCCGGCATATGCATGCCTAACTAATGTTTTCGGTAATGGGTGATTGTGAGCACCGCAAGCAACAGACAACATCCATTGTCCATTGTCAAGTGAAATGCCCTTCAACATGAATGGACAATTGCACTTTCGAGTGGCTGTGTCCCTCTTCCTACCTTCTTATTCTTGGCTACTACCTTCATTCCTAACATTCTTCCTGTGGTGATCACGTACTCACCTCCTCTCTCACAACCAATATGTAGATGTCTTTTACGGGTTGCAGAAGGTGCATCGGACTTCGTGATGACTATTACTGATTTAACGGATTGGCCTTGCTCTTGAGCCCACGAAACACACTCTTTCCGAGTGGGAAATACATTCATCGTAAAGAATGTCCAACTGACATCGACTCCTAAGGAAGCATCACTGCTGTTTAGTATCTCCAAATTTGCTAATGCCTCGTCAAATAATACATAATTAAAATCCGAGAAGGAATCCTACATAAATAAATATATTATTAGTAATCAATGAATGAACTTGAATAACAATAACAATATTTGAATAAAAATAATTGTTGTTTCAAAATAAGGTTTAAGAGCAAGCTTGTAGTTGATATGTTTGAATCAAAATAAGGTTTGATAACAAATTGTATAGTCTCTATTTCCATTCGGGAAAAATATGACGAATAAGGGGATCTGTTTCAATATGATTATACCGAATAATAAAATCTTATTCGAGGTAAACATAACGAACCAGGTGAGATAATTCGGGGCAAATATGCCGAATAAGGGTGGCTGGTTCGGTATGATTATCCCAATTAGACTTAGATTGAACAAAAAAAATAGAGAGTTGATTCGGGAGGTTAATACCAATTTTCTACCTTGAACTCGGCGCCCCGATCCCGAATCAACTGTACATTTTTTACGATTTTTCTTATTTTCAATCCGTATGAAAAACCAAATGAATATGTAATGGGGCCCAAAGTTTACTTCAAAAAGTGGATTTGTAGAGTTGTCATTTGGTTTTGAGGTGTTTTCATTGTCTAATGGTGGAATACCCATTAGTATTTGAATATTAATAACAAATCCTAGTTATTTAATAATGTTGTTGTTGATGATTGGTGGGGGACAAAACTTTAATAATGGAGTGGGGGGATCAATGGAACAAAACTTTAATGCTGTTGAAGATTTGTTGGATTAATGGAGATAAATTTGTTGGAAGAAGTGAAGATGAGAAGGGGAGAGTTTAGAGTGTAGTGGATAGAGAGAGAAAGAGAGAGTTTGGAATGTAGGGTCCGTTTGTTTGGCATAATTTGCCTAGGCAAATGCCAAAAAGTTGGCAAATATGAAAATTTGCCCACATTTTGACTGTTTGGTTGCATAATTTTGCCTAGGCATTATTTGCCAATGTACAACACCTCCTATGCACAATCTGTGGGCAAATTTTGCTTACCTATTTGAGTGGGAAATATTTGCCCACAAATTTGCCAACTTCTTAAACGGTTTTAATGTTTTAAAAAATAATTTAAAAACTGTTTTAAATAATTAAAAAACTATTATGAATATTTAAAAATTGTTTTATAATGTTTCAAAAACTGTTTTTAATATTATAAAAAATTGTTAAGAAAATGTTTACAATTTTTTTAAAAAACCGTATTAACAAAATATTGTAAAAACTGTTTTTAACATTTTTAAAAACTGTTGTGAATATATTATAAAAACAGTTTTAAAGTTTTAAAAAATAATTTTAAAGACTGTTTTAAATATTTAAAAAAACTATATTTAAAAACTGTTTTGTAATGTTTTGAAAACTGCTTTTAATATTATAAAAAATTGTTAAGAGAATGTTTTACAAATTTTTTGAAAAACCGTAATATAAAAATATTGTAAAACAGTTTTTAACATTTTTAAAAACTGTTTTGGATATATTATAAAAACTGTTTTAAAGTTTAAAAAAATATTTTGTAAAACTGTTTTAAATAGTTTAAAAAAACTGTTGTGAATGTTTAAAATTTGTTTTGTAATATTTTAAAAACTGTTTTTGATATTATAAAAAATTGTTAAGAGAATGTTTTACAAATTTTTTGAAAAAACGTAATATGAAAATATTGTAAAAATAGTTTTTAACAATTTTAAAAACTGTTTTGAATATAATATAAAAACAGTTTTAAAGTTTAAAAACAAAATTAAAAAATATTTTAAATAGTTAAAAAAAACTGTTGTGAATATTTAAAAATTGTTTTGTATAAAAAAAAATTGTTAAGAAAACGTTTTACAATTTTTTTTAAAAACTGTAATATAAAAATATTGCAAAAACTATTTTTAACATATTTGAATATAATATAAAAATTATTTTTAAATAAATTAATTGGATTGACTTTAATTTCGCCTAATGTTGTTTTATAGCGTCATCTGAATTTGCCTAGGCAAAATTTGCCTGCCATGCCCACTCTTTTGCCCACTTGCAACCAAACGGACCCGTAGTGTTTTTTGTTTTGTAGTGGGTTAAAAAATATTAATATACTTATGGTGGCCTTTAACAAAAAAAATCATTTTTTTAACTTGTGATATTTGAAAGTAATTTATGTAGTGCCGTTAGAAACACCCCTTCTGAGTATGATCTAAACTATGTCTAAATTATGTATAAATAATAGTTATGATAAAATTAGATAGAATTAAGGGAGTAACTAATATTTTTTCTCTAGCAATTAAATATAATTGCGAGCACGATTAGGGAGACTCGATTTTTAAATTCAATTTTGAAATACGATAATATATTATTATCACATTCGATGGTGCATAAATCATGTGAATTCTACCAAAAACATTACCTTGTAAAAGAACTGTGTCCAAAAACTAATCCTTTTAACTTTTTCTCATGTTACAGTGTGATAGCAGGCATTCCTGCTTAAAATGTACTTGCAATTATAATAAGACAATAACACTTTAATTGATTGATTGATATGTCACTTAAACTGAACATTGGCTTTCTGATTTGAAGTTGCCTATGAAGAGGTCATCTCCTAATGCTCTTGTCGCCCAGCTCCCTAAATCTTTTAACCCTCGCGAAGGACAAAATAACAATAATAAAAAATAAAAATTCAACTATGTTAATTTTCAAAACTAAAGAGAAAGGAATAAAGTTGAAAATCAGCCAATGGCAAAAATAATACTAGCCATGTTCGCATTCTTATATCCAATAATTAGTGAAGCCAAGTTTTTTTATTTTATTTTTATTTTTTTGGTACGAAAGTGTCTCACATTTGTTTGCGCGCATTTCGGACTAATCTTTACACTCGAAACAAGACTTGCAAAACATAAATTTATCATTGCAATTCGTGGCCCAAGTTTTTGCTGGTGAGGGGAATTGAACTGGGGAGCTCAGAGGTGTAAAATCCTTTACTCCCGATTGACTATCACTCCTAACTTTGAATCTCAATGCGTGTATTTTGTTAGGGCCCTATTGGATTTAACAGTTACAAGTTGATCTCTTAAATAAGTAAATATTTTAAAAAATAAATACCAAAATAGTAATGAAATACAAAATTCGACAATAAAAAAGATATAAAAAAATACAAGGGGAAAACACACACACACACACACACACACACACTCTTTCCCCATGACCATCACCGTCTTCCCACTACGCGACCATCGTCCCCATTTTCCCCTTCCACACCCACCATCTCCCCAACCCTCGGGAGTAGAAAAATCGAACTCTCGTGTCGAAAATCAAGTTGAACCCATTACGTAGGACTGTAAATCGAGCTGGATGAGTCGGGCTTGAGGTTGCTCAGGTGCGGCCCAAACTACTTTACCCAGGCTCGAGCTCGAGCTCGGTCCAAACTAAACTTTTCTACCTAAGCGCGAACTCGGCTCATAAATATTTCAGGCTTCGGGCCCGCTTTTATATTTTTTTTGTTAAAAAAAGTTTGAATTAATATTTTTTTTCTTGTGTTTCCATCATCGAGAAAATATTCACACCAAAATCTAACTAAAATTTCATAAAATAAAGTATACAATTATAAAATGCATTAAACTAAAACAAGGGAAATAAGAATGAAAACCTACAAATAATAGTTATATTTCACACATATATATTTAGTTAACATATATATGTTATATATTTAGTTAACATAAATATGTTATATTTTATAAAATAATTTATTTATTTATTTATATATTCAAAGTTCGGGCTTCGGGCTCAATTCGAGCTTAACAAAGTTCGGCTCAAGCTCGGCCCGAAATTCATCCGGGCTTGAAATTATGGGTCAGGCTCAGGCTCGGCTCGGCTCGGCTCGGCTCAAACTCAAATAAAGCTCGGTCCAAAAATTGCGGGCCGAACAGGCGAGGGTACTACATGTTTCTACAAAAAAAAAAAAAAGGTACTACATGTCTATGCTCAATATCAATAATGATATATTTACATATATAAAAATGAAGAAAGTACTTTTAGGTCCCTCACAAACAAATTTTAAACACTAAATAAATTTTGACAAATTTTAAATACTTAGGTCCACTAATTCTCTTCTTATAGAAGTCCACGCTAGTGACATAACAAGTGATCCCAAAAACTAGCCCAATTCAGCTTACTAACTCGTTGATCGAAAAGTCAATCCAAATATAATCTAACCTATCCATTGATTAAATGTATTTTATTGAGAAAATTGGGTTCTTATTAGCTTACCATTTAACCCAATTAAATTCACGTTGACTAACTTTTTATAACTATAATCTCATTCTCCCTAAATATATTATAAACTAAGATGTAACTTCTTCCCCCATCTTTTAAAAACTCTCTCTAAAATTGCAATTTATTTTCTCTCTAAAACGTTAATCCATTTCGTTTGCTGCAACAAAGACTTGTCTAAAAAAGTCTATAAATGTCAAGCCCCTTCTCTGAAAAAAAAGTCCGGAATAGTCCCATGCACACACACAAGTCAACTTTGATGTCAACTAACGCCGAGAAATTATTTTGTTAATAAATGTTGCACATGACCATTAAATCGAATAAGATCCTAACAAAAAAAGGTAACAAAGTCAATTATGAACAGTAAGAGTTATTAAAACCTGAAAACCAAAATCCAAGGATGGAGCCATAGCAGGACGAGTGGACACAGTGCCGGTGCATGCCCTAGGTAGGTGAGGAGGCTGCCTAGGGCCTCACCATATTTAAGCCCCCCTAATTTTAATAGGTATTTATTATATTATATATAAATAAATACATTCATTAAAAAAAGTAAAAACTTTTCCTATTTTCAAGGCTATTAAAAACAACTCAATAAATAACTAAGCGCATTAAAAGTACACGATTCATTTCTTCTAAACTAACAATCCTTTCATTTCTCCTCTCTCTCTCCACTAAAGGTTCATCTCTTTTCTCTTTCTCTCACCAAACTTCATTCTCCTCTTCCTCATTCTATTTTGCTCATACAAGGAAAAAAAAATTGTTCATCCAAAAAAAATCCGATGGCACTATAAAACTTCTCTCATACAAGGTTTGTTTTTTGTTTTATATATATACTATATGTTATGTATATTATATTGTTAATATTATTATATATATTTTTTTTACATTTTTGCTCTTTTTTATTTTATGAAATTGTTTAAACTTAAATGATTATTCTATTAATATGTTTTTAAATGTTGACATGTTGAAAGTGATTTTTTTTTTCAATTGGAGAAGTTTGTTGTTCGGATAATCAGAATGAATATACATTGGCGTGATCAGGTTCTATTGTTCTATAATTATATTTGTTTGTTTATGTGAAATAATTAGAAGAAATTATATTTTAGCAGCTAGATTTACTTTTTATTTGTGAATATATTCATATTTGTCGCTAACTATATACATACGTATGTCTACAATAAAATATGAAAGCGGGTGTAAAAAAAGAGAAAAAAAAAAAAGAAAAGCAAATGAATACAAAATTATAATTCATGATAAATTTTAATTTATTTATTTTATAAAAAAATTATTAAAAAAATGTAACATATATTTAATATAATATAATAATTTTTACAATAAAAAGGGCCCCATATTAATTTCTAGCCTAGGCCCCGATTTTGCTTGAGACGGCACTGCGAGTGAGGGTTGTAGCCCCCACAACTTAAAAAAAATAGATTTTTATACTTGTATAAAGATTTTTGGGTGTAAACTGAAAATTTTAAAAAATATTGGGCATAAGTGGTATTTTAAAAATTAATTCAATCTCAAAATACTGAGCATAAGTGGTTTGAAATTGAAATAAATTTGGTGTTTAGATTTGGGGTTTGTACTAGTCAATTTGTAGATATAAATTTGGGGTATTTTTTCACTTTCTACTTCTTATGCTTTAAATGCATTTGAAATACTCCTAAATGGTACATGGTTAGGGTTTCTAATATTAGGATTATTAGAATTAATGCTTAGAGTTAAAATTGAGATTAATTGATGTTAATAATTTCATCATGTTATGCTCTTAAATATTGTTGGTTTTTTTTAGTGTAGAGCTGGCAATTTTTGCCCCGATAACCCGTTTATGGTAATAACCCGAACATGGCCCGATTAACTTGTATAGATTTAAGAGTACTCAAAACTTATACTAGAATAAAAATCAACGCGACCCGAAAATAACACTATTAACCAGAATTGTCACCCCTATTTTAGGGTTATTATGATAATGGTTGTTAGAGTTTGCTTTAATGTTATTCTTGATTTTTATTTTAGGGGATAATTAAGAATATTATTGGTTCAAATTTGGGACCGAAATGTTGGTTTAAATATGTGTTTCTCTTTCCATTAGATTAAATAAAATACGTTGTTTTTGTCAAATAGTAAAAAATAACCTCAAAAAATTCGACTTGGGGGCTCCCGCCCCCGAACCCCCAGAAATCCCCATTAAATTAGCCCCCACTAACTCAAATTCCTAGCTATGTCCTAGCACCCATCCAACCACCAGCACTCTCTTGATGCGTTTCACACTTATCCATGTCTCACTACCATCCCCGTCTCTCTTTTGCCCCGAAAAACATGAACCGCCACTATCTCTCTCTAAAAGATTTTCAAAAACCCTAATGTTATTGTTTATACAAAATTCTACACTATAAACAATTTTAACAAGATTTTCAGCATAAAATAATGTCGTACTCAGTGCACAAAACTCTCTCTTAACTACAGGATCTAGAAGAGGCAGATGTCAACTGACCTTACCCCCATATATGGAGAGGCTACTCTCATGTCTCGAACCCAAGATCAATCTTAGCTTGGGCGAAGACACTACTATACAAAATAAAATCTAAAGCGATATTATACTAAAAGATGTCAAATATCCCCATCACAGAGTCCCATTGGTTGTCGCCCATAACCGAGTCCCAACGGCAATATTCAGCCGCCCCTCACTCCGTTGCAATGGGAATACACAGTCTAGAGCCAAAAACTACTATGTACAAAATTTAGATTTCAAGCTAATTTGTTCACTCGTTCTCTTGTGACCAAAATGTCATCGTTTTTGGTGGCTTGGAGCTGAGTGCACAAATTAACGCAAATCTCTTTTTGGTGAAATTTGTACAAACTCTGTGGCTCCCGACTGAGTATTGCCATTGTAAATTGGTGGTGAGTGGGCAATACATTGTTACTCAACCTGGCCTTTTGATGACTGGAAATCTTTTCTGGGTATAATAGAACTTTCATTCCAATTTGTGGTTGTTTTGGATAGAAAATTTCAATTTGTGCTTGTTTTGGGTAGAAAATCTTAACCATATAGTGTTAATTATTTAACAAACAATTAATTTAGGATAGTGTTTTGTAAACATTAAGGTTAAAAAAAATTGCATAAGAAAGTAGTGAAATATTTGGTTGTTATCTTTAACAACGCCCTTTCAAAAAAAAAAACGATACAAATTGTAAAGAAACAAATAGATGGAAAATTTAAACACAATCGTACCTATAAATTACAAAACCACCGCTGCACTTCACCAACCCAAGAGATGGCTACTTGTTTAAAAATATTATACAATTCATCCTTCATCTAATAGCACTCAAAAGTTCACATTATTATTATTCTCCCAGGCTCATTTGCATTTCCCATGTTAACACAAACAAAGATCAATAAATTTAGCGGTCACAGAGGGTTCTCAATTTACCCCAAGCGGGAATTAACAATTATGTTTTGTGGCCGTCTGTCTATATCAAAACTGAGCCTTGAAAAGCAAACCTTACCTATCAGCTGTTCCACAAGTAATCAAACATGCACTGATCAAACCTCAACTGATTGAGCACTCCTTTAGCTTGGCCAACCAGAAAGTTTATACAATTCTACATTGACCCCAAATCTTACATTTTTATCTTGGTTGGTGTTTCTAGTGGAACTCATGCGGCTCCCATGCACCAACTAATCATTGCTAATAGGAAGGGTGACTTGGCCTTTGACCCCATTAATTTTGCTGAATTTCATTCTGTTTTTTATTTCCTGTGGGGGTGGGGGTGGGAGTGGGGGGTTCCAAAGGTATATTATAAAGGTTATTTTACTTTACCTCTGAGATATTTGCATATTTAGACTTTCCCCCTACATGTTCAAAAATTTGACCAGACAGTTAACAACGTTAAAAATATCCGTACACCACGCCAAGGAAGGGTCAGTATGCTTAATACTCATTATGAGTTCTTCATACCAGAGATTGACTTCTACATGGCAAGGGGATGTCTTATTAATGAACATGTGTGTGTGTGTGTGTGTGGGGGGGGGGGGGGGGGGGGGTATATCTAAATACTGAATTGTCTCGGGGGGAGAGTAAAGTTTTTTAAAAAATCCTTGTAAAAACCAAGGTACCCAAAATAAAATATGAGTAAATAAACGGGGTCGAAAGGCCAAATCGCTCAGCCAAAAACATCATTTCTAGGTCAGTGAAGAATTACTCAAAAACTCATCTCGCCTATAATTTTCAGCTACCACTATTTTCCAGAACCATAACTACTTGAGAGCCTCTTGACCCATTGACTTTGACCGTGCGACCATGAAATTGGGAATCCAGTTATGGCACACCACCTTAAATTCAAAAGCCCAACAGCAAGATTCTCCTTAGAATCTTTAAAGAGCTCGAGTATCCTAGACTCAGCTCCCGATTCTTCTGCAAGAATATAATCCTCCTCAAATACTGTTCTATTTTCTAAAAGAGTGTCATCTTCTTCAGAGATCATTCGCATACTCAGAACCTGCAATGCTTCCATAGCTGTGGTGAAGAAACCGTTGTCTACGTATGCAGAGAACACATAACTGCAGGTAGATGGATCAGGTTGCACCTTGTGTTGGTACATCTGCTCAACAACAAACTCGATTATATCGATCCTTCCCTAAGGTTCAAAGCAGTTAGTCAGATACTGGTGTATCCAAGAAATCAATATAAATATAGATATAGAAAGTGAAAGTCAGAAAAAAAGTGAGGTTTTAATTTTTTTTTCCAAATAACCCTTTATTTGTTCAACTAACCACCTAAAATATGTATTTTATTGCAAAGTTCACTTTTAGCGACGCGTGTTTTTCCCCCCAATGAATACACAGTTCAGGCAGTTTCTAGCATTAAAATACACATATATATATACACACACACACACTCGTCATTTTGTTAATTTCAAAAAGCTGAGGGTGAATTCAATTTTTAGCTTGCAAATAATTTTTTTCACTTCTTTTAATTTTTGTTTTATATTGTACATATTTGCTATGTATTATAGAGGATTTATGGGGAGTGTGAGATACAGATGAATTTGAATTGAATTAAAGTTTCAAGAAAAAAATAGTGATGACTATGTTTTGGGGAAACTAGAGTGCAAGATCTTAGCCATTAGTTTATTCTTCAAAGCTTATTGTTCAACAAACTTCCCAAGGTAACAAATCCATATGTTCCAAAGGCAAGGCCCCCCCATCAAATTCAGCTCCTCAAACACATTTTTCCATAAAACCCCCAGAAAAGGAACAATTAACAAGAAAATGATCTAGGGCCTGTTTGTTGTTTCTACATAGACACCACCTTGCCAGACAAAGGTGAGTGAATGGCTCTCTCCTTTGAAGCAAATCACAAGTGTTAACACTTTCATGGGCCACACTTTGATCCCAGTTGTCCAAACAGAAGGTTAAAAATATTGGAACGAAAGAGTCAATATTGGAAATAAGATTTTCAAAAAAAAAATGATTATCAAAATTCCATCCTCCAACTCTTGAACGATGGAAACCCCATCAATGATACCAAACAATGAAACAAACTCCCTAGTTTCAATATTATTCAAATTTCTCTGAAACAATAGGCAATAGCCATGGAGTTCAATGTGGCTAAAAAGCAGTGGAACAATTTTTATTCAACGTGTGCGTTTTGACAGAAGGATTATCAGCATGATCAAAGTGACTTAGATTCCGGATACTAAGATTGGAAGACCTGCTGGACAATCTAACTCGTGCAGTTCTTTACAAAACTAAACCTAAAGAACGGGTACCAACTACCAACATATCAAACTTCGAGCTGTATAAAAGTGGAAAACAAAAATTAAAGACCCTCGTGGGTTGGGTTGTTTGAATGGTGATGCCTCTCAGCATACTTACCATATCCAATACCTTTATGCAGGTCATGAAATGCACTCTCTCCCCCTTTATTTGAACATGTTCAACGTTTACTTCGACAATATTCTGATTTACAATAAGAGTCCAAAATTGCATTTGTGGCACTTGCGGTGCCTAGTGTTTTGCGCAGTGAAAAGATAAGTTGTCAACAGATTAGTCTCAAACATAATCTGTCACAATTTGATGAATGCCATTTATACCTATTTTACCTTCGTTCTAGTGACTTAGCTGCAGAACGTCGTTCAGATTTTCATTTACATGAAAAATTGTTTTAGGGAAATCCATTGTGAATAAAAGACATTAAGAGGTCATGGCTTAAGATTATATAAAGGCTGCGCGAGGAACGCGTCGAATAAAAGACATTAGAGGTCATGGCTAATTCCTACCTCAGGCCAACTGTACTAAAGAAGATGCAAATTTGTGGATACACATGCCAAGATTTTGCTCATGCCATTTTTTATGAGAAGTTTGTCTTGTAAGAAGCACAAACAACTCAGAATTTATTTCCATTGGTTCTCACATGATTAGAAGGTTAAATATTGCTTAAAATAGTATGGTCACAGTACATACCATTATTTGTAAATATGTATTTTTTCCTTTTTGAGACAAATAAGGGTTAGTAGCCTATAAATTATACCATTGTAAGCTTTTGAGTTGCAGCCATCACTATTAATGAATGGAATTATCTCTTTAAACTACTTTTTAGCTAATTGTAGTGAATCAACAAGGTTAATAATCCCTTTAGTTCTTTTTTCTTTAAACTGAGTTAATGAGGTGCTAAAAGAACTGCTGAATACCTTCACACATGCTTCTTGAATAATAGTGTTAAATAGCAATACATCGGGTTGAATCACATCTGAGCATCCTTGGTCAAGAAGATTCAATGCTTCGTCAAAATCTTCACATGACAACAGAATCTGAGACAGATTATTTTCCACAATAAAAACTCTGGCAATTTAAAGACTTATCACCACTAGTAACAAAACTTATACAATAATTTTCATCCAAATGAACATGAATTAGTTCAACAAAAAAGCATTAAAGCATCAAGTATGGGGATGTGAACTATTTGAATTAAGGGTCCTGATAACATGTGCCCTAAACGCGACGTTAAAAGGTCGTACCCGCATAAAGCTCCCGCTTAATTGTAGGGTCAGAAAGAGGCGGATGTCGGCTAGTCTTACCCCCATATATGGAGAGGTTGCTCCTATGTCTCGAACCGAGATGAACCGTAGCTTGGGTGATGGCACTTGCCATTGCACACTAAAAAGATCGTACCTAGTGCACAAGACTCCCGCTTAACTGCAGGGTCTAGGAGAGGCGGATGTCGGATGACGTTATCCCCATATATGAAAAGGTTGCTCTTATGTCTTGAACCCAAGGCAAATTGTAGCTTGGGAGAGGGCACTTGCCATCGCACACTAATAAACTAAACATAATAAGGACAAGATTCTGAAATAGGGCAGAGGTCTCAAATTACTATTTTGAGGCTCAAAACATGTTACATGCACATATTATCGTTTTCCTTGACTTAATTATTCAGTTTTGAGCTATCATGTCACGTGACTGGAATAGAATGGCCATGATTAGCCGACGTACAAATGGGACTTAAATTTGTCATAATTGAATAAGATAACTTTCAAGGATTTTTAAAGATGGTGATAATTGAGGGGTGAGGATAGATGAAGGTAGATTGCGCATGGGTTTAATCAACATATAAATGCACGAAATGATGGTTCAATTTGAAGGCAGTACAAGAGAAAGTGGTCAATGAAGATATAACATATTTTAAGACGATTGCGATCAATAGTACTAGAAATAATAATAAGGGACATTTGAGTTTTGGCTCCTAAGAAAGTTCGTCAAAACTGCCGTTGGCCCTCAAAATTTCACAAGAGAGCAGTTGTTCTTGTTTGACCATAATTTTTACAACTCCTATTCAACCTCCCATGAGGACACTTCAGGTGCAAAGCACCTTGGTTTGCTCAGTGTAAGGAATGTGTCGTTAGATGAATGTTACATTACAGGACACAAGTAAGCTGAATGAATTTCAATAGGGTAAGATGCAAGAGACCTCCCCAGGGGCCTAAACTATCAATCTGATGGAAAATACCCCCTTAAACCATGAAAAACTTCAAATAACCCATTGTATGTTTCTAAAAAGAGTCGCTAATAAAAGGTTTTCTAAAGAGAGATGATCTGGATTCTCTGTAGAATTCTGATACAAATCGATTTAGTTATGATTGTCTCAAAGATCCGGGGATGACGGATGTTAAGATTGATTTTTCACAGTGATTAGAAGAGATATTTTCCATATAGCTTGGAAGAATTCTGATTTGTATGATGAAGGTGATCACTCTAGGTAGTGTGTTTGAGCGGTGGAGAGAGAGTAAGGAGGGATTGAGGCAAATCTGGTCCTGAGTTACCTTGGGTGTGAGTTTTCAACAAGCATTTTCGGCTACAGATAGATTTTTGAGAAGTAGAAAAAACAACGAAGAGAAGTCGAAGTTATCGTTTACACAATCAGACAGGAAGATACATGCTAGTAGAAGCTATTTCTCAAGGCACGAGGTTTAAATTAGGCTGGTAGAGCATTCTCATAGATAAGGGCAGTCTCTCTTTGTTGATAGATTCAGTAAGATTGGCAATGAGTTGTGCTGTACTCCATGATTCCTTGCAACAGTCCTCAAGTGGAGACTATTATTAATAGTAATAACGTACAATTAGATGGTGTTCACAACACATTAAATTAGTCAATCAATTATTTACGAAAAAATTATTTAAAGGTGGCAGTCACGTGGATAAAATAAAATCATTTCATTTGGTTATCTAATTAGACTTCAACAGGTGTCACCTACATAGGTAATGCAGGAAAGGTTGTAACTTCCATTGAGACTCTAGATTTAATGTTTGCTTATTCGGTGTCAAACCTTTTTGAGTCTTGCGCATAATCTGGAGTATGTCATGCTTCTTTATTATTTTTGGTGTCTAGTCTAGTTATTTGAATACTAGTTTGAATTGTTGATTATTTGCATCTTCTGATTCGAGAGAGCACTAAGAAACTACCAGCTAATTGATGATCCATTATGGTTCAGGTATATTGGTATATTGAGCTTTGGACACCTAGGTATTTGTCTTGCGCAACTAAAATAAGATATTCAAAATTAATTAAACAGTCTTTTGGTATCTTTTTGGACCTTGTGCCTTTTTTGTTGCCTTTGCAACCAAAAATAGGATTTGTTCCCTAACCATGCACATTCCCCATTTGTGACTGCGTGAACACAACATATGTTATCCTATGTGAACTTGACACGTGTTCCAATGCGGCTGCCCAGATTGTCAACCATGAGGATGGCATCAAATCTACCAACCTGTTTTAGCTTTAACTTTTTTAAGAGAACTCATTATTTCAAATTCGAGCTCTACTTTGAGACCTATTTTGTGAGTCTCGTCTCTTGCACAATTCTCCTTTAATCTTCTTCTTTTTTTTTTATCAAACTTTAGATCATTTGGTCTTGGATTTTAGCTTTGTTAAGAGTCTTTTGGAGAGATTTCACACCAGCTAAATTGTTGAAGCTTTGGATCTCAATTGCGGAGTCAATTCTTCAAGCAGAGTGAAGAATTCGTGGATGTGGAGTGTTCGGATTTTGATGGGGCTTCTTAGAGAACTCATGTAGATGGGGAAAAGTTGGATGACTGAAGCATGGGAAGACTTATAAAAGCATCTCAGGTCTAGGTTTACTGTCAACAACTTCTAATTCTTTCAATGTTATTAGAGAGAGCATGCATCCAAGGTTTTTTCCTCATCTTGGGGTTTGTCCTCGTATATCCGTTGTGTGATTGTTTGTACTTTGATCTTGCTTATTTTCACCACACATAAGCAACTTAATTTAAGGTTAATTGTGGTATAGATTGTGAAAAAATTGAGATAATCACCTAGAGAACTAGGTTTGTTAGTTGATTCAGTAATTATGAATTGGTAAGATCACAGAACTCATCAATCACTTTTTTTAGTTATCTTTTTTAAATCTGAAAATGTACTCTCAAAGGTGGGCGTCCTGTGTGTGGAAGGATGGTGGAGGGAGTAAGGTTTGCATGCATACACTTTCTTTCTGGAGTTTCAGCCTATATTTGAGGGTTTCACCTTCGGGAACGTCAAAAAATGGTTATTAAAACATCTGAAGATTGATTTTTAAGTTGGGGGAAAAGAGTAATATGTTTGAACTTTGAAGGATCTAAAAAAGTGTTGTTAAACCTTGTTTTCCGCACATAGAGAGATTGTAAACGATGGTCATAGTTCAGAGAGTTTGTTTGCAAAATTAATAGTTTCGGGAGGTATTTGCAAATAGTGTGATAGTTCAGGGGGGCTTCTTGCAATACACCCCTAAATATATTGCAAAATAAATTGGCTTATGTTCTATAGATCATTTTAAGAAGTTGAGGTTACAGAAGAAGCATAAAAAACTTGGGAGTAAATCAATCAAGTTGAGCTAGAGTTACTCCGGTCTATTCATATTATATGCATATGAAATATTTCTGTGGGATGCGTCCTAACTCAAACTGTGCAGAGCAAGGAGGGTCAACAGGAATACCTTTATGAGAGAAGTGTAGGTTAACACCTGGGGATAGAAACCAACACGGATCATCATGGAAACTAGAGTGCAAGCAGACTTGAAACATCTGATAAGACTGCAGCAATCAATCATGATGTTATAAGTCGCCACATCTGGTCGATAACCACATGATATCATAGTTTTGAATATCTCTATCGCCATATGACTCTGGATTGCAAGAAAAAACATTGTTAGCACATAAACAAAAAATAAGATACAGCCGCAATCTATGGACTGATACAATATAGTCTCCAGACTACGAACTACTTACTTCTTTAGCCTCAATGAGCGAATGCAACACCGTGTTATATATTGGTGTTCCTAGCAACGTGTTACTACGAGAGAACTGATTTTCCGCCACACGCAAGTTTTGTAATAGCTCCCTTATCATCCCTTCTGTTCCAAGTGCTTTCAGCTGAACAAAAACAATAAGGAATAAATGCCATGCCAATATACTGGGTGCTAGCAAGATGAAGGTCCTAAACTAACTTAGGTCATTGGTTAGCCCATAAGCTGGAGCCACTAAAAGTCGCTCCATTTTTGTCTCTCATAATCATAAGTATATTATTCAATTTTCTCCCTCTAAGTTTTGTTATCACCCTGAAGCACACATAAATAATGCATATTGAATGTGTTGATATAGGCTAGAGGTAATCTAAGGGAGAACTTCCCATATATCAGTCATTCTAAAGACAAATGAAAGAGATACGGGACTTCCGTTAAATAATAAATAAATAATTTGGCATTCATATGTCATACTTCCAGAACTCTTAATATGTTTTTGATGCATTAAACGAACCAAAATGCGCATAAAGAAGACACCTACCAAATTCCTAATTGATATATAACTATGTTGAATGCTGTTTCTCGCCATATCCACTTCTATAGCATTTATCCTTTTAGCAGCATCTACCTGAGACAACATATTGCCCTCTTCGTAGGGCGCATTCACATTACCGAACAAGGAAAATAATAACTCATATGTCCTGATATCTGGCTGGACGTTCAATTGTTTCATTTTAGCCAATATCCGAACAGCACGTTCAGGTTGATCCTGCAAAATTAGTGCAATGTATTAGAACATCGTATTTTGATGGTATGGAACTTTTAACTGAACTATAATAACTTGAGTTACATAATCATTGTGGCAATAATGTAGGGGGAAGTAGAAAACCAAAATTATCCGACTAAGATAAGGAAGAAAACATTTGGTCTAACAAAGATATGACCTAAGCAAAATGAGGAAATATACTGATGTAAGCGAACTCAAGTATTAGGCTTAAATGGGTTGGGTTGAGTTAATTGAAGATATCAGTATGAAGTGTTTTTAAGTATTTAATTAACGACTGAATGTCCTAAATATGCTTCCCTCTGCTGATACTGGACAATTTAGAGTATAACTCCTGGTGATGGAGTCAAATGTATGAGCAATACTGACGAGATTGAAGAAAATGAGGAAATTTGCTGAAATACTTTCATTTCAAATGCCGACTGTATGGCTTAACAAAACAAAATATATGCACACAAATTTCTACCAGTTCAGGTTTACTTCCAAATGGAATTGCAAGAACCAATCCATAAAATAAGGGTGCTAATCTCTCTCTATGTGGACGGACTCGAACTTAGAGAAATGGGCCCATGCAACAAATATGTTTAATGTCAACTTTCAACTTGTAATGATATTGAATGGTGGGAGCTCCGCTATCCTCCAAGAAATATTTACGTGCATAAATAACATACGAGTTTTGCTGATGTCAATAGTCCCTTTTTGATGCCCGCAGAACTCACGGAAATCATTTGTATTTTTGCTTATTTTTATTTTAGTTTAGTAATTTTCCCTCTTTTAGTTAGTATAGGTAGTTGAGGATAATATTCACTTGGAATGTTCTAGTTTGCCCTCTTCGGTCATTTTGCCTTTCAGGGTTTATCTTGGCTAGCATGATAACTTAGCTTATAAATAAGGGCAATGGCCTCGTTTCGCACTCAGCAAAATAACTTAGCTTATAAATAAGGACATGAATTAGAGAGGAAAATTGGGCCATTGGCCTCTAAACATCATGTTGTGTAGGTTAGATTAAATCGCTTCCGCCCCCAGCTACGCATCACTTTCATTCATGGATTCTTCGTTGATGTTACATTGCCGTTTCACAAACTCAAAAGAGTTGATAGGTTATTTAATGATATTAGAACGAAAAAAATTGAATGTGTTTGCAAAGGAAGGTCGCTGGATTATCTAATTAAGTTTGGATTGGTGTTGAAAACCTAGTTATTGTACAAGGTGGAGGCAGGATGTTATAAATTCAATGTATTCATTTGCAAATATTGGCCAATGAACGGAGTGAATCTGTATAGGTGCAAATCTAATTATTTAACTTCCACAATCATTATAAAATACACTGATTTCGTTCATATTTAGTAGTCTTCCTGTACACGAGCTATTTATGCCCACAATGGCATACCTCTTCTTTTGCGGTCGAAGCAAAGAAAGTGCACCTGCTCCCCCACTCAAATGTAAGTACTCATTCAACCCTTTAAGGATCATTGTACCTACATTTTTAGTATTGAAATATGTCAGGAACTTTCTAAGGATATGTTTGATATCTATATAATATAAACGGAGGGTGGTGTTATCCTATTCACCAAAATGTGCTACATGGCAAGGTGTTAATGTTTGGCTAGCATGTGGATCACATTCCACATCAATACCTTTGTGCCTTATATACCACTCTCTCCCATATTCTAAACTAAACTGATGGAAATCTGTTGTTATTTTTCTTTTATTTTTCATTTTATGTCTATTTTCTATTTTAGTTCTTTTTAGGCATTCGTTTATTTTTAGTTGGTCCTTTTAGTCATTTTAGCTAATTATTTGATTAGCAAGTAATTCAGCCCATATAAATACTCCTTGTATTCTCATTTGTACTTACTTTCCGTTCTTGAATATAAGACATCTTTTGAGTCTGTCTCTAAAAGTTAGGGTTGGTTTGTTTCTTTTAGCCATTGACGTATAGTGTACGTCATAAACTCTCCCACTTCTACATTTCACACTCAACTACCAACTTTAATTCGAAATAATCCTGTATACCTTGAAGTTTACAACTAAAACTCCTATTGTTCTAAAGATTACAAAGTAAAAATAGGAAGTGTTGTAATCAAGTTGCATAAACATGCCGTAGGCACAAAGCGTGCAGTACCTACGGCTAAAATGAGACAAAATGTGTCATGGGCATGGGTTCTTGCTAGTGTCTTCAAATGTGTTGTCTCGAAGTATGTTATGGGATTAGCACCCAACCATATTTTGTGGATAGCTTTTTGCAAGTGGAAGTAGATTTTAGTAATAAAAAAGAAGGAAGAAAAAAATGAATAAAAGTATCCAATACTTACTAACCAAAGTGTCACATGCTTCAAGAAAAGCATTATATGTATAAGCAACACAACTTTTGGAAATCTGATCCAGGAATGCCTCGGCCAAATCCAGTTCTAAACCTTTACTGCAACTTACTGATAGGGTTGCAAGAGTCGAATCATATGGCTTCAAATTATTCTGTTGCATTACTTTTAACTGCAAAAAATTGAAACAACAGGCATAGTGTTCAATATTTTGATTAGTAAAGAATGAGAAACAGAAGTTAATTATGCTCTTTTCACGAAATATTCAAAAGGATTGGAGAAGAAAGAAACTCGCGGCAACTGAGAAATGAATGAAATGCATATCTTACCACATCCATGCCATCATTGAAACCTCTCTCGAAAACTAGTGCTTTAATGAGACCATCGTATGTACTGCATGATGGCTCCACACCAAGATTTTGCATCTAAACAGAACAGACAAATCTGCATTAGAAACTAATAAGACACTGATGTATATCTAGTACAAAGTATTAGAGTTCCTCACTAAATCTATACGGATGCATAACAATCACAAAGTGCACTTCTCAGAGTAGTGGTACCTGTAAAATTAACTGCTCTGCCAACCCAAAATTTTGAGTTTGTGCACAAGCATGTATTACATCATTGAAAGACCACCTTAGTACTTTCATAACGGGAAAACTTGGCTGTTTTTTCAGCATAGGTATTCCAACACTAACAACTTCTTTGTTTCCGATATCAAAATGGTTTTCCTGGATATCCATTTTTTCAGAAGTTTCAAAGACAGTAGGTGCAGAAGTTTCATTTTCCCTGCTATATCTCTTCATACACAAGTCACTGTTGGACGGTATAGGAATGTCTAATCTTGAAGTGAACAATTTCCCTTCTGCAGTTTTAGAGATGACGAAGCCTCCCCGAAAAGCCAGAGCCACCATATGTTGTAAAGCTGTGAATGCAGATTTCAAATCTCTCAACCTTGTAAAGGACCCTATAAACTTTCGAAGAGAAATAAGGTTGATATTGTAGTGTCTTGTACACTCGTTCCAAATCTCATGGACTGCAGATAGGTTTTGCTGCAAAACTGCAATCTGGAAAAATAAATTTAGAATGGCAATCATATGATAAAATTTACAACTTTAGGCCCACATCCTCAACATATCGAGAAAGAGATAAAGAATTATCATTCTAATTGATTGAGTATGGGAAACCCAAGGACAAATATGCAAAGTAAACATATAAAATAAGGTAGGTTATATTCAGTTTCTTTTGTCGTATTGAGGCAAAGGTCTATGATTGCAATAGCTGACGACA
Organism: Sambucus nigra; assembly: GCA_949130495.1. Lineage (NCBI taxonomy): Eukaryota > Viridiplantae > Streptophyta > Magnoliopsida > Dipsacales > Adoxaceae > Sambucus > Sambucus nigra. Next base: position 828,888,267 of record OX422207.1, read on the forward strand.
CCTGGTCTTTCCACACTTTTACTGTTTGATTATCTTTCAATAAAATCCATCTTCTTACACAAATAAAATAAAATTAGCAGCCTTAGCTATAAGCCTATATACGAAAAGTCTGTAATGAATAGATTATATGTTTGATTGCACTGAAATACTCCTCTATCTAACAATTGCTCTTTCTGAAGCCAACAACACTAATCAATTTGAAAGAGGTATAGGACAATAATATGAAGTTTCCAAAGGGCATAATACTACCACGACACGAGACAAAAGAACAATGTTCTCAACAAGCATGAATCTGCGAAACGAGCATGTAAATCAATGTCTTAATGTGAGAAAACCTTAATGATGTGTAGTGGGTAGCTGAAGTGTATTAATTACACTACACAACAACAACAACAACAATAAAATGTAGAGAAAACTCCAACTCTAATTCTTCATTGCAAAAAGACAAGTTGTGAATACAAATGAGGGCCGAAGGCCTTATTTATAGGGAGAGGTTAGCTTGCTAGCCAAGATAACCCTAAAAAGTAAAAGACTAAAAGGACAAAATAAACAAAAGACAAAATAACCCCCAACTTACTTCGAAACCATATACAAGACCTAAAATGACTCGAGGACGAAAATAACCAAACTTGGAATATTCCAAAGGAATATTCATTTATTCTACTAATAAAAATAAAATAAAACACAATTAAAAATTGAAAATTCTCCCGGTTCCACCTCCTTGCGCCATGTGTCACCAATATACATCATTCTCCCCTCCTTCGAAAAAGTTTGTCCTCGAGCGTGAGGAAAAATTGCCAATGCCCATGTCAAATGAACAAATATTTTGAAAATATTCTTTTATGATTTATTGGGGGTGAAAACTAACTTTTCAAAAAATTTCGGGGCCAAAATAAAATATTTTTCAACTCATTAAAAATTGGGGGCTGCCCAAACTTCTCAACCCCAATAGAATCAATTTTGGACTTATTAAACCCCGAAGCCATGTGTTTTTTCTTTTAAAATTGGGCCCAAATCAGAAAATGCCCACTTGGGCTATCCACACTCCATTAAATATTTAAAGCCCAGCACTCCACTTAAAAATCCAACCTCATTAGGAGAAAGCCTAGCCTCTTCTTTCTTTTCTTCTTCATCTAGCCAAACCCCAGCAGCCACACCACACGAACCAGCCACCCCACACATCGCCGGAGGTCTAAAAGTCACCGGATCTAGTTGGAAATTATCGCCAAAGGTCGGGGCATCCATCTCTGGCCAGAAACAGGGCTGTTCTTGGCCGGAGGTCGAGGCATAGCGGAAGCGTATTAATTACACTACGCAACAGTAGCAACAACAACAACAACAATAACAACAATGAAATGTAGAGGAAACTCACTCTAATTCTACATTTATAAAAGTCAAATTGTGAATACAAATAAGGGCCAAAGGCCTTATTTATAGGGAGAGGTTAGCTTGCTAGCCAAGATAACCCTAAAGGCTAAAAGACTAAAAAGGACAAAATGAACAGAATACAAAATAACCCCTAACTTACTTGGTTTCACCTAAAATAACTCATGGACGAAAATAACCTAACCTAGAATATTCCAAAGGAATATTCATTTATTCTACTAATAAAAATAAAATAAGCTATAATTAAAAATTGAAATTTCTCCCGGCTCAACCTCATCGCGCCATGTGTCACCAATATACATCACTTCGATTCAAAATACTGACAAATATAGGGTTGATGTCGCTTCAACCCTATATTTTTATAAACACTGACAAACATCGTATAAGATTTCAAAACATATAGGGTTGATGTTCGCTTCAAAACAAAGTCATGGTCTCAAGTATACAGTTCATTCATGGTAATGGAAACTGCCACATGACACATTAAATCACATCAAGTGTAATACTTGCAAACAATAAAAGTACGCCTATCAGAACTCTATTGTCAATTGCGACCATAGTTGTCAAAGGAGAAAGGCGCACCAAGGCGCAAGGTCCCCATAGAGCCTAGGCACAAGGTGAAAGCCAAGGAGCACGCCTAATCGAAGTGAGGCGCAAAGTCTATAAAACATGCAAAATTGTATATTTACAATAATGAGATCATTTCTGATCTAAAATTTGAAATATGCATATATTACTAATGTACATGGTTGCGAAGAAACACATCAGAAGAAGATACAACTTATACCACCACATGAAAAAAAAAATATTTATTTAAATATCAAATTTATTTAACAATTTAATTATCCAATAATCAACAAAGGAAAAGATATTGATATATATGAGGGGAAACAAAAGAAACTCCAATGTGTGAAAAGAAAAATCAAAACATATAAATTAGTCTATGATGCAACACTCTTGAAATTTAATTTTGTTTTTTTTCTTTTACCTAAGTAGGGACTAGTGAGAAAGATAAAGTTTCACTAAGAATCAAGGACTTATTTTTGTTATTTCCAAGGTAGAGAATCGATTAATCTTTCATATTCTATTGGAAAATATGTAAAATCAACATATCAGTCGGTCCATTATTGTATTGGGGGGGTTATCCAAAAAAATTTAATGAGGCGCGCTCGAGCCACACCTAAAGCCTATGCGCACAAGGCATGTGCCTTATTGAAGGAGCCTTGCCTGAGTGAAGCTATAAGCCCATATATGAAAAAGTCTGTAATGAATAGATTATATGTTTGATTGCACTGGAGTACGCCTCTATCTAACACTCTCTTTCTGAAGCCAATAACACTAATCAATTTGAAAGAGGTATTGGACATTATTGTGAAGTTTCCAAAGAGCAGAATGGTACCACGATACGAGACAAAAGAACAATGTTCTCAACAAGCATGAATCTGCCAAAAGAGTATGGAAATCAATAAAGGTGGAAATAAGTCTTAATGTGAGACAACCTTAAATTCAAAATGCGTCTTATGACATTTATATATAGGATTTCAAAACATATACGGTTGACACTCACTTCAAAACAGATCACTCTTGAAGTCATGGTCTCAAGTATACAGTTCATTCGTGCTAATGGAAGTAGCCACATGACACATTAAATCACATAAAGTGTAATACTTGCAAGCAATAAAAGTATACCTATCGGAACTGTATTTTCAGTTGTAACCATAGTTGTCAGAAGCAAAAGGCGGACCAAGGCGAAAGGTCCCCATGGAGCCTAGGCGCAAGGTGCAGGGCAAGGGGCGCGCCTGATCGAAGTGAGGCGCATAGTCTATAAAACATGCAAAATTGTAAATTTATAATAATGAGACCATTTATGATCTAAAATTTGAAATATGCATATATTACTAATGTACATGGTTACGAAGAAACACTTCAGAAGAAGATACAACTTATACCACCACATGAAAAAATATATATGTTTAAATATCAAATTTATTTAACAATTTAATTATCCAATAATCAACAAAGGAAAATATATTGATATATACGAGGAAAAAAAAAAGATACTCCAATGTGTGAAAAGAAAAATCAAAATAACATATAAATTGTTCTATGATGCAACACTTTTGGAATTTAATTTTGTTTTTTTTTCTTTTGCCCAAGTAGGGACTAATGAGAAAGATAAAGTTTCACTATGAATCAAGGACTTACTTTTGTTATTTTGGGGGTGAAGAATCGTGTAATCTTTCATCTTCTATTGAAAAATATATAAAATCAACATATTAGTTGGTCCATTATTGTAATGGGGGAGTTATCCAAAAAAAATTAACGAGGCGCGCTTGAGCCACACCTAGAGCCAAGGCACACAAGACGTGCGCCTCGTTGAAGGAGCCTTGCGGAGTGAAGTTATAAGCCCATATATGAAAAAGTCTATAATGAATAGATTATATGTTTGATTGCACTGGAGTACTCCTCTATCTAACACTTGCTCTTTCTGAAGCCATTAACACTAATCAATTTGAAAGAGGTATAGGACATTATTGTGAAGTTTCCAAAAAGCAGAATGGTACCACGATACGAGAAAAAAAGAACAATGTTCCCAACAAGCATGAATCTTCCAAAAAAGCATGGAAATCAATAAAGGAGGAAATAAGTCTTAATGTGACAAAACCTTATATTCAAAATACGTGTTATGAGATTTATATAAACACTAGCAAACATCGTATAGGATTTCAAAACATATAGGGTTGACATTCACTTCAAAACAGATCTCTCTTCAAGTCATGGTCTCAAGAATACAGTTCATTCATGGAAATGGAAACTGCCACATGACACGGTGGTTCACTTTTTGTATTATTCTTTTTAGTGATCTGTCACAACTCACAACTGACAATAGAGTTCCGATAGGCATACTTTTATTGTTCGTAAGTGTTACAACACAAACTCCTACTGTTCCATGCCCAGTGCTGCCAAAGATATATAAAAATTCTGGTGAAGATCAAACCAGAGTTACCTAATTCGCTGATCCCCACTCCGTTCCACAAATCAGATCGCCCAACCCCAATCGCGGTGCATTCGCGACACAAATCGGAATCCATAGGGAAAATAGCGATTTACGTAAATAATAACATCAATAGGTAAAGAAATGGAAAATTTTACTGCAAATAATGTTTGTTTCGTCATCGGACGTCATTTGTATGACGTCGGAAGTCGTAATCTAGTATCATTTGTATGACGTCGGAAGTCGTAATCTAGTATCATCGATGGATTTCAGACATAACTTGATTTTTGTTGTCCTCAATAGAAGAGAGAAAAGAGAGGTTGAATTTTCATCGATGGTGAAAGGGAGAGACCTCCCATTTGGATCCATAAAAAAAACCTAGATAATTGCACTCGGTAAACAAGAGACAGAGTCTAGTTTTTAGATATAAAAAACATAAGAAATAGATGGGTTTATTGTTTGACAGTCACTCAAGACTATTTGGGACTATTACCCTCGGGATATTTCAGAAAACAGTTCTTGGAACTATCCCATACGTCTAGAACTTGGCAACAAAATAAAAAGGTGACTTTTGGTACTTGGCAACAAAGTGATATGTCTTGGACTTATCAACAATATATATAAAAAAAAAAAAAAAAACAGCTGTAACCGATACTTGTGCGGACATATTGAAAAAGTGGCAGTTATCTATATGTATCTTAACTTTGATACTTTGTAATTACATTTGTACTCTTTAGTTGGTTAAAAATTGAGACTTAAAATATTTTTAGTTTAACATAACTCTACCTTATTAATTAATCATATATTTTATTCTGAGCATTAAAATATAAAATAAATAAAATAAAATAAAAAAGAAATTATTTAAATAAAATAATTGAAAAGGTATCATAATATTAAAAAAAATACGGCTCACGATTATCAACTAAGAAATTTGAACTTTAAAATTAAAGAATATGCAAAAAAGGTGTATACAAAAATTTAATATTTAGCAAAAAGCAAAATTATTTTTATGGCTAAAAAAGTAATAATATTAAGTCTTAAAAGCAACAATTTGACTTGGGTAATTAGGGAGTAGGGGTGGAGAATAACTTTTTTATATAAAAAATGGACGTAACATAAACAATTATAAAAGTGGGGGAAAACATAAAAATAACCCTTTATTTAATTTTAGTATTTTATTGTTGTTGTATCACACTCTTCATATATGACCTTTATACAATAGACAATACGAACCGAAAACAAGTTTCGAAGGAATTACGAGCCAGAGTAGCGTTCCAGCTAAGTGTACCCCCAACATACCGCAGACCGGCCAATGTAGCATACTACGTACCCGTACCACGTACCAATGCGAAACACGATCCTGGTAACATTGGATCAAACTAAGATAAAAACTTTAATATATTCTTCGCGTTTTTTCTCCCCAAAAAATTGGTGTCCTCAATACATACAATAATCATAGTTACCTACTTTGTTTAGCAAGGTAATTCTGTATCTTTTAGCATTGACTGTGAGTTGAATGAATAAACGGATGAAATTAAGAAAAAAATCGAAGAATTCAAAGAATGGTTTGGAACAAAGAAATGGAAGAACGAAAGTCGTATGGACTATATCACTCTTGTGGTTCCAACAATCTTCATAATTTTTATATAAATTGGGTGTTGCTCTTCAAGTGCGAATCCAAAAGTAACCATATTTCCTCAAATGAACCAAGTCTTAAATTCATTGTAAGAAGTAACAAATTAAGAAGCGAATAACGAGTTATCCCCCGTTCTAGAAGCATAAGGAAACCAAAAGGTTCAACAGTTAACATATAGTCAAAGTCCTGGATTCACATGTCGTTAAAGCTTACTCTTCAAATATAATTAAAATCCCACCTCATTCTATGTTTGTTCATGTCAAGAAAATACAAATGATAATTCTGTTATCTATGCCCATCTTTCGATTGCCCCCAGTTGCATATAGAATTGACTGTATTCACCTCTCATAGTGTCATGGTGCACGCTGATTGGAGAGTCTAAATGTTCCCCTTGAGATTAGTCAGGAGCTCGAGGGGGGCTGGATACCCGAGATATAAAAAAAATGTAGAATTGATTATATGGATACCATATTTTGATTAATCATAAGGGAGTCAGTAAATAAACCAATAGAGTTCATCAAGGATAACCAAAGAAGTAGAGATTTTTTTATCTAAACATTATACAAATTTTATCTTTAAGTATTAGAATAGGTCGGAATTTGTAGTTTGGAGAGAGAGAGAGAGAGAGGGGGGGGGGAACATTACATGGAATTAGACTATGTAACAGTGTTCTAAAAGGTGCGCCCTGGCGAAGCGTGAGAGAAATGCCCCGCATATGACTTATGTGCAATAAAAGGCGGCCAACGGGCGCGTAAGGCGTGGTCAACGGCGCCAAAGGAGCCTTTTTTTTTTGTTTTTTTTAAATGCTTTAGCAAAACGGCATCGTTTTAAACTACTTTTTTTTACAAACCGGACGAATATATTGTCCAAAACGATCAAAAGACAAACGTAAAACTCAAACCTCTCTAAATCTTTCTACCTCTCGTCCAAAAAAAAAACTTACATTGTCAACCGACTTCCGACCAAAACCTCCTATCCTCCGACACATTTTTTACTCCGACTCACTCATTTCCGACTCTAACCTTCAGATTTTATGCGTCTCTTTTTTCTCATTTTTTTGGCTAATCACTTCAGTTTTTTTGTTTTCCTATTTTCAGTCCTAACTCTGACTCTGAACTGAAAAATTACGTTTTGACAATATAAATACATTCAATGTTTTTTTCATTTGTTTCATTTGAAAGCTGAAAAATACATTTCTTATATTGAACTGTTTTGTATTGATTATTGACATTGATAATTGAATGATGACTACCAAACATACGGATATATTTTCAAATTTCAAGGTATGTATTATTTTGTTGTTTTACTAGCCATAGAATAATTAAAAAAATAATAAAAAAGGGAAAACGCTTTTTTACGCCTAGGTTACTAAGGCTTAAGGCTTGAGGCTTGACCTCTATGACTCGACAATGGCTCGTGCCTTTTAAAACCTTGCTATGTAGTACAAGCCATTCGATTATTTAGGTGTTATATAAGAATAATTAAGATTTTTATTGAGACTTCAGGTCAGCTCAAAAAACATGAGTTACAAAAATACACATTGTGTTACAATTAGAGCATCCAACCAACAATCAATTGGCTATAGGTAAAGAGGCCCCAAAATCTTATAAATTGATATGGAAGGTTTACAATACCCAATGTGGGGGCCCCTATGCATGACTAGGACAGCATATGCACATATTATACAAGGCATGGATGACATGGGCTAAAAACTAGACAAAACACATGAATGACATTGTCCGCACTAATATCATGTTAATATCCAACCCCAAACCAATTAGCATTAGGAGAAGGGGTCAAATGAAATTATATACATATGTATAAACAGTTAACTCACAGTATCAGGGTCTTAGACCTTGGCTAATCCCCGAAGCCATGTGTAGACCATCCAATCCAAAGAGACACAACTACGTAAGGCAATTCAACAAAGGTGTAAGCATCGCCGTAGATTCAAACTCGTAATCAACGCTTTATGAGACGCTCACTAAGGCTTGTACAATTGTCGGACTAACCCTAGGGTCTGGAAGGTTATAATTCCCAATGTGAAAGTTCATATTCTCAATAATTTCCTACTCAAAACTTCAGAATTCTTTGCTACATGGTTCAAAGTCTCGGCCGAGTCAACTCGGTATCGGCCGAGTTGACTCGGAATCGCAGGCCACCGAACCGAAACTGAGTCGCGATTCAAAAAAAAAAATTAAATCAGTAAAATATCGTAATATCTCGGCGATTCCGAGATATTTGGCCCAAATATCGGCCGAGACAGTAAAATCGGAGGAGCTATCGGCGAGATTGTTGTTGTTGAAGAGAAAAAAGAAGAAGGGAAGATGGAAAATGGTTAACTGAAGAAAAGAGAAGAAGGGACGAGGTAAAAAAAAAAACTGGTCTGCTTCGTCTTCTTACTCTGTTAGCTGCTTCTTCTTCTTTGTATTTGAAAGAAACCCTCTTTTGTCCTGTGTTTAAAAGTTAGTGGGATATAATGAAGAGGGCTGTCACTTTTTGACTTTTGTACTTTGTGTAAAAAAAGTTAGTGGGATGCCATCCGTCAGTTTTTTACTTTATTTTACTTTTTTACTTTATTTCTAAGAATACTTAAAAGTAATATTTTGTAAAAAAAATATTTAGAATTCTTACGAAAAAAATGTTGACTTTCTACAAATTCCTAAAAATAATGTTTTGTACAAATTATGTTTTGAATTCTTAAAAAAATGTTTAGATCTTCTAAATAATTCCTAAAAATAATGGTATGTACAAATAATGTTTAAAACTCTTTAAAAAATGTTTAGAATTTCTAAACAATTCCTAAAAATAATGTTTTTGTACAAAAAAATGCTTAGAATTCTTACAAAAGTATTTAGAATTTCTGAAAATAATGTTTTGTACAATTAATGTTTAGAAATCTTAAAAAAATGTTTAGAATTTCTAAGAATACCTAAAAATAATGTTTTGCACAAAAAATATTTAGAATTCTTTAAAAAAATATTTAGAATTTCTAAAAATAATGTGTTGTAGAATGGTTATAACAAATTCCTAAAAATTCCAAAAATTAATTTTTTCTTCTATTTTAATATATTAATATTGGATTAATATGGAATATTGAATCTGACAACTCCGTCGCGCTTCAATATAACCAATTGTCAATGCTATTCAAATTTAAGGATTGTTTTGAACGTATCTGATTGGTCCACATTGTTAATCTTATTTTTTATATATTTTTTTTAATAAATTAGTTCTTAAAATTTTGTTTACCACTCTTTATTTCTAAAAAAATGGTAGAAATCTAAATTTTGTTTAATAGTTCATTTTCTGTACAAAATAAAAATATTTACTGCTAGTTATGTTTTAAAGTATTTTTTTTGTACTAAAAAAATGTTTAAAGAGAATTTATGTTTATAAATTAATTTTTTTGTACAAAATAAAAAATGTTTACAGATCACTTATGTTTAAAAGTTATTTTTTTATGTACAAAATAAAAAATGTTTACATGAATTTTCATTTAAAAGCTCCTTTTTTACAAACTAAAAATGGTTACAACTCACTTATGCTTAAAAGTTTTTTTGTACAAAATAAAAAATGTTTACACTTGGACTTATGTTTAAAAATGGTCACAACTCACTTAACTATTTCTAACTTCCTTAAGAAGTTTTATGCGTAATTAGATTGTTTTCTAACTTATATAATATTGTAACTCACTTAACTATCACAACTCACAACTCACTCACTTAACTAGAACTTCTAAAGACATTATTTTGATGGACCCATAATACAAATTAAGCAAGTCTTTTTTATCCAGTTTGGAGTGGTCCATTCATGAGAGAAAGAGTGAGCATCCACTTTAAAGTTGTGTTTACAATTATATAAATAACTTGAGCTGTAAAACAATATGGAGAATATGCTATAAAATAATAACATTTATACATATGCAGGGTAAAACAATATGGAAAATATCCCAAACCCTCTACTTCTTCTATTATTTTTTTTGTTAAAAAAAAGTAAAGTGGTGTCGTTTAGCAGAAAAACACAGAAGTATGTATCGGCGATAGGATACTATACGTCTGATACTTATGTATCGGGCAATACTTACTTATGTATCGCCGATACTTACAAAAAATGATACATCCACCGATACAACATGTTTTACCCTCAATACGATACAATAGGTCTGATACGGATCGTGTATCGGTCAATATTGACAACATTGATCCCACCTTAATCCTTATTCCATCCACTACCAAACATGAGATGAGGTAAATTATCCGATCCCATGTCCTTATCATGCGTATCAAACAAATGTACAGCGGAAGAGTGGAAATGCACCCCAAAGTGCAAAAAGTGAAAACGTTGGGCACTGAAATGACGAAGAACTATCCCAAACCACGAATAACCCAAGATAAAAATCTAATTGAGATGTTGGAGTATTGATATACTAGGAGCGGTGTAATATTTGTGTAAACTAAAACAAAGGGAGCTAAAATATAAAGTGTAACCTAATTAAAATAGGTAACTAATAACCTAGAAATTATCACTATTAAGAATTTAGATAATAACTAATATTTATCTACTTATAATAAAATACTAATATATTTTTAATATATTTACGATTCACACCAATTCATAAGGAGCGATTTCAAACCGGACTAAGTTTAAGCAAGGAATTTGTTTCAGGTATCTCCAATTCAACCCGAATGCTCGAGGAGGATGTTTACATGAGAGAGTCTCCCATGGGGGATGTTCAACAGAGGGGGAGAGTGAGAGAGGATTATCTTCTTTTTTACTTTATTTAGTCATTATCTATTAGTTTATCCTTAAGTTATTACTTTTATTTTAACCTCTTAATTGGAGTTATTAGTTATGTAAGTTTATTATCAGTTGTATGGTAGATTTAGGTCTTTAGCTAGTTTTCTCCTTAAATAAGGCCCTTGTCCAGCCATTGTAATCAATTTGATGGAAATTAGGGTTTATTTTTAATATTTTCTTGCATTTTCAGTATTGCAATGTAATTTTCATTTTACTAGTTGTTTGGTATTTTATTGACATTTTTAATTATAGCAATGGTTGAGATGAAAACTTCTAGAAGGTTCCATTAGTTAGTGTTGTCATAGATGGGTTGTCATGACAACTCATATTTAGCTAGTAGCTTCTAGAAGGTTTCTATTTTGACATGTGATATAATTGAAGGTAGTTAATGACCCATGTGACATCACATGAGTCAAGACTCTTTCAACCAATAGGAGCTTAGGAGACCCCTTCTAGAATTTTGTCTCCTCCCCTATAAATACCCCTTCCCCCTCATTAATGATTAATTCTAATTTTGGGTATTAATTTTCTCTCTAGAGTGTGACTCTTTTATACCTTTGACGGCTTTCATTTTATGTCACAATCAATTTCAATAGATTACAAATTTTTATATAAGCACCTAATATTTGAAGTACTATCATGGTACCTATGTTATGGAGTATTGCCATCCAAAACTAATTCGGAAGTTATAGCAATACACTGATTACATACCTTGAGCAGCTCCGTGTACGTTACTTCATTCTTCCCCACCATCCGATGTTCCATTAAATTCAAACATTTATTGGCATAATTTGCACTAGGCATTTGAGCACAAGCTCCCAAGAAATTATTGTACATGGGCAAAAGAGGATAGATATTTGGGTTTTCTCCAAACATAGTCATCAAATTGAATGCCTAAACAAAGCAAACCAAAAGGACAAGAATAAAATTAGTATATTCCCACCAAGTTCGAACAAAATTAGTCAAAATTAGTGGAAAGACAAGCGATAAACAAATAGCTTATGGTAGTATTTTAGATATTCAATTAAAAATTATAATAATAAAAACAATAAACCATTTCTAACCCAAGGAGAATAAATAAGTTTCCTAATAAGAATTGATGAGAACAGAAGAATGCAATAGGCGCATCTGTAATATAGTGCAAATTGTAATCCTTTATTTAGTTTATCATTATTGTATATTCTTATTTAGGTTAGAATATTATACAAGGGGGTGGAATATTTTTGTAGTGCCCTCTTTAGACTTTCTACCATTTTCGGTTATCTTGGCTAGCGAGTAACTTCGCCAATAAATAAGGCCTTTGACCACTCATTGTATTTACTTTACATTATAACTAGGACTGTAAAATGAACCAAGCTACTCGAGTTCGGCTCGTGTTCGTTCAGAAAAAAACTCGTTTGAGACAGGCTGACAAAATAAATGAGCCAAACTTGAACAAAATTTTAAGCTCGTGATCTTATTAAGCTCGGCTCGATCACCAATATCCATACTAAACTAGTGTGAAATAACCAAGCTACTCGAACTCGGCTCGTATTAGTTTTCCTAGAAGCTCGTTCGAGCTCCGATCGTAAGATAAATGAACCAAGCTTGAGCATACTTTTAGGTTCGTTTACATTTACAAACCAAGCATGAGCAACCTTAAGCTCGGTTCTGCTCGCCTCATTTTCACCCCTAATTATAATTTACTAATAGAAAGTTCTTATTAATTTGTGTTTGCTCTTATGTGTCATTTGTCGTATTAAGTCAAACTAGTATCAAAGCCATAAGCACCCTTCCAAATTGTTGTCGTCGTTGTAAAATCGTGAATGGCACCTCTAGACCCTATGCCCTTTGTTGGCCACAAACAATAGAAGTGGAGAAGGGTGAAGTCTCGTTCGACCTGGATAGAACAACTAAGAAAACAAAGAAAGAAGAGGAGGAACCCACTAGATTGCAATCCCTACCAGTCCTAGATCTCCGTAAAGTAAAGAGAAGAGACCTACAAAGCAAGCGGACAGGGGAGGGCGCGGATCGATGTAGTTTACCAACGATTTCACTCCGATAGACCTCGATGTGCTCCAAAAAACTTCATCAGAGGGTCAATCTAGGTTTTCGAAGCCCTAAATTAATTTTCGACACCAAAGGGGGGCCACTTCTACCAAGATAGGAGACAAAAGAGTAGAGAGGGAAGAATGAGATCGAGGTGGGATGCAACGTCAAGGAACTAGCCACGACGACAGTTGGACTACCGGCAAGGACGCATTTGGGCAAGACTTTGTACCTGCAGCTAGGGTTTCTTTGAGACCCTAGTGTGTTGTGATGCAAGGAAGGTGTTTGGGTATGGACTCAGCCCTGAAATCAGCGAGGATAGGGTTTTGTCTTACTCTAAAGCAGTTTAGGGCCATTTTTAAGCATAGGACTGGCTTGTTTGTGCCCAATGGAGATCTAATTTTGGGCTTAGCAAATTCCAGACATTATTTGACTTTGTGCTTGATGACGAGAGGAAGATTTGGGCCTGATTTGCTTAAAAGGAAATGGGGTTTTGTAGTTGGAAGTGATTGACTTAGGCCCAGTAACATAAATGGTTTGACAGATTTGGGCCTGAAGTTTGGTGGATGTTCATGTTTATACTTTACTTGGAGGCCCAAATGCGTCAATTAGATGACTATTTTTTGTGCTGAAACTTCACGAACAAAAAAAATCCAATATGGCCCAATTCTTTAGGAAGCCATTGGGTGATAAAATTTTGGGCCCTCCCTAAATTATGGTAAAATAACTTTTGGGGCCCAAAATATTTCATTTCCTCTTCGGCGACATATTTTGATATTTTGTCCACTCATCTCCAAATTTTAAAGCTCGAGGACAAGCCTTTTCCAAGGAAGGCAGAGCGATGAAAAGGGAGGAGTGCAAGGGGCTTAATGCAATAGCGTTAAAATGTACTCCTTTATTTGACATATTTAGTCTTTTTACCTTTTTAGGGTTATCTTGGCTGGCAAAACAGCTTGAACTTTTGGCATATTCTTATAGTGCCCTCTACAGTCTTTTTACCTATAGCCTATAGATAAGGTCTTTGGTCAAGCGTTGTATTCACTTTAAATTATATTTTAGTGAGAGAAATTTATTTTTAATGTGACAGAAAAAGTGTCATTAAGTTACTCATCGAAAACTGTCTGGTTGACCCCTCAATGATAATGTCAAGGTATTGAGACACCTTGTTGCCTATCCCAGTAAATAAAGCTGATTATTTCATGTATTATCTAAAGTATTTACTAGTCTAGTAGACAGCTAGATTACAACTATTATATTACTCGAAAAATACTGATAAAGTACATAAAAACTGATGATACCTCCTCTAGATAACCTCCTTTACACAGAGCTCGCATGATAAGAAGGTAGCATTTGTTGTCCATATCAATATCTTTTTCCTGCATTATTCTCCAAGTCTCCATGACAAACTGCACCAAAAGAAACTTTTTTCTGTAACTATTTCATAAAAAAAGCACCAACTTACTCAATTGTGATGGAAGTTTTATTATTAAATTACCATTCGTACAATGTTTGTAGAACACCTAAATTTATATTCTAATTTTTAGAAAGGAATCTATAAATGGACGATTGGAGAAAATATTATAGTTGTGAATAATTTTGTGTAAAAGTGACTTTACACATAAAATTAGACTAATATTATTATTTTACACAGCCATTGGAGATGCTCTTACATGTGTGTGTGCGCGCGTATCAAATCAAAAACAATATGACAAGGTTTTCCTATAAGTGACTGTATGCACATATTGTTTTTGCTCTCTTTCTACACAACTTTTATGGAGTGGTGATACTCTTACACTTTACATGCACCATGGTTCAACATGTGTAAAGCAAATTCGGTACTTACTACTTAGTAGGTACTAAGTGCAGCTGTACATTGCTTTATTCATATTTATCTATGTGGGGTATCCAAATCTCTAACTCATCCCACGGATATGGTTAGACCATCCATGTGGCACGCAAAAGTCACATTATGGGAGGTGACCACAAGAGGATTCAACTCTTTACCCCTCCTTGTCATGAGGTAAGAGCTCGTGCTATTAGGCTACATAATTTGACAAATGGTATGCTTGAAACCAATCACAACACTGAGACTATCCTCATATATTAGACAGAGCAAGACAAACCCATACCCAATGGTGTAGATTGATCTGTGTAGTGCAAGTGTAGAGATGCATAAACGCACAAATTACCGCGCAAAACTTCAATTGGTCATTGCGTAGTGTCAATAAAAAATAATATATGTAGGAAAAAGAAAATGCATTGTGAACCTACCAATGGATCAGGTGATCGAGCACAAAATTTAAGAATATAAACAAAATCATCAGCGCTCAACAAGTGGTTTCTGCATCCAAGATCAGACAGCAGACTAGAAGCTCGGCTTCTCTCACCCAAACGAAGTGCATTAACAATTTGCAACTGCGCTGACCCCGTAATTGATTCGCTCCCATACCCTAGAAAAGCATGACCTGCATATCAAGGCCTTGCAAGCTCAATACTCCTACATATATGTGTGTGTGCATATATATTCTTATGTAACCCTGTTTGTGTAAAAGAGATTGGAAAGACACATAATACACTATTTGTGTTCTTCAGAGCAGTATATACAATGTTATATGACTATTTCATTACATGCTCACGGAAATAAGAAGCGGTTTTGTGTGCTATGTAGCATTTGAAAGAAAATTTAGAAAAGTGTAAACTTCATGTCATAAGTATATACTTTAATAGGCACTAGATATGGGTGTTGCTCTAATATACCACGGTACAATTTTTAAGGCGCACTATAAAATAACTTTTAAACGCACTGTGGTATTTTAGAGTAATATGTGGGGTGCCTTTAGCAGCACCCAGGAAAGGAAGGTGCAAAAGAATGTAGAAATAATGAGAAAAATATAACAAATTAGAAGATTCCCAGATAGGTTGAGAGTGGGATCCATAGATAGGTTGAGAGTGGGATCCATAGACCACTGACTCTCACTCTTGGGAGCAAAATTCATCCTCTCTTCTATAAGCAAAACCTAAGCATAACTTCTTTTTTAAAATAGTAAGAATATATATTACAAAGATGCATTTTGCTTTTAGTCCCTGGCACTTTATAACACTTAATAAAACTAGTGTTCGGTCCAAGCCTTTTGTATCTTTGGGATGCAGTCCCCCAACTTTAGTATGCGGTTCTCACTTAAGTGAATACAACAATGTGAGACTGTTGTATTGCGAAATGAAGTGACGTAAAATGAAAGCCGTCAAAGGCACAAAAGAGTCACATTCTAGAGAGAAAAGTAATACCCAAACTTAGAATTGATCATGAATGAGGGGGAAGAGGGATTTTGGGGGGAGGAGAGAAGATTCTAGAAGGGGTCTCCTAAGCTCCTATTGATTCACATGGGTCATTAGCTACCTTCAATTACATCGCGTGTCAAAATAGAACCTTCTAGAAACTAGGTAAGTATGAGTTGTCATGACAACACTAATTAATGGAAGCTTCTATCCTAACTATAATATCTAATCACTAAAAAATGGCAAAGTATGACAAAAGACAATTAAGAATGAAAAATTATAAATATACCCCCCATTTATTACCTGTATCATATTTCCCCCTATCATTTTCTACATCATTCTCCCCGCCTTCGAAAGAGTTCATCCTCAAACTTAAAATGACAAATTGGAGCAGCCCGGGTTCCACAAACAATGCTTGCCAAAATTGTGTCCAAACATATTACACGAATATATATTTGGAAAATATTTTTTCCTTCTTCAATGAGGGCTCAAAATAAATTTCTTCAAATTATCAGGCCCAATTGCAATATCTTCCAACTCTTTAAAATTTGGAGGTGACCCAATATCTTCAAGCCCAAAGAAATCAATTTTGAGGGAATTAATGTCCAAAACAAATGACGTATTAACAATTGGGCTCAAATTAAAGAAGTTCCCGTTGGGTAGCTTCTCGTTTATGTTCAAAAAAATTGGTGAAGTTTGATGAATCATGATCTTCTTTCTGGCCAACCTCTTCAACTCTTTCAGCTTCATCGGTAATTTTCTCGGCTACTAACTCCTCTTCTTCAATCTCTCTGTGGGTGTCCGCCACATTATCGTCTGTGTTCTTGGATTGTCTTCCCAAACAGACTCGTCTTCGGGGCATACTAAAGATCAACCATCATCGTAGTGGTAATGGATGTGGGGCTGGGGTTTGATTTTCAAAGATAAGGGCTTGGATTTCATGTTCATGCGCACCACCTTGGGGTGGGGTCAAGGCTTTAATGGGAGATTGACGAGGGACATAGTTCATAATAGGGCGGGCCACAACCTAGGGTTTGGTGCAATTAGAGTTTGCGAAAGGTTAGTAGTGGAAAGGGGGGTGGGGTCAAGGCTTTAATGGGAGATTAACGAGGGCTATAGTTCATAATAGGGAGGGCCACAGACCTAGGGTTTAGTGCAATTAGAATTTGCGAAAGGTTAGTGGTGGAAAGGGTTCGGGCAACAATTGGGGCTTTCCTCGGGCGGTGGGTGGGTGGGTGGGCTTGTGACAATAGAGTCAGAATAGCCCTAGGAAGTCGGATAAGGTTTGCGCATGGGTGGGCGGGCAGGGGGGAGCGAGTAAGGTCGGGAATGCTCGGTAAGGTGGTCGGCGGGGCGTTGTGGCCCGATTGGGGTCGGAGATGGGATAGGAGCATAAATGGTGTGGTCATGGCGTTCCAGGGGTAACAAACTAAGGTCCGGGTTTTGTTGGTTTTGGAAGAGAATGTTAACCCTTCCAATAAGGGTGGTCATGGCTTCTTCCAATCGAGTAGCATGTTTCTTGACAAGGGTGAGCTTCTTTGGCACCATTGAGTTGCTTTGTTTTTTTATGATTTTTATGTTTTTTATAACAACGGTGGAGCGCCGACTCTGATATCAATTGATGTAAAATAAAAGCCGTCGAAGGCACAAAAAAGTTGCACTCTAAAGAGAAAAATAATACCCAAAATTTGAACAAAGGGGTCTCATAAGCTCTTATTGGTTGAAAGAGTTTTGACCCATGTTATGTCACATTGGTCATTAACTACTTTCAATTACATCACATGTCAAAATAGAACCTTCTAGAAGCTACTAGCTAAGTATGAGTTGTCATGACAACTCATCCATGACAACACTAATTAACGGAAGCTTCTATCCTAACTATAATATTTAATCATTAAAAAATGACAAGTGTGACAAAAGACAATTAAGAATGAAAATTACAAATGTATCCCCATTTATTACAAATATCATATTTCCCCTATCATTTTCTACATCATGAAATACTATTAAATACGGTTATATTATCACACAACTAGTCGTACATAACAATGTGACAAGTTATCTTACAATGTGAATGAGTCTTATTAGGAATAAAACCATTAAACACAGGCATATTATCACAAATTTATAGTTATATAACAACACGAGGAACTGCAAACTAAACACTAAAAATCCATAAACTGCAAACTAAACCAAAGTTCATATGAGGAACCTAACAAATTCTCTATTAAAAAAATGAAAACGAAAGATGATAAAATACACCCATAGACAAGAATGAATTCAATGGAGGCTATTCGAAACTAGCCATAATTAGTTGATACTAGTAAGAAACAAAATAGAAAATCGAACACATAGCAATTGTTGATACCATTTAAAGTTGTGAAACTTTGCACCCCTTCCAAATTGCCAGCAACATTCTTTGATCCCTGCATAATGAAATCAATCGTTACAAGAAAGATTCAATGTATGAAGCAATGATTGGTTCTTGAAAAAATTGAAAGAAATTAAGGTTGTGTTTAACTGGAGTCAGGAGAATTTTCATCCTCCCTCGAAAGAGTATTTTTCCATAGAAATGTCCAAAAAGGCCATCCTGAGGTGATCATACACACCGTGTGGATGGGAATAGACTCTAAGGAAATATTTTCCATGGAAACAAATTTTACCTCCCCAAATAAAAAATACCACAAAAATGCCTAAATCGTGCATTATGAGGTTGTACTTTAGGAAAATTTAGAACACACCAAAAGTTAAAATTTTGGAATCTTCTATATTTTTCATTAACAATATTGTAAAACTTTTAAGTGCCTGATTAGAAATATTTGTCATGACAAATGTGCAAGATTTCATATTTCCAACTCTGGGGATGTTTGATTGCACACCTTTGCTTTGAATATACTACCCATATAGAATATACAACTTATTAAAGCATAAAATTTGCATTTTTCAACTTTTATTTTCTTACCTCACACCTCAAGAAAAAATTTCATCGTTTTAGGCCTCAATAAACTCATCATTTTCCATTTTTTCACACAACCATAATCTAACACATCAAACTCATAAGAAACTTTTGCCACCTCATGCTATAAAAGAGGCCCTTGGCTTGGCAAAAACTTCCATGAAAATTTAGACTTTTGGAAAATTTTGGCTTCGAAAATATATTTTGCCTTTTCCATCTTTTCTATCAAACACACCATAATGCACAATAGTTAATTTGATTGTTGATTTGTTTCCCATGGAATATACTTAATTCATTTTTTACTTTTTTTGTGCTTGATTTCAAATACATTCTATGAAATAGTTTTTATCATTTTTCATGGAAAACATTTCTTACCCATCCCTCGAAGAATTGATTTCCATTGAGAACTTTAAAAATATAACAAAACCACTCCCATATTTTTCCACTCATTTTGCAACTTAAACTATTTTTCAATTATTTTCCATCTTTTCTATCAAATACCAGTTTATTTTTATGAGAAGTTGGAAAATGAGTTGAAAAAAATAGGAGTGATTTGGTCTTAGTTTTGAAGTTTTCCATGGAAATCAGGGTCGGTATGATTGGCATGGAATTGTTTTTCATGGAAAACAGTTATTTTAGGGTGTGTTTGATTGACACGCAAATTTTTTTCATTGAATATAGTTGTTTGGACTCATTTTTGACTTTGTATTACCTTGATTGCAAATACTTTATATAAGAACAACACGCATTCACATAACAAGTGCTCCATCTCAAACCTAATTTTTAGTGAAAAATAGTTTTTATTCACACACCAAAGAATTGGTTTCCATGAAAAAGAGAAAAAGTAAGACCCAAAACTCATATCTTTTTCCACTCATTTTCCAACTTCTCATCCAAATGAATTATTTTTCATGTTTGCAATCAGACATGGAAATTTTTTCCATGAAATATAGTTGTTTGGACTCGTGTTTTGCCCTTGTAGTATAAGGACAACACTCTTCACGTAAGAAGTGTTTCATCTCAAACCTCATTTTTATTGAAAAATATTTCTTATCCGCCTTGCAAATAATTGGTTTCCATGAAAAATAGAAAAATTAGGATCTAAAACTCATATTTTTTCAGCTCATGTTCCAACTTCTCATCAAAATGAACTATTTATCTCGCATGTTCCATGTTCGCAATCAAACACACCCTCAATTCTTTGGGGGATAGGTTAAAAAAGGCTTTCCATGGAAGATGACCACAATAAAACTATGAAAAACTAAAATGTGAACTCAAATAAGTATTTTCCATGGAAATCGAATTCACACCAATCAAAGGCACCCTAAATGTAAAGAAATTATATCTTTACAAAAATCAATTGCAAATGAAAGCACACGTAAACATACATACATGGAGGTACCTTTGATTTGAAAACTGCATTTGCAATCGTTCTCAAAGGAGCATTAACTCTGTCCATATAGATAAATAAATATAAGAAACTGTAATGTATGAGTATTTATATAATGAATTGGAATGTAAATTGAAACTTACAAAGATGTACGCATGTTTGTTGAGAAGAGACTGTCAGAGGGTAGAAACCCTAGCCATTTTCTAATCTCTCGAAGTCTAAGAGATTTGGTGATTTAGAACAATTTTGTTTCAATCTAATCTCCAGCGATTCGAATATCAGCAGGTGAGAATTTAAACAACTCAATTAGTACAAATGTTCATTTGAAACACTAGACACGAATGATTTTGATGGGGGGGCGTTAATTTTATCTTAGTTTTAAGCAAATTGGGCAAGTGGAATCTAAATTATGGATAATGATGTGGGGACACGTTTTGAGAACACATTTGGAAACATTAAATACGTGTTTCCGTATTATTAATGAACACTTGAATGGATTGCAATCCGCTTAATATGCGTACTAATGATACAGAACACGTGTTATGTGTCCTCAAATTATGTTTCTAAAGTGTGTCTCCTTAGAACTACTCTTAAATTATAAAATGTTTTATCTTTGGCAATTCCTTTTTAAAAGGTCCAAAAATTACTCCTTAATATCGTCACGATAAAATAACTTTCCAGTTATTTAAAGGTCAAAATTTGTATTTGAAAACTTTCTTTCATCCTCCCGAAACCTCTAAACATCTTAACCTCATAAATTTTAAAGATCAATCTCAAATCATCATAATGTTGGTACTCACCGAATCAACTATTGTTAGAGCTTATTGTTCATTACACAAAAACGTATATGGGCATATAATAGACATGTCAAACATTTGAATATGTGGTTCTTGGATTGTTACCTTTGAACTTTTAATCTTAGATAAATAGTATACTAGACATCTTACAAATGTTAAAAACTTTGATAGGTTGAGAAAACAACCGAGGAGCAACGCATACACGTTTAAAAAGACTAGTTATGTTCATTGTGATTCGGTATCCCAACCCCGAATCAAGCCCAAAAAATTATCACGAGTGCCCGATCAAAATAGAGTTTTTAAAAATTACATAGGGTTTAATTCGAGGCTTAACACCTGAGTTGGAATTCCAAATTTGTCACTTTCAACCCGATTCATTGTTACATACTCGTTACCTTTGCCTCGAACAAGGTAAGATTCTATGTATATCTCATTTGTTCCCTTTGTCCCGGATATGCTTTACTTGTCCATTATGTTTCACTCGAATTTTCTTCTTTTGCTCAGTGCATATGCCCCGAATGTGTGTTAACGTGTTGATATGTATATATATGTGCGCGCGTGCACGTATGTGCGTGGGGGGGGGAGAGAGAGAGATTATATAACTGCCTTCGTTTATAAAATAATTATTTGTATTTATGAATATTAGTTACTTACATTATATATTTTGTTTTAATGCATGTTAAAACATGGAAAATATGAAATATTTGAAATGTTATTGCATTGTGTAAGCTCAGACGCTCTCGAGGAGGTTTCAAGTGTGGAGGATGCTCGTGTGAATGTTAATGTTCACGGGGATAGCGCACACGAGGATGATGATGTACGTAGGGATAACGCACATAAGGAGGTTGGACCATCAAATATTCTACTGTTTAATGATTATGAGGGTGGCCCATCAAATATTCCCGCATCTAGTAAAATAAAGTAAGTTGCGGTGTTGACGAGTGATAATTGTGGGGGACTAAAAGAACTTATAATCTTTAAGCACTTTGAGGACCATATTGCATTTTCAATATGGACTGGTTCAATAGTAAATTTACCTTTGTGGCATTGTAGGTTGAACTTTTCAAAATTTATCATATTTCCTTGTTTAATAATTATATTTATGACACTGTAAGTTGGACGAGGGCCATTGTTATGTGTAAATCATTTGATGAAGATAAACGAATGGTCGTTGAAAGATCTCAGTAAGGATCGCTTAAGAGGGTGGAGAATACAAATCTCATAGGTTTGATCAAATCCAACCATTTATATATTCATTATGCATTGGTTTCGGCATTCATTGAGTGATGGTAGCAGGAGACAAATAGTTTTCACGTGCATTTAGGGAGATGACCATCATGCTGGATGATGTTGCCCAGATATTGCAAGTCCTCATAGTTGGTGATTACATATGTGGAGAAGACGGTGGTATGAATTACCATAAGTGATCGATTTGTTGACTAAGTGTTTGAGAGTTAGCAAGGAAAATGATGAAGAGGAGCGCAGGGATGCATATATGTTCCGTTGAATTGGGTTGCCATGAATTTTAAGAACGAAAAAAAAAAGTTGCCAATGTCCCTAACGACATCAAGACTAATGTGCAAGGGCATACATACTTTACATACTTGGGTGTATCATATTCCCTAATAAGACAAAAAAATAGGATCTTTATATATTACTTACAATATTAAAGGAATTAAAAACTTTGGGCCGACTTGCGTAGGGCATGGGAATCCTTGCTCGCCTATATAGACAACTTAGCCTTGCATCAAGGTCAAGGGTTAAGCAAATGGGCGGTTGTCTATTGCAGGTAAAAAATTTCAGTATTCTTATTGATGTTGTAGGTAGTGTGATTTTTTTATCTTAATCCATTTTAATAAGCATTATTTTTGTCTGTTGTATTAGTCCCGGATTTACGAGCACTCCAGCGGGCTAGCAGCATGACGCAATATAGAGTTTAATAACACCATCCTTAGAATTACGCGTTGGGCCTTGCAATAGGTTTCACAAAAATATGCATTCCCACAACTTATTAAATTCCGATAGCATCTCGACGATATGACGACAAACAATGTAAGTTCTTTATAATTATGCATTGTTATATTACGTAATTATGTAAGTACTTATGTTTCAACCTCCGATTTATTTTGTATATTTGTGCTTTTATGATTTAAGATTCTTATTGACGAGAGGGATTCATTACCATTCTAAGAGGCTGTATTATATGGTGGGATTATAATTTTCTTTGATGTCGTTGAGCCATATTATCGAGAACGAGTGCTTAGGCAACTAGGATGTCTTAAAATCATCCCCTAGGACCCAAAGCTGCAAGATATGAGGTGAAGTTCGACATTCAAAAATTGTATAAGCAGAATTAACAAGACCACGTGTTATCACAGAAGTCTCGTTCAGTAACGACCACATGATCATGGGACTGTACCGAGGATTATATGTTTTGGTTCTTAACATATTCGCATTTAATAGTCCAAAACCCCACCAATCGTCAGTCTGGTGCATGAAAAACATCACTGGCCAACATTATATAATACATCAATTATGATAATTTCTCTTAAGTTTTTCAATAGGCTGGTGGAGTTCCCAGAGCAATGGAGTTACTTACGAAGAACATTACAAAAGGTGATACAACAAATGCCACTACATTGCTTGTACAAGATATTGATGCATACCAAATACTTATAGCAACAAAACATTGATAAGGACGATGAGAAGAAAAATAAGAAGAAGAATGCAAAAGAAGACGAGAGACCAGAGAGACGTGCAAGAAAAAGAAAGATAAAATAACATTGACATTGCAGATGAAGTCATTATTTTTATAACATTGACGTGATATTTTGGATTTGGAAGATTGTATGTTTGGAACATTGCCATGATATTTTGGATTTTTAGAAAATTTATTTGATGTTATGTTATATTAACTTGTTAAATGTTGAAGTTTCCATAACATTGTGTTGACTTGTTAAATGGATTTGGAAAATTAAACTTCATTATTTATATGTTATCATATATTCTGGTTGAATTTAAACTTGTGAAATTATTTTGGTTGAATTTGAACTTGTGAAAAAATTTGGAAAAAAATGAACTGCGATAAAACTTGTGGCAAAATTTTAATGTTTAGGATTAACACCCTGAATCTTAGACATTCACTTAGTATAACTACAACTAACAAGATGCAACACTTAACTTATTAATATCCATTCAGTATAAAGACAAAGAGTATTTAATTTTTACTCCGCATTCTTGTGCCGAATTATTGATCTTCGCTTGGCATCAGTACCACAAATCAGTTGCATTATCATATAACACTTACACTGTTAGGAATGAACATCCCGAGTAACTAAACATTGCTCGGCATTAGTACCCCGATTAATGTTTGTTTAACCTTCGTTTGTACCTCGAATGAATTTTTTCCATAACAATTACAATGTCAGTGATGAACATCCTGGGTGGTTTACATTCCCAAAATAGGTGGTTTTTCTCATACTTTTAGTATAAAAGTAAGTTCCACTTCACAACATGTAAGCATTTTAGGGATGAAGATAAATTAACATAAAACATTATTTTAATATGCAAGGATTTTTAGCTACACAACTTACAAGTAAGTTCATTTTAGTTAAACATGAAATGGAAATAACATAGTTCAATAACATCGTTCCACTAATTACTTTTTTTTATATAAATTCAATAAATGTACAATTTATATTGCCAGACAACTCAAAGTTGATATTAACGTACTACAAAAAATCGCCCCACTTCTTATATATTAAATTACATGTGTACAAAAAAGACAAAAAATGAATGAGGGTATACAACAATTTAGTCAACATATTTACCAATCCAAGTTTTGACTACAGGTAACGCTTTACTATGATGTAACTTGCAATTAGTGGCATTGGATAACCATCCTTCAACTTCAGTATGACAAAATAATTTCCGCATACAAGAGCCATTTGAATGAACATAGCAAATTTTACAGGTTCCTTTCTCGTGGGTAAAAATATAAGGCACTATCTTGGTGATACAAAGACAGACACACAGTTATATGCCTCGGACACAAGTTAACCACGCTAAGGCATAAGCAACCCAAACTTACTATAACACGGACTAATATAGTTGTTTAACATATTTAACACGGTGTCCAGAAACAAACTCCCAAAATAATTTATGTAAAAATCATTTTTTTGAAGGACTTTATCCATCAAATCACTTATCATATTTCTCCACCCATCACTCTCCAATCCATTCCTCAAATAGTTAGGCACGCGTCTAAATCCGCAATAGCCATCTAGATCAACATCCACAATTTCTTCTATAAAACCTTTAAAAAAATATGGTATCTCCTTAATGTACTTCATATATGTGGGTGTGCATTTAGGACACTACGGGGTTGGGC
This sequence comes from Sambucus nigra, assembly GCA_949130495.1. Lineage (NCBI taxonomy): Eukaryota > Viridiplantae > Streptophyta > Magnoliopsida > Dipsacales > Adoxaceae > Sambucus > Sambucus nigra. The sequence continues at coordinate 828,913,918 of OX422207.1, forward strand.
GCATAAACACTATAAAATCAACATTTTTTAGAACCTCTGAACTGCACAGTTGTCCCTCTTAGCTGGTGCACTGTCGTATTTAAAAGTATAAGGATCCTTTTTGGTTGAATTCTCGTGTTTTTGTTCATTAGAGGTTGGTTTTCGACCACGTGGACAACCCTTGCCTTGCTTTAGTACAGATGGAATAGTTTTGTTGTAACGGGAGTCACTATGTCTTTCAACTTATGTGACATGGCTTTGTGCTCATCATCGGTTGACCTTTCCCACCTCTCTTTGAATAAAATCACTTTTAGATCATAATTAACCATAAGATACTTGGGTAAATCGGGCACCATGGTTAATTTATGTCAGTGATTATCCAACTCCACCTAAAGTATAGCCCAACCATCCATTTGGGTAATAACCAATTTGTGAGCACAAGGTAGTCCATAGACATTGTGCAATACATGGTCACAAGATTGAATACCCATTATAACATTGTCATATTAATTAACTCCTCGAGAATTAAGTCTATTGAATAATATAAAGCCCTACTAATGAGATTGCATAATAAATGAATATTATGTGCGTGCTTAGTTTTGGTAAAGAATCCTCAAAGTCCTTCTCAAAATCTTTTATCTACAATGCAATGAGATAGTGAATACCATCCCACATAGAGTCAAAGGATTATTGAAAATTATCCAAGTGGATTTTAGTTTGTCGTGGGAACCTTCACATCAGTTTGTTATTCAGTTAACACAGTGTTTTATCATATTTGTCTATCCATGAATGAAGGACTCTTTCAAATTATACCATGTAGATTTAATGTACTTTAAATTAGTGGGGTATGATGATGCTGTAAATAGCACCACTAGTGAGGTGTTGTTAAGCTCAAGCTAGCAATAACAATGTCACCACAAGAGTAAATATCTAGTAGAGGGAGGTGAGGAGAAGAGGAGAAACACTAGTATATAAGTGGCTCAGTCAATCTGGCCTACGCCCACTGTGAGTGTGTGAGTAATTGCACTATAATGAGGGCATTAATGGCCTGTGATACAATCTCTCACTTTCTCTCTCTACTGTGTATACCAACAGAGTTTTAGCTAGGGTTACAATGATCGATCTTCCTCCAAGGGGGGAGAAGGCATCTATTTATAGTGCTTGGGGGGTGTCATGTACCCCCCAAGCATGCATAGAGCATGTATGAGTTGAATACACTAATCATAAGTGGACACATGGCTGTGCCATATGTAAGGAATGATGACCAAATATTCCCCCACATGAGGGAAATAATTTGATTATAACTGAATTACCACATGCTCCAAGTCTTCCATGTGCTTGCATATGCTCAGACCTGTAATATCACTTGTTGTAACCTCGGCATGTCCGAGTACGAGGTTGGAGGAGTCTGATAGTTTTTTTGTCCTGTTAATCATCAATACGACCTTAGCCTGGAAGACTGGTCGAGGTTATGTATGAGGTAGGATGTAACGTCGGCTGAGGCAGAGTACGATGTTGGTAATAACTTTAGCCCATGAGACACTGTTGATCTCGGCTGATGGCCAGCCGAGGTTGGTAAATGAGGGGCCGACCTTAAAGAATACGACCTTTCTGATGGTTGTTATCAGCTTCTTATCAACTCGGCTGTGAGACAGGCCGAGGTACGTGACCCTAAGTATGAGGGTGCACTTTGGGCATATCAGGGTATACCACCTAATCCCTATTGAACAACAACCAAGATTCGTTAAAATATTAGTTCGTAGGGGATTCAACCAATACAACCAAATTTCTTAAGAATCTTTTCAATAAATCCTCACCATGAATCTATCTAAGAGCATGGTTTTCCACATTATGGGAAACGTGGAAAGTGCACAACATGTATATAGCCTCGGGGAACACCACCCTTAATGCATTCCTTCATGTGTTTTCATAATAAATGATAAAGATATCTAGGCATGCAAATGGATTGAATAACGTTTTTAACCAGTCTAAATCCCAATGGTAGTTCTCTATTTTTATGTTATCTAAAAAGAAAAGTAATGTTGAAGGTACAGTTGCATGAGGTTATACCCACCATCTCAAATAATGACATCTTGTAGCGGTTTGTTTTGCATGTGCAATCAATGATGACAGCGAAAAGAAAACACTTTGCTAATAAAATGGATTTTGGATTAGCTTAAAATATGTCTTTAACCTCACACGTGGGCTCATTCATAAGATACTAATATACATAATGCTTGCCACTAAGAAATTTTATTAAGTGTTGCATCGATGTTCTACCCTCATTCTCTCCAGTCCCTAGCTTTGACTTAATGTTGTAAATTGTCTTTATTGTTAACACATTACTTTCATGTCGATGTTTTATTGTCGTTAGAATGGCTTATGTCTTCACACCACTCAATGTCATCTCCTCAATAATTTTTCTTTCCTTTGGAGTAAGACACTTAATATATGGATTCCCAACTAATGTTTTGGGCAAATGGTGGTTGTGAAATCCATTTACAACTTATAACATCCAAGTGGTATGCCCTTTAACAAAAATGGGCATTTGCACTTCCTTGTAGCTTAATCTCTCTTCCACTTCTTCTCATCCTGACTTTATGATTCGATCACACTCTTCTTCCTATAATGATACCTATATTCTCAGAAACCAAATGTACACATCCTTTTTGAGTCGCCAAAAGTGCGTTAGACTTGGTGTCTACGACAATTGTTCAAACCGATCGCGCTTGATTTTGCGCCTAGTCCACCAACTCATGACGTGTGGATAATACATGAGAATGTGTGCATCAATTAGCTTGTACATTTTTTTATAGTTGAACCTACAATACTATTCATATTACTAAAGTTGAAATATTCAAAATACCTAATTTGCAAAGAAACTTGCACTAACATCGACTCTTAAAGTACCATCATCTGCTTTGTTTTTGCCGTCCCCACCAAATACTGAATCGTCAAATAAAAAGGAGTTAAAATCCATGAAAGGATCATGTATAAGTAAAACCATGTGTGATTTATAAGATATATTATCATCAATACATAATATCCCCGAATAAATAAATTGACAGCCAAAACCAAATGATTTTAGAAAAATGGTGATTCGACATCTTCATGACAAAATACATGAGAATAATCGGGGTAATAATGACGAAGGAAGGTATAAATTTTGGTGTGATTACCCCGAATGGAGTTTGAGAAAATGAAAAAAAATTGACTTCCTTTCGGTGTTTTTATACCGAATTAAATGCTTTAACTCAGTATATTCATACCAAAAGAATTATTGTGTGCAAAAATGGATGAAAAAATGGTAGTCAATATATTTAAGTGGTGGTTGTTTTGTATCCCCAATGATAACATGAAGACTCAGGATAGTTTGATGGTGAAGTTTGGGTAGGGTTTACGAGAGAAAAGGTTTGAGAGGGAAAATGGTGGTGAGGTCCATTTTGGGTGTGCAAATTTTATTTATACTATATGGTGGCCCTTAGCAAAAATTTGTGAAAAATATTTTGTGGTATTAAGGAGTAATTTCTAGGGTGCCCTTGGCACCCACCTTTTGAAAACCCTTTTTTGTTATAAATATGGAGGTGTCAAACATGCGTGGATATTCATAATACAGTCCAAACTTATAGACATAGTGAAAGTATGAGATATCAAGCATCTGAAATTGAAAATATGATAATGTCATCTTAAAAGCATAAGGTGTCAAGTATCCGAAGTTGGAAGCACGAAAATGCATTGCTAAAAGCACGATATGTCAAGCATGCAAAGAAGAAGCACGACAAGACAAAACTACAATCACAACGCGTCGAAGCTACAAGCATGACACATCTAAGCGAGCTGCTAGCTCACTATGCTGACACAAAAACTTGTGTTTACCAATAAATACTGTCATGTTTGTGCTTAAAAATATACAATTAAAATAAAAATAATACAATTTTTAAGACTTTGATATATTCCGTGTTCAAATTACATTTTAATCAACATGTTATCAACACAGTTTTGTTAATTTCAAGTTACTTGATATTTTATGTGTCAAAATTATTAAATCTAATTTACTTATCATTCTATTAATTCTACCTTATTGGCATGCCTGGTAAAATGAATTTATGATATTAAAGAAAGATATATGTGTAACACCCCGTATTTTTGAAGAAAATGGAAATTAATTAAATTGACGACCTAAGAATTTATTTAATTGGGAGAAATAATTTAATTCGATGATTTAGATTTAATTAATTCAGTCTAATCTTAATTTCACACGTGGCGTATTTGGAGGTAAAATAAGAGGATTTTATAAAGTGATTCGGATGGTGATTTTGAGGTCACGGTTGGTTTCAGAAGGGTCAAAATAGTCGAAAAAGTGTAATAGGGTGTATAGTTTGGGTCCCGGGAGGATTTTAGACCATCCCGGCACCGTTTAAGGGAATTTCGATCATTCGGGAGTTTGAGATTTAGAAAACTCCGAAAATTGTAAGTGTATATCTTCCCATTAAATAGAGGGGCTAGGATTAATACAAATCTAAATGGATAGAAGCCATAGGAGAGGAATATGAGGGGAGAACCAAGCTTCCTACACAGTTTTTCGCCGAACGCAACGGAATCGAGAACGGAGCGAGGGAAGAACCACCACACCATCTTATCAATGAATTTCAGACCTACTATTGAGAGTTAAGTATTTAAATGGCAATTTATATCAATCATGTTATAATACCCATGTGGGATAGGGTTTGATTTCATATTTTTGGAAGTTTTATATGAATTTGGGAGGGTTTAATTCATAAACTAAAGTAAGAATGCATGTAGAGATGTTATTTAATGATGATAATACTAAATTAGTGGGTTTGTGTTGATTAATAAGAGAAAAATCTAAGTTCTTGATTAATAAAGTTGATGAACTTGAAAAAATTAGGGTTTTATGTTAATTAAAGGAGAATTTGATTCTTGGGTTGAATCTTTGATGTTTTTGTGTAAAATTTTCATTGGAAATTTATCTATATGTGAAGATAAAATGATATTAGAATATATTTGATAATTAAGATTGAATCTTTACGGGTTCTTGATTGAATAACATAAATCTTGAATGACTTAGGGTTTAATTGATGAACACAAGATGTCAATCTGCCAGAATTCTTAACGTAACTTTAAACGTATGCCATTTTAATTGTACTTAGAATTAGAGTGAGAGACATACATTCCTAGAAAGTTCTATGTCACTACACCAAAACACGTCATTAGTAACACAATTTTATCGTTACTAAAAATATTAGTAACACAATTTTTCTGTTAGAAAAAAGGCGTAGGGCACGAAGCTAGTAACGGTAAAATTCTGTTACTAATAGTAACGAAATTTTCAGAATTAGTAACGATAAAATTATGATACTAATAGTAACGGTAAATTCAGAATTAGTAACGGTAAAGTTATGTTACTAATAGTAACGGTAATTCAGAATTAGTAACGGTAAAGTTATGTCACTAATAGTAACGGTAAAGTTCTGTCACTAATAGTAACGGTAAAATGCAGAATTAGTAACGGTAAAGTTCTTTTGCCAATAGTAACATAAAATTCAGAATTAGTAACGGTAAAATTCCATTAGCAATATTAATCCATATTGAAAAAAAAAATATTCAAGATCCAATATCCTGAATTTAAACAAATTTAATTATTCTTACCACACTATTTAAATCCTAAGAACCTATACAAAAATAGTCCATACTTGCCACACTATTCAAATCGTAAAAACATATACAATAACAGTTCACATAAACAAGGACATTATATTCAACAATTACATTTTATATAAACATACACTCTTTATTTAGAAAAGAAATTTAAACCAAGCAAATGAAACATCCTAATAAAATCACCCCAAAAGTTACAATATTGTCATAAATGAATCCAATATAACATCCTAATACAATCATCCCGAAATGAGATGTTTGAATATTACAACCAAGAAATGAAGTATAAAAAGAGGTCCATCAACTCCATCTTTAAACATTCATCAATGAAGAAATATGGATCTTATATATAAAGTCCCCTTGCAGATTAGATCTCTTTAACATCAGAAAGCGAACGAACAACTGGAATACCGCTCTTATTTGCCTCTCAGAATAATGTGTAAAAATACAGGAACATGTAACATATATGAATGGCCTCCCTTATCAGTTCTGTAGTTCGCCCCTATAATTAGTGCCACCAGACACTATATCAGCATCCAATGGTTTTTTGTAGGTTGCTCCTGTTGGTGTTGTCTTTCAACAAGCACATCATATAAGATGTGAGAAAAAAAAGAAAAAAATTTATCATAAACACGTAAACAACACAGAATTAGTTAAAATACCGACTTGATCAGGTGATGTGTTTCCAAGCAACTGGAAACGTTCCTTACTAAGATCCAATATTTCTTCTATCGTCGTCATCATATAATATCTGCGATAAGGACAAAAGAAAATTTGATCTACTAGCTTATGATATAATAATTAAAAAAAAAGGAATTGTGAGGCGGACATGGGGGGATATTTAGAACAATAACGGTTTAAATGTTATATTCAATATTTTCTACTAGATAACTTCTTCCAAATCATCATCGAGAAAATTAAATTCTCATTTAGAGTATGCATCTAAAGAAAAATTTCATGTGTATAATTAATTATATATAATCATTTTTTGTGTATAATTAATTATATATAATCATTTTAAATATAAATTATAATTGTCTTATACCTTAAGTAGATTATGAACTTTTAGGAATTAAAATAATAATGGTTATGGATATAGGACAATAAACATTTTATTAAATACTTACTGATACATTATTAAGAAAGATGACATCCATGAAGAAGTAAATATTATGCATCCATCAAAAAATTTAACTGTGCAGCCACTTCATGGATAAAAAAGACAAAAAATTAGCAGAAAATGAGTGTGGGAGCATAAAGCGTACTGGCAGAAAAGGCATTGAGAGCTTCGCATGGGCGAACCTTAGTGGATGAACTTCGCAAATTATTTCTAACTTTGGGCCTCAAGGCATTGGTGCAACTGGGAGTCATCGACAGAAAACATACTCATATTCTTCTAAACCATGAAGAAGACAACCACAGATTATGTCTCAGAGAACTTTGGTACATTGGTAAGTTCCCAATGAGAACCTCACATTGGTCCCCTATTTTTAGATTTGATAAAGATCCATCTACAGTTCCAATTTGGGTCGATCTCCCACTATCGCCGTTATATTTTTTTATCCAATGTAAGAATGTTATCGATAGGCAATCTGCTGGGTTCCCCATTGAAAATTGACGCAGCCAAGACTAATTAATCTTGCCCAAGTGTTGCTCGCTTTTGCGTTACTATGGATCTTCTTAAACTTTTCATCGATAGACTATGATTAGGGGATGTTAATATCCCATAATATTGCACTTCTTGTTTCAAACTTGGCCATGACTTTACAATATGCAGTCCGAAACACAAAAATACTGTCATCACTAATGAAAAGAACAGGGTGATTAGACATAATGAAGTGTGGTTTCCTAAAACAGGTGTGGCTAATATTGATAAAGAGACTATTTCTAATCAATGAAATGACAAAATAATGCTCGAGTACAACCAAAATTTAAGGATTATTGATATTCTTGTAGAAATGATTGTCCTAATGATACAAAAATACACTGTCTAATCCGAATACAACTAGTGACTTAGTTCGAACACAAAAAAAAAATTAAGTTTTGGCTCATCTCAACCTCGTGATCAGAATATTAACATAAATGACACATCAAATCCAATCAGCCTTAGCCCAAGCCAATTTCCCCTCAAATCTTGTCTCGAAGAAGTTCAGCCAGACTTTGATTAGAACCACTAAGACTCTCACTCTGTAGTACAAGATACCCCCAGTTCAACCAATTAATTCTCAATGTTTATCATACTTAATTTCACTCAGCAGGATAACCCAAAAATGAATGATAAGGGGGGTTACTTATCTAAAATATTCATTCAAACAATCTTTCTCTTAGAGGACATATATCAATCATTATGGTGAGTATGTAATACTTGGTTCCGTTTGCCCACATAATTATTTATAGATCCAAACTTCATCCATCTCAACACACAGGGGATCAAGTATTACAACAGCTCCAAAACTTGCTCTCATCCCTCCTAGTCTGCAGTAAACATAAATTCTAGAAATTAACAGCAATAGTCCTCTGATTGAAAATTCTTCATCTCCTACTGTGAAGAAAATTTTAAATCTACTGACTTAATGAGCAAATTAGGCTTCAATGAATTATGTTGTAACTCTTTTGGGAAGATTTGGTGTTTTTGGAAAGATAATATTTGAGATAAAGTTATTTAGGATCAGATCCAATAGATCACTCTTGAAGTTATTGCATCAATACTGAATGGGAGAATATTTCTCACAAAATAAGGTTTTTCCTTTTAATAAAACTAGGTTTGACCACTGCCCTATGCTTATTACTCTAAAAACTGATATTGACTCTCCCCCAAGACCTTTTCTATTCATTAACGCTTAAACTAAGAACCATACTTTTCGTGATGTGGTGAAAATGAATTGGAACACCCCTAATCATATCCTCACTGTGTGTTGGAAGCTTATTAGACTCGAGCTTCGACTGAGATAATGGAATAAAATTATTTTTGGAATGATCACCCAGAATATTAAAAATGCAGAGGATGAAATGTTTATAAAGGAGAATGCCTATGATCTTAACCCAAATGAAAGCACTAGAGCTAGAATCCTTCATATTGATTAAGAATTTTGGAGACAAAAATACAAAGAAAATGGATTGATGATGATGATAAGAATACTCAATTTTTTCATGCTACTATAAAAGCAAGAAGGCAAAGACTTGCTATACATAAAATGAAAGATGCTCAGGGAGCTTGGATTGATCAAGTGTATATATCTCAAGCTCCTATTAATTTTTTTGAACATCAATTATATGTGGAATCCTTTAATGGCATTATAATATAGTTTAAAGTTTATATCCCTTTACCATGGCATTACCATGATATATGTGGAATCCTTTGTTCTTAAATTTAAAAATGATCTTGTCTTGTGTGTTACCCGTTCTAAACATGCCCAATTCAAACTCTAAAGACATTTGGTTGTCCTAATTCGATCAGTTTACTTCTATGGTTGCTCTGAAAGATATCAAGATTTCATGGACTTCATCTTTTCACTACCATGATCAAACCCTTTACATGATAAAATCTAAATGTGACTAGATGCTTAGTATTTTTGAATTTGACTTGACTAATATTGATGGACTCTTTTGTCAGAATCATTAGTTTGTGGATTAAGTGCATTAACAATATATTCAATATAGATTGATTAATCAAAGTACGTTTTACATACATTAGATATGACTATATCTGTGTGTTTCCCTTATTTTAAAAGACTAACCGAAACTAAAGTTGACACCTTCGAACGCTGTGTGAGCATGCTTCAAACTTCTTTGCAGGTGCGAGCATGATACTGGCACCTTTTGTCAATTTTTCATGAAGCTTTGCAACCTATGTGCATCGTGCGAAGGTTCCTACAGGTAGGCTATGAACTTTTTCGCACCTGCGAGCAACACCTTCGCACCTTTGAATTGTTTGCTCCAATTTTTGTCAATTTTCAATGGAGCTTCACAACAAAATTCGCAACCAATGTAATCGAAGCTTCACAAATTTCAAGCTAGAACTTAGTTTCAATTTCACTTGGGTTCTCACACCTTTCGAACTTCGGTTCATACATCTAAAAAGATTGCTAACACATGATAAAAATTCGTTTTATCACTCTATTACTTGTCCATATACCAAGATGGATGTGTTGCAACCAGCTAATGCGCTCGTAACCAATTGGACACCAAATAACTGAAATGTATCGTCCTAATAAAAATGCAAACAAGAATATAATTGCCATATTGTTCCATTAACTGTAAAAGGTCAAAACAATATCCTCGGAAAAAATTAATTTTCTTCAAAATTTAGTAAATCCAAGACAACTTAAATCACGCATAAACAAAACAGGGTACTAACTTTGAAACAATTAATCAAAGGAAAATGTAAAGTTTTCGAACCTGATTAGAATTTGAATTGAGAACCGAGTCAAAGTTAAATCTTTTATCCCCAATTGATATTGAATCATCAGAAACCTTTGTAACCGTCGGATCTCCTCCTCTTTACCACAACCTATCAAATCAAACAAAGCAGAATTAAAACTAGAAAGCATTGATAATAATAACTTTACAAATTGAATAGAAATAGTTGATTAGTGTCAGTACCAATATTGAATAAAAAGTTATGATCAAACAGTTGATTAGTGTCAGTACCAATATTTAACATAATCTACTCAAATATTTTTTTGTATAAGACAAAATGATAACACTTTATTTAACATAATCTACTCAAATATTTTATTTATATTTCGTTAGAGAGCGTGTTGTGTTAATTTGGATACTACATATTCAAATACACCTATTGTCAATATTTTTTGTAGGTTTTTTAGTTAGCACTAAATACTTTTATGTTAGTACCTGAAGGTCCTGTGTAAGAAGTACTGGTGGGAGTAGACCACACAAGTAATGAGCGTCTCTCTTTCTCAGCGAATGTAAGCCCCTTGTTATGGCGTGGGTACCTCAGTAAACAATACCCACTGCACCACACAGTTAAGTAAATTTTAGTAGTATCAAAACATCCAGTATGTATAGGAATAATATAGGATCTTGATCTATCTTGAGAATATGGAAAGGACACCTACAACAAAATCATGAGACCACAAAACTGAAGAAAATACCTTAAAATTGAGATCGTCCACGGGGTGACAAGATGGTCCTCTGTGGCACAATACTCACCATACATGTCTTCAACTCCAACACTAACGGCAACCGTCGTACTCTCCATTCCCCTTCACGATAAATGATACACATGCACACACTAACACCTGCTATTGCTTTTCTTCACACACCAGAAGTCAAACTACATATTTCACTTCAAAGTAGAACGTGGGGCTCTTAATGCAGTACAAGGCAGTCCTAACAGATTGCTTCAAATTTGTCATTTTATTATCAAATATCTATTTCTACTAACAAAATCATATAATGGTATTATATAAAAAAACATGAATAGTGATTTTGAAATACAAAATCACGTGTATAAACCCTTTAAAATACATTAGTTATTTATGAACAAGAAAAATATAAAAAAATAGATTTGTTTAATGATACCACCCTATAGAGAGTCCGCATACACAAAAACAGAGGAGAGCCATCACCTGGTGACTCAGTGATTTTGAAAGATTTCTCCATTTCCTGCAAAAAATAACAAATCTTGAATTAGAATGTGAAGAGTGTTTATCCATATTATCATTTAACTGATAACACATGTTATTTTTCCTTTGTCCTAATTTATTTGCCAGTACTTCTTATCTAGTTTGTCCTGATATTGTCACTTATTCTAGTTTGCCTTGAAGTTTTCACCTATTGGCTAAAAGTCAGGAGTGTTTTGAGTATAACAGCAGCTCCAGAACACCAAACAAAATGAATTTAGGGCAAATCCTTCGCCTACATCTCCCAAAAATAGTTGAATTTAGGGTAACTCCTTCGCCCTCATCTTTCAAAAGCAGTTGAATCTCAACCTATCTCTCTCAAAAAAATATTGATTGTGCGGTGAAACTCATTCGTGGTAAAGAAATATACACCAAAAAATATAACCTCTCTCGCTTTGAGACTCAAGTTCTTTGAATACTAGTCAAATGATGTTATGTAAAATGCTCTTATCCTGACCATTGGCATAAATGAAATATAGACAGTTTAGAGAAACAAAGAAGAAATTTTCATTCAAATAAAATCGAACGAATGATAAAATCAAATGGAAAAAATAGTTGGGAGAAGCAAAGCCCAAAATAGAAATATATAATATATAATAGTTAGTTATGTGTGTATTTCTTCACCTTGTACCCTTCCATACTTAAACAGAAAAATTCCGTCAAATATGAAAAATTAAGATATGAGCTTAGTTTTATCCAATAATGCATAGACAACACTAAAATGGACTCCACCACTTTGACAATGAGAACCTAACACTATCCTCGGCATATATTAAGACATCAAACTCCCAAAATAAAAGAACTACACAGTACACTAACCACACGAAATCATTTGACGTTATAATACACCACAATAAACCTCAAAAACATATTTTATTTTTTCGACGTGGGACTTTAAACAATAATAATGGCGAATTCATTAGTGAAGAAGGCAAGCAACTGGCCATATATCAATTGAAGTTGTATATTTTGTAGCACCAAAAATTAGTTCTAGAGCCCGATAGTACCGTGAGAAAAAAGGGAAGAAGGCAATGTTATGGGTGGGGATTTTCATATGGGTAATTCCCCCTTGTACTCGTTTCTACTTAAAGAATTCTTTATGACGTGAATCCATGTGAAAAATGTTAGCATGAGAAATAAATTAACATTAAGTGATTCAAACTACAAACATGAGTTATGTGATTTTATATGTGAATTAACAATTTGCGATTCTCGAAAATCAAAAGATCTAAAATAAACAAGGAATTAAAGTGTGTTTGGGAACCCCATTATGAATATGGAAGAAAAGGCAATAAAAGTGGGTTTGGTTGTCACGACCCCAACCCAATAGTAGTAGGGAATGAGTGTCTTGACATGCCACCAAGGCATTCAATGTTATGGACTTAAAATATTTCTTAAAATAAATGCAACGGAAATACATTCACATGGTCATGAATCGTAAACTATTGAAAAAATGGAATTACGTCATCAGAGCTTTCTAAAAGGGAACTTCATATATATTAAAGTATGAACGGATTACAACTTGTGCCAAATTTAAAAACTTATTACTAAAGAGCCAAACATGCTCTATCTCCTAAAAACAAACGTTATATTTAAAATTATAACAAAAGAGCTCCTCAAGCTAGATCTTCAACATAGTCCTTCTACACTCCATCCTCCTGTCTAATTATTTCCTGAAAAATCGTTATTTATACAACGTCAGCTAAAAGCTGAATGAGATTTAATGTCCCGACATTCCAAGGTTTTTTCAGAAAATAGATACCTATTCAAGTCAGAAGAGAAGGCATATACATATATGGATAGGAACTTGTAGTAAATGGATATATATTTTGAAATGATAGTATATATATCACAATTGGATAGCTCAGAATAAAACGAATGCAACAATTCAAATGTGATATCTTTTTCTTTCAATCATATCATTTTAATGGCCAAGTACACTCTAATACTGTATTCTTCTACCGTATTATACCCCGGTAGTTGAGGGTCAATCGAACTAGTTCGTCACAACGCCTTATTTAGGGCACACCAGCGATAACCCAGCTGGGAAGGTCAGTCAGTAAAGAGGTCCCTTAGGCCGAATCATATTTTCAATATTCAATATCCTTTTCAATAATCATTTTAATCAGTATGTTTATATGGACAAATATATAAACATATCACAAATGAATCAATCATCGGTATCACATGAATTTTGAGAATAAAAGCAGTTCACAAAATATATATAGTTTGCATAATATCATATAATCAAAACGCATAAGGAATGTCAGAGTACTCACCTAAAATAGAGGCTCGAAAATATAGATATTGAGTCTTGGATCACACGTTAATCTAATAAATACAATAAAGGTTTAATTATGTATTCTAAATAAAGCCCAATTCTAAATTTTGTGTTTTAATCCTAAAATATCTTGTTGAAAAAGGTTACTAAAACCATTTTCTCTATTTTTTAATATTCATTCATCGTATTTAAAGAATTTCAATTCATAGTTCTTCCTAATCAGTCGGTTCCCAGTAGAGATGGAGGGTCACAGGGGCACCACTTAAATACCATCTCATCTAGACAGAACATTTCCGGATTTATTCCCAGTAGAGATGGAGGGTCACAGGGGCACCACTTAAATACCATCTCAACTAGACAGAATTTCACCGGGACTGACTTTGGAATTACTTAAATGAGATTCCATAATACGAGCAATTGCTTACAAAAATCATTTTAAAAAGAGTATATATATTTTTCAAACAAGTTGACATATTTTGAAAATAAAATCAATTTAGATTGTTTCCAAATTTTAAGTTTTGATTAGTAAAGTCTTTAGTGTATTTTACCAGCATAACTACTAAGTAAAGCTATAAAATACGAAATTAAAACTACAAAAATGAATTATAACATTTAAATAAAATCATACCTACGAAATGAATTCTTTCTTCGAAATTATAGAACTCCTTCTTAAGATATTTCCCAAGCTTTCTATCACTCTTTCTTACTATAATTCTCAAGGAATTGGTGTGAGTTTCAAATGAACCCTAAGGCCCTATTTATAGGTTTTCAAAAGTATTACGGTGTTGACACGTGTCTGGATGATAAGGTTCACTTTGGTGAGTCGTCGTTCACGTGTCGTGCAACGGATCAGCCTTGCAGTCTTGGTTTACCAAACGACGACACGTGTTTTTTCCTTTTTCTAGAGGATTTACATGAGTTTTATCCTTTCCTATAAAGGTGACACGTGTGCAGTGGATATGTTCAAAAACCGAGCACGAGGTGTCGAGGATAGGTATTAAGGGTATAAGGGTCATTTCACACATGAAGGGTATTTTGGTAATTTCACACTATATATTTTGAATATTTCTTAGAGGTCCTTGAAAATATTTTATTTACAAAATGGCCCATTCTATATTTTTATTTTAGTCCTTAAAGTTTCATAAAATTATATTTTCTACCACAAAACTTATTATATACCTTAAGATATGTCATAAGACTTCGACTTCATCCTATTTTCGATTGATTCTTCATATTTAAAAAATGGGGTTTGTTATATTGATAGCTAATAACATCACATATCTAATAATACAATATTTATAAGATAGTAAGTAACACATGAGTGTAAAAACAAACTATATACATATGAGCACATAAAAGTGGGGTCATTACATCCTACCCTCCTTATAAAAAGTTTGGTCCCCAAACTTGACTCATATTAATTTACAAACAAGTATGGATATCTCTCCTTTATTTCATCTTCCCGCTCCCACATTGCTTCTTCAACTGAATGATTTCGCCATAATACTTTGACCAGTGGAATTATCTTGGTCCGTAATATTTGATCTTTATGGTCCAAAATTTCTACCGGATGCTCAGTGTATGACAAGTCTTCTCTAACTTGAAGAGGTTTGTGACTTAAGATATGTGTTGGATCTGGGACGTATTTCTTTACCATTGATACGTGAAACACATTATGTACACTAGAGAGTTCAGGTGGTAAGGCTATTCTATACGCAACAACTCCTATCTTTTCAAGGATTTCAAAAGGTCCTATGTATCTTGGGCTCAACTTCCCTTTCTTCCCGAATCGTATTACTCCCTTTGAAGGCGATACTCGTAAGAACACATAATCTCCTTTTTGAAATTCTAACTGTCGGTGTTGATTGTCAAAATAACTCTCTTGACGGTTTTGAGCGATTCGAAGTCGGTCTTGTATCAATTTCACTTTCTCTGTTGTGATCTGAATCAATTCTGGTCCCAACAATTTTCTTTCTCCAACTTCTACCCAACATGCGGGAGAACGACACCTTCTACCGTATAGTTCTTCATATGGAGCCATTTGAATAGTTGCTTGATGACTATTATTATAGGCAAACTCCACTAATGGTAAATGATCATCCCAATTCCCCTTCAAATCAAGTACACAAGCCCTGAGCATATCCTCTAATGTTTGAATGGTTCTCTCAGATTGACCATCTGTTTGAGGATGAAAAGCAGTGCTGAAATTCAATTTTGTTCCCATGGTTGCTTGTAGGCTTTTCCAAAAGCGAGAAACGAATCTAGGGTCACGATCAGAAATAATTGAAATTGGGGTTCCATGAAGCCTAATAATTTCCCGCACATATAACTTGGCTAACTTTTCTAATGAATGGGTAATTTTAATGGCAAGAAAATGAGCAGATTTAGTTAACCTATCAATAATTACCCAAATAGAATCATTACCATTTGAACTCCTTGGTAAACCTGTCACAAAATCCATGGTAATATGTTCCCATTTCCATTCAGGGATAGGTAGAGGTTGTAATAATCCTGATGGTTTCTGATGTTCAGCTTTTACTTGTTGACAAACCAAACAGTGAGATACAAATTCTGCTATCTCCCTTTTCATATTATTCCACCAAAACACTTCTCGAAGATCTCTATACATCTTGGTATTTCCAGGATGAAATGTAAATCTCGAGCAATGAGTTTCCTCCAAAATTTGTCTCTTTAGTTGGGCATCACGTGGAACACACACTCTATTTCCAAACCTCAATATATCATCCCGTATCGCAAATTCAAATCTCTTCCCTTCAATAACCTCTTCTCTGATCTTCTTCAGTTGTGGGTCATTTACTTGTGCCATTTTGATCCTTTCCATCAACGTGGGTTGTACTTGTAAGGTTGCGATTATTCCTCCTTTGCTATAAATGCATACATCTATTTCCATACTTCTCAAATCCGCTAACAAAGGTTCCTGATTTGTAATGAGACATGCTAAATTTGTTGTAGACTTCCTACTTAAAGCATCTGCTACTACATTTGCTTTCCCTGGGTGATAATGAATATTTAAATCATAATCCTTCATCAATTCTAACCACCTCCTTTGTCTCATGTTCAATTCTTTCTTAGTAAATATATATTTCAAACTCTTATGATCGGTATAAATCTCACAAGTCTCACCATATAAATAGTGTCTCCAAATCTTAAGAGCAAAAATTATAGCAGCTAATTCTAAGTCATGGGTTGGATAATTCTGTTCATGTGGTTTTAATTGTCTCGAGGCATAAGCTACTACTTTCCCATTTTGCATTAGCACACATCCCAAACCATTTTTTGAAGCATCACTGTAAATCACCAATCCTCCTGTCCCTGAAGGAATAGTCAAAATTGGGGCAGTTACTAATCGATTCTTAAGTTCTTGGAAACTATTCTCAACTTCCTCAGACCATTCATATTTTACCTTCTTTTGTGTTAACCTGGATAGAGGTTTGGTAAAACTAGAAAATCCTTCAACAAATCTTCGATAACAACCTGCTAATCCAAGGAAACTACGAATCTCTGTTACATTAGTTGGTCTAGGCCAATCTAGTATAGCCTCGATCTTTTGAGGGTCAACCGACAGTCCCTCTTTGGAAATGACATGTCCTAGAAAAGAAACGCTAGGCAACCAAAACTCACACTTCTTTAATTTTGCATATAATTTCTCCTTCCTAAGGATTTGTAATACTAACTCTAAATGCTTCTCGTGTTCTTCAATACTCTTGGAATAAATAAGGATGTCATCAATGAAAACAACCACACATTGATCCAAATATTTCCTAAACACTCTATTCATCATATCCATAAAAACGGCTGGTGCATTAGTAAGTCCAAATGGCATCACAAGAAATTCATAGTGACCATATCTAGTACGAAAAGCTGATTTCGAAATATCATCTTCCTTAATCTTCAATTGGTGATATCCTGACCTAAGGTCAATCTTAGAAAATACTTGCGCACCTTATAGTTGGTCAAACAAATCATCTATACGAGGTAAGGGGTATTTATTCTTAATGGTTACCTTGTTCAGTTCACGATAATCTATACATAACCTCATCGTCCCATCCTTCTTTTTAACAAATAACACCGGAGCACCCCAAGGGGATATACTTGGTCTAATAAAACCCTTGTCTAATAGATCTTGTAATTGAACTTTTAATTCCCTTAATTCTAAAGGTGCCATGCGATAAGGTGATTTTGAGATTGGTATGGCTCCAGGAAGAAGGTCAATCGTAAACTCTATTTCTCTACTAGGAGGTAGACTGTGTAAATCATCCGGAAAACATTTGGAAAATGTTTTGCTATAGGGATATCTTCTAAACTAGGATCCTTTATTTGCAAATCAATAACACTTGCAAGAAATCCTTGACATCCTTTCTTAAGAAAACTATAGGCTTGCATTGCAGAGACAATACACATGGGAGATAGGACGCCAGTTCCTTCAAAACTGAATTTTGGTTGGTTAGGAATTTGGAAGGTAACTCTCTTCTCAAAACAATCTACATTAGCATGATATGATGCTAACCAATCCATCCCCAAAATGACTTCGAAATCTCTTATGTCTAAAACTATCAAATCGATAAATAGTTTATGACTACTGACATCTATAGGGCAAGATTTATATACTACTGTACCCGTCAATAAATCACCAGAAGGAGTAGAAACGTGTATGTTATGATTCAAGGGTTCGGGAATATTAGGAAAGAGATTAACGAAACGTAAAGACACAAATGAATGGGTAGAACCAGGATCTATTAAAACTTGAAAAAGCTGTGCACATATAGAAAGTATACCTGACACTACTGCATTAGAGGCCTTTGCATCAGAAAGATTAGAAATTCTACCTTGTCTGCCATGATCTTTATTGTTATTGAAAGTCTTCGTTGGCGCCTTCCCTTTGTTAGGGCAATCTCTCATTTTATGTCCCTTTTGGCCACACCCAAAGCAATTTCCAGTTTCCAGGTAACATGGTTGCCCTCTATGAATATTACCACATCGTTGGCATCTATCAACATTAAAGGGTTTATTCACAAAAGGTCGCCCTGTATTGGGTATAGTCCTAAAGGGTTTATTATTGGGGTTCCTTCCTCTTTGTTCCCCAAACTTCCTCTTCCCTTCTCTAATATGATTATATTCTTCACTGTCCTTCTCAGCTATCGTTGCTCTAGTCACCACGTCAGTATATGATGTCAACTTCAGGATGGAAATTCGACTACGAATGTTCAACCTTAACCCACGTTCAAACTTCTTGGCCTTTAAAGTATCGGTTATCACAACATGAGGTGCAAAACGGGATAACTCGGTAAACTTCGCCTCGTATTGACTAACCGTCATATTTCCTTGAACTAAACTCATGAAGTCGGCTGCTTTTTGGTCTTGTACCGTTTCAGGAAAGTATATCTCATAGAATATCACTAGGAAATCATTCCAACCTATGGGATTATTCCTTTCCTCGTATATTCTCTTAGTCATTCTCCACCAATGTTAGGCTTCACCTTCTAACATAAACGTTCCAAATGATACTCTTTGTTCATCAGTACACTTAAGAACATCGAGTATCTTTTCTATTTGCATCACCCAACTTTCTGCTTCAGTGGGTTAGGAGTACCTTTAAAAGATGGAGGAATCAACTTCTTGAACTGTTCAATAGTACATTTACTTAGTTCAGTATTCCTTGGTACTCCATTATTTACTTGATGCTCCACAATCTTTGCTAGACTTTCGATCGCCTTGTATGCACCTTCCAGTCCTTTAATACTCGAATCACTAGTTCCCATAGATGATCTTCTCTTGGTCATTTTCTACAGTCATGGAAAAACGTAAGATCTACTATACTATATCAAGATTGAAAACTAAAACACCAGTTATAAATAATATAACACATAGGGAGGGTTATCACATAAATCAGATATTTAATACTATCTCCTAAGGATTGAAACACGAAATCTATAACGTTCAAAACCTATGTTCAGTAGTCTACGGGTTCATAACCTATGCTCTGATACCACCTCTGTCACGACCCTAACCCAATAGTAGTAGGGAATGAGTGTATTGACATGCCACCAAGACATTCAATGTTATGGACTTAAAATATTTCTTAAAATAAATGCAACGGAAATACATTCACATGGTCATGAATCGTAAACTATTGAAAAAATGGAATTATGTCATCAGAGCTTTCTAAAAGGGAACTTCATATATATTAAAGTATGAACGGATTACAACTTGTGCCAAATTTAAAAACTTATTACTAAAGAGCCAAACATGCTCTATCTCCTAAAAACAAACGTTATATTTAAAATTATAACAAAAGAGCTCCTCAAGCTAGATCTTCAACATAGTCCTTCTACACTCCATCCTCCTGTCTAATTATTTCCTGAAAAATCGTTATTTATACAACGTCAGCTAAAAGCTGAATGAGATTTAATGTCCCGACATTCCAAGGTTTTTTCAGAAAATAGATACCTATTCAAGTCAGAAGAGAAGGCATATACATATATGGATAGGAACTTGTAGTAAATAGATATATATTTTGAAATGATAGTATATATATCACAATTGGATAGCTCAGAATAAAACGAATGCAACAATTCAAATGTGATATCTTTTTCTTTCAATCATATCATTTTAATGGCCAAGTACACTCTAATACTGTATTCTTCTACCGTATTATACCCCGGTAGTTGAGGGTCAATCGAACTAGTTCGTCACAACACCTTATTTAGGGCACACCAGCGATAACCCAGCTGGGAAGGTCAGTCAGTAAAGAGGTCCCTTAGGCCGAATCATATTTTCAATATTCAATATCCTTTTCAATAATCATTTTAATCAGTATGTTTATATGGACAAATATATAAACATATCACAAATGAATCAATCATCGGTATCACATGAATTTTGAGAATAAAAGCAGTTCACAAAATATATATAGTTTGCATAATATCATATAATCAAAACGCACAAGGAATGTCAGAGTACTCACCTAAAATAGAGGCTCGAAAATATAGATATTGAGTCTTGGATCACACGTTAATCTAATAAATACAATAAAGGTTTAATTATGTATTCTAAATAAAGCCCAATTCTAAATTTTGTGTTTTAATCCTAAAATATCTTGCTGAAAAAGGTTACTAAAACCATTTTCTCTATTTTTTAATATTCATTCATCGTATTTAAAGAATTTCAATTCATAGTTCTTCCTAATCAGTCGGTTCCCAGTAGAGATGGAGGGTCACAGGGGCACCACTTAAATACCATCTCATCTAGACAGAACATTTCCGGATTTATTCCCAGTAGAGATGGAGGGTCACAGGGGCACCACTTAAATACCATCTCAACTAGACAGAATTTCACCGGGACTGACTTTGGAATTACTTAAATGAGATTCCATAATACGAGCAATTGCTTACAAAAATCATTTTAAAAAGAGTATATATATTTTTCAAACAAGTTGACATATTTTGAAAATAAAATCAATTTAGATTGTTTCCAAATTTTAAGTTTTGATTAGTAAAGTCTTTAGTGTATTTTACCAGCATAACTACTAAGTAAAGCTATAAAATATGAAATTAAAACTACAAAAATGAATTATAACATTTAAATAAAATCATACCTACGAAATGAATTCTTTCTTCGAAATTATAGAACTCCTTCTTAAGATATTTCCCAAGCTTTCTATCACTCTTTCTTACTATAATTCTCAAGGAATTGGTGTGAGTTTCAAATGAACCCTAAGGCCCTATTTATAGGTTTTCAAAAGTATTACGGTGTTGACACGTGTCTGGATGATAAGGTTCACTTTGGTGAGTCGTCGTTCACGTGTCGTGCAACGGATCAGCCTTGCAGTCTTGGTTTACCAAACGGCGACACGTGTTTTTTCCTTTTTCTAGAGGATTTACATGAGTTTTATCCTTTCCTATAAAGGTGACACGTGTGCAGTGGATATGTTCAAAAACCGAGCACGAGGTGTCGAGGATAGGTATTAAGGGTATAAGGGTCATTTCACACATGAAGGGTATTTTGGTAATTTCACACTATATATTTTGAATATTTCTTAGAGGTCCTTGAAAATATTTTATTTACAAAATAGCCCATTCTATATTTTTATTTTAGTCCTTAAACTTTCATAAAATTATATTTTCTACCACAAAACTTATTATATACCTTAAGATATGTCATAAGACTTCGACTTCATCCTATTTTCGATTGATTCTTCATATTTAAAAAATGGGGTTTGTTATATTGATAGCTAATAACATCACATATCTAATAATACAATATTTATAAGATAGTAAGTAACACATGAGTGTAAAAACAAACTATATACATATGAGCACATAAAAGTGGGGTCATTACATTGGTAGACAACTTTGACAGAATATCAGGCCTATAAATATATTAGTTATTCAACAATTGAAGATTACTTAGTAACACTGAAAGGCTCAAATGGGAACTTAAAAAATACTACATAGAGGCTAGATATCACATCATCCTTCCTTCGTAATTATTAACTTTCCTGCGAAGAAGGTTTTCTGGCAATAGTACCACCCTATACGCAAGATAATAAATCAACCAGACTGATTCTTAGAGGGTCTGATGGATTCATGTACCGAATTTCACCCCTTACATCCTCAATACAAAACTCAAAATCCATGTCCTTTGCATTAAGCACCAACAATCATTAGAAGACATTTAAAA
Source organism: Sambucus nigra (assembly GCA_949130495.1). Classification (NCBI taxonomy): domain Eukaryota; kingdom Viridiplantae; phylum Streptophyta; class Magnoliopsida; order Dipsacales; family Adoxaceae; genus Sambucus; species Sambucus nigra. The sequence continues at coordinate 828,936,202 of OX422207.1, forward strand.
CAAATTGAAAAATAAATGATGTATAATCCTAGTATCACATGCATATTAGAACATAAAATTAATGTACCACTTTGATTAAAAAATAACCTCTATTGGAGGTGCAAGCTATTTCATGTAAATGTAGATTTGATTACCTTGAGAGGCGATTCAAACTCTGAGTGAATATATGGTTCCAACCACTACATTACCCATGAACTCATATCTTCTACTCCTTTTTTGCGAATACATAAAGATCTGGACATAAAACACACACCAAACATTCACTATTGTTAGAGATTTCTCAATAAACACAAAACGACTCGAACAAAATAGAAAAGTGAACTCAAAAACTTATACCTGATTGTTCAAATCAAAGGGAAAGCTTAGGAACAATATATTTTGGAACAAAATTATAAAATAGGGTTATATTTAACATTATTTAGCTTCGAATTAAAGAGGAGGATTACCTTAATATACCCAAATCATGAAACCCTAGGTGAGTTTGACAAACCCTAGGTTAGCTCTGAATTCGAGAGGAGGCTTGCCTCCATGGTGTTTGAGACATCGATGGAATTCGAGAAGAGGCCACGATTCAAATAAACCCTAAGTGTGCAAAAATCTAAAAGAACACAGAGAGCTCTGACAAGAACGCATGAGTATGGGGCTTTTCGTTTGGGTGTGTGGAGTCGGGGAGAGATTTTTTGGTTTGGGCAAAAAAATATAGTTTAGGTTTTTTATTTTCACTTTTAAAATATCGAAATAAAATTAGTAACACTTATATTATATTAGTAACGGTATTTTATGGTAAGCAATAGTAATGGGATAGTAGTGTTATTAATCATATAATTAGTCTGTTACTAAAAGAGCGTTTTGGTTTAGTGTGTCTTATCTTTCTACTGAGCTTTGAATCAGGTCAATAGGAGTTATGTAGAGGGAGTAATCAATATTTTACTATAGGGTGTTTGATTTGTTAGCATAGTAATCTGCTAGAATTTTTTACGTAACTTTAAACGTATGCCATTTCAATTTTACTTAGAATTAGAGTGATATCCATACATTATCGGAAAGATCTATGTCTTATCTTTCAAATGAGCTTTGAATCAGGTCAATCAGAGTTCTGTAGAGGGAGTAATCGATATTTTACTACAGGGTGTTTAATCTTCCAGAAAATTTTCTAATCGATTTGGTTGCCCAGTTTTGGCCTATAATTTCTTTTTGTTTAGGACCTTTGGAAATCGTCCGGAATTAATTTATGGGATTTAATTTCTAATATAAGAGAATTATATTGCAACACCAGTAGGTCTAGTTTGGGTTTTAGGCGTGGCCTACGAGGGAAGTTTAAGGGCTAAATTAATTTGGATTAATAGAGAGGAAAAATCTAAATTGAAGGATAATTCGAGGTAAGAGAATTCGAGAGGAACGAGAACTTAGACCAGTAGGGGGTAGAGAGTTTACATTCTAATATTATATGTGGAATAAAGGATACCCTTCGAGTGGTGAGAAATACTTGGGAACGTACGGTAATAAACGAAGTTATAAATTATGGAATACATTGAATATTCGGGATATAAATATACAACGTATGAGGCTTGTGATATGGGATGTGTGTATGCCATATTGTTGTTATATATATATAGGTGGATTGAATACCTATAATATGATTAAAGTAGTAATACATTAATACGTGGGGTATAAATATACTAGATATGAGACTTGTGATATGTGATGTGCGTATGCCCTATTGATATTATTGATATATACGTGGAGAAAATATCTATAATTTGATTTATTGTGTGTATGACATACCTACGCTGCTTGCTATCGAGTGGAGGTTGCGCATTATGGACGATCATATCTTGAGGAGCCTTCGGAATGATTTTGATTCGCACCACTAGAACATAGAACCTAGGTATGGGCTATTAGTGAGCACGATAGTATTAACGGTCATATGAGTGCGTAGGTATGTGCGTAGCCCATTGAGTTGGAACCACATTCGCCTTTAATAAGCGTGATTTGATATATATGGTTCATGAGAAAAGCCGAACCAATAGTCCCTTGTACAACGACATATGTACCCAAACATGATAGCAGAGTATGCATGTGATATATCACGAATATCGCATATTTACGCCCTTTATCTTTATACATTCTAGCACTTTTATGTTCTTAATGTCTATATTTATGCTCATTAACCAGACAACCTCGGATTTGGACATATATATGTTTTGCAGGGGTTAATTATGCTTTTGTAGGTATTGGAACGCTAAAAGTGAGGTTCGGTTGCATTTCGGAGAAGTTCCATCGTCGAATGCTACTTCAAGGGAAATTTGGTCTTTTTAAACTTCTTATTTTTTATGTAATGAAGTTACCAACATGTAGATCATCAAATTATCTTTCCTTGACCACTGACCGTGCGCCATTCTGACTCCGTATCAGGAAGTTATGGCCATTTCCGAAAGGTTTTGGTATTTTCTTCTTCTTCAAGGGCATTTTGGTAATTTCATACTGCATATTTTGGAGGGTTTCAAAACAGAATCATGTAGATAATTGAATTAGCTTCGCGTCGGTTCTAACCATGCCTCATTTCGATTCCGTAGGTGCAACGCGTCAAAATTGCTTCAAAGAGGAAAAGGGGGCTGTCTCCAACCCAAGGCAAATTCCAAAGCCGCGGTCGACCGCTCCCAAAAGAGAGGCCGACCGCGCCCATCAAATATGGATGAAAATTGACTTATTTTGTGTGTTTTGACTTGGTTTTGTTGGGGGTTTATTTTGGGGTATAAATATAATGTTTATTTTTTTTGTAGAGATATTTCATTTTAGATAGGATATTTTGGGGTTTTGTTTTGGGAGCTTTGGACCTTCTCCTCTTCTTTGGGTTTATACCCATTTGTATGTAAGTTACCATTCATTCATCATCTTCCTTTAATTAATGCTTTATTTCTTTGTTTAAGCTTTTTTCTCTTGATTTATTGCTTTGATTTATTAGTTGTTGGTAGTTTAATTCTTGTTTTCTTTGGTAATTAGTTGTTTTAACTTAGTTTCATTTATTTATGCTTTTAATTATGCGTAGGGGCTAATTTAGCCTAGGTTGTGTTGGATTGAACTCATCTAGGGTTGATGTGTTGCTTTGCTTTGGTGATGGAGTTTACAGGTCTATTTCGAGTGCGTTCTCCTAGTTATTATGCCTAGGGGATTTGACGGGGTATATCATGTATGCTCCGTGCTTACGACCTTGCGTGCGTAATTTTCGAAGTATTTGCTGACGCCAAAATTATATTAGACTTTTATGCAAATTTAGGGGTGTGACAACTCATGATTTAATTAACTGTCAAAACGAGACGCATTCGTAATAACTCGTCGACCCATGTAACCATTTTATACTAATTAACTCGGGTGAGGGATATTCGACGCAACTTATAGTTTTTACTCGCTTTCTTAATCTAACTTTATTTTTCCTCGCCTAGATTAAACATTTCTCTTTTTGTATCTTTTCCCTTTTTGTGTATAATCATCTTTTACACTTTTATTTAGGAATATTAAACCTTATAAATTCTAACAACTCATCTCTGTGAATTTTTGATACCCGACTTACCGCTATACTCACCCGTTGAGTGTAGTCGTAATTTAGAGTTTTGTATAGTTCAGGTGAGCCGAATTCAAAATGGCCGGTGCGTAGGTGACTCTCGCGCCGCGACAAAACCCTGTCTATCAAATGGCGCCGTTGCCGGGGAGTTGATGTTTTAGAATTTATTTGATTTAGTATTTCATAATATTTTCTTTCTATTTGTATTTTTTTGCCTAACATTTTTGTAGGACTTTCACATTTGAGCACTTAGAAATGCTTGAATTTTTCGGCCGCGCATATCTTTGTGAAATTCGCCACTTCGAGCCATTTTGGGGGTAAGCATGTCTTATTCCAATTCTTTCGGTAATCATTATGATAATTCTCAAAATTCTCGCAAACCTTTGACTTTTGGTCAGTACTTAGAATCCCAAAAAATTGAAACATCTAAAATGACTTTGGGCGAGTATTACGAAAGTCAAAACCTAGGTTATTGGAATTTTGATGATGATGATAATGATTTTGGGCCTCTACCTCCTTATAATAGGAATTTTGAAATGAATTGCAATAGTTTTCAAAATTCCTATAATAATGAGTTTAACTTTAGTGTCGCTAATGATTTTCAAACTCCTTATTTTCAAGCATCCTCACCTCGACCTATGACTTTCGGCGAGGGTTTGCTTATGCTTGAGAACGAGAGGTATGAAGAATGTTATCGGGAAGAAAATCGTTGTTGGGAGCCAGACTTGGATTTATTATTCGAATCCGACAATGATTTCTCTTCCGAGACTTTTGAAGTCAAGGAATGTTTTGAACCAAGTGAGGTTTTGTGTGCCTACTTTGGAACAAACCATTCGTCACTTGGCCCATCTTGTAATTGAGAATTAAAGCGAGGATGAAATGCATGTAGTATCCATTTGCAATGAAATGATTTCTTCTTTGGATCCCAAAGAAGAAAGTTTCATTGAAAATGATCATATCTCTTTTGAAATTCCAACTTTGAGTGATGATAACTCATCTCTTGAGTTTTAATTTCTTTCCTCCCCCTTTTCATTTTCTATTATCACACCGTCACATGTACCCGATGAATCGGTGCCGAACTTTGAAACGTTCAACCCTTTCACCGACGAGGAGTACTTACTCGAGTTACTTTCCATGAAGGCATCTTTGCCCTTATGTGCGCTACCTTCCACTCCGCTTGCTAAATCTTTGGGAGGATATTCTGCTTTTCTCGGTCCCCACATGTTTTTGTCACCCGTTCAATCCAAATCCCCCATCGTCCCTCCAAAACTTTTAATTGACGATGGTTCATTTCTTCCGCCTTACACATGCCTTCCATTGTTCAAACGAAATTCATATTTTTCGGAAGGCATGCTTGAGAGTGAGGGTACACCGATTATCCTCTAAAGTCAAATCATTTTTGCGTTGGACCCTCAGTTATTTAGACTTCTAGTGTACAGTTAGTGTGAAGCCTAAATAGTAGGTTCTATATAGTTAGCTTTTTATTCTTTCTTTCTTTTTATTTTTCTTTCCTTTTTAATTTAGTCTAGTGTAATTAGTTAACTTTTTGTTATTTATTTTTGCTATGCTCGGTACTAACTTGTTTTATAGATTCTTTGGACTTGTTCTTATGGGGATCGCTCCAATTTTGGGTAATATCGCTCGTTTCCTCTCTTTAACTTGGTTCTTAATTAACATTGAGGACAATGTCAGGTTTTAAGTTAGGGGGTGTGGGATATTCTATCCATTTCTTTATTTAGTCCATGTTTTTGCTCACATATTAGTTACTTAGTATGCTTTTCTTAGAAAAATTGAAAATTTCAAAAATATTTTCTTTCTTTTTCTCCTTTATTGGGCATTTTGCCTTTGTTTTCGATGATAAATTTCAATAATTGCCCGATCCATTAGACAACCCAACGATGCATGTTCTCGATTTTAGAAGTTATTAGACTTTAGTCCTCCATTATTGATATTATGAATAACTTCATGAATTAAACTTTAATCCCATGAGCACGTGCATTTTTCTTGTTATATTGATTTAAGATTTTTATAACTCGGTAATCTTTTGTTGCATTGTATATACTTACACCGAGTAAACTTTGTACCTTTCGTTGATTGTGAGTGTTATACACTATTCTTTCCTCTTTGAAAACGTTGAATTCATTGGTAATCTCTCTACTCTTTCATTGATCATTCATTAATTGAGTTCATACTTGAAATGTGTTACTTGATCTTGATTTTCATATTTTGTTTTGACTCGAGAATTGAGTAAACTTTTAGAAATGATCATAGGCCATCTTTGTTATATCACCCATATTAGCCTTGACCTCACCGTATATGTTTACCCTAGTCAACCCCTTTGATCCTAAATATTAGCCTTTCGTTTCATAACCCAAATTCCCATAACCAACTCCAAATTGGAGTTATATACCATACATACACCTTACATACCCTTGTTTGGAATGTTGCTTGGGATTGAATGTTGTTGTTGTGTTGATGTTGCAATTTAGGAGTATGAGAGTATGAAAAGTAAAGAAAAGAGATGTGAAAAAAAGAGATGAAAAAGAGAAAGCAAAAAGCAAAAGAAAACAAAAGAAAAAAATGAGAAAAAGAAGAAAAGAAAAGAAAGAGAAAGTTGTCAATGTTGTGTATATAGTTCAATAAGCTTTGATTACTCTCCCTGACGATATATCTAATGCCTTTTTGGAACTCGTTTTCCAATTTCGATATTGTCCGCGTTTTCCCATTATCCCGAGTTTTCATTCTGAACACTTTGAATCCGTTCACACATATCCTTAATTTTGTACCCTAGCCAAACCTACATTACAACCCTATACAAGTCCTATGTGATCTTAAGTAGATGTAATTGAAAGGTTTAAATAGTTTTGATAATATGTGAAAATACATTTCGCCCCTTTTAATGAGCGGTATCCTTTCATTGAGATTACATTTTTCATTTTATATATAGCGTTCTTCATATGTGACATGTGTGCGACCTAGTTTCCATTTACATTTACTCCTTATCCCCGCATGTCCCGTGTGTTAGCTCCCTGTTTCGAGTGAATTCACTTTATGAGTGTAATGCCCATGAGGATTAAATATATGCTTTCTTTAATGTTTATCCGATTTATATAAGTTTTTGCCAAATCACACTTTACATGTGCTCGCTCCCCTCCCACATTTTAAGGTTTCAATTATATGAGGTGCATTCTATAATGTTAATGCTTCGAACTTTTGTGTGAATTCATTCACTTTGCTAATAATGCATATGAAATCTTTTTCGCTTTTTTTAGGCTTGTCTTATGTTGGTTTGGGCATATTTTGAAGAAATCATATGATGTTTGTGGGTATCATTCTTGAAAACCCTCACGAGACGACACTCGTCCACTAGGGTAACCTAGGGGTTTAACGGCTTATTGCATATGCTAAATGCAATCGTGTTCCCTACGAAAGTGGTAATTATATTTTGATGCATATATACATTTTGTATTTCCTTTTGTGGACTGGTTTTGTTTGTTTCATCACTAATGACTAGCAATGTATAAGTTAGGGGGGTGATACATCATGAATATTGCATATTTACGCCCTTTGTCTTTATGCATTCTAGCACTTTTACGTTCTTAATGTCTATATTTATGATCGTTAACCAGACAACCTCGAATTTGGACATATATATGTTTTGCAGGGGTTAATTGTGCTTTTGTAGGTATTGAAACGCTAAAATTGAGGTTCGATTGCATTTCGGAGAAGTTCCGTCGTCGAATGCTACTTCAAGGGCAATTTGGTCTTTTCAAACTCATTACATCAAATTATCTTTTCGTGGCCACTGACCGTGCGTCATTCTGACTCCGTATGAGGAAGTTATGGCCATTTCCGGAAGGTTTCGGTATTTTCTTTTTCTTCAAGGGAATTTTGGTAATTTCATACTGCATAATTTGGAGGGTTTCAACAAAATCATGTAGATAATTGAATTAGCTTCGTGTCGGTTCCGACCACGCCTCATTTCGATTCCGTATGAGGGAGTTATAGCTGTTTTCGTGCAACGCGTCAAAATTGGTTCAAAGAGGAAAAAGGACCTGTCTCTAGCCCAAGGCGTATTCCAAAACCGCGGTCGACCGATCCCAAAACAGAGGTCGATCGCGCCCATCAGATATGGACGAAAATTGACTTATTTTGGGTGTTTTGACTTAGTTTTGTTGGAGGTTTATTTTGGGGGTATAAATAGATTTTTTTTTTTGGTAGAGATATTTCATTTTAGATAGGATATTTTGGGGTTTTGTTTTGGGAGATTTGGCCCTTATCCTCTTCTTTGGGTTTATACCCATTTGTATGTAAGTTACTATTCATTCATCCTCTTCCTTTAATTAATGCTTTATTTCTTTGTTTAAGCTTTGTTCTCTTGATTTATTGCTTTGATTTATTAGTTGTTGGTAGTTTAATTCTTGTTTTCTTTGGTAATTAGTTGTTTTAACTTAGTTTCATTTATTTATGCTTTTAAGTATGCGTAGGGGCTAATTTAGCCTAGGTTGTGTCGGATTGAACTCACCTAGGGTTGACGTGTTGCTTTGCTTTGGTGATGGAGTTTACAGGTCTATTTCGAGTGCGTTGTCCTAGTTATTACGCCTAGGGGTTTTGACGGGGTATATCATGCATGCTCCGTGCTTACGACCTTGCATGCGTAATTTTCGGGGTACTTGTTGACACCAAAATTATATTAGACTTTTATGCAAATTTAGGGGTGTGACAACTCTTGATTTAATTAACTGTCGAAACGAGACGCATTCGTAATAACTCATCGACCCATGTAATCATTTATACTAATTAACTCGGGTGAGGGATATTCAACGCAACCTATGGTTTTTACTCGCTTTCTTAATCTAGCTTTATTTTTCCTCGCCTAGATTAAACATTTTCCTTTTTGCATCTTTTCCCTTTTTGTGTATAATCATCTTTTACACTTTATTTAGGAATATTAAACCTTATAAATTCTAGCAACTCGTCTCTGTAGATTTTTGATACCCGACTTACCGCTATACTCACCCGTTGAGTGTAATCGTAATTTAGGTTTTTGTATAGTTCGGGTGAGCCGAATTCAAAACGACTGGCGCGTAGGTGACTCTCACACCGCGGCAAAACCTTGTCTATCAGCATGCACCGCAGTTGTGCCTAGGGGTGCCGTACTAGTACATATATGTAATGGATGGTAAATATATATACCTTTGATATGTTTTACAGTATGCACCGCAGCTGAGTCTGGGAGGTGCCGTGTTATATATATATATATATATATATATATATATATATACTTGTGACGTTATCTACTGTGTGAAATTAGTAGACGAGAAAGATAGTGAAATCTGATTTAACTTAAGTATGTGAACACTTAATCCTAAGATTTGAAAAGCCTTGCCCATCTTAAAGAAAAATGGATATATATTTAATAAATGTATTACGTGGAAATACCGGTGGACGCTATGAGTTATGGGCAACAGACTTATGATTTCAAACTAGTTAGTTGTGCGTATCTAAACTAAAATTAATCTGAATATTAGGGTCGAGGTAACATTCCGAACCAATGTATATGGAACAACTATTGGGGTCGGGTAACATTACGAACCAATAGACCTTAATGTGTGATACAAGGATATAATAGCAGAGTGTGCACTTATAGTATATATGGTGTGTAAAATATATACAACACGAATAATCTACTTATGTGTGCTAGTAGAGAGACGAGATAGTATGTATCTAAAGAACGATTAATCTACTAAAGATTAATTAGTAGGGAACTTAGATAGTGTATATCTATATAATGATGCAGCTACTAATGTGTGAATAGTAAGAAAATAGTGAATATCTAAAATAAAGTTTAAGTAGATAAACTTAAACGGTAAAGCTTGAACAATAGCCTATGTAGAAAGGGTAACTGGGGTTTAATAATAACATAAGAGAGATGTTAATTATTAAGGGTATTCGATAGCGTACTGTATGGGCGGTACGAAGGAGCTAGATTGATTTGGGTTTATTGGATACTGTCTGCCTAGTTAGATTGGCTAGAATTAACTAGGTGGGGTTGAGTAGCAAACGTTAGGTGCGCATTATAGATGAGAGATGAGGAACTCAAGGGAGTGTTCGCAACCTAGCATGTGTATCTAATAACTGTTCATTTAAACTGTTATTTAAGTACTAGCTAAATGTTTTTAAATGATTTTTACTTGGGCTCTGACCCGTACTTGCAAAATCTTTTTCCAAAAACTTTTAGGTGTCCATCCATAGGGATGTCAAATAGGATGATCTATTTTAGGGATGCGTAGCTGCAACACTTGTGGATGTTTGCAGGATTTGGACTTGGAAGATTCAGTTACTTCACTCCTAGTGTAGGTTGCAAGGTAGTATTTTATTCGGGCATGTTGCCCATAATTATTTCATTTATGACAGTCAGACCTTTTATTCAGACTTTTATTCAGGTTGGACTTTATACTGGATTTTGTAATCGATGGTTTATTCGGTATTATTTTATTTCAGTCTTTTATATTGTGGATGGATTTATATTACTATTGCATGGGATGTTTTTTATGTAATAATGTCCTGTTTTTGTTGATTGTTAAATAAAAAGATTAAAATTTTGACATCGACTTTTTGAATACTAGGTGGTTAGTAACGTTTTAAAAAGTTTTTGATAGTGATGCTAAGAATGAACCAGGTGAGAAACCTATTTTAATTGGATATATGATTAATCACCCGGTATTTAATTAGGCAGGGTGTTATAATATGATTATGAACACGCTATATATTTTCTTTTATTATATAAAAAGTTTGTTATTTCCAATCAACGATTATTGTTTCCTTATCTGAAATAGTTTATTAGTATGTCAAATATTACAAAGCTTGATCTTATTATGCCAGGCGTATCTATAAATAGTTATCTTCCATTAATTATGGATGTTAAAATTCATTTTGATGCAATGAATTTGGGAGATATTATTAAAGTATAAAATAGTGTGGACCTGCAAGATCGTGCTAAAGCCATTATGTTTTTACTCCACCGTATCCATATAGGATTAAAAATTGAATATCTCATTGTAAATGAACAACAAATCTATTATAACCCTGAAGGTTTAAAGCAACATAATTCCGGTAATAAAAATATTGTAAATGCACCATATCACCAAAAGTGAAATGCTATGAAGCCAAAGCAAGAAAATAGAGATAGCGTGGAAAAAGAATATGATAATATGTTATCGGTGTGGAGTGAAAGGTCATTGATCAATAGCGTGTCGTACACTAAAATGTCTGGTGGAATTATACTAGGCATTAGTGAAAGATAAAGGGAAAGATGTTAAAGTAAATTTCATGATATTTTTTACTCTGATGGAGCCGTTGACATTACTGGCCATGAAGTGTTAGATTTATTTGAAGATCCTTATAGTAGAATTGGTAATTTAATTAGCGATGAGTATGTTTCCACCAATTAGATTTGTTTTTAATCCTTCGTGTTTATGTACAAGTTAGTTACACTTTTGGCTTGTAGTATTGCAAATTTCTTATCATGACACTTATATATATATATGAGCGTTTTATCCTTTTCATTTAATATAAAACAAATATCAAATAGGATCGTTTAAATTAGGAAATGATGTTGAATATGTATGTCACATTGAAAGTGAAACAATCCATACAATCCTCCAAAATTGAAAATATATTTCAAATTAACATTATCTGAATCTAATGTTAACACAATATCAAGTTTTTTTTTTCAAATCTAATGGAGGGATCTGGAGTAGATAATAATTTGTTATCATGTGGTTCAAAATAAGATATTAGTAGCTTTTAGTATTCAAGCTTATTTATAAGAAATCTCTCGAGTTTTAAACATATTTGCTGCAATGGGTACCACACTGAGACAATAAAATGAGCATGATATGGAGTATCTCTGCATTACCTCAACTATCTTAGAAAAAATCAAATACTTGAGAAACTTCCCGCTTTGTCTTATGGATTACATCACACAAATTTTAGAATTATAGAATCTTATGTGGACCATAAGTTTAGTGATAATAATAAATTTATGCTTTGGCATAATCGTTTTGGTCACCTAAGATCCAATATTATGCGTAGAATTATTGAGAACTCGCGTGGCATCCGTAAACAACCAGAAGATTCTTTTGTCAAACAATTTAAATGTACTATTTGTTCTTAAGGCAAAATTAATTCTCATGCCATCCCCATAAAAAAATAGTATCGAGTCTAAAATTTTCTTAAAACAAATTCAAGGGGATATTTTTTTATCATATTCACCCTCACTGCGAACCATTCACATATTTTATGGTTCTCATAGATGCATCTATGAGATGGTCATATGTATCTTTACTTTTAACTCGCAATGTTGCATTTCCACACTTTATTGATCAAGTCTTAAAGTCATAATCACACTTTTCAGACTACCGTATCAAGTCAATTCGCTTTGATAGCGCAAGTGAATTTACATCCCATACTATTAATGACTATTGCATGTTCGTAAGAATTAACGTTGAACATCTAATTGCTCATGTCCATACCCAAAATGATTTAACATAATCCATTATTAAGTGTTTCTAATTAAATGATTGACCTATGCTTATGAGAACCAAGTTCCCACTATTTGTCTGGGCACATACCATATTTCACGATGCAACATTTGTTCATCTCCGACCAACTTCTTATCATCAATACCCACATTTTTTTAACTTGTATTACACCGTAAACTAAATATTTCCCAATTAATCACTCTTGGATGTGTTTTTCAGGTCCCTTTTTCACCCACACGATGCACTAAGATGGGTCCACAATGTCGATTAGGCATTTGTGTTGGTTTTGATTCACCTAAGATCATCAGTTCTCTTAAACTTTTAACCGGTGATATTTTTATTGCACGCTTTGTGGATTCCCATTTAGATGAGAAAGTTTTCCTATTTTTAGGTGATAGAATAAGAAATTAATAGAATGGAATGAACTTACTTGGAATACGTAAAATATGTCTCGTTTTTATTGTTGCACTTCTCAATATGAAATAGAAACACAAATGATCACTTATCTCCAAAAGATTATCGATTGTCTGATGCATTTATGGATGCAAAAAAAGTAACTATATTATATATAGAAGCTAGAAATGCTCCTTCTAGATTTGATATTCCAGTTGAAAAACCCTAAGAGTGTGGCAGGAAATGAATCGGTTAAGACATGCTTAAAGTGTGGGTGTCCAGTTGATTCAAAAGATTAGTTACTCGCAAAAGGTGGACAAAATGGATAACTAATACTCCTAAAGAGATTATATAAAGAAATTCCACGATGTCTAAAAAATTACTCCTGAAGAAGAACAAGTCCTTGAAGAAACACATACCCTAAAGTGGTAGAGGTACCTAACAAAGAAATTTCTATAAATTATGCATGCACTAGAGAATTGTGGAATCGTAAAGAAATTATCATCAATGATATATTTTAATTTACAGTAGCTACTAAAATCATATAAAGTGATTATATTGAAAATCAATTTATTAATGAATGTCAATAAACATGTGATTGGCCAAAATGGAAATATGTAATTTAAGCAAAATCATATTTAATTGCAAGACGAGAAGTCTTTAGACCTGTAGTACAATCACCTAAAAATGTAAACTATGTAGGTTACACATGGGTGTTTATAATAAAATGTACTAACAATAAAGAGGTGGTTTGATACAAAGCCCGACTTGTTGCATAAGGTTTCCCATATATACCTGGGATTGATTATGACGAAACCTACATTTAGATATATAACTAGTCTCGTGGTCTCAAAATTACTCGGCATGCATATAATGGATGTGGTAACAACATATCTATATGGAATTTTAGATACAAACATCTATATGAAAGTACCTAAAGGATTTAAATTGCCAAAAAACCATGTAGTATGTACTCAATTAAGCTCAAGCGGTCATTACATGGATTTAAAAATATGGAAGAATGTGGTATAACCGCCTTAGTGAGTGCTTAGTGAAATAAGGGTATATTAACAATCTTATATGTTCTCATGTATTCATTAGAAAAACTAAATCTGGATTTGTTATCATTACAATATATGTCGATGATATCAATCTATTAGGTACTCCCTAAGAGCTCACAAAAGCATATAGATATTTAAAGAAGGAATTTGAGATGAACGGTATCGGAAAAATAAAAATTATCTTGGCTTGTAGATCGAACATAGTAGAAATGGAGTAACATAGTAGAAATGGAGTCCTTATCAACCGAACAAATTATACTAAAGATCCATAAGCGCTTTAATATGGATAAATGTCATCTAATGAGTTCTCCAATGGTTGTTAGCTTATTTGATAGTAAAAAGGATCCATTTTGTCTTAAAGAATACATTAAAATGATTATTGGCCCTAAAGTACCATACCCCAGTGCTATTGATTCCCAATTATACTTAATACAATGTAATAGACATGATATTTCATTTTTAGTTAATTTATTAGCGAGGTTTAGTTCTAAAAGAACTCGACGACATTGGAATGGCATCAATCACATTATGATATACCTTTGAGGAACAATTAATATGAGTTTATTTTACTTGAAGAATTATATAAACATCCACAATTAAAAGGATATCCATATGTTGGATACCTTTTTTTATCCTCACAAAGATTTTCCACATACATGGTATATATTTATGTGTGGTAGTGTTGTAGTTTATTGGAATCTACAAAGCAAACACTAGTATCCACATCATTTAACCACTCATAAATACTTACACTCCATAAAATAAGCCGTGAACGTGTCTGGTTGAGATCAATAATCCATCACATTAAGTACATGAAAATTGCCTCCAGTCGTAGATATTCCAATAATAGCACACGAAGACAATGCTACTTGTATTTTCCAAATTATAGTAGGATATATCAAGGATGAAATAACAAAATTCACCAAAGTTCTTCTGCACGCATGAGCTCCAGAAAATTCATGAAATTGATATTCATCAAATTTGTTTAGATGATAACCTTGTTGATTTTTTCACTAAATCATTACCAACATCAACTTTTAAGAAGTTGGAATATGGTATCGACATGCGATGAATATATAATCAATCTTGTTAGATTAATGGTAGTTTAATAGGGAGAGTGTCAGTTATTTTTTACATCATGAACATTGTACTCTTTTTCTTTTACTTAGGTGTTGTCCCGTTGGGTTTTACTGGCAAGGTTAGTGTTTGAGGAGGTGCCAAATGTCATAGTACCATAACCCGACCATATCATAATCTTCCTCGGTGACGAGCTCAATATGGTAGCAATGAGTGGGCATAGCTTGGTTCTAAATTAGGAAAGGGGCTATTGTTATTCCCTCAGGTATGTCGACTACGAAGGCCAGGGTGGCAAAGGCATCAACAAGGTTGTTCTTTGCATGAGTCAAGTAGTGGAAGGTGACATCTTTGAACTGGGAGGCCCACTCTTCTAGGTGGGTATGAAAGGGTATGAGCTTATCATCTTTGACTTTCCATTTTCTAAAGATTTGGCCGACGATGAGGGAAGAGTCTATGTAGACGTCTAGGTGCTAAATTCTTTTTTTAGGGTGATCTTGAGGCCTGCAGTGCATGCCTCATACTTAGTCATGTTATTAGCGTAAGGGGAGTTTAGTTTGATGACAATGGGGGTGTGAGAGTCATCAGGAGTGATCGGGAGTATCTCAATGCCGTATACTTTCTTGTTGGCAGCTCCATCAAATAACATTTTCCATCTAAGGTCATCTTGAGAGGTGCAATGAGTATTTTCATCCAGGAATTCAAAGCCCAAACATTGGTTCCTTTCATGGGGTAATGATCAAGGTAGTCGGATATGGCTCTGCCTTTCATAGCTTTTCGCGTGTCGTACACAATATCGAACTCGGCTAGCAACATTAAAAAATAGGCAATACAGTTGGACAAATAGGGCTTTTATAGTAGGTACTTGGTGGGCTCTATATGGGATACTTGTCTGATGAGGAAGGCAAGCATGTAGTTCCATAACTTCTGCATGACCCAGACCAGGGTGACACATGCTTTCTCCAAAGCAGTGTAATTAACTTTGTATCCGGCCAATTTTTAACTAGCGTAATAAATGGATATTTCCTTGCGGGATTCTTTAATGTATTGGATTAGCAAAGTCCCTGTAGCAATAACTGTTATGGTAAAGTATAAGAGAAGGGGGAGGCCTGGCTATGGAGGCATAAGCACCGAAGGTTGGGTGAAGTATCCTTAATTTGATCAAAGTTTTTTTAGCAAGCTTGATTCCAGACTTTAGTTAAATCCTTTCGGAAAAGTTTGAAAATGGGTTCGCAAATTGACATCAGTTGGCTGATGAACCGATTGATGTACTATAGTTTACCTAAGAATCATCGAACTTCCTTCTCCATCCATGGTGGTGGTATATCAAGTATGGCTTTCAACTTGGAAGGTTCTGCTTTAAATCCTTTCTCACTGACCATGAATCCCAAGAATTTTCCTTTTGTGATGCTGAAAATGCACTTTTGTGGATTTAGTCGCACGTGGTATTGTCGCAGTCGATCGAAGAACTTTCGAAGGGAATGAATGTGACCTTCTCGAGTCTCAGACTTTATGATCATGTCATCTACGTAGACTTTGACCTCCTTGTGAATAAGGTCATGCAGGATGGTGAAGGTTGGTAACCCAGGCCATGTGTAAGAAAGGCCTCCTTCAAGACTATGGGCTCAAGGATCCATTGTTGGCGTCTCCCTATCCCCATTCGAGCATGAAGTGCATGTTCTTGAACATCCGAATCACATTGACGTTGTCATGATGGTTATGTTATGAATAAACTCAATCTTTGAAATTATTTTCTGCTCGAAGGGGAAGTGGATAAACTCTAAAGCCAGGGATGAGCATGTCATTTATCCCATACTGAATTTTTAATACTAGATGCTAGTATTGGCATTGTCTGTACTATCGTCTTCCCTCAAAATGGTGATAACCTAAACTTTGACGAAGAATTTCAGTTTTTGATGAAGAGAAAAAGATACCCCTCGGATGATGTGGAGCCTTGGACAACCAAGGGGTAGATTAAAATATGCAGGTATGCCAATGACTTGGAACTCGATGAGAAAATTGATAGGGCCAACCCCTATTGTGAGTTTTTGGACCCCATTTCTTCTCGGTGGATATTGTTGTAAGCACACATGGCGAAGAAAGTGGGAGTGAGATCACTGACTTTCAATCCTAAGCAACTGAAGGTTCTGAAAGGATAAAAATTGAGAGTGAATCCGTTATCAACAAGCGAGAGTGGGACTGTATTTTCCAAGAATTCAATGGACATATTGAGGGCATTATTATGTTCATGGCCGATCTTTGGTATCTTTTTTTCGAAAAAGGAGAGGAGTCTAGAAGAGGTCAAGAACCCAATTTGATGAAGAGTTTTATCAAAGCATTTCGCTGCATCTAGAAGGACATGAAAAGCCCCTATATGATGATATTGTCTTGGGTCTTTTTGAGCTGGTCAAGGACTTTGCTCCCTTTAATGGTTATTTCTGGCATGGAAAGTTCTTCGGCAACTCCCTTTCTTTTATCAGTCTTGGTCACATGAGGAATCAAATCTTTATAGTGTCTCTCTGACCTAGTTATGTGATTCACTGAGGCAGGAAAGAACAAGAACCCTGTATCTTCATCTACCTCTGGCTGAATGGCCACCTTATTGATTTTCCCCAACAAATCTTCGAAGGATATCATTCCACACAGGCTGGCTTTTTTTCGACTGGGTTCGTCATATGAACTATCAAAGTCATCCCCCATTTGGTGGCGATTATGTCCTCTTGCAAAGAGAAATGAATACATCTAATAACCTCGACGTCTTCATCGTACAACTCTTCCCACTCAACGGGGAGGTGCAGGAGTGAAGGGACCAAACGTTCCTAAAGTTTAAAAACGGTGAGTAGCTCATAAATGCTATAAATTTCACTTGTCTATCAAAATTCATCGGCCATTATCTGTACCACATCATCTAGACTGACTTTTTAACAAGTACCTCCCATTCATCTGATTCCCGAGCCCACTTTCGGGCTTTCATGAACAAGCCACTGAATTTATGATAATCAACAGTCATCTCGGTGGGAAATTTCAGCCCAAACTTTAAGAATTGATTCAAATAGTTGGTAACTCCTTGTCTTTCCCTTCAAATTGGGTGCAGACGGCAATGCAGACCCTTATAAGGAGTGACAAAGCTTGATCAGTGAAGTAGGTAGGGTGTAAGAGAAAATATAGGCAAACCTTGAGTGATTTAGGTGATATTATAGGTACGATGGGTTCTTTACTGGGCATGATTTCAGTAGATTGGTCAAATTTTGGCTCACTTTCTAGAAATATGGCATTTATATGAATTGAAAGTTGGTTATGAGTGGTATTTCCTTTAGGATTAGCTAGTGGGGCAATGATACCCCGGTCAATTAGGCCTTGGATCACATTCCTAAGATGGAAACATTGGTCGGTAGTATGACCAGTGGGACTAATGGAAATCATAATGGGCATCGAACTTGAAGTTTTTAGGGAGTGAATTTGCTGATGGACGGGGGTATAAGGGTTTGGTTAGGTTTTGGCTCAACAGGGCCTGGTAGAATTTGGACAGGGGATTATAGAGCTCAGTGTACTATTTCTTAGTAAGACTAGGGCGACTTTTCGGTGCCTAAGAGGTAGCAAGTTGGGAAATGTTATTGATGGTTGAGATTGTAGCACTGGCGAACTTCTCATACTTTTGTGGAGTGAATTCTCCAATCACTTTCTTTAACTCAGATTCGACTTTGGTAATACCCTCATTAATTTCTACATAAGCATCTCGAAGGGCTCGAAAGTGTGGGTAATACTTTCCTCCCATGGATTCTCGGATATAAGACAAGAAGTTCTTCTTCACGATACTGACTTGTTCTTCCTTAGAGGGTCTGTTGGTCATGGTAGTAGCTTTCTCTCTCAACATCCCTATGAAGATACTGACTATTTTCCCAGTATTTTGCTTAAGAATCTCTATATCTTGGCGTGCAACCTCTAGCTCCTCATTGTACTTTTACTGAGACATGAATTCTTGTGCGATATTCTCCTAACTACGGATTCTAGATTCTTCAAGGGATAAAAACCACTAAAGGGCACTTTATTTCAAAGTCTGCTGAAACATCTGGGCTATTATTTATTTGAAGGCATCGAGGAGGGTCATGGATCGGTAATAGCTGCGAAGGTGAACAATTGGGGGTCCGTTTCCCCCAAACTTCTCGATGTCTGGCATCTTGAACTTCTCTGGCAGTCTGACTTTGGGATAGGGAGACATATGGGTGTAGTCCATATAGTTCCTCGATATCTTGACTTAGTCAAACTTCTTTGTTAACATTTTGAGGTCTTTCTTAACCTTGTTCAGTTCTTACTCCTTAGAATTCGTGGGTACTAGCAGGTTAGCCCCTGGTTGGGCAAGGTTCGATATAGGGAGTTGAGCTGGAGGTGGCCCATTGACAGGCGGTGCATGAAAAATATGTTGATACTCTTTTAGGACCTAGATAGGCTCCGGAGTGTGTGGACCCATGACAAGAGGAAAAAAATCTCAAGTTTTTTGGGACTCTGGGCCCGGTAACACTACATCTCATGAACCTCGATTTAAAGGTTGTCAATCTTGGCGATGAGTTGGGCTAAGATGATCATCATATCGGGCTGCACACTCGGTGCTGGGTTAGTGTTATCTATGAAGAGCTTGTAAAGGTAAATCCCAAACTCGAATGATTTAATAGAAGAATCGACAGAGCTTCGGGGCAGTTTGGCAGAAGATCGAAGCCAATAGGGAGCCAGTCTAAAATCGGGTATGTGATCGACCTGAGGGGGAAAACGATTCGAATTTATTTTCTTAAGAAGGAAGGAGATTTTTTTTTGGTATTTTTGAAAAAGGAGGGAAAAGGGGAAGGAATCTCAGCATGATTATTATTAATGTTATTGTTAGGTTCTCACTTGTATTAGGTTTGCTTAAATGCAGAAAAAATACCGTACAGGACCCGAACCTGGAAAAATAGGGTTTGGAAATATGTAAACACAGTTGGACTTATTTACAGGCTCACGAACGGGGTACTATTTTGAAAAAAAAATGAAATAATGCAAAAATTTGGGCAATACGTTGACCCGGAGTTTCGACAGAGTTTCGCATGGTAACCGACAAACAAAATATGAGTGCCCTAGGTTTAGCACCTATAAAAGGTTTATGCAATTGTTGGGTTAGTGTAAGAGTTCGCCCCTTTGGCATGACTTCCACGATATACCTCTTGCCTATAAGGGCAATCATTCATCGGTATGTGTGGACACGCCATTTGATATAGTTGAATGTATGTGAATTGCCTCACTATATACCTCGTGGGTAATATGCATGAGAGCAAATTCTATATACTCGATGTAGTTGAACAAGTTCACTGTTATATACCTCTTGTCGTGAGTTAGGTCAAGCGGTACGATATGGGAGAAA
This sequence comes from Sambucus nigra, assembly GCA_949130495.1. Lineage (NCBI taxonomy): Eukaryota > Viridiplantae > Streptophyta > Magnoliopsida > Dipsacales > Adoxaceae > Sambucus > Sambucus nigra. Next base: position 828,956,227 of record OX422207.1, read on the forward strand.
CCGTTCGATATACGTAGCAGATACGAGGCCAATGGAGGTAAAAGTCATATCGCTTAAGCTAACTGCGACCCGCAGGACCTGCACCCATCATAAAGTGACCCCCCGGTATGGGATAAAATTTTGGTCAATATTGCCAGGTGATGTAGTGTGTAAAAATGCACGAGTCTTAATTAACATATTATGGAGAGAGAGTATTTTTTTTTATCATTTTTTATTTGCATAATGAGTAAAGGGAGTACTACACTAATGAGGGAGCATATACAAGTAAAAGTAAATCTAGCATGAAGTATGGGGACTACACTACGCATTTACATGTAAGTGAGTGTCATGTGAATATTTACAAGTGGGTGTGCGTGATAGTGAGCCTATACATGGATCAACTATAAGGGATGTGTGATATGTGTAAGTGAGCAAGGAGATATATACAAGTGTGAGAAGTGTGGGTGTGTGCTAGTGATGCCTAAATATGGATAGAGTATAAAGTGAAGTTAACTGTAAGTATGCCAAGTGTACATGGAAAGTATATATAAGTGTGTGAAGTGTATAAGTGGGTGAAAGTGATATATACAAAAAGGTAAATAGAGGAGAAAATGGAACATAAAGGTAGGTGCATACGCACATATGTAGAAAAGAATAACTCCATGAAGAAATATAGTTTAGTCCTCTTAAAATGTCCCCAACGGAGTCGCCACTGTGGCCATCCCGAGGTGGGGTCGGGGGATCTTCGAGGAGGGTCCTCTTCCTCCCCCTTCCTTCCTTTCTGACGTGCGCGTGAGATTGCATCGTTTGTCGAGGTGCTCGACCATTGTCGATGTGGGGGTAATATGTAGATATAGAGTCGCCAAACTATTTTTCACAAAACAAGCAAAAGAAATGTTGTCGCTTCCAGAGAACGGCATCAAGGATAATACTGATGCTTATAAAACCAAGTAGTTCAAGGGTCCGGGGACTAAGTTACGGAATCAGAAGGTTTTAGGCACCCATCTCGCCCTTTCGATCTCTCATGGACATGTGTTAATCTTCTCTTGTGAACTCCGTGATGTGTGTGCTTATGTGCATAACATAAATGGAGAATGGAATCACCCAACTCTCGTCATGGATAAGGGCGGAGTGAGGTCATCCTTAGGAGTGCTCCCAAAGTATTAATTCAAAATATGATATAAGTGTTTGTCTATTCACAAGTCATTCATATATCGGACAAGACACAAGTAAGCAAGCATATAAAACACATTAAAAATATATAATAAGAACAAGGTAACAAATATATATGCGACGACTCGAGTCTAGGGATTTACCTAAGACGCCTACGTAGCCTAAGGGGCATCAAAGTCCATGTAGTTTGAAGGCAGTACAAGGTAGGGCTTAACCCATAAATTCAATCGGGGACTTTGCTTATATGTGTATGTAGAAAAATGTGTTTTAATGTGAGAAAATATGATGAGAATTACCTGTTTGGAATTTACAAGTAAAACCTCTTTTCTTATTTTTAGTTTTTTTTATGCAAATGAAGTATGTGAAAATACTAATAATAAAGATTTGGAATTAAGGTATATGATATAATAAAATAAAGCTCTAAAGTCAAAATAAGTGACCAATGTTAAAATAAGAGAATTTAAAGACAAAAGTGGGGAATTAAACCTCCTTATAAAGACTTGAAGTGGATCTTGATTGTAGATGCACTAATCTCACGATGAGATGATGGTGATATGAGGAGATGGGTGAGAGTTTACTAAAATGAGCATGAAAAGGATGGAAGGGATGTGAGAAATAGGTTTTTTAAGAAGGGAACAACTTTGCATTCAAGAGAATGTCATCTGAATTATTGAGAGGGATGTTCAGGGGTGCCTTTCAAAGTGAGGTCATGGCCAATCTTGATTTCTAGGCATATAACCATGATGTCTTGTCTGTATATTAAAATTTGGAATTTCGATTGATTTTGTATGGTTTATAAAATTGCCCTAAAAATGTAATAAACAATTTTTTATGTTAAATTCACTTTTTAATATATTCGTCGGAAAAATAATTTTGTGGGGGAAATGACCATTTTGCACTTTTATGAAATTGTGTGTGATATGCCTTGCTTGAACCAATTCATATTTTCAAAATGAATCTAAAATCTACTTAACATTTTAACCAAATCTCTCATTCTTCAATGTCTCAAAGTCTTATTTGTCTTTGAATTGAGCTTGGATGGAGATAAACTAGATGCACTAAAGACCTCTTAGTTAAAATACGAACGTATATTTTCTTCTTGACTTCCTTTGACTATGGGTGGGTTGCTGGAAATCCCATTAAGGATTAGTGTGAAAAGTGCGTAATTGAGCATGTGAATTAGGATGAATTAGAAAAATGTGTTTGTTCTTTGTAATAGGGGCACACTGTAGCCTTGCTGATGACTTCACGTCCATTCACATTGGATTTTGCACATTGGTGGTAAGTTGAAGGTACTACATTGTGTCGTTGAATCGATGTTCTTTTGATCACTAGCTGGTATTAGGGGTAAGCCTCAATCATATGGAAGTTAATGGTCCACCTTATTTTAATGTCCTCGGTCGATGTGTGGACCATTCCTTTTATCTGCATCTTATTGTTGCCAAACTCCTAGACATTGATTGGGTTTAATACCAATCAGATTTTAGGTATTCCCATTGTTTCAAATGATAATAAATGTATAATATTCACAGAATCCCCACCATCCAGCAATACCAATTATGGGAAACATGTACAAATTTATCTTCTATCTAGTAGGTAATGGATAATGTGATCCCTTCCATCATCTTCTTAATCATTTTATTAATATTAAATGTGGTTTATCCTTTGATCTAATGACGTTAAGTATAAATTTTGTTAGCTCTTCTCTCGTAGATATAGTTTAGGGAAACTTTAGATGAACCGCCTCCTAGCCCGCCTGGAGACCGCATTTTATCCTTTTTTTTAACGCTTTTTATTCTTTTGTTCATATAAAAATAGTTTTTTGTATGGGAAAAAAACAATTTTTATAATAAAAAAACGGTTTTTATATTTTAAAAAATAATTTTCCTATTAATATAAAAAAAAATATTTTTTTATTAAAATTAAACAACTTTTAATTAAAATTACAAAAATATATATTTTTTCATAAATAAAGAAAACTATGTTTATTAATAAAAAAATCTATAAAATGATATTTTTTCAATAAAAAATATCGCGATTAATTAGTGCAAGATTCCCGGACAAAAAAAATATCGTTATTAATTAGTGCCGCTGGTGCGGACCCACATTCAACAAATGATTTGGGTCCGGGAATGTGGGTCTGCACCAACGACACTAATTAATCGCCTAGTGTCGCTGGCGCGGACCCACATTCCGGGCCAAATCATTTGTTGAATGTGGGTCCGCGCCAGTGACTCTAATTAATCACGATATTTTTTCAATAAAAAATATCGCGATTAATTAGTGCCGCTGGTGTGGACTCACATTCCCGAGTCCACATCATTTGTTGAATGTGGATCCGCGCCAGCGGTACTAATTAATCACGATATTTTTGTGGACTCGGGAATGTGGTTCCAAGACACCAAATTAAACAGTTTTTTTTATTAAAATTTGAAATATTTTTTTAAATGTTGTTTTTAATTAAAAAATTGTTTTATAGCGTTTTTTATTAGTAAACATAATTTTTTTAATTTATGATAAAAATATATTTTTAATTTTAATAAAAAGTTGTTTAATTTTAATAAAAAACTGTTTTATTATATTAATATGACTTTTTTTATATATAGAAAAAGGTTAAAACAAAAAATAGAAAACTGAAAAAAAAGAAGACAAAAAGACAAAAAACGATCCCCGGACGGTTTCTGCATGTTCATGTAGAAGCCCACTTTATTAAAGAACCATTAGAATTTAGTGCTGCAAGATATTTTTGTTATCACGTCGACTTTTGGGTAACCTTTATCTTTGATTACTCCAACTTGGCATAGGGATTATACCTCTATCCTGAGTGTGTCATCATTATTCAAAATTCCTTATGTTTCTTCTCTAATATTTGGTATGATCCTAATGCTATCGTTTGATCATGTTTTTTTCAAGCTTTTTGAGTTCCCCATCCTCACATCCTTCCATCACCTCACGAAATTCATTTTTAACTACATCATTATACTATCCTATGGACGTAACGTCCCCCCTTTGGTTGTGATTTGATAAGGTATTTTGGTGTAAATTTTCGACCACGTAAATTCCTTTCTCAATGTATTAAAAAAATACCTTTTGAATTTTTTGTACATACTATGGATGTATGTCTCGCATATTGATGGTGCATGAAATATTCTTCACAAGCTTTCTTAGCTTCAGTTAGGACACCTTAAGTTTATAAGTTGTTGAACAAAGTGACTGCTTAGAAGTCCTTTGAGGGAATGTGTATGTAGAGAGCAACTATCCAAATTAAAAATTATGACCAAAATGAAGGTAATATTTGTCTTTAATCCAAATTCGTAAAAAAGTTAATCTTAGTGTCTAAGTGACAAAAATGTGATTTACAAATTTGAACACCAGAAGAGGATTTCATGAATCATATAAGATACATCATATAGCAGAATAATAAATCATACACATGATACGAGGATTTATATGTAGGAAAAACCTCTGGTCAAATCGACCCTTTCAACCATATAGATAAATATCTAAAAAAGGGAGAAATAACTTACAAACTTAAACCCCTCATAGATTAAAAACTTTATAACCACGACAAGAAACTTTTTCCACTTTCTAGTTGGAAGATAAAGCACAATCTCTCTCTCTCCACTCCCCAAGTTGCACATGTCAACTTCTGTTAAAAATGTTGCGCTTGTGCCGATCTTCAAATCTTCTTTAAAGGCGAAGAGAAATTAAAATACACCAATGTAAATCTAAATTCCTAGGATTTGAGAGTCATAAAGAAGAAAGTTTTAAATTGTTTAGATAATAAAAAATAAACTCACGAAGTATTTCTGGGATATTGAAAATATTTAAAGTTTCTTAAAAACAAATTTTACAAAAATGAATCGAACTTCAAATAACTATAAAATCAAATGATAACAATGGATATCTATAAAATACAAAGAAGGTCCTTGCTCTTAAGAAAATCTTATTTTTTTTAGCTTGATAAAACAATCAAAACCTTAAAGAAAAATGTTACCTTAATTTGTTATGGAGAAGAAGATGAATAAATAGGCATTTTCATACTTGTGGACAAAAGTCCTCAAACCCTATTAGTCATCCTTGTCCAGACAAAAATAGGTTTCTCCCCCCCCCCCCCCCCAAAAAAAAAAATATAAGATATGACTGTAAAAGGGAATCTTCTCATTTAAAATGCAATCTTCTGCACAAATTTCTTTTGGCACCATTTTTGGAGTCGTTGTTGAAGCTTTGCTGGAGAGAAGAAATGCATTATTGTAGAGAATCTGCAGTGAAGCCAGGTCGCATAAAGTTCCATGGAATTTTGGACTTGGATAAAGTATCAACAAAATTAGGTTCTATATAATGAAAGAGGACCTTCGCTGAAGTGACACTGCAGGAATGAAGGTCGCGCACTTTATTCAAATTGAACTAGTGTTTACCATCCAGGGTTTTTGAAAATAATTTTGGCAAACACTCAATGTATGTTTGTTCACAACCCGAAACACCCATATAAAAAATACTCAAATAAGAATGAAATTTCTATGAAAATAATTTTCTATATGAAAAGTATATTGAGTAGTAATTGTCAATTCGTCTGACAAACTCATACACAAGTTTTAACACTTTTTTAATTTAAGAAAATCTAAATTATTTATTTTAAAACAAGGGTTAATCTAATCCATTAAACTTTATCCTAAAGATGCATTCTTGTTGTTCATGGCACAAGGTTGCTTTCAAATGAAGATAAAGAATCCGAGTCTTATATTCTTGAAAATGAAGCCTTTGGGGGAAACTTAGACTATGACTTAATATGTTTTGAAATGATAGAAGACAATCTGATGATGCTAAGATTTAGCACCACCGGATAAGTGATAGTGAGCTCAAACAGTAGCAGCCATGGCAGCCATAGAGATGTATGAGTGTATAAGTATGTAGAAGGGGATGAGTATAAGAGGAAATAAGACAATGATGTATAGTGGTTCAACCAATTTGGCCTACATCCACTGTGAGTGTGTGATCCACTAAGTATGGGCACTAATGGCCTTGGATACAATGCACATAACCCTCTCTCTCTCTCTACTGTGTGTACAAGCAGAATTTTAGCTAGGGCTACTGTTAATTGATCGATCCCCTGTAGGGTTGGGGGTGACAAGTATATATAGGTCTTGGGGGGTGTAGTGTACCCCCCAAGTAAGCATGGTGCATGTGAATGGTGATCTAACCAATCCCCTGTTGACACCTGTAGATGCCAAATGATGACATAATATTCCCTCACGTGAGGGTGTGATTCGGTTATAACGGTCTGCCACGTGTCATATGAGCCTGACGCGCACTGTTCCACGCGTGTCCCGGACCACGCGCTGTCATGATGTCACCCTCGGCCTATGAGCCGAGGCCGAGGGCAAAGTTTCTTCCGGTAGGGAGCCTGGCTTGATTCTGGCCTCGTACTGTCGTACCATCGTAGGGTCGTCCGGAGCCTGGGGAAGGGTCGGCCCCTCGTAGGGTCGTCTGGACCCTGGTGAAGGGTCGGCCCTTCGTAGGGTCGGCTAGAGCCTGGTGGAGGGTCGGCCCCTCGTAGGGTCGTCTGGGCCTGGTGGTGGCCAACTGGGGCCTGGTGAAGGGTCGTCCCCTCGTAGGGCCGTCCGTATTAGTGGTAATCCTCATCCAGGCTGAGGGTATAAACGGGTATATCAATCACCCCCCAGCCCTTAGCCATAGGTGTCATTGAGATGGCTGAGGGATACTTGCTGAATTCGAGACACGTGTGATCAGTTAGGTGAGTGACACCTGTGCAGATACTCATTGCTGTTCCAGTTTCCAAGGCAAGGCGGCTGCGCAGTACGCTTGGGGCCTGGTGCCCTAATTATATCTTTCTTTGGTAAATGGGCCCACTCATTACCAAAGTATTTAAGAGATTTTCAAACTCTCTCTCTTCATCTTCTTCTTCTTCGCGCCCAAGTCTATTCTCTCTCTAGAACCAGTAAGCTTCGCCACTTGCAGCCTTCGTTTCGTCAGGTCTCAGCAGCGTTACTCTCCCTCTTTATCAGGTATTCTCCTTCATTAAGAGCTTTCCTTTGTCTTCAATTCTGTTTTTTTTAGGGTCATAGGGTTACATCAGCTTCGAGTTCCCCTTAGCTTTTTCCGGTGTCTTCTCCATTAACTGGTTCTTGGATCGTTCTTGACGAAAACCTTTAAGTTCTTTGTTCAATCCAAAAGTCAAACCTGGTCAACTCCCCACTTGTTTGTAGTTAAATTAGTCAAGTGTAGTGTAATTTCTCCAAGTGTAGAGTCTTCCCTTTAATGCTTAGGAGGCTTTACAACCTAGTGTCTGAATTCCCACCCTTGAGAGAAAAACTCTTTGCCGAGATCAGACGGATAGAGGAAGAGGAAGAGAGGAGACGAGGGGCCGACCCTAATTGGGTACGACCCATCATTCCCATTCCTCTTGCCACCATAAGACCATCTGAACCCTCTGAGTCTTGCGGGTCGTCATCTCGTCCGGCCGACACTCCCAAACCAAGCGAAATGGACGAGAGAGCCTTCTCTCTAACTGGTGCCGGGACGTCTGGTAGAAGGGACACTTCTGATCTTAGCCCTCCCCGAGAGGCTGAGGGTACGATCCCCTCTGAGGCTGTCCCTGTGACAACTCTTTCCCCCAATGCCTTCCAAGTGGCTTTTCCTCAGGGTCCTCCTGCAGGTGATGAGGGGGAAGGGGGTGAGGACGAGGACGACGATACAGATGATGAGGTTGATACCTCCCATGCCTCGTCTTTTATCTCCTCTGTTAGGGATAGGGACCTTCTGATATGGAGGCATATTTACGGAGTGCCCTCTGGGGTAACTATGAGGGTGCCCTCTGAGACTGAGAGGGTTTTTGAGGGTAAAGAGGGAGAGGTTGCAGTCTACGAGCAAATGTTCAAAGTAGGTGTCAGACTCCCTTTCCATCCTGCTATTGTAGATATTCTGTCGGCTTTGGGTGTCTCCCCCTCGCAACTTCCACCCAACTCTTGGAGGACGATTCTGGGGTATATCTCTTTGTGGAAAAACTCTTTCACTGATGAGCCCTCGTCCGACGTGTTCTTGGCCTGCTACAATATCACCTCTTCATCTAAACAGCCCGGATACTATCATCTAGGGGCGAGAAGGTCTGAGAAGAAGCTGCTCCACGTGGCTCAAACTTCCAATCATGATTGGAAAAAGAGGTTCTTTTTCATATCTGGGGCATGGGAGAGCTCTGCCGAGGCGTCCCCTTCTGCCGACGGTCCGAGGGTCCCTAACAAATGGTCTAATCCCTCAATGAAAGCTAGGTCAGACCCCGGACTTAGCTTGGAGGAAAGGGATATTGTTGAGTATCTGAGGGGACGAGGGAGAGGGGGTGAGATCCCAAAGTTCGAAGATTTGATGACCCCCCGGTACCTCAAAGAAGCTGGTTTGAGGGTCGGCCCTCTGACGGAACTATGTGAGTGATACAACACGTTTTCTATTTTTTACTTTTTTGAAGTGTTTCCCGTTTATCTCTGTATTTTTCTGATGCATCGTATCCTTTTCAGGTCATCCTGCAGGTGTGTCAGATTACCTCTGGGATATGACTGCTCCAAGCCTACTTGCTGGTCTGTCAAAGAAGAAGGGGAAGGAGCCTCAGCAAGCTCCCAAGAAGACGAGGGCCTCAGGGCCGACGGTTGTTGAGCCGACAGCCGATAGCCGCAAAAGGAAGGAGCCTGAGGCTCCTGTTGAGCATCGGCCTGATCCAAGGACGAGGGCAAGGGTCGAAGCCTCTGAGGGGACGACCTCCTCGTCCAGCATGGGGGCCTTCTGGTCTCAAAATCTGTCCCATCTGAGGGTCGACCCCTCATCTCTTATTGCCAACCTGAGGGCAGCCAAGGCCTCGATGTTCTCTGCACCGTCGGCCTCTGACTTCGAGTTCTTGGCAAAGATGCCACCAGCCAAAGTGTACGACTACGGTCTGCACTCCCTCGCTCAGGTATTGGTCTTGACCTTCTTTAATTTCTCTAACTGTTCCCTCGGCCCCCCTTGATCTTTCTTCATTTTTTCTTACAGTCTGTCTGTGCCTTGACCTCAGCCACCAAGTGGATGGCCGAGAATCAACAAAAGTTTCACGAAGCTGAGAGGGCCATTCAACATGAGGCTGAGTTGCAGGCAGAGCTAGATACAGCAAAGACTGAGCTTGACACTGCGAGGGCTGAGCTTGAGAGTGCCAGGACCGAGCATGCTAGGGTCCTAGATGAGTTGATGAGGCAGCACGATGCCGACTTGCAAGCCAAGGACTTGATCATCAAGGTTAGGGATGAGGCTCTGATCAACCTGGAGGCCCAGCATAAGACTGATCTGGAAGCAGCCATCAGGAAAGCCGAGACTGATGCTGTTGAGGCATACAAGACCTCAGATGAATTTCAGGGCTTCGGCCTTGAATATCTAGAAAGGAGGATTAGGACGGCCTGCCGATGGGTCGTCCTCAAATTTGGCGATGTCGTCTCCTCTGTTCGCCCTTCACTGGAGGGTGTTCAACTGGACGACCCCCTAATTGCCGAGGCCCTCAACCAGGTGGAGTCCCAAGTCCAGATCGAGGGGGTCGATACATCTGAAGATCATCCGGTGCTGGTAACTGAGGAGACCATTCCCATTGATGTTGAGGCCCTGCCCTCTGATGTCGTCCCATAGGGTGGCTTCCTGTAGCCCATACCCTCGTTTTTGTATTTTTGTTCAAAGGCCTTGTAAAAACACTTGATACTTATGTTTTATTAATACCAGTCTCTTCCATAATTGTTGTCTTCCATACTTAATTCTTTTATGGTTTGCTCCTTGTTGCTTTGCTCTGTTGATGCTACTAACCCTTCCTTCGTCTTTCTTGAGGACCACTGTGGGGTCGTCCCCTCATGTGGTCTCATTATAGCCGAGGGTTCAAGTAACCAAATTAACGATTTTTAAATGAAGTCTACCCTCGTCTTTTTTTTAGGACAGTGGTGGGGTCGTCCCCTCCACTGGTCCTCATTATGGCCGAGGGTTAAAGTTACCCAATATAATCTACCCTCGTCTTTTTTGAGAACAGCGGTGGGGTCGTCCCCTCCACTGGTCGTCAATATAGCCGAGGGTTCAAGTAACCAAATTAATGGCTTCAAGTCTACCCTCGTCTTTCTTGAGGACAGTGGTGGGGTCGTCCCCTCCACTGGTCCTCATTATAGCCGAGGGTTCAAGTAACCAAATTAATGGCTTTAAGTCTACCCTCGTCTTTCTTGTGGACAGTGGTGGGGTCGTCCCCTCCACTGGTCCTCATTATAGCCGAGGGTTCAAGTAACCAAATTAATGGCTTTAAGTTAAGTCTACCCTCGTCTTTCTTGAGGACAGTGGTGGGGTCGTCCCCTCCACTGGTCCTCATTATAGCCGAGGGTTCAAGTAACCAAATTAATGGCTTTAAGTTAAGTCTACCCTCGTCTTTCTTGAGGACAGTGGTGGGGTCGTCCCCTCCACTGGTCCTCATTATAGCCGAGGGTTCAACTTACCAACTTAATGGCTTCAAATAAAGTCTACCCTCGTCTTTTTTGAGAACAGTGGTGGGGTCGTCCCCTCCACTGGTCCTCATTATAGCCGAGGGTTCAAGTAACCAAATTAATGGTTTTTAAATTAAGTCTACCCTCGTCTTTTTTGAGGACAGTGGTGGGGTCGTCCCCTCCACTGGTCCCCATTATAGCCGAGGGTTCAAGTAACCAAATTAATGGTTTTTAAATGAAGTCTACCCTCGTCTTTTTTTAGGACAGTGGTGGGGTCGTCCCCTCCACTGGTCCCCATTATAGCCGAGGGTTCAACTTACCAAATTAATGGTTTTTAAAGTCTTCCCTCGTCTTTCTTGAGGACAGTGGTGGGGTCGTCCCCTCCACTGGTCCCCATTATAGCCGAGGGATCAACTTTCCAAATTAATGGATTTCTGTAGATGTTTCCATGCGTGCTAGAACTGATAACCACAAGATGAGGGAAACACTGATATTTCTTATTGATTTTTCCAAAGTGTTCTACTGGAGCAACTCCTATTACAACTATGGTCTATCAAGACCTTACAACACTACTGGTAGTATTTCTTCAAATGATCTGCGTTCCAGGGGTTGGAAAATGGTTCCCCTTCTAGGTTTTCTAGTCTATAGGTCCCAGGGACAACTTCATCGGTGACCCTATAGGGGCCGTGCCAATTAGGATGGAGTTTATTGGGCTTCTGCCAAGTCTTTTTGAGAACCAAGTCTCCTACTGCGATTGGCCTCTGTTTCACCCTCTGGTTGTAAAACCTTGCGGTCCTCTGCTGGTAGGAAGCTTGCCTTATCTCAGCATCCTCCCTTCTTTCCTCAATCAAATCCAGATCAAGTCTCCTCTCTTCCGTATTTCCCTGGGGGTCGTACATTTGGACCCTATGAGTGGGAAACTCGACCTTGGTGGGGATGACTGCTTCTGATCCATAAGCTAACATGAAGGGGGTCTCCCCAGTAGAGGTCCTTACTGTCGTCCTGTATGCCCACAACACTGCATATAACTCCTCGACCCATCTTCCTTTTGCCTCCTCAAGCCTCTTCTTAATCCCATCTAAGATTGTCCTGTTCGTAACTTCGGTTTGCCCATTGGCCTGAGGTCGGCCTGGGGTGGAGAAAAATTGTTTGATACTTACCCTCTCACAGTACTTCTGTAAAGAGGCATTCTTGAACTGGGTCCCGTTATCCGAGATGAGGGTGTTGGGTAGACCATATCTGCATATCACATTCTTCCAGATGAACTGGAAGGTCTTCTGCTCCGTGATCGTGACCATCGGTTCGGCCTCTACCCACTTTGAAAAGTAGTCAATTGCTACGATGAGGAACCGATAGTTATTGACTGCTCTCGATAATGGTCCTACCAAATCAATCCCCCACACTGCGAACGGCCATGGGGATGTAATGGAGGTGAGAGGCTGATGGGGCTGGTGAGGGATGGTGGCAAATCTCTGGCATTTGTCACACTTTTTTACATATGCTGCGGCATCTTTCCCCAAGGTCGGCCACCAGTAGCCCTGGGTGACCACCCTCTTCGCTAAGGATCTACCCCCAATGTGGCTTGAGCACGACCCTTCGTGCACATCTTGCAGAATAGAAGGGACTTCTGAGGGAGGCGCACACCTAAGTAAGGGGAGTAGGAACCCCTTTTTGTACAGCGTGTCTCCGATGACAGTGAACTTTGCAGCCCTGTATCTCAGCTTCTTCCTTTCTTGGCTTGCTTCTGGAATCTCTCCCCCTTTAATGTATCTGATCAGAGGATCCATCCATGACGGTTCTTGAGAAACATTCATGCAAATGCCAAGTGTTCCCTCGACGTCTTCAATAGTTGGTCGAAGCAAGATTTCTACCGGGACTGTCCTCCTTATGTCTGTCCTAGTAGCTGAGGCCAACCTTGCAAGGGCGTCAGCACGGCCATTGTCGAGCCTAGGTATCCTCTTGAATTTCACTTCTTTAAAGTCCTTTAGCAATGACCTCACCTTCTCAAGGTACCTAGCCATCCTCTCGTCTTTGGCCTCATAGGCTCCTAGTATCTGATTCACCACCAGCCTCGAATCACTGTGAACCAAAATTTGGCCGACACTAAGAGATTTGGCCAAGGAAAGGTCAGCTATTAAGGCCTCATACTCAGCCTCATTGTTGGAGGCTTTGAAATTTAACCTCAGGGCGTACTCGATGTCTGTACCGTCGGGTGCTGATACTATTAGTCCAGCTCCGCTCCCACTTTCGCAAGAGGACCCGTCGACGAAGAGTCTCCACATGGTCTTTTCTTCTGAGAAACTTCCCTCGGAGAGGGACCCCTGTCTAAAGATGTATCTTCCCTCTTCGTTTTCGGTTGCTTTCCTCTTAGCGGTGCCTGTCTCAGCCCTGGCTGCAGGCGTGTCGATGATCCTGTTTTGTTGTATATCTGTCTCCCCGGGGGTCTCACCCTCGGCTTCATTGCTCTCCCAAGTAAACTCAGCCACGAAGTCTGCCAGCGCTTGCCCCTTAATGGCTGTCTTAGGCTGATACACAATATCGAACTCCCCTAGCTCTATAGCCCAGGTCATTAGCCTTCCTGATTTTTCAGGCTTGTGTAGGACCTGCCTAAGAGGAGAGTCAGTAAGGATGACCATAGTATGGGGCTAGAAGTATGGTTTCATCTTCCTTGAGGCATGGATCAAGGCGTAGGCCAACTTTTCCATCCTCGGGTATCTTTGCTCTGCCCCCTGGAGTGCCTTGCTGTTAAAATATACAGGCTTCTGTATTCCGTCCTCGTCTCTCACAATGGCTGCGCTGATGGCAGACTCTGAGACGGCGAGGTACACGTAAAGTCGTTCACCCTGCACGGGCCGTGACAGCAGCAAGGGAGACCCTAAGTATGATTTTAGCTCCTTGAAAGCCTCATCACACTCTTTACTCCATTCAAAGGCCTTCCTGAGGATCTTGAAGAATGGTAGACACCTGTCTGTGGCCCTTGACACAAATCTGTTCAAGGCAGCCACTCTCCCTGTGAGCCTCTGAACGTCTTTAATGGACTTGGGGGTCTTCATCTCAATAAGGGCCTTTATCTTTTCAGGATTGGCCTCGATGCCTCTTTGATTGATAATGAACCCCAAGAACTTCCCTGCTCCGACCCCGAAGACACACTTGGCCGGATTAAGCTTCATCTGGTACTTGTCCATCGTATTAAAGGTCCTCTCCAGGTCTGCCACATGATCCTCTGCTTTCAAACTCTTGGTCAGCATGTCATCCACGTAGACCTCCATAGACTTCCCAATTTGGTCTTCGAACATTTTATTTACGAGGCGCTGGTATGTTGCCTCCGCATTTTTTAGACCAAAGGGCATGACCCTATAGCAGTATGTCCCCTTATCAGTGATGAAGGCAGTCCTCTCCGAGTCATCAGGGTTCATGAAGATCTGGTTATACCCTGAGTAGGCATCCATAAAACTCATGAGCTCATGGCCTACGGTAGCGTCTACCATCTGGTCAATGCGAGGGAGAGGGAAGCTGTCTTTGGGGCAGTGCTTGTTGAGGTCTGTGAAGTCCACACACATCCGCCACTTCCCGTTGGCCTTTGGGACAATGACTGCGTTGGACAACCATTCAGGGTAGATGACCTCCCTGATAAACTCAGCGTCTTGTAATTTTTTTACCTCATCCCTGATGACCTCATACTTCTCTCTAGAGTAAATCCTCCTCTTCTGCTTTACCGGCTTCACTCCCTCTACCACATTGAGTTTGTGGCACATGATTTCAGGGTCGATCCCTGGCATATCTACATGACTCCACGCGAAGACGCTTCGCCTTCTCCTCAATAGTTTGATGAGGTCTTCCTTGATACTGGGCTTCAGAGACTTGCCAACTTGGACGGTTTTTCCCGGGTCATCCTCATCGAGGATGATGGGTTCTACCTCCTCAGCGGCCTCTCCTTTTTTGAGCTTCGTCTCGTCCCCGGGGTCTAGGGTATCAATGTTGTAAGTGGCTGTAGCCCTCTTGTGTGCCTCCCTTTCTTCAGCGGAGTTGTAGTAGCACTCTCTCGCTGTCGTCTGGTCTCCCTGAACTTCCCCCACCCCGTAAGGGATAGGGAACTTAACCATCTGGTGGACTGTGGACGACACAGCTTCAAACCCCTTGAGGGACACACGTCCCAGTATGATGTTGTATGCCGAAAACACATGCTCATCCAGTACAAAGAAACTGACCCTCTTGGTGAGCCATCTCGGCCATTCGTCCCCCATCCTGACATCAGCCTCATATATTCCCAGGGGGTGAACCTTCTCCCCACTGAACCCAATCAATGGATGATGGTATGGGACAAGTCTGGCACGACTGAGGCCCAAGGCCTTGAAGCATGGGCAAAACATCACATCTGCGGATGAGCCCCCATCTACCAGGATCCTCGGCACTTCGCACCCGTGCACCCTGGTAGTGATGACGAGAGGGTCATCATGCGGGGCTAAGAGGCCTTTGAAGTCCATCCTTGAAAATCCCACTATCAAAGTGTCCATGTCAACCTTCTTCCTTTTTTCTGACTTGACCTCTAGGAAGGTTGAGTGCACCACCTTCGTCACTGCCTTAGCCTCAGCAACATGGGCCTTCCTGTCAGCGACCTCAGACCCTCCTCCTGCTAAACCCCCGGAGATCATTCCTACACCGAGCGAGATCATATTGAGCCTCTTGACAGGACCGTGGTCGTCTCTCGGCGGGAGGTCAGGGTCGTCCTCATCATCAGAGGGGTCGTCCCCTCTTTTTTGAGGACCTTCTTTGCATGCATCAACTCGCTTTTTTCTGGGGTCGTCCCCTCGGCCCCTCTTGAAGGCCTCTCGGTCCACGTATTTTCTGAGCTTCCCTTCTTTCAGCATCTTCTCAATCTCATCTTTCAGAGCAAAGCATTTTTCTGTTACGTGACCATGGTCTTGGTGAAATTCACACCACAGGTTCTTATTCCTCTTGCCGGGGGCTGCCCTCAGCTTCTCAGGCCACTTCAGCGTCCGGTCACTCTTTATCTCATTGAGGATCTGTTCACAGCTGACCGTTAGAGGGGTGTAACCAACGAACTTATCATCCGTGGACCTCTTCTTCCCCTCTTTGTTCTTCTTAGGGTACTTGCTCCCGCTTGCACCTCCTTTTTCATCTTCATGTTTAGCGGCCATCGCCTCTTCGGCGTTCATCACCTTCCCTGCTGTTGACAACAGCTCAGCCATCGTCCTCGGAGGGTCTTCGGCAAGCTTCCATAATAGCTTCCCCTTTTGGAGCCCTCCAATCAGGGCTGTCATAGCTATGCCCTCCTCATAGTCTTCCACCTCCAGCTTCTCTTTATTGAATCTGGCTATGTAGTCTCTCAGAGTCTCATTCTTTCCCTGCTTAACATAGAGCAGGTGTGTGGTCTTCTTCTGTGGTCTCACCCCGAAGCAAAAGTTGTGGATGAACCGGTCTGTCAACTGCTTGAAGTTTTCAATGGAATTTTTTGGAAGAGACGTGTACCAGACATGTGCAGCCCCTGTTAAGGTACCAGAGAAGGCACGACACCTCATCTCATCTGAGATAGAGTATATATCTGCCGCCGATTGATACATCTCCACGTGGTGGACAGGGTTGGTGCTCCCATCGTATCTTGGGGTGACCACAGGAGGCTTGAACTTTGATGGCGTGGGGAAGTTGACTATCTTTGCCACAAAGGGTGAGCCTATGGTGTATCCCCTCTGAAGAGGGTCTCGATTCTTCAGTATGTCGCCAATCTTATCTTCTAACCGCTGGATTGAGTCATTCCAGGGCCTCACAGGGTCAGCGTGGCCGATTTTATCTCCCGCTGCCTCTTGGAGGTGGATGGGGGGTTCCACTGCAGCAGGCCTGTGTCGGCTGTTTACTTCCCTTTGGCTGTCATCTCGTCCTCGGGGTCGGCCATCTGCTGCTTCCCTCCTGGATCTTGCAGCACTCCTTGGCCTGGACAACTGTTCTCGCAGGTCATTTACTGGGCCTAGCCTCTCAAAGGCCGACCGCCTGCTCAAACGATCAAAAGCAGAGCCTCTTGGACGATCATCGGGGTTTGGTCTCCCACACTTCCCTCTACTGTCCTGGAGGGGTCGAACAGTGTTATTGGAGACCTCATACGGTTCCCAGCATTCAATTGGGGCCTCCTCTCCCTCCAGATCGTCATACCTGTCTTCAGGGCAAGGGTTTCCTTGCCTCCCCAGGCGTAAACGCCGGGGGTCAGCAACATCCCTACGCCGCTGAGGGGGTGGCAGGTCTTTGCGTGGTGCCTGGGGTGGTCCCCTGGCCTCATGCTGTCCTGGGGCTGCTGCCGGAGTAATCATCTCAGGTGAGACCCCTGGTGGTCTCAGTATGTTCTGGCTTAGAGCTGTGAACTGCTCCTGCATCATCCGCTGGCTTGCTGCCAGAGACTTTAGGGCTGCCGCCACATCAGCCATCTCAGACTGAGGCGGCGGCTGACTAGAATTGGGTCTTCCCCCCTCATCCGGCAGGGGAAGTGGTGGTGGTGGCATCTCAGGTGCCATGTGCTTGAGCTAGAACAGCTGAAGAATGGTGAGCTTGGGAACCTTAGTGGGTCTCTTTCAATGGTGAAACACCTACTCTCAGGGGGAGGGTTGGTTCACCACCAGAGTGCCCAGTGAGGTCAAGCTGTGCAAAGGAAGAGATGTCTTCGAGTTTCCCACAGACGGCACCAAACTGATGATGCTAAGATTTAGCACCACCGGATAAGTGATAGTGAGCTCAAACAGTAGCAGCCATGGCAGCCATAGAGATGTATGAGTGTATAAGTATGTAGAAGGGGATGAGTATAAGAGGAAATAAGACAATGATGTATAGTGGTTCAGCCAATTTGGCCTACATCCACTGTGAGTGTGTGATCCACTAAGTATGGGCACTAATGGCCTTGGATACAATGCACATAACCCTCTCTCTCTCTCTACTGTGTGTACAAGCAGAATTTTAGCTAGGGCTACTGTTAATTGATCGATCCCCTGTAGGGTTGGGGGTGACAAGTATATATAGGTCTTGGGGGGTGTAGTGTACCCCCCAAGTAAGCATGGTGCATGTGAATGGTGATCTAACCAATCCCCTGTTGACACCTGTAGATGCCAAATGATGACATAATATTCCCTCACGTGAGGGTGTGATTCGGTTATAACGGTCTGCCACGTGTCATATGAGCCTGACGCGCACTGTTCCACGCGTGTCCCGGACCACGCGCTGTCATGATGTCACCCTCGGCCTATGAGCCGAGGCCGAGGGCAAAGTTTCTTCCGGTAGGGAGCCTGGCTTGATTCTGGCCTCGTACTGTCGTACCATCGTAGGGTCGTCCGGAGCCTGGGGAAGGGTCGGCCCCTCGTAGGGTCGTCTGGACCCTGGTGAAGGGTCGGCCCCTCGTAGGGTCGGCTAGAGCCTGGTGGAGGGTCGGCCCCTCGTAGGGTCGTCTTGGCCTGGTGGTGGCCAGCTGGGGCCTGGTGAAGGGTCTTCCCCTCGTAGGGTCGTCCGTATTGGAGGTAATCCTCATCCAGGCTGAGGGTATAAACGGGTATATCACAATCCATTCCGATGGTTCTTTTCAGCAAACGCGTTCTCTTACATCCTTCATGGATGATCAAGGCTTGTTCATAATTATATAGGGAGTTGTAGGGGGATTGTTTGTTGCTTAAAAGGTCTTTGGCCTTTGTATTGCCTCCATGATTGTTCGTCTAAGTCCCTTTTCCCCAATAAAAATAATCGTCTTCCTTCCCAAATTGGCTATTCTATAAATCTCCATTGTCATGCAGAGCATTATTCCTAATGGTGGGATCATTATTGTCATATATTGCATGACCATCCTTTGAGTGTTGAAGGCCAGAATTTGCTCGATGACATCTCAAAAACTTTTTGCCTTTCTGATTAAGCAGGTGTGTATTGTATCTATGTAGAATCCCATTGGGACACATTTTAGTTAGCTAGAGTTCAACTAAGTCTTCTTTTCTATTAAGAAATTCTTCTTAAAATCTTGCAATATAGGCCACCAAATCTGTATTATAGCTCCGTCGCACCTATGCTAAGTCAATGATTGTGATTATTATCTATGTGGCGAAGAATTTTGAACTAAAAACTCATTCAATTTTTGTTAGGTAATGGAGTTATTGGCTGAGAAATAACAATAGCACGTGTAAGATTTTGCTTTAAGCAATTTTGGAATGTCCTTCGACCATAATACGTGATCCTGACCCTAGATCCTCAAATTTTCAATGAGTCGAATTACGTGTACTAGGTATTGATATAATGAAAAGCTTTGCTACATAAAAATCTTTAATTGGTCATACAATAGAAAGAAATTAAAAAAACTAGGTTTAAATCATAAACCTAGGTTTTGAGTAACTATACATTTGCAGATCTTGTAGCTAATACGAATGAGGAGAAACATGATTTTTTAGAACATGAAGAGTTTGATTTTCATTGCCCTCTAAAAACCTTCTAGAACCCATCAAAATCCAAGGATCTTCTAGTCTATGATCCTCCCAAAGAATACTATGCTTGTGGGAGATTTTGGAGGTGAATTCTTGTTATTTTGAGTGAGATGTAGCCTCATTCTCCAAACCTTTCACAAAAATGTGAAAAGTACTCTTCCTACCCCTCCATAATCCTTAATATTATATAGCTTAACAATTTACTTTAGACATAACCTTACACCAAACATATAGGTTTAGTCTAAGTTGGGTTTCTAACAAGTCTAGTCCTGCTACTTGGGTAAAAGGAATGTACTAGGGGGCCGAAGCTTAAATAATTAAATTAGAATTCAAATGAGTATTCAAAATCCCAAATTACATCCCTGTAATTTATTTTCTGTTACCATTTTAATCACAATTAATTCCATTAAATAATGATGACTGCACTCTAATTTAATTATCTCAAAATTACTTTAACGGTGTGGTCTTATTTGCAAAGTTGCTATGGTATATAATATGATTCCCCACTTTAAGAATACAATGCATGCTTGGTCTAATCAATTTTAACTAACTTCTTATTTACTCCTTGATTCGGGACTTAACTTATTTGATACTCTACCAGACTGTTAAATAATCCACTGATAAGGTTTATTGGTGGAATCAAAACTTATAAGTCTATCAAGGGGATATTACAATTCAAGATTTTTCTTAGATGCAATTTCCTTCGAATTATTATCTCAGATATACGTACACAATGATTGACCAACTTATAGAGACTTAGGTCCACTTGAATTGAATTTTACCCATAACAATTAAAGTAATAATTATTTAATCATTCAAATCCTCATAACCCTCGAGATTAAGAACCTATGTGTTGATACCAAAATTATTATGCTGATGTGGACGAATAATAAGAAGACACGTGTCAATCTACGTGGCACAATAGCAACGAGGAAGATCATTTCCCCGACCAACATACTCATTCCGAGCAACAGGTGTCTTCCGAGGAACTCCATCCCTCCGAGAAACTCCAGCGCTCCGAGGAACTCTTGGATGATGAGCAACTAAGGCGGTCCGAGCTGCATCTCGACCACATCATTAATTGCCAGATAATCAACAGTTCAACTATTCATTGAATGCTTATCATCTTGACGCACACGTTTGAAGAGCATTAAATGAATTACCCTTTCATATGTGTATCATTTAATGTGACACCCTTTCATGTACAACCTAAGGGCTATAAATATCTTGTATCACCCTCATTCAAGGGGACCGGAATTTCTTGATAGCACTTGTAATCGAGAATTCCCAAACACTCAGCAATAACATAATAGTGGACGTAGGCCATTCTTATAAGGTTGAACCACTTTAAAAATCTTTGTCTCATTTTATTTATCTGTGATTGAATAATTAGAGCGATCTAATTTTTTACATCAACAGATTGGCGCCGTCTGTGGGAACGATTGTTATTATCGTTTTTCACCAAAAATCATTCATCATCAATGGCAGATAATCCGAAATCCAGCAATCGAAACGCTGGAAATGCTGGAAATCCTCCAAATCCCTCTGGAAATCCTCCAAATCCGTCTGCACCTCCAGATCTGGCTGGAATTATGACGAATCTGGCTCAAGGACAAAACGCCATGCAGGAAACAATGCGGCAACTCATACAAACCCTTCATGGCGGTACACCTGCACATTCGGGACAACGAAGTGGCCAGAGGCAAACCTATTTACTTTCTTCACGATCCAAGCGTACTGAGTCATATCGTAATGAGGAGTCTGATGATTTCTCTTATCAACCTGGGTGAACTTCGTCAATAAGGGCTACAGATACTGATCAACGTATCACTCTCTCTCCAGAAAGACCCAGTGCTTTAGAAAGACTGAGTAGGGTGTCTCCTTTCAGTCGTTTAGGCCCTAGGAGGAATAGGAGTCCACCTAAGACCATGTCGAGGAGTTTTCGACGACCATCAGATCTAAGAGAAGGATCAGCACAATCACGACCAGTTGCTCGTCAAGATAGATCTCAGGAGGCCACATCAGAACAATCTATTGCTCGAACCAATAGGCCCGAGGAAGGAAATGAAGCGTGGAAAGGATCCCTTCAGCGGTTGGAGGATAGATTGGGAGAAATGGCTAAGGCGAAGAATCCCCTACAACGAACTTTTGTTTAAGGGACACCTTTTGTCCAGGCTATTGTGAATTTTCCTACGCCGTCAAAGTTTAAAGCCCCTGTGGTGACCCCCAAATACGATGGAAAGACAGATCCTGTTCTTCACATAGAGCAATATCAAGCTGCCGCCGATATCTATGCTGTCCCCGACGAGATGAGATGTAGAGCATTCTCAGGAACTCTTACTGGACCTGCCCAGATATGGTACAACAATCTTCCTCGGGGTAAGATTTCAACTTTCTTTCAGTTGGCCGAGTTGTTCATCGGCAATTTCTGTTTTGGAGCAAAGCCAGTAAAACGAGTAGCACACTTGTTAAATGTTAGACAAAAATCTGGTGAGAGTACTAGAGATTACATAACTCGTTTCAATAACGAGAAGCTGGAAGTCATAGATTATGAGGAGAAGACAGCAATCACCGCCTTGATGAGTGGGTTGTTGCCTAATAAGTTGTATTACACTTTGGCGAAAGATCCACCTAAAACTATGTCAAAGTTGATAGCAAAAGTGGCCAAAATCATGAATGCCGAGGAAGCTATGGCTGCAAAGAAGAATATGGATAAAGACACCAAGGTGGAAGTCGACAAGTCTAAAAATAAAGAGCATAAGGGCAATGGCGGTGACAAGCGTTCCAAAAATAATAAGTCATCATGGGAAGTCCTGAAGAAATTCGATAATTATACTCCCTTGAAAATGGGTATTAATCATGTCTTGGAAGAAATCAAGAATAGCGAGGAGGTAAAGTGGCCGAAGAAACTGAGGTCAGACCCTGACATGAAGAATAGGGATAAATATTGCGAGTTCCACAAAGATCACGGCCATATGACTAAAAATTTCATAGCTCTTCAGAATGAGATTGAAACACTCATCCGAAGAGGAAAGCTAGCAAAGTATGTTGATCGGGGAGGCGAAAGAAGAAATAATGATCGAACTAGAGAGAGATCTAGGTCTCCTCGTCGGGCAGAGGAGAAAAAGAAGAGAAATCATGAAGATGATCCAGATGATGATCCCGATCTTCCCAAGAAACCAAGGCAGCCAAAACGAGAGGTATTTTCAATACGCTTTGGGTCATTTGATTGTAATGTCATTACAGGAGGAGATGCAGGAGGAGGAGACCTTACTGCAGAAAGAAAAGCTTACCTCGGTGAGGCTCAGGCTTGCTCATACATTCAACGGATAAATTTGGCTGAAGAGGATCGCCCGAGGAAGGTAAACAAAGAGAAACTGGTCATCGGTTTTTCAAAAACGACCTTGCAGGTGTTCTTTACCCTCACGACGACCCTTTGGTGATCAAAATGAGGATGAAAGAAGTAGTGATTTCAAGGGTGCTGGTAGATAATGGTAGTTCGGCAGACATCATGTTCTACTCATGCTTTGACAGTTTAAATTTGAAATTATCTCAATTAGAACCTTATCATAGACCTCTTCTGGGCTTTGCTGGCGAGAAAGTTTTTCCACTTGGGACGATCAAGTTGGACATATTCATTGGAACTTGTCCTGCTTGTCGAACAGAGAGAATACGCTTCTTTGTGATGGATAAGAATGTGCAGTCAGCTTACAACATCATCATAGGAAGAGTTGGTTTAAAGAAGTTCGAAGCAGTCCCATCCATAGTACATCAGTTCTTAAAATTCCCTACAAATTTCGGAGTAGGAGTTGTGAAAGGTGATCAGAAAGTAGCTCGGGAATGTTATTATTCGTCTGCCGAGCAAGAGGAGCTTGAAGAGTCAAGGAAAAAGACTACTACCTACCAGGTGGAGGAAGGTACAGAAATTGAAACACTCGATCCTAGAGATGAATCCCAACTTGTACAAGGACAGGTGGTGGAATCTACAGAAAATGTTATTCTGGACGACGAACACCCTGAACGAGTAACCTAGATAGGTTCATCGTTGGATGTTTCAATAAAACAGGAGTTAATAACTTTCTTGAGAAACAGGAAGAAAACTTTTGCATGGAGTCATGAGGACATGCCAGGAATAGATCCAAACTTCTTATGTCACGAGCTCAATGTGAATAAGGAGATCAAGCCTGTAAAGCAAAAAAGAAGAGTATTTAGTCCCGAGAAGAATTAAGCTATACAAGAGGAGGTCGAGAAGCTCCAGAAAGCCCAATTCATTGAAGATGTGAAGTATCCAGACTGGTTGGCAAATGTGGTGACGGTGAAGAAGAAAAACAATAAATGGAGAATGTGTGTTGATTTCATCGATCTCAACAAGGCATGCCCAAAGGATCATTTTCCATTGCCCAGAATTGATCAACTAGTGGATGCTACCTCGGGACACGAGCTACTCAGCTTCATGGACGCTTACTCTGAATACAACCAGATCAAAATGAAACCTGAAGACAGGGAAAGCACTTATTTTATTACCCCTAGGGGAACTTATTGTTATAATGTTATGCCTTTTGGTTTGAAAAATGCAGGAGCGACATACCAGCGGCTGATGAACAAGGTTTTTGCTGAACAAATCAGTTGCAATATGGAGGTCTATGTCGACGATATGCTGACAAAGAGCAAGAAAGCTGATGATCATCTAGTTGACTTAGGTCAGACCTTTGATCAACTGGATAAATACCAGATGAAGCTCAACCCGACGAAGTGCACCTTTGGAGTACGAGAAGGAATGTTCCTCTGGTACATCGTCAACCAGCGAGGCATTGAGGCAAATCCATCAAAGATCAAAACTCTTTTAGGGTTGCGATCTCCAACGACGAAGAAAGAAGTGCAGAGTCTTACAGGACGAGTTGCAGCGCTCAATAGATTTATATCTCGAGCAACTGATAGGTGCCTTCCATTCTTCAAAACACTTCGAAAAACTTTCGAGTGGAATGATGAATGTGAAAAAGCCTTTCAAGACTTGAAGAAATATCTGGGAACACCTCCACTGCTGTCCAGGCCAGTGATGGGAGAAAAGTTGTACTTATACCTGGCAGTATCAGAGAATGCAGTCAACTCGGCATTGATCAGATTGGAGAATGGAGTCCAGAAGCCAATTTATTACACAAGTAAGGCTTTCTGAGGTACAGAGATCAGGTACCCAAAGTTGGAAAAATTGGCATTGGCATTAATTGAAGCAAGTAGAAGAATGAGGCCTTATTTCCAGGCCCATACCATCGTCGTATACACCGACATGCCATTGAGACAAGCCCTTCATAAGCCAGAAAAATCAGGAAGACTGATGTACTGGGCAATAGAGCTCGGTGAATATGATATTGTGTATGAACCCAGATCATCATTAAAAGGGCAAGCTGTAGCAGACTTTATAGCAGAATTTACATATCCTGATACCCCCGAGGAGCAAAAGTTGCTCGCTGACCAACCTGTGGATGTTACAGGATCAACAGACATGAGTCCAGATCAACTCCGGTTGGTAAAAGGGCTTGTGGATGTAGAAAGATCATCAAATTCAAACCCAGACCAACTCCGGTTGGTAAAAGGGCGAGAAGAGATGGTCGACGAAGAACAAAAAATACCAGGGGAGGATGAAAGGAAACAACAGATATTTCACCGAGGAACTCTGTCAGAAAAGAAATTTGAATACGAGTTACCTACATGGAGATTATATGTAGATGGGTCATCTTGCACAACAGGTTGTGGGGCAGGGATTGTTTTGAACACCCCAGACGAGATTGGCATGGAATATGCCTTACGATTCCAATTCAAAGCTTCCAATAATGAGGCTGAGTATGAAGCCTTGATAGCAGGTCTTAATTTAGCAAAGATTATGGAAGCGCAACAAGTAATGGTATTCAGTGATTCTCAATTAATTGTGAATCAGATGATGGGAACGTGTGCAGTTAAAGGAGAATTAATGGTCAAGTATCATGCAAAGGTGATGGAGTTATTGACAGAATTTGATGCAATTCAGTTGATTAGAATACCAAGAATAGAGAATGCACAAGCAGATGCATTGACCCGACTAGCATCAGCTACTCGTACCGAGTTGCGAAGAACGATACCAATTGAGGTGTTAGAAAGTCGAAGCATAGATGAAGGCCTGACGATGAATGTTATTTCCCTTGATTGAGGACCATCTTGGATGGATCCCATCAGGGCATATATCGAGGAAGGAGAATTACCGGAGGATAAGATCGCTGCCAAGAAATTGAAGTTTAAAACTGCTCGGTATGTACTAATTAATGGTGTTTTGTATAGACGAGGAATTATGGCAGGTTTGCAAAGATGTGTACATCCCTCCGAGGTGAAAGAATTGATTGAAGAGATCCATGAAGGGTCTTATGGAGCCCATGTAGCAGGGCGGACACTGTTACAAAGGGTGATGACGCAGGGATACTACTGGCCAACGATGAGGGCTGATTGTATAGCCTATGCTAAGAGATGTGATAAATGCCAACGTTTTTCCTTCGTCCGACGAACTCCACAAGCATTGTTGACACCCATAACTTCCCCTTGGCCTTTTGCCATGTGGGGAATTGATTTAGTTGGACCACTGCCAACGACCCGAGGAAGATTCAAGTACCTCGTCGTCGCAGTGGATTATTTTACCAAGTGGGTAGAAGATGAGCCTCTGATTGATATGATATACGAGAAGGTGTACCAATTCGTTTGGAAGAACATCATCTGCCGATATGGTCTTCCTCATGCCCTCATCACAGACCATGGAACACAATTTGATAACGAGGAATTCGCCGCCTATTGTCGTCAGTCAAACATTTTGAAGGTTCATTCAGCACCAGGCCATCCTCAAAGTAATGGGCAGACTGAAGTGACAAACAGAACATTACTAAATGGTTTGAAGAAGAGGCTAAATGATGCTAAAGCTAATTGGATTAATGAGCTACAGTCAGTATTGTGGGCTTACCGAATAACTCCCCGAGAAGCAACTGGAGAATCACCATATATGCTGGCATTTGGAAGTGAGGCTGTAATACCTGCTGAGTTGGGTCTTCCAACACATAGAGTGCTGAATTTCAATTCCACAGTCAGCGATTTAATGAGAATATTAGATTTGGATATGCTCGAGGAGGTTAGAGAAGAGGCAGCCATTAGGAATGCTGCTTACCAACAACGAACAGCTCTGTTCTACAACAAGAGGGTGAAAAAATACGACTTAAAAGAAGGAGATTACGTGCTAAAGAAGGTCATTCAGAAGCTCAATAAGTTGGAAGCAAACTGGCATGGACCTTACCGAGTTACTGCAGTTGTTCGACCAGGAACTTACCGAATAGCAACTCTAGAAGGAGAGGAATTTAAGAATGCATGGAATGCTGAACACCTACGCAAGTATTATCAGTGATGTAAAATGTAAAACAGTTCCATCAATATGAATAAAACGATGATATTTCACAATCTTCTCTCCTTTTATTGAAAGTTTTTCGGGGAATACAAGTGTGTTTAACACTACGCTGCTCGGCAGTAAAACAACGTTGCTCGGCAGTAAAAAGAAGGTGATAGTTCAAACCCACGACCAATTCCGGTTGGTAAAAGGGCGAGAACAAACTATACTCCTTTGGTTAGGAGGCGCACACTAGCGTGATCAATTCCGGTTGGTAAAATAACTAGTGGACATGATAGTTCGAGCGTGATCAACTTCGGTTGGTAAAATAGCGAGAACAATCTATACTCCTTTGGTTAGGAGGCGTACACTAGCGTGATCAACTCCGGTTGGTAAAATAACTAGTGGACATGATAGTTCGAGCGTGATCAACTTCGGTTGGTAAAATAGCGAGAAAAAACTATACTCCTTTGGTTAGGAGGCGTACACTAGCGTGATCAACTCCGGTTGATAAAATAACTAGTGGACATGATAGTTCGAGCATGATCAACTTCGGTTGGTAAAATAGCGAGAACAAACTATACTCCTTTGGATAGGAGGCGTACACTAATGTGATCAACTTCGGTTGGTAAAAGAGTTAGTGGACATGATAGTTCAAACCCATGACCAACTCCGGTTGGTAAAAGGGCAAGAACAACATTCTTAAAAATGCCAATCTCGATTGGTTTGAAAATAAAATATGCTCTCAAATGCCAACTTATGTTGGTCGGGAGGTAAGATTATTACAGAAAATATAAAAGTTCCTCGAAGAACAAAATATTCCAAACTGAACCAAGTATGGTTGGTCGGGGATAAAAATCCACTAACTATAGTTGGTCGACGAGGAGAATTTATCGACCTTGGTTGGTCGGACGCATTTTATGAAAAAGACAAAATTTACCAAGTATAGCTGGTCGGGAATAAAAACTCTCACTAACAATAATTGGTCGATAAGCACAATTTAACAACCCTGATTGGTTGGAAGAATTTTTAACATTCTTGTACTCATTACTTTATTATTAAGTGATCGAGCAACATTATTAATACTTGTAATTTTTATTACTAAATTGGTCGATGAACCATAAAATAGTGTTTAACAAGCACAAGACAATAGCAATACAGATTTGCAAACAGAAAATGAAAGTCTTTCATTAAAATTCAAAATGAATTACAAATTACATGTGTACTAACTATTACATTGAGATCCCTACTCTATTGGTTTCTTTCCCTTAGCTTTTGAAACAGGCTCCTCGCCAACGGGAGGATCTTCCAGGCAAAGAGGAGAATTAATGAAGTTAACATCTCGGAGCATTCTGACATTCATTACTGAAGGAGTATCCAATAGATGCTCGGGACGAGATACTTCGATCTGAGAGTGAAGATTATAGTCGCCAAGGTATTTTGCAATTAAGCTCCGAGGAATGGCACGAGTTGGGATCAATTTCATGTCCAAGTTATACGGTGGCACTGGCAATTCAAGAACCCCAGGATCATAATAATCCCACAGGTAGTGCCCCTGTTCGAGCTTCAGCACGCCCAGGGCATTTAGCCAACCTTGCTTGTAACCCTCGTTATTAGCATTCTGGATACGATCATCTAAGTGAAATAACGCTTCATTGTATCCAGCCATCCAGAATTCCCTGGGCTGTTTATTAAATTGAAATGTCAACTTTTGAAGCTTCTCATGAAATTTTCTAGCAAGAGCATCCTTATTATCCAGAGCAGATTTTATCGATGCAAGTTGATCCTCCAGAGTTTGGATTTTCTTGGACATTTCAGACAAAGCCCGATCTTTTGCATCCAATTGGTACGCTTGAGTTTCCAATGTTGACAGAGTACGAGCTTCTTCAATACTACGAGGAGTTCTTGATCGACCCCGAGCAGGTGGAGTACTTCGTTCCTCGACAACATCCTGGGCAACTCTTCCTCGCCCACGAGAACCCTTTCCTCGTCCCCGAGTAGAAGTACCAGACCTTCTCAGGATATCCAACTCTTGCCTTAATTTGGCATTCTCAACCTCTAAGAAGGAAAATCCCTCATCAGTCACTTGGATTATCGCTGTTGAAGAAGAGGCTGCAGACTTATATTGTGCTAGCTCTTTCTACAAATTATTATTCTCTTGCTCCAGCAGCTCAACAATTTGTCTATAAGCTTCAACTTCTCCCTTTAGGGTCCTCTCCCTGACATCATACCCAGTAAGGAGTTTATCGTAGCCCTTCTCGGCAGAAAGCTGTTGATATTTCTTTTCATATCCCTCATGTAACAAGGCATTTGACTCCTTGTACTGAGTCTGAAGATCTTCTAAAGTATATTGAAGCTCCTCGATCATGTCATTATAAGCCACGTTGTTGGCTACAGCACGATCAAGAAGACATTTCAAGTATTGGTATGCTTCTACTGCCTGCTCTGAAGCACCATGGCCAAGGATGTCGGCAACTTCTGATGCACTTAGGTCTGTGTGACCAGCTTTATAATATTCATGGCATTACTGCATCAACTTTATGTCATTAGTAGACAGAAGATCCATCCTGGCCAGAAACTAACAGAGAAAGAAAAAGAAGATCAAGACAGAGTGCAGATAGAGAAGATACAATCATATGGAAGAAAAGAACTCAAATTTTATTAGATCATCAGGCAAAGTTACAAAGATCTGGGATACAAAGTACAAGTAAAAGAAAAACAGAAAGAGAATAGCGAACAACATCACACCTTTTCCTTGTCTCCCAAGACTTTCTCGGGAGTCTGGGACGAGGAGCTTGGTTGCTCGGTGGAAATAATGAGTTGGTCGGCGGGAGCTGGAACTTATTCTGAAGGAGCTGGCAGAGTTGAAAGCTCCTCGTCAGCAGGCTGGGTAAGGATGAGATCACCCACTACCAGTGAAGATTCTTCTGAGGTAGCTTCGTCCTCTTCTTCATCCTCGATGGCTGGGGGAGGACCAGGGAGATGCTGTTGAAATAACTCGGAGTCCTCGCTCACCTTTAATTCTTGCAAAGCAGCAACCCAGCCATCTCGGAAGTATTTCAAACTTCCATATTGCACCTGAGTCATCATGGCAGCTACTCCCTTGTTCCACCCTTTGTCCCAACCTGTGTTGAAAGACTTCTTTATTGCCATCTTTCTTTTCATTTTTTTCGAGGAGAGCTTCTCGAATAGAAGGTCCTCGGAGGCTTTCAACTTGGCCTCCAACTCCTCCTTCTGACGATTTACTTCGCGCAGAAGGGTCAGTTCTTCCTCAGCTGATTTCAGCTTATTTTCAAGCTCCCCGAAGGTAGTGAGCTTCTCGGCGTATTTCTTATTCTCCCTCTCCAAGTCCTTCACTTTATTTCCCAACTACACCTTCTCTGCTTCAGATGCAGCCAATTTCTTCTCCCATTCACCTTTATCCTCGTTGTACTTTTGACGGGATTCCTTCAGAGATTGGACCAAACCCTGGAAAGCATCCTCTACTCCAGACGAGGAGCTTGAAGCCTTGAGCGCCTCATCTTTCTTCACTATGGTGTTAAAGCAACTCACCAGCTGAAAAAGAAGGTAGTGATGAGTTAGTGCCGAGATACATATATTAATAGAAGGAAAGAAGAATTCAAGATAAGAAGAAACTTACTGAAGCAATGTGACGAGTAGCTAGGGATGTCAGCATATACATAGACATGTTTTCCTCGATTCCTTGGACTTCAGGAATAGTCCAAGTCTTTACCGAGCTCATTGCAGAGCTCGGGGGAATAATGGTTGGAACACCAGCTCCACTAGCTTGGAGCTGGGGAATGACTTCAGAAAAACTAACCGAGGAGGACTTCTTCAATCTCCTCGGTGTCTTCTCAACAACCTCAACCAAAGAAGAACTTTTGGTTGGAGAGATAGTGATTACTTCCACAGGCGCATCCTTCTGTACAGGAGCCACTGGGGGCTTCTCGGCGGCCTTCTGAGAAGCAACAGAAGGGGCAGCATCCACTTTCTTTGTCCCCTTTGGGACATCAGCTTTATTTCTTTTTCCATCTCCAGCAGAGGAGGTCTCTTCAAAAAGAGCAGGAACTCTTCTCTTGCCCATCTTCTGACTCAAAGGAATGTGAGAGTCTGGTGAAGAGTCTTCAAAAGCTGGCAATGGTTCGCTAATGCTAACCACAGGACGAGCAGTAAAAGAGGATGTATAGCTCCTGTACTGCAGCAAGTATGAAGCAGACCTAACGTGCTCGTCTGCAACCTTCTGATGCAAACTCCAGATATGTTTTAAATGCTTGATATTAACTTCTGTTTCTTTTGGAGTTTTTCTCTTGCTGTCGACTGCAAACAAAAACATAGTGAAATATCAGTCATACATTTTGTCAAACACAATGAAATCATAATTTCAAAAAACAAAATAAGATGAAAATAACCTATCCCATTGCCATATGGGGGGCATCTGGGACCCTCATATACTGCATCTCCAACCAAAGGGGCATGTTGCCAATTTTTTATAACTACTCCATGTTCAAAATAATCCCTGTTAGCATCAGGGAGGTTGACTACTAGAGCCCTATTCAAAAATCTAGTTTTTAAATAATAAACATTGTCTAAAACAACCCATCTATAACAGTACATAATCTCAGGAATTCCTATACGAGTTCCATGAGTTTGATTTAACCTATACACCCCATTAACTATTCTCCATGTGTTGGGGGCTATTTTTGCAGGGACAACATCGAAATATTGACAGAACTCTAAACACAAAGGGTTTGGTGGAAAAGAAAATCCACATTCAGCAATAAAGAGGCTAGGGAACCAATGTCCCTCAGCCAAATCAAAATAACTTGAAGGCTCAGAAAGACTTTCTAAAGTTACCCAAGAAGGAATAGAAAAGTCAGAACGGAATTTCTCAAGAGATTCGATAATATAAACCATGGTGAATAAAAAGAAATGAAGGATAAGGAAGAAAATCTTACAGGAAAAAGGAGATCTGTTGATAAACAAACGAAGAAAGGGATGAACGCACAGGAGAGAGAAAAGCTATAGAAAACTCGAAAGCAGAAATTGAAAAGGTAGAAGACGATGGGATTGCCTCTGAGGCTTAAATACTTTGCCTTGGGAAACGGCGAAAGAAATTATTACAAAAAAAAAACTATTACGCTACCGGCGGCTAAAAGGAAAAAAAGGGCACGAAGATCGAAGCGCTTATAAAAATGCAAAAAGGCGAATTCTGCGAATTTGGAAGGAAATTCAAATACGAAGAAAAGGCTCCTAAAACCCAAGAAGGTCATTTAATATTGCCATATACCGAGAAAGAATGTTCTATACTCCTCAAAGTTCGAAATATGAAACATTGGGGGCTTCTGTTGATACCAAAATTACTATGCTGATGTGGACGAATAATAAGAAGACACGTGTCAATCTACGTGGCACAATAGCAACGAGTAAGATCATTTCCCCGACCAACATACTCATTCCGAGCAACAGGTGTCTTCCGAGGAACTCCATCCCTCCGAGAAACTCCAGCGCTCCGAGGAACTCTTGGATGATGAGCAACTAAGGCGGTCCGAGCTGCATCTCGACCACAGCATTAATTGCCAGATAATCAACAGTTCAACTATTCATTGAATGGTTATCATCTTGACGCACACGTTTGAAGAGCATTAAATGAATTACCCTTTCATATGTGTATCATTTAATGTGACACCCTTTCATGTACAACCTAAGGGTTATAAATACCTTGTATCACCCTCATTCAAGGGGACCGGAATTTCTTG
This sequence comes from Sambucus nigra, assembly GCA_949130495.1. Taxonomy (NCBI): domain Eukaryota; kingdom Viridiplantae; phylum Streptophyta; class Magnoliopsida; order Dipsacales; family Adoxaceae; genus Sambucus; species Sambucus nigra. Next base: position 828,988,466 of record OX422207.1, read on the forward strand.
ATAGCACTTGTAATCGAGAATTCCCAAACACTCAGCAATAACATAATAGTGGACGTAGGCCATTCTTATAAGGCTGAACCACTTTAAAAATCTTTGTCTCATTTTATTTATCTGTGATTGAATAATTAGAGCGATCTAATTTTTTACATCAACACTATGTTACCTTTGAAAACCAGTGAGAATGTGCAAGTGTATTAAAATAAGAACCTAAACTTGAATCTCACTCGTGTTCCTGTTCAATACATTCCTAATGTACGCGTCACAATCATCGTTGATTTACTAAGCAAGTTCCTGAGTCGTTAGACAAATTCCCATAATTAAGATACACTATTAGGATTATCACTCCCAGGTTTACCGATAAGATGTCAACTCCGCATCTAAGATGTGCACTTGAATTGCACTAGAACCAAAATGTAGATCTTCTCTGATTTGGATGAACCCAACTCAGTGAAATTCCTACTAAGTCGAATTGATTGACATTGAATACAATATATTAAAAAATATATAAGGCACTTTAACAAGCATGATTATCATATCAAATGAACGCGACATGACTTTATTGGAAAATAATCAACATACATGGATTTAAGAAAAAAAACCAACAATCTCCCACTTTGTCTTAAATCCTTGTGCCTATGCATATAACACAAATCCCTGTATATGACTTTAAAAAGTCTTAGCTAATAAGATCTTTGTATAAAATGATTGTCCAGGTTGTACACATATGAAATGTTAGTCGTGACGACTTAGCCTTTTTACATGATCGCCCGTAAGAAATAATAGTTACGATCAATGTGATTTTTTCCCTTTTATGAGTCCTTGGTGTTGGGGTTTTATATTTAAAATCATGTATGGCATTGACTTTTTAGTCATGGTGTGCCAGGTTCATTTGAAATAAGAATCAAGTTTGTGAGAATGCCTTATGTTTATGTTTAAATATATCGTAGACAATTTGGTCAATTGGACTTAGTAGAAATCCTGATGAGTTGGTTTTCAAGTGATCACTAAAGATCAGAATTCTGAGACTAGTAAATTAAACAATTCAAAACCTCGATAGGGAGTTCACATCCTATTAGTAAAGTAGCGAGTGAAATCCAAGTAGTCTATCTCAAACTAGGGGAACCTATCTGACGTTAAAAAACTTATCCCATACTTAAAAGAATATTGTGACTAGTACAAAGAATTTATTAAATAGGACCAAGAATTCAATTCATTTCTAGGTGATGGCTAGATTAGACTTATACAATCGAACAAGTTTGCAAAGGGTGCAGTGGTTATTAATTTTGAGGGTTATAAGGATTTGAATGCTTATACAATGATTGCTTTGATTTGTATGTGTGCGATTCAATCTTATTAAATCTAAATATATTGAAGTTGGAAAATTATTGTGTAAGTAGGTTTGAGATAATAATTTAAAATAATCCGCTCTTAAGGAATATCTTAGATTATGATATCCCTTGATCAACTTATAAGTTTTATTTTACCAACAAACATGATCATTGGATTATTTAATGATTTGTTGAGTATCAAATAAGTTTAGTCTAAGATCAATGAATAAATAAGAAGTTCGTCAAAAATCGATTAACGGTGAGTTCATTTAACTAAAATGGCATTACATGCTTAACACGAGGAATCATATTATGTACCATAACAACTTTGCAAATGAGACCTCATCATTCGAGTAATCTTGAGATGATTAAATTGGAGTGAAGTCATGATTATTTAGTGAAATTAATTATCATTAAATGGAGAAAGAAAAGAAATTACGAGGACGTAATTTGGGATTTCCAAGTATCTATTCACTATTGAATTTATTTATTTAGTCAGGGGTTCCTAGTGCTGTCGATTTACCCAAATAGTGGGCTTATACTCTATATAAACCCAATTTTGCCCAAGCCTACTACTTATATATATATATATATATATATATATATATATATATATATATATATATATATATATATATATATATATATATATATACAGCCAGGCTCTAATTCAGACGCAACTTGCAGATTTAACTTGCGGACGAATTTTCGTGTATTTTTTAAAAATAGCAAACAATCAAATTTCAACTTTATTTTTTTTGTGGTAATTAAACATTTCAAGGGACCCCTGTAATAAAAATCAGCTCAAAATGAAATGTTTTACTATTTTTAAAAAATCGGTCAAACATATGTCGGTTTTAAAGAGCTTTAAAAATTGACATATGTTTGACCGATTTTTTAAAAATAGCAAAACAATTCATTTTAAGCTTTTTACTCCCTTGGAATGTTTAAATACCACAGAAAAAATCAAGTCGAAAAAACGTTTCTTACTATTTTTAAAAAATACGAAAAAATCCGTCCGCAAGTTGCATCCGCATTTGAGCCGGCCTGTATATATATATATATATATATATATATATATATATATATATATATATATATATATATATATATATATAGGCCACCGAGTCAACACTTTCCAAATTTTAATCTTACTTAAGTGAGCATGCAATATTATAAAAATGAAAGAAGAAAGCACAACCACAACACGCCGATATACGAGGAAAACCCAAATGGGAAAAACCTCGGATGACTAGTCCTACACAAATCCACTACGAATATGGTTTTACAAAATAACACAAAAGACTTATAGACTTGACACAATAGGACCCGTTGATTTCGTTATCAATACCCCCGTCCGTAGTACACAAAAGGCCAATGCGCTGCATAACACCTCTAGTGACTCGGTATCCACCAAAAGCTAAAAGTCGTCTCCAATCCAAACTTGTGCGGAGATCCACCGTGCACAACCAGGGATGAATGTATGAAATGATGTGTTTGGGGGGTTTTGGTTCTTGAAAAATGATCAAAAGATCACATAAAATTGTTGGAGACTTTTATGAAAAATGATATGAATTTTCTCTTCAAGTTCAAGAAGTTTACAAGTGTCAATTTTCGTCCTTTGGTGAGTTACTTGAGTGAAAGAAGTGGACTAAGGAAATTATGGACAAAAACTGCACGAAATTTTAAATTTTTCAAAAAAAATGGTGATTCAAACGACTTAACAGTCTCGTTCGAACGACATTATTTGAATGAGCTTGTTATGAGAATTCAGACAAAGATGTAAGGGGATTCGTTTGAAAGTCGATCGAACGACATTATTTGAACGAGACTTCGAACGACAATTTAGATAACTTCATAAGAGAAGTCATTTGAACATACTCATTCGAACATGCTCATTCGAACGACCTGGGGAATTTTGCAAAATGAAATTTAATTTAAATGGCTTAAATTGATTTGAAAATTCCATCAAAAAGCATTTAAAAAAATTAAAAATTTCTCCAACAACATAGAAATGAACCGGGTCATATACCTTTGGGAAAAGAGCAATCATAATCGGTTTAATGAGAGATGAAAAATCGGATGCTCAAAATATTCATCAATGATAAATGTATGACACACAATTACACTAAATGTTTTTTCTTACGGAATTAGCCAATACTACAAATGGACTCCATTGGAAATTTGTCTTTATAAATATCCCCTTTTACTATTCCGGAAAAAAACATGAAATAAAAAATATTAAATAAAATGACTCTGAATTTGCTAAGCCATGCCGCCAAGCCGGTCCTAATGCCCATCCCCACCCCCACCCCAAAAAAGACAGACTGACTCAATTGATTACAAAGTTGCGTCTTTGAACAGAGTCAAGAAGCTGGCAATAAATGGACTACACACATGAAACAATCAAACATATAAAACACATCGGTAAATTAAGAGTAAAATAGCCCAATTTTCTAGGCTACCCCTAAACATGTTCTCCCCTTTTTGTTCGAAAAAAACAAAGAGATAGAACTAAACCTACAATGTTAGTGAGTAGAGCATGAACCAAAAGATAGATAATAGAATGGCGAATAGAATCAAGAGAATATTTACAAAATACGAACTAAAGACAATCATCCACAAAACAATATAGCATAAGATGAATTAAACATGTGGTGATTAACATTATAGACATAAGATCCAAGATGTTCCATCATAAACACAACAGTATCTAAAAAGAAAAATTGGAAAGGGAAATATAAATATCTGGTACAAATGCGAGCAATACGTAAAGAAAATAAAAATCTCTCTCTCATAAGTACATAAAGCGAAACAACTAAAATAAAATAAATCATGCTACTGGAACATCGGTAGCATCGTCACCAGGAGTGGATTCGGTACTGGAAGATCCTGCACCATGATGCATCTCAGAGCGACGTAGCTCCTCAAAATGCTCCATTAGAATGGAGTCTCGCCTAGCCTCAGCCTCATCCCAATGAGTCTGGGCCTCCTTGTTACGAGCCTGAGCCTCCTTGGCTCTCTCTCGGTCTCTCTGCATAGTAGCTGAGAGCTCCTACAATATAGCTCTATCTTGATGCTCCTCTTCCTGAATCTGCTCAACCTGTAAATGCACATACCTAATATCCTCCGACTCTATGTGTGTGTGCGGGGGGGGGGGGGGGGGGGGATGACGAAAGGTAGAGGGCCTAGTTTAAGCTAGAGTGATAGAGGCTGCAAAGTGTGATGGCTCGAAGAGGGATGGATTGGGCTGAGGTGCGTCTCGAGGAAGGTGATCGAGGGAACGAACAGTAGAGGATCTATCGATGGTCTGATAGCGTGTGACAGGAACATTCAATGGAAGGAGGGGGAAACTGACCTCTAAACAGTGGCGATTAACTATGACCGCAAAAGGGTAAGGCTTGTCTAACTAGATTAGAAGGAGATATACGAACAGCCTTAAGAACTCCAAAAATGAAAGCGGGAAGGTCAATGGAAGCCCTAATGCTAATAGCGTACATCAAATCCACATGATCCTTGGAAATTTGAGTGTGGTTTGCACGTGGAAGAAATAAGGCACACACGATCCAATTAAGGATAAAAAAATACCCATGTAGGTTCTTAAGATATAAAGTGGTGGTACCCGACTTGAACACGAGACAAACAGTCTTAAGAAAAAGGCGAAAAACAAGCCTAGAATTTAGGGCCCAAGGAAAGGTGGGGTTAGGGACATGGAACAAACCTGTGATATGTGCAATTGAGTCGGGGGGTGATAGTGATTGCCCTACCACGGACTGTGGAAGCTAATCTGCTCTCAGTCACAAGCATACCAAAGAAAAACTCACAAATGAGATTGGGATAAATGGGGTCGCGAAGATTAAAAATAGGATCCCAACCTAGAGTAGTAAGCCAGGTGTAAATGATATTGCCAAAAAGCGAGGCTAGGTCGATAATTTTTTCGCAAACAAAAGACCTAGTCATAAATCCTAAGGTGTGATAGAGTGTATGGTTAGAATGGGTCATTTAACAAAGTCGTAGGTTGGGGATGGATGCATTGTCACTTAAGGATTGATCCTTATTGGATGAATCTACACGACGAGAGCGCCTACCTCCTCTAGACATATGGATGTGAGAAAAGGAAACTGCAACCTACCCAAAAACAAAACAAACAAACTTCAATAACGCTAACAAAACTAACAACACCAACAAAATCCCATACTCTATTCGTAGTAAGAAATAGAAACATATAAAGCATATAAAAAAAAGGAATGCCATGAATTTTTGACAAGAAAAAAATAAAGCTTTGAAAAACAATGTCAAAAAAATTCATGAGATAGCATCTAATAGGGGTAAACAAGAAAAGTTTATGGAAATTTTTTTTATACGTAATAAATTATATAGATAACATAGCCCCAACACAAATTGCTTGAGATTATATGAAATGGGTACGAAAAAGAAAACCCAAAAATGTTGTATCTTGTGAAAAATATACCCTAATCATATATGCTCAATCAATTTAAAGAAAAATAAAAGGGATGAAAACTAAGAAAATACCTGATAAAAACTCTGGACTAGAAGAATCCAAGACATTGAGAGTATGGTGGAGTGGTCGAACATGGAGAATGGTGGAGGAGAGTAGAGGGGAAATGGGAAGTGGAAATATGGAGAGAAGAGAGGGAAAATGGGGAGAGTGGAGAAGAGGCGCGATTTTATCTCGAGAGAGAGAGAGAGAGAGAGAGAGAGAGAGAGAGGAAATGTAATGAAACGACATGAAGAAATGAACTGAACCACCCAAAATAAATCCCGATCGCTTGAACGAATTTCAAAAATCTGATTCGAGCACCGTCATTTGAACAACATACTGACTACATTTCGAACGAAAATCAGAGCATACCAGGGCTATGCTTATTTGAAATATCATTCGAATGATAAATCGAACGAGAACACAGTCTTAAAAAACATTACAAAAATAAAAAAAAATTGCAAAAATACATAGTATAAAGGCCTGAAAAGGTTAGAAACACATAAAAGTTGATTTTTCAATTGTCCTAGGTAACGTAGACATATTCTAACCACGGAAGTGGAATGAATGGGAGTGAACAATGCGAATGAGATAATTACCTAAGGCAACGTACACGTGAAAAATGCCAAATAATATATTAACACAATATACACTCAAATATGACTTGTGACTATAAATGTAATACGACTGGACAATACCCACAAACGTAAAAATGCATAGAAGATTAATGATTCTCTGGCCAGTAGCGTCATATAGAGAAAGCAATATAGCTATTTAATGTGCACACCCATTGATCATCAACCTATGTCTCCCATAAATATCAAATATTCTTTTGAATTCTTTCTTTAAAAAGATCAAATATGCTAAACTATGTTGACCTTGGCTACTTTTTTCAATGCCACACCTTTTTAGGCTCTTTTTCTTTTTGCAAATGGAGTATATTCATGCAAAAACATTATTATTTTTGTAGCCCGAGTCGATTTCTAAACAAAACTTAACTGGATGAATATTCTTTTATTTTTTCAAATCCGGGTATTGGATTTACTTGCATAAAATCGATTGCTTATAGAATGCGATGACACAATTGATAAGATAACACCTTACTTCACCTAGCGTATGCAAAGTGACGTAGACATCCACAAGATTATGTGAAAGATGAGTGAACGAAATGCAAATATGTGAGGCAATTATAGAAATATATATCATAAACAAGCATTAATGCACACAAGTAAGAAGAAGTCTGGACTAGCTACTCATGGAAAGCCACATGGACATGAAATGAATTAGTAATCCGAAAATATCACAAACATAAACTATATCGAAAACAGTTTTATGAAGGCCTTTCTACTCAAAGAAAAATGAAAATATTTTTGGAATGTTTCAAAAATATATGTACAAAATATAATCTAGTTCATAGGCAAAGAGATAGACACGAGTCTCAACCTAAACTATATAAATGACTCCCGAAATTAGTCAACATTTGTCTCTTGCTCATCCAAGAGACAAGTGCACTACGAAAATAGAAATATCCGCCAGATGTTCTTTTACATTCATCAACATCTCCTTCCCAATCAGCATCCAAATATGCCGACAGACAATCATTAGTGTCTAGGGAATACCAAATCCCAAAATACAGGGTCCCACTAACACATTTAATAATGCGTTTGATGGCAAGTAAATGAGACTCTTTTGTGGCGGATTAATATTGGGCACAAACTCCTACACTAAAGGAAATATTCGAACGACTAGCGATTAAGTAAAGTATACTACCTATCGTACTCCTAAAAAGAATGTGTTCTACATCCTTTCCTTCTATGTCTTTACTAAGTTTAATAGAAGAACTCATTAGAGTACGTGCATATTTGGCGGATTCTAGATTAAATTTCTTCACAAGATCTTTTGCATACTTAGTCTGGGATAAAAATATCCCACTATCGAGTTGACACACTTGAAGATCTAGGAATAAGGTGAGTTCGCCCACCATACTCTTCTCATATTCATTTTGAATTTCTCTCTAGAAGAGTTGAGTTTGCTTATTACATGTGTATTAGAAAACTATGTTGTTGGCATACACTTGGGCAACTAAGATCTCATTCCCATCTTGGTGAACAAATAACGTCATATCGTCTCCCCCTCGGGAAAAGTTACGAGTAAGGAGATAAGAAGTAAGCCTCTCATACCAAGCACGAGATTCTTTCTTCAAACCATATAGATCTTTCTTCAAATAAAAGATGTGATTTAGATACTTAATGTACTTAAACCCTTTAGATTGTTCCACTTAGACTTCCTCCTGAAGAATGACATTTAGAAATGTACTTTTGACATCCATTTGATAAAGTTTGAGCTTAAGATGACATGCTATGGATAGTTAGAGATGAACAAACTCTAACCTAGAAACTTGATCAAATGTCTCATCAAAGTCAACACCTTCTATTTGGCTATATCCTTGGGCAATTAACCGAGCTTTATTCTGAACAATGACACCAGTTTCATCCAATTTATTTTTAAAAATACATTTGGTACGAATGACGTTAGTATCACTAGAATAAGGAACTAATTCCCAACCATCATCTTTCTAAAATTGAAGCAACTCTTCTTTCATGGAATTAATCCAATATTCATCTTTTAGTGCTTATTTGAAATTTTTAGGTTTGATTTTAGATGTATAACACAAATAAGTAACCTCATTTTCTAATTCCTCCCTAGACTTGACACCTAATTCAGGATACCCAATAATTTTGGAAGGGTCATGACATTTACGAACCCAGAGATATGGATTATTTTTCTCAATTGTGCGGTCCACCGACTCATTGTGAGACTCAATGTATTCAAAACTGGGAGGTGCGTCACACTCATAATAGAAATCTTACTATTATTAACAAATATATTTAGAGCATCATCTTTTATGACAACATTTATTGATTCCATAACTTTTGAACTTGCAAAGTTTTAAACTCTAAAAGCTCTACTATTCTGTGAATACTCTAGGAAAATACCTTCATCACTCCTCGAGTTGAATTTACCTAGAATCTCTCTGTCCCTAAAAATGTATCAAGGAATCCAAAAGACTCAAAAATAGGCTAGGTTGGGTTTCTTGAAGGTTCGCAATTCATACGGAGTTTTATTAGTATTAGGATGCAAGTATACCCTATTCACATTTCGACAAGACGTTCTTATCGCTTCTACCCAAAACCTACGAGGCACTTTCATACCAATGAACATGGACCTTGCCATTTCTTAGATCGTTCGATTATTCCTCTCAACTATACCATTTTGTTATGGAGTTCAAACGACCAAAAATTCATGTTTAATTCCATCTTCATCACAAAAGGCATTCACATCAGATTCCTTAAATTCAGTTCTATTATCACTTTTAAACCGGTTTATGGTGACACTATATTGATTTTTAAGGACTTGACATTTAACCATTAGAAATTCAATAGCATCAGAATTTTCTTTTAGAAATCCTACTATAAAATATCTTGAAAAGTCATCTACCATCACTAGGATATATCTCTTTCCTTCTATACTCTCAGTACGAATGGGACCTTTAAGGTCCATGTGAATCAATTCTAAGACATGATAGGTGTTTACAGAGTTCAACTTCTTATGAGGGCTCTTAATTTACTTTCCAAGTTGACAAGTTCTGCAAATTGAGGAGGTTGGTTTTCCTAAGGTTGGTAAGCCACGAATTAGGTATTTCTTCACTAGACGATTAAGATCCCTAAAGTTTACATGACCTAGACATTGGTGCCAAAGATCAGAATATGAGACCTTAGCACTGTTGCAAATGAAATAGGACTTTAGAACAATTCCATAACAATTATCACTAGTCCTTACACCTTGTAGAATAGCCTTACCCGATTTATCATAAACAATGAATTCTAATTGGCTAAACTTAACTGCTAGGTTTTTGTCATATAACTAGATAATGCTTATAGAATTATCTTTGATTCCATCAACATAAAGAACACTTTTTAGTTTTGGAAAACTAGAAACTTCAATGGCACCTCTGCCCATGATTCAAGATTTACTCTCATCGTTAAAGGTGACTTTACCATCTTTATAGTTTTCAAGAGTGGTAAAAAAAGATTTATCACCTATCATATGTCTAAAGAATCCATAATCAAAATACCATTGGGAGGTATTTTGAGACTTAAGATCATCATGAACAACAAAAGCCTTATTGGTCTTATCTTTCTTAACCCACGCTTGAGTTGCGTTTTTCCCTTTGTTGACTCTAGTCTTTTGGTTGGAATCATTTCCTTGGGCCATAGAGAACCTTAGAAAATCTTCCATTAAACCTTTGGATGTGTTGATTAAATAATCAACTTGGCTTTTAAGGCTAGCTAAGGAGATATAGTGTGGCCTAAGAGTTGTGAAATAAGAATTCGTCCCAAGCTTGTAACAAAAATCTCTAAGGTGACCCCTTTTATGGCAATGAGTACACACATGGGGTTGATTTGGATTCACTTTCATAGGTTGCTTAGGCTAATTTCTTTTAGGTGGGTTAGGTTTAGAAGGGTTTGTTTTGGTAACAAACTTAGCTATGGGTTCAGATTTAACATTGGATGACTCACCATCTTCATATCCTATACCCTTTCTCTCTTTGTAACCTTCATCCTCATAACCTAAAACTGGTCCTAGGAATAACTTACCCATTCTTCCAGAATTATCTTCAAGTGTGACTTTGACTTCCCAAGAGGACTCGAGATCTTTCTCAAGTTTGATAATTTTTTATTCAAGTGTTTTTCTAATCTCCAAGGATTCATGAAGATCTTTGTTAACACAAGGTAGAGAGTTAGTCAAATCACATTTTTCTTTACCCATCAAAATAAGATTCTTAGAGAGGGAAATCTTAATTGCCTCGAGTTGACTAACTAACACCTCATTCTCCTTCAGGCTTTTCAACTCATTTTCTAATGTCAACACCTCAAAATTTAACCTTTTATATATCTTTGTAATACACATAGATGTAACACCCCGTGCAAAACACGAGAGGCTACTACGATTAAATAAAATCCTCAATAATTAGTATAGATCATCTATATTCTACAAGATAAATATAATGAATCCGAAATTTACACTTCCAAAATAATTACAATGAAATTTCACTCGAAAATAATACTAAGCTCTCCAAATAAATTACACTCCTAATCTAAAAAAAAAAAAATCCTCCAAACGTTGAGCTCTAAAATCCTCCAAAATTCGTTGCATCCAAATTCGCACTAACCTTCCACTAAAAGAAAAATATGGGGAAGTACACAATATGACAAGAATAGATGCTCAAAAAAATAATGGTGAATTCAAGTTCAATGCGACATCCGAGCATTATACCAATTTAATTTTTTAATAACACATTAGTAGGTCACCAGGCCTCACCTCACCTCACCTCACCTAAGCTTTGTAAAGCCTCATCTTAGCTATTGGACTTTTGGACTATTGGCGGGTGACCATTATCCATGACATATAAAAATTTCATGATATCATGCCCATCAACAAATATAATATCTCAATCGAATCAATATTTTAGATTCCAATAAACGTCATGATATCAACAATACGAGTACAAATAAATGAGGAACAAATGGATACTCTCGAGAGATTATGGAGCATATTGTGTAAACCCGATACCTTAAAATCATCACACTAAACTCATAAGATTTAGCCTCAAAATTTTGATTATACCACTGCGCTCCTCTCGCAAAAATAATAAAACGTCGTTCTTGCCCAAACTCCAAAAAACAAATATTAAGACTTCAAATCATGGGTTAAATATTGAATAAAATAAGGACTAGGTTTTATAGATAGAGGGAGATGAAAATAGTGGAGGCTACTGATTTTTCAGAAGGCTAAAATGTGTTTTAAAAGTCCTAAACTCGTCACTTTATGTTTATATACCAAAAAGAATTTGAGTCCTAATCAGATACAAACACTAAAAAAAACATTACGGACGATTGGTCCGTTGGAATTGGCAGAGATTTGGAGGTGTAGTAGCTAAAGGCGAGATGAAGTTGTACAAATAAATTCAGCTCGATCGGACTGTCAAATATTTTTTTCTTAGAACGGATCCTCGCCCGATTTTTATACAAAAAGTTATAATTTTCAAATTTTCATCCCATTTTAAATTTCAATTATAACCTTCTTTTTATATATAAAAACCAATATTTTTACATACCAAAATTAAATAGATCCCAAAATTTTATTTTTTCAAAATTTGTGTTAATTTAATTTAAACCGGTTTCAAAATCACGGGTTGTTACATACCTCCCCACTAGCACAAGACTTTTGTCCTCAAAATTCGAAGAAGCCTAATGCTCAAGATAAGATACGGTGCACAACGAATTGACGCCTGCGGGTATTCGTGTGTCAAGCTGTATTTTTCTGTGTTCGTAAGTCTTTCAAGATATACTGAAATAAAATGGTTTTTCCCCTTCAGGGGATTCTTCCTCAAGTTTGTGATTGTGTGTGCACTTACTTTTCTTTAATTAATCAATCACATTTAATTGCATGAGTCAGAGTTTTTTGGGCTTAAAATTGGAATTTAATTAAACAAGTTTGATCATTGATTGATGGCTCACTCTCAAATTGGTATCATAGCCTATTACACAATTATACCGTGTAGTTTTTTCCCGAAAAAATTTGTGGATATCAATTTTGTTCTAAAAATTAATTTTTTAAAAAGCGCAATTTCAATGGAAAACTTATATAATTGAGTACCAATTTTTTACGAGGCAAATTATGCAAATTAGAAAGCCCGTATGAAATCTCACTTAAAGGTCATTGATGAATGTGTCTGGGTTATGTGTGAAAGAGAGTGGACTCCTCCCACTGTCACTGTAGAAAACGTACAAATTTAAAAGCTGTGACTGAATGGACTCAGAAAGAATTTAAATGGAGCACATATAACTCACGTGGGCTTAGCGTAATTTTTGGTTCTATCACCCCTGAGGAGTTTCGATGTATTATGATGTGCACCACGTCTAAAGAAGAATGGGATGTTTTACCACTTACATATGAAGGCACTAATGTAGTTAAAGAATCAAAATTACAAAATTTAACTACACAATTTGAAACAATCACTATGATTGAATCTGAGTGTTTTGATGAATTATATGCATGCTCATATGATATTGCCAACACTAGTTTCAATCTAGGTGAACATATTCCTGATGTTAGAGTAGTTAAAAATATTTTGAGATCACTGCCTAAGTGTTTTATCCCTAAAGTCTCTATGCTAAATTCCTTAGGAAATTTGAGTAGTCGAAAAATAGAAGAATTGCTAGGAGATCTCCAGACTTATGAAATTGACATGTTTCCTAACACGATAAAATCAAAAGATAAAGTGGTAACACTTAAAGCCCAGGCTAGGAAGAGTGAGGGGCCATCAAGAAAGAGAGATTAGTCATTTAGGAGGAGAGAGGAAGAGATGTCTAATTCGGAGTTTGATTTGATTTAGACGATTTGGCATTGTTTGTGAAAAATTTCAAGAAATTTCTCAAATTAAAGAAAAATGGCAATTTCAAAGATAAAAAGAATTTTGAGAAAAATAAGTTTGAAAAGAAAAATGATAAAGATAAAAGGTAAGCTCCTAAGAAAGAGGAGGAGAGATGTTATGAGTGTGACGGTAGAGGTCATAAGGCATTTAAGTATCCTACTAGGTTAAAACGTCAATTCAAAAACAAAGATGCTTTAAATGCCTCCCTTAGTGATGACAGTGAGGTCAAGTCGATGGATTCTGGAGATGAGTCACCGCATGAATATAACTTCACCACATTCATGGCTAGTCATGTGAGTACTGATAGTGCACCTCACGACGATGAGGATGCTACTTCACAGAGACACGTCGACAGTGAAAGCGATGTGAATGAGGTGGAGGATGCTATAAGTAAGAGCGAGAGTGATCTACGACGTGTGCACGCTGATTTATATGATGATTCATTCAAACTAAAAAGCGTAACAATGCGTTAGCAATTAGGACCACCGCCTTAGAAAAAGATTTAGGAGAGACGAGAGAGAGAGTCCTCCATTAGCACTGCCTTAAGAGAGATAGACTATTTGCATAAAGAGAGAGAGAGAGAGAGAGAGAGAGAGAGAGAGAGAGTCAGTTTAGAGAGAGAGAGACAGTTTAGAAAGAGAGAGAGTTGTTTAGAGGAAGAGAAAGGGGACTTGACCAAGAAAGTGGCTAGTCTTACGAGTGAGCTCCATTCCTCCGTGGACACTCAGAAGAAACATGAAGCCCTTGTAGGCCAACTCACTCAAGACCTTGAGAGAGCCCGAGAGGTCAAGGTAAAGATAGAAGACAGATCTGTAAAGATGAGAAAGAGGCCCCTTGGCCCTGCTTTAGGGTTTGGCGAAAGGCAGGGAATAGGTTTTGATGGTTCTTCCACGTCTCATGTGAAATCCAAACCAATTACTAAGTTTACTATAAATCCATATGGCTATTACCTAAAACCCCAGAGAAGAGTTCGACCAGGAAAATCAAGCCAAGGTCGGCTTAATACTATGTACTTTTGTACCTATTACAAAAGAAAAGGACACCATAGGGAGTTTTGTTATAGTTTGGGTCGCACACGACGTACATTTTCTCCACCACATGCCACTTGTTATTTTTCGAGTCTTAGAGACCAGGTTGAGTTTCAAGTCATCACATCTCAGAGTTTAATGGAAGAGTTTCAATGACTTTCTTTGTCGTCTACGGATACTTCCAGAATCCCAGCTAGAAACAACAATGATAAGGGCAGACAGAAGGTTACCTCCTCTTGGGTACCTGAGCAAGACACAAAAGCCCTTGTTGTTCATATTTCTCATAAATCACATAATACCTCTCAGTAGTACTTTGATAGTGGGTTCTCCAGACACAAGACTGGTGACATTTCATTTTTTACCTACCTAGAGGATCGTAAGGAAGGTAAAGTCACGTTTGGAGATGGGATAAAGTCTAGCATAGTAGGACAAGGTACAATAGAGATACAAGTATTTCCTAAGCTAGAGGATGTTTTATACATAAAAGGTTTGAAAGTGAACCTTCTCAATATAAGCTAGCTATGCGACACTAAATTTGTAGTAAAGTTTGATCGGAATGAGTGAAATATTTATGATCAAGCCGATAAACTCCAATTGCAAGGGGTGAGGACCGAAGATAATTATTATGGGATTTTGCCCAAGTCCTCATTTTTCTGCAACAGCGACAAGATCTCTCCTATGGATCTGTGACATCAGCGTCTACGTCTGTTGGAAAGGATAGGACCCCCAATTTTAAACACTTATTACAAAAAGTAATCTCCTTTTAAATATGCGAAAGCGAAATGGTTCAAATTAAACAAATTAACTGATTTTAATTTCTTTTCAAATTAAAATTAAACAACGTTCAAAGTGAAATTAAATTAATCAACAAATGAATTTTTTCACTTTAACAACATAATTCAATCCAAGTCCTAGAAATTTGCCTAAGTCATATTTTCAATATTACCAAATTAGGCCAAACCAATTTTAACCAATAAAATTAATGACTTGAATTAAATTAACATTTACCCAAATTCATGTTAGCACTAAATTAAACAAGTAGTGATTTAACCAAATTTTATCTTTTTACCTAAGCATGCATTCTAGGTGAGTTTTGCAAAAGATAAAATAAACAATGAACCACTACGCCGCGATGTACGAGGAAAAACCCACAACGGGAAAAAACTTCGGACGACCCTAGCCTTAAGTCCACTAAGTATGGTTTTACAATTACAAGACATATGACTTAATTCATCGACTCGACCCCTTTCAAGCCTTGATGCATCTTTTTGTAAACACCTCCGCCTAGTCGACAACCCCGGAGCTCCACCGGAACCTTGGACTTCACCAATGAGACTTTAGGTACACCGTCAGCCACACATGGTGCCTTTCACCATGTGAGAATGCCGCAGCAAAATAAATTCTTCTTCTTTGAGGGATTTAGAAGTAAACCCAAACAATCTCTTCAATGCGGTAGAGAAAACCCGGTGCTAAACACTCCAAGCAAGATGTATATATATTGAAACTTGGAATAAATAATATGGGTGAAAACAAGAGTGTTTAATGATTTTTCTTAAAAAATAGACACTCAAAACACGAACTTTTTCTTTGAAGATTAAACTTTTAAAACTCTATCTAGGAGATGGAAGATAGTGAAAAAGTTAAATCAAAATAGTTGGTTCCTGCACATATAAAGTCTGTCAAAATTTAGTGGGGAAAACTAGTGGGAAAAGTGGGAAAACTGTCAAAAACTGCCCAAATAACTGTTCTCGCCAAATCTCGTTCCCACGAGATTTTCGTTCGAACGAAGTCTCGTTCGAACGATACTTATAACGAAGTTCCAGTGGCAGGTCGTTGGCAAACATCGTTCGAACGACATTCTCGTTCGAACGAAAAACTCGTTCGAACGATAATATCGAATGAAAAACTCGTTCGAACGACAATATCGAACGAACTTCCAAAAAGCTGAAAATTCTATTTTTAGCCCTGAAACTTTATTTTAAAGTTTTAAAGAAACTTTATGAAATTAAACAACAGTTTAAACAAAACTTACACCCAATTAAAATTGTTCCAAGCTCCTATATATATATATATATTTAATGCATTTATACCTTAGGAGTAAACGGAACAAATGTTGTTGACGTAGAAACGAGGCACAACAAACTCGGCATTTTGATGAAGCTTTAAACTTAGCCACTACGTCTTCAACTTTACAATGTCATAGGCTTGAAGGATGGTCAAGAACTCTATCCTATGACTCAAACATTTTTGTCCGAAATTGAGCCAAAACAACAAAGGACTCAATTGGATATTTGTGTCTTTACAAGGTCATGTGGATTTTAGAGATTTGGAGAGATTAGATAAAAAGGAACTAGTACGTAGCTTGGCATCACTTGAAAAGCCGACTTCCACGAATTGTGGACCCTGTCAGTTGGGAAAGAAAGTACGTAGCCCCCACAGGAAGTTGAATTCCATTACCACTTATAAGTACTTGTGTTGATACACATGGACATTATGGGTCCTACTCGTACTGAGAGTTTAGGTGGTAAGAGATATATCCTCATGATGGTGGATGATTTCTCTCGTTATTCGATTGTAGTTTTTTTGAGAGATAAATTCGATGTTATAGAGTTTCTTACGACCAAGTGTCGTGTCCTACAAAATCAACACTGTGTCATTATCAATAGGATACATAGTGACAACGAAACTGTGTTTAAGGAAGCGAAAGTAGATATTTATTAAGATATCCTTGGGATCAAACATGAGTTTTTATCCATGAAGACTCCTCAGTAAAATGGGATTGTTGAGTGGAAGAATCAGACGATTCAGGAGATGTCATGCTTATAGGCGAAAGAGTTTCTAGAAGATTTTTGGCAGAGGCGGTGTCTACTGCTTACCATACGGTGAATAGAGTTTACCTTCATCCACACATACTTAAGACGCCTTATGAATTGTGAACTGGAAAGAAGCCCAACCTCTCATATTTTTGTGTTTTGGGGAGCAAATGCTTCATCCTATGGGATAAAGATCAATTAGGAAAGTACGACTCCCGGAGCGATGAGGGAATATTATTAGGGTATTCATCGACTAGTAGAGCATATTGGATTTTTAACCTGAGTAGCTCCAAGGTTATGGAGTCAATAAACGTCACTATGTAAGATGACGAACCACCATCATTTCTTGATTCTAACCTTTTATGTGAGGATAACACACTTCCTACTGATGATCCCATTGTGCTTCCCACACCTAGGGTGGACCCTACTCCTGTCTTAGGGGAAACACTTATTTTGGTTCGCAAAAGTCATGATCCTACTACCATTCTAGGAGATCCCACCTTAGGGGTCAAGAATCGTGCTCAGATAGAGAACATGGTTAGTTTTATTTTTTACACGTCTAAAGTCGAGACTAAGAATGCTAAAGAATCACTCAAAGAGGAACACTGGATATCTTCTATATATGACGAGTTCCTTCAGTTTAGAAAGAATGATGTTTAGGATTTAGTCCCCCGACCTAGTGAGAAGAATGTGATTGATACCAAGTGGATCTATAAGAACAAGATGAATGAGAGTGGTTATATTATCCAAAATAAGGCTAGGTTGGTCTCTTAAGGCTACACACAGATAGAGAGTATGAGACTTTGATGAGACATTTGCTCCTGTTGCGAGGCTTGAGTTCATTCGCTTACTACTCGCCATTGCATGTCATCTGCGCTTCAAGTTATACCAGATGGATATCAAGAGTGCCTTTATGAATGGCATTCTATAGGAGGAAGTTTACGTGGAACAACCAAAAGGGTTCGAATGCCTTAAGCACCCTAATAACGCCTATTTTCTGAGGAAAGCCATGTATAGTTTGAAGCAAGCACTCCGTGCTTAGTACGAAAGGCTAACTTCCAATCTCTTAGCCCATGGCTTTATGAGAGGGGGAGTTGATAAGATGTTGTTTATTATGAGAAGAGATGGTGCTATTTTAGTTACTCAGGTCTATGTGGAAGACATATTCTTTGGATCCATGTGCTCCGATATGCTCACCACTTTAAGGAGGAGATAAAGAGCAAGTTTGAGATGAGCATGGTTGGTGAGCTTACATTCTTCCTTGGTCTCCAAGTTCGTTAGCTAGAGGATGGGATGTTTGATGATACTGGAAACACCACCTCCAGGTAAGGTGTTGACAACTCAAGCAAGTGATAACAATGGCAGTACGAGAGAATATAAATGTATATGTAGAAGGAGGTGAGGAGAAGAGGATGAACACTTGGATGTAAGTGGTTCACCCAATCTGGCCTACGTCCACTGTGAGTGTGTGTGAGTAATATCACTGAATGTAGGAACTAATGGCCATGGATACAATCTCTCAAGCTCTCTCTCTCTCTACTGTGTAAAATGACAGAGTTTTAGCTAGGGTTGCAAAATATCGATCCTTTACAATATTGAGGATGACCTCTATATATAGTGCTTAGGGGGTGCAATGTACCCCCCAAGCATGCAATGAGCATGTGCATGAAGATCCAACCAGTATAAGGATAACACCTGGTTGATCTTAACTAAATAATGATGACCATAATATTCCCTCACGTGAAGGGAATGATTCAGTTATAACAGATTTGCCCACGTGTTCCAAGCCATACATATGCATGTAAAAACTCGGCTATCTTCGATTGGCACCAACCTTGGCCTGGATGACTACGAGGTTGATAAAGTCCGACCCTTCCCTTGTACGAGACCAACATCTATGAAGACCTCAAACAGGATGGCCGACTGAGGTTGGATCAGAGGTGTGACGTCGACCATAGCCGATGATGACATGATGCTTGTTGATTGAGCCTGCGAGGCTTTGCTGATCCCAAGTGATAGCTTGTAGCGTCAGTTGGGGCTGATGTTGATGTTGAGGGATGGTTAAACCCGCAATTATTTGCTGACCTCGACTGATGCCCAATCGAGGTTGATGTAGAGGTTGGAGCAATGTCGGCCAGGGCCGACCCTATGAAAGACAATATTATGGACAACTATTGTGCTTCTGCCACCTCGGTTGTGAGTCAGGCCGAGGTTAATATCTGAGTAAGAAGGTATACTTTGGGCATATCAATCACCCCCTAGCCCTTAATTACCTATGTAAATAGGTGACTAAGGGGTATGCATGTCCGAGGCTGGATTTTGTTGTGTGCCAACATTTCTGACATGTGTTAATTTCTGAAGTGGGTAGCGTGCCTGACAAGGTGTGATTATGAGGATTTGCCTTTTGGGCTCCCAAGGTAATGATGGGCCTTAAGATGCGTGCCAACATGATTTTGGGTTTAAACCCTTTTCTTCTCCTTTCTTATTCATTTCTTCACTTTCCCCCTGTGCTCTTTCTGCAACTTCTCTCTCTCTTCAAGAGCTTTGTTGCTGCGTTTGGGGTTTTCTTGGTTTCTACTATTCTTTTTCTTCATTTCGTAATCCATTAGGTACCATTTTAACCATCTTCCTTCCATTTTCAGCCTTTGAATTTTCCTTTATGTATTTTCCGGTGAGGTTTTAGTTTTTCGGTGGCTTTTTGAGTTTTTCGGTGTCCTGTTCTCAAGTGTTCTTGGTTACAAAACTTTTCAAAATCAAGTTGATCTTCTATATATATTTAGTTGAGTTATTTATTTGTGGCAATTTTGGGTTCCAAGTGTAGTGTCGTCCTCCTTATGCTTAGACCCCTGTATAATCTCATAGAAGAGTTCCCTTCACTTAAAGAAAAGACCTTTGAAAAAATTAGGCAGATAGAGCTAGCCCAAGCGAAAGCTCATAGGGCTGAGGCCTTCCCCCTCAGACCTATCTTTCCTCTACCTCTGAAGGTAATTTACCCTTAGACAGTCGAGCCTACTGAGCCAGTAGAGGTCCCAGTAGAACCAACACCCATGTCTGAGTCTGAGTCATCTACCTCAGACCTTATGTCTGTTGACTCTTTCCAAGAGGCTATGGACTTATCTATTAGGCAAGGTCAGGTCCCTGATTAGGCTGAGGTCCCAAGTCGTGCCTCATCTCATAATGTTGCCAGTATCTTACAGTCTTCTTCCGACGTTGAAATTATGGGGCCGAGCGTAGCCATTCCCCCCATTATTGATGCCATCCCCCTGTCGGCCGCCACCGGGGCTGAGTTTTCTCAGAGTTTTCTTGGTGGTGTCCCTATGACACCTCTGAGGCGGCCGAGATAGAGAGCTAGGTTAGTGAGTATGACCTCTTAGTTTTTAGGCACCTTTACTCCATAGGCCCTTCCATTAAGCTTATGAGACCTCTAAGGGGTAAGAGGGCCTTCGATCGTTGAGATGGGGAGATCTGTGTGTATGAACATATGTTTAAGTTGGGATTCTGTCTCCCCATCCATCCTTCAATTAGGGCCATACTATCCTATATCAACCTAGCCCCTTCACAATTGTCTCCCAATGCCTGGAGGGTGATGATTGGGGCCATTGTCCTTTGGAAGGTTATCCATCACTCAGACCTTCCTATTAGAGTCTTCACGGGTTTCCACGTCCCATCCTCTGCCAAAAACCACCCCAGCTACTACCACTTCCTAGCTAAGAAGCCAGATAAAAAGCTATTGTTGGTTACCCAAACTTCAAATCACAACTGGAAACCACGGTATTTCTTTGCGCCAGGGGAATGGGAATTTGGTCCACGTGCTTCCTCTTCAACGTCTGATCCGAGGACACTTCTGAAGTGGGGAAAAGTGTCTCTTGCAGCCAAAGTCGACCCTGCCCTTAGCCAGGATAATTTCCAAAAGGTTAAGGACCTTAAAGATCAGGGAGAACAGGGTCATCTTGTCAAATATGAACATCTGATGACCCCCTACTACCTTTCTCAGACAGGCCTGGGGGCTAGTCCTTTAATCGAACTTTGTAAGTATTATTTCATATTTTATACCTCTTACTTTTCATACCTCTAATTTACTAACTCAAATGTTTCTTCTTTCAGAGCGCCCAGAGGGTATTTCTGACGACTTGTGGGAGATGTCTACCCCAAGCCTCGTAAAAATGATGAAGGCTGGCCATACTGTAGCCCTCCTCCTCCCAAATAGAACATCAGCACGTCCAAGGCCGAAGTTAAGAAGAAACGGAAAACCACAACAGACTCAGAGCATCAGAGGCTGAGTAAATATTAGAAGGGAGATCATGCCATTTCGATCTCCTCAGACGATGCACTTGCAACTCGTCTTTCTTAGCTAAAAATAAGTGATAGCTTGATCGGCCATGGTCTGAAGGCTATTGATGCCATCGTCTCTGTGATGACCGATGAAGATAAGCGCTTCCTGCATTCTTTGGACATCCTTTTACTGGCTGAGTTTACCTTTCATCGATCAATTCAGGTAATGATTTATGTTATTTTACTCTTTCGAGTGTACCCATGGCTATCTTTCATTAATGTGCTTATACATCTGACCTTCTACTGCAGGGTATATTGTCCAGGCATCATTTTATGGACTAGACTTTGAAGAAGATGCCCTTGATCGAGAAGGGTCAAGAATCCCTTAAATTCCATGCCTCTTTGAGCGCAGAGGTTGATTGTCTGAAGGAGGAGCTAAAAGAGGTCAACAAGTTGAAGGAGGAGGTAGAGACATGGCCAAATCGAAGAAAGACCATAAGGCAACTCTGAAAGCCAAGGACGATGCTCTGTAGGCTAAGGTGGCTGCTACTGTTAAGGCTTCCTTGGAGGATGCCTCAAAGAAGATTATTGCAGATTACAAGGTCTCTAATGAGTTCATCAACTTTGGCTTTCAGTATCTTGAGAGAGGTATCAAAGCCACTGGTAAATGGGTAGCCTCCAAGGAGTAAGAGTCAGGGAGTTTGAGTGCCTCAGACTTTGTTGGTCTAGGCTTTGGTGATCCCCATTTTGCTCAGGCCTTACAAGAGGTTGAGGAGGATGGTGATTCTCCCTCAGAGACTGCTCCCTTGGGCGCCGCTGAGACTGAAGATGTTAATCTCGAGGATGAGGGACCGAGGTGTCTAACGTCGTCCAAGAAGACACCACTCTGCCTGCAGATACCTAGGCCTTTGTGAAGCTTAAGTTGTAATTTTTGTTTTTTTCTCATCTGTATCTATTTTTTGCGAACTCTGATAGCACTTTAGTACACTTTGATTTGTATTTGCAATTGTCTGCTTAATGTAATTCCATCTTCTTCCAATTATATTGCCTTTTTCAATGAATATCTTCTCTTACATGTTGTTTTAAAGTCCGAGGTCACCATAATACGATGTTTACCTCACAACTTTCACCAAATAATGACGTTTATCCTCATAAGTTGTCACCAAATTAATGACGTTAAAGGTTTGAGGTCACCATAATATGATGTTTACCTCATAAGTGCCACCAAATTAATGATGTTTAAGGTCTGAGGTCACCCAATTTTGATGTTTACCCTCATAATTGTCACCAAATTAATGATGTTTAAGGTCTGAGGTCACCATAATATGATGTTTCATCTCATAATGTTCACCAAATTAATGATGTTTAAGGTCTGAGGTCACCAAATTAGGATGTTTACCCTCATAATTGCCACCAAATTAATGATGTTTAAGGTCTGAGGTCACCATAATATGATGTTTCACCTCATAATATCACCAAATTAATTATGTTTAAGCATAATGAAACAATATTAACACAGGAACTGCTCTTTTCATTAATATCCTCTTTATAAAATGATACATGTATTACAAATAAATAACTGCAACATCATATGTAATATTTCTTCAAGTGGTCAGCATTCCAAGGGCTGGAAAAAGATTCCCTTTAGAGATTTTATAGCCGGTAGGTACCAGGAAAAACCTCATCGATCACTCTATAAGGGTCATGCCAATTTGGGTGGAGCTTGTTTGCCTTTTGCAATGTCTTCTTCAGCACTAGGTCTCCCACGGCTATAGGTCTTGATTTCACCCTTTGATTGTAGAACTTTGTTGTTCTCTGTTGGTAGGCTTCCTGTCTGATCTCAGCATCTTCCCTTCTCTCTTCAATTAGATCCAAGTCAAGTCTTCTTTCCTCCTCATTCCTCTGAGGGTCATAGGTCTGAACTCTGTGGGTGGGGAGTCCTACTTTTATAGGGATGACAACTTCTGAACCATGTACTAGCATGAAAGGAGTCTCTCCAGTTGTCATTCTTACAGTCGTCCTGTAGGCCCATAACACGGTGTATACCTCTTCTGTCCATCTCCCTTTTGCCTCCTCCAACCTCTTCTTTATCCCATCAAGGATTGTTCGGTTCGTGACCTCAGTCTGTCCATTTGCTTGGGGTTGGCCAGAAGAGGAGAAGAACTGCTTGATCCCCACTCTTTCATAATATTTTTCTAAGGAAGAATTCTTTAACTGAGTTCCGTTGTCTGAGATGAGGGTGTTTGGAAGGCCATATCTTCATATGATGTTCATCCAGATGAACTGGAAGGTCTTCTGTTCTGTAATCGTGATCATCGGTTCAACCTCTACCCACTTAGAGAAGTAATCAATTGCCACTACCAAAAATCGATAGTTTTTTACAGCTCTTGGCAAAGGTACTACTAAGTCAATCCCCCAAACTGCAAATGGCCAAGGTGAGCTAATTGACGTCATAGGATAATGAGGTTGGTGAGGGATGGTGGAGAATCTCTGACACTTGTTGCATCTCTTCATATAAGTATCCGCGTCTTTGGCCAAGGTCGGCCACGAACCCTTGAGTAATTATCCTCTTAGCTAAAGGCCTCCCTCCTATATGACTCGAATAAGGGTCCTCATGTACATCTTTCAAGACCTGAGGAACCTCTGAAGGGTGCACACATCTAAGGAGAGGGAGTAGGAACCCGTTCTTATATAAGATGTCTCCTATAATTGAGAACTTAGCACCCCTGAACCTCAACTTTCTCCTTTCCAATTTTGATTCTGGAAGCTCTCCATGTCTGGTATATATGATGAGTGGGTCCATCCATGAGGCTCCCATATTCAGATTGA
Organism: Sambucus nigra; assembly: GCA_949130495.1. NCBI lineage: Eukaryota > Viridiplantae > Streptophyta > Magnoliopsida > Dipsacales > Adoxaceae > Sambucus > Sambucus nigra. Next base: position 829,012,735 of record OX422207.1, read on the forward strand.
GGCAAATTATGGCAACCTCTTCTTTTTCGATGGTTGGTCGGGGCAGGATTTCAACCGGTACCCTTCTCCTCATTTATGTCCTCGTTGCTGAGGCCAACCTAGCAAGTGCATCAGCTCGACTGTTGTCTTACCAAGGTATCCTCTTCATCTTCACCTCTTCGAAGCCTTCTAGCGTCGTTCTTAATCTCTTCAAGTATTTGGCCATCCTTTCATCCTTGGCCTCATACACCCCAAGAACTTGGTTGATAACTAACCTTGAGTCACGGTGGACTAGGAGTCTATCAATTCTAAAGGCTTTTGCCAAGGAGATCCCTGTTATCAATGCCTCATACTCTGACTCGTTGTTTGAAGCCTTGAAGTTGAACCTCAGCATATATTAAACGTCGGTACTATCCGATTTCGATAGTATCAGCCCTGATCCGCTTCCACTTTCATAAGAATACCCATCAACGAAGAGGTTCCAAATATCTTCATTTGAAGAGAAGTTCCCCTCTGATAGGATCCCTTGCTTGAAGAGGTACTAGTCTTTCTCATTCTCAGCTACATTTTTTCCAGACTTACCTGACCCAACCTTGTCCGGATCACGGAAGATGTTACTGTCTAGTTCTCTTGCAATCTCTTGACTATTCTCAATCTGAACCTCTTTTCAGGTGAACTCTGCTACAAAGTCTGCAAGAGGCTGCCCTTTAATGACAACCCTTGGTTGATAAATAATGTCATATTCCCCCAACTTGATGGCCCAAGTCATCAACCCGCTCGACTTCTCAGGCTTGTGGAGGACCTGTCTTAATTCGGAATCAGTGAGGACAACCATGGAGTGGGATTGAAAGTATGGCTTCATCTTTATGGAAGCGTGTATCAGGTCATAAGATGACTTTTCCATTCGAGGATAATTCTGTTTAGACTCTTAAAGGGCCTTGCTATTGAAATATACCGCCCCCTGCACTCCATCGTCTTCTCTTACTATGGCCACACTAATGGATGATTTTGAAATGGCTAGGTACACATATAACTTCTCCCCCACGATGGGCCGAGATAGGAGTAGAGGAGACCCGAGGTAGGACTTTATTTCTCTAAAATATGTGTCGCATTCCTCGTCCCATTCGAAGGCCTTTCTGAGCACTTTGAAAAAAGGAAGACACTTGTCCGTAGCTCTGGAGACAAACCTGTTAAGCGCTGTAACTCTTCCAGTTAGCCTCTAAACGTCTTTGATAGTTTTAGGTGTCTTCATTTCAAGCAGAGCCCTGATCTTTTCGGGATTGGCCTCTATTCCCCTTTGATTAACGATGAATCCAAGAAACTTTCCTGCTCCTACTCCGAAGACACACTTGGCAGGGTTAATCTTCATCCTGTATAAATCCATGGTGTCAAAAGTTCTCTCCAGGTCGGCTACGTGAGTGTCAGCCTTCAAGCACTTCGTCAATATGTCATCTACATATACCTCCATGGTCTTGACAATTTGACTCTCGAACATCTTATTTATAAGACGTTGGTATGTGGTCCCTGCATTCTTCAAGCCAACGGGCATGACCTTGTAGCAATAGGTCCCCTTGTCGGTTATGAACGCTGTCTTCTCTGAGTCTTATGAGTCCATAAAAATCTGGTTATACCCGAAATAAGCATCCATGAAGCTCATGAGCTCATGCCCTGCTGTGGCATCCACCATCTGATCAATTCGCGACAGGGGGTCTTTCAGACAAGACTTGTTTAAATTAGTGAAATCTATGCACATCCTCCATTTCCCGTTATCTTTCAGCACGATAACGGCGTTAGATAAGCATTCAAGGTATATGACTTCTCTGATGAACTTGGCCTCCTCAAGATTTTTGACCTCTTCCCCGATGACATCATACTTTTCCCTTGAGTAAACCCTTCTTCTTTACTTGATGGGCTTAACCTCTTTTACAACATTGAGTTTGTGGCACATAACTTCAGGTCAATACCCGGCATATTCGCATGGCTCCAGGCAAAGGCACTCTGCCTCTTCCTCAATAGCTTCACCAGCTCTTCCTTGATCTCAGGTCTTAGGGTTTTACCAATTTGGACGGTTTTTTCTGGCTCGTCCTCATTGAGGACGATGGATTCTACCTCTTCCGCGACTTCTCCCTTCTTGAGCTTCGTTTCATCCCAAGGATCAAGTGTGTCGATGTTATATGTGGTTTTCGTCCTCTTATGAGCCTCTCTCTCTTCCGTAGAGTTGAAGTAGCATTCTCGTGCAGATGTTTGGTCACCCTGCACTTCCCCTACCCCATAGGGGGTCAAGAATTTTAGCATTTGGTGGACTGTCGATGGCACGGCCTCAAATTCCTTAAGGGCTACTCGTTCTATAATGAGGTTGTAGGCCGAGAAGACATTTTCATTCATCACAAAAATATTGATCTTCTGGGTCAACCTTTTAGTCTACTCGTCTTCTATTCGTACATCCATCTCATACATGCCCAACGGATGGACCTTTTTACCGCTGAAACCCATCAACAGATGATGATAGGGTACAAGCCTAGCTCCTCCTATGCCCAGGCTTTTAAAATAGGGCCAGAACATCACATCTGCTGAACTTCCACCATCCACGAGGATTCTCTGCACCTCACATCCATGCACTCTTATTGTAATTACCATAGGGTCATCATGCGGAGCTAAGATACCTTTGAAGTCAAGTTAGGAGAATCCAACTATAAGAGTATCCATATCTACCTTCTTTTTCTTCTGCTTAGCCTCTCAAGATGCCAGATTCATAACCTCTACTTTGGTAAATGACTTAGCCTCTGCCACACGAGCTTTGCGGTCGGCTACCTCTGAGACTCCTCCTTCTAGTCCTCCACAGATGGTGTTCACACTAATGGAGATCGTACTAACCCTCTCCACAGGGGCATTGTAGTCTTTTGGTGGGAGGTCTGGGTCATCATCATCATCATCATCTGAGTCTTCAGCTCTTTTTGTTGGGGTATCTTCTCGACACTTATCGTTTCTCTTCTTTTAAGGGTCATATCTCCCCCCTTTAGAAGCTTTACCATCGACATACTTCCTGAGCTTTTCGGACTTCAACATCTTCTCAATATCATCCTTAAAAGCGAAGCACTTATCAGTCAGATGACTGTGGTCTTGGTGGAACTCGCACCACAGATTCTTATTCCTCTTATGTAGAGGAGCCTTCAGCTTCTCCGGCCATCTCAGGGATCGATAATTTTTTATTTCATTGAGGATGTGTTCACAGTTCACAGTTAAAGGAGTATAGTGTGCAAACTTGTCGTCTGCAGACCTATTTTTTCCATCTTTTTTCCTTTTGAATTTCCCGCTACTACTTTCGTTCTCATCCTCATACTTTACAGCCATAGCCTCTTCAGCGTTCATGACCCTTCCTATAGTTGCTAGCAGCTTTGCTATTGACTTGGGAGGGTCTTCAACAAGCTTCCACATCAACTTTCCCTTCTGAAGTCCTCCAATAAGGGCTGCCATAGCTATATTCTCTTCGTAATCTTCAACCTCTAATTTTTCTTTGTTGAATCTAGCAATGTAGTTTCTTAGGCTCTCGTTCTTGCCTTGCTTGACGTACAACAGATGAGTGCTCTTCTTCTGAGGTCTTATCCCAAAACAACAATTATGAATAAATCGTTCAGCCAAGCCCTTAAAGTTCTCAACAGAGTTCTTCGGAAGATAGGTAAACCAAATATGTGCAGCTCCCGTTAAAGTCCCAGAGAAGGCTCAACACCTCATCTCATCTGGGATCGAATAAATGTCTTTCGCAAACTGGTACATCTCAATATGATGTACTGGTACCATCATACTTGGGAGACACTGTAGGTGGTTTGAACTTGGCAGGGTTGGGAAGTTCACTATCCTTGCCACAAATGGGGAGCCCTCTGAGAACCCTCTTTGTAGTGGGTCTCAAATTTTAATGAGGTTCCCTATTTTCTCTTCAAGATGTTGAATGGAGTCGTTACATGGCTTTGTAACATCAGCCTGGCCGAGGTTGTCCCCATCCACCTCCAAGGGGTGAACTGAGAGTTCCCTAGCCGCTGCACAACGTCGGCTATTTACCTCCTCTTGCTCCTTATCTCGGCCATGTTAGAATCGTCCATGTTGGGGTCGGCCCTGGAGAGGTCGATGTTCCCCATCATACTTTTGTGAGCTTGCAATGGTTTTAGATCTGGATAACCTATGCCTTAGTACATTAACTTGGCTGAGCCTTTCAAAGGCTGACCCTATGCTTAAGCAATCAAAATCTGATCCTCTTTGTTGGGCACCCCCATCTCTTCTGCCTCCACACCCTCTGCTCTGCTGGATAGGTCGTACTGTGTTATTTGAAACCTCATACGGCTCCCAGTAATCTTCTGGAGCATCCTCTGCCTCCATATCTTCATACCTATCCTCAGGGCAAGGGTTTTCTTGCCTCCCCAAATGTAAACGCCTAAGGTCAGCAACATCCCTCCTCCGTTGAGGAGTAGGTTGGTCTTTTTGCGGTGTCTGGGGTGGTCCCCTGGCTTCAGTATGGGGTTGAGCAGCTGCCGGAGTAATCATCTCCGGTGAGACCCCCGGTGGCCTCATCATATTTTGACTGAACTGTGCAAATTGCTTCTTCATTACTTGTTGTATTGCAGCTAAGGACCTCAAGGCTACTGCCACCTCAGTTATTTTGGACTGGGGTGGTGCCTGGCTAGAACTAGATTCTCCAGCACCAGATGGTGGAGGAGGTGGTGGTAACTCCGGTGCCATATGCTAAAACTAAAGAGATTGCGAAGAAGATGAACTTAATACCTTAAAGACCTCTTTCAATGGTGAAATAGCTCCACGCAAGGGGTGAGTCCTGGTTCACCACCAGAGTCTCCGGTGAGGTTAAGCAGTAAAAAAGGAAGAAATAGCTTCTCGTTCCCACAAACGGTGCCAAAATGATGATGCTGGAAACAGCACCACCAGGTAAGGTGTTGATAAGCTCAAGCAAGTGATAATAATGGCAGCATAGGAGAATATAAGCGTATATGTAGAAGGAGGTGAGGATAAGAGGATGAACACTTGGATGTAAGTGGTTAAGACATTCTGGCCTACGTCCACTGTGAGTGTGTGTAGTAATATCACTGAATGTAGGCACTAATGGCCATGGATTCAACCTCTCAAGCTCTCTCTCTACCGTGTAAAATGCCAGAGTTTCAGCTAGGGTTGTAAAATATCGATCCTTTACAATATTGAGGATGACCTCTATATATAGTGCTTAGGGGGTGCAATGTACCCCCCAAGCATGCAATGAACATGTGCATGAAGATCCAACCAGTATAAGGATGACACCTGGCTGATCTTAACTAAACAATGATGTCCACAATATTCCCTCATGTAGAGGGAATGGTTCAGTTATAAAAGATTTGCCCACGTGTTCCAAGCCATATATGTGCGTGTAAAAGCTCGGCTGTCTTCGATTGGCACCAACCTCGACCTGGATGACTACGAGGTTGGTAAAGTTCGACCCTTGCCTTGTCTGAGACCAACATTTATGAAGACCTCGGCCAGGATGGACGACCGAGTTTGGATCAGAGGTGTGACGTCGGCCATGTTCGATGATGACATGATGTTTATTGATTGAGCCTGCGAGGCTTTGCTGATCCCAGATGATAGCTTGTAGCGTCGGTTGGGGCCGATGTTGATGTTGTGATGGTTGAACCCAAAATTTTTTACTGACCTCGACTGATGCCCAACCGAGGTTGATGTAAAGGTTGGACCAATGTCGGCCAAGGTCGACCCTATGAAAAACAATATTGTGGATAACTATTATGCTTTTGCCACCTCGGCTGTGAGACAGGCCAAGGTTAATGTCTGAGTAGGAAGGTACACTTTGGGCATATCAATGTTCATCTCCTAATCCAAGTATGATAGAAACCTAATGAATAAATTTAGTTTAGACTCTAATAAGCATGCGCGTACCTCGATGAGTACGTCAACTAAGCTTAGCAAGGACACTTCAGGCAAGGATGTAGAGCAAACCTTGTATCGGAGTATGATAGCTAGTCTTATCTACTTGACTTCTAGTTATCCCAACATATCCTTTAGTGTTGGAGTCTATGCGCGGTATCAGGAGTCCACGAAAGAGTCGCACTTACTCGCTCTTAAACATATTATCAAATACGTGAGTGGGACTCTCTCATTTTGCATTTGGTATTCCTTTGATATCGATGACCGTTTATCCTCCTATTTGGATGCGAATTGGGTCAGGGATGCATATGGATGTAGGAGCACTTCTGGTGGGTGTTTATTCTTTGGTTCTGGTTTTGTCTCTTGGTTGAGCAAGAAGCAAAACTCCATCTCTTTGTCCACTACAGAGGATGAGTACATAGCCTTCAGGAGTTGTTGCACGCAAGTTCTGTGGATGAAGAAGATGCTGGAGGATTATGGGATATTATAGGGAACCATGACTATTTCCTGTGATAACACGAGCGCGATACACATATCCTGCAATCCAATCCAACATTCGCGCTCAAAGCACAATTGGATAAGCGAGCACTTTATTTGTGAGCTAGCTGAAGAAAAGGTCATATCCTTGAGTTTTGTTTCTACCGACCTCGAGTTAGCCTATATCTTGACGAAGCCTTTAGACGCGCTTAGATTCGAGAGTCTTAGGAAGTTGCATAGTTGACTCAGGGGTAGTTACCATATCTAGAGTATGATGCATTTTTCATGTTCATATCATATGATTCCTATGTATAAATTGTATCATTTTGTTTGCTTTTATTTATTTTTTCATATTTTTAGAAAAATTCAACAAGATTTTCTATTTTTTTTGAAAAAATGGAGAAATCCAAAAAGATTTTTTTCAAAATAAATTTTTGAAAAAGGCAAAAAGATTTTGTTTTTATGAAGCTTTTTGAAAAACACAAAAAGAGTTTTGTATTTTTTCACACCGTTTATGGATGAGCATTTAAGATAGCCATAGTCAGAATTTCATTTCCATATTCGTAGTGACTGTTTGATAGTGATTTGAGATGCTACATCAATTCCTCCATGTGCTTTATAATGTATGGAGTCACTAAGATTTTATTAGTGATATATTTCTACATATTTGGCTCCTTATCCCCTTTAATTCACACGTGCATAGTTTTATTAAAATTTTGTGCATGTCTATCACATGTTTGTTTGAGTGTTTTCATCTCAATTCTGCTTATACAACGAACCAAATGTGATAAAACGAGAATAATAAAAGTAGTGCATGCCATATCCGTTGCCCGTTAGGATTTTATTTAAATATTTATGTGAAAACCGGGAAAGGGCTATGAAAGGTAATCATAATATCCTTTGCGATTAAACAACCGTTTAATTCGGGTAAAACAAATGTGGTATTGAAAACAGTAGCCAAGACCCAAAGAACTGAAAAGGGCCAAAAAAGTGTGGCATTGATAAAAGTATCTAGGGCCAAACTAGTTTAGGATAATATGATCATTCACAAAAAAAGAAATATCATTAAATGATCATTATTACATTTGAGGGAGTTTGGTTGGATTTGTGTTTCAATAGTTTTGCACTTACTTGAAAATTTCAAAAAAGCATTAACTAATTTTGAATGTTATTGGCGTGGAAATCACTTTGAACTTTGATTTGTTGATTAGATTGAGTCAATTTCTTATAATTCCTCCATTTTTACACCTAAGGGAGATAATAAGTTCATTCGTTAGGAATATCTGAAAGTCATTGTGCACATATGTTATATTTGTTTGCATTAATTTTCCTATCGATTTTTTTCACAACCCTTCATTTACGCCAGCACCGACTTGGCTATTTTCGTGTTTCTTCATGGTGTGATTTCTTGTTGTATATTTTTATGCTAAAAGTTTTGAAAAATTAAAAAAGGGAAAGCTTGTTTACCATGTGACCATCTCCATATGCATTGCTTTGTGTTCTTCATATTTGTCTATTTGGGGACATCATAAAAAGGGGGAGAACAAACGAATTATGGGGATTGTTGATGTAAAAAATTAGATCACTCCAATAATTCAATCAAAGATAAATAAATGAGACAAAAGATTTTAAAGTGGTTCAGCCTTATAAGAATGGCCTACGTCCACTATTGTTTTATTGCTGAGTGTTTTGGAATTCTGGATTACAAGAAATTCCGTTCTAGATTCGGTCCCCCATACAATGAGGATTGTATAATGTATTTATAGCCCTGAGGCTGTAATGTGAAAGGGTAATACATTAAATGATATAAATATGAAAGGGTAATACATTTAATGCCCTCTTTGCGTGTGCGTCTGAATGATAAGCATTTAATGAATCAGTTGAACTGTTGGTTATCCAGCTATTAATGCTTTGTTCGAGATGCAGCTCGGACCGCCTGAGTTGCTCGGACCGCCTAAGCTTCTCGATACTCAAGAGTTCCTCGGAGAGATTTGTTCCTCGGAGCGTATGAGTTCCTCGGAGAGGTCTGTTCCTCGGAGCGTATGAGTTCCTCGGAGTAACATGGTTCCTCGGAGCGTGTGATCATCTCGGAAGTGCTTGTTGTTGCTATGTAGATAGCCACGTGTCTTCATATGATTGGTCCAAGTCAGCAGATTAAATTTGGTATCAACAGAAGCCCCCAATGTTTCATAGTTCGAAATTTGAGGAGTATGGAACATTCTTTCTCGGAATATGCTAGCTTTAAATAGTCTTCCTGATTTTTAGGAGCATTTCCCTTGTATTTCTTTCTCCTTCCCAATTCGTAGAATCATGCGTTTTTGGACTTTTCTGCGTGCTTCGATTCCTGCGTCATTTTTTGTCTTTTTAGCCGTTGTTGTCCGCTTTGATTCCCGCGCCAATATTTAATGCCCTTTTAGCCGCCGATAACGAAATCATCCTTTTTTTGTAATCATTACTTCACCATTTCCCAAGGCAAGGTATTTAAACTTCACAGACAATCCCATCGTCTTCTACCTTTTCAAATTTTCATCTTTGAGTTTTACGTCGTCTCTTCCTACTCTCTTGTGCGTTCATCTTTTCCGTCGTTCGTTGTCAGCAAATCCATTCTTTTCCTGTAAGATCTTCTTCTTTCTTCTTTATTTCTTTATTCACCATGGTTTACCCTGTTGAGTCTCTTGAGAAGTTTCGTTCTGATTTCTCCATTCCCTATTGGGTTATCTTGGAAAAGCTTTCTGAGCCTTCTGATTATTTCAATTTGGCTGAGGGACATTGGTTCCCCAGTCTCTTTTTTGCCGAGTGTGGATTTTCTTTTCCACCAAATCCCTTGTGTCTGGAATTCTGTCAGTACTTCGACGTTGTTCCTGCACGAATAGCCCCCAACACATGGAGAATAGTTAATGGGGTGCATAGATTAAATCAAGTGCATGGAACTCGTATAGGAATCCCAGAAATCATGTTCTGCTATAGATGGGCAATTAATGATAATATTTTTTATTTAAAAACTAGATTTTTAAATAGAGCCTTAGTAGTCAATCTCCCTGATGCCAATAGGGATTATTTTGAACATGGGGTTGTCATAAAAAATTGGCAACACCCTCCATTGACTGGAGATGAGGTTTACCAGAGTCCCAGATGCCCTCCTTATGGCAATGGGATAGGTTATTTTTATTTCATTTTATTTTGAAATTATGCTTCTTTTGTGTTTGATAAAATGTGTCACTGATAACAATGTTTGTTTATTTGCAGTTGATAACAAAAAAAAGTGCCTAAAAGAAGCATATGTCAATATAAGACATTTGAAACTTATCTGGAGTCTGCATCAAAGTGTTGCCGACGAACACATTAGATCAGCTTCGTATCTGCTACAGTACAAGAGCTATACCACTTCTTTCACTGCTCGTCCAGTGATAAGTGAATCAGAGCCAATACCAGCTTCCACCAGCTCATCGCCTGAATCTCATATTCCTTTAAGTGAAAGGATGAAGAAGCGAAGACCTCCTACCCTGTTTGAGAAGACTGCCTCCGATTCTGGGGAGGCAAAAAGGAGTAGGATAGATGTCCCAAAGGATGGGATGAAGAAGAATGATGCAGCTCCTCCAGTTGCTTCTGCTAAAGTTGCCGAGAAGGTTGCTGATAAGCCCGCAGTGGCTCCGAGCAGGTCTACTGCTCCTGAAGAGGTGATTGTGATATCACCGACCAAGGGTTCTTCCTTGGTTAAATCTGTACCTGTTCCCCCGAGGAGGCTGAAGAAGAGCTCCTCGGTCAATTTGGCTGACACCATTATTCAGCCCCCAGCTGCTGGGACTGGAGTTCCCACTTTTATTCCTCCGAGCTCTGCCATGAGCTCGGTAAAGTCCTGGATCATTCCCGAGGTCCAAGGTACTGAAGAAAACCTTACTCGGGACATGGTTACCTCACTAGATGCTCGTCACCTTTCTTCTGTAAGTATCTTTACTTTGAATTTTTCATATTTTCCTTTGTTATTTCTTGTTTCTAACTTGCTTTCTTTTTTCTGTTCACAGTTGACGAGTTGCTTCAATATAATCCTGAATAAGGATGAAGTGATTAAGGCTTCTTGCTCCTCGTCCAGTGTGGAGGGAGCTCTAGAAGAAGATACTAAGTCTCTGGCAGATTCTCGCCATAAATATGTTGATGACAAAGTTGTCTAGGAGAAGAAGCTTGCCTCCTCCGAGCAAGAAAAAGCTCGGGCAGTTGATGCCTCCAAGGAGTTGGAGAAGAAAAAGAATGCCCTGGAGAAGGCAAATAAAGAGCTTGAGGAAAAGATCAAAGCTTCTGGAGAGCTTGAAGATAAGCTCAGGGTTGCTGAGGAAAGGTTGGGCCAGCTTCAAGAAGTAGGTCGGCAGAGGGAGGAAGCAGAAAATAAATTGAAGGCTGCTGAGAACCTGCTGTCCGAGAAACTTTCCTCAGAGAAGCTGAAGAGAAAAGCTTCTGTGAAGAAGTCCTTCAGCTCTGGCTGGGACAAAGGGTGGAACAAGGGGTTGGCTGCCATGGTATCTCAAGTGGACTATGGCAGTCTAAAGTACTTTAGGGATGGATGGGTTACTGCCCTTCAGGAAATGAAAGGTCGACGAGTCTTCCGAGCTCTTCCAGAGACATATCCCTGGTCCCCCTCCAACTCCAGAAGACTTAGACGAGGACGAAGCTACCTCCGAGGAGTCTTCGATGGTGATGGGAGATCATGCCCTAACTATCCAGCATACTGTCGAGGAAAATCAGCAAATCGTTTTTTCCTCTAAGCAACTACCTACTCTACCCGAGCAACTATCTCTTCCCTTCGAGCAACCTACCTCTTCATCCCTGCCTCCCGAGAAGGTTCTGGGAGATAAGGAAAAGGTTTAGTGTTGTTCGGGTTTCTCTTTATTTTGTTTCTCTTTATTAAATGTAACTCAGAAGATGTAACTATGAATTATGATCTAATAAAACTTGAACTTTTTGCATACTGTTATCTATCTTCTATTCATATTCTGCTCATATTTCTTATTGATGATTGCTCTTTCTTTCTCTGCTAGTTTCTGGACAGGATGGAACTGCTATCTTCCCATGACACAAAGTTGCTGCAACAATGCAATGAGTACTTTAAGGCTGGTCACACAGACCTAAGTGCTGCACAAGTTGTCGACATCCTCGGCCAGGATGCTTCAGAACAGGCAGTGGAAGCATATTAATATCAGAAGTGTCTGCTTGATCGAGCTGTAGTCAATAACGTTTCTTATTATGAAATGATCGAGGATCTTCAAAGCACCCTCGAAGACCTTAAGCTTCAATACAAAGAATCCACTGCCCTGCTGCATGAGGGGTGCGAAAAAAAGTACAAGCTGATCATGGCTGACAAGGGCTACGAGAAGCTTTTTGCTGGGTATGATCTGAGGGAGAGAACTTTGAAGGGTGAGGTCGAGGAATGCAGACAGATTGCTAAGTTGCTGGAGCAAGAGAACAAGAACTTGCAAAAAGAGCTATCACAATTGAAGTCTGCAGCCTCCACTTCCAGTGCCTTGATCCCAGTGACCGACGAGGGATTCTCGTTCTTAGAGGTTGAGAATGCCAAATTGAGGGACGAGTTGGACACTTTGAAGAGTTCTGGAACCTCTACATCTTCTCGCGGTCGAGCAAGAGCTCCTCGGGGACGAGCAAGAGCAGCTCGGGTTCTTGTCGAAGAACAGAGAACTCAATCTGCGTTAGAGAACCAGGCTTTTCAATTAATGGCGAAGAACCAGGCTTTGTCTGATATGTCAAAGAAGATTAGGGACTTGGAAAAACAGCTCTCTGCGCAGAAGTCAGTCTTGGAGAATAAGGAGCTTTTCATCAAGAATCTCCACGAGCAGCTAGAAAGGCTAACATATCAATTCCACAAACAGCCCAGGGAGTTCTGGATGGATGGATACAACGAAGCACTATTCCACTTGGACGATCGTATCCAGAATTCCAACAATCAGGGCTACAAGCAAGGCTGGCTGAATGCCTTAGGTGTGTTGAAGCTCGAACAAGGTCATTATCTGTGGGACTACCATGATACCGGGTTGCTCGACTTGCCTGTGCCACCATACAATTTGGAGATGGACTGGATCCCTGCTCGGGCCATTCCTCGGAGCTTAATTTCAAAGTATATCGGTGACTACAATTAACATTCTCAAATCGAGGTATCTCGTCCCGATCATCTCTTAGATCGACCATCCGTGATGAATGTCAGGATGCTGAAGGATCTTAACTTTATCAATTCTCCTCAGTCTTTAAATGATCCTCCTGCTGGCGAGGAACCTGTGTCAAAAGCAGAGGGGAAGAGACCAGTAGAATAGGAATTTTTGATGTAACAGTTAGTATACATGTCAATGTAACCGTAATTTCATTATCAATGTAATTTATTTTGAATTCAATGAAAGACTTTCATTTTTGTTTGCAAATCTTCATTGCTATTATCTTGTCGTTATCGAACACTTTATATTTATGCATATCTGTTAAAAAGATAACAATATTGTGTTGTTTGTCGACCAACTCAATAATAATTAAAAAGTTACAAGTATCAATAATGTTGCTCGATCATTTAATAATAAAGTCAAGAGTATAAAAATGTTTAAAATTTTTCCAACCAACCAAGGTCATTAAATTATGCTTGTCGACCAACTATAGTTAGTGGGCTTTTATCCCCGACCAGCCATAGTTAGTAAATTTTCATTGTCGACCAACTACGATTAGTGAGTTTTTATCCCCGACTAGCCATACTTGGTAGATTTTTATCTTTTTCATAAAATGCGTCCGACCAACCAAGGTCGATAAATTCTACTTGTCGACCAACTATAGTTAGTGGGTTTTTATCCCCGACCAACCATAGTTAGCAACTTTTCATTGTCTACCAACTACGATTAGTGAGTTTTTATCCCCGACTAGCCATACTTGGTAGATTTTTATCTTTTTCATAAAATACGTCCGACCAACCAAGGTCGATAAATTCTACTTGTCGACCAACTATAGTTAGTGGGTTTTTATCCCCGACCAACCATAATTAGCAACTTTTGCACTTTCTGGAATAATCTTACCTCCCGACCAACATAAGTTGGCATTTTCGAGAATGTATGTACCTTCCGACCAACATAAGTTGGCATTTGCGAGCATATTTTGTTTCTTAGCCAAACATGTTGGCATTTTTAGGAATATTTCGTTTCCTAGCCAAACAGGTTGGCATATTTAGGAATATTTTTTTTCCTAGCCAAACAGGTTGGCATTTTTAGGAATATTTCGTTTTCTAGCCAAACAGGTTGGCATTTTTAGGAATATTTTGTTTCCTAGCCAAACAGGTTAGCATTTTTAGGAATATTTTATTTCCTAGCCAAACAAGTTGGCATTTTTAGGAATATTTTGTTTCCTAACCAACCGAAGTTGGCATTTTTAGGAATATCTTGTTTCCTAACCAACCGAGGTTGGCATTTTTAGGAATATATGGTTTCCTAACCAACCGAAGTTGGCATTTTTAGGAATATATTATTTCCTAACCAACCGAAGTTGGCATATTTAGGAATATTTTGCTGAGTAGTCTGAGCTTTGCCGAGTAGTGTGTAGCACTAGTATTCCCCGAAAAAATTCTCAATAAAAAGGAGAGACTTTGGCAGAATATCTTCGTTTTATTCATACTGATGGAACTGTGTTACATATACATCACTGATAATACTTGCGCAGGTGCTCTGCGTTCCATGCATTCTTAAACTCCTCCCCCTCTAGAGTTGCTATTCGGTAAGTTCCTGGTCGAACAATTTCTGTAACTCGGTATGGTCCATGCCAGTTTGCTTCCAGCTTATTTTGTTTTTGAATTACTTTCTTCAGCACATAGTCTCCTTCTTTCAGGTCGCACTTCTTCACCCTTTCGTTGTAGAACAAAGCTGTTCGCTGCTGGTATGCAGCATTTCTAATGGCTGCTTCTTCTCTAACTTCCTCGAGCATGTTTAAATCTAGTCTTCTCATTAAGTCGCTGACAGGGGAATTGAAATTCAGTACCCTGTGTGTTGGGAGGCTCAACTCGGCAGGTATGACAACTTCACTTCCAAACGCCAACATGTATGGTGATTCTCCAGTTGCTACTCGGGGAGTAGTTCGGTAAGCCCAAAGTACTGATTGTAGCTCGTTGATCCAGTTTGTTTTTGCATCATCCAATCTTTTCTTCAAACCGTTCAGCAGCGTTTTGTTTGTCACTTCAGTTTGTCCATTGCTTTGAGGATGACCTGGTGCTGAATGAACCTTCAAAATGTTTGACTGATGACAATAGGCGACAAACTCCTCGTTATCAAATTGTGTTCCATGGTCTGTGATGAAGGCATAAGGTAGACCATATCGACAAATGATGTTCTTCCAAACAAATTGGTACACCTTCTCGTACGTCATGTCAATGAGTGGCTCGGCTTCTACCCACTTAGTAAAATAATCCACTGCGACGACGAGATACTTGAACCTTCCTCGGGTCATTGGCAGTGGCCCAACCAAATCTATTCCCCACATGTCAAATGGCCAAGGGGAAGTTATGGGTGTCAATAATGCTTGTGGAGTTCTTCGGATGGAGGAGAAGCGCTGGCACTTGTCACACTTCTTGGCATAGGCTATACAATCAGCCCTCATCGTCGGCCAGTAGTATCCCTGCGTCGTCACCCTTTGGAAAAGCGTCCGACCTGCTACATGTGCTCCATAAGACCCTTCATGGATTTTTTCAATCAATTCTTTCACCTCGGAGGGATGTACGCATCTCTGCAAACCTGCCATAATTCCTCGTCTATATAAAACACCATTAGTTAATACATACCGAGCAGCTTTAAACTTCAATTTCTTGGCTGCGAGCTTGTCAATTGGCAATTCTCCCTCCTCGATATACGCCCTGATGGGATCTATCCAAGATGGTCCTAAATCAAGGGTGATAAAGTTCATCGTCAGATCTTCATCTATGCTCTGACCAGCTAACACTTCAATTGGGATTGTTCGTCTTAGCTCGGTGCGAGTAGCTGATGCTAGTCGAGCTAGGGCGTCTGCTCTCGCATTCTCCATTCTTGGTATTCTGACCAGCTGAATAGCGGCAAATTCTGACACCAGCTCCTTTGCCTTTGCATGATATCTGATCATTAATTCTCCTCTAACTGCATATACTCCCATCACTTGGTTTACAATCAATTGAGAGTCACTGAAGATCACAACCTGCTGCGCCTCCATAATTTTTGCCAAATTAAGCCCTGCAATCATGGCCTTATATTCAGCCTCATTATTGGAAGCTTTGAATTGGAAACGCAAGGCGTATTCCATGTCGACCTCGTCCGGAGTGCTCAAAACTATCCCCGTGCCACATACTGCAGTGCAAGATAAGCCATCTACATATAGCCTCCATATAGGTAACTCGTCTTCAAATTTCGAATCAGTCAGAGTTCCTCGGTGAAATATTTGCAGCTTCCTTTTATCCTCCTCGGATTTTTCTCGCTCCTCGTCGATCATCTTTTCTTGCCCTTTTACCAATCGGAGTTGGTCTGAGCTTGAATTTAATGATCCTGTAACATCCACTTGCCCTTTTACCAGCCGGAGTTGGCTTGAGCTAGTGTTTGTCGATCCTGTAACATTCACAGGTTGATCAGCGAGCAACTCTTGTTCCTCGTCTGGAGTCCTCACAACTATCTCTGCATCACATCATGTAGCATCCATACGCCCTTTTACCAATCGGAATTGGTCTGAGCTTGTGTTTGTTGGTCCTGTAACATCCACAGGTTGATCAGCGAGCAACTTTTTCTCCTGGGGGGTATCAGGATAGGTGAACTCCGCTATAAAGTCTGCTACAGCCTGCCCTTTTAGCGATGATCTGGGTTCATAAATTATATCATATTCACCGAGCTCTATTGCCCAGTACATTAATCTCCCTGATTTCTCTGGCTTATGAAGGGCTTGTCTCTATGGCACATCGGTATATACTACTATAGTATGAGCCTGGAAGTATGGCCTCATTCTCCTACTCACCTCAATCAGCGCCAGTGCCAATTTCTCCAGCCTTGGATATCTGATCTCTGCTCCTCGGAAGGCCTTACTTGTTTAGTAAATTAGTTTTTGCACTCCATTCTCCACCCTGATCAACGCCGAGCTAACTGGATTCTCGGACACTGTAAGGTACAAATACAATTTTTCTCCCATCACCGGCCTGGACAACAGTGTAGGTGCTCCCAAGTATTTCTTCAAGTCTTGAAAAGCCTTCTCACATTCATCATTCCACTCAAAAGTCTTTCTGAGTGTCTTGAAGAATGGGAGACATCTATCAGTTGCTCGTGACACAAATCTGTTGAGTGCCTCTACTCGTCCTGTGAGACTCTGTACTTCCTTCTTCGTCGTTGGAGATCGCAACCCTAATAGAGCTTTGATCTTTTCAGAATTTTCTTCAATGTCTCGTTGATTGACAATGTACCCGAGGAACATGCCTTCTCGTACTCCAAATATGCACTTCGTCGGGTTCAGCTTCATTTGATATTTATCTAGTTGATTAAAAGTCTGACTTAAGTCAACTAGATGATCGGCAACTTTCTTGCTTTTTGTCAGCATGTCGTCAATATAGACTTCCATATTATCACTGATTTGTTCAGCAAAGACCTTGTTCATCAGCCTTTGATATGTCGCACCTGCATTTTTTAAACCAAAAGGCATAATATTATAACAATAAGTTCCCCTAGGGGTAATGAAAGAAGTACTCTCCCTATCTTCAAGTTTCATTTTGATCTGATTGTAACCAGAATAAGCATCCATGAAGCTCAGCAACTCGTGTCCCGAGGTAGCATCCACCAGTTGATCAATTCGGGGCAATGGAAAGTGATCCTTCGGGCATGCTTTGTTGAGGTCGGTGAAGTCTACACACATCCTCCACTTGTTGTTCTTCTTCTTTACCATCACCACATTAGATAACCAATCTGGATATTTAACATCTTCAATGAAACAAGCTTTCTGGAGCTTCTCGACTTCCTCCTGTATAGCCTGATTCTTCTCAGGACTGAATACTCTTCTTCTCTGCTTCACAGGCTTGATCTCCTTATTCACATTGAGCTCGTGACATAAGAAGTTTGGGTCTATCCCAGGCATATCTTCATGACTCCACGCAAAAGTTTGTCTTCTGCTTCTAAGGAAAGTTATCAATTCTTGTTTTAATGAGGCATCCAACGATGAACCTATTTGAGTAGTTCGTTCAGGGTGCTCGTCGTCCAGAATGATATTTTCAGTAGCTTCCACCACTTGACCCTTCACGAGTTGTGACTCATCTCGAGGATCCAATGTTTAAATTTCTGCACCTTCATCCACTTGATAGGTAGTAGTCTTTTTCTTCGATTTTTCCAGTTCTTCTTACTCGACGGATGAATAATAGCATTCCCGAGCTACTTTTTGATCACCTTCACAACTCCTACTCCAAAGTTTGTTGGAAATTTTAGGCATTGATGCACTGTAGATGGTACAACCTCGAACTTCTTCAATCCTACTCTTCCCATAATGATATTGTACGATGATTGGACATTCTTATCCATCACGAAGAAACCTATTCTTTCTGTCCGACAAGCAGGCCACGTACCAATGAATATATCCAACTTGATCGTCCCAAGTGAAAATACTTTCTCGCCAGCAAAACCGATGAGGGGTCTGTGGTAAGGCTCCAGCACTCTTGAAATCATTACCTCCTTCATTCTCATCTTGATCACCAGTGGATCATCGTGAGGATACAAAACACCTGCAAGGTCATTTTTTGAAAAACCGATGACCAATTTCTCCTTGTTCACCTTTCTCGGGCGATCTTCCTCAGCTAAATTTATTTGCTGAATGTACGAGCAAGCTTGAGCCTCACCGAGGTAAGCTTTTCTTTTTGCAGTAAGGTCTCCTCCTCCTGCATCTCCTCCTGTAATAACATTACAATCAAATGACCCAAAGCGTATTAAAAATACCTCTCGTTCTGGCTGCTTTGGTTTCTTGGGAAGATCAGGGTCATTCTCTGGATCAACTTCATGGTTTCTCTTCTTGTTCTCCTCTGCTCGACGAGGAGATCTAGACCTCTCTCTAGTTCGGTCGTTGTTTCTTCTTTCGCCTCCCCGATCAACATACTTTGCTAGCTTTCCTCGTCGGATGAGTGTTTCAATCTCATTCTGAAGAGCTATGAAATTTTTAGTCATATGGCCATGATCCTTGTGGAACTCGAAATATTTTTCCCTATTCCTCGTGTCAGGGTCTGCCTTCATTTTCTTTGGCCAGTTTAACTCCTCGCTGTTCTTAATTTCTTCCAGGTTGTGGTTGATATTTGCCTTCAAAGGTGTGTAATTATCAAATTTCCTCAAGACCTCCCATGACGATCTATTTTTGGATCGTTTGTCACCACCATTGTTCTTATGTTATTTCTTCTTAGCTTTATCACCTTCCACCTTGGTTTCTTTGGCGTCCATATTCTTCTTCGCAGACATAGCCTCCTCGGCATTCATAATCTTGGACGCTTTTCCCATCAGGTCCGACATGGTTCGAGGTGGATCTTTGGCCAAAGTATAGTACAACTTGTTTGGCATTAGTCCACTCATCAAGGCGGTAATCGCTGTCTTCTCCTCATAATCAATGACTTCGAGTTTCTCATTATTAAAACGAGTTATGTAATCTCTGATACTCTCACCAGCTTTTTGTCTAACACTTAAAAAATGTGCTACTCGTTTAACTGGCTTTGCTCCAAAGCAGAAATTCCCAATGAATAACTCGGCCAGTTGAAGAAAAGTTGAAATCTTACCCCGAGGAAGATTATTATACCATATCTGAGCAGATCCGGTAAGAGTTCCGGAGAATGCCCTGCATCTCATCTCGTCTGGGACAGCATAGATGTCGGCAGCAGCTTGATATTGTTCTATATGAAGGACAGGGTCAGTCTTCCCATCATACTTGGGAGTCACAACAGGTGCTTTGAACTTTGATGGTGTTAGAAAATCAACAATGTCCTGGACAAAAGGTGTTCCTCGAACAAAGGTTCGTTGTAGAGGGTTCTTGGCCTTAGCTATTTCCCCTCATCTATCCTCCAGCCTCTGAATAGATCCTTTCCATGCATCATTTCCTTCCTCGGGTCTATTGGTTCGAGCAACTGATCGCGTTGAAGTGGCTTCCTGGGATTTATCTCGACGAGCAGCTGGTCGCGACTGGGCAGATCCTTCCCTTAAATCTGATGGTCGTCGAAAGCTCCTCGACGCTGCATTAAGAGGACATTTGTTCCTCCTAGGGCCTAAGCGGTCGAAAGGAGAAGCCCTACTTAATCTTTCTAATGCACTGGTCCTTTCCGGTGAGAGGGTAACACGTTGTTCAGTATCTGTGGCTCGCACTGATGAAATTCGTCCAGGTTGATAAGAAAAATCTTCAGATTCCTCATTGCGATATAAATTAGTACGCCTAGTACGCGAAGAAGGCGCACGGGTATTTCTTTGAATGCTTCGTGGTCCGAAATGGGCTGATGCACCGCCATGGAGGGTTTGGATGAGTTGTCGCATCGTTTCTTGCATGACGGTCTGGCCCTGAGCCAGATTTGCCATTATTCCAGTCAGATCTGGAACAATTGGTGGAGCAGACGGATTTGGAGGGGTTCCAGCGTTTCGATTGCTGGATTCAGGAATATCAGCCATTGGTAATGGATTGTATTTGATTGAGAAAACGATATTACCAGTCGTTTCCCACAGACGGCGCCAATCTGTTGATGTAAAAAATTAGATCACTCCAATAATTCAATCACAGATAAATAAATGAGACAAAAGATTTTAAAGTGGTTCAGCCTTATAAGAATGGCCTACGTACACTATTGTTTTATTGCTGAGTGTTTTGGAATTCTCGATTACAAGAAATTCCGTTCTAGATTCGATCCCTCATACAATGAGGATTGTACAATGTATTTATAGCCCTGAGGCTGTAATGTGAAAGGGTAATACATTAAATGATATACATATGAAAGGGTAATACATTTAATGCCCTCTTTGCGTGTGCATCTGAATGATAAGCATTTAATGAATCAGTTGAACTGTTGGTTATCCAGCTATTAATGCTTTGTTCGAGATGCAGCTCGGACCGCCTGAGCTTCTCGATACTCAAGAGTTCCTCGGAGAGATCTGTTCCTCGGAGCGTATGAGTTCCTCGAAGAGGTCTGTTCCTCGGAGCGTATGAGTTCCTCGGAGTAACATGGTTCCTCGGAGCGTGTGATCATCTCATAAGTGCTTGTTGTTGCTATGTAGATAGCCACGTGTCTTCATATGATTGGTCCAAGTCAGCAGATTAAATTTGGTATCAACAGGGATATTATTTTTTCTTATCATTATTTGTCAAACTTCTGTGCGTCACAGGTATTTGTTTCTTGTCTCATGTGTGTAGGAAAAAAATTGAGGAGTTACTTTTGCACACCCCGATGATGACAATGAAACATTGAA
Organism: Sambucus nigra; assembly: GCA_949130495.1. Classification (NCBI taxonomy): domain Eukaryota; kingdom Viridiplantae; phylum Streptophyta; class Magnoliopsida; order Dipsacales; family Adoxaceae; genus Sambucus; species Sambucus nigra. The sequence goes on from OX422207.1 coordinate 829,033,539, forward strand.
GAGTTAAAGAATTGAAGATGTTGAAGATTTATTTTGACGACATGTCATTTAGTATTTTCAGTTTTTTGGTTTGATGGGGATATTAAATTGTATGTCATTTGTTTGAGTTTGGGTAGCATAATTTGGATAGTTTTTATGTATGTACCAGTATAGACATAGGAGGATATTTGTAAGGACATAATTTTACAAATGTCCATTTGAGAATTTAGGATATTTTTGCTTATCCCAGATCACAACATATATATCTTCTACCGCTACACTCATCACGTCAACACAATCATCCATGACGACCTCTGTCACACCTCAAACCCAACATGCATACTAATCATTTGTTATGGGAATAATTAGATCATAATCTTGAGCCCATTGGAAATATGATTCATTCCTCAATATTTTCCTACATAATGTGCATAATGAACATAATATTATTCTTATACCATAAAATTCAATATCAGAGTCATAATTAAGCGGACATAGAATACTGTGATTAACTATGATCAACTCAATCCATACTAAATCAATATATACAATGTGTGAGTATATTAATATCTTCTGTGTGACAACGATAAAATCCCCATTTTTAAACCCCAGCTCTCTCAAACGGTGCAACTCTCAAAGTTACCGGTCATATGGTATCCTAGCTGGCAGCGTACGAACCTGAAATTGTTAAAATATAAACCGTAAGCATTAAGCTTAGTGAGGTACTCCTTCCCTGCAACGGAATAACAATTCTATATCGAATATGTGGATATAAAATCTGAACAATCCTGCCCATTGGCAATAACAAATTATGGATCATAAGATCCAAATAATTCTGCCCATTAGCGATAACAAATCCTGGATCATAAGACCCAAACAAATCCTGGATATTTTAATATCCAAACAAATCATGAATACTGAAGTATTCAAACCAATCCTGGATCATGAGACCCAAACAAATCCTGGATATTTTAATATCCAAACAAATCCTGAATACCGAAGTATTCAAACAAATTTTGCTCTTAGAGCTATATTCATATTTATATATGAAACAAAACATAAGTACACTCACCTCGACAGTTTAACTGGCTTTTCCCATGCCTTTATCCAGTATTTGTTCAATCAGCTCTTCTTCCCTTACTATCATTCTTACAATATTAGTATCATCATAAGAATATCAATAATCCAAAGAATGATTTAAACATAATTCAATCCATAAGCATCACATGATTCCATTCAAATCATTTATCACAAGTGAAGTTCCATCCAAATCCATGTTAATATATTTAACATATCCAAATAATAGACCAAATATAAATTCATTTATTCTTGGAAATTCAATCCTTGTCATATTAGTATTCCAATACAAAAGACGGTACATCATTTTAAGTCTCCTAGAGCAAGATATGCTCATTTCTTTACCACATAGTAAATCTGCCCCATAGGCTCTTTTATCGTTCATTTAACTTCCAGGAATTTCCATAATTTTTCTACATCATAAATTCATATGATATTTCACCCAACATCAGTAAACATATTGAACAATACAATATTAAAATTTCATAATTTTCAGAGTTCATTTGCTATGTCAAAAAAAATATCGAACACATGGCGGGCATGTTTTCACCCTTAGGGCAGATTTCATACCCGAACTTCAAACTCTCACCAAAGACTCATTTATTGGTATTTTCACATAATTTTCGGATATGTCATATATATATGAGTCTAAGTTAATCTCCAATTAGAATCAATCAATTCCAGTAAGTATAGAGAAATATAGAAAGTTTGAATAAACAAGGTTCCTAAACAAAATAATCTCAAGGGTTTACACATTCAAGTTTGCTTAAACTTGCATCTATCCATAAGTACATATCAGTACATGGAATTTAAGTAAACAAATGATTATTTCAATCATTTAAATAAGTAATAAAAAAAAATAAACAAGATTTATGGATGGAAATACCTTAGGGGCTTTTACGTAATTTTTCTATGATTTTTTCTTCAATTTCTCCTCACCCTTTCTTCCTAAACTTCAAAACTCTCTTTCTTTAACCTTCAAATCTCTCATGGCTGAATTTTGATGAATAAGGAGGTAATTATAAGGGTTTGAAGTCGGCCAAATTCACCACCCTTTCCAACCAATCAAAATATAACATGTGGCATTATATAAAACAAAATATCATTTAAGGCTAAATGACTACTTTACCCCCTGTTCGTAAAAAGACAATATCTTCCCAATCGGATGTCCGTTCGATGAACCATTTATTTTGTTATAAACCTAACTCATATATCTACAAATATCTAGTTTACACCTCAAGTTCATTGTTAGGTCATAAAGGTCAAAACTAGCCTCCAACAGGAACATTCCTACCGAAAACTTTAAAATTTCACATTTGTAACTAATTCGATATTTCAAGCTTTATGAAGGTAGGATTAAACTAAACATAGTGACTTAACATCATATATATTAATAACACACTACTCATATCACATAAGCTAAGCATGCTTTAAGCATATTTAATCATAATTATATCCGGGTTGTCACAACCTCGATCCGAAGTTTTCACGCACCCATCATTTTCATATGTGCATAGTACAAAAATCACCAAGCAACGTGCAATGTGCATCTTCAACATTCCAACTACTCTCCTCAAAATTGTGGTAAAATATTTAATTAGGAGTTTTTAATGTTTACATATTTATTTGGGAAATTTTTATAAACTATTTTTCGATAACTGAAATGTTTTACTACGTAGGAAGAATTTTTTCTAAGTTTTAAAGTGAACAGTATTTGACGTTCACGTCATTTGAATGACATTGTACTCTCGTTCAAGTGACATACCAATCTCGCATGAAGTCATTCAAACGACATCGTCTGCCGTTCAAACGAAGTCCCTATTCGTTCGAGCGAGCGCACCGCCTCAATTTTTTTATATAAATTTATTTTTCGCAGTCACGTTTCTCAAGCCTTTATAACTCTATTTTATACAGAAACAACTACAATTTAGGACTTCATTTTTTAGTGTTTTAAACATCTTTTGATTCATTACACTGTCCCAAATTCATATGTGAATCATTTAAACCCTTGATTACTTGTTATACTCATCTGGAGTACTCTTATGGAGAAGAAGGTTGATTCTCCATTAGTGACGATTGAAGCTCTTATGGGATCTCTTGCCGACGACAACGAACCGATGCTTATGGGTATTCGCGTGTCAAGCTGTATTTCTCTGTATTCGTAAGTGTTACAAGATATAGGGAAATAAAAAGATTTTTCCCCTTTGGGGGATTTTTTTCTCAAATTTGTGATTGTGTGCATGCTTGCTTTTGTTTAATTAGTCAATCACATTTAATTGCAAGAGTTAGAGTTTTGGGGCTTACAATTGGAATTTAATTAAACAAGTCATGATACGAAGAAACTCCTCGGGAGTGACAACACTAAACAATGGACTTAAACCTTTAGAATTAAAGTTACACAATTTCAACTCATCCTCACTCCATTCCTCTACAGGTTTTAAAACAGTTTCTCCTTCAACAATAATAGTTGAGGGAACCATCCCTTTTCAACAACAATCCAAGCACATTCATCAATTGATTTTAAAGCATATTTCATATGTGGTTTCCAATAGACGTAGTTAGTTCCATCAAATATAGGTGGTCTGTTTGACGAAAAACTTTCCATATAACCTCTAGGTTTCATCTAAATAACTTTTAGAAACTTGCTCTGATACCAATTTGAAGTTCCAAGGTTGTGTGCATTTCGTTCAATTTCATAGAATACACTCCTTAATACAAATATTAATTAGGCCACCGAGTTGATACTTTCCAAATTTTAATCTTACTTACTAAATCCTAAGTGAGAATGCAAGATTATAAAAATACAACAAGAAAGCATAACCACAACACATCGATATACGAGGAAAACCAAAATCGAAAAAACCTCAAATGACTAGGCCTAGAAAAATCCACTACTAATATGGTTTTACAAAAAGACACAAAAGAGTTAAAGACTTGACACAACAAGACCCACTGATTCCGTCTTCAATACCTTTGTCCATAGTACGCAAAAGTCCAATGCACTGCATAATACCTCTAGTGTCTCGGTATCCACAAAAAGCTAAAATCAGTCTCCAATCCAAACTTGTGCGGATATCCACTGCACCCAACCAGGGATGAATGTATGAAATGATGTGTTTAGTGTTTTTGGTTCTTAAAAAATGATCAAAAGATCATATAAAATTGTTGGATACTTTTATGAAAAAGGATATGAATTTTCTCTTCAAGTTCAAGAAGTGTTCAAGTGTCAATTTTCATGCTTTGTTCAGTTACATAAGTGAAAGAAATGGACCAAGGAAGGTATGGACAGAAATTGCACGAAAATTAGGAATTTTCAAAAAAAGTGATTGGTGGTATGAACAACTTAACAGTCTCATTCAAAAGACATCATTAGAATGAGCTTACTAACGAGAATTTAGACAAAGATGTAAGGGAAGTCATTGGAAAATCAAATGAACATACTCGTCCAAAAGACATTGTTTGAATGAGACTTCGAATGACAATTCAGACAAATCCCTGAGAGAAGTTGTTCGAACATACTCGTTTGAACATGCTCATTCGAACTACCTAGGGAATTTTGCAAAATAAAATTTTATTTTAAATGACTTAAATTGATTTGAAAATTCAAACAAAAAGCATTTATCAAAATTAAAATTGTCTCCAATAACATAGAAAAGAACCGGGTTATGTACCTTTAGAAAAAAGAGCAATTCTAATCGGTCTGATGAGTGATGAAAGCCCAAATGCTCAAAATCTTCATCAATGATAGATGTATGACACACAATTACACTAAATGTTTTATCCAATGGAATTATTCATTAGTACATATGGACACAATTGGAAATTTGTCCTTATATATATATATATATATATTATGTAAGTTAGGGTTTTAATATACATACTAATTATTAAGCATTAGAGAGGGAGATGAACAATACTATTCACATTTTTATGAAGGGATGTAGAAAGAGATAGACGCATCTCAATCAAAACACCAAGTATTCATCTCCAAGAGTGTCCACACACATAGTCAGCTTTGGTAAGATCATATACTAGAAGATCTAAGGCTTTAGGTATGTTTTCAAAAGGTTTCGGAGGATGAGGAAAGACAACCCTTTCATTTTATTCAACTTTATTTCTCATCATTCTGATCATCTGTAAGATCTGCAAATGTATGTGATTTAAAACCCTAGGTTTTATTCTCCACATATTAATGCAGGATCATTCAAAGTTTTGGGGATTTTTTCAATATCAATCCCCAAAAATTGTTATCAAATCCCTAATTGTAGATTGATTGTGTTTTATAAAGCTCCATACTGTCCACCATTAAAGCTTAGGTTTCATGTTAGAAAATATGCGCATGGACGTGTGTATCTTGTACTAACTTGGTTTTACAGGATATTAATGATTTTATCCCTTACATCATGGTCACATTAATTTATTTTTATTTGAATGGATCCTATGATGGTTTATCCATAGTTACATTTTCTCTTAGATTCAATTTTGTTGTAACGATTGGGGTTTTATATTTATTTCATTTAATAGTTTAATGGAGGATTTTGAGAGGGGGTGCAATTTTTATTTTCCTACTTTTTATTGAGTTTGGTTATGGAGAAAATCCATGTAGTTTTGATCAAGTTGAATGTCCATTTAAAGTTTTTCATAAGGTTGTAATATAAAGATGAAAGAAGAAAGAAAGAAAGAAAGAAAGAAGACAAGAAAAATAAAGCATAAGGCACAATGGGAAAAGGCAGGAAAACCTCTAGAGTGGCCTGACCAAACCACAATAGCAGTGGTCAAATATGACATAGAGGTTATGACACTGCAATGACTTGGTTGGAATGTGGTTGTGACCCTCTGTGGTGCGGTGGTGGGTGGTTTCTTCAGGGGCATGCTTTTTTAATTTTTTTGCTACAGCAAGAACTCTTTTTTCTTCAAGGGTTCTTCTACAACAAGTACTCTTATTTAAGAACATTAATACTTAAGGAGTTTACTAATAGTGAAAGTTTAAGAAACTGTGGAAAGGGACTTTGGGTCCTTTTTTTATATCTATTTACATGTATTTTTATTTTCATATATTTCTCAGTTAATTGTTGCATAATTTTATGTGCTAATTAATATATTGTGGATACCCAATTATATGGACACCATGATTTTTAATTTTGAGACTGACATAGATCATGTTTTTTCTTCGAAAATATATTTTATTTATTCTTTTTTAAATTCAAATTAATCAGGTAATTAATTTAAAGATACCAATTAAATTGTGATCTCCGAGTTTTATATTACTTTTAAAATTGGTATTATGTTTGAAAACTTAAAATAGTGAGATTGGGTAATTTATTTTATACAGTTAAATTGGGAACCATGGCTTTAATTCTGGCCTTTACAATTGAATGAATTATTTTCAAATACCTCCTGTTTAAAATATTAAGTGGAAGAGGAATTTCAATATAAAACCCGAGATCTCTATTAGAGTTTTACGAACGTGATGTGATAAATTCCTTGCGTCAATCCCCACCAGATGGAATTAATCACGACATCTAATATTTTTCGGACTTTTAAGTGACAATCATAAAATCCTAATATGAGTGAGTTCAATCCTCCCAATGAGGAATTTCTACCCCGAGAAGATTCAAATGCGAAACATAATTAATGATACCCCTCACAACAGTCACTGTCATTAATTGTGAGACCAAAATTCGTCGGCTATCTAATTAAGTTAGGCATAAGCTTCCCGATCTGTCTATACTCTATATAAAATTATTGGAATATGAAACTCTTTTTAGTTCAAGGAGAGGCAAATTAATCTCGTAACAAGAAATATCACTTTATAAGAGAATTAGGATGCTCTATGGGATTAGTTCTTAATTGGCGATAGAGGGAAGCCAAATTAAAATTTAATTGAAGTTAATTCTCATATATTTAATTTGAAATCAATTTATTTTTTAAATAAAGATTCTATAGTTTCAAAATGGGCTAAAAATTTAACCCACTTGCTTCCATTTTAAAGGGAAAGAAACCTAGACAATTTCTTAACTACTGAGGATTATATGCTTATCTTAACTGAACCATGCCTTATCAAGATTGATGGGGGGATCCGAAGAGTATGTTTGGGTTTTATCAGAAGTGGCAGAAAGATGATAAGATGGATCGTTACTACATATTGGCTTTTATGACCTATGTGTTACAACACCTTCATTATTATATGTCACGTGCTTATGAAATGATTTTGAATCCCAAGGATAAGTTTGAGTATCATAAAGATGCCACAAGGTTTAATAATATGGAAAGGATGGTTAACACATAAATGGCTGATGGTACTCCCATTTGAGACTATGTTCAAAAGATGATGTCCACATTAGGCGAACTGGAGGCCCATGGAACTGAAATCGATGGGGAATCCTATCGATTTTGTGTTCCAATCACTCTTGGAGTCCTTTAAGCGATTTCAATTAAGCTATTATATGAACAAATTTTATTTCTCTTTATCACAACTACTTAAAGAACTCGCGACTGTGGAGAATATCACCAAATAAAAGGGAGTTATTCATGATGTTGAGAAAGGTACATCTTCTTATGCCCCGAAAGCAAAGGACAAGAAGAATAAGAAAAAAGGGAAAGTCTTAGAGATAACCCATGGTAGTTAAAACTGCAATTAATCCTCGGGTAATAGGTAAACAACTGACATACAATTATTATATCTGCAAGCAGCCAGGATAATAGAATAATCAATTCATTGTCTAGTTGGGAAAGAAGAATGGAAACAATAATTTTTCTTTAGTCATTGAGACATATTTTTTGGTGCACTCTACTCGTACATAGTTTATAGATTTGAAATCCACTAATCATGTTTATATTTCTTTACAGGGGTTACAGATAACTAGGTAGCTCAATGAAGGATAAATGTTTATATATATATGCGGGATCACATTAAGGCATTATTTATAGTAGTGGGAAATTTAGTTTTAAATTTTGATAAAGATAAAAGGTTAATATTAGTCGATTGTTTTAATGTTCCAATTACTAGAAGAGATTGAATTTTGGTTTCTAAGTTAGTTAGGAATGGATATTTAGTTTATTTTAATAAAAAAATTATAAAAAATGTGTGATTCTTTTTTTGTTTTCTGTCATACGGAAAAATGATCTCTATGTTATAAATCTTGTCTCGTCATTAATGCTAAATATTGAAACGAGTAACTTAAATGGAAATGACGTAAACAAAAAGAAACCTTATAATTTGAACCACACGTATCTTTGGCACTAGCGCTAAATTCATATTAATATAAAAATTATTAAAATAATCGTTTTATATCGGCAATTGAGCTCCTTGGAGGAGGCACTTTCAGTTTATGAGTCTTGTTTAGAAGGTAAAATGACTAAGAGGCCCTTTATGGCTAAAGGCTATAGAGCCGAAAATGTGTTGGAATTGGTCCACTATGATCTGTGTGGGCCTATGATAATCCGAGAAAGGTGGTTACGATTACCCCATCATGCTAACTAGTGTATTACTCAATATTTTGACTTACTTAGCTTACGCATAACTATGGCCATCAGGGTCAGATTCCACTGACGCGGTCTACCCTCGAGAACGAGATGGGAGGGAAAGTCCTGGAGGAGTCTTTCTTTCTTACCTCACATGCGCGTGTGAGTGATTCGAGGATACGGGGTTCCTCTTTCTGCCACTCATGCGAGTGTCTTCGAGGTTTACCTCGAATATAAATTTGGTCATCGTGGGATAACGCGAAGGAATGGAGTTGATAGCTTATTTTTCTCAAAATAGGAAAAATAATGTAGCCGCCTCGAGAGAATGACACCAAGGTCATACCGATACATATGAAACCAAGTGAATCGAAGGTCCGGGGACTAAGTTACGGAATGGAAAGTTGTTAGGCACCCATTTTTCCCTTTGGGTCTCTCCTGGGCTATGTTGATTTTCTCCTTTTCTCCAAAGCATGAGGTGTGTGTACATATGTGTAATATAAATAATGAGAGATGGGAATCATTCGACTCTTGTCATAGGAAAGATGGAGCAAAATCATCCAAAGGAGTGAACCCAAAAATAACATAAACGTATGATGTGGGTGTTCGATGAATCATAAATCGCTATGAACAAGAGAATGTACATGTCAGAGGAGACACAAATATAAAGGATCTCAAGACTCACAAAATAGATATAATATGATATAAAAGCATAAACTGGAAAGGGAGGACTCGAATCCCAGGATTGGCCCGGGACGCCTACGTAACCTAAGGAGGATCAAAGTCCACATAGTTAAAATAGTTATAGGGGTGGGGTTCAACCCATAAACCAAAATTTAGGACTCCTGTTAGAGTTCTTTTGAAGAAAATGTCTTCAAGTGTGAAAGTATGAGAAAATGAGGAAGTATTACTTTTGGAATTTACAAGTAAACCCTATTTTTTTTTGTCTATTTAGGTTTTTATGAAAATAAATTGTGTGAATACTAATAATAAAAATGGATATTAGTTGATGTGAGGAAATGAAGCAAGATTAAAAGATATCACAAAATGAGAAGAAAGTGAATAAATAACACTATATGAATAATTTAGAAATGAGTGAGGAATGGACCTCTTAGAAGACTTTTGTTGCTGAATTTGGAAGGTATGTAAGTTGATTTGTATTTGTATAAGGGTGGTATAATAGGATGAGGCAAGTGTACAAATGTGGTAGGAAAGTGACGTGGGAGAATGTTGGAAAATAGGGTGTTTTGGTAATAACAATGCTTTTATTTCGAGAGAATGTTGAAAAACGTACCACTTATCTTGTTTAATTTAAGATTAAACAGATAAAATGGCTCCGAAGAGTTTTTGGTGAAGAAACTCTTTAATCAAAATAAACAGCTAACACAAGATGTGTATAAAAGATTATACGAACGAGTTATTTAAGGTATAGGTGTACCAATTTTGAAAAACAAAACTTATATAGGTTCTAAATCAGCACAACCTCAAGAAGGTGATGAGAGGAAGAGTAAGCATGAAAGAACACAAGATTTTAATGTGGTAAAATCCTACCCAATTGGGGAAACATCCACGGAGGTCTCTACACATCAAAAGCAAAATCCACTCAAATAGAGTTAACAGATTACAAACTATATAACAAACATAACACACAAACAGACCTAAACTAAGTCCAGAATTTTTACCAACTCCTTTGGATTATTCTGACTCCTCTGAAGGTTCTCATGTTGAGGTTGTTCTCCTAGATTTGTAACCGCTTCTCCTTTTAGCTTTACGTCGAATCTAAAGTTAAAAATCTATCTACCGACACTTCTTTAGTGTTTTAGTGTGACAATATGCATGAAACCCACACACACTTATGAAAAACTTGTTTACAATATTAATAACAAAAAGTTATAAGTTTAGAAAACTCCGAAATAAACTCGTTGAATGAAACTCTTTTCAAAATAAACACTAGATGTGTTAAAACAGTTTTTCTGAATATGATCTTTAGACTTGTTAGATTGATTACCTTAGGTTTTTAAAATTCAAAACCTACAATTAAGTCTCAATATGATATTGTTCGCCAAAGTAATTAAGAACACTAAAGCAAATTAACACGCGATCTTTAACGTGGTAAAAACCTAAAATTAGGGAAACATCCACGACCCCCTTTACGGAGCAAAATAATAAAGTCCACTAGAATCACAACCAAGTTACAACCCTAAAGCATGCAACTAAGAATCAAAATACAAGATCAGAAAACGTACCTACCCGAGTTACTCCACTCTTAAAGGAATTCTATCTTGATTTGTTCTTCTCCACGCAGCTTCTGTTTTATCCTTGAATCCCGGATTCCAGCAGCTCCACAAACAAAATATCTCACCAAGAACCACAAATCCTAAGTGTTCATGTGAGAGTGATAGTGTTTGTGAATGAACTAAATGTGAAAAATGCTTCTCACCCTCTCAATGAATAATATAAGAAAATACCTAAATATTTTAAGCCATTTCTATATGCAATGCAGGTAATTTCAAATGTGCTTTGAACAATATGAGTTCAAGAAATTTTTAGATCTTTCACAAAAAAAATATCTCAAGTTTTTGTTTCAAACAAAATTTATTTATGTTCACTTGAATTTCACAAAATGTGAAACAATATTTTGAAACAAAAAATTTTAGATCTGAGAATGTACACAAAAATATCAGAAATCAAATTTCTCAAAACAAATTTGAGATTACAATCTTGGATCAACCAGCAACAACAACCACAAAATAAAATGATCCAAGAGAAAAATAAAGGACCCTAGAAAAATCTTACAAGTGAACTAAATGGGTTCTTAGGGATATATAGAATTGAAGAGGTCTTCAACACAATCACACCACCAATACCCCAACATCAAACAAACCCCCAATGTATTTAACTCTCAAGTGGGTCTACTGTTTGGATTTTTAGTCAATAAAAGAATGTGGGTATATGTGTGTGGAATAAACTGAATAAAGATTGAAAGGGAAGGTTTGGTAAGTGGGTTTCTTCTCTCTCTCGATTTTCTCTCTTGGAGATATAAAGGGGAAGAACCTTTCACTCTGTACTCTCTCGTTCCGGCGTCGGATGAGAAATCCGGTAATGGAGGTCTGCTCTCTCTCTTCTCGGTTTTCTCCCAGCTCTCTCACTCTTCTCAATTTTTTCACACCGCCGCTTCTCGCTCTCTCTTTCTAATTTCTCAAACCAACCAAAAAATAAACCCTAAGATAGTTTATATACTCCTCCCAAAAGTCGGTTACAAACCGAGGGCTGCGATCTGTGTTCATCAAACAGGATCGAAGGGTCGAGAACTGTTGCATCAAAAAGGCGCTGTCAACTAAGGGTTGTATTTCACGGAAGAAAGACGCGATCTGGTTGGCCGATTTAAGTTTACACGAATTGAGATCTTTCGGTTTTGAATTGTTGATTAGATCGAGATCAAATGGACGATAACTGTTGCGTCTAACGAATAGCAAAACCAAGGGATGCGAACTAAGCGAAGAAAGCGCTGAATCTGGGTTGGCTGATATGGGTATCTCATGGATTGAGTGTTGGGAAGCAAAGGACCGTAGATATGTCCAAGGGACACGATCGCTCCACGCAACACACTTGAACAAAACAACGAGAAACACAAAACGCATAGCTCTTTTAAAAATCAGCCACAAGATTTTTAACATTTGAAAAATTCAATTTGCACCATAAAGGTTTCTCCACAAAAAGGATATTTAGCTTTTAACCTCAAACATCTTTAAAACACAATTTTAATTAATAAAAAAATTTATTTCAAATGATTTAAAAAAATATTTTAAATGACTTTTCTTTTAAAAAAAATTTTGACGAGGTCTCAAGCACTTAGAAATTGTGTACACATAAAAAACACATATATGCGTAGTGTGTTGTGTGTGTCCTAATGTGGTTCACAAATAGAATACTTACCTTTGAAGTTCATCGAGGTGCTTGGACTGGAATGCCTTTTTGATGATGCTTTGAATGCCTTTTTCGAGATAGAGTAACGCGTAAAAAAATCTAAAACTATTTTTTCGCGATATCCAAATTAGTTGGAACTCCTATATGGCACAGACTCAAGTAAGTCAACCATATAGCGTGTTCTCAATCTCCTCCTTTGGATATTGGAGACAAAATTCCCTTGAGTATCCTGAACTCGTGGGTAAAAATGAAAAATCCTAGATTTCCTATGCAAAAATCTCTATCTACGCATTCCCATCCTAGAACCGAAAATAAGATAAGAAAATACATTACTCAACTACAATACAGACCAATACCCTAACAAATAGGATAAGCTATACGATCGGGTTTGAAAAATGCCTGAAAAGGATAAACACTAAATGGCATATTAGTTGAGTTAGTACCAAAAGATATAAATCATGGCACAGGTACTCAAGTTCTTCTCCCCCAATTTTGCTCAAATATACAACGGGGTAAAAAAAATAAGTCACGAGAATATGATATAATGTGACAACACAAATAATAACATATGCAAGGGCAGTTACGAGGGTCTCCTACATAAAACAGATATTAGGAGGCGTCTTTTGTCATTTGAGAAACGTCCATGCCCTAAATCCTCAGAAACCAATTATAAGAATGCAACTACCGAGGATATGAATGAAGTGTTGAATTAAGTAAGAACTATCATACCAACGGCATTACGAAGATACTCAAATCTAATATTGTCAAGAGGTTTTGTAAATAAATCAACTAACTGTTTATCAGTATTGAGATACTCAATATCTAGTTCTTTAGACTCTATAAGGTCACGAATGAAATGATGTCTAATTTTTATGTGCTTAGTTCTAGAGTGCTGGACATGATTTTTTAATATATTTATGGCACTCTGGTTATCACAGTACATAGTCAATTTGTCTTCAAATATACCGTAATCACTAAGCATTTGCTTGATCTATAATAATTAAGAACATCAACTACCAGCTGCAATATACTCGAACTCAGCCGTAGACAGAGAGATACAATTTTGTTTCTTACTACTCCAACCAACTAAGTTATTTCCTACGTAATAGAAGGCGCCGAAAGTACTCTTACTATCGTCCGAACACCCTGCCCAATCGGCATCAGTGTATCCTACAATGGCACTAGTGGTGTCTTTAGTGTACCAAATACCATAATTTTGTGTACCCCTAACATATTTAATGATACATTTTACACATAACAAGTGGGATTCTTTGGGTGCACATTGGTATCTAGCGCAAACACAAACGACGAAAGAAATATCTGTTCGGGAAGCAGTAAGGTATAACAAACTACCTATCATACTCCTATACAAGGTCGGGTCAACATCTTTACCATTATCTTCTTTAGATAGTTTGGTTGATGAACTCATAGGTGTACGTGCAGGTTTAGACTGTTCTAATCCAAATTTTTTAATAAGATCAGAGGTATATTTGGATTGAGTAAGACCATCATTAAATTGTTTGACTTGCAGACCTAAGAAACATTGTAATTCACCTATTAATGACATTTGAAATTCCGAATGCATGATATCGGAAAAATTCTTCACTTGATTAGGACAGGTTGATCCAAAAATAATATCGTATACATAGACTTGGGCAAATCAAAACATGTTTGTCGGATTTCTTAACAAATAAGGTTTGATCATTACCATCTCGAGTGAATCCATGGGAGACTAAAAATATGGATAAACGCTCATACCAAGCTCTAGGAGCTTGTTTCAAACCGTATAAGGCTTTCTTAAGTCTAAACACATGGTCTGGATAAGAGGGATCGATAAAACCTTTTGGTTGTTCTACGTATACCTCCTTAGTCAAAATTCCATTTAAAAATGCAGACTTGACATCAATTTGAAAAAGTTTAAAATGTAAATGGCATGATATGGCTAAGAGGAGACGAACTGACTCAAGACGAGTAACAGGTGCAAAGGGCTCGTCAAAATCAATTCCCTCTATCTGAGAGTATCCTTGAGCTACTAACCTAGCTTTATTTCTAATGACCCCCCCATTCTCATCAGTTTTGTTTTTGAAAATCCATCGAGTGCCAATAACCTTCTTATCGTTTGGCCGAGGAATAAGATACGAAACATCATGAATCTGAAACTTGACAAGCTCTTCTTGCATAGCATTGATCTAGAATGAGTCAGAAAGGGCATCATTTACAGTTTTAGGTTCCTCAAGGGAAACAAAACAAGCAAATTGTGCCAAATTTTGAAGTTGTGATCTTGTTCAAACGAGTTCAAAAGGATTACCAACAATCTTTTCAATAGGATGGTCTTTAGAAACCCAGGTTGGTACAGAAGGACTCTCAGGTGGCAGTGAATCAGTTACTCTTGGAGAGTTTAAAGTAAAATCTATTTCTTCCTCATCTAAGACAACTGATTGACTGACACTACTCTCCACACTAGTATCATTGACAATAACATTAAAAGATTCCATAATAACTTTGGTTAGATAGTTGAAAACACGAAAAGTCCTACTATTTTGGGAATAGCCAAGAAAGATTCCTTTCTCTCCTCGGGTGTCAAATTTAGAAATATGTTCTCTATCTTTACAAACATAACAGACACTCCCGAAGGTTTTAAAATATTTCAAGTTAGGCTTTTTATGGAACCAGAGTTCATATGAAGTTTGTTTGGAATTCTTCCTAAGGTATACACGATTAATGATATGACAAGTCGTTTGAACAACTTCGGCCCAAAAGTACTTAGGTAGATTTTTCGCATGTAGCATAACCCTAGCCATCTCTTGTAAAGTTTTATTTTTCGTTTCAATAATTTCGTTCTGCTGAGGTGTCTTAGGCTCACTGAACTCATGTTTATAGCCATTGCCTATACAATATTCTACAACACCAAAATCTTTGAATTCTCCACCTCTGTCACTTCTGATGCGACATACTTGCGTATCCTTCTCGTTATCAATTTTTAAAATTATTTTTAAGAACTCATCGAAGGTATCGAATTTATTTTTCATAAAGGCTACCCATGTATATCGTGTGAAGTCATCCACAATAACAAGTATGTAACTATTACCACAAAAGCTAACAGTTCTAGAAGGGCCTATAAGGTCCATGTGGATTAATTCCAAAGGTTTTGTAGTTAAAATATCTTTAACTTTCTTGTGAGGAGATTTACTTATCTTCCCTTCTTGGCAAGGACAGCAAATAGGATTAAAAGAGTTTTTGATTTTAGGTAATCCTCTAACAATTTCTTGGGAGCTTAGCCTACGAATATTATCAAAATTTGCATGTCCCAATCTATTGTGCTAAAGATCAGCATCTTCCAATCTAGCACTATTACAAGATTCAGATTTAGGAAGGATTGTATAACAGTTATCCTCATTTCTGTTTCCTGTTAAAATACATTTTCCCTTTTCATCAATAATTTTGCAATCGATTTTTGAAAAGTTAAGAGTATGATTGGAATCACAAAATTGAGATATGCTAAGCATGTTAGCCTTAAGACCTTTAAGTAAGAGAACATCATTTAGACCGTGGAGACCTTCCTCACTCAATGTTCCCTTACCTATGATCTTAGACGAAACTCCATCACCAAACACAACTGATTCGTCACTTTTACTGTATTTTATACCCCGTTAATTTGTACATTCTAGCATTTCCGTGCATGTATTTCCCGGTTCTTATACTCATTTATTGACTAACCCCTGAATTCATCATATATATTTTGTATGTGTCTTTATTGAGCTTTTATAGGTCTCGGGAATCCATATTGGGAAGTTTGGTTTTGATCCGGAGAAGTTTCGTAGACACTTGTACAGTCGCGGGCATTTTGGTAATTTTAACACTCGGGTTTTGATCCCGATTTCTTCACGGAAGTTGTAGACCTTCTTCTTATCTTCGCGTGGCCTCCGACGATGCTTGAATCCGATCTCGAACGAAGAAGTTACGGAAGTTTCGATGAAACATGGGAGAAATAATGCCAAAGTAGTGCAACCTTCCTTTTTTAGCAGGCCCGAATCTATTCGCAATTAAGCTGAATCGATTCGGATTCAGACAGGGCAACATCTCTTCACTTTCGAATCGATTCGGATTTGGCACCGAATCGATTCGGCCCTGCATTTCCACCTTTCTTCTTATTACTAGTTTGCCATTTTGGTTGGATTTTGGGATATATCCCTTGTTTTTCCTACTTTGTAGATATAGATTACTTTTGTTACATATTTGGATATATAGAAGAACACTCTTTTCTCTCTCCTAGGTCAAGTTCATTTATGGTTTTTACCCACTTGTAAAGCTTTGATTACTAGTTGAATTGTGGTTATTAATGCAAGAAAAGTTCATCTACTTCTTCTCTACTTGTTCTACTAGCTTAAATTTGCATTTAATTACATCTCTTGTATTGGTTGGTGTTTAAACTAGATAACTAACTTAATTATGTTATTAACTAGCATGTGTAGTTTAGTTTCAATTATGAGTAGCTAGACTTATGATTGGGGATCATAATCCCACCTTGGATGCTTGAACTCCATATTTAAGGTTTGGTTTATAATTGTTTTAATGGAACTTCATGTGTTGGTATTGGAGTATCATAGTTTCTTAACTTCTCTTGTCATGCAAGGGTTAGTGTTTGAAGCTTTACTACAAACCCAACCCATCTAGCAATAACTAACTAACCCCTAATCCTCCATTGTTGAGTTTAGTCTCTACATGGTTGATGTTCGGAATTAATTAGTTATGCTCGATTAGAATTAGGTTCAACCAAGCCCTATAATCCCCTTCTTTGTGAATCCGAGGTGGGAGAATGATCCTCGATCCCTTCAATATCTTGAACTCAAGCTTATCTTAGTTCTTTTCATAGTTTCGTAATTATTAATTAATTAACTGTTCATCAATAGCATGTTAGTTTAGAGATTACCCTCAATCACTTTTCCAAACTATTAAATCATCTTTTACACTTTAACTTTTGTGACGTTTAGAGAATCCCTTTAACCTAATCCTGTTCTCTTAGGAGTGTTTCAATCCCTGTGGATCACGATTCCTTACTTACCGGATATTACTTGTTGCGATAGATTTGCACTTGAATCATAAGCTTTATATAGAGCGCACCAAGTTTTTGGCGCCGTTGCCGGGGATTGGCAACTCTCTTAGGTTTTAGAAATTCTCTTTACACTATCGTTCCCTGTGATCACCGTGACATCACGGTTTCCAAAAATCAATCCAAAATTCTGTAAATGCATGACGCAAGTAGTAGCTATTTAAATCCTATTCGTAAACCCTCGTCGTCTAGTGAACCTTCAGATTATTGGAGACCTTTAGCATCAATTTCTCGTTCTAGTTGGGTCTCTTCTTCTTCTTATACCTGGGCCCACTCCGATCCCACAACCATGGCCGACAATGTTAGTGAGCACGGAAGTCAGAGGGTTGCACCCGAACCCCTGTATAGGACCATGCATGATTATTTGCAACCGGAGAGGACCACCTCTCCGTCTTGTATCATTTTTCCCTACAATGCCGCGCAATTCCATTTTTATAATGGAATGATTCAATTACTTCCTACTTTCCACGACATGGAAAGAGAACAACCGTACCTTCATGTTAGAGAGTTTGAAGAGGTGTGCGCTACTTTTAGCGATCAAAACTGTCCTCTGGATGTCACAAGTCTCAAACTCTTCCCATTTTCCTTGAAAGACAAAGCCAAAACTTGGATTTGGTCCTTGGCTCCTAATTCCATCGGGAGTTGGCGCAAAATGCAAGCGCAGTTTTTGAAGAAATGCTTTCCAACTCATCGCACCAACTCTTTAAAGGGTCAAATCCAAACCTTCGCTCAAACCGAAGGTGAATCATTCGAGAGATGTTGGGAGAGATTTAATGAGGTACTTCATAAATGCCCACATCACGGGTTCGAAAAGTGGATATTAATCTCATTTTTCCACAATGGGCTTACCCTCAATGCAAAACAAATGGTGGAGACAATGTGCTCCGGTGAGTTTTTTGGTTTAGATCCTGATGATGCGTGGGCACATTTCAAATATTGTGCCTAGACCACCCAAGCGTGGGACACTTCGGACCCCAACAAAACCAATGCGCGTTCATCCAATCCACCTTCCTCTAGCCATGGGATATATCACCTTATCGAAGGAGATGATATGTCATTAAGAGTAGCCCAACTTTCTAAGCGTATCGAGGCAATGGATGCCAAAGCTCGGGAACCATCCCATCCTTCTCCCTCACATGTAGATGAGTCTTGTGCCATTTGCGACGTTGAAGATCACTCAACGAGGGATTGTCCAACAATTCCGGCATATAAAGTGATGCTTCACGATCAAGCCAACGCGATGGCCACTTACAAGAAACTGTTCATGACTCCTTTCGGTGAGGGCTATAATCCTTTGTGGAGAAACCACCCGGGTTTCTCCTACAGGCATCCCCAACATTATCAAAATCCACCTCCCTCGAATTATCAAAATCTTCCCCCACCTCACAATTTTCAGCAACCATATAATCAAGTTCCTCCACCCCAATCTCAAATGCAAGGTCCCCCTCAGGGACCACCTCCTTCGGTTATACCATTGTATGCTCACCCGAACAAGAGGAGCCTCGAAGAGACTCTTCAATCTTTCATAACCTCTCAACAAGCCACGAATTCTAGGCTTGAAAAAGAAATCTCCAAATTGGCTTCGGCATTGAGTATCCAAGAAAAGAGAAAATTCCCTTCCCAACCTCAAAAGGCTATGGGGTAAAATAGTGTCACTGACACTTTGAATCCCCCTCCTGATAGTGCAAAATATGTGACCGTTCTAAGGAGCGGGAAAGTCATTGAAAAAACTACCCCTCCATGTGTCCCCACCATCGTTAAGGAAGTTTCTCCCGACCCATTAGAGGTCGAAGATGCCTCCTTAAAGCAGAGAGAAGGAAAATCCACGTTGGAACCGGATGTGGTTTCGAAGCTTCCTATCCCCGTACCTTACCCTCAAAGGCTCCTCCCGTAAAAAGGGATTATTAATAATGCGGACATACTAGAAATGTTCAAACAAGTCAAGATTAACATACCTCTTTTGGATGAAATCAAACAAGTCCCTACTTATGCTAAGTTCTTAAAGGACTTAATCACTGTTAAGCGGAAGTTGTTTGTGAGGAAGAAAGCCTTTTTGGCCGAAAACATAAGCTCGATAATTCAATCTGAATTACCACCCAAATACAAAGATCCCGGTTGCCCCACCATTTCGTGTGTGATAGGGGACTTTAAGATCGAGCAAGCTTTGCTAGACCAAGGAGCGAGTGTCAATTTGTTACCATACCATGTCTATGAACAGCTCAGTCTAAGGAACCTCAAGCCCACGAAAATAACCCACCAATTAGCGGATCGCTACGTTAAGGTTCCGAAGTGTGTTGTGGAAGATGTCATAATACAAGTTGACAAATTCTATTTTCCCGTGGACTTTGTGGTGTTGGACACCCATCCTACTTCTCCTGGTAGTAGAACTACCCCTATTATCCTTGGTCGTCATTTCCTAGTACATCCAATGCGTTAATTAATGCTAGGAATGGAAAAATGAACCTGACATTTGGAAATATGACTTTGGAAATGGACATCTTCAATGTTTCGAATCAAATGGGAGATGATGATGATGAGGTCCATGAAGTGGAATTTTTAGAGGAGGTGGTTCAGGAGCATTTTGATGCTACATTTTTTTCGGACCCCTTAGAGGGATGTCTTGTGAACCCGAGTTACTTGGAGAATAGCTATTCTCCTTATGATGAAGAGGTCAAGTTCATGCGCTTGTTGTTAGACGAGGACGAGAGAGTTGATGAGGTTAATTGGTGTACCGCTTTTGAGGACTTACCCCCTCGTGATTCGTATGATGTTCCCTCGGATGTGCGATTCCCCAAACTTGAATTAAAGCAATTGCCTTCTGAGTTAAAATATGCTTATTTAGGCGAAAATGAGACATATCCCGTTGTTGTCTCATCTAGCCTCGAGGCGGGTGAAGAACAAAGGTTGATAGACTTGTTAAGGAAATACAAGGGTGCGCTTGGGTGGACAATAGCACATTTGAAGGGAATTAGTCCCTTAATTTGCACTCACAAAATTAATCTAGAAGAGGATGCAAAACCCTCTCGTGAAATGCAAAGGAGATTGAATCCAGTGATGAAGGAGGTTGTGAGGGCGAAAGTGATTAAGCTTTTAGATGTTGATATCATATATCCGATATCCGATAGCAAATGGGTCAGTCCAATTCACGTTGTTCCAAAGAAATATGGTGTCACCATTGTAGAAAACACGACAGGGGAATTGATCACTAAACGCACCACCACTGGGTGGCGTGTGTGCATCGACTATAGAAAACTTAATGCAATGACATTGAAGGATCATTTTCCCCTTCCATTCATTGACCAAATGTTGGAACGCGTGTCCGGCCATCCTTACTATTATTTTCTCGATGGGTACTCGGGTTACAACCAAATCGAACTTGATCTCTAGGATCAGGACAAAACTACCTTCACATTCCCTTTTAGGACATTTGCTTACAAAAGGATGTCCTTCAGGTTATGTAATGCGCCTGCTACGTTCCAAAGGTGCATGTTGAGCATGTTTAGCAATATGGTAGAACGTGGTCTAGAGGTGTTCATGGAAGATTTTAGCGTCTTTGACAACTCCTATAACCATTGTCTTTCCATACTAGGGAAGGTTTTGTCTAGATGTGTCGAGAAAAAGCTTGTGTTAAACTGGGAGAAGTGCCATTTTATGGTCACTAAGGGGATTGTCTTAGGTCACATTGTCTCCTCAGATGGTATTGAGGTAGACAAGGCAAAGGTTGAGGTCATTGCCAACCTACCCGCCCCTAAATCTCTGAAAGATGTAAGGTCTTTCCTTGGGCATGCAGGATTTTATCGTCCTTTCATAAAGGACTTTAGCTCGATTGCTTGACCCTTGTGCAGTCTCCTATCCAAGGAAACCCCGTTCGAATGGAGAAATGGGTGTCAAGCAGCTTTTGAGACTTTGAAAAGTATGCTTACCACCGCTCCCATAATTCAAGCTCCTGATTGGACCCTACCCTTCGAATTAATGTGTGACACTAGCGACTTCGTGGTTGGGGTTATTTTAGGACAGAGAAGTGACAAGAATCGCCATGTCATTTACTATGCAAGTCGAACTCTTAACGGTGCTCAGTTGAACTATTCAACCACCGAGAAAGAGTTATTAGCGATTGTCTACGCTTTGGATAAATTCCGGGCATACCTCGTGGGATCCCCCATAGTTTGTTTTACGGATCATGCGGCACTCAAATACGTTCTGTCTAAGAAGGATGCCAAGACGCGCTTAATAAGGTGGGTGCTCTTACTCCAAGAGTTTAATTTAACTATTAAAGATAAAAAAGGAGTAGAAAATGTTGTCGCGGATCACTTGTCGCGTTTAACATTTGAGGCACCCAAGGACCAACTCCCCATTGTTGAATTCTTTCCGGATGAAAAACTGTTCTCCACTTCCTCTCTGCCCTGGTTCGCTGATATTGTGAACTACCTCGTGACGGGTTCAATTCCATCTCATTGAACCCCTCAACAGAAGAGGAAATTATTTAGTTGGGTGCGTAGGTTCTTTTTCGATGATCCGTATCTGTTTAAGTATTGCCCCGACCAGATCATCCGGAAATGTGTCCCGGATGATGAGATAGAGAGCGTAATTCGATTCTCCCACACGGAGGCATGTGGGGGCCACTTTTCATCCAAGAAAACCACAACAAAAATCTTACAATGCGGACTTTATTGGCCCACACTTTTTAAGGATGCACACGAATTCTGCGTTTCGTGTGATCGTTGCCAGAAATTAGGCGCTATAACCCGTCGAAACATGATGCCAATGTCCCCCATTTTAGAAATTGAAGTCTTTGACTGTTGGGGAATTGATTTCATGGGCCAATTCCCGCCGTCTTTTGGTAATCTTTACATCCATGTGGCCGTCGATTACGTATCCAAGTGGGTAGAATCCATTGCGTCCAAAACCAATGATCACAGGGTGGTGTTGAAGTTCCTTACGGAACACATACTTTCACATTTAGGAACTCCGAAAGCGATCATAAGCGATAACGAAACTCATTTTTGTAATTCTCCGTTTGCTAATCTTATGCGAAAGTATGGGGTAGCTCATAAAGTTGTAACTACCTACCACCCGCAAATAAGTGGCCAAGCTGAATTGGCCAATCGAGAGATAAAGCACATCCTAGAGAAGATGGTCAATCCCGACCGCAAGGATTGGTCTCTTCGGCATCCTGACGCATTATGGGCATATCATACGGCCTACAAAACTTCCTTGGGTATGTCTCCCTTTAGACTAGTGTATGGCAAACCATGTCATTTACCAGTTGAAATCGAACTCAAAGCCTACTGGGTGATTAAAAAATTGAATTTTGATCTAGACAAGGCCGGTAAGAAGCGAATGCTCCAACTCAATGAGTTGGAAGAACTCCGGTGTTGATACCAAATTTAGTCTGCTGACATGGCTCAATTAAGTGAAGACACGTGGCAATCTACGTGGCAACAACAAACACTTCCGAGGAACTCAGACGCTCCGAGGAACCATACTACAACGAGGAACACTGCTTCCCTGAGGAACTCAGACGCTCCGAGGAACAAAAACTCTACGAGGAACTTTTGAGTACCGAGGAACTCTTGAGTACCGAGCAGCTTAGGCAGTCCAAGAAACTTAGGCGGTCCGAGCTGCACCTCGAACAAAGCATTAATAGCAGGATAACCAACAGTTTGACTGTTCATTATATGCTTATCATTCAGATGTATACACTTAAGGGGCATTGAATGTATTACCCTTTCATATGTACAACATTTAATGTATTACCCTTTCACATTACAGCCTCAGGGCTATAAATACATTGTACAATCCTCATTGTAAAGGGACCGGAATTTCTTGATAGAACTTGTAATCGAGAATTCCCATACAGTCAGAAATAACATAACAGTGGACGTAGGCCATTATTATAAGGCTGAACCACTTTAAAACTTCTTTGTCTCATTTATTTTATCTGTGATTGAATAATTAGATATAATATAATTTTTTACATCAACATCCGGAATGATTCGTATGAGAGCGTGAGAATCTATAAGCAAAGGGTGAAAGAAAGGCACGACAAGAACATATCCCGTAAAACATTTCACCCTCTTCAAAAAGTACTCTTATACGATTCTAGGTTACAGTTGTTTTCGGGGAAGCTAAGGTCTAGGTGGACGAGTCCGTTTGTTGTTAAGACCGTCTATCATCATGGTGAAATTGAGGTTCAGAACCCATCTAATGGGAAGTTGTTGAAGGTCAATGGTCAGCGTCTCAAGCCTTTCCTAGAACCATTTGACCCATGTTCGGACATAATTCCATTGTTTGACCCCATTTACCGGTCTCCATATAACTTCGGAATCGTATATTTTTTTGTGCCGAGCATCCCCGACATGTATGGGGTGCAATATTTTTGTCCCGGACCTTTGCACATCTTAATCACCATATTTAGGGTCCAATAATCTACTTATTAGCAGCCCAATCCTTTTACCCAAGTGTGAATGGTGAAACAGCAAAGCAGAATATTGGAACTCGGTATACGAATCGATTCGGTTAATCACCAAATCGATTCGACCCTTCCCAGTAGCCAGTTAAGAGTTTGCGAATCGATTCGGGTTAATGCCGAATCGATTCAGCAAATGCAAAGTGTCAGGTCTCTACTTCCGAATTGATTCGTCCATGACGAATCGATTCGCTCTTAGACAGTGTGGAATTCGAGAGTAGCGAATCGATTCGGTTAACTACCGAATCGATTCGGTTCACCAGGTCACTTAAAACTCCTCATTTATTTTAATTCCACTTCTCATTCTCTCTTCTCCCGTAACCGAAGAATTCCACCTCTCCCATATCATTTCCCTTCTTCCATTCATTTTCACCCTCATGGCTTCCTTATCCAAGGCATCCTCATCCAAGGTAACTAATTCAACTCTATTAAATTGATTTCAAATCTTATTTAGTGTTCTTAGTATGAAAGTAGGGTTAAATGGAGTGTTGTAAAAATCCACATATGCTGCATGAAGCTCCATATTTTCTCATTGTTTATGATATGAATCCAACAAATACAACTTGTTTATGTTGCTTTGATGATTCAGTTGTATTTGTTGGGGTTGTTTCACATTCAAAATGCCATTTTCACCCTACTTTCCATACATTGCACACAAAGTGTTCGATAAAATGCCTCTGTGGAGATTTTGTACGCTAATGCTCTATCTTCGCACCTTTTATCGCACATTCATGTTGAATTGTCCTTGTTTGAGTGTGGTGTGCGTCGGTTATGTCTACTCGACCAATTTTTCCCAACGCGCACCCTCCGAACCTAGTTTCCCCAAATTTCACGATTACTTTGATTTTATGCATTGCACTTATGGTGTGTGTATTGAATTAATGTTTTGTAGGTTCCTAATGTAACCAAGCCATCATCCAGTGTTGTTACTGGATGGGGAGGGGCAGGTTTTGAAACTTTTCGTTCCAAGGATGAGAGGGAGTGGTATCGGGCCATGTTCAAAACCAGTCGCCCGATTGCTATTGAGAAGGAAGTGACTTTAGATGAGATGCCGGCTTCTGTAAGACGATATTTAGCCAAATTCAATTGGGAGGCCCATCTGGCCATGAGAGGGGAGGTCAACGAGGACCGCGTGCGTCGTTTTTATGCTTCATTAGTATCTATGCGCGGCGGCACGCATGAAGCGTATGTGAGCGGGATGTGGATTACTATTTCTAAGCCCATCTTGGATGCACACCTTAGCGGGGCTTCTAACCCCGAGATCTATCATTACCCGGTCCTTGCAGATGCGCCTCAACTTCCACAAGAGTTACTTATTGCGCGTCTCGCACCCGACAAGATTTGGGCGGGGGAGACTTTCCCCACTTCGGGCATGCCCGATGTACATCGTATCATCCATCTCATCACCGTTAATTCCATCATTCGAACTCAGACTAAAGCTGTCCTCCATTACAAGCAAGCCCTCTTCTTATATAGTCTTTTAGGGGATAAAATGGTCATTAGTCTTCCCGCCCTCATGTTGCATCAAATAGTGAACGCTGCCTATAGCGAGAAGGTAACCACAACTCTTCCTTATACGCGACTGATTTCCCGGATTTGCAAGGATGCCGAGTGTGAGGTGTTGGGAAGCGACAAGATACCTAGGCTGCCCAAGGTGTTTAATGATAAGATCATTGCTAAAATCTTGGAGCAGGATTATTGGGAGAGGAGGAAAAAGCGTATCTTAGATGCTCCTGATGCTCCAGATGCCCTATGCCTGATATTCCGAAAGTGCCTCATCCAGTCCCAACTCCTGTTGACCCCATTACATATCTTGGGCTGCGGATGGATGAGTTGCAGGCTGATTTTACCGAGTTTTGGAGCATCTATATGACAAACTTCGCATCGTTCCGGGCTGACTATCAGCGAGATACTTCCATGATTGCCCGGGCACAGATGGATTTGTTTGCTCTTATTTGTGGGGGCGAGGCTGCCGTGCCTCCGTACCTTCATGATCCCTACGACCCTCATGACCCCAATGCACCCGAACACTCGAGCCGCCATCCGGACCATATGTAGGGCGCTGTCATCCCGCTTTATCTGCTGCAGACTTTTGGGTTTGTAACATTTTAGTTGTGTATTGGTGTGGGGAAGAGAGAGTACATTTAGTGTATTTTCTAATTTTGGTTTTTGTGCCCCATGTATACAACTTGTGATTATTAATGAAATTACTCATTTTCATTTTCATATTTGTTCTTGTATATATCTCTTTTGTATATATTGTTGTTTTTGGTACTAACATGTAATAGACATGCCGTTGCACGTTTCTCGAGTTACTCCTTACGGGGTAACTACTTTCTAACCCTTTTCCCCTTTTTATCCCTACTAACATTGGGGATAATGTTTCATTCAAGTTAGGGGGTATGGATTACATTTGTGATACCGGTTATCATGTTAGTATTTATTTAAAAAAAATAATAATAAAAAAAATAAAAATAAAATCTTTCTCTCTCTCATATCTACTATGATTACTTATATGATCGGCTTATCCTATTGTATAGCTATGAAGCATGCTTCGAGTTATTGATTTATTAGCCTTTAGCCCGTTATTGTTTGCACTGTGAATAGCATCATAAAATTAAACTGTGAGGCTTTGAGCATGTACACAAATAATTATTTATGATTTGGTTTAAAGCGTTTCAAATTCGTTATTTTAAGGCGCATGCTATACCCTTACAAAAGTGAAAATTGAGACTTATCGTCATTTGTGAGCTTATACATCCACTCTATCTCTTTCTTGTCAATGAACTCGTTGTCAATCTCATTTTCTTTTCATTTGATTGCATATTAATTGATTTTTCACTTGAGCATGATTTTCAATGGTGTTGAGTCCCGCGAATCACATGAAACTTTAGGAAATGATTATAGGCCCTCGTTGTTGTTTAACCCATATGACCTTAACCTTACCCCTTAAATGTTTTCCCTAGTCAACCCCCTTGAGCCTTATTATTCCTTTCGTTTCGTCCCCAAATCCCTTGTCCAACTCCACATTGGAGTCCTAAACCCTTATTTACTCCTCCCATACCTTGAATGGGGATTGTTCCCGGGATTGAATGATGTTGTTTATATGTATTGCAATCAAGCTATGAGTGGTAAAAAGAAAAAAAGAAAGAAAAGAAACATAGAATAAAATGGGTCCTAGTTGATTCCCATTTCACCATGTGCATGAAAATCAAAGTCTCACTCTCATGAATACCTTGCTTTTGGAATTTGATTTCGATTCCTAAATTGCCCATTAAATCCATTATCCCGCGCGTTATTCCCGAATCTCCTTTGATCCTACACACATCCCTTTCTTTTCCTAACCCTAACCTAGCCTAAATTCTATACCCTAAAGGTCCTATTTGAATCTAGGGTGATGTGATTCAAAGGTCGAACATTAGCGATAATCTGTTTAAATGCTTTTCTCTTGGTTAATATGCGATATCTTTTCATGAGATTGTATTTTCACATTTATATTGCGTTCTTCATTGATGACATGTGTGTGGCCTAGTTTCCCTTTACAATTACTCTTTATGCCCGCATGTCCCGTGTGTGTTACATCCCATTTCTGAGTGTTTCATTTGTTGAGTGTAACAACCGGAGAGAACTTGAGTATGCATGCCTTAGCATTTATATGGATTTTGAAAGTTTTACCAAATCTAAATTACCACACGTGTCCGCTTATTTCGCATTTCCATGGTTTCGATTTTTATTGAAGTTATTTGTTTAATGCCGATAATTGCCGTCTTTTGGGTGAGCTTTGTTCACTTTGTTGATAGATTGTGCTTCTTAGATATTTGTTGAGCTACGCATTGGTTTTTGCCGTATCGTAGTATGAGTTGATTTGATGTTTGTGGGTGTCATCCCTCTAGTGTCTCGGTATCCACAAAAAGCTAAAATCAGTCTCCAATCCAAACTTGTGCGGATATCCACTGCACCCAACCAGGGATGAATGTATGAAAGGATGTGTTTAGTGTTTTTGGTTCTTAAAAAATGATCAAAAGATCATATAAAATTGTTGGATACTTTTATGAAAAAGGATATGAATTTTCTCTTCAAGTTCAAGAAGTGTTCAAGTGTCAATTTTCATGCTTTGTTCAGTTACATAAGTGAAAGAAATGGACCAAGGAAGGTATGGACAGAAATTGCACGAAAATTAGGAATTTTCAAAAAAAGTGATTGGTGGTATGAACAACTTAACAGTCTCATTCAAAAGACATCATTAGAATGAGCTTACTAACGAGAATTTAGACAAAGATGTAAGGGAAGTCATTGGAAAATCAAATGAACATACTCGTCCAAAAGACATTGTTTGAATGAGACTTCGAATGACAATTCAGACAAATCCCTGAGAGAAGTTGTTCGAACATACTCGTTTGAACATGCTCATTCGAACTACCTAGGGAATTTTGCAAAATAAAATTTTATTTTAAATGACTTAAATTGATTTGAAAATTCAAACAAAAAGCATTTATCAAAATTAAAATTGTCTCCAATAACATAGAAAAGAACCGGGTTATGTACCTTTAGAAAAAAGAGCAATTCTAATCGGTCTGATGAGTGATGAAAGCCCAAATGCTCAAAATCTTCATCAATGATAGATGTATGACACACAATTACACTAAATGTTTTATCCAATGGAATTATTCATTAGTACATATGGACACAATTGGAAATTTGTCCTTATATATATATATATATATATTATGTAAGTTAGGGTTTTAATATACATACTAATTATTAAGCATTAGAGAGGGAGATGAACAATACTATTCACATTTTTATGAAGGGATGTAGAAAGAGATAGACGCATCTCAATCAAAACACCAAGTATTCATCTCCAAGAGTGTCCACACACATAGTCAGCTTTGGTAAGATCATATACTAGAAGATCTAAGGCTTTAGGTATGTTTTCAAAAGGTTTCGGAGGATGAGGAAAGACAACCCTTTCATTTTATTCAACTTTATTTCTCATCATTCTGATCATCTGTAAGATCTGCAAATGTATGTGATTTAAAACCCTAGGTTTTATTCTCCACATATTAATGCAGGATCATTCAAAGTTTTGGGGATTTTTTCAATATCAATCCCCAAAAATTGTTATCAAATCCCTAATTGTAGATTGATTGTGTTTTATAAAGCTCCATACTGTCCACCATTAAAGCTTAGGTTTCATGTTAGAAAATATGCGCATGGACGTGTGTATCTTGTACTAACTTGGTTTTACAGGATATTAATGATTTTATCCCTTACATCATGGTCACATTAATTTATTTTTATTTGAATGGATCCTATGATGGTTTATCCATAGTTACATTTTCTCTTAGATTCAATTTTGTTGTAACGATTGGGGTTTTATATTTATTTCATTTAATAGTTTAATGGAGGATTTTGAGAGGGGGTGCAATTTTTATTTTCCTACTTTTTATTGAGTTTGGTTATGGAGAAAATCCATGTAGTTTTGATCAAGTTGAATGTCCATTTAAAGTTTTTCATAAGGTTGTAATATAAAGATGAAAGAAGAAAGAAAGAAAGAAAGAAAGAAGACAAGAAAAATAAAGCATAAGGCACAATGGGAAAAGGCAGGAAAACCTCTAGAGTGGCCTGACCAAACCACAATAGCAGTGGTCAAATATGACATAGAGGTTATGACACTGCAATGACTTGGTTGGAATGTGGTTGTGACCCTCTGTGGTGCGGTGGTGGGTGGTTTCTTCAGGGGCATGCTTTTTTAATTTTTTTGCTACAGCAAGAACTCTTTTTTCTTCAAGGGTTCTTCTACAACAAGTACTCTTATTTAAGAACATTAATACTTAAGGAGTTTACTAATAGTGAAAGTTTAAGAAACTGTGGAAAGGGACTTTGGGTCCTTTTTTTATATCTATTTACATGTATTTTTATTTTCATATATTTCTCAGTTAATTGTTGCATAATTTTATGTGCTAATTAATATATTGTGGATACCCAATTATATGGACACCATGATTTTTAATTTTGAGACTGACATAGATCATGTTTTTTCTTCGAAAATATATTTTATTTATTCTTTTTTAAATTCAAATTAATCAGGTAATTAATTTAAAGATACCAATTAAATTGTGATCTCCGAGTTTTATATTACTTTTAAAATTGGTATTATGTTTGAAAACTTAAAATAGTGAGATTGGGTAATTTATTTTATACAGTTAAATTGGGAACCATGGCTTTAATTCTGGCCTTTACAATTGAATGAATTATTTTCAAATACCTCCTGTTTAAAATATTAAGTGGAAGAGGAATTTCAATATAAAACCCGAGATCTCTATTAGAGTTTTACGAACGTGATGTGATAAATTCCTTGCGTCAATCCCCACCAGATGGAATTAATCACGACATCTAATATTTTTCGGACTTTTAAGTGACAATCATAAAATCCTAATATGAGTGAGTTCAATCCTCCCAATGAGGAATTTCTACCCCGAGAAGATTCAAATGCGAAACATAATTAATGATACCCCTCACAACAGTCACTGTCATTAATTGTGAGACCAAAATTCGTCGGCTATCTAATTAAGTTAGGCATAAGCTTCCCGATCTGTCTATACTCTATATAAAATTATTGGAATATGAAACTCTTTTTAGTTCAAGGAGAGGCAAATTAATCTCGTAACAAGAAATATCACTTTATAAGAGAATTAGGATGCTCTATGGGATTAGTTCTTAATTGGCGATAGAGGGAAGCCAAATTAAAATTTAATTGAAGTTAATTCTCATATATTTAATTTGAAATCAATTTATTTTTTAAATAAAGATTCTATAGTTTCAAAATGGGCTAAAAATTTAACCCACTTGCTTCCATTTTAAAGGGAAAGAAACCTAGACAATTTCTTAACTACTGAGGATTATATGCTTATCTTAACTGAACCATGCCTTATCAAGATTGATGGGGGGATCCGAAGAGTATGTTTGGGTTTTATCAGAAGTGGCAGAAAGATGATAAGATGGATCGTTACTACATATTGGCTTTTATGACCTATGTGTTACAACACCTTCATTATTATATGTCACGTGCTTATGAAATGATTTTGAATCCCAAGGATAAGTTTGAGTATCATAAAGATGCCACAAGGTTTAATAATATGGAAAGGATGGTTAACACATAAATGGCTGATGGTACTCCCATTTGAGACTATGTTCAAAAGATGATGTCCACATTAGGCGAACTGGAGGCCCATGGAACTGAAATCGATGGGGAATCCTATCGATTTTGTGTTCCAATCACTCTTGGAGTCCTTTAAGCGATTTCAATTAAGCTATTATATGAACAAATTTTATTTCTCTTTATCACAACTACTTAAAGAACTCGCGACTGTGGAGAATATCACCAAATAAAAGGGAGTTATTCATGATGTTGAGAAAGGTACATCTTCTTATGCCCCGAAAGCAAAGGACAAGAAGAATAAGAAAAAAGGGAAAGTCTTAGAGATAACCCATGGTAGTTAAAACTGCAATTAATCCTCGGGTAATAGGTAAACAACTGACATACAATTATTATATCTGCAAGCAGCCAGGATAATAGAATAATCAATTCATTGTCTAGTTGGGAAAGAAGAATGGAAACAATAATTTTTCTTTAGTCATTGAGACATATTTTTTGGTGCACTCTACTCGTACATAGTTTATAGATTTGAAATCCACTAATCATGTTTATATTTCTTTACAGGGGTTACAGATAACTAGGTAGCTCAATGAAGGATAAATGTTTATATATATATGCGGGATCACATTAAGGCATTATTTATAGTAGTGGGAAATTTAGTTTTAAATTTTGATAAAGATAAAAGGTTAATATTAGTCGATTGTTTTAATGTTCCAATTACTAGAAGAGATTGAATTTTGGTTTCTAAGTTAGTTAGGAATGGATATTTAGTTTATTTTAATAAAAAAATTATAAAAAATGTGTGATTCTTTTTTTGTTTTCTGTCATACGGAAAAATGATCTCTATGTTATAAATCTTGTCTCGTCATTAATGCTAAATATTGAAACGAGTAACTTAAATGGAAATGACGTAAACAAAAAGAAACCTTATAATTTGAACCACACGTATCTTTGGCACTAGCGCTAAATTCATATTAATATAAAAATTATTAAAATAATCGTTTTATATCGGCAATTGAGCTCCTTGGAGGAGGCACTTTCAGTTTATGAGTCTTGTTTAGAAGGTAAAATGACTAAGAGGCCCTTTATGGCTAAAGGCTATAGAGCCGAAAATGTGTTGGAATTGGTCCACTATGATCTGTGTGGGCCTATGATAATCCGAGAAAGGTGGTTACGATTACCCCATCATGCTAACTAGTGTATTACTCAATATTTTGACTTACTTAGCTTACGCATAACTATGGCCATCAGGGTCAGATTCCACTGACGCGGTCTACCCTCGAGAACGAGATGGGAGGGAAAGTCCTGGAGGAGTCTTTCTTTCTTACCTCACATGCGCGTGTGAGTGATTCGAGGATACGGGGTTCCTCTTTCTGCCACTCATGCGAGTGTCTTCGAGGTTTACCTCGAATATAAATTTGGTCATCGTGGGATAACGCGAAGGAATGGAGTTGATAGCTTATTTTTCTCAAAATAGGAAAAATAATGTAGCCGCCTCGAGAGAATGACACCAAGGTCATACCGATACATATGAAACCAAGTGAATCGAAGGTCCGGGGACTAAGTTACGGAATGGAAAGTTGTTAGGCACCCATTTTTCCCTTTGGGTCTCTCCTGGGCTATGTTGATTTTCTCCTTTTCTCCAAAGCATGAGGTGTGTGTACATATGTGTAATATAAATAATGAGAGATGGGAATCATTCGACTCTTGTCATAGGAAAGATGGAGCAAAATCATCCAAAGGAGTGAACCCAAAAATAACATAAACGTATGATGTGGGTGTTCGATGAATCATAAATCGCTATGAACAAGAGAATGTACATGTCAGAGGAGACACAAATATAAAGGATCTCAAGACTCACAAAATAGATATAATATGATATAAAAGCATAAACTGGAAAGGGAGGACTCGAATCCCAGGATTGGCCCGGGACGCCTACGTAACCTAAGGAGGATCAAAGTCCACATAGTTAAAATAGTTATAGGGGTGGGGTTCAACCCATAAACCAAAATTTAGGACTCCTGTTAGAGTTCTTTTGAAGAAAATGTCTTCAAGTGTGAAAGTATGAGAAAATGAGGAAGTATTACTTTTGGAATTTACAAGTAAACCCTATTTTTTTTTGTCTATTTAGGTTTTTATGAAAATAAATTGTGTGAATACTAATAATAAAAATGGATATTAGTTGATGTGAGGAAATGAAGCAAGATTAAAAGATATCACAAAATGAGAAGAAAGTGAATAAATAACACTATATGAATAATTTAGAAATGAGTGAGGAATGGACCTCTTAGAAGACTTTTGTTGCTGAATTTGGAAGGTATGTAAGTTGATTTGTATTTGTATAAGGGTGGTATAATAGGATGAGGCAAGTGTACAAATGTGGTAGGAAAGTGACGTGGGAGAATGTTGGAAAATAGGGTGTTTTGGTAATAACAATGCTTTTATTTCGAGAGAATGTTGAAAAACGTACCACTTATCTTGTTTAATTTAAGATTAAACAGATAAAATGGCTCCGAAGAGTTTTTGGTGAAGAAACTCTTTAATCAAAATAAACAGCTAACACAAGATGTGTATAAAAGATTATACGAACGAGTTATTTAAGGTATAGGTGTACCAATTTTGAAAAACAAAACTTATATAGGTTCTAAATCAGCACAACCTCAAGAAGGTGATGAGAGGAAGAGTAAGCATGAAAGAACACAAGATTTTAATGTGGTAAAATCCTACCCAATTGGGGAAACATCCACGGAGGTCTCTACACATCAAAAGCAAAATCCACTCAAATAGAGTTAACAGATTACAAACTATATAACAAACATAACACACAAACAGACCTAAACTAAGTCCAGAATTTTTACCAACTCCTTTGGATTATTCTGACTCCTCTGAAGGTTCTCATGTTGAGGTTGTTCTCCTAGATTTGTAACCGCTTCTCCTTTTAGCTTTACGTCGAATCTAAAGTTAAAAATCTATCTACCGACACTTCTTTAGTGTTTTAGTGTGACAATATGCATGAAACCCACACACACTTATGAAAAACTTGTTTACAATATTAATAACAAAAAGTTATAAGTTTAGAAAACTCCGAAATAAACTCGTTGAATGAAACTCTTTTCAAAATAAACACTAGATGTGTTAAAACAGTTTTTCTGAATATGATCTTTAGACTTGTTAGATTGATTACCTTAGGTTTTTAAAATTCAAAACCTACAATTAAGTCTCAATATGATATTGTTCGCCAAAGTAATTAAGAACACTAAAGCAAATTAACACGCGATCTTTAACGTGGTAAAAACCTAAAATTAGGGAAACATCCACGACCCCCTTTACGGAGCAAAATAATAAAGTCCACTAGAATCACAACCAAGTTACAACCCTAAAGCATGCAACTAAGAATCAAAATACAAGATCAGAAAACGTACCTACCCGAGTTACTCCACTCTTAAAGGAATTCTATCTTGATTTGTTCTTCTCCACGCAGCTTCTGTTTTATCCTTGAATCCCGGATTCCAGCAGCTCCACAAACAAAATATCTCACCAAGAACCACAAATCCTAAGTGTTCATGTGAGAGTGATAGTGTTTGTGAATGAACTAAATGTGAAAAATGCTTCTCACCCTCTCAATGAATAATATAAGAAAATACCTAAATATTTTAAGCCATTTCTATATGCAATGCAGGTAATTTCAAATGTGCTTTGAACAATATGAGTTCAAGAAATTTTTAGATCTTTCACAAAAAAAATATCTCAAGTTTTTGTTTCAAACAAAATTTATTTATGTTCACTTGAATTTCACAAAATGTGAAACAATATTTTGAAACAAAAAATTTTAGATCTGAGAATGTACACAAAAATATCAGAAATCAAATTTCTCAAAACAAATTTGAGATTACAATCTTGGATCAACCAGCAACAACAACCACAAAATAAAATGATCCAAGAGAAAAATAAAGGACCCTAGAAAAATCTTACAAGTGAACTAAATGGGTTCTTAGGGATATATAGAATTGAAGAGGTCTTCAACACAATCACACCACCAATACCCCAACATCAAACAAACCCCCAATGTATTTAACTCTCAAGTGGGTCTACTGTTTGGATTTTTAGTCAATAAAAGAATGTGGGTATATGTGTGTGGAATAAACTGAATAAAGATTGAAAGGGAAGGTTTGGTAAGTGGGTTTCTTCTCTCTCTCGATTTTCTCTCTTGGAGATATAAAGGGGAAGAACCTTTCACTCTGTACTCTCTCGTTCCGGCGTCGGATGAGAAATCCGGTAATGGAGGTCTGCTCTCTCTCTTCTCGGTTTTCTCCCAGCTCTCTCACTCTTCTCAATTTTTTCACACCGCCGCTTCTCGCTCTCTCTTTCTAATTTCTCAAACCAACCAAAAAATAAACCCTAAGATAGTTTATATACTCCTCCCAAAAGTCGGTTACAAACCGAGGGCTGCGATCTGTGTTCATCAAACAGGATCGAAGGGTCGAGAACTGTTGCATCAAAAAGGCGCTGTCAACTAAGGGTTGTATTTCACGGAAGAAAGACGCGATCTGGTTGGCCGATTTAAGTTTACACGAATTGAGATCTTTCGGTTTTGAATTGTTGATTAGATCGAGATCAAATGGACGATAACTGTTGCGTCTAACGAATAGCAAAACCAAGGGATGCGAACTAAGCGAAGAAAGCGCTGAATCTGGGTTGGCTGATATGGGTATCTCATGGATTGAGTGTTGGGAAGCAAAGGACCGTAGATATGTCCAAGGGACACGATCGCTCCACGCAACACACTTGAACAAAACAACGAGAAACACAAAACGCATAGCTCTTTTAAAAATCAGCCACAAGATTTTTAACATTTGAAAAATTCAATTTGCACCATAAAGGTTTCTCCACAAAAAGGATATTTAGCTTTTAACCTCAAACATCTTTAAAACACAATTTTAATTAATAAAAAAATTTATTTCAAATGATTTAAAAAAATATTTTAAATGACTTTTCTTTTAAAAAAAATTTTGACGAGGTCTCAAGCACTTAGAAATTGTGTACACATAAAAAACACATATATGCGTAGTGTGTTGTGTGTGTCCTAATGTGGTTCACAAATAGAATACTTACCTTTGAAGTTCATCGAGGTGCTTGGACTGGAATGCCTTTTTGATGATGCTTTGAATGCCTTTTTCGAGATAGAGTAACGCGTAAAAAAATCTAAAACTATTTTTTCTCGATATCCAAATTAGTTGGAACTCCTATATGGCACAGACTCAAGTAAGTCAACCATATAGCGTGTTCTCAATCTCCTCCTTTGGATATTGGAGACAAAATTCCCTTGAGTATCCTGAACTCGTGGGTAAAAATGAAAAATCCTAGATTTCCTATGCAAAAATCTCTATCTACGCATTCCCATCCTAGAACCGAAAATAAGATAAGAAAATACATTACTCAACTACAATACAGACCAATACCCTAACAAATAGGATAAGCTATACGATCGGGTTTGAAAAATGCCTGAAAAGGATAAACACTAAATGGCATATTAGTTGAGTTAGTACCAAAAGATATAAATCATGGCACAGGTACTCAAGTTCTTCTCCCCCAATTTTGCTCAAATATACAACGGGGTAAAAAAAATAAGTCACGAGAATATGATATAATGTGACAACACAAATAATAACATATGCAAGGGCAGTTACGAGGGTCTCCTACATAAAACAGATATTAGGAGGCGTCTTTTGTCATTTGAGAAACGTCCATGCCCTAAATCCTCAGAAACCAATTATAAGAATGCAACTACCGAGGATATGAATGAAGTGTTGAATTAAGTAAGAACTATCATACCAACGGCATTACGAAGATACTCAAATCTAATATTGTCAAGAGGTTTTGTAAATAAATCAACTAACTGTTTATCAGTATTGAGATACTCAATATCTAGTTCTTTAGACTCTATAAGGTCACGAATGAAATGATGTCTAATTTTTATGTGCTTAGTTCTAGAGTGCTGGACATGATTTTTTAATATATTTATGGCACTCTGGTTATCACAGTACATAGTCAATTTGTCTTCAAATATACCGTAATCACTAAGCATTTGCTTGATCTATAATAATTAAGAACATCAACTACCAGCTGCAATATACTCGAACTCAGCCGTAGACAGAGAGATACAATTTTGTTTCTTACTACTCCAACCAACTAAGTTATTTCCTACGTAATAGAAGGCGCCGAAAGTACTCTTACTATCGTCCGAACACCCTGCCCAATCGGCATCAGTGTATCCTACAATGGCACTAGTGGTGTCTTTAGTGTACCAAATACCATAATTTTGTGTACCCCTAACATATTTAATGATACATTTTACACATAACAAGTGGGATTCTTTGGGTGCACATTGGTATCTAGCGCAAACACAAACGACGAAAGAAATATCTGTTCGGGAAGCAGTAAGGTATAACAAACTACCTATCATACTCCTATACAAGGTCGGGTCAACATCTTTACCATTATCTTCTTTAGATAGTTTGGTTGATGAACTCATAGGTGTACGTGCAGGTTTAGACTGTTCTAATCCAAATTTTTTAATAAGATCAGAGGTATATTTGGATTGAGTAAGACCATCATTAAATTGTTTGACTTGCAGACCTAAGAAACATTGTAATTCACCTATTAATGACATTTGAAATTCCGAATGCATGATATCGGAAAAATTCTTCACTTGATTAGGACAGGTTGATCCAAAAATAATATCGTATACATAGACTTGGGCAAATCAAAACATGTTTGTCGGATTTCTTAACAAATAAGGTTTGATCATTACCATCTCGAGTGAATCCATGGGAGACTAAAAATATGGATAAACGCTCATACCAAGCTCTAGGAGCTTGTTTCAAACCGTATAAGGCTTTCTTAAGTCTAAACACATGGTCTGGATAAGAGGGATCGATAAAACCTTTTGGTTGTTCTACGTATACCTCCTTAGTCAAAATTCCATTTAAAAATGCAGACTTGACATCAATTTGAAAAAGTTTAAAATGTAAATGGCATGATATGGCTAAGAGGAGACGAACTGACTCAAGACGAGTAACAGGTGCAAAGGGCTCGTCAAAATCAATTCCCTCTATCTGAGAGTATCCTTGAGCTACTAACCTAGCTTTATTTCTAATGACCCCCCCATTCTCATCAGTTTTGTTTTTGAAAATCCATCGAGTGCCAATAACCTTCTTATCGTTTGGCCGAGGAATAAGATACGAAACATCATGAATCTGAAACTTGACAAGCTCTTCTTGCATAGCATTGATCTAGAATGAGTCAGAAAGGGCATCATTTACAGTTTTAGGTTCCTCAAGGGAAACAAAACAAGCAAATTGTGCCAAATTTTGAAGTTGTGATCTTGTTCAAACGAGTTCAAAAGGATTACCAACAATCTTTTCAATAGGATGGTCTTTAGAAACCCAGGTTGGTACAGAAGGACTCTCAGGTGGCAGTGAATCAGTTACTCTTGGAGAGTTTAAAGTAAAATCTATTTCTTCCTCATCTAAGACAACTGATTGACTGACACTACTCTCCACACTAGTATCATTGACAATAACATTAAAAGATTCCATAATAACTTTGGTTAGATAGTTGAAAACACGAAAAGTCCTACTATTTTGGGAATAGCCAAGAAAGATTCCTTTCTCTCCTCGGGTGTCAAATTTAGAAATATGTTCTCTATCTTTACAAACATAACAGACACTCCCGAAGGTTTTAAAATATTTCAAGTTAGGCTTTTTATGGAACCAGAGTTCATATGAAGTTTGTTTGGAATTCTTCCTAAGGTATACACGATTAATGATATGACAAGTCGTTTGAACAACTTCGGCCCAAAAGTACTTAGGTAGATTTTTCGCATGTAGCATAACCCTAGCCATCTCTTGTAAAGTTTTATTTTTCGTTTCAATAATTTCGTTCTGCTGAGGTGTCTTAGGCTCACTGAACTCATGTTTATAGCCATTGCCTATACAATATTCTACAACACCAAAATCTTTGAATTCTCCACCTCTGTCACTTCTGATGCGACATACTTGCGTATCCTTCTCGTTATCAATTTTTAAAATTATTTTTAAGAACTCATCGAAGGTATCGAATTTATTTTTCATAAAGGCTACCCATGTATATCGTGTGAAGTCATCCACAATAACAAGTATGTAACTATTACCACAAAAGCTAACAGTTCTAGAAGGGCCTATAAGGTCCATGTGGATTAATTCCAAAGGTTTTGTAGTTAAAATATCTTTAACTTTCTTGTGAGGAGATTTACTTATCTTCCCTTCTTGGCAAGGACAGCAAATAGGATTAAAAGAGTTTTTGATTTTAGGTAATCCTCTAACAATTTCTTGGGAGCTTAGCCTACGAATATTATCAAAATTTGCATGTCCCAATCTATTGTGCTAAAGATCAGCATCTTCCAATCTAGCACTATTACAAGATTCAGATTTAGGAAGGATTGTATAACAGTTATCCTCATTTCTGTTTCCTGTTAAAATACATTTTCCCTTTTCATCAATAATTTTGCAATCGATTTTTGAAAAGTTAAGAGTATGATTGGAATCACAAAATTGAGATATGCTAAGCATGTTAGCCTTAAGACCTTTAAGTAAGAGAACATCATTTAGACCGTGGAGACCTTCCTCACTCAATGTTCCCTTACCTATGATCTTAGACGAAACTCCATCACCAAACACAACTGATTCGTCACTTTTACTGTATTTTATACCCCGTTAATTTGTACATTCTAGCATTTCCGTGCATGTATTTCCCGGTTCTTATACTCATTTATTGACTAACCCCTGAATTCATCATATATATTTTGTATGTGTCTTTATTGAGCTTTTATAGGTCTCGGGAATCCATATTGGGAAGTTTGGTTTTGATCCGGAGAAGTTTCGTAGACACTTGTACAGTCGCGGGCATTTTGGTAATTTTAACACTCGGGTTTTGATCCCGATTTCTTCACGGAAGTTGTAGACCTTCTTCTTATCTTCGCGTGGCCTCCGACGATGCTTGAATCCGATCTCGAACGAAGAAGTTACGGAAGTTTCGATGAAACATGGGAGAAATAATGCCAAAGTAGTGCAACCTTCCTTTTTTAGCAGGCCCGAATCTATTCGCAATTAAGCTGAATCGATTCGGATTCAGACAGGGCAACATCTCTTCACTTTCGAATCGATTCGGATTTGGCACCGAATCGATTCGGCCCTGCATTTCCACCTTTCTTCTTATTACTAGTTTGCCATTTTGGTTGGATTTTGGGATATATCCCTTGTTTTTCCTACTTTGTAGATATAGATTACTTTTGTTACATATTTGGATATATAGAAGAACACTCTTTTCTCTCTCCTAGGTCAAGTTCATTTATGGTTTTTACCCACTTGTAAAGCTTTGATTACTAGTTGAATTGTGGTTATTAATGCAAGAAAAGTTCATCTACTTCTTCTCTACTTGTTCTACTAGCTTAAATTTGCATTTAATTACATCTCTTGTATTGGTTGGTGTTTAAACTAGATAACTAACTTAATTATGTTATTAACTAGCATGTGTAGTTTAGTTTCAATTATGAGTAGCTAGACTTATGATTGGGGATCATAATCCCACCTTGGATGCTTGAACTCCATATTTAAGGTTTGGTTTATAATTGTTTTAATGGAACTTCATGTGTTGGTATTGGAGTATCATAGTTTCTTAACTTCTCTTGTCATGCAAGGGTTAGTGTTTGAAGCTTTACTACAAACCCAACCCATCTAGCAATAACTAACTAACCCCTAATCCTCCATTGTTGAGTTTAGTCTCTACATGGTTGATGTTCGGAATTAATTAGTTATGCTCGATTAGAATTAGGTTCAACCAAGCCCTATAATCCCCTTCTTTGTGAATCCGAGGTGGGAGAATGATCCTCGATCCCTTCAATATCTTGAACTCAAGCTTATCTTAGTTCTTTTCATAGTTTCGTAATTATTAATTAATTAACTGTTCATCAATAGCATGTTAGTTTAGAGATTACCCTCAATCACTTTTCCAAACTATTAAATCATCTTTTACACTTTAACTTTTGTGACGTTTAGAGAATCCCTTTAACCTAATCCTGTTCTCTTAGGAGTGTTTCAATCCCTGTGGATCACGATTCCTTACTTACCGGATATTACTTGTTGCGATAGATTTGCACTTGAATCATAAGCTTTATATAGAGCGCACCAAGTTTTTGGCGCCGTTGCCGGGGATTGGCAACTCTCTTAGGTTTTAGAAATTCTCTTTACACTATCGTTCCCTGTGATCACCGTGACATCACGGTTTCCAAAAATCAATCCAAAATTCTGTAAATGCATGACGCAAGTAGTAGCTATTTAAATCCTATTCGTAAACCCTCGTCGTCTAGTGAACCTTCAGATTATTGGAGACCTTTAGCATCAATTTCTCGTTCTAGTTGGGTCTCTTCTTCTTCTTATACCTGGGCCCACTCCGATCCCACAACCATGGCCGACAATGTTAGTGAGCACGGAAGTCAGAGGGTTGCACCCGAACCCCTGTATAGGACCATGCATGATTATTTGCAACCGGAGAGGACCACCTCTCCGTCTTGTATCATTTTTCCCTACAATGCCGCGCAATTCCATTTTTATAATGGAATGATTCAATTACTTCCTACTTTCCACGACATGGAAAGAGAACAACCGTACCTTCATGTTAGAGAGTTTGAAGAGGTGTGCGCTACTTTTAGCGATCAAAACTGTCCTCTGGATGTCACAAGTCTCAAACTCTTCCCATTTTCCTTGAAAGACAAAGCCAAAACTTGGATTTGGTCCTTGGCTCCTAATTCCATCGGGAGTTGGCGCAAAATGCAAGCGCAGTTTTTGAAGAAATGCTTTCCAACTCATCGCACCAACTCTTTAAAGGGTCAAATCCAAACCTTCGCTCAAACCGAAGGTGAATCATTCGAGAGATGTTGGGAGAGATTTAATGAGGTACTTCATAAATGCCCACATCACGGGTTCGAAAAGTGGATATTAATCTCATTTTTCCACAATGGGCTTACCCTCAATGCAAAACAAATGGTGGAGACAATGTGCTCCGGTGAGTTTTTTGGTTTAGATCCTGATGATGCGTGGGCACATTTCAAATATTGTGCCTAGACCACCCAAGCGTGGGACACTTCGGACCCCAACAAAACCAATGCGCGTTCATCCAATCCACCTTCCTCTAGCCATGGGATATATCACCTTATCGAAGGAGATGATATGTCATTAAGAGTAGCCCAACTTTCTAAGCGTATCGAGGCAATGGATGCCAAAGCTCGGGAACCATCCCATCCTTCTCCCTCACATGTAGATGAGTCTTGTGCCATTTGCGACGTTGAAGATCACTCAACGAGGGATTGTCCAACAATTCCGGCATATAAAGTGATGCTTCACGATCAAGCCAACGCGATGGCCACTTACAAGAAACTGTTCATGACTCCTTTCGGTGAGGGCTATAATCCTTTGTGGAGAAACCACCCGGGTTTCTCCTACAGGCATCCCCAACATTATCAAAATCCACCTCCCTCGAATTATCAAAATCTTCCCCCACCTCACAATTTTCAGCAACCATATAATCAAGTTCCTCCACCCCAATCTCAAATGCAAGGTCCCCCTCAGGGACCACCTCCTTCGGTTATACCATTGTATGCTCACCCGAACAAGAGGAGCCTCGAAGAGACTCTTCAATCTTTCATAACCTCTCAACAAGCCACGAATTCTAGGCTTGAAAAAGAAATCTCCAAATTGGCTTCGGCATTGAGTATCCAAGAAAAGAGAAAATTCCCTTCCCAACCTCAAAAGGCTATGGGGTAAAATAGTGTCACTGACACTTTGAATCCCCCTCCTGATAGTGCAAAATATGTGACCGTTCTAAGGAGCGGGAAAGTCATTGAAAAAACTACCCCTCCATGTGTCCCCACCATCGTTAAGGAAGTTTCTCCCGACCCATTAGAGGTCGAAGATGCCTCCTTAAAGCAGAGAGAAGGAAAATCCACGTTGGAACCGGATGTGGTTTCGAAGCTTCCTATCCCCGTACCTTACCCTCAAAGGCTCCTCCCGTAAAAAGGGATTATTAATAATGCGGACATACTAGAAATGTTCAAACAAGTCAAGATTAACATACCTCTTTTGGATGAAATCAAACAAGTCCCTACTTATGC
Source organism: Sambucus nigra (assembly GCA_949130495.1). Taxonomy (NCBI): domain Eukaryota; kingdom Viridiplantae; phylum Streptophyta; class Magnoliopsida; order Dipsacales; family Adoxaceae; genus Sambucus; species Sambucus nigra. The sequence goes on from OX422207.1 coordinate 829,076,926, forward strand.
TAAGTTCTTAAAGGACTTAATCACTGTTAAGCGGAAGTTGTTTGTGAGGAAGAAAGCCTTTTTGGCCGAAAACATAAGCTCGATAATTCAATCTGAATTACCACCCAAATACAAAGATCCCGGTTGCCCCACCATTTCGTGTGTGATAGGGGACTTTAAGATCGAGCAAGCTTTGCTAGACCAAGGAGCGAGTGTCAATTTGTTACCATACCATGTCTATGAACAGCTCAGTCTAAGGAACCTCAAGCCCACGAAAATAACCCACCAATTAGCGGATCGCTACGTTAAGGTTCCGAAGTGTGTTGTGGAAGATGTCATAATACAAGTTGACAAATTCTATTTTCCCGTGGACTTTGTGGTGTTGGACACCCATCCTACTTCTCCTGGTAGTAGAACTACCCCTATTATCCTTGGTCGTCATTTCCTAGTACATCCAATGCGTTAATTAATGCTAGGAATGGAAAAATGAACCTGACATTTGGAAATATGACTTTGGAAATGGACATCTTCAATGTTTCGAATCAAATGGGAGATGATGATGATGAGGTCCATGAAGTGGAATTTTTAGAGGAGGTGGTTCAGGAGCATTTTGATGCTACATTTTTTTCGGACCCCTTAGAGGGATGTCTTGTGAACCCGAGTTACTTGGAGAATAGCTATTCTCCTTATGATGAAGAGGTCAAGTTCATGCGCTTGTTGTTAGACGAGGACGAGAGAGTTGATGAGGTTAATTGGTGTACCGCTTTTGAGGACTTACCCCCTCGTGATTCGTATGATGTTCCCTCGGATGTGCGATTCCCCAAACTTGAATTAAAGCAATTGCCTTCTGAGTTAAAATATGCTTATTTAGGCGAAAATGAGACATATCCCGTTGTTGTCTCATCTAGCCTCGAGGCGGGTGAAGAACAAAGGTTGATAGACTTGTTAAGGAAATACAAGGGTGCGCTTGGGTGGACAATAGCACATTTGAAGGGAATTAGTCCCTTAATTTGCACTCACAAAATTAATCTAGAAGAGGATGCAAAACCCTCTCGTGAAATGCAAAGGAGATTGAATCCAGTGATGAAGGAGGTTGTGAGGGCGAAAGTGATTAAGCTTTTAGATGTTGATATCATATATCCGATATCCGATAGCAAATGGGTCAGTCCAATTCACGTTGTTCCAAAGAAATATGGTGTCACCATTGTAGAAAACACGACAGGGGAATTGATCACTAAACGCACCACCACTGGGTGGCGTGTGTGCATCGACTATAGAAAACTTAATGCAATGACATTGAAGGATCATTTTCCCCTTCCATTCATTGACCAAATGTTGGAACGCGTGTCCGGCCATCCTTACTATTATTTTCTCGATGGGTACTCGGGTTACAACCAAATCGAACTTGATCTCTAGGATCAGGACAAAACTACCTTCACATTCCCTTTTAGGACATTTGCTTACAAAAGGATGTCCTTCAGGTTATGTAATGCGCCTGCTACGTTCCAAAGGTGCATGTTGAGCATGTTTAGCAATATGGTAGAACGTGGTCTAGAGGTGTTCATGGAAGATTTTAGCGTCTTTGACAACTCCTATAACCATTGTCTTTCCATACTAGGGAAGGTTTTGTCTAGATGTGTCGAGAAAAAGCTTGTGTTAAACTGGGAGAAGTGCCATTTTATGGTCACTAAGGGGATTGTCTTAGGTCACATTGTCTCCTCAGATGGTATTGAGGTAGACAAGGCAAAGGTTGAGGTCATTGCCAACCTACCCGCCCCTAAATCTCTGAAAGATGTAAGGTCTTTCCTTGGGCATGCAGGATTTTATCGTCCTTTCATAAAGGACTTTAGCTCGATTGCTTGACCCTTGTGCAGTCTCCTATCCAAGGAAACCCCGTTCGAATGGAGAAATGGGTGTCAAGCAGCTTTTGAGACTTTGAAAAGTATGCTTACCACCGCTCCCATAATTCAAGCTCCTGATTGGACCCTACCCTTCGAATTAATGTGTGACACTAGCGACTTCGTGGTTGGGGTTATTTTAGGACAGAGAAGTGACAAGAATCGCCATGTCATTTACTATGCAAGTCGAACTCTTAACGGTGCTCAGTTGAACTATTCAACCACCGAGAAAGAGTTATTAGCGATTGTCTACGCTTTGGATAAATTCCGGACATACCTCGTGGGATCCCCCATAGTTTGTTTTACGGATCATGCGGCACTCAAATACGTTCTGTCTAAGAAGGATGCCAAGACGCGCTTAATAAGGTGGGTGCTCTTACTCCAAGAGTTTAATTTAACTATTAAAGATAAAAAAGGAGTAGAAAATGTTGTCGCGGATCACTTGTCGCGTTTAACATTTGAGGCACCCAAGGACCAACTCCCCATTGTTGAATTCTTTCCGGATGAAAAACTGTTCTCCACTTCCTCTCTGCCCTGGTTCGCTGATATTGTGAACTACCTCGTGACGGGTTCAATTCCATCTCATTGAACCCCTCAATAGAAGAGGAAATTATTTAGTTGGGTGCGTAGGTTCTTTTTCGATGATCCGTATCTGTTTAAGTATTGCCCCGACCAGATCATCCGGAAATGTGTCCCGGATGATGAGATAGAGAGCGTAATTCGATTCTCCCACACGGAGGCATGTGGGGGCCACTTTTCATCCAAGAAAACCACAGCAAAAATCTTACAATGCGGACTTTATTGGCCCACACTTTTTAAGGATGCACACGAATTCTGCGTTTCGTGTGATCGTTGCCAGAAATTAGGCGCTATAACCCGTCGAAACATGATGCCAATGTCCCCCATTTTAGAAATTGAAGTCTTTGACTGTTGGGGAATTGATTTCATGGGCCAATTCCCGCCGTCTTTTGGTAATCTTTACATCCATGTGGCCGTCGATTACGTATCCAAGTGGGTAGAATCCATTGCGTCCAAAACCAATGATCACAGGGTGGTGTTGAAGTTCCTTACGGAACACATACTTTCACATTTAGGAACTCCGAAAGCGATCATAAGCGATAACGAAACTCATTTTTGTAATTCTCCGTTTGCTAATCTTATGCGAAAGTATGGGGTAGCTCATAAAGTTGTAACTACCTACCACCCGCAAATAAGTGGCCAAGCTGAATTGGCCAATCGAGAGATAAAGCACATCCTAGAGAAGATGGTCAATCCCGACCGCAAGGATTGGTCTCTTCGGCATCCTGACGCATTATGGGCATATCATACGGCCTACAAAACTTCCTTGGGTATGTCTCCCTTTAGACTAGTGTATGGCAAACCATGTCATTTACCAGTTGAAATCGAACTCAAAGCCTACTGGGTGATTAAAAAATTGAATTTTGATCTAGACAAGGCCGGTAAGAAGCGAATGCTCCAACTCAATGAGTTGGAAGAACTCCGGTGTTGATACCAAATTTAGTCTGCTGACATGGCTCAATTAAGTGAAGACACGTGGCAATCTACGTGGCAACAACAAACACTTCCGAGGAACTCAGACGCTCCGAGGAACCATACTACAACGAGGAACACTGCTTCCCTGAGGAACTCAGACGCTCCGAGGAACAAAAACTCTACGAGGAACTTTTGAGTACCGAGGAACTCTTGAGTACCGAGCAGCTTAGGCAGTCCAAGAAACTTAGGCGGTCCGAGCTGCACCTCGAACAAAGCATTAATAGCAGGATAACCAACAGTTTGACTGTTCATTATATGCTTATCATTCAGATGTATACACTTAAGGGGCATTGAATGTATTACCCTTTCATATGTACAACATTTAATGTATTACCCTTTCACATTACAGCCTCAGGGCTATAAATACATTGTACAATCCTCATTGTAAAGGGACCGGAATTTCTTGATAGAACTTGTAATCGAGAATTCCCATACAGTCAGAAATAACATAACAGTGGACGTAGGCCATTATTATAAGGCTGAACCACTTTAAAACTTCTTTGTCTCATTTATTTTATCTGTGATTGAATAATTAGATATAATATAATTTTTTACATCAACATCCGGAATGATTCGTATGAGAGCGTGAGAATCTATAAGCAAAGGGTGAAAGAAAGGCACGACAAGAACATATCCCGTAAAACATTTCACCCTCTTCAAAAAGTACTCTTATACGATTCTAGGTTACAGTTGTTTTCGGGGAAGCTAAGGTCTAGGTGGACGAGTCCGTTTGTTGTTAAGACCGTCTATCATCATGGTGAAATTGAGGTTCAGAACCCATCTAATGGGAAGTTGTTGAAGGTCAATGGTCAGCGTCTCAAGCCTTTCCTAGAACCATTTGACCCATGTTCGGACATAATTCCATTGTTTGACCCCATTTACCGGTCTCCATATAACTTCGGAATCGTATATTTTTTTGTGCCGAGCATCCCCGACATGTATGGGGTGCAATATTTTTGTCCCGGACCTTTGCACATTTTAATCACCATATTTAGGGTCCAATAATCTACTTATTAGCAGCCCAATCCTTTTACCCAAGTGTGAATGGTGAAACAGCAAAGCAGAATATTGGAACTCGGTATACGAATCGATTCGGTTAATCACCAAATCGATTCGACCCTTCCCAGTAGCCAGTTAAGAGTTTGCGAATCGATTCGGGTTAATGCCGAATCGATTCAGCAAATGCAAAGTGTCAGGTCTCTACTTCCGAATTGATTCGTCCATGACGAATCGATTCGCTCTTAGACAGTGTGGAATTCGAGAGTAGCGAATCGATTCGGTTAACTACCGAATCGATTCGGTTCACCAGGTCACTTAAAACTCCTCATTTATTTTAATTCCACTTCTCATTCTCTCTTCTCCCGTAACCGAAGAATTCCACCTCTCCCATATCATTTCCCTTCTTCCATTCATTTTCACCCTCATGGCTTCCTTATCCAAGGCATCCTCATCCAAGGTAACTAATTCAACTCTATTAAATTGATTTCAAATCTTATTTAGTGTTCTTAGTATGAAAGTAGGGTTAAATGGAGTGTTGTAAAAATCCACATATGCTGCATGAAGCTCCATATTTTCTCATTGTTTATGATATGAATCCAACAAATACAACTTGTTTATGTTGCTTTGATGATTCAGTTGTATTTGTTGGGGTTGTTTCACATTCAAAATGCCATTTTCACCCTACTTTCCATACATTGCACACAAAGTGTTCGATAAAATGCCTCTGTGGAGATTTTGTACGCTAATGCTCTATCTTCGCACCTTTTATCGCACATTCATGTTGAATTGTCCTTGTTTGAGTGTGGTGTGCGTCGGTTATGTCTACTCGACCAATTTTTCCCAACGCGCACCCTCCGAACCTAGTTTCCCCAAATTTCACGATTACTTTGATTTTATGCATTGCACTTATGGTGTGTGTATTGAATTAATGTTTTGTAGGTTCCTAATGTAACCAAGCCATCATCCAGTGTTGTTACTGGATGGGGAGGGGCAGGTTTTGAAACTTTTCGTTCCAAGGATGAGAGGGAGTGGTATCGGGCCATGTTCAAAACCAGTCGCCCGATTGCTATTGAGAAGGAAGTGACTTTAGATGAGATGCCGGCTTCTGTAAGACGATATTTAGCCAAATTCAATTGGGAGGCCCATCTGGCCATGAGAGGGGAGGTCAACGAGGACCGCGTGCGTCGTTTTTATGCTTCATTAGTATCTATGCGCGGCGGCACGCATGAAGCGTATGTGAGCGGGATGTGGATTACTATTTCTAAGCCCATCTTGGATGCACACCTTAGCGGGGCTTCTAACCCCGAGATCTATCATTACCCGGTCCTTGCAGATGCGCCTCAACTTCCACAAGAGTTACTTATTGCGCGTCTCGCACCCGACAAGATTTGGGCGGGGGAGACTTTCCCCACTTCGGGCATGCCCGATGTACATCGTATCATCCATCTCATCACCGTTAATTCCATCATTCGAACTCAGACTAAAGCTGTCCTCCATTACAAGCAAGCCCTCTTCTTATATAGTCTTTTAGGGGATAAAATGGTCATTAGTCTTCCCGCCCTCATGTTGCATCAAATAGTGAACGCTGCCTATAGCGAGAAGGTAACCACAACTCTTCCTTATACGCGACTGATTTCCCGGATTTGCAAGGATGCCGAGTGTGAGGTGTTGGGAAGCGACAAGATACCTAGGCTGCCCAAGGTGTTTAATGATAAGATCATTGCTAAAATCTTGGAGCAGGATTATTGGGAGAGGAGGAAAAAGCGTATCTTAGATGCTCCTGATGCTCCAGATGCCCTATGCCTGATATTCCGAAAGTGCCTCATCCAGTCCCAACTCCTGTTGACCCCATTACATATCTTGGGCTGCGGATGGATGAGTTGCAGGCTGATTTTACCGAGTTTTGGAGCATCTATATGACAAACTTCGCATCGTTCCGGGCTGACTATCAGCGAGATACTTCCATGATTGCCCGGGCACAGATGGATTTGTTTGCTCTTATTTGTGGGGGCGAGGCTGCCGTGCCTCCGTACCTTCATGATCCCTACGACCCTCATGACCCCAATGCACCCGAACACTCGAGCCGCCATCCGGACCATATGTAGGGCGCTGTCATCCCGCTTTATCTGCTGCAGACTTTTGGGTTTGTAACATTTTAGTTGTGTATTGGTGTGGGGAAGAGAGAGTACATTTAGTGTATTTTCTAATTTTGGTTTTTGTGCCCCATGTATACAACTTGTGATTATTAATGAAATTACTCATTTTCATTTTCATATTTGTTCTTGTATATATCTCTTTTGTATATATTGTTGTTTTTGGTACTAACATGTAATAGACATGCCGTTGCACGTTTCTCGAGTTACTCCTTACGGGGTAACTACTTTCTAACCCTTTTCCCCTTTTTATCCCTACTAACATTGGGGATAATGTTTCATTCAAGTTAGGGGGTATGGATTACATTTGTGATACCGGTTATCATGTTAGTATTTATTTAAAAAAAATAATAATAAAAAAAATAAAAATAAAATCTTTCTCTCTCTCATATCTACTATGATTACTTATATGATCGGCTTATCCTATTGTATAGCTATGAAGCATGCTTCGAGTTATTGATTTATTAGCCTTTAGCCCGTTATTGTTTGCACTGTGAATAGCATCATAAAATTAAACTGTGAGGCTTTGAGCATGTACACAAATAATTATTTATGATTTGGTTTAAAGCGTTTCAAATTCGTTATTTTAAGGCGCATGCTATACCCTTACAAAAGTGAAAATTGAGACTTATCGTCATTTGTGAGCTTATACATCCACTCTATCTCTTTCTTGTCAATGAACTCGTTGTCAATCTCATTTTCTTTTCATTTGATTGCATATTAATTGATTTTTCACTTGAGCATGATTTTCAATGGTGTTGAGTCCCGCGAATCACATGAAACTTTAGGAAATGATTATAGGCCCTCGTTGTTGTTTAACCCATATGACCTTAACCTTACCCCTTAAATGTTTTCCCTAGTCAACCCCCTTGAGCCTTATTATTCCTTTCGTTTCGTCCCCAAATCCCTTGTCCAACTCCACATTGGAGTCCTAAACCCTTATTTACTCCTCCCATACCTTGAATGGGGATTGTTCCCGGGATTGAATGATGTTGTTTATATGTATTGCAATCAAGCTATGAGTGGTAAAAAGAAAAAAAGAAAGAAAAGAAACATAGAATAAAATGGGTCCTAGTTGATTCCCATTTCACCATGTGCATGAAAATCAAAGTCTCACTCTCATGAATACCTTGCTTTTGGAATTTGATTTCGATTCCTAAATTGCCCATTAAATCCATTATCCCGCGCGTTATTCCCGAATCTCCTTTGATCCTACACACATCCCTTTCTTTTCCTAACCCTAACCTAGCCTAAATTCTATACCCTAAAGGTCCTATTTGAATCTAGGGTGATGTGATTCAAAGGTCGAACATTAGCGATAATCTGTTTAAATGCTTTTCTCTTGGTTAATATGCGATATCTTTTCATGAGATTGTATTTTCACATTTATATTGCGTTCTTCATTGATGACATGTGTGTGGCCTAGTTTCCCTTTACAATTACTCTTTATGCCCGCATGTCCCGTGTGTGTTACATCCCATTTCTGAGTGTTTCATTTGTTGAGTGTAACAACCGGAGAGAACTTGAGTATGCATGCCTTAGCATTTATATGGATTTTGAAAGTTTTACCAAATCTAAATTACCACACGTGTCCGCTTATTTCGCATTTCCATGGTTTCGATTTTTATTGAAGTTATTTGTTTAATGCCGATAATTGCCGTCTTTTGGGTGAGCTTTGTTCACTTTGTTGATAGATTGTGCTTCTTAGATATTTGTTGAGCTACGCATTGGTTTTTGCCGTATCGTAGTATGAGTTGATTTGATGTTTGTGGGTGTCATCCCTCTAGTGTCTCGGTATCCACAAAAAGCTAAAATCAGTCTCCAATCCAAACTTGTGCGGATATCCACTGCACCCAACCAGGGATGAATGTATGAAAGGATGTGTTTAGTGTTTTTGGTTCTTAAAAAATGATCAAAAGATCATATAAAATTGTTGGATACTTTTATGAAAAAGGATATGAATTTTCTCTTCAAGTTCAAGAAGTGTTCAAGTGTCAATTTTCATGCTTTGTTCAGTTACATAAGTGAAAGAAATGGACCAAGGAAGGTATGGACAGAAATTGCACGAAAATTAGGAATTTTCAAAAAAAGTGATTGGTGGTATGAACAACTTAACAGTCTCATTCAAAAGACATCATTAGAATGAGCTTACTAACGAGAATTTAGACAAAGATGTAAGGGAAGTCATTGGAAAATCAAATGAACATACTCGTCCAAAAGACATTGTTTGAATGAGACTTCGAATGACAATTCAGACAAATCCCTGAGAGAAGTTGTTCGAACATACTCGTTTGAACATGCTCATTCGAACTACCTAGGGAATTTTGCAAAATAAAATTTTATTTTAAATGACTTAAATTGATTTGAAAATTCAAACAAAAAGCATTTATCAAAATTAAAATTGTCTCCAATAACATAGAAAAGAACCGGGTTATGTACCTTTAGAAAAAAGAGCAATTCTAATCGGTCTGATGAGTGATGAAAGCCCAAATGCTCAAAATCTTCATCAATGATAGATGTATGACACACAATTACACTAAATGTTTTATCCAATGGAATTATTCATTAGTACATATGGACACAATTGGAAATTTGTCCTTATATATATATATATATATATTATGTAAGTTAGGGTTTTAATATACATACTAATTATTAAGCATTAGAGAGGGAGATGAACAATACTATTCACATTTTTATGAAGGGATGTAGAAAGAGATAGACGCATCTCAATCAAAACACCAAGTATTCATCTCCAAGAGTGTCCACACACATAGTCAGCTTTGGTAAGATCATATACTAGAAGATCTAAGGCTTTAGGTATGTTTTCAAAAGGTTTCGGAGGATGAGGAAAGACAACCCTTTCATTTTATTCAACTTTATTTCTCATCATTCTGATCATCTGTAAGATCTGCAAATGTATGTGATTTAAAACCCTAGGTTTTATTCTCCACATATTAATGCAGGATCATTCAAAGTTTTGGGGATTTTTTCAATATCAATCCCCAAAAATTGTTATCAAATCCCTAATTGTAGATTGATTGTGTTTTATAAAGCTCCATACTGTCCACCATTAAAGCTTAGGTTTCATGTTAGAAAATATGCGCATGGACGTGTGTATCTTGTACTAACTTGGTTTTACAGGATATTAATGATTTTATCCCTTACATCATGGTCACATTAATTTATTTTTATTTGAATGGATCCTATGATGGTTTATCCATAGTTACATTTTCTCTTAGATTCAATTTTGTTGTAACGATTGGGGTTTTATATTTATTTCATTTAATAGTTTAATGGAGGATTTTGAGAGGGGGTGCAATTTTTATTTTCCTACTTTTTATTGAGTTTGGTTATGGAGAAAATCCATGTAGTTTTGATCAAGTTGAATGTCCATTTAAAGTTTTTCATAAGGTTGTAATATAAAGATGAAAGAAGAAAGAAAGAAAGAAAGAAAGAAGACAAGAAAAATAAAGCATAAGGCACAATGGGAAAAGGCAGGAAAACCTCTAGAGTGGCCTGACCAAACCACAATAGCAGTGGTCAAATATGACATAGAGGTTATGACACTGCAATGACTTGGTTGGAATGTGGTTGTGACCCTCTGTGGTGCGGTGGTGGGTGGTTTCTTCAGGGGCATGCTTTTTTAATTTTTTTGCTACAGCAAGAACTCTTTTTTCTTCAAGGGTTCTTCTACAACAAGTACTCTTATTTAAGAACATTAATACTTAAGGAGTTTACTAATAGTGAAAGTTTAAGAAACTGTGGAAAGGGACTTTGGGTCCTTTTTTTATATCTATTTACATGTATTTTTATTTTCATATATTTCTCAGTTAATTGTTGCATAATTTTATGTGCTAATTAATATATTGTGGATACCCAATTATATGGACACCATGATTTTTAATTTTGAGACTGACATAGATCATGTTTTTTCTTCGAAAATATATTTTATTTATTCTTTTTTAAATTCAAATTAATCAGGTAATTAATTTAAAGATACCAATTAAATTGTGATCTCCGAGTTTTATATTACTTTTAAAATTGGTATTATGTTTGAAAACTTAAAATAGTGAGATTGGGTAATTTATTTTATACAGTTAAATTGGGAACCATGGCTTTAATTCTGGCCTTTACAATTGAATGAATTATTTTCAAATATCTCCTGTTTAAAATATTAAGTGGAAGAGGAATTTCAATATAAAACCCGAGATCTCTATTAGAGTTTTACGAACGTGATGTGATAAATTCCTTGCGTCAATCCCCACCAGATGGAATTAATCACGACATCTAATATTTTTCGGACTTTTAAGTGACAATCATAAAATCCTAATATGAGTGAGTTCAATCCTCCCAATGAGGAATTTCTACCCCGAGAAGATTCAAATGCGAAACATAATTAATGATACCCCTCACAACAGTCACTGTCATTAATTGTGAGACCAAAATTCGTCGGCTATCTAATTAAGTTAGGCATAAGCTTCCCGATCTGTCTATACTCTATATAAAATTATTGGAATATGAAACTCTTTTTAGTTCAAGGAGAGGCAAATTAATCTCCTAACAAGAAATATCACTTTATAAGAGAATTAGGATGCTCTATGGGATTAGTTCTTAATTGGCGATAGAGGGAAGCCAAATTAAAATTTAATTCAAGTTAATTCTCATATATTTAATTTGAAATCAATTTATTTTTTAAATAAAGATTCTATAGTTTCAAAATGGGCTAAAAATTTAACCCACTTGCTTCCATTTTAAAGGGAAAGAAACCTAGACAATTTCTTAACTACTGAGGATTATATGCTTATCTTAACTGAACCATGCCTTATCAAGATTGATGGGGGGATCCGAAGAGTATGTTTGGGTTTTATCAGAAGTGGCAGAAAGATGATAAGATGGATCGTTACTACATATTGGCTTTTATGACCTATGTGTTACAACACCTTCATTATTATATGTCACGTGCTTATGAAATGATTTTGAATCCCAAGGATAAGTTTGAGTATCATAAAGATGCCACAAGGTTTAATAATATGGAAAGGATGGTTAACACATAAATGGCTGATGGTACTCCCATTTGAGACTATGTTCAAAAGATGATGTCCACATTAGGCGAACTGGAGGCCCATGGAACTGAAATCGATGGGGAATCCTATCGATTTTGTGTTCCAATCACTCTTGGAGTCCTTTAAGCGATTTCAATTAAGCTATTATATGAACAAATTTTATTTCTCTTTATCACAACTACTTAAAGAACTCGCGACTGTGGAGAATATCACCAAATAAAAGGGAGTTATTCATGATGTTGAGAAAGGTACATCTTCTTATGCCCCGAAAGCAAAGGACAAGAAGAATAAGAAAAAAGGGAAAGTCTTAGAGATAACCCATGGTAGTTAAAACTGCAATTAATCCTCGGGTAACAGGTAAACAACTGACATACAATTATTATATCTGCAAGCAGCCAGGATAATAGAATAATCAATTCATTGTCTAGTTGGGAAAGAAGAATGGAAATAATAATTTTTCTTTAGTCATTGAGACATATTTTTTGGTGCACTCTACTCGTACATAGTTTATAGATTTGAAATCCACTAATCATGTTTATATTTCTTTACAGGGGTTACAGATAACTAGGTAGCTCAATGAAGGATAAATGTTTATATATATATGCGGGATCACATTAAGGCATTATTTATAGTAGTGGGAAATTTAGTTTTAAATTTTGATAAAGATAAAAGGTTAATATTAGTCGATTGTTTTAATGTTCCAATTACTTGAAGAGATTGAATTTTGGTTTCTAAGTTAGTTAGGAATGGATATTTAGTTTATTTTAATAAAAAAATTATAAAAAATGTGTGATTCTTTTTTTGTTTTCTGTCATACGGAAAAATGATCTCTATGTTATAAATCTTGTCTCGTCATTAATGCTAAATATTGAAACGAGTAACTTAAATGGAAATGACGTAAACAAAAAGAAACCTTATAATTTGAACCACACGTATCTTTGGCACTAGCGCTAAATTCATATTAATATAAAAATTATTAAAATAATCGTTTTATATCGGCAATTGAGCTCCTTGGAGGAGGCACTTTCAGTTTATGAGTCTTGTTTAGAAGGTAAAATGACTAAGAGGCCCTTTATGGCTAAAGGCTATAGAGCCGAAAATGTGTTGGAATTGGTCCACTATGATCTGTGTGGGCCTATGATAATCCGAGAAAGGTGGTTACGATTACCCCATCATGCTAACTAGTGTATTACTCAATATTTTGACTTACTTAGCTTACGCATAACTATGGCCATCAGGGTCAGATTCCACTGACGCGGTCTACCCTCGAGAACGAGATGGGAGGGAAAGTCCTGGAGGAGTCTTTCTTTCTTACCTCACATGCGCGTGTGAGTGATTCGAGGATACGGGGTTCCTCTTTCTGCCACTCATGCGAGTGTCTTCGAGGTTTACCTCGAATATAAATTTGGTCATCGTGGGATAACGCGAAGGAATGGAGTTGATAGCTTATTTTTCTCAAAATAGGAAAAATAATGTAGCCGCCTCGAGAGAATGACACCAAGGTCATACCGATACATATGAAACCAAGTGAATCGAAGGTCCGGGGACTAAGTTACGGAATGGAAAGTTGTTAGGCACCCATTTTTCCCTTTGGGTCTCTCCTGGGCTATGTTGATTTTCTCCTTTTCTCCAAAGCATGAGGTGTGTGTACATATGTGTAATATAAATAATGAGAGATGGGAATCATTCGACTCTTGTCATAGGAAAGATGGAGCAAAATCATCCAAAGGAGTGAACCCAAAAATAACATAAACGTATGATGTGGGTGTTCGATGAATCATAAATCGCTATGAACAAGAGAATGTACATGTCAGAGGAGACACAAATATAAAGGATCTCAAGACTCACAAAATAGATATAATATGATATAAAAGCATAAACTGGAAAGGGAGGACTCGAATCCCAGGATTGGCCCGGGACGCCTACGTAACCTAAGGAGGATCAAAGTCCACATAGTTAAAATAGTTATAGAGGTGGGGTTCAACCCATAAACCAAAATTTAGGACTCCTGTTAGAGTTCTTTTGAAGAAAATGTCTTCAAGTGTGAAAGTATGAGAAAATGAGGAAGTATTACTTTTGGAATTTACAAGTAAACCCTATTTTTTTTTGTCTATTTAGGTTTTTATGAAAATAAATTGTGTGAATACTAATAATAAAAATGGATATTAGTTGATGTGAGGAAATGAAACAAGATTAAAAGATATCACAAAATGAGAAGAAAGTGAATAAATAACACTATATGAATAATTTAGAAATGAGTGAGGAATGGACCTCTTAGAAGACTTTTGTTGCTGAATTTGGAAGGTATGTAAGTTGATTTGTATTTGTATAAGGGTGGTATAATAGGATGAGGCAAGTGTACAAATGTGGTAGGAAAGTGACGTGGGAGAATGTTGGAAAATAGGGTGTTTTGGTAATAACAATGCTTTTATTTCGAGAGAATGTTGAAAAACGTACCACTTATCTTGTTTAATTTAAGATTAAACAGATAAAATGGCTCTGAAGAGTTTTTGGTGAAGAAACTCTTTAATCAAAATAAACAGCTAACACAAGATGTGTATAAAAGATTATATGAACGAGTTATTTAAGGTATAGGTGTACCAATTTTGAAAAACAAAACTTATATAGGTTCTAAATCAGCACAACCTCAAGAAGGTGATGAGAGGAAGAGTAAGCATGAAAGAACACAAGATTTTAATGTGGTAAAATCCTACCCAATTGGGGAAACATCCACGGAGGTCTCTACACATCAAAAGCAAAATCCACTCAAATAGAGTTAACAGATTACAAACTATATAACAAACATAACACACAAACAGACCTAAACTAAGTCCAGAATTTTTACCAACTCCTTTGGATTATTCTGACTCCTCTGAAGGTTCTCATGTTGAGGTTGTTCTCCCAGATTTGTAACCGCTTCTCCTTTTAGCTTTACGTCGAATCTAAAGTTAAAAATCTATCTACCGACACTTCTTTAGTGTTTTAGTGTGACAATATGCATGAAACCCACACACACTTATGAAAAACTTGTTTACAATATTAATAACAAAAAGTTATAAGTTTAGAAAACTCCGAAATAAACTCGTTGAATGAAACTCTTTTCAAAATAAACACTAGATGTGTTAAAACAGTTTTTCTGAATATGATCTTTAGACTTGTTAGATTGATTACCTTAGGTTTTTAAAATTCAAAACCTACAATTAAGTCTCAATATGATATTGTTCGCCAAAGTAATTAAGAACACTAAAGCAAATTAACACGCGATCTTTAACGTGGTAAAAACCTAAAATTAGGGAAACATCCACGACCCCCTTTACGGAGCAAAATAATAAAGTCCACTAGAATCACAACCAAGTTACAACCCTAAAGCATGCAACTAAGAATCAAAATACAAGATCAGAAAACGTACCTACCCGAGTTACTCCACTCTTAAAGGAATTCTATCTTGATTTGTTCTTCTCCACGCAGCTTCTGTTTTATCCTTGAATCCCGGATTCCAGCAGCTCCACAAACAAAATATCTCACCAAGAACCACAAATCCTAAGTGTTCATGTGAGAGTGATAGTGTTTGTGAATGAACTAAATGTGAAAAATGCTTCTCACCCTCTCAATGAATAATATAAGAAAATACCTAAATATTTTAAGCCATTTCTATATGCAATGCAGGTAATTTCAAATGTGCTTTGAACAATATGAGTTCAAGAAATTTTCAGATCTTTCACAAAAAAAATATCTCAAGTTTTTGTTTCAAACAAAATTTATTTATGTTCAATTGAATTTCACAAAATGTGAAACAATATTTTGAAACAAAAAATTTTAGATCTGAGAATGTACACAAAAATATCAGAAATCAAATTTCTCAAAACAAATTTGAGATTACAATCTTGGATCAACCAGCAACAACAACCACAAAATAAAATGATCCAAGAGAAAAATAAAGGACCCTAGAAAAATCTTACAAGTGAACTAAATGGGTTCTTAGGGATATATAGAATTGAAGAGGTCTTCAACACAATCACACCACCAATACCCCAACATCAAACAAACCCCCAATGTATTTAACTCTCAAATGGGTCTACTGTTTGGATTTTTAGTCAATAAAAGAATGTGGGTATATGTGTGTGGAATAAACTGAAAAAAGATTGAAAGGGAAGGTTTGGTAAGTGGGTTTCTTCTCTCTCTCGATTTTCTCTCTTGGAGATATAAAGGGGAAGAACCTTTCACTCTGTACTCTCTCGTTCCGGCGTCGGATGAGAAATCCGGTGATGGAGGTCTGCTCTCTCTCTTCTCGGTTTTCTCCCAGCTCTCTCACTCTTCTCAATTTTTTCACACCGCCGCTTCTCGCTCTCTCTTTCTAATTTCTCAAACCAACCAAAAAATAAACCCTAAGATAGTTTATATACTCCTCCCAAAAGTCGGTTACAAACCGAGGGCTGCGATCTGTGTTCATCAAACAGGATCGAAGGGTCGAGAACTGTTGCATCAAAAAGGCGCTGTCAACTAAGGGTTGTATTTCACGGAAGAAAGACGCGATCTGGTTGGCCGATTTAAGTTTACACGAATTGAGATCTTTCGGTTTTGAATTGTTGATTAGATCGAGATCAAATGGACGATAACTGTTGCGTCTAACGAATAGCAAAACCAAGGGATGCGAACTAAGCGGAGAAAGCGCTGAATCTGGGTTGGCTGATATGGGTATCTCATGGATTGAGTGTTGGGAAGCAAAGGACCGTAGATATGTCCAAGGGACACGATCGCTCCACGCAACACACTTGAACAGAACAACGAGAAACACAAAACGCACAGCTCTTTTAAAAATCAGCCACAAGATTTTTAACATTTGAAAAATTCAATTTGCACCATAAAGGTTTCTCCACAAAAAGGATATTTAGCTTTTAACCTCAAACATCTTTAAAACACAATTTTAATTAATAAAAAAATTTATTTCAAATGATTTAAAAAAATATTTTAAATGACTTTTCTTTTAAAAGAAATTTTGACGAGGTCTCAAGCACTTAGAAATTGTGCACACATAAAAAACACATATATGCGTAGTGTGTTGTGTGTGTCCTAATGTGGTTCACAAATAGAATACTTACCTTTGAAGTTCATCGAGGTGCTTGGACTGGAATGCCTTTTTGATGATGCTTTGAATGCCTTTTTCGAGATAGAGTAACGCGTAAAAAAATCTAAAATTATTTTTTCTCGATATCCAAATTAGTTGGAACTCCTATATGGCACAGACTCAATTAAGTCAACTATATAGCGTGTTCTCAATCTCCTCCTTTGGATATTGGAGACAAAATTCCCTTGAGTATCCTGAACTCGTGGGTAAAAATGAAAAATCCTAGATTTCCTATGCAAAAATCTCTATCTACGCATTCCCATCCTAGAACCGAAAATAAGATAAGAAAATACATTACTCAACTACAATACAGACCAATACCCGAATAAATAGGACAAGCTATACGATCGGGTTTGAAAAATGCCTGAAAAGGATAAACACTGAATGGCATATTAGTTGAGTTAGTACCAAAAGATATAAATCATGGCACAGGTACTCAAGTTCTTCTCCCCCAATTTTGCTCAAATATACAACGGGGTAAAAAAAATAAATCACGAGAATATGATATAATGTGACAACACAAATAATAACATATGCAAGGGCAGATACTAGGGTCTCCTACATAAAACAGATATTAGGAGGCGTCTTTTGTCATTTGAGAAACGTCCATGCCCTATATCCTCAGATACCAATTATAAGAATGCAACTACCGAGGATATGAATGAAGTGTTGAATTAAGTAAGAACTATCATACCAACGGCATTACGAAGATACTCAAATCTAATATTGTCAAGAGGTTTTGTAAATAAATCAACTAACTATTTATCAGTATTGAGATACTCAATATCTAGTTCTTTAGACTCTATAAGGTCACGAATGAAATGATGTCTAATTTTTATGTGCTTAGTTCTAGAGTGCTGGACATGATTTTTTAATATATTTATGGCACTCTGGTTATCACAGTACATAGTCAATTTGTCTTCAAATATACCGTAATCACTAAGCATTTGCTTGATCCATAATAATTGAGAACATCAACTACCAGCTGCAATATACTCGAACTCAGCTGTAGACAGAGAGATACAATTTTGTTTCTTACTACTCCAACCAACTAAGTTATTTCCTACGTAATAGAAGGCGCCGAAAGTACTCTTACTATCGTCCGAACACCCTGCCCAATCGGCATCAGTGTATCCTACAATGGCACTAGTGGTGTCTTTAGTGTACCAAATACCATAATTTTGTGTACCCCTAACATATTTAATGATACGTTTTACACATAACAAGTGGGATTCTTTGGGTGCACATTGGTATCTAGCGCAAACACAAACGACGAAAGAAATATCTGGTCGGGAAGCAGTAAGGTATAACAAACTACCTATCATACTCCTATACAAGGTCGGGTCAACATCTTTACCATTATCTTCTTTAGATAGTTTGGTTGATGAACTCATAGGTGTACGTGCAGGTTTAGACTGTTCTAATCCAAATTTTTTAATAAGATCAGAGGTATATTTGGATTGAGTAATAAAAAGATCATCATTAAATTGTTTGACTTGCAGACCTAAGAAACATTGTAATTCACCTATTAATGACATTTGAAATTCCGAATGCATGATATCGGAAAAATTCTTCACTTGATTAGGACAGGTTGATCCAAAAATAATATCGTCTACATAGACTTGGGCAAATCAAAACATGTTTGTCGGATTTCTTAACAAATAAGGTTTGATCATTACCATCTCGAGTGAATCCATGGGAGACTAAAAATATGGATAAACGCTCATACCAAGATCTAGGAGTTTGTTTCAAACCGTATAAGGCTTTCTTAAGTCTAAACACATGGTCTGGATAAGAGGGATCGATAAAACCTTTTGGTTGTTCTACGTATACCTCCTTAGTCAAAATTCCATTTAAAAATGCAGACTTAACATCAATTTGAAAAAGTTTAAAATGTAAATGGCATGATATGGCTAAGAGGAGACGGACTGACTCAAGACGAGTAACAGGTGCAAAGGGCTCGTCAAAATCAATTCCCTCTATCTGAGAGTATCCTTGAGCTACTAACCTAGCTTTATTTCTAATGACCCCCCCATTCTCATTAGTTTTGTTTTTGAAAATCCATCGAGTGCCAATAACCTTCTTATCGTTTGGCCGAGGAATAAGATACGAAACATCATGACTCTGAAACTGGACAAGCTCTTCTTGCATAGCATTGATCTAGAATGAGTCAGAAAGGGCATCATTTACAGTTTTAGGTTCCTCAAGGGAAACAAAACAAGCAAATTGTGCCAAATTTTGAAGTTGTGATCTTGTTCGAACGAGTTCAAAAGGATTACCAACAATCTTTTCAATAGGATGGTCTTTAGAAACCCAGGTTGGTACAGAAGGACTCTCAGGTGGCAGTGAATCAGTTACTCTTGGAGAGTTTAAAGTAAAATCTATTTCTTCCTCATCTAAGACAACTGATTGACTGACACTACTCTCCACACTAGTATCATTGACAATAACATTAAAAGATTCCATAATAACTTTGGTTAGATAGTTGAAAACACGAAAAGTCCTACTATTTTGGGAATAGCCAAGAAAGATTCCTTTTTCTCCTCGGGTGTCAAATTTAGAAATATGTTCTCTATCTTTACAAACATAACAGACACTCCCGAAGGTTTTAAAATATTTCAAGTTAGGCTTTTTATGGAACCAGAGTTCATATGAAGTTTGTTTGGAATTCTTCCTAAGGTATACACGATTAATGATATGACAAGTCGTTTGAATAACTTCGGCCCAAAAGTACTTAGGTAGATTTTTCGCATGTAGCATAACCCTAGCCATCTCTTGTAAAGTTTTATTTTTCCTTTCAATAATTTTGTTCTGCTAAGGTGTCTTAGGATCACTGAACTCATGTTTATAGCCATTGCCTATACAATATTCTACAACACCAAAATCTTTGAATTCTCCACCTCTGTCACTTCTGATGCGACATACTTGCGTATCCTTCTCGTTATCAATTTTTAAAATTACTTTTAAGAACTCATCGAAGGTATCGAATTTATTTTTCATAAAGGCTACCCATGTATATCGTGTGAAGTCATCCACAATAACAAGTATGTAACTATTACCACAAAAGTTAACAGTTCTAGAAGGGCCTATAAGGTCCATGTGGATTAATTCCAAAGGTTTTGTAGTTAAAATATCTTTAACTTTCTTGTGAGGAGATTTACTTATCTTCCCTTCTTGGCAAGGACAACAAATAGGATTAAAAGAGTTTTTGATTTTAGGTAATCCTCTAACAATTTCTTGGGAGCTTAGCCTACGAATATTATCAAAATTTGCATGTCCCAATCTATTGTGCTAAAGATCAGCATCTTCCAATCTAGCACTATTACAAGATTCAGATTTAGGAAGGATTGTATAACAGTTATCCTCATTTCTGTTTCCTGTTAAAATACATTTTCCCTTTTCATCAATAATTTTGCAATCGATTTTTGAAAAGTTAAGAGTATGATTGGAATCACAAAATTGAGATATGCTAAGCATGTTAGCCTTAAGACCTTTAAGTAGGAGAACATCATTTAGACCGGGGAGACCTTCCTCACTCAATGTTTCCTTACCTATGATCTTAGACGAAACTCCATCACCAAACACAACTGATTCGTCACTTTTACTGTATTTTATACCCCGTTAATTTGTACATTCTAGCATTCCCGTGCATGTATTTCCCGGTTCTTATACTCATTTATTGACTAACCCCTGAATTCATTATATATATTTTGTATGTGTCTTTATTGAGCTTTTATAGGTCTCGGGAATGCATATTGGGAAGTTTGGTTTTGATCCGGAGAAGTTCCGTAGACACTTGTACAGTCGCGGGCATTTTGGTAATTTTAACACTCGGGTTTTGATCCCGATTTCTTCACGGAAGTTGTAGACCTTCTTCTTATCTTCGCGTGGCCTCCGTCGATGATTGAATCCGATCTCGAACGAAGAAGTTACGGAAGTTTCGATGAAACATGGGAGAAATAATGCCAAAGTAGTGCAACCTTCCTTTTTGAGCAGACCCGAATCTATTCGCAATTAAGCCGAATCGATTCGGATTCAGACAGGGCAACATCTCTTCACTTTCGAATCGATTCGGATTTGGCACCGAATCGATTCGGCCCTGCATTTCCCGCTTTCTTCTTATTACTAGTTTGCCATTTTGGTTGGATTTTGGGATATATCCCTTGTTTTTCCTACTTTGTAGATATAGATTACTTTTGTTAGATATTTGGATATATAGAAGAACACTCTTTTCTCTCTCCTAGGTCAAGTTCATTTATGGTTTTTACCCACTTGTAAAGCTTTGATTACTAGTTGAATTGTGGTTATTAATGCAAGAAAAGTTCATCTACTTCTTCTCTACTTGTTCTACTAGCTTAAATTTGCATTTAATTACATCTCTTGTATTGGTTGGTGTTTAAACTAGATAACTAACTTAATTATGTTATTAACTAGCATGTGTAGTTTAGTTTCAATTATGAGTTGCAAGACTTATGATTGGGGATCATAATCCCACCTTGGATGCTTGAACTCCATATTTAAGGTTTGGTTTATAATTGTTCTAATGGAACTTCATGTGTTGGTATTGGAGTATCATAGTTTCTTAACTTCTCTTGTCATGCAAGGGTTAGTGTTTGAAGCTTTACTACAAACCCAACCCATCTAGCAATAACTAACTAACCCCTAATCCTCCATTGTTGAGTTTAGTCTCTACATGGTTGATGTTCGGAATTAATTAGTTATGCTCGATTAGAATTAATTTCAACCAAGCCCTATAATCCCCTTCTTTGTGAATCCGAGGTGGGAGAATGATCCTCGATCCCTTCAATATCTTGAACTCAAGCTTATCTTAGTTCTTTTCATAGTTTCGTAATTATTAATTAATTAACTGTTCATCAATAGCATGTTAGTTTAGAGATTACCCTCAATCAATTTTCCAAACTATTAAATCATCTTTTACACTTTAACTTTTGTGACGTTTAGAGAATCCCTTTATCCTAATCCTGTTCTCTTAGGAGTGTTTCAATCCCTGTGGATCACGATTCCTTACTTACCGGATATTACTTGTTGCGATAGATTTGCACTTGAATCATAAGCTTTATTTAGAGCGCACCAAGTTTTTGGCGCCGTTGCCGGGGATTGGCAACTATCTTAGGTTTTAGAAATTCTCTTTACACTATCGTTCCCTGTGGTCACCGTGACATCACGGTTTCCAAAAATCAATCCAAAATTCTGTAAATGCATGACGCGAGTAGTAGCTATTTAAATCCATTTCGTAAACCCTCGTCGTCTAGTGAACCTTCAGATTATTGGAGACCTTTAGCATCAATTTCTCGTTCTAGTTGGGTCTCTTCTTCTTCTTATACCTGGGCCCACTCCGATCCCACAACCATGGCCGACAATGTTAGTGAGCACGGAAGTCAGAGGGTTGCACCCGAACCCCTGTATAGGACCATGCATGATTATTTGCAATCGGAGAGGACCACCTCTCCGTCTTGTATCATTTTTCCCTACAATGGCGCGCAATTCCATTTTCATAATGGAATGATTCAATTACTTCCTACTTTCCACGACATGGAAAGAGAACAACCGTACCTTCATGTTAGAGAGTTTGAGGAGGTGTGCGCTACTTTTAGCGATCAAAACTGTCCTCTGGATGTCACAAGTCTCAAACTCTTCCCATTTTCCTTGAAAGACAAAGCCAAAACTTGGCTTTGGTCCTTGGCTCCTAATTCCATCGGGAGTTGGCGCGAAATGCAAGCGCAGTTTTTGAAGAAATTCTTTCCAACTCATCGCACCAACTCTTTAAAGGGTCAAATCCAAACCTTCGCTCGAACCGAAGGTGAATCATTCGAGAGATGTTGGGAGAGATTTAATGAGGTACTTCATAAATGCCCACATCACGGGTTCGAAAAGTGGAGATTAATCTCATTTTTCCACAATGGGCTTACCCTCAATGCAAAACAAATGGTGGAGACAATGTGCTCCGGTGAGTTTTTTGGTTTAGATCCTGATGATGCGTGGGCACATTTCAAATATTGTGCCTAGACCACCCAAGCGTGGGACACTTCGGACCCTAGCAAAACCAATGCGCGTTCATCCAATCCACCTTCCTCTAGCCATGGGATATATCACCTTACCGAAGGAGATGATATGTCATTAAGAGTAGCCCAACTTTCTAAGCGTATCGAGGCAATGGATGCCAAAGCTCGGGAACCATCTCATCCTTCTCCCTCACATGTAGATGAGTCTTGTGCCATTTGCGACGTTGAAGATCACTCAACGAGGGATTGTCCAACAATTCCGGCATATAAAGTGATGCTTCACGATCAAGCCAACGCGATGGCCACTTACAAGAAACTGTTCATGACTCCTTTCGGTGAGGGCTATAATCCTTTGTGGAGAAACCACCCGGGTTTCTCCTACAGGCATCCCCAACATTATCAAAATCCACCTCCCTCGAATTATCAAAATCTTCCCCCACCTCACAATTTTCAGCAACCATATAATCAAGTTCCTCCACCCCAATCTCAAATGCAAGGTCCCCCTCAGGGACCACCTCCTTCGATTATACCATTGTATGCTCACCCGAACAAGAGGAGCCTCGAAGAGACTCTTCAATCTTTCATAACCTCTCAACAAGCCACGAATTCTAGGCTTGAAAAAGAAATCTCCAAATTGGCTTCGGCATTGAGTATCCAAGAAAAGAGAAAATTACCTTCCCAACCTCAAAAGGCTATGGGGTAAAATAGTGTCACTGACACTTTGAATCCCCCTCCTGATAGTGCAAAATATATGACCGTTCTAAGGAGCGGGAAAGTCATTGAAAAAACTACCCCTCCATGTGTCCCCACCGTCGTTAAGGAGGTTTCGCCTGACCCATTAGAGGTCGAAGATGCCTCCTTAAAGCAGAGAGAAGGAAAAGCCCCGTTGGAACCGGATGTGGTTTCGAAGCTTCCTATCCCCGTACCTTACCCTAAAAGGCTCCTCCCGTAAAAAGGGATTATTAATAATGCGGACATACTAAAAATGTTCAAACAAGTCAAGATTAACATACCTCTTTTGGATGAAATCAAACAAGTCCCTGCTTATGCTAAGTTCTTAAAGGAGTTAATCACTGTTAAGCGGAAGTTGTTTGTGAGAAAGAAAGCCTTTTTGGCCGAAAACATAAGCGCGATAATTCAATCTGAATTACCACCCAAATACAAAGATCCCGGTTGTCCCACCATTTCGTGTGTGATAGGGGACTTTAAGATCGAGCAAGCTTTGCTAGACCTAGGAGCGAGTGTCAATTTGTTACCATACCATGTCTATGAACAACTCAGTCTAAGGAACCTCAAGCCCACGAAAATAACCCACCAATTAGCGGATCGCTACGTTAAGGTTCCGAAGGGTGTTGTGGAAGATGTCATAATACAAGTTGACAAATTCTATTTTCCCGTGGACTTTGTGGTGTTGGACACCCATCCTACTTCCCCTGGTAGTAGAACTACCCCTATTATCCTTGGTCGTCATTTCCTAGCCACATCCAATGCGTTAATTAATGCTAGGAATGGAAAAATGAACCTGACATTTGGAAATATGACTTTGGAAATGAACATCTTCAATGTTTCGAATCAAATGGGAGATGATGATGATGAGGTCCATGAAGTGGAATTTTTAGAGGAGGTGGTTCAGGAGCATTTTGATGCTACATTTTTTTCGGACCCCTTAGAGGGATGTCTTGTGAACCCGAGTTACTTGGAGAATAGCTATTCTCCTTATGATGAAGAGGTCAAGTTCATGCGCTTGTTGTTAGATGAGGACGAGAGAGTTGATGAGGTTAATTGGTGTACCTCTTTTGAGGACTTACCCCCTCGTGATTCGTATGATGTTCCCTCGGATGTGCGATTCCCCAAACTTGAATTAAAGCAATTGCCTTCTGAGTTAAAATATGCTTATTTAGGCGAAAATGAGACATATCCCGTTGTTGTCTCATCTAGCCTCGAGGCGGGTGAAGAACAAAGGCTGATAGACTTGTTAAGGAGATACAAGGGTGCGCTTGGGTGGACAATAGCAGATTTGAAGGGAATTAGTCCCTTAATTTGCACTCACAAAATGAATCTAGAAGAGGATGCAAAACCCTCTCGTGAAATGCAAAGGAGATTGAATCCAGTGATGAAGGAGGTTGTGAGGGCGAAAGTGATTAAGCTTTTAGATGCTGATATCATATATCCGATATCCGATAGCAAATGGGTCAGTCCAATTCACGTAGTTCCAAAGAAATCTGGTGTCACCATTGTAGAAAACATGACAGGGGAATTGATCACTAAACGCACCACCACTGGGTGGCGTGTGTGCATCGACTATAGAAAACTTAATGCAATGACATTGAAGGATCATTTCCCCCTTCCATTCATTGACCAAATGTTGGAACGCGTGTCCGGACATCCTTACTATTGTTTTCTCGATGGGTACTCGGGTTACGACCAAATCGAACTTGATCTCTAGGATCTAGACAAAACTACCTTCACATTCCCTTTTGGGACATTTGCTTATAAAAGGATGTCCTTCAGGTTATGTAATGCGCCTGCTACGTTCCAAAGGTGCATGTTGAGCATGTTTAGCAATATGGTAGAACGTGGTCTAGAGGTGTTCATGGACGATTTCAGCGTCTTTGGCAACTCCTATAACCATTGTCTTTCCATACTAGGGAAGGTTTTGTCTAGATGTGTCGAGAAAAAGCTTGTGTTAAACTGGGAGAAGTGCCATTTTATGGTCACTAAGGGGATTGTCTTAGGTCACATTGTCTCCTCAGATGGTATTGAGGTAGACAAGGCAAAGGTTGAGGTCATTGCCAACCTACCCACCCCTAAATCTCTGAAAGATGTAAGGTCTTTCCTTGGGCATGCAGGATTTTATCGTCATTTCATAAAGGACTTTAGCTCGATTGCTAGACCCTTGTGCAGTCTCCTATCCAAGGAAACCCCGTTCGAATGGAGAAATGGGTGTCAAGCAGCTTTTGAGACTTTGAAAAGTATGCTTACCACCGCTCCCATAATTCAAGCTCCTGATTGGACCCTACCCTTCGAATTAATGTGTGACACTAGCGACTTCGCGGTTGGGGCTATTTTAGGACAGAGAAGTGACAAGAATCCCCATGTCATTTACTATGCAAGTCGAACTCTTAACGGTGCTTAGTTGAACTATTCAACCACCGAGAAAGAGTTATTAACGATTGTCTACGCTTTGGATAAATTCCGGGCATACCTCGTCGGATCCCCTATAGTTTGTTTGACGGATCATGCGGCACTCAAATACGTTCTGTCTAAGAAGGATGCCAAGACGCGCTTAATAAGGTGGGTGATCTTACTCCAAGAGTTTAATTTAACTATTAGAGATAAAAAAGGAGTAGAAAATGTTGTCGCGGATCACTTGTCGCGTTTAACATTTGAGGCACCCAAGGACCAACTCCCCATTGTTGAATTCTTTCCGGATGAACAGTTGTTCTCCACTTCCTCTCTGCCGTGGTTCAATGATATTGGGAACTACCTCGTGACGGGTTCAATTCCATCTCATTGAACCCCTCAAGAGAAGAGGAAATTATTTAGTTGGGTGCGTAGGTTCTTTTTCGATGATCCGTATCTGTTTAAGTATTACCCTGACCAGATCATCCGGAAATGTGTCCCGGATGATGAGATAGAGAGCGTAATTCGATTCTCCCACACGGAGGCATGTGGGGGCCACTTTTCTTCCAAGAAAACCACCGCAAAAATCTTACAATGCGGACTTTATTGGACCACACTTTTTAAGGATGCACACGAATTCTGCATTTCGTGTGATCGTTGCCAGAAATTAGGCGCTATAACCCGTCGAAACATGATGCCAATGTCCCCCATTTTAGAAATTGAAGTCTTTGACTGTTGGGGAATTGATTTCATGGGCCCGTTCCCGTCGTCTTTTGGTAATCTTTACATCCATGTGGCCGTCGATTACGTATCCAAGTGGGTAGAAGCCATTGCGTCCAAAACCAATGATCATAGGGTGGTGTTGAAGTTCCTTAAGGAACACATACTTTCACGTTTCAGAACTCCGAAAGCGATCATAAGCGATAACGAAACTCATTTTTGTAATTCTCCATTTGCTAATCTTATGCAAAAGTATGGGGTAGCTCATAAAGTTATAACTACCTACCACCCGCAAATAAGTGGCCAAGCTGAATTGGCCAATCGAGAGATAAAGCACATCCTAGAGAAGATGGTCAATCCCGACCGCAAGGATTGGTCTCTTCGGCTTCCTGACGCATTATGGGCATATCATACGGCCTACAAAACTTCCTTGGGTATGTCTCCCTTTAGACTAGTGTATGGCAAACCATGTCATTTACCAGTTGAAATCGAACTCAAAGCCTACTGGGTGATTAAAAAATTGAATTTTGATCTAGACAAGGCCGGTAAGAAGCGAATGCTCCAACTCAATGAGTTGGAAGAACTCCGGTGTTGATACTAAATTTAGTCTGCTGACATGGCTCAATTAAGTGAAGACACGTGGCAATCTACGTGGCAACAACAAACACTTCCGAGGAACTCAGACGCTCCGAGGAACCATACTACAACGAGGAACACTGCTTCCCTGAGGAACTCAGACGCTCTGAGGAACAAAAAGTCTACGAGGAACTTTTGAGTACCGAGGAACTCTTGAGTACCGAGCAGCTTAGGCAGTCCAAGAAACTTAGGCGGTCCGAGCTGCACCTCGAACAAAGCATTAATAGCAGGATAACCAACAGTTTGACTGTTCATTATATGCTTATCATTCAGATGTATACACTTAAGGGGCATTGAATGTATTACCCTTTCATATGTACAACATTTAATGTATTACCCTTTCACATTACAGCCTCAGGGCTATAAATACATTGTACAATCCTCATTGTAAAGGGACCGGAATTTCTTGATAGAACTTGTAATCGAGAATTCCCATACAGTCAGAAATAACATAACAGTGGACGTAGGCCATTATTATAAGGCTGAACCACTTTAAAACTTCTTTGTCTCATTTATTTTATCTGTGATTGAATAATTAGATATAATCTAATTTTTTACATCAACAGATTGGCGCCGTCTGTGGGAAACGACTGGTAATATCATTTTTCATCAAAAACAATTCATCACCAATGGTTGATATTCCAGAACCCAGCAATCGAAATGCTGGAAGCCTTCCAAATCCATCTGCTCCGCCAAATATTCCAGATCTGGCTGGAATAATGACAAATCTGGCTCAGGGCCAGACCGTCATGCAAGAAACTATGCGACAACTCATACAAACCCTCCATGGCGGTGCACCAACCCATTCAGGACTGCGAAGTATTCAAAGAAATACCCATTTACCTTCTTCACATACTAGGCGTACTGATTCATATCGTACTGAGGAATCTGAAGATTTTTCTTATCAACCTGGACGAACTTCGTCAGTGCGGGCCACAGATACTGAACAACGTATCACTCTCTCTCCAGAAAGGACTAGTGCGCTAGAGAGGTTAAGCAGGGTATCACCTTTTTATCGATTAGGACTTAGGAGGAGCAAAAGTCCTCCTAGATCCGCATCGAGGAGTTTTCGATGACCATCAGATTTAAGAGAAGGATCTGCCCAGTCGCGACCAGCTGCTCGTCAAGATAGATCCGAGGAAGCCACATCAACGCGATCAGTTGCTCAAACCAATAGGCCCGAGGAAAGGAATGATGCATGGAAAGTCTCTATTCAGAGGCTGGAGGATAGATTAGGGGAAATGGCTAAGGCCAAGAACCCTCTATAACGAACTTTTGTTCGAGGAACACCTTTTGTCCAGGCCATTGTAGACTTTTCAACACCATCAAAGTTCAAAGCACCTGTTGTGACCCCCAAATATGATGGAAAGACCGACCCTGTCCTTTATATAGAACAATACCAAGCTGCAGCCGACATCTATTCTGTTCCAGATGAGATGAGATGCAGAGCATTCTCGGTAACTCTTACCGGACCTGATCAAATATGGTATAATAATCTTCCTCGGGGTAAGATCTCAACTTTTCTTCAACTGGCCGAGTTATTCATTGGGAATTTCTGTTTTGGGGCAAAGCCAGTTAAACGAGTAGCACATTTGTTAAGTGTTAGACAAAAGGCTGGTGAGAGTACCAGAGATTATATAACTCGTTTTAATAACGAGAAACTTGAAGTCATTGATTATGAGAAAAATACAGCGATTACCGCCTTGATGAGTGGACTACTGCCCAACAAGTTGTACTACACTTTGGCCAAAGATCCACCTAGAACCATGTCAGACCTGATGGGAAAAGCGTCCAAGATTATGAATGCCGAGGAGGATATGGCTGCAAAGAAGAACATGGATGCCAAAGAAACCAATGTGGAAGGTGATAAAGCTAAGAAGAAAGAGCATAAGAATAATGGTAATGGCAAA
The DNA here is from genome assembly GCA_949130495.1 of Sambucus nigra. Lineage (NCBI taxonomy): Eukaryota > Viridiplantae > Streptophyta > Magnoliopsida > Dipsacales > Adoxaceae > Sambucus > Sambucus nigra. The sequence goes on from OX422207.1 coordinate 829,106,112, forward strand.
CATTCAAAAACTAGGTCGGTATGGGACGTAATGAAGAAATTCGATAATTATACTCCTTTGAAGAAGGACATCAACCATGTTCTAGAAGAAATTAAGAACAACGAGGAATTAAACTGGCCGAAGAAAATGAAGGCAGACCCTGACAGGAGGAATAAGGCAAAGTATTGCGAGTTTCATAAAGATCATGGCCATTGGACCAAAAATTTCATAGCTCTTCAGAATGAGATTGAAACACTCATCAGACGAGGAAAACTGGCAAAGTATGTTGATCGTGGAAGCGAACGAAGAAACAACGACCGAACAAGAGAGAGGTCTAGATCTCCTCGTCGAGCAGAGGAGAACAAGAAAAGAAACCATGAAGTTGATCTAGAAGACGACCCCGATCTTCCAAAGAGACCAAGGCAACCAGAACGAGAGGTATTTTCAATACGCTTTGGGTCATTTGACTGTAATGTTATAATAGGTGGAGATGTAGGAGGAGGAGACCTTACTGCAGAGATAAAAGCTTACCTCTGTGAGGCTCAAGCTTGCTCGTACATTCAACAAATAAATCTAGCTGAGGAGGGTCTCCCGAGAAAGGTGAACAAAGAGAAATTGGTCATTGGTTTTTCAAAGAATGACCTCGCAGGAGTTTTGTATCCTCATGATGACCCATTGGTGATCAAAATGAGGATGAAGGAAGTAATAATTTCAAGAGTACTGGTCGACAATGGTAGCTCGGCAGACATCATGTTCTACTCGTGCTTCGATAGTTTAAATCTAAAGCTATCTCAACCGGAGCCTTATTATAGACCCCTCCTCGGTTTTGCTGGCGAGAAAGTATTTCCACTTGGGACGATCAAATTGGATATATTCATTGGTACGTAGCCTGCTTGTCGAACAAAAAGAATACGCTTCTTTGTGATGGATAAGAATGTTCAATCATCATACAATATCATTATGGGAAGAGTAGGATTGAAGAAGTTCGAGGCTGTACCATCTACAGTACATCAATGCCTAAAATTTCTAATAAATTTTGGAGTAGGAGTCGTGAAAGGTGATCAGAAAGTATCTCGGGAATGCTATTATTCATCCGTCGAGCAAAAGTAACTGGAGGAATCAAGGAAAAAGACTACTACCTATCAAGTGGATGAAGGTGCAGAAATTGAAAAATTGGATCCTAGAGATGAGTCTCAACTCGTGAAGGGTCAAGTGGTGGAAGCTACTGAAAACATCATTCTGGACGACGAGCACCCTGAGCGAACTACTTAAGTAGGTTCGTCGTTGGAAGCCTCACTAAAACAAGAATTGATAACTTTCCTAAGAAGCAGAAAGCAAACTTTTGCGTGGAGTCATGAGGATATGCCTGGGATAGACCCAAATTTCTTATGTCACGAGCTCAATGTGAATAAGGAGATCAAGCCTGTGAAGCAGAGAAGAAGAGTATTTAGTCCCGAGAAGAATCAAGCTATACAGGAGCAAGTCGAGAAGCTCCAGAAGGCTTGTTTTGTTGAAGATGTTAAATATCCAGACTGGTTAGCAAATGTGGTGATGGTGAAAAAGAAGAACAACAAGTGGAGGATGTGTGTAGACTTCAGCGACCTCAACAAAGCATGCCCAAAGGATCACTTTCCATTGCCCCAAATTGATCAACTGGTGGATGCTACCTCGGGACACGAGCTGCTGAGCTTCATGGATGCTTATTCTGGTTACAATCAGATTAAAATGAAACCTGAAGACAGGGAGAGTACTTCTTTCATTACCCCTAGGGGAACTTATTGTTATAATGTTATGCCTTTTGGTTTGAAAAATGCAGGTGCGAAATATCAGCGGCTGATGAAAAAGGTCTTTGCTGAACAAATCAGTTGCAATATGGAAGTCAATGTTGACGATATGCTGATAAAGAGCAAGAAAGCTGCTGATCATCTAGTTGACTTAAGTCAGACTTTTGATCAACTGGATAAATATCAAATGAAGCTGAACCCGACGAAGTGCATATTTGGAGTACGAGAAGGCATGTTTCTCGGGTACATTGTCAATCAAAGAGGTATTGAGGCAAACCCTGAAAAGATCAAAGCTCTGCTAGGGCTGCGATCTCCAACGACGAAGAAAGAGGTGCAAAGTCTTATAGGATGAGTAGCTGCACTTAATAGATTTGTATCGCGAGCAACTGATCGATGTCTCCCATTCTTCAAGATGCTCCGAAAGACTTTTGATTGGAATGATGAATGTGAGAAGGCTTTCCAAGACTTGAAGAAATACTTGGGAGCACCTACACTGTTGTCCAGGCCGGTGATGGGAGAAAAATTATACTTGTATCTGGCAATGTCCGAGAATGCAGTTAATTTGGCATTGATAAGAGTGGAGAATGGAGTACAAAAACCACTCTACTACACAAGTAAGGCCTTCCGAGGAGTAGAGATCAGATATCCAAGGCTGGAAAAATTGGCACTAGCATTGATCGAGGCAAGTATAAGAATGAAGCCATACTTTCAGGCTCATACCATAGTAGTATATACTGATATGCCATTAAGGCAAGCCCTTCATAAACTAGAAAAATCAGGGAGATTGATGTACTGGGCAATAGAGCTTGGTGAATATGATATAATTTACGAACCCAGATCATCGCTTAAAGGGCAAGCTGCAGCAGATTTTATAGCAGAGTTCACCTATCCTGATACCCCCGAGGAGCAAAAGTTGCTCGCTGATCAACCTGTGGATGTTACAGGACCATCAAACACAAGCTCAGACCAACTTAGGTTGGTAAAAGGGCAAGTGGATGTTACATGATCATCAAATTCGAGCCCAGACCAACTCAGGTTGGTAAAAGGGCAAGAAAAGATGATGGACGAAGAGTAAGAAATATCAGGGGAGGATGAAAGGAAGCAATAAATATTTCACCGAGGAACTCTGTCAGATCAGAAATTTGAAGACGAGTTACCTATATGAAGGCTATATGTAGATGGCTCATCTTGCACAACAGGCTGTGGGGCAGGTATCGTTTTGAACAGCCCGGACGAGGTTGACATGGAATATGCCCTACGATTCCAATTCAAAGCTTCCAATAATGAGGATGAGTATGAGGCCATGATTGCAGGTCTTAATTAGGCAAAAATTATGGAGGCGCAGCAGGTTATTGTCTTTAGTGATTCTCAATTGATCGTAAATCAAATGTTGGGAATATATGCAGCCAAAGGAGAATTAATGATCAAGTATCATGCAAAGGTGATGGAGTTGGTATCAAAATTTGCTGCTATTCAGCTGGTCAGAATACCAAGAATGAAGAATGCAAGAGCAGACGCCTTAGCTCGATTAGCATCAGCTACTCGTACCGAGCTACGAAGAACAATCCCAATTGAAGTTTTAGCTGGTCGGAGTATAGATGAAGATCTGACGACAAATTTTATTACTCTTGATTTAGGACCATCTTGGATGGATCCCATCAGGGCATATATTGAGGAGGGAGAATTACCAATTGACAAGCTCGCAGCCAAGAAATTGAAGTTTAAAACTGCTCGGTATGTATTAATTAACGGTATTCTATATAGACGAGGAATTATGGCAGGTTTGCAAAGATGTGTACATCCCTCCGAGGTGAAAGAATTAATTGAAGAGATCCATGAAGGGTCCTGTAAAGCCCATGTAGCAGGTCGAACGCTTTTGCAAAGAATGATGACTCAAGGATACTACTGGCCGACGATGAGGGCTGATTGCATAGCCTATGCTAAGAAATGTGACAAGTGTCAGCGCTTCTCCTCCATCCGAAGAACTCTCCAAGCATTATTGACACCCATTACTTCCCCTTGGCCATTTTCCATATAGGGAATAGATTTGGTTGGGCCACTGCCAACGACCAGAGGAAGGTTCAAATACCTCATCGTCACAGTGGATTATTTTACTAAATGGGTTGAAGCTGATCCTCTTATTGATATGACGTACGATAAGGTGTACCAATTTATTTGGAAGAACATCATTTGTCGATATGGTCTTCCTTATGCCTTCATCACAGACCATGGAATATAATTTGACAACGAGGAGTTCGCTGCCTATTGTCATCAGTTAAATATTTTGAAGATCCACTCAGCACCAGGCCATCCTCAAAGCAACGGACAGACTGAAGTGACGAACAAATCATTGCTAAATGGCTTGAAGAAAAGACTGGATGATGCGAAAGAAAATTGGATCAACGAGCTACAATCAGTACTATGGGCTTACCGAACTACTCCCCGAGTAGCAACAGGGGAATCTCCATATATGCTAGCATTTGGAAGTGAAGCTGTTATACCTGCCGAGTTGGGCCTCCCAACACACAGGGTACTGAATTTCAATTCCCCTGTCAGCGACTTAATGAGAATATTGGATTTAGACATGCTCGAGGAAGTTAGAGAAGAAGCAGCCATCAGGAATGCTGCATACCAACAACGAACAACTTTGTTCTACAATAAGAGGGTGAAGAAGTGCGACCTGAAAGAAGGAGACTATGTGCTAAAGAAAGTGATTCAAAAGCACAACAAACTGGAGGCAAACTGGCATGGACCATACCGAGTTACAGAAGTTGTTCGACCAGGAACTTACCGAATAACAACTTTAGAGGGGGAGGAGTTTAAGAATGCATGGAACGCAGAGCACCTGCGCAAGTATTATCAGTGATGAATATTTTCATGTAACGCAGTTCCGTCAGTATGAATAAAATGAAGATATTCTGTCGAATTCTCTCCTTTTATTGAAAGTTTTTCGGGGAATACTAGTGCTACACACTACTCGACAAAACTCGGCAAAACTCGGACTACTCAAATTTATTCTCGAAAATGCCAACTAAGGTTGGTCGAGAAACAATGTAGTCCTCCGGTAAGTAAAACTATGTATTCCTCCGGGAAGTAAAACTATGTATTCCTCCGGGAAGTAAAACAATGTATTCCTCCGGTAAGTAAAACTATGTATTCCTCCGGGAAGTAAAACTATGTATTCCTCCGGGAAGTAAAACTATGTATTCCTAGGGAAGTAAAACTATTCCTAAAAATGCCAACTTATGCTGGTTAGGAAGTAAATATATTCTCGAAAATGCCAACTAAGGTTGGTCGGGAGGTAAGACTATTCCAAAAAGTGCCAAAGTTGCTCGTAGAGGAAAAATCCACTAACTGTAGTTGGTCGACAAGGAAAATTTACCGACCTTGGTTGGTCGGAAACATTTTTATGAATACGAGAAAGTGATCGAGCAAAATTTTTGATACTCGTAACTTTTTAAAATTATTATTAAGTTGGTCGAGAAACAAAACATCGTTTTTGCCAAATGACTACCACAAATTCAAGCTATTCGACAATAAGTTGATTGACAAGTAATACAATGTTGTTATCTTTTTAACAGATACACATGCACAAATGTAAAGTGTTTTACAAGACAATGGCAATTAAGATTGCGAACAAAAATAAAAGTCTTTCATTACATCCAAAAACAAATTACATTGAGAATGAAATGTATACAAATTTATTACATCAATATTCCTATTCTATTGGTTTTTTCCCCTCTGCTTTTGAAACAGGTTCCTCGCCAGCAGGCGGATCATTTAAAGCAAGAGGAGAATTTATGAAGTTAAGGTCTTTTAACATCCTGATATTCATCACGGATGGTCGATCTAGGAAGTGCTCGGGACGAGATATCTCGACATTTGAATGGAGATTGTAATCACCAAGGTATTTGGAAATTAAGCATTGTGGGATGGCCCGAGCAGGGATCCAACTCATGTCGAGCTTGAATGGTGGCACTGGAAGGTCGAGTAGCCCAAGATTATGGTAATCCCATAGGTAATGACCCTGTTCCAATTGCAGCACACCTAGGGCATTCAACCAGCCCTGTTTGTAGCCCTCATTATTGGCATTTTGGATACGATCGTCCAAGTGGTAGAGATCCTCATTGTAGCCAGCCATCCAGAACTCCCTGGGCTATTTGTGGAATTGATATGTCAATCTTTCCAGCTGTTCGTGGAGATTTTTGATGAAAAGTTCTTTATTCTCCAAGATAGATTTCTGCTCAGAAATCTGATCTTCCAGACCCCTAATCTTCTTAGACATCTTGGCCAACGCCTGGTTCTTCGCCATTAGTTGGAAGGCTTGGTTCTCTAAAGCAGATTGAGTCCTCTGTTCCTCGACAGGAACCTGAGCAGCTCTTGCTCGTCCACGAGGAGCTCTTGCTCGTCCCCGAGAAGATGTAGAAGGGCCAGCTCTCTTCAAGGTCTCCAATTCGTCCCTCAGGTTGGCATTCTCGACTTCCAAGAACGAGAATCCCTCGTCAGTCACTGGGACCAAAGCATTTGAGGTGGAGGCAGTAGATTTTAATTGAGATATTTATCTTTGCAAGTTGTTATTCTCTTGCTCCAACAACTCGGCTATTTACATGTGCTCTTCAGCCTCAGCCTTCAATGTTCTCTCTCGCATATCGTAAGCAGAAAAATGCTTCTCGTATCCCTTGTCGGCAATGATCTGCTGATACTTCTTCTAGTACCCCTCGTGCAAGAGGGCAGTGGATTCTTTATATTATTGTTGAAGGTCTTCAAGAGTGCCTTGGAGATCCTCAATCATATCATAATAAGCTATATTATTGGCCACCGCACGATCAAGCAGACACTTCAAGTATTGGTAGGCCTCAATTGCCTGTTCTGAAGAATCTTGGCCGAGGATGTCGATGATTTGTGCTGCACTCAGATCTGTGTGACCAGACTTAAAATATTCATTGCATTACCGCAACAGCTTTGTATCATGAGCAGACAGTAATTTCATCCTGGCCAGAAACTAACAGAGGAAGAAAAAGCAATAATCAATAAGAGTACCAACAGAGCATGAAGAGGAAAAACAACAGTCTGCATAAACAAAAGTTCAAATTTTATTATATCACAAAGGTCAGAAGTACAAGGTTCAGAGTTACATGTTCAGGATTACATTTGTTAAAGAGAAATAAAATAGAGAAATCCGAACAACTCTACACCTTTTCCTTGTCTCCCAAAACTTTCTCGGGAGGCTGGGACGAGGAGGTAGGTTGCTCGGATGGAGCAGATAGTAGCTGGGTAAGTGCTAGAGGTTGCTCGGAGGAAGTAGCAGGTAGTTGAAGTTCCTCGTCAGCGGGCTGGATAGTCGGGGGATGAGAAACTTGATCTCCCATCACCATAGAAGACTCTTCGGAGGCAGCTTCGTCCTCTTCTTCGTCTTCAGGAGTTGGAGGGGGACCAGGGATGTGTCGCTGAAAGAGTTCAGAAGTTTCATCAACTTTCATTTCTTGTAGAGCAGCGACCCACCCATCTCTAAAGTATTTGAGGCTGCCATATTCGACTTGCGACATCATGGCAGCCAAGCCATTGTTCCACCCTTTGTCCCAGCCAACGCTGAAAGACTTCTTCACAGCCAATTTCCTCTTTAACTTCTCTGAGGAAAGCTTCTCGGATAGAAGATTTTCAGCAGTCTTCAGTTTATTCTCAACTTCTTCCTTCTGCCGACTTACTTCCCGAAGTTGGATTAATTCTTCCTCAGCAACCTTGAGCTTATTCTCAAGCTCTCCAGCATTTTTGAGCTTCTTGTCAAGCTCTTTATTATTCCCTTCCAAGTCCTTATTCTCTTCTCCAATCCTTTGGAGACCTCAATAACCTGAGCTTTTTCCTGCTCGGTCGAAGCAAGCTTCTTCTCCCAAGTTGCCTTATCATCAGCATATTTCTGGCGAGAATCTTTCAGAGACTGCCCCAAGCCCATCAAAGCTTCCTCTACACCAGACGAGGAGCTTGAAGCTTTAATAGCTTCATCTTTCTTCAAAATTGTGTTAAAGCATCTCACCAACTGTGAAAAGAAAATGAAAGCAAGTCAAAGACAGATATAACAAAGGAAAGATGAAAAGTTCAAAATAATAAGACTTACAGAAGCAATATGGCGAGCAGCCAATGAGGTAACCATGTCCCGAGAAAGGTTTTCTTCAATACCTTGGATCTCGAGAATGATACAAGACTTCACCGAGCTCATGGCAGAGCTCGGGGGAACAAAAGTAGGAACACCAGTTCCAGTAGTTGGGGGTTGAGAGATGGTTTCAGCCAAATTGACCGAGGAGCTCTTCTTCAGCTTCCTCGGGGGAACAGGAATAGATTCAACCAAGGAGGAACTCTTGGTCGGTGATATGACAATCACCTCGCCTGGAGCAGCAGACTTGCTCGGGGCCACTGGGGGACTTCTCGACAACCTTCACAGGAGCAGCCGAGGAAGATGGATCAATTTTCTTTGTCCCTTCTCCTGGGACATCAAGCTTACTTCTTTTTGCCTCTCCAGCACCAGAGGCAGGTTTCTCAAAAAGGGTGGGAGGTCTTATTTTCTTCATCCTTTCACTTAAAGGAACGTGTGACTCAGGCGAAGAACTGGTAGAAGCTGGTACTGGCTCTGCGTCGCTTATTACCGGACGAGCAGTAAAAGAAGTGGTGTAGCTCTTGTACTGCAGCAGATATGAAGCTGACCTAATATGCTCCTTAGCAACAGTTTGATGCAATCTCCAGATAAGTTTTAAGTGCCTTATATTAACGTCTGCCTCTTTTGGACACTTTCTTTTACTGTCAACTGCAAATAAATAAACATTAAAATGTCAGTGGCACATTTTATCAAACATAGAGGAAGCATGATTTCAAAATAAGTAAAATGAAATAAAAATAACCTATCCCATTGCCATAGTGAGGGCATCTGGGACCCCGATAAACTTCATCTCCAGATAAAGGAGCATGTTGCCAATTTTTTATAACAATCCCGTGTGATACCCCGTATTTTTATGCTATATTAATTTGGGGATTTATTAAATTTAATGTGAGTTAATTATTTAATAATAAATCCAGAAATTAATTATGTTATAATTATTAACGTGACAAGAGTTATTAATTATGGAAAATTTATTGAATATTACTAATGAGCAAAGTAATATGTAATATTGGTTATATTGAATGTCACGAGTGAATATAATGACAATTTTGGAAATTTGAGTCGGGACGCGCCCGTGTCGCGTCGGGACTAAATATTGATAAATAAAAGTGAATATTTTATAAGTCGTTTGTATGGTCGTTTTGAGTGCGCCAACGCGTCCGGAAGGGTCGAGATAGTCAGAAAAGTATACCCGGGGGTTTGGTTTGGGTCTCGGGACGTTTTTAGGCCAAATTAGTACCCCGGGAGGGCGTTTTAGACATTTCACAATTATGGGTAATTAAACCCACGAAATTCTTAGGGTTATATCAGATGCCTAGGTTGTCTTCTAGGGTTAGAACAACCAAATGCAAGTGATGGCCATAGGAGAGGGAAGAAGAGAGCTTCCAAGGCAATCCAAGGCCCAAAAAGCCATCCGTTTGCACCGCCACCACCACCAACGAGTAGATCGCGCAACAGGCTACGCAACCACACCAAAATCATCTACAAATCAGAACACCAAAAATCCCAGGCAAGTGTTTATCTTGCTTTTTTCATTGGTGCATCTTTCATATTAGTGTAGGAGTAATTATAATGAGTTTTTATGGAAGAAACCTAAGATATGAGTTAGGAAATTGCATGTAGTGATGAATAAATTGATAATTCTGGAAACCCTTGCCATGTAGAGGAATTACCCAAGAAATTATGATGTTTACAAGAAGGAAATTTATGGAAATACTTGTTAGAACCATGTTTAAGAGAATTCTAGGGTTCTTGATAATTATAATAATTTTTGGTTGGTTAATCCATGTATAATGATAGAATTCCTCATGCTTCACGTTGGAAATACCTAGTAGGATGATATAATGTTGGTAGTAAAATTTTTGAGACGTTTGGGATTGAAAAATATGGATTTGGATGAAGAAATGTGTTAGAACTCGTAACTGCAATTCTGCAGAAATCGCAATACCTGCTTGATCGATCGATCGATCGATCGAGCCCCAGACCTCGATCGATCGACCCCTCCTGATAGACTCCTATTTTCCTTTTTAAATGGGTTAAATTCAATTTATCGTGAGATAATTCTTGGACACCCTTAATAAAATGTTTTGGGAGTTTTGAAGACCAGTAGGACATATGAATAATGTTGGGGCCTTTAATGTGAGACGAGAATTGTATTTTTGGGATAATTACATAAAGGATGATGAAATCTTGTGTTAAAGGGAGAGATTACGTAAAAATGATTACGATGGAAAATAGATGAATACCTACTGAATTTTATACTTGGGAGGATAGAATCCATGAGCGTTATGTAGTAAGTGGAAATGTTCCTCAAATTAAAGTAAGATGTGAACGGTTATACGTGATAACTAAATAATGAGAAATAAATACAAATATGGGATTTGAGAATATACCCAATATTGATATGGTAATATTAGAATAGTTATATGATTGTGTATGCATATACTATCTATGTATGAAAATCATGCCCACGCTACTTGCTATCCCTGAGGTTTCCGCGCTGGGACAGTCTTATCTCGATGGGACCTTTATGGGGGATATTGACTTGTACCCTAGAAGATAGATATCCTTGGTACAGGCTATCGGAATGATAGTTCAGACGGTCCTAAGAGATGCGGGTATGTGCTTTCTTCTTAGAGACTTGGAATCTATGCTTCGCCTCATATTGTTTGTGTATAGGTATCCTTGGTACAGGCTATCGCAGTGATAGTTCAGACGGTCCTAAGAGACACAGACATATGCTATCCTCTTAGAGACTTGGAATCTATACTTCGCCTCAATATTGTTTGAGTATGTGTAAATACAGTTCGAGAGTGATTCCGAATTTGTATTCCCTTAGTACGACTGATAAGGGGATTGGATAGTAGAGTATGCCCGCACCATAGTTTTTATTTGGGGTGCTGTTATGATATATATATATTTTATGAGTAGTTAATATATATATGAAATTCTAAAATCCGGAACTGCCTACTGTGATGTGATATGTTAACATGGTTGATGGCTCAAATTGTAAATACTTATTTTGAAAAAGTATAATATGACACTGGAAAACTTTATTGATTTATAAAGTTAAAATGAGAACTTTGGTTACTAATTGAAATATTCTTTTCAAACAATTGAATCGTTAAATTCTGAATCTTGCGAATAGTCTAAGATAAGTTAAACCATTGAGAAAGGATAGCGTGTTATATGATGAGTTAGACCACTGGGAAGGTTAGTGCGATAGGTGTGCACATTAGAAGAGAGGTGAGAATTTCTCAAGAGAGTGTCGCACTAATATGTTGTTGCATTGGCCTGTATCAATTTAAATACTTGCTAAACAATTTTTAAATCATCGGGCTCTGACCCGTTCTTCTCTCCCTCTCTCTCTTGTATATATATGTATGTACTACAGGTGTCCAGCCACAGGGGCGTCTTTCTTAGGATCCCTTGGAAGGAACGTGCTGCAGCTTTGGTGGGAGTTGCAGGCCACTTGCTTAGACGATTTCATATACTTGATTCCACTCCTATGATTCTCAGTTAGTGGGGCATGTGTCGCCCTTTCCACTATTTATCTGTTTTGTTGGGACATTTGTATTTCAGTTATTTCTAGCACTGTTACTTTGGGATTTATTCAGCATGTATGTTTTACATTAAGTTTTAAATGTTGGGATTTTGGATGTTGAATGTTTAGGGTAATTGGATTATGTTCCAGGATAATTGTTGTATGATTCTTACTTATTGAAAATGTTGTTACTAATTAAATAAATAATTCTTCTTTGAAAATAAAATTGGTCAGAAATGTTAAAAAAAAAAAATGATTTTTACACTTAGCTTAATTAAGTAGGGTGTTAATTTGGAAAATTTATTTTCATGACAGTGATGCTAAGAATGAACGAACTGTTCACCTTGATTTTAATTTAATAAAGGAGTAATCGCCCGGTATTTAATTAGGCGGGGTGTCACAGGTGGTATCAAAGCAGCAGGTTCTAGTGTCCATAGGATCTGTACGGCTTATTTCGCTTCCAGCTCAACGTTTTTGCTATAGAGCCCTATTATAGTATGGTTGTATTCTTGCTTTCAAGTTTACGTCTTCAGCTATTTGAGATTTGTTAATAACTGTAGACTAATAAACTTTTTCACGTTTCAGATGCCTCCGAAACGTGCACCGAAGGATAGGCGTGCCCCGGCCGAGCAGCCAGCAGCTCCGGCACAAGGCACTATGAATGCTAATGAAGTAGCCGCCATTGTTGCTTAGGCGGTGAATGCCGCGCTAGCAGTGGTTCAGCAGGCTCCACCCCAGATTCAGGCAGTGGCGCCAGTACCGGCACAACTTCTATCTGCATGGGAGAGGGTTAGGGATGCTTTTCAGAAGGCGGATCCCCCTGAGTTCTCTGGTAGCTCAGATATCTTCACAGTCAGCCAATGGACGAAAGACATCCAGCGGCATCTTCGTATGTATGAGTGCACCGACGTGAAAAATAGTTGTTGGCTTCCTTTAAGCTGGCGGGGGCCGCTTTGCAGTGGTGGGAGTCCACTACCACGTTGGAGGAGAGGGACACGATCCCTATTCAGTTGTTCTGGGAGCGGTTTGACCGCAAGTACTTTCCACCCGCCATGCAGACTGAGATGAGGCGGAAATTACTGAATTTGAAACAGGAGAATTCCACCGTAGCTGAGTATGAGGAGGAGTTCACGAGACTTCTCACCATCGTGCTAGATGAGGCACCCACTGAGGGCAAGAAGATTATGTTGTTTGTGGACGGGTTATCTTGGAGGATCCGTCGGCATCTTATAGGGAATCTATCTCTGAGTACTTTTACTGATGTACTCAATGCTGCGTTACTACATTTCCAGGATCACCGCTTCCATCTGCAGGGAAGCAAGAGAGCAGGAGAGTCCAGCCAGCAGGGCAGGACCGGGGGTAATAGTGCTAGTGGGGCACCATCTCATGGACAGACTCGTCAGCACGAGCAGAGTTCCCATCAGGGGGACCCTGCTAAGCGATTCCATTCAGGTGATTCCAGGTAGGGATTTGGGGGTTATAGGCAGGGTCAGCAGGGCCAGCCTAATCATCAGGGCCAGCAAGGCCAACACCGACAGCAGGGTCAGCAGCAGGGCCAACAGGTCCAACAACGTGTTCATCAGGTCCAGCAGGGCCGTGGTCAGCAGGGTCAGAGGGGAGGCAACTTCAAGGGCCGATGTTTTGGGTGTAGTAGACACGACCATAGGCGCCAGGATTGTCCGGAGGGAGATAGGGCCCCACAGCAGCAGGGTGCCCGTAATGAGCCACAGAGACCACTTTTTCTGGCTTCCCTGCCAGCTCCAGCCCAGGTTCCAGCCCTGCCAGCCGTTCCAGTAGCTCTAGTGCAGCAGGGGCAGTTACAGTACGGACGTGTCTATAACGTCCACCAGGCAGCAGCTCCACAGGCACCACCCGCGATTGAGGGTATGTTTCCTATCCATGGTACTATGGGTCGGGTTTTGTTTGATACTGGGGCGACTCATTGTTTTATAGCTACGCATTTTGCGAAGACCTTAGGGTTGTTAGCCACATCGGAGAGCACAGTGACGTGTGTAGACTCACCACTGGGGAGTGGGTCGCTTATCTTCTTTATATGCCGAGGAGTGGGGGTAGAGATTGGTGGTTTGGTATTACCTACAGACATGTTAGTCTTAGATATGCATGAGCATGATGTTATTATCGGTATGGATTGGCTCGCAGCTTATAGATCCATGATTGATTGCTTTGTGGGAGCATTGTTTTTTCCATTCCGGGGAAAGAGATGTTTGTAGTGGCGATGCCTCTCCCAGAGGGAGGTTCGACCGCTCATTTGTATTATATAGAGGAGGATACCTCTAAAGAGGTTGTGACTCTGTTAGACTCGATTCCAGTTGTTCGAGAGTATTCCGATGTGTTTCAGGAAATACCAGGCCTACCCCCCAGTCGAGAGATAGACTTTGTTATAGATTTATTGCCAGGTACCAGACCTATAGCACGCGCACCATACCGTATGGCTCCGGCGGAGATGCGAGAGTTACGAGATCAGATAGAGCAGCTGTTAGGTCAGGGCTTCATTCGCAGGAGTACCTCACCTTGGGGCGCTCCAGTTCTGTTTGTGAAGAAGAGAGATGGTTCACTGAGGTTGTGTGTGGACTACCGGGAGTTGAACAAGGTCACGATACGGAAGCCTAGAATCGATGACCTGTTCGACCAACTGAGGGGAGCAACTTTCTTTTCGAAGATAGATCTGAGGTCGGGGTACCATCAGCTACGTATTAGAGAGCAGGATGTTTCAAAAACTGCCTTCTTGACGAGATATGGGTCTTACGAGTTCAGAGTGATGCCATTTGGTCTCACAAATGCTCCAGCCGTATTCATGGACTTAATGAACTGAGTATTCAGAGAGTTCTTGGATCAGTTTGTCATCGTCTTCATAGATGACATTTTGATATATTCACACTCCGAGAAGGAGCGAGCCGAGCACTTGAGGCAGGTTCTTCAGACTTTCCGAGAGCATCAGTTGTATGCTAAGTACGAGAAGTGTGGATTCTGGTTGCGAGAAGTACAGTTCTTGGGGCATGTTGTTTCTGAGTAGGGGATAGCAGTCGACCCGAGTAAAGTGTCAGCGGTGAGGGAATGGGGACAGCCCACGACACCGACAGAAGTGCGTAGTTTCTTGGGGTTAGCCGGATACTAAAGGAGATTCATTCTGGGATTCTCCAAAATAGCGGGTCCATTGACGAACCTGACTCGCAAGGGGGTACCATATGTTTGGGATGACGCTTATCAGTTGGCTTTCGACGAGCTAAAAGACAAGCTTACTTCAGAACCAGTTCTTGCTTTACCGAAGCCGGGTGTGGAGTACCTGGTTTACACCTATGCCTCTTTACGGGGACTTGGGGGAGTACTTCAGCAGGAGGAGAAGGCTATAGCTTTTGACTCCCGCAAGCTTAAGCCGCATGAGAAGAATTACCCCACCCATGACCTAGAGTTAGCAACGGTCGTTTTTGCATTGAGGATATGGAGGCACTACTTATTGGGGGAGAAGTTTCGTTTGTTCACAGACCACAAGTCACTGCAGTACCTATTCACTCAGCGAGAGCTGAATATGCGACAACAAAGATGGTTAGAGTTTGTGAAGGACTATCAGTTTGACATACAGTATCATTCGGGGAAAGCCAACGTAGTTGCTGATGCGTTGAGACGTAGACCGATAAATGAGGTAGCGGACGTCTGGAAAGCAAAGTGGAAGGAGTTAGACCACCAGGACGCAGTAGCCCGTTCCTTCATATCTGTTATGACAGTCACACCCGAGATTGTTATGAGGGTAATACAGGCCTAGACCACATACCCGTTTTGCCAGGAGCAGATTGTACGACTTTTAGCCGAGGGTGCTGAGTCCTACTCTGTTAGTTCTGATGGGGGTTTGAGGTTTAATGGGAGATTGGTGGTTCCAGAAGGAGCAGAATTACGTCATGCAGTGATGACCCAGTCTCACGGGTCCCGATTTGTAGTATATCCTGGAGGAGATAAGATGTACCAGGATATGAGGAGGCAATACTGGTGGAGTGGGATGAAGAAGGACATTGCTGAGTTTGTGTCCAAATGTTCTACCTGCCAGCTGGTAAAGGTGGACCATCAGAAACCGTCAGGATTGCTTCAGCCATTGGAAGTACCCGCGTGGAAGTGGGAGAGTATTTCCATGGATTTTATTACGGGGTTGCCTACATCACATCGGGCCACGATTCTATCTGGGTGATTGTAGACCGTTTGACCAAGGTGGCTCATTTTCTGCCGGTGCGGACAGACTATACCATGGGTCAGTATGCTTAGTTGTTCATTGCTGAGGTTGTCAGATTACATGGGGTGGCCCTGAATATTGTGTCAGATAGAGACAAGATTTTCGTGTCACGTTTATGGGAAAGCTTTCAGGAGGCTATGGGTACTGAGTTGAGGTTGAGTTCAGCTTATCACCCACAGACAGATGGACAGACAGAGCGTACTAATCAGATGTTAGAGGATATGCTACGCATGTGTGTTCTTGATTTTGGAGGAGGTTGGGAGCCACATCTACCACTGGTAGAGTTTGCTTATAATAACTCTTATCAGTTTACGATTGGTATGGCTCTATTTGAGGCTTTGTATGGCAGGCCTTGTCATTCTCAAAATTGTTAGCTCGAGGTGGGGGATGACAAGTTGTTGGGACCAGAGGTGATTCAGGAAACCTCCGCGAGGATTGAGATGATCAGGAGTCGCATTCGAGTAGCCCATGACAGGCAGAAGAGCTACGTCAATGCAAAATGGTTCTTCCGAGAGTTTAATGCAGGGGACCAAGTGTTACTGCGTGTATCTCCTATGAAAGGAGTGATGAGGTTCGGGAAGAAAGGGAAATTGGCCCCGAGGTACGTGGGACCATTTTCCATCATCGAGAGAATTGGGCCGGTAGCATACAGATTGGGACTACCAGAAAATTTGCATCGCATTCACGATGTATTCCACATCTCGTCATTGAGACGATATCTTCAGGATGAAATGGCCCATACTCACGTTGCGATAGATGAGATAGACTTACAGCCTGACAGCTCTTACGAGGAGAGACCGGTGGCTATCCTAGACTATAGTGAGAGGAGATTGAGGTCGAAGATAGTTCCACTTGTGCGAGTCCAGTGGGAGCATCATAATGTGAAGGAATCCACTTGGGAGCGCGAGGCCGATATGCGCGAGAGATATCCAGATTTGTTCTTACCAGGTATGCCTTATTTTTCGAATTTTGGGACGAAATTCGGTTATTTGGGGGGAAGTATGTGATACCCCGTATTTTTATGCTATATTAATTTGGGGATTTATTAAATTTAATGTGAGTTAATTATTTAATAATAAATCCAGAAATTAATTATGTTATAATTATTAACGTGACGAGAGTTAATAATTATGGAAAATTTGTTGAATATTACTAATGAGCAAAGTAATATGTAATATTGGTTATATTGAATGTCACGAGTGAATAAAATGACAATTTTAGAAATTTGAGTCGGGACGCGCCCGTGTCGCGTCGGGACTAAATATTGATAAATAAAAGTGAATATTTTATAAGTCATTCGTATGGTCGTTTTGAGTGCGCCAACGCGTCCGGAAGGGTCGAGATAGTCAGCAAAGTATACCCGGGGGTTTGGTTTGGGTCTCGGGACGTTTTTAGGCCAAATTAGTACCCCGGGAGGGCGTTTTGGACATTTTGTAATTATGGGTAATTAAACCCACGAAATTCTTAGGGTTATATCAGATGCCTAGGTTGTATTCTAGGGTTAGAATAACCAAAGGCAAGTGACAGCCATAGGAGAGGGAAGAAGAGAGCTTCCAATGCAATCCAAGGCCCAAAAAGCCATCCGTTTGCACTGCCACCACCACCAACGAGTAGATCGCACAACAGGCTACGCAACCACACCAAAATCATCTATAAATCAGAACACCAAAAATCCCAGGCAAGTGTTTATCTTGCTTATTTCGTTGGTGCATCTTTCATATTAGTGTAGGAGTAATTAGAATGAGTTTTTATGGAAGAAACCTAAGATATGAGTTAGGAAATTGCATGCAGTGATGAATAAATTGATAATTCTGGAAACCCTTGCCATGTAGAGGAATTACCCACGAAATTATGATGTTTACAAGAAGGAAATTTATGGAAATACTTGTTAGAACCATGTTTAAGAGAATTCTAGGGTTCTTGATAATTATAATAATTTTTGGTTGGTTAATCCATGTATAATGATAGAATTCCTCATGCTTCACGTTGGAAATACCTAGTAGGATGATATAATGTTGGTAGTACAATTTTTGAGACGTTTGGGATTGAAAAATATGGATTTGGATGAAGAAATGTGTTAGAACCCGTAACTGCAATTCTGCAGAAATCTCAATACCTGCTTGATCGATCGATCGAGCCCAGAGCTTCGATCGATCGAAGGTTCGATCGATCGAGCCCCAGACCTCGATCGATCGACCCCTCCTGACAGACTCCTATTTTCCTTTTTAAATGGGTTAAATTCAATTTATCGTGAGATAATTCTTGGACACCCTTAATAAAATGTTTTGGGAGTTTGGAAGACCAGTAGGACATATGAATAATGTTGGGGCCTTTAATGTGAGACGAGAATTGTATTTTTGGGATAATTACATAAAGGACGATGAAATCTTGTGTTAAAGGGAGAGATTACGTAAAAATGATTACGATGGAAAATAGATGAATACCTACTGAATTTTATACTTGGGAGGATAGAATCCATGAGCGTCATGTAGTAAGTGGAAAGGTTCCTCAAATTAAAGTAAGATGTGAACGGTTATACGTGATAACTAAATAATGAGAAATAAATACAAATATGGGATTTGAGAATATACCCAATATTGATATGGTAATATTAGAATAGTTATATGATTGTGTATGCATATACTATCTATGTGTGAAAATCATGCCCACGCTACTTGCTATCCCTGAGGTTTCCGCGCTGGGACAGTCTTATCTCGATGGGACCTTTATGGGGGATATTGACTTGTACCCTAGAAGATAGATATCCTTGGTACAGGCTATCGGAATGATAGTTCAGACGGTCCTAAGAGATGCGGGTATGCGCTTTCTTCTTAGATACTTGGAATCTATGCTTCGCCTCATATTGTTTGTGTATAGGTATCCTTGGTACAGGCTATCACAGTGATAGTTCAGACGGTCCTAAGAGACGCAGACATATGCTATCCTCTTAGAGACTTGGAATCTATACTTAGCCTCAATATTGTTTGAGTATGTGTAAATACAGTTCGAGAGTGATTCCGAGTTTGTATTCCCTTAGTACGAGTGATACGGGGATTGGATAGTAGAGTATGCCCGCACCATAGTTTTTATTTGGGGTGCTGTTGTGATATATATATATATATATTTTATGAGTAGTTGATATATATATGAAATTCTAAAATTCGGAACTGCCTACTGTGATGTGATATGTAGGACATGGTTGATGACTCAAATTGTAAATACTTATTTTGAAAAAGTATAATATGACACTGGAAAACTTTATTGATTTATAAAGTTAAAATGAGAACTTTGGTTACTAATTAAAATATTCTTTTCAAACAATTGAATCGTTAAATTCTGAATCTTGCTAATAATCTAAGATAAGTTAAACCATTGAGAAAGGATAGCGTGTTATATGATGAGTTAGACCACTGGGAAGGTTAGTGCGATAGGTGTGCACATTAGAAGAGGGGTGAGAATTTCTCAAGAGAGTGTCGCACTAATATGTTGTTGCATTGGCCTGTATCAATTTAAATACTTGCTAAACAATTTTTAAATCATATACACTATCGGGCTCTGACCCGTTCTTCTCTCCCTCTCTCTCTTGTATATATATGTATGTACTACAGGTGCCCAGCAACAGGGGCGTCTTGCTTAGGATCCCTTGGAAGGAACGTGTTGCAGCTTAGGTGGGAGTTGCAGGCCACTTGCTTAGACGATTTCATATACTTGATTCCACTCCTATGATTCTCAGTTAGTGGGGCATGTGTCGCCCTTTCCATTATTTATCTTTTTTGTTGGGACATTTGTATTTCAGTTATTTCTAGCACTGTTACTTTGGGATTTATTCAGCATGTATGTTTTACATTAAGTTTTAAATGTTGGGATTTTGGATGTTGAATGTTTAGGGTAATTGGATTATGTTCCAGGATAATTGTTGTATAATTCTTACTTATTGAAAATGTTGTTACTAATTAAATAAATAATTCTTCTTTGAAAATAAAATTGGTCAGAAATGTTAAATAAAAGAAATGATTTTTACACTTAGCTTAATTAAGTAGGGTGTTAATTTGGAAAATTTATTTTCACGACAGTGATGCTAAGAATGAACCAACTGTTCACCTTTATTTTAATTTAATAAAGAAGTGATCGCCCGATATTTAATTAGGCGGGGTGTCACATCCTGTGCTCAAAATAGTCCTTATTGGCATCCGAGAGATTTACCACTGAAGCCCTATTTAAAAATCTAGTTTTTAAATAAAAAGTATCATCCCCAACAACCCATCTATTACAAAACATGATTTCTGGAATTCCTATGCGAGTTCCATGAATTTGATTTAGTCTATGAACCCCATTAACTATTCTCCATGTATTGGGGGCTATTCTTGCAGGGACCACGTCAAAGTATTGACAGAATTCCAGACATAGAGGGTTGGGAGGAAAAGAAAATCCACACTCAGCAACAAAGAGACTGGGGAACCAATGTCCCTCAGCCAAATGAAAATAGTCAGAAGGCTCAGAAAGCTCTTCCAAAATAACCCAGGAGGAAATTGAAAAATCAGAGCGAAATTTATCAATCGATTCTACAGGATAAACCATGATGAAAGAAGGAAATGAAGAAGAAGAAGGAAGAAGATCTTACAGAAAAAGAGTGGATCTGTTGACAACGAACGATGAAAAGGATGAACGCACAAGAGAGTAAGACAATAGAAAACTCGAAGATACAAATTTGAAAAAGTAGAAGACGATGGGATTGTCTGTGACGTTTAAATACCTTATCTTGGGAAACGGTAAAGATAATGATTACAAAAAGAAACGATTACGCTACCGGCGGCTAGAAGGACAAAAAGTACGCGGATATCGAGGCGGTTATAAAAATTCAAAAAAGCCTGATTCTACGAATTTGGAAGGAGAAATAAATACAAAAGACTCCTAAATTTCAGGATGACCATTTAAAACTGCCATATTCCGAGAAAGAATGTTCCACACTCCTCAAATTTTGAACTATGAAACATTGGGGGCTTCTGTTGATACCAAATTTAGTCTGCTGACATGGCTCAATTAAGTGAAGACACGTGGCAATCTACGTGACAACAACAAACACTTTCGAGGAACTCAGACGCTCCGAGGAACCATACTACAACGAGGAACACTGCTTCCCCGAGGAACTCAGACGCTCCGAGGAACAAGAACTCTACGAGGAACTTTTGAGTACCGTGCAGCTTAGGCGGTCCGAGAAACTTAGGCAGTCCGAACTGCACCTCGAACAAAGCATTAATAACAGGATAACCAACAGTTTGATTGTTCATTATATGCTTATCATTTAGATGTATACACTTAAGGGGCATTGAATGTATTACCCTTTCATATGTACAACATTTAATGTATTACCCTTTCACATTACAGCCTCAGGGCTATAAATACATCGTACAATCCTCATTGTAAAGGGATCGAAATTTCTCGATAGAACTTGTAATCGAGAATTCCTATACAGTCATAAATAACATAACAGTGGACGTAGGATATTCTTATAAGGCTGAATCACTTTAAAACTTCTTTGTCTCATTTATTTTATCTGTGATTGAATAATTAGATATAATCTAATTTTTTACATCAACATCCGGAATGATTCGTATGAGAGCATGAGAATCTATAAGCAAAGGGTGAAAGAAAGGCACGATAAGAACATATCCCATAAAACATTTCACCCTCTTCAAAAAGTACTCTTATACGATTCTAGGTTACAGTTGTTTTCGGGGAAGCTAATGTTTAGGTGGACGAGTCCGTTTGTTGTTAAGACCGTCTATCATCACGGTGAAATTGAGGTTCAGAACCCATCTGATGGGAAGTTGTTGAAGGTCAATGGTCAGCGTTTCAAGCCTTTCCTAGAACCATTTGACCCATGTTTGGACATAATTCCATTGTTCGACCCCATTTACCGATCTCCATATAACTTCGGAATTGTATATTTTTTTGTGCCGAGCATCCCCGACATGTATGGGGTGCAATATTTTTGTCCCGGACCCTTTGCACATCTTAATCACCATATTTAGGGTCCAATAATCTACTTATTAGCAGCCCAATCCTTTTACCCAAGTGTGAATGGTGAAACAGCAAAGCAGAATATTGGAACTCAGTATACGAATCGATTCGGTTAATCATCAAATCGATTCAACCCTTCCCAGTAGCCAGTTAAGAGTTTGCGAATCGATTCGGGTTAATGCCGAATCGATTCGGCAAATGCAAAGTGTCAGGTCTCTACTTTCGAATCGATTTGTACATGACGAATCGATTCGCTCTTAGACAGTGTGGAATTCGAGAGTAGCGAATCGATTAGGTTGACTACCGAATCGATTCGGTTCACCAGATCACTTAAAACTCCTCATTTATTTTAATTCCACTTCTCATTCTCTCTTCTCCCTTAACCGAAGAATTCCACCTCTCCCATATCATTTCCCTTCTTCCATTCATTTTCACCCTCATGGCTTCCTCATCCAAGGCATCCTCATCCAAGGTAACTAATTCAACCCTATTAAATTGATTTCAAATCTTATTTAGTGTTCTTAGTATGAAAGTAGGGTTAAATGGAGTGTTGTAAAAATCCACATATTCTGCATGAAGCTCCATATTTTCTCATTGTTTATGATATGAATCCAACAAATACAACTTGTTTATGTTGCTTTGATGATTCAGTTGTATTTGTTGGGGTTGTTTCACATTCAAAATGCCATTTTCACGCTACTTTCCATACATTGCACACAAAGTGTTCGATAAAATGCCTCTGTGGAGATTTTGTACTCTAATGCTCTATCTTCGCACCTTTTATCGCACATTCATGTTGAATTGTCCTTGTTTGAGTGTGGTGTGCGTCGGTTATGTCTACTCGACCAATTTTTCCCAACGCGCACCCTCCGAACCTAGTTTCCCCAAATTTCACGATTACTTTGATTTTATGCATTGCACTTATGGTGTGTGTATTGAATTAATGTTTTGTAGGTTCCTAATGTAACCAAGCCATCATCCAGTGTTGTTACTGGATGGGGAGGGGCAGGTTTTGAAACTTTTCGTTCCAAGGATGAGAGGGAGTGGTATCGGGCCATGTTCAAAACCAGTCGCCCGATTGCTATTGAGAAGGAAGTGATTTTAGATGAGATGCCGGCTTCTGTAAGACGATATTTAGCCAAATTCAATTGGGAGGCCCATCTGGCCATGAGAGGGGAGGTCAACGAGGACCACGAGCGCCGTTTTTATGCTTCATTAGTATCTATGCGCGGCGGCACGCATGAAGCGTATGTGAGCGGGATGCGGATTACTATTTCTAAGCCCATCTTGGCTGCGCACCTTAGCGGGGCTTCTAACCCCGAGATCTATCATTATCCGGTCCTTGCAGATGCGCCTCAACTTCCACAAGAGGTACTTATTGCGCGTCTCGCACCCAACAAGATTTGGGCGGGGGAGACTTTCCCCACTTCGGGCATGACCGATGTACATCGTATCCTCCATCTCATCACCGTAAATTCCATCATTTCAACTCAGACTAAAGCTGTCCTCCATTACAAGCAGGCCCTCTTCTTATATAGTCTTTTAGGGGATGAAATGGTCATTAGTCTTCCCGCCCTCATGTTACATCAAATAGTGAATGCTGCCTATAGCGAGAAGGTAACCACAACTCTTCCTTATGCGCACTGATTTCCCGGATTTGCAAGGATGCCGGGTGTGAGGTGTTGGGAAGCGACAAGATACCTAGGCTGCCCAAGGTGTTTAATGATAAGACCATTGCTAAAATCTTGGAGCAGGATTATTGGGAGAGGAGGAAAAAGCGTATCTTAGATGCTCCTGATGCTCCAGATGCCCCTATGCCTGATATTCCGAAAGTGCCTCATCCAGTCCCACCTCCTGTTGACCCCATTACATATCTTGGGCTGCGGATGGATGAGTTGCAGGCTGATTTTACCGAGTTTCGGAGCATCTATATGACAAACTTCGCATCGTTCCGGGCTGACTATTAGCGAGATACTTCCATGATTGCCCGGGCACAGATGGATTTGTTTGCTCTTATTCGTGGGGGCGAGGCTCCCGTGCCTCCGTACCTTCATGATCCCTACGCCCCTCATGACCCCAATGCACCCGAACACTCGAGCCTCCATCCGGAACATATGTAGGGCGCTGTCATCCCGCTTTATCTGCTGCAGACTTTTGGGTTTGTAACATTTTAGTTGTGTATTGGTGTGGGGAAGAGAGAGTACATTTAGTGTATTTTCTAATTTTGGTTTTTGTGCCCCATGTATACAACTTGTGATTATTAATGAAATTACTCATTTTCATTTTCATATTTGTTCTTGTATATATCTCTTTTATATATTGTTGTTTTGGGTACTAACATGTAATAGGCATGCCGTTGCACGTTTCTCGAGTTACTCCTTACGGGGTAACTACTTTCTAACCCTTTTTCCCTTTTTATCCCTACTAACATTGGGGATAATATTTCATTCAAGTTAGGGGGTATGGATTACATTTGTGATACCTGTTATCATGTTAGTATTTATTTATTTATTTATTTTAAAAAAATAATGATAAAAAAAATAAAAATAAAATCTTTCTCTCTCTCATATCTACTATGATTACTTATATGATCGGCTTATCCTATTTTATAGCTATGAAGCATGCTTCGAGTTATTGATTTATTAGCCTTTAGCCCGTTATTGTTTGCATTGTGAATAGCATCATAAAATTAAACTGTGAGGCTTTGAGCATGTACACAAATAATTATTTATGATTTGGTTTAAAGCGTTTCAAATTCGTTATTTTAAGGCGCATGCTATACCCTTACAAAAGTGAAAATTGAGACTTATCGTCATTTGTGAGCGTATACATCCACTCTATCTCTTTCTTGTCAATGAACTCGTTGTCAATCTCATTTTCTTTTCATTTGATTGCATATTAATTGATTTTTCACTTGAGCATGATTTTCAATGGTGTTGAGTCCCGCGAATCACATGAAACTTTAGGAAATGATTATAGGCCCTCGTTGTTGTTTAACCCATATGACCTTAACCTTACCCCTTAAATGTTTTCCCTAGTCAACCCTCTTGAGCCTTATTATTCCTTTCGTTTCGTCCCCAAATCCCTTGTCCAACTCCACATTGGAGTCCTAAACCCTTATTTACTCCTCCCATACCTTGAATGGGGATTGTTCCCGGGATTGAATGATGTTGTTTATATGTATTGCAATCAAGCTATGAGTGGTAAAAAGAAAAAAAGAAAGAAAAGAAACATAGAATAAAATGGGTCCTAGTTGATTCCCATTTCACCATGTGCATGAAAATCAAAGTCTCACTCTCATGAATACCTTGATTTTGGAATTTGATTTCGATTCCTAAATTGCCCATTAAATCCATTATCCCGCGCGTTATTCCCGAATCTCCTTTGATCCTACACACATCCCTTTCTTTTCCTAACCCTAACCTAGCCTAAATTCTATACCCTAAAGGTCCTATTTGAATCTAGGGTGATGTGATTCAAAGGTCGAACATTAGCGATAATCTGTTTAAATGCTTTTCTCTTGGTTAATATGCGATATCCTTTCATGAGATTGTATTTTCACTTTTATATTGCGTTCTTCATTGATGACATGTGTGTGGCCTAGTTTCCCTTTACAATTACTCTTTATGCCCGCATGTCCCGTGTGTGTTACATCCCATTTCTGAGTGTTTCATTTGTTGAGTGTAACAACCGGAGAGAACTTGAGTATGCATGCCTTAGCATTTATATGGATTTTGAAAGTTTTGCCAAATCTAAATTACCACATGTGTCCGCTTATTTCGCATTTCCATGGTTTTGATTTTTATTGAAGTTATTTGTTTAATGCCGATAATTGCCGTCTTTTGTGTGAGCTTTGTTCACTTTGTTGATAGATTGTGCTTCTTAGATATTTGTTGAGCTACGCATTGATTTTTACCGTATCATAGTATGAGTTGATTTGATGTTTGTGGGTGTCATCCCTGTAAACCCTCATGAGACCTCACTCGTCCCCTAGGGCCACCTAGGGGTTTAAAACGACTTATTGCATACTCTAAATGCAATCGTTCGCCTACGAAAGTGGCATTTTTCCATCTATGTACATATTTCTTCTATTTTGGTTTTGTTGACACCACTTTTTTCTTCATACTTCATTGCTCGGAACTAGCAATGTATAAGTTAGGGGGTGTGATTCGTCACTTTTACTGTATTTTATACCCCGTTAATTTGTACATTCTAGCATTCCCGTGCATGTATTTACCAGTTCTTATACTCATTTATTGACTAACCCCTGAATTCATCATATATATTTTGTATGTGTCTTTATTGAGCTTTTATAGGTCTCGGGAATGCATATTGGGAAGTTTGGTTTTGATCCGGAGAAGTTCCGTAGACACTTGCACAGTCGGGGGCATTTTGGTAATTTTAACACTCGGGTTTTGATCCTGATTTCTTCACGGAAGTTGTAGACCTTCTTCTTATCTTCGCGTGGCCTCCGACGGTGCTTGAATACCATCTCGAACGAAGAAGTTATGGAAGTTTCGGTGAAACATGGGAGAAATAATGCCAAAGTAGTGCAACCTTCCTTTTTGAGCAGGCCCGAATTGATTCGCAATTAAGTCGAATCGATTCGAATTCAGACAGGGCAACATCTCTACACTTCCGAATCGATTCGCATTTGGCACCGAATCGACTCAGCCCTGCATTTCCAGCTTTCTCCTTATTACAAGTTTGCCATTTTGGTTGGATTTTGGGATATATCCCTTGTTTTTCCTACTTTGTAGATATAGATTACTTTTGTTAGATATTTGGATATATAGAAAAACACTCTCTTCTCTCTCCTAGGTCAAGTTCATTTATGGTTTTTACCCACTTGTAAAGCTTTGATTACTAGTTGAATTGTGGTTGTTAATGTAAGAAAGGTTCATTTACTTCTTCTCTACTTGTTCTACTAGCTTAAATTTGCATTTAATTCCATCTCTTGTATTGGTTGGTGTTTAAACTAGATAACTAACTTAATTATGTTATTAACTAGCATGTGTAGTTTAGTTTCAATTATGAGTAGCTAGACTTGTGATTGGGGATCATAATCCCACCTTGGATGCTTGAACTCCATATTTAGGGTTTGGTTTATAATTGTTCCAATGGAACTTCATGTGTTGGTATTGGAGTATCATAGTTTCTTAATTTATCTTGTCATGCAAGGGTTAGTGTTTGAAGCTTTACTACAAACCCAACCCATCTAGCAATAACTAACTAACCCCTAATCCTCCATTGTTGAGTTTAGTCTCTATATGGTTGATGTTCGGACTTAATTAGTTATGCTCGATTAGAATTAATTTCAACCCAGCCCTATAATCCCCTTCTTTGTGAATCCGAGGTGGGAGAATGATCCTCGATCCCTTCAATATCTTGAACTCAAGCTTATCTTAGTTCTTTTCATAGTTCCGTAATTTGTAATTAATTAACTGTTCATCAATAGCATGTTAGTTTAGAGATTACCCTCAATCAGTTTTCCAAACTATTAAATCATCTTTTACACTTTAACTTTTGTGACGTTTAGAGAATCCCTTTAACCTAATCCTGTTCTCTTAGGAGTGTTTCAATCCCTGTGGATCACGATTCCGTACTTACCGGATATTACTTGTTGCGATAGATTTGCACTTGAATCATAAGCTTTATTTAGAGCGCACCAACAACACTACCTCCAAGGAAGTTTGTTTTGTTTGTTAATTTAGTTTCATCTTCGGTCATATGTTTAGAACATCCGGAGTCAAGGTACCATCCAGACGAAGTGCGTTTGCTTTTAAAAGCGGACATGACAATATTGCACTTGAGTTGGGGTAACAAGTCATCTTTTCTAATCCAAATAGGTCTAGTTTTGGTAGATTTATTGTCCTTTGATTTAGAAAAGTTTTATTTGATCTTTCTAAGTGATTTCTTCTTAGTTTTAGGTCCTCCCTTCTTTTTATAGTTAGAGTTACGAGTGGTCTGTCTAGGGAGAACATAAGTATTCCTACTCTTTCTAGAATAGTTAAAGTTTGAATAAGTAGGTGTATACACTCGCTTTTGAAAACATTCGGCAATGAAGTGGCCGTAGACATCACAGTATGAACAATAGTGATGTGTGGAGGACTTGACTTTGTTACTAAAGTCTTTAGAGATAGGTTTATCTCTAATAGGAATGGCTGTCCACGTGTCATTGTTTTTAGGTTTTTGACTTTGGTTTCTAACAGGTAGACAAACGTACTTAGCTGGACCATTAGATTTGGGCTTTTGAGAATCATCACTTTCTTTTGCCTTAGAGACATCTTTAAAACTATTTTCTTTCTGAGTGTCTTGAAAATTCTGGCCTTGTTTTATAAAAACAACATTTTCAGGAGAAACATTTTTTCTAGTATAAACTTTTTCTCCAAATCCAAAACCAGATTTATCGTCAGAATCAAACTTGTTTCCTACAACAATTTCTTCGTAGGACTTAGCTTGAGTTTCAAAGTGTAAGCATTTTTTAAAAACGTTTGAAACTTTTTGCTTAGATTCTTCAAGTTCTACTAAGGTAGACTTGTATTTTTGTTCCAAAATATTATTTTTCTCAAAAAGATCTCCTATTTTTGTGGAAAATTCTTCAATTTCGGTCTCATGGGCAACACATTGTGCTAAAAATTCTTCAGCTTTCTTCCTAATAGTCTGGTTAAGTAAATCAATACCTCATTCAGTAGCTTAACTATTTTCTCAAGACGGGCACTTTTCTTAAGTGTTTTCGTGCATAGTTCTTGAAGATCTAGAAGATCATAGTCGGACTCACTAGATGTATTGTGTGAAGTGTCTCCTATATCACTCATTTCATATGTGGAACTCACACACACTTTCGGTTTAATGATAATGCTTTCAGTTGGACACACCCTTAAGCTATCACTAGCAATGTCATTTTCATCACTAATAGTAACAACATTCTCAACAACGCTAGAACAAGAATTTTCAACAACAGATGCAATAACAAGAACAATAGAATTATGAGTAGTCACACATTCATCATCATCATCATGGTATATGATCTTAGCATAGAATGACATAAAGATTCATAATTACGGGTAGAATCAGTTTCATCTTCATCATAATCGCTAGAGTCGTCCCACATCTTACACATGTTTGCCCTAGCATTGTTGTTAAATCTCTTTGGGCATGTATTGGCATAATGCCCCATTTTTCCACATCTATGACATTTCACATTTTTTATATCAGTCTCAGGTCGATTATTGTCATAGGTCCTTTTATTGTCATATCTTTCATGAGGTCTGGAATTTTGAGGGCCTTGATAACCTGATTTTCCATGTTTGGCGGCCACTGCGTTTCTGAATTTGATTATTTTCTTAAATTGTTTTCTCATCAAGGTAATTTGGTTATCAAGATTATCCAAATCACAGTCATCATTTAGGTCAAAGTTAAATTCTAAGGGACTGACTTTAGGTGAAGTCAATTGTGATGAAAACACAACATTAGATCCAATGAGTCTCTTGTTTCGGGCAGTCAATTATTTATTGAACTCTAACTCCATCTCAACAGCTCTTAATTTGCTACTTAGCAATTCAGGAGTCAAGTTTGGGTCATTCATTTCTTCTATGGCATATCTCTTATTGTCAAACTTAGCAGGTAGTGACATAAGAATATAATTTAAACGATTTCTTTTCTACAATAGGTTATTCCATTTGCATGTAATTTTGTGAAAATGTCGGTTAACCTAATGTAGAAATCATCAAATGATTCATTTTCATCCATAATCAGTGTATTGTACTGTTGTACAAGCATTTGTGTTTTTCCGGCCTTAACTCGTTCATCACCCTCATGTGCGGTGACGAGAGTGTCCCAGGCCTCCTTAGAAGTAGAGCAAATCGATATTCTTTTAAACTCATGCTCGTTAATGGACATAAAAATAGCATTCTTGCCCTTATTATTATCGAGAGACTTCTTTTTCTCTACAATAGTATATTCTCTAAGAGATTTCTTAACCCTTGTGGGAACAATATCAGACAAAGACTTAGTTGGATGTTCATAACCATTTTCAATCATATCCCAAACATCATCACCAAGTGTTCCTTGAATGAAAGCAACCATTCGTACTTTCCAATAGTAAAAGTTGTTTCCATCAAAGAGTGGTGGTCGAGAAAGGTTAACTAACTTCTCAAATCTTTCATCCATATTCAGAAATGGATTTTGAAAATAATTTCTGGAGTTTCAGGATCAAAATATCTTTTGATAAACCCGCTCTGATACCACTTGAAAAACTTGTATACAAGATTAATAACAAAAAGTTATAAGTTTAGTAAACTCCGAAATAAACTCGTTGAATGAAACTCTTTTCAAAATAAACACTAGATGTGTTAAAACAATTTTTCTGAATATGATCTTTAGACTTGTTAGATTGATTACCTTAGGTTTTTAAAATTCAAAACCTAAAATTAAGTCTCGAGTATGATATTGTTCGCCAAAGTAATTAATAACACTAAAGCAAATTAACATGCGGTTTTTAACGTGGTAAAATCCTAAAATTAGGGAAACATCCACGACCCCCTCTACGGAGCAAAATAAAAAAGTCCACTAGAATCACAACCAAGTTACAACCCTAAAGCATGCAACTAAGAATCAAAATTCAAGATCAGAAAACGTACCCACCCAAGTTACTCCACTCTTAAAGGCATTATATCTTGATTTGTTCTTCTCCACGCAACTTTTGTTTTATCCTTGAATCACGGATTCCAGCAGCTCCACAAACAAAATATCTCACCAAGAACCACAAATTCTAAGTGTTCGTGTGAGAGTGATAGTGTTTGTGAATTAACTAAATGTGAAAAATGCTTCTCACCCTCTAAATGAATAATACAAGAAAATGCCTAAATATTACAAGCCATTTCTATATGCAATGCAGGTAATTTCAAATGTGCTTTGAACAATATGAGTTCAAGAAATTTTCAGATCTTTCACAAAAAAAATATCTCAAGTTTTTGTTTCAAACAAAATTTATTTATGTTCAATCTAATTTCACAAAATGTGAAACCATATTTTGAAACAAAAAATTTTAGATCTGAGAATATACACAAAAATATCAGAAATCAAATTTCTCAAAACAAATTTGAGATTAAAATCTTGGATAAACCAACAACAACAACCACAAAATAAAATGATCCAAGAAAAAAAATAAAGGACCCTTGAAAAATCTTACAAGTGAACTAAATGGGTTCTTAGGGATATATAGAATTGAAGAGGTCTTCAACAGAATCACACCACCAATACCCCAATATCAAACAAACCCCCAATGTATTTAACTCTCAAGTGGGTCTACTGTTTGGATTTTTGGTCAATAAAAGAATGTGGGTATATGTGTGTGGAATAAACTGAATAAAGATTGAAAGGGAAGGTTTGGTAAGTGGGTTTCTTCTCTCTCTCTCTCTCTCTCTCGATTTTCTCTCTTATAGATATAAAGGGGAAGAAAATTTCACTCTCTACTCTCTCGTTCCAGTGTCGGATGAGAAATCCGGCAATGGAGGTCTGCTCTCTCTCTTCTCGATTTTTTCACAGCTCTCTCTCTCTTCTCGGTTTTCTCACACCGCCGCTTCTCTCTCTCTTTCTAATTTCTCTAACCAACCTAAAAAAAAACCCTAAGATAGTTTATATACTCCTCTAAAAAGTCGGTTACAAACCGAGGGCTGTGATCTGTGTTCGTCAAACAGGATCGAAGGGTCGAGAACTATTGCATCAAAAAGACGCTGTCAACTACGGGCTGGATTTCACGGAAGAAAGACGCGATCTGGTTGGCCGATTCAAGGTTACACGGATTGAGATCTTTCGGTTTTGAATCGTCAATTAGATCGAGATCAAACGGACGATAACTGTTGCATCTGACGAATAGAAAAACCAAAGGACGCGAACTAAGCGGAGAAAGCGCTGAATCTGGTTTGGTCGATATGGGTATCTCATGGATTGAGTGCACGCCAACTAAGGATCGTAGATATGTCCAAGGGACACGATCGCTCCACGCAACACACTTGAACAGAACAACGAGAAACACAAAATGCACAGCTCTTTCAAAAATCAGCCACAAGATTTTTAACTTTTGAAAAATTCAATTTGCACCACAAAGGTTTCTCCACAAAAAGAATATTTAGCTTTTAACCTCAAACATCTTTAAAACACAATTTTAATTAGTAAACAAAATTATTTCAAATGATTTAAAAAAATGTTTTAAATGACTTTTCTTTTAAAAGAAATTTTGACGAGGTCTCAAGCACTAAGAAATTGTGCACACATAAAAAACAAATATATGCATAGTGTGTTGTGTGTGTCCTAATGTGGTTCACAAATAGAATACTTCCCTTTGAAGTTCATCGAGGTGCTTGAACTGGAATGCCTTTTTGATGATGCTTTGAATGCCTTTTTCGAGATAGAGTAACGCGTAAAAAATCTAAAACTATTTTGTCTCGATATCCAAATTAGTTGGAACTCCTATATGGCACAGACTCAAGTAAGTCAACCATATAGTGTGTTCTCAACTTATATAGACAGTATGCCTTATCAAATTATAGATATCATTCTAATATGCACTAAGGATTTTCGAGTCACAGTTTGGTTGAAAATCTCAGACTATTGATCTTTATTTTTATCCACAGATCAAGAGGGAATCTTGTTATTAAAAAGGTCCAAGATCCTGAACACTTCCTTTTTATTTGACATACACTGTTATTTCACAAATTGTGAAATATTCACGAAAGTATAAATCCCTAATCAAGATCTTAACTAGATCTATGTTTTGTTTTTCTCATAAACTGTAAACAGAAAAGGATTTGTTAGTTCTGGTTTTGAAAACAATATATAAGAGTAAAAACAACCAATAAATGAAGATTTCTTGAAAAAATAAATCAAACTAATCAAGTTCTACGTGATATGTATCACACGGTTTCAGATCTCAACTTTTTATGAAAAGAAAAATGAAATCCAAATTTTATGACTTGGTTGGATAAGAGATTAAAGACTAGAGAGGGTGGATATTCACAAATACGAACTCACTCAAACGTACAAAGGGTTTTCTGAAGGAAAATGGCCAGTGTTTGATTTAGGGTTTTCTTTCTCTCTCTATCTCTCTTCTCGTTTTGCTCTCAATTCTCAAATGAGCCAAAGACTTAAAACGTTCCCCACTTGACCTCTATTTATACTACTCACGGAAGGATATGTAAGGGTTGAACGAAATCTACGGTTGAGATTCCTTCAATTTAAACACAAAGTAAATGTTATAACTGAGGATGGACAGTTGTTAATCGTGCTCTGATTGGTTCTCTCAACTATCAGAAGGATTGTTATGTGTAAAAGGTATGCACTCGCTTTTAAATAAAAAGCTCTGATACCACTTGTTAGCCAAAGAATAATTGCCTTTGGGTGGTTTTAAACAATTTGATTATGAATTATACAAAACCCAATTTTAGTTCATCCCTAAAATATACAACTACGTGTCAAAACAAATCAAATAAGCATAAACTTCAGGAAAAATCCCCCCAGGGCAAAACCTTTTATATTTCTAGAACTTTGAAATAATTTATAAGACCTTTGACTTACACACCACTTGATAACCGCCCAGAAGTATAACGCACGATGCCTTCAGCAAATTTTCAAAATACCGGTCTAGAAATCAGCAGTGGTTCACATGCAACAACACTACAAGGACATGCATACCTGACACGCAGTCTTCAGCAAAGAATCAACACGTAGAAGATCCTCAATGACACGCAGTCATAAAACTTCGTAGAGTCTCCCTCCACAATAGCACGCAGCTTTTTGGTTGTAGAGATCACCCCACCAAGGATAAACAAAAGCAAAGATCCCATCAAAACTAAGTTTTAGTTCCATAAAACAACTCACACAAAAGCACTGGGATTTGTGAATTGTAAAACAAAGTTTTGAACCCTCAAAGTGATGGAGAATAAACGAAAAACACTTAAAACGTATTTTGTTAAAACCAATATTTTCTCCACATGAAAATCAATACGTTTGACACTCTATTTATAAAACATTTAAGGCGGTGACGTGTCAAACAAAAAGTCTTCTCGTTCGAACGAACTGTCATGTCATTTGAACAACATCTGGTCTCGTTCGAACGAGATAGGATCTCGTTTGAACGACCAGGTACAAATTTTGAGATTCATTTCACAGAGTTTTAAAACATTTGAAAACTTAGAAACCAACACTCTTACGAATCTGAGAACAGTTATCCAAAAAGCTTTTATAATAAAAATATTTTTGAAAAAATAAAAACCATTTAAAATAATTCAAAAATTATTTTTCATAAAAGAAAAAATATTTAATTTTTATAAAAAATATCCCAACACTTTTATGCAAATTTTAAATGGAACTTAAACACATTTACTAAGGTAGTCCTTGTTGGGCATGATTGTTGAAGTCGCCTTGAAATGCGGATTGTCGATTGTAGATGTAAGCTTCCCAATTCTTTGACAAACTTGTAGTGGTATACGACATACTAAATGTGACGGAAAATGTCCTTACAAATCTCCGCTTATGTCTATGCCAATACAAAATAAAAATATCCGAATTATCAATCAAAATATGACCTATATAAATCTACCCTCCCATGAATAAAAAGGAAAGATAAACTGAACAAGTCTTTAAACTTTTCAAACATGTCTTCAACAATCAACTTTTTAAATCTCCAATCTTTTCTCATCATATTGTGCAACATTATGATCTTTAATTGTACCTACACACATGAGACAAAGCAAAAACCTCGTGACGTATTGAGTTTGAAATGATATAAACATAAAACATGTAAGCATAATCAAATCTACCCCATACTTAAACTCCCCCATAATATCATAATTCGTTCTCCCCCTTTTTAAATGTCCGAAATAGACAAGGAAAATAATATACCAATTAAATCAAATTGGGGGGTCACGGTAAACAACACAAACTATTTTTGATTTTTCAGATTTTTTATACAGAAAAAATGATGTTACAAAAATCACACCATGAATTTACCCTAAGATAACCAAATCGTGGATATGGAATGAATGGGTGTTAACATATTCGATAGGAAAATCAACTCAACCATATCATATGTGCAAGATGCGTAAGCGTACTCCTAACGAATGAACATCAAAATTAGCCCGTTAGAGTAAAATTGTTGAATTTAGATGACATCATCTTAATCTTATCAACAAATCAAAGTATAAATGATTTCCACACCAATAACGTCCAAAACGATTTCATGCTTTTTTAAAACTTTTTAAGGACGTGCAAAGCCGTTTTAATTCTCCAACAAAACTCCCTCATATATATTTTCTTTTCGAGGTGATCAAAATTTTCAAACATTGGAGAATTGGTGAATAAACCTAATGGCCCATAATTTGGCATATATTTCTTTTTATTGCCATGCAATTTTTTTCAGTCTCTTTTAAACCTCTTTGGACCCCGGATAATTAAAATTCCTCAATTTTTTAGGTCCAATTTAAAAGGCGTCTTAATCGCAAAGAATAAACCTTTCGTAGTCCTTCACCGTTAAAAACATTCAAAGAAACTCACGGCAAACGCTAAAAACATGCACACCTTTTATTATCTTGTTTTATCGCATTTGGTTCATTTTAACAGACAGAACTGAAGCGAAAACACTCAACCAACATGTGACAGACAAGCACAAAATTCAAAAAAATCCGTGCATGTGTGCAATAAAGGACAAAATGAGTCAATCATATAGGTAGTAACACTATATCATCTCAAAGACTCCAAACTTTGTAAAGCACATGAATAACACAATATATTGACTCAAAACACTATCAAATGGATATGGCACAGTCACATGGATATGGCATTAAATTGTGACTTGGCAATCCTAAGTGTGCATTCATATAAGGTGCAAACCAAACTACAAAAATCTTTTTGTATTTTTCAAATTTAAAAAAAAAAAAAATAGAATACAAAAAGTACACACGTCATAACACTAGCATGGATATATCATGAAGTATAACTAGCGTATGACAAAAGAAACTGACACAATTATTTATAAGTTATAGCAAGAGAAGAATCATGTGCGAGTTTTAATATCTCAAAATTTTATTTGATAAAACTACACAAATCCATTGAGATAAAAAAACCACCCCAGATGTAGGCAAACAAGATCAAACGCAATAAATTAGAGTAAACCCGCTCTGATACCACTTGTAAAAGGTATGCACTCGCTTTTAAATAAAAAGATCTGATACCACTTATTAGCCCAAGAATAATTGTCTTTGGGTGGTTTCAAACAATTTGATTATGCATTATATAAAACCCAATTTTAAAACAATTTAGTTTATCCCTAAAATATGCAACTACGTGTCAAAATAAATCAAATAGGCACAAACTTCAGGTAAAATCCCCACAGGGCAAAACCTTTTATATTTCTAGAACTTTGAAATAATTTACAAGACCTTTGACTTGCAAACCACTTGATAATCGCCCACAAGTGTAACGCACGGTGCCTTCAGCAAATCTTCAAAGTACCGATCTAGAAATCAGTAGTGGTTCACACGCAGCTATAAGGGTACGCAACCTTGACACGGAGTCTTTAGCAAAGAATCAACACGCAGAAGATCCTCAATGACACTCAGTCATAAAACTTCGTAGAGTCTCCCTCCACAATAGCACGTAGCTTTTCGGTTG
Source organism: Sambucus nigra (assembly GCA_949130495.1). Classification (NCBI taxonomy): domain Eukaryota; kingdom Viridiplantae; phylum Streptophyta; class Magnoliopsida; order Dipsacales; family Adoxaceae; genus Sambucus; species Sambucus nigra. The sequence continues at coordinate 829,142,498 of OX422207.1, forward strand.
TAGAGATCACCCCACCAAGGATTAACAAAATCAAAGATCCCATCAAAACTAAGTTTTGCGTTCCATAAAATAACTCACACAAAAGCACTGGGATTTGTGAATTGTAAAGCAAAGTTTTGAACCCTCAAAGTGATGGAGAGTAAACCAAAAATACTTAAAAAGGTATTCTGTTAAAACCAGTATTTTCTCCACATGAAAATCAATACGTTTGACACTTTATTTATAAAACATTTAAGGCGGTGACGTGTCAAACAAAAAGACTTCTCGTTCGAAAGAACTGTCATGTCGTTCGACGACATCTAGTCTCGTTCAAACGAGATAGGATCTCGTTTGAACGACCAGGTACAAATCTCGAGATTTGTTTTACAGAGTTTTAAAACATTTGGAGACTTAGAAACCAACACTCTTACGAATCCGAGAACAGTTATCCAAAAAGCTTTTATGATAAAAATGTTTTTGAAAAAATAAAAACCATTTAAAATAATTCAAAAATCATTTTTCATAAAAGAAAAAATATTTTAATTTTTTATAAAAAATATCCCAACACTTTTATGCAAATTGTAAATGGAACTTAAACACATTACTAAGTTAGTCCTTGTTGGGCATGGTTATTGAAGTCGCCTTGAAATTCGGATTGTCGATTGTTGATGTAAGCTTCCCAATTCTACGACAAACTTGTAGCAGTATACGACATACTAAATGTGACGGACAATGTCCTTACATTATGAAGACATGAAAGTCATCGATAACTAATGATCCAAGGGACTTGATTAAGTCTTTTGGTTGTGAGAGGTAACAAACACAAATCCAATCGCTCATTGACCAACACGTGTAAGACAACGATTTGCCCTAAAACGCGTGTTTTATAAGTTTAAAGAAATCTAATTTTCCACCACAAAAGTCTCTGTCTCTTTCGGATCCTACCCAAGCAAGGTTTTAGGAAGAACAGGAAATTATAAATTAGACCACAACATTTTTAAAACCAACTTTTAAATGTTTAGAAAGGTTTTATGAATTCCTAAAAATTATTTAACATATCCCAAAAATTATTAAAAAATTATTTTTTGGGAATTAACCGACACACACCTAAATTATAGTGAATGCAACAAATGAATGCAATCCTAGGTGCAATGTTGGTATTCTACCTTTGAGACTATTAGAGGAATTGATATGTAGTATCTGAGGCTCTTTGGAAAACTAGGATATGATTCAATTTTGTCACTATTTCCAATCTAGACAAGCTCCTATATAATGTAGACTCAAGTGAGCCAAAGATATAGGGTGCTTAAATCCACCCCTTGGAAATATGAGACAAAATATCCTTCGAGTCATCTAGGACTCATAGGGATACAAAATATAAGAAAATCCTATTCCTATAAAAAATTATATCTACCCCATATGCTAGAAAAAAAATCACATTACTCAACTAAATACAAACCAATACCCTAATAACATTATGATAACACGAGTTACTGATATCCTGAAAATAAGATAACTAAGATCAAGCACTTTAGTTAAAGTAATCAAAATAATGTCCAAGTGGACTCAAAGCTTCTCCCCCATTTTTGTCTCAAATGGACAAAGGGTCTACACACAGATAAGAGAGAGAAATATCAAAACATAAACATCAAAGATACATTACAATTCTTCCATAACCATCCCAATTGATTTATGTCAGGATTCAAACCGTATATTGTCCAAGGTTTTGGTGAATAAATCAGCTAATTGCAATTCAGTTGGCAGGTAATTAATCTTCAATTTCTTTTATTCGACCAACTCGCATATAGAATGATGTCGTATTTTAATATGTTTAGTATGAGAGTGTTGAACTGGATTTTTTGGAAATATTAATCGCGATTTGATTGTCGCAATAGAGATGTAATTGTTCTTCAATAATACCATAATCTCTTAAGATTTGTTTTAGCATAAGTAATTGAGCACAACAGCTGCCTGCGACTATATATTCAGATTCGACTGTGGATAAGGAAATGCAATTTTGTTTCGTACTTTTCCACCCTACCAAATTATTACCTATGTAATAACATGGTGTAGCCTATTATCTGCTTGATGTGTTGTTTGTGTACTAAAGTCGTAAGTTGAGAGTTCCTTCAACATATTTTATAATTCTTTTAACGCAAAGTAAATGACTCTCTTTAGGGTTATTTTGATAGCAGACACACACAAACAACATACATAATGTCAAGACGGGAGGCAGTAAGGTATAAAAGACTTCCTATCATACTACGGTATAATGTTGAGTCGATGGATTTTCCATGTTCATCATTTGATAGTTTAACTGAAGTACTCACGGGAGTCATAACATCTTTGACAGTTTCTAGACCGAACTTTTTTACAATCTCTAAAGCGTATTTGTATTGCGATACAAATAAACCATCTGAATTTTGCTTATTTTAAATACCTAAGAAGAATTGTAACTCCCCCATAAGTGACATATGGAATTCTTTATGCATAATGTCAAAAAATATTTTAACGTCCGTTGAGGAGGGAGATCCAAAAATGATATCGTCTACGTATACTTGGGTTATAGTAGTATTTTTGTCAAAGTGTTTGACAAAAAGAGTTTGGTCATTCCCTCCTTGCTTAAATAGTTGTTTATAAGGAAGGTAGATAGACGTTCATACAAAGCTCTAGGAGCTTGTTTTAACCCATAAAGATATTTCTTAAGACGGTAGATGTGATTTGGATGATGAGGGTCAATGAACCCTTTAGGTTGTTCTACGTAGGTTCCTTCAGTTAAGATACCATTAAGGAAAGCAGATTTAACATCCATTTGATAAAGTGTGAAATGCAAATAACATGCTATTGCAAAGAGTAAGCGAACAGACTTAAGGAGGGTCACCGATGCAAAACTCTCCTCAAAATCTATTCCTTCAATCTGAGAGTAGGCATGGGAAACTAATCTAGCTTTATTCCAAATAATTATACCAGATTCATCTGTATTATTTTTAAAAAGCCAACGTGTTCCAATAACCCTTTTATTTTCTAGCCAGGGTACAAGATACCATATATCATGGATGACAAATTAAAGAGGTTCATCCTACATAGCACTTAACCACAATGGGTCATTCAGTGATTTATTAACATTCTTTGGTTCTGGGACACCCCGCCTAATAAAATATCGGGTGATCAGTCCTATACCAAATTAAAATAGGAATCCCAGTTGGATCATCCTTAGCATCACTGTCGAAAACTTTTTAAAACATACTAACCACCTAGTATTCCAAAAACTGGTGCCAAATTTTAACTTTTTGATTAAACAAAGTAGTACATGCGGAAATAAATATAAACCATTCACACAACTGAATAAAACTTAACTGAATAATTAATTATACAACTTGCCGAATAAACCATCGGCCACCAAAGTGAAGTAGTCCAATACAAATATCCAATACAGGAATAAACTAATCTGAAATTGAACTGAAAGTCTGGGCGACATGACCTAAATAAAACTGAAACTGATCCAAGATTCCTACTCTAGGAATGAATGAATGATGCGTCTAATCCAAACTCCTGCTAGCATCCACATATGCCGCAGCTCCATGTCCCTGGAATAGAATATCAATCCTAGCGTCCCTGTGGATGGACACCTAAAAGGTTTTGAAAATAGTTTTATAGCAAGGGTTAGAACCCAAAACATTTTAAAAATATTTAGCAAGTGAATTAACTGCATGCATGAATTGGCTTCATATTTACGTTAGTGTCGCACTCCTTTGTGAACATTCTCACCCCTCCACTATTGTGCACACCTACCGGTTACCTTAACCCCACCTAGTTGTACTACCTCGTCCAACTAGTCCTGGTATAACCTTCCCTTGCCATACTACTCTAACCCGAGTATGATGATTCTTGAATTATAAGTTATCTCACAATTAACTTAATTAATTCCTCTTAAATAGTATCATATAACCGTGTCACAAGTTATATAAAGTAAATACATCACACATTGTATTATTACCCGTATATAATATTTACTACCATTATATACGTACCTTTATTATAACATCCACACATATAACATACGTATATCCATCCCTTCGAGTATACCCTCGCCGGATGATTCCCTCTAAAATGCTATCTCACTAGGTGTGCTCACAAAACCTAGTTCCCCAAGTTGGAATCACTCACCAACTTGACCCAAAATATAAACGTAGTGGAGGCGGTCATATTACTTCCCTGAAAGTGAGATAAATCCCTCACCCATATACCGGACGCTATGACCTGGGGATATACTCGCCCTACTCCTCAAGTTAGGGGATTCACCCACATCGCGCAACCTCCCTTGATAACACTAGAGTATATAAATTGAATAAATATCTAGTTACTGATATTTAATATCACACACAATATATACACGTATATATATACTATCACTACACCATAGATAGATAATATAAACCCCGGATTTACCGTGTACTCAAAATCTCGTACACTAGCCTGTAATTTCCTGAGTCTGTGGCCCGACTCAATATAATTAATTTTCTCACTTAATAATTTATCATCTTCCCGAGTCTATGGTCCGACTCTAATATAATTAATTCACACCTCAATTAATATAATATTTTTCCCGAGTCTATGGTCCGACTCTAATTAAATTAATTAACACACCCAATAATTAAATACCTCCCCGAGTCTATCGTCCGACTCTAATTAAATTAATTAACACACATATTAATTTAATACGTCCCCGAGTCTATCGTCTGACTCTAATTAGATTAATTAACACACTTATTAATTTAATACCTACCCGAGTCTACAATTTGACTCTAATTAAATTAATTATCACACCTATTAATTTAATACCTACCCGAGTCTACAATCCGACTCTAATTAAATTAATTATCACACCTATTAATTTAATACCAACCCGAGTCTACAATCCGACTCTAATTAAATTAATTATCACACCTATTAATTTAATACCTACCTGAGTCTACAATCCGACTCTAATTAAAATAATTAACACCTCAATTAATTTGATTACTTGGCATCGCCCAACCATCCTACCCGGACTCGCTCACTTGGCCCATAACTTAATATTTCCCGAGTCTATGTTCCGACTCTAAATTAATTACTCTCTCAATAATTAATTTAATACTTTTCCGAGTTTACCTTCCGACTCTACCTTCGTTAATTAACACATCCATTAATTTAATAACTTGGTGTCACTCAACCATTATCCCCGGACTCGCTCACTTTTTCCATACCTTAATATTTCCCGAGTCTATATTCCGACTCCAAATTAATTACTCTCTCTCAATAATTAATTTAAATATTTTGGTGTCACCTAAACAATATACCCGGACTCACTTACTTGGTCCATCTTACATCTCCTAATATCATACCCACATATTAGCCCACAATGTGTCACACATTTATCTTCATAAATTTCCCAATTATATTTACCTATAATTACCAACATACCCGGACTTGATCACTTGGCCCGAAATTAAATATTTCCCGAGTCTATATTTCGACTCTAAATTAATTAGTTTATCTCCTAACTTAATTCTTTACCTTGGGGTCGCTTGACCAATATACTCGGATTCACTCACTTGATCCGTATCTCACTATTTTGGATTAAAATTTCTCAAATCCATCCATTAAGTGCCCCACAAAAATTCATCCTAGTCCGAATTACCTTCTCCCATAATTTCTAGGAATATTTGTTTCGTAATTATTGATCACTTACTAATGTATGAAACTTAACTTTCAACTAAATTCCCCTTTATATAACAAACTGGCCGAACTGCCCAGATTTCGCCATCATCGATCGATCGAGCTCCCTGGGTCGATCGATCGATCGTTCCAGTATTCGTCCACTCCAGCCACTGTCAGCCATGGACGAAACTTAAAGCTTTGATTTTCAATTTAAGACCTTACCCAAACACAAATAACATATACTCCATATGAGATAAGGGTCTAAACATCCCACATACCATAATTAATCATCAATATCCATAAATTCCAAGTTTTTCCCGATTTGGGTATTATCCGGGTTTCAAATCCCCAATACGAATTTCATTCATATTATCAGCAATTTACCATTTATTCTCACTGGTTTTAACGTACGATTCATTCCTCTACATTCTAGAATCATAAACAAAATAAATTTCACCCTTAATCCCATTAAGGTATATTAATTTCCAAAAACCCAATTTTAATTTTGGTTACACACTCAAAACGAATTTTGATTTACACATCACTATGATATGAATTGATTATCATCAATTTAGAAATCACAATAGTTAACCACTTTCCTGGAATTGTTCGTAGTGTCTGATCCGTTGGTGTAGTCTTTTAATTTGTCTCCAACATCCCCAATTTGGCTCTTGATTTTCTTTCCCCCAATTTCTCTCTCAAGCCCTAGGCTTAGAGTTGAGTTGAATGCCGTTCCCTAATCTCTCAATTAGGTTAAAAACATCCAAATCCCGTTTTTGGCCATGTGGGTCTAATTAAAAAGGCCCAACTCACCCCGTTTGGGCCCGGCTGTGCCCAAAAATATCCCGAGGCCCAATTACCACCCCGGGTACTCTTTTCTGACTATCTCGATCCATCTGGACGCAACCGCGCACTCAGAATTGCCATCCGAAATACTTTTTGAAATTTTCAAATTTCGACCTCAAAATGTGACACACGAGGTTTTGAACCATTAAACTTAAAAGTCGCCAATTATAAATAATTCGGCTCACTCAAATAAATTTTCCAACTCATGAATTTAATTTTCCCCCATTTAAATATTTTTATAACTCCCAAAAATAATTAAATTTTAAATCCTCAAAATTACGGGGTGTAAATAAAGTATGCATAATGAGCAAGAGTACGTAGTAAGGATCTTGTACGAACTGGCTCAATAGGGTTACAACTACACTATCGAAAGGATGATCTTTTGAAACCCAGTTAGGCACTTCAGGGGTCTCAGTTGGTAAAGAATCATCATCTCTGGAGAATCATAAGTTAAAGTGTTTTCTAATTCATCCACTACAGTTGTTCCTTTGATCTTACTCTCTACATTAATGTCACTTACAACCACATTAATGGATTCCATTAAGGTTTAGTACGAAGATTACAGACACGGTAGGCTCTAATATTTGGAGAATAACCTACTAAAATAGCTTTGTCTCCCATGGTTTCGAATTTAGACAAATGTTCGCTATCCTTGCATACATAACAGGTACTACCAAAGGTTCTAAAGTATTTTAGGTTTGGTTTATTCTTATACCAAAGTTCATAGGATGTTTGTTTAGTGTTTTTCCATAGGTATACTCCATTGATTATATGACAAGGTGTACGAATGGATTCTACCCAGAAATATTTAGGTAAGTTCTTCTCATGAATCATAACGCGGACCATTTCTTAAAGAGTGCAATTTTTATGCTCAACAATTCCATTTTGTTGAGGTGTCTTAGGGGCACTAAATCCATGTTTGTAACCATTATAGTCATAGTATTTGATGACGCTTGATCTATAAATTCACCTCCTCTATCACTACCAATTCTATTTACTGGGAGTCCTTTTCAGTTTTAAAAAGGCAACCCAGGTAAATCAAGTGAAATCATCAACCATAACTAGAATATAACTCTTGCTACAAAGACTAACAATACGAGAAGGACCCATTAGGTCCATATGGATGATTTCTAAAGGTTTAGTTGATAGAACTTCTTTAACTTTCTTGTGGGGAGCCATAATAATATTTTCTTCTTAACAAAGAAGACATATGACGTTTAAAATTGGTTTAATTTTACGAAAACCTCTAATTATCTTTTGAGAACACAATTTACTAAGGCTGTCGTAATTAATGTGACCCAACCTATTATGAGATATCTCATTGTCATCCATTCTGGTAATGTTCCAAACCTCTATACTTGGATTGACTTGTAATAATGAAATCACCATTTTCATTTAAAATTTTGCAATTGTTCTTTGAAAAGGTGACAGTATGATTGGTGTCACAAAATAGAAATATACTCAGTAAATTTTCTTTAAGACCCTTTACCAAAAGAACATCCTCAATATTAGGTAATCCTTCTTCATGGAGTGTTCCTTTATCAATGATTTGGGCTGATACACCATCTTCAAACAAGACTTTACCTCCGAAGAAGTTAGTTTTATTTGAAATTTAGTATCATCCTGGTCATATGTTTAAAACATTCAGAGTCTAAATACCATCAAGAAGTTCTGTGTTCAGCTTTGAAAGCACTGATCACAATATTGCATTTCATCTTGGGTAATAGCTCATCTTTTCTAACTCAAATTTCTCTAGTTTTCAATTTGCACTTATTAGCTTGTATTTGATAAAACTAGCGAGCTCGAGTCTTTTCTCTAAAGCATTTTTGACATTTTTGCGCAGGTTTTTGAGGATGATAAAAGGTTTGAGCATTTGGTTTAGAAAAAAAATTAGGATTACTTCTTGTTGATGATGTATTAGTATTTGATCTTTTCTTCCTATTACGATAGTTAGAATTTTTGTCCAGTGGTCTAGGTAGGACATAATTATTTCGGCTTCTCCTAGTATAGTTGAAGTTATGGTAAACAGGTGAGTGATAGATTTGTTTATATAGACGTTTAGAAAAACACCCATCAATAGAATGCCCAAAGACATCACAGTATGAGCAATAAAGATGGCTCGTAGAGGGTTTAGCTTTAGAAAAGTTATTAGACAAAGGTTTGTCTAAAAATTGAACTCTAGTCGTATTCTTAGAAGGTATAGGTTGAAAAGATGAATCACTTTTCCTAATAGGAGGGCAGATGTATTTCTCTTTATGTTCAACATTAAGCTTAGAGATACTGGCCTCACCAATGTCTATATTTTGTTGTTTCAAATCAAAGTCATTTTTCAAGGCATGAAAATCTGGACAGGTTTCAATAGGTCTTTTGTCACCGGACACAAACTTGATAGTTTCAAGATTTTTCATTTGTTTGTTCGTACTGGGGCAAAATCCTATTCCAGTTCTATCATTAGAATTGGTTTTACTTTTAGCAACAAAATCTTCAAAATAGTTTGAGTTATTTTCAAAATTTGCAAATGTTTTAAGGATTGTTGATGTCTTTTCTTTAGTTTATTCCAATTCTAACAACGTCCCTTTATATTTCTTTTATATAATTTCATTTGAGTCAGACAGGTCCTTGATTTTTTGAGCAAAAACCTTAGTATCATTCTCATGATCCAGACATTGAGAGGTGTACTCTTCAGCATTCTGTTTGATCATTTAACCTAGAGCTTCTATTTTCTGGGTAAGGTCCTTGACCACTTTTTCAAGTTTAGTACTTTTCTTGAGGGTTTTAGTGTATAGAATGTGAATATCTGGGATGCCTCATTCTCAGAGTCACTAAGTGTACAGTGTGCAGTGTCCCCCTAGCGATTCATTTTTAAGACTCACACACACATTTTCCAACATCAATAGAACGTTCCCTTTGACTCACATACGCGACATTAGAAGTACTAGTAGTATTCTCCAGTAACAAAGCAGATAAACCATTAGAAACAATATCATTCAACGTAGAATGGCTAGAAATACTACTATCAGGTTTAGTACTAGTCATAGGATCATCAGTATAAATGATTTTGGCAAAGAATGACACACAGGGGTCAAAAGAATTAGATGAATCAGGCACATCAGTTTTTGATTCACTTGAGTCATCCCAAGTCTTGCATAAATTAGCCCTAGTGTTCTTGTTTTTATTCAAATTGACTCTATAGTCACTCGATATGTGTCCTAACTTCCCACATATGTAGCATTCAGTGTTCTTAAGGTCTCTATTGGGTTTGTTGTGATACTCAGTCTAGTGTTTGTCAAGTTTTTTCTTATTAGGCCTATTATTAGAGTGGTTTAAATAGGTAAGTTTGCCTTGTTTATTTGTAATTTTATTTCTAAATTTCATAATTTTCTTGAATTGTTTAGACATTAAAGCATGATGATTATCCAAACTCTCTAAATTACAGTCCTCATCAGAATCTAAGTTAATTTCAGGCAAATGACATTCAGGTTTAGTCAACTTAGAGGTAAAGAAATGATTAGAGGTTGACTGTTTCTTACGGGTTTATATCAATTGCTCCTTAAACTCTAATTACATTTCCACAGTTCTTAGCTTGCTACTGAGGAGTACAGGGGTAAGGTTTTGATCATCCATCTCCTCAATTTCATAGCGCTTATTGTCAAATTTTTGTGGAAGTGACCTTAGAATTTTAGAGACAATTTCCTTCCTATCATAAGTTATACCATTATCATGCAGTTTTGTCACAATATATGTCAACCGAATGTAGAAGTCATCAAATGATTCGTCTAAGTCATAACTAGAGTGTTGTACTGCTGGATTAACATTTGGGTTTTAACAGCTTTAACACGTGTGTCTCCTTTATGTGCAGTCATAAGAGTATCCCAAGCTTCCTTAGAAGTTGTGCAGGAAGAGATACTATTAAATTCGTGTTCATTTATGGTCATGAATATGGCATTTTTGCCTTTGTTATTACTAAGGGAGGCCTGTTTCTCATCTTTAGTGTATTCACTTAGCAGTTTCCTAATCCTCTTAGTACTTCCATCTATTGCTCATTTAGTAGGAAAAGTGTAATCATTTTCCATATCATCCCAGGCATCATCTCCCAACGTACCTTGAATGAAACCTACCATCCTCACTTTCTAGTAAGGGAGGTTGGTTCCATCAAAGAGAGGGAGCCTGGACAGGTTACCTATTCTCTCAATTTTCTCGTCCATAGTTTGTTTTGAGAAAACAATTTCAGAAACTCAAGATCTAAAAGAATTTGTAAAACCAAAACTCTGATACCAATTGAAAAACCTACCACTTAAGTCGTTTAATGAAAGATTAAACAATTTAAATGGCTCCGAACAGTTTTTTGAAGAAACTCTTTAATCAAAACAAACAGCTAACATAAGATGTGTATAAAAGATTGTATGAACGAGTTATTTAAGGTATAGGTGTACCAGTTATGAAAAACAAAACTTATATAGGTTCTAAATAAGCACAACCTTCAGAAGGTGATGAGAGGAAGAGTAAGCATACAAGAACACAAGATTTTGGCGTGGTAAAACCCCACCTAATTGGGGAAACATCCACGGAGGTCTCTACTCCTCAAAAGCAAAATCCACTAAAATAGAGTTAACAAATTACAAACTATATAACAAACCAAACACACAAACACACCTAAACTAAGTCTAGAATTTTTACCAACTCCTTTGGATTATTCTGACTCCTCTGAAGGTTTTGATGTTGAGGTTATTCTCCTAGATTTGTAACTGCTTCTCCTTTTAGCTTTACATCGACTCTAAAGTTAAAAATCTCTCTACCGACACTTCTTTAGTGTTGTAGTGTGACAAGTGTAAGTGGTGAAGTGCCTAATCACATGCATGCAACCCACACACACTTACACAGACAATATGCCTTATCAAATTATAGATATTGTTCTAAGATGCAGTAAGGATTTCTGAATCACAGTTTGGTTGAAAATCTCAAATTACTGATATTTATTTTTATCCACCGATCAAGAGGGAATCTTGCCATTAAAAAGTGCCAAGATCCTAAACACTTCCTTTTTATTTGATATACACAGTTATTTCATAAATTGTGAAATATTCACGAAAGTGTAAATCCCCAATCAAGATCTTAACTTGATCTATGTGTGTGTTTTCTCATAAACTGTAAACAGAAATGGATTTGTTGGTTCTGGTTTCGAAAACAATATATAAGAGTAAAAACAACCAACAAATGAAGATTTCTTTAAAAAAGAAATCAAATTAAGCAAGTTTTACATGATATGTATCACACAATTTCACATCTCAACTTTCTATGAAAAGAAAAATAAAATCTAAACTTCGTGACTTGGTTGGATAAGAGATTAAAGAGTAGAGAGGATGGATCTTCATAAATACGAACTCACTCAAACTCATAAAGGATTTTCTGAAGACAAATTGACGGAGTTTGATTTAGGGTTTTCTTTATCTCTCTCTTTTTTTTTTTCCTCAATTCTCAGATGAGCCAAAGACTTAAAATGTTCGTAACTTGGTCTCTATTTATACTACTCAAGAAGGATATGGAAGGGTTGAACGAAATCTACGGTGGAGATTACTTCAATTTAAACACAAAGTAAATCTTATGGCTGAGGATGGACCGTTTTTAATCATGCTCTGATTGGTTCTCTCAACTATCACAAGGATTGTTATGAAGACATGCAAGCCACAATATTAAGTCTTAAGGTTGTTAGAGGTAACAAACACAAATCCAATCTCTCATTGGCCAACACGTGTAAGGCACCGATCAACCCTCAAACGCGTGTTTATAAGTTTTAAAAAATCTCATTTTCCACAACAAAAGTCTCTACCGCTTTCGGATCCTACCCAAGCAAGGTTTTCGGAAAAATAGGAAATTATAAATCAGCCCACAACATTTTTAAAACCAATTTTTAAATGTTTAGAAATGTTTTTATTGATTCCTAAAAATTATTTAACATATCCCAAAAATTATTAAAAAATCATTTTTATAGGAATTAACAACGCCCCCCCCCCCCACCTAAAAATATAGTGAATGCAACAAATGAATGCAATCCTAAGTGCAGTGTTGGTATTCTACCTTTAAGACTGTTAGAGAAATTGATATGTAGTGTCTGAGGTTCTTTGAAAGATTAGGACATGACTCTATTTTTTCACTATTTTCAAACTAGACAAGCTCGTATATAATGTAGACTCAAGTGAGTAAAAGATATAGGATGCTTCAAATGTTTATTGATAGCTAAAAAGGACCCCCTTCGGGAGTGAGGTCATGGCCTCCTTAAATAGTGACATTTAGGTTTAGGGGTGTCGATCGACATTTCCCCTGGACTTCCTATCGGCACAATGCTTGCCTTTTTGGGCAGGGAAAGTATACCATGCCTATAGGTAGGGGTCATAGGTGCCTATAGGCAGTCCGAAACAAACTTTTTAAAAAAAGAATGCATAAAATGAGAACCATAAGTTTTAATCGTGTACGGACATGACTGTTGGAAAGGGAATTTAGAGCCCTTTAAGAATCCATTGAGCCATCCTTTGGTTCGGGAGTTAATCGAAATCAAAGAGGGCTCTGGAGCGCCCGTTGGTATATAGACGGGGGTTTTCATAGTAAAACGAGTCGTTCGTGCAAATTGTGGGGCCGATTAACGAATGATATAGACCATTGGAAAGGGAATTTAGAGCCTTTCGAGATTTCATTATTTTCTCAGTGAGTTAACCAAGGTCAAATGGGGCCTATAAGCACCTAGTGGCCTTTTGGAGTAAAACGAGTCATTCGTACGAACCATGATGCCTATTTGTGCTTGGTACAGACCATTATAAAGGAGATTCAAAGCCCTTAAAGGTTTCATTGAACTTTTGTCAGGTAAGAGAGTTAATCGAAGTTAAATAGGGCCCATGAGCGTTTTGTGGCCTTCAAACAATACTTGGAGTAAAAAGGATCATTTGTGAAAACCATATGGCTGATTCATGCACGTTACGGACTGTTCGAAAGGGGATTCAGAAACCTTCAAGGTTTTATTAAGCTTCACTCAGATCGAATAATTGAGTAAAGTTAAACGAGGATTAGAAGTGCTCGGTGCCCTCCAGATTAGTACTTGGGGTATGACTTAGGATTTACGAAGGGAGGAGGAATGTTAGGGTCCTGAGAATGTATTTAGGGGGTACCTAGATGGGGTGTTTGTATATCCCCTTGATGAGATAGCTTGGAATAAGAAAAGGTCATCAAAAGATATACACCTCATCGATATTGGAGAAATCGATTCAGAGGGCCGAGTTAGATTATGTGGAACTAAAGATCAGAGGGTCGAGATTGATTCTACAGACTTAAATATTGAGATGACCAATTTAGAGGGTCGAGGTCAATTATGTGGACTTAAATATTGATATGACCAATTTAGCGAGTTGAGGTCGATTCTACGAACCTAAAGAGTGAGGTGACCAATTTTGTGAGTCGAGGTCAATTATGTGGACCAAAATAGTGAGATGACCAATTCAACAAGTCAAGGTCAATTCTAAATACCTAAGAGTGAGGTGACCAATTCAGCGAGTCAAGGTTAATTCTAAGAACATGAAGGTTAGCATGGCCAATTCAGATGGTCAAGATTGAATCTGATGATCTAAAGAATGAGATGACTAATTATGCGAGTCGAGGTCAATTCTGAGGGTCGAGGTCGATTCTGTGGACCGAAATATTGAAGTGATCAGTTCATAGGGTCGAGGTCGATTCTAAGGACCTAAAGAGTGATATGACCGATTAAGCATGTCAAGGTCGATTATGCGGACCTAAAGAGTGAAATAATCGATTCAGAGGGTCAAGGTCAATTTATGGACCTAAGGAGTGAAATGACTGATTCAGAGGATCTAGGTCAATTCTGCATACATAAAGAGTGAAATGATCGAATCAGAAGGTCAAGGTCGACTATGTGGACCTAAAGATTGAAGTTATTGATTCAGAGAGTCAAGGCCAATTCAGAAGACCTAAAGGGTGAGATGACCAATTGTGTAAGTCGAGATTGATTCTGAGGACATAAGAGTGAGATGACCAATTCAGTGCGTCAAGGTTTATTATGAGGAATTAAGGTTAAATGACCAATTTAGTGGGTTAAGGAGTGAGATGACATATTCCGTAGGTCAAGGTCGACTCTGATGACCTAAAGAGTGAGATGACCAATTCTGTAGGTCGAGGTTGATTTTTGCGGCCCTAAAGATTAAAGTGACCAATTCAGTGGGTAGAGACGATTTTAGGGACCTAAAGATTGAGATGACCAATTCAAAGGTCCAAGGTAAATTCTGCGGACCTAAGGATGTTGATTACGGGGAATTTGTTGAATTATGGCTCCACTAGGGAAAACGTAGAGTACTTTGATGTAGGTGCACTTTGATTTTTGGTTTTGTTGGGGAGTATGTTGATGATGAGAGTGAATGTCAATGAACCTACTAGGGATTTACAAGGTCCTGTAACCTATTTGGTGCTCCAAATTGAGATTTTCTTGGAGAGATGATGTTCTTGACTTTGCATGGATTTTCTGGGAATTTTATGAATTTTTCGGATAGTTTTATGATTTTTTTGGCATTTTTGTGATGATTTTTTTTCGGGGGGCGATAGGTAGCTCTGGGGAGGTGCCTATCAGCATAGGGAAGGGACTCCTGTGATTCTCGGAGAAGGGGAAAAGTCATTGCGGTAGGCGAATTACTCTTACTAGGGATATAAGTGATATTCTACCTTTAGCGTTCATCTTTGGGGGACACAGGGATTACCGATATGCATGAGCAGATAAGGAGGTTGCTAGAGAATGAGTTTGGGTACGTCTGGTACCTTGGATAGAGAGTGTTGTGGAAGATAAGGTGACATCCATTTTGGTTCTTTCCTTTTGGAATTTTCTCACAGATATGTCGTTATGACCGGAGGAGCTTGGCATTGACCATGTTGTATGCTTGATTTAGCGGCTTCGTACTTGAAAAGAGACTCAAAAGGAAAAAATTGATGCATCTTTTATTTGATTATCTTGATTTATTGGTTTAATCTACATGCACTTTAACTTGCTACTGAGGTTTTTTCCTGAAAAAGAGTAGGAAAATGTGTTTTTTGGAATTTTGGAATATGCTTTTGGTTGGAAATTTTAAATGTG
This sequence comes from Sambucus nigra, assembly GCA_949130495.1. Taxonomy (NCBI): domain Eukaryota; kingdom Viridiplantae; phylum Streptophyta; class Magnoliopsida; order Dipsacales; family Adoxaceae; genus Sambucus; species Sambucus nigra. The sequence goes on from OX422207.1 coordinate 829,158,144, forward strand.
TTCTGGGAATTTTTGAATCGAAGGAGGACTTGGAGGCTTGGTTGAAGAGAATTTCCTTTAAAGTGACTTATTTTGAAAAGAAAAGGACTATGAGAAAAAATGAGGGTTTCCCAAAATAGGTGTGATCGACTTATACCTGGCCTACTTGTCGGCATAAGGGTCAAGTCCAAATCACTTATTTAGCTTTGATTGCACTTTCTACGTACTTTGGGTACTTTGGAAGCAGGGAAATGGTTGGCATGTTGAATGGTTTATTTTTTGGTATTAAAAGGGCGGCTTTGGAAGTGTTTTCATCATCACATTCCATTTTCTCTTCTTTGTAGCTTTCTTCTTCTCTTCTCTGTAAATGGCTCTTCTAGTGTCCAAGGACTTTTCCTCCTACATCGAAGGTTTAGAGGTAAAGTGCATCTAAAACATCAACTATGAAGACTTTTGTATGGGTCAGGTCTCTTTGTGGCGTAATCGTCCTATAAACTAGAACCTTTTGGAAGCAATGGTACAGTTCTAGTACCCTGATGACTATATTTTTCGATTTTTCTTAGAAAATGTGTGTCCTACCATCGTGTTCTCTCTAATTCTAAGTTTCAACCCTAGTATAGCGATAGCTTTGATGGATTTATCTCATTCTCTTTGGGTGTCTTTGGAAGAATTTCTTCACATTTCCCTTTCAGATGCTTGATTGCGTATTCATGGAGGAAACATCATCCTCCCAAAAGTCATGAATTTAGTGTGCCATAGGGATTTTAATAAAAAAATGCTTTGTCGGAGAAATATACCTCGATTTAACTGCTAAGTTTTTATTAGTCACGACGATTTGATGGTTGACTCTTAAGTGGTCACGATAGCATTGTGGTTGTCCTACCACTATAGTCCAACTGTGGTGGTATTAGCGAAGATTCTAAAGGGCTTAGATACCTAAAAGTAAAGTTAGTTTGGATTTATACATGGGATCCCTGTCATGCTTTTCATGTGACTTTCTTAGAGACTGCACCTGGCGATCCCTTCTGAATATCCTTTGCTGGATGTTCCCAATTTCTTTTTAAGGCCTTTACAGCTTCGTCCTTTCAATGGAGAAATAATTTAATTATCTTATGAAGCATGGCTCCCGATGCTTTCACTGGTCTGTGCCATGTTGGGGGACTTACAACCCTTTTTGTTGTTGGGGGAATACCAGTATGTGCAGTTGGTTGCTCTTCACCAGAATTCCTTTTACTTTCCCTGGCAGCTTCTACGCCAAGTAGAATGGGAGAAGATTTTTCCTCCTCGTATAACCAACTACTTTCCAATGGAGGACTTGACAGAGTCCTTGAGGATGATAATAGGGACTCTATGACAACTCCACCAACCATCTACCCATGCATCATAATCTATTGGAGAGGCTGGGTTTGTATTTAGGGATTACTTGAAGTGGTTATGAAATGAGTGGTTGAGAAGATTTTAGAGGAAAAGACTGGGCAAAGATGGCTGGTCATATTTGACAACTTAGAAGAAAGTGTTATGGTTTTGACAAATCTCAGTAAGGCCTACCATCATATCGAGCATATCCAGAGCAATAATCAGGAGTGGGATACCTGGAGGCCTCCAGGGATAGGTAAAGATGATGAGGCGAGACCATATAGTACCTGAGGAAAAGGATTTAAAAATTCGATTTTGTCTTTATAGGGAATTTCTGTTTTGGGCAGGTGTTCAGTGTGTTTTTGGATTTTTTGTGATACTTGTTTAGTGGTAGGGAATGATAGGTTATATGATGGTTAGGAAGGGAGCGGTTTGTTTGACTCCCATCGTTACTTCATTTAATATCCATATTCCTGATCTATAAAAAAAGTGATTTTGACATATTTTGTTGTGTCTTTTGATGAATTTTGTATTGGAACTATCTATACCAATCACTAAGCCGTACATAATCCTTTTGTTCATTTTAAATGATGAGAATGATCATTATTATAATGGGAAGAAAAGAATAACATTTTGTCAGAAAGAAAGGATCATGCCCATGTATGATGGGCTGCCTACGTACCTTTGGGGATTTTGAAAATTTGTGAGCTTCATATAAAAGGGGTGATTTGAGAGGATCAGGTCCTATATAGTTCTGAGTTGGGGGAGATAAGGAGAGATTTTTTTATTTTTTTAGACCTGAAGGGGGATAAGAACATTTGTAGTGCGACGAGAGTTAAAATTAAGGGTAGAATTTTTTGAGATGGTACAGGTTGACTAGACGTGCCATTTCTTCTCCTTCGAGATCAGTGACCATAGAAGTGCCACCTAACAGGATTTTCTTCACAATGTAGGGGTCACTCCAATTAGCTTTACAGTTTCCTCTCGGATCCCAGATGGGTTTTATAATCTCTTTGAGGTTAAAATCTCCTTATTAGACATCGCAGTCCTTGACTTTCCTTTTAAATGATCACGCGATCCGATGATGGTATCCTTGTATGCATTAAATATATTTTAACCTCCTTTTATCTAGGAGCATGAGCTCATCATAGTGACTTTGATGCTATTCTTCCTCACTGACTTTGCTTTTGAGCATAACTCACAAAGAGGCCACTTTTAGTTTAACGGGGAGAACCTCCTCCACACCATATACCAGTTAATAGGGGTAGCCCCAGTGGGTGTTCTGATGGAGGTATAGTATCCCTAAAGGGAATATAGTATCCGATCGGTCCAGTCTCTATTTCTTTCAGTCATCTTGCTAACGATGGTTTTAAGGCTCTTGTTCGCAGCTTTGACAGTGCCATTAGTTCGGGGTCAGTAGGGAGAAGACTCATGCCTCTGAATTCTATACTAGTCAACTAGCTCGATGACCTCAGCCTTGAAGTGGAGTCCATTATCTGATACCAACTCATGGGGAACTTCATAGTTTCAACTGATACTGTTTTTGGACACTTTCTTTACATTCAGTACCACGTATGACTCGACTTCTACTTATTTCCTGATATAGTCAATGGCGACCAGGATGAATTCGTACCCATTTGAAGCTTTATGAGTGACCCTCCCTTTGATACTATGCCCCAAGTAGAGAAGGACTAGGGAGAGTTAATGTTATATAATTCTAAAGGAGGCATGTTTTGAAGGTTAGAAAACTGTTGGCATTTGCATCAACTTCGAACATAGGCAATGCAGTCTTGGACCATTGTGGTCCAGTAGTACCCGTAATGGATTATTTTCTTGGTAAGCATGCGACCGTTCATGTGGGACCCCCATTCCTTGCTATGGATTTTTTTTCATTATTTCTTCAATTCCAAACCCTGTTATACTATAAAAATGGGTTCTATCAAATTTTTTCTTGAAAAGCGCTTTGTCGCATATAATTGTTGGGTAGCCAATATGCGAAGGGTCGCATTAACTTTCTTGTCTGCATCTCGAGAATACCTACCATGTTTGATAAGGTGCAAGTGTGGTAGTACCATAATCCTTCCACATGCGAATATGCTTTTGTGGCGACCTCTATGTGGTAATAGTGGGTGTGTGTAGTTAGTTTTTGAACCAGAAAGGGAGCCATTATTATTCCCTGACTCATGTCGACCATAGAGGATAAGGTTGCTAGTGAGTCGGCTAGACTATTCTTTTAGCGAGGAAGGTAATGAAAGGTGACATATTAGAATTGTGAGGCAAGCTCTTCTAGATGGGCATGGAAGGGTAGGAGCCTCTCGTCTTTGACTTTCCATTTCCTGGGAATTTATTCGACAATGAGGATAGAGTCCCTATAGATGTCCACATGTTTGATTCATTTCTCGAGGGCAATTGTGATCCTTATAATGCACGCCTCATATTCTGTCATGTTATTAGTGTAAGGGAATTCTAGATTGATAGAAATGGTTGTGTGTCAATCATTAGGAGCAATCAGGAGTATCCCAATAGCATACCCTATCTTATTAGCAGCTCTGTCGAATAACATTTGCCACGTTAGATCCCCCTAAGAGGCACAAAGGATGTTTTCGTCTAGAAACTCGGAGATCGGTTCCTTCCATGGGATGGTTAGAAAGATAATGGGAGATGGCCATCCCCTTAATAGTTTTATGCGTGACGTACACAATATTAAACTTGACTAGTAACATTAGCCAATGGGCCATTCGACTGGACATGCAGGTTTCTCTAGCAGGTATTTATAAGAACCATTCGAGATACTACTCTGATAGGGAATGCAAGCATGTAGTGTCGTAGTTTCTGCGTGACCCAGACCAGGTCGACACATGCCTTCTCTAAGGCAGTGTAGTTAACTTAGTACCCAACTATCTCTCTACTAGCATAGTGATCTCTCTCTCCTTATAATATTCCTTAATGTATTATACCAGCAAAGCACCTGTTGTAGTATCAATGACAGTCAAGTCAGGAAGAGGGGGAGACCTGGTTGTGTAGGCATGAGAATCGGGGATTAGGCGAGGTATTATTTGATCTGATTAAAGGCTTCTTAACATGTCTAATGAACCGACTAATGTATTATATTTTACTCAATAATCCTCGTACTTCCTTCTTTATTCAGGGTGGTGGAATTTTGAGTATGTCTCTTTTCTTGGCAGTGTTTCATTCGATGCCTTTCTCACTGATCATGAATCCAATGAGTTTTCCTTTGGTGATGTTGAAGACATATTTCTGTGGGTTGAGCCACATATGGTACTATCACAGTCGCTCGAAGACTTTTCTCAGGGATGGAATGCGACTATCTTGTGTCTTGGACTTGATGATCTTCTCATTGACATAGACCTTAACTTCTTTGTGGATGAGGTCATGTATGATAGTTGTAACGGCCCTTTGGTAGGAAGCCCCAATATTTTTTAGCCCAAACGACAGAACTGTGTAATAGAAGGCTCCTCATGGGGTGATGAAAGCAGTATTTTCCTGATGGTCAGGATGCATTTTAATCTGATTATGACCAGTAAAATCGTAGACAAATGATTTGAGAGTGTGGTTATCCGTGTTGTCTACGATCATATCGATATTGGTCATAGGGTAATCATCATTCGAGGATGATTTGTTCATATCTCATTAGTCGACGCACATGAAAACTTTCCCTCTTAGTTTTAGCATGGGGACGATGTTTGCAAGTGATATAGGATATTTGACTATGAGAATGAATCTTATGTTCAACTATTTCACCACTTCTTCTTTGACCTTGAGGTATTCTGTTCGGAGCTTCCTCAATTTTTATTTGACGGGTTTGCCCTCTGGGAATATAGGGATCTCGTGTTGAGCTATCTCTGGATTAATGTCGGGCATGTTATCATAGGAACAAGCAAAAACATCCACGAACTCTTTTAAAAGCTCTTCAAATTGATCCTGCTCCTATCCTAATCTCGCGCAGATGGCTATTAGAATTGAGATTAATAACAACAATCTGATCATCATTAGTTTTAATAAAATTATCTTGTTTGTTATTTTCTTTATTCAGATCAGTTAAGAATTGTTCATTTATTAAATCGTCATCATTAAAAGTTTGATTAGAATCAATACAATTAAGGTAAGGCACAAAAAGATACTCAAAATCCACATTTATTTCATTTTTAGGAAATACAACATTGAGAACCTAATCAAAAGAGGCCTTATTTACAATGATATCAGGAACAAGACAAATAGTAACAAGTTCAGGGGTCTCTTGAAGAGAATGGATAGTAGGGTTCAGATTTTCTTGAGCAGGTTGGGCTAGAACTAGTGAAGGAAATGTGCTTTAGCAGTGGCGATATTTACGGACGGGTTAGACGAGGCGGCCTATTAGTGAATCATGCAGAGACTTAGCCCTAGTGTATACAAGTTGAATGCCTCCTCGATGTCGCTGTTCTAAGAGTTTTTAGTTCTTTCTACGACTTTGTCAATCAGAGGATCCACCTCATGCTTCCATTCCTCATTTTAGGTGTGTTATCTTGGAAGAAGATCTCCATCCCTGGCTTAATCATTTTGTCAGTGGAGTTATACCATGGTTAATAGAATTCGTAGAAGGGGAAATCCTCACCCTCTAACTCGTCATTTGAGATTTTGAAATCATCACCCCAGCCTGTGGTGATGATATCCTCCTATCAAGATTAGTCAATGCATTCAACATCCTTCATAACTTTGTCATACATGTTTTCCCAATCATTGGGGAAGTCAAGGAGTGAGGGGATTAAATTCCCCTGAAGTTTCAAGGTTGTGAGTAAGTCTAGGATGCTTCACATCTCCTCTTCCTGGCGAAACACATCTGACATGGTCTGTACAATATCATCTAAATTAATTTCTTCTATGGGAACCACCCATTCATCTGATTCTCGAACCCACTTCCAAGCTTCCATAAAGAGGTCGTTGAACATTTCATAGTCTATAATCATCTCTATGGGAAATTTTAGCCCAATCCTTGGAAGTTTATCTAGAATTATGGGTAATTCCGTGCCTCCCCCTTCTAATCGGGTGTGAACGATAATGCAAGCTCGCATGAGGAGTGACATATCTTGATCAACGAAGCTTGTGGAATGTAATATAAAGTATGAATAAACTTTGAAGGTTTTGGTTAGATTGTGAATATGTGGGTGCTTTGACAGGCATGATTTGGGTAGAATGGTCAAATTCTGTGATTCCTTCTGAAAAGATGGCATTCACCCCCGTTTCGTGTACTAGAAGAGGGTTATGAGTGGTGTTGGGTTTATGATTAGCTAGTGGACCAATGATGACCTTGTATATGATACCCTGGATCACATTTTTGAGTGGGAAACACTGGTTAGTGGTGTGTCCTATGATCTGGTGAAAGTCACAGGGAGCATCATGCCTAATGTTCTTAGTAAGGAAATTTGATAGTGGTCGGTGTTCTAATGGCTTGATGAGGTTTCAGGCCACAAAGTCTTGGTACACTTTTGATAGGGGAGCATGGAATTCAATATATTCTTTTCTATCAGGATTGGGGTGACTTTCAAGTGCCAGGGAGTGGCAGGTTGGGATATACTGTTAATTGTTAAGATTGAGGTATTAGTTGACTTATCATATTTTCGCAGCTCAAACTTCTCTGTTAATCTTTTCAGCTAAAAGTCCATTTTTTGTTTAGCAACTCCTTTCTTCAATCTCTACATAAGCCTCCGAGAGGGATCTGAAGTGTGGGTAGTATTATCCTCCCATCGATGCTCCGATAAGGGAAAAAAAGTTCTTATTCACTATACTCACTTGCTCTTCCTCCTATGGAATATTGGTTATGGTGTCAACTTTATCTCTCCACCTCCTGATGAAAACTAATTACTGATTCCCTAGGACTCTACTTAAGTAGATCTAGGTCTTTACGTGTGATCTCCAGTTACTTATTGTATTTTTATTAGGACATGAATTCCCTGGCTATATTGTCCCAACTGTGGATTCTGGATTTATCAAGGGACATGAACCACCCGAGAGAACCTTATTTCAAGGTTTTTTGAAACATCAAGGCTATTATCTCTTCTGAATTCTCGAGTAGGGTCATATCCTGGTGATAGATGCATAGATGCACAATCGAGGGCCTACCGCCTCCGAATTTCTTAATGTCTGGCATCTTGAATTGCTCTGGTAGTCTAGATTTAGGATAAGGAGACAATTGAGTGTTGACTATGTAATTCGGTGAGATATTAACTTAGTCGAATTTCTTTAACAATATCTTGAGGTTTTCCTTGACCTTGTTCAGTTCTTATTCCTTAGAATCCACAAGCACCGACGGATTAACCAGTGGCTAGGTAAGATTCAGAATCAATAGTTAAGCTGGTGGTGGACCATTTATAGGCGGGGCATGTTGATACACTTCTAGGAGCCAAACTTGTTTAGGGGAAGGTGGACCTATGGCACGTGTAAAGAGAATTTTGGGTACATGAACCTCAACCCGATTCCGTTACATCTCTTGGACATCAACCTGAATCTTGGCATTGAGCTGAGGTAGGATGGTCATTAATTCTAGTTGAATATTTAGAGTTTAGCCCACATTCTCCATGAATAACTTGCGGAGGCATATCTCAAACTCGGTTGAAATATCAAAGGAAACAGTATAGCTTCAGGGTGGTTCGATGGAAAACCAAAGCCAATAGGGGGCTCAACCAAAATCTATGTATGCGATCAACCTGAGAGGGAAAATGATTTTGGTTTATTTTTTAAGGAAAAAGGAATGCTTTTGATATTTTCTTTTGAAAAATGGGGAGATATGTTTTTGGCATTTTTTGTAAAGTGGGAGAAGGAAAAAATCTCAGCATAATTATTATTATTATTAGGTTCCACTTGTATTATGTTTGCATAAATGCATGAAAAATACCGGACATGACTCGAGCCTGGGAAAAGATAGGGTTTAAGATTCAAGACATGATTTGACTTTTTTCCATGATCACGAACAAATTCCTATTTTAAAACAAATAGGTAAAATAAAGCCAAAATTCGGGCCATATGGCGATATGAAATTTTAGCAGAGTTTCGCATTGTAACCGGCAAACTAGATATGAGTGTTCTAAGGTAGATACCTATATGGGGTTGATACATTTGGTGGGTTAGTGGAAGGGTTACCATTGGCATGGTTTCCATGATATACCTCTTACCTATAAGGGTAATCATTCATTGCTACATGTGGACAAGCCATTTGATATATTTGAGTGTGAGTAATTTGCTTTTTGACCACCCATACAAGATGAAACACAACCTAATATTGATATTACACCACCTAACGATAGTGGGAGTATTATCAAAGATCAAAATACACATGTCACTTATACAGGACCACAAGTGGAGTCACATCATAGTGTAACAATCGGCTGTAATCCTGATAGGTTAATGTATTTGAGTGAAAATCTCAATGAGATCGTAGGTGAAAAAAAATGAGATCCTAGGAACTATGATGATGCTCCCCAAAATAAGAGATCGAAAATTTGGCTAAAGGCTATGAATATCGAAATGGGTTTGATATATTTGACTTTGTTTTGAGATCTTGTAGACTTTTCAGATGGGATGAAACTCGCCCGTTGCAAATGGAACTATAAGAAGAAAATAAGGGGTATATGGGAAGGAGAATACCTTCAGGGCAAGGTTTTTAGTGAAAGGTTTTACTTAGAAAAAGAGGATCGACTATGAGGAAACCTTTTAAATTTTAAAATAAAAATAATTTTTTATGGGGATGGACTATTAGGAAACTTACTTAATTTTCAAAAAATAAAAACCATTTTAAATTAAAATAAAATCAAGATATCTCAATTTAAGTTACCCTTTTAAATTAATTACCCGACTAAATTCATTTTTGAATATAACAAAAAAATTGACTTTTCCATGAAAATTATGATCTAGGTCAGTCTCTAAATGATAAACCACATTGTCCACAAAATCGAGTGTCCTTAATTATATAATTAATTGACACACAAAATCATGCAACAAAGTATAATAAAAATACATGAAAATAATAAATGATTGCAAATATGAAATGAAAGGACAAAATTTCCCTTTTTCCATCATGGAAGAAATCGTTTCGAGAATTGAGTCCCTGGAGTATGAGGACTCTTTGATGAAGAGTTATTTCTAGGGAAGAGTTATGGTGATGAATAATTGTGGAGAAAACAAACAAGTAAAGAGAATAAAAGATTCCCATTTCTTACCGAAATAACTCATGGCCGCAAAGGACAATGTGCAATCGCTCCGTAACCCTGTGATTGTCATGCTACCATTGGGCTATCATGACTGTTACACCACTATAACAGTACTAACCTATGGCATAGTGCTTTAGTAAGGCTACTATAGTGACTCCTCATGTTTCCTTGTGCCACTAATTTCTTTTTGTTTTCTTCTTCTTCATTCGTTGTTTCTTTCTTCTATAACCTTTTGTGAATCTCCATTGAAGGTTTCCAAACTTGAGCAGAACCCCATGGACATCGTATAAAACCAAAACCAATCAAATTAGGAAAATAAAATTATATCCTCTCATAACCTCCTATAGTACATCGATTATAAAATTCAATCCCCTAATTATTATAACCAAATTTAATATAGCTTAGAAAATAACTACAGATAAACCATTGTAGGATCTATTCACACAACATACAATCATATGACCATCATGGAAGGGACATAATAAAAAACACATTAAATCATGTTAGTACAAAAACACATCCATCCATGCACATTTTTCTAACAAGCAACCTAAGGTTTGGAGGTGGACAACATGGGTCTTACTACAACATGATCAATCTATAATGTGGACCTGATACCGATTAAAGGGGATCGATATATGTGAAATAAAATATTTAGACCATTAATCTTCAAATGATTATGTGATAGGAAGAACAAAAACATAAAAAACTATATTTGAAAACACAAACCTAGGGTTATGAATATAATGCCTGTGCAAATCTTGTTGCAATATATATGCAAAAAGGTATTTATTGAAGATGAAGGTATTACTTCTTTTAGTCTTATAAAATATTTCTTGTGTGAACCGATATTCTTGGATCTTCTAATATATTATCCTCCCAAAGCTAAATAGGTTCGTCGACACCTTTTGAGATTAAAAATCTTGGATTTGAGTCGGATATGACCCCACCTCTCTCTCTATTAACGTCTTCACAAAAATGCAAATAATGTTTTATTTCCCCATCTCTAATCATTAATAATGAATATACTTCTTAAAACGCTAACTTAAACTAATATATATTATTATAAGTTGTGATCTTGGTCAAAAAAAGGATTTCAGAGAGTGTAGAACTAAGTATTTGGTCATATGGACTATACTAGGGAAAGATGAAAAATTAAGTTGTCTTCGAAATATATAATAAAAAATCCCAAATTACAACCCCGTAATTTATATCCTTTTTATATATAATCTTCATTAATTTTACTAAATAATTAAGACTGCACTCCAATTTAACTATGTCAAAGAGCACTCGAATATAGTGAAGTCTTATTTGCAAAGTTCATTATGGTGCATAATTTTATTCCCCACTATAAGATTATAATAACCATTTATTCAAATCAATTTGGTACTAATTTATTTTAACCAACATGTAATCAACTCCCTAATTCTCAGACTTAAACTTATTTCGATATTCTATCGGATTATAAAATAATTCACTGATCGGGTTTAACTAGTGGAAACAAAATGTATAAGTCTATCAAGGGGTATCAAAATTCAAAACCTTTCTTGGATGAAAATTCTTCCTAATTATGATCTCAAGAATCTCATACAATTGTTTCCCAACTCGTGGGGATCTATTGACTCGATAGAAAATGGAAATGCACTCATAGAAAGCAAAGCAATAATTGTGCCAAGATTTTAATCCTCATAACTTTGGGGATTAAGAATTTATGCATCATTTGAAAATGGTGTGAAATTACCTAAGTCTAATCAAGGTAACCCTTATACTTAAATATTATGGGTGGTCTCGTTCAATATATTTTGGATTACCGATCACAGTCCTTTTTCAAACTATCATACAAGTTCTTGAACCATCAGAAGGTTCTCTAGTTTGAGATAAACTACTAGAATTTCACACACAACTGTGTTGATAGTATGTCAGCTCCGTATTTAAGATGCGAACTGTTTAACTGTAGTTTAACCAAAATTTTGTTCTCGTGTGATAAACTTAAACCAACCCAATAAATCTACTAAGTACAATTCACTGACATATATAGAATATTATATTTAAAATATAAATATAAAGCATTCTCACAAACATAATTCTTATTTCAAAATGAACTAGACAATCCCTTTATTAAAAAATAAAATGTCATTACATGATTTTAAGAATAAAACCCTAATAAATTTTCAATCCAAGGAATTTCACTTCCTCTAAAATGGACATCATCTTTAGAACATGGAACTAATTGGAGTACCATCAAGCATCTTTGTATTAACCAACCTTGACATAACATCTAGTCATCTGGCAAAATTTTGATCCTCAAACATATACTTGAGGTTCAGAATCATGTTGTAAGCACTTGACATATTATGATGCTGGTATTACATCACATTGATCATAAATGCTAATATGTAGTACTGAGCCATATAATCAAATTTTTTCACTTCTTATGATCCCGGACATCCTCTTCAGATTTTTTTTATTGGATAAATCCATGTTTATTAGACTAATGGTAGAAAATCCCTACCATGGTGGCTCACAAAGAGATGAAGGATGTCTTTATGAGTAAACACCTTTACAAAGAGAATGGAAAAAAGAGGATAAATTATGAAAATAAACTTAATTAAATTTAATAGATGGGAAACCTACAAGATTAAGTCTAACATGACATCTATAAACATTAGGGAGATCCTATACAGAGTTGTAGATGGAAAATTTAGCTTCTTGATATCCTATATTAGCTAAGAAATCTGCTACAAAATTTGGTTCCCTTAAGCAATGGATGAATTTGATTTCCCTGTTTAAAGTAAACTTCTTGATGGTATTGAGAGTAATGATAAGTAAGTGGGTTAACTGCTGAGTCAATTTTAAAAAATGAGAATCATTATTTGAAAAGAAAAAAATTCAAATTAAATATATGATAATTAATTTTCATTAAATATTAATTTGGCTTCCCTTTATTGCCATTTAGAACTAGTCCCACCAAGAATCTTAGTTTTCCTTTGAAGTGAGATTTCTTGATGTGAGATTTAATCAACTCACCTCGAACTAGACATATTTTCATAATTTAATTATGTTCCCTAGAAAGTCTAGAAAAAAATTATCCTACATAATTGAACAGCGTACGCTTAACGCTCCTAACTAATGATAGATACTCCTATGGTGGTGGATATTATTAGTTGTGTATAAGTGTGTGCCATAAATTTGTTCGTTAAAATTAAATCTACTCGTGTAGAACTTCTACGATGGGGAGACCGAACTCACTCACATTCAATTTCAAAGAACTGTAACTTCAAGAATTTTAAAAATGTCATGATATTATAATTAATTTACTCCGATGTGGTAGGAAATTCAAATAGTACCATAAGAGATTAATCACGTCATATTTTGAAAATATTGATGGAAATCGTGGAGTTTTGTTGAAACCCCTCTCCCTCTTAATATTTTAAACTCGAGGGTAATTTTGAGAAGTATTTATTCAATTCTAAACTCCCATATGAAATTACTGATAATTTTCGAATTAATTATAAAAATTAAATTATTCGGTCTCTCTATTTTAATTTTCCAAACATAAAATATTTTTAATTAAAAAAAAATTTAGGGACCATAATTTAATTTAAATATTTAATTAATTAACATATTAAATTTAATTTTGAAAAGAATAATTAAATTTTAATTTTTTAAACAGTCGTGATCTAGGTTAGTCAGTTAAATAATCCATGTTGTCCATAAAAACTTAGAATCCTAATTAATTAATTAATTAGCACATGATAATTATCTACGTGAGATATATAGTGGAATCATAATAAAATAAAATAACATGCAATTATAACTCAAATAGAAAATAAATTTCCTATTTCGTCATGGCCTAGAGTTCTTCTTCAAGTAGAACTCTTCAAGATCAAAAATTTCATCTAAAGTATACTTTCCCTTGAATAAGAGTCCTCTTTTAAGTAGTCTTATTTATAAACTAGATTTCCTTATGTATTCAACCTTTGTAAATACTCCTCTATAATTTGGAAAAGATTGGAACGAAAACTCGTGGTAAAAATAGTGAAAAAAACCCACGCCTAAGCCGTTTGTGAGGGCTAGATCATGGTGACCTAGAGCTAGATTGGGATGGATGCTGAGTCTACAGCTTGACAACTTCGTCTCGGGTTCATAAAATCCATGAAAAATCCTTCCACACTTGATTAAAACTTCACCAAACTCCATGGAAATGTTCCCGTGACAAAACCCCATGAAAATTAAAAATTCTAACTATAAATACTATTACTTCCCTTCACTAACTCCTACATGTACATAAATTAATGTAATAATTAAAAACAACCTAATTATTATAGCCAAATCAAGTCTACGAAGAACTTAACTACAAATAAACCACCATAGGAAACATTCACATAAAACAATATTCATGTGACTATGATGAAAGGGATATATATATATATATATATATGACCATAAAAAATCATATTTTTTCTTAATTTTTTTATAGAGGAAAGATAATTTATTGACGATATGAGAGAAAAGCCCTCTCATGGTGGCATTACATGAGGGAATCAGTCTTATGAATGAAATAAACTTAAAATCCAATCCTAAACACATGTTAGACGTAAGAGATATGGAATTACTTAGTCAAGTCTACATAAAAGAAGCATGTAGGGGATTTGGAAGGTCTAGCTTTAAAGCCCATCTCAATGTCATCGTATGCCACTCCTATGATGTTACGAGCATTCATCGTAATGTTGTCAAACTCCATTTTATTCCTGGCACACCAAATTCTCCAACATATGATATAATGTATCATAATACAAAGGTTAGCCTTGATTGACTTTCCCCTAGTGCATAACCACCAATTCATTAGCTCACCTTTCATGCTAGAGAAAGTAAACTTTAGACCCATTACTTTTTGGAAAAATCTCCAAACTTATTTCCCTATTTCACCATTAGTAAATAAATGATACCTATTTTCCTCTTTGAGGTGTTCACAACATCTACATTTCGAGGGAAAAGGGTATTTTTAATTTCATAATATTCTCATCTAGGGGGCAAACCGTCATGTAAAAGTCTTCACATGAAAGTGGAAACTTTAGGAAAAATATGGTTATCCCAAATGGAAGAGAAAGGAAGTTAATTACAATATTTTTTTCTAATGAATTCCCATGCAATCTTAAGAGTGAAAGTATTATTCAACTCCAAGTCTTTGTAAGTTGTAAGTTCCCTTTGCATTCTTTTCCATGTATGGCTGGAAAAGGATGGGGTGCCTCTAAAAAGTTTTCTAGATTTAGTTTTAATGAATTCAGACTCCAAACCATCTTTATTAAAGAAAGAATGACATAATTTGCATGTATAAGCCCTGCACACTATTAGAGTTTTATTTAGCATTAAGGGTAGTTTAGTATTTTCCCTTTTATTTTATTATTAGGTGGTTGTAGTAGGATATATATTCTCTCTTCTTCTTTTCATTTGTATTGTATTCTAGTTCATGTCAAGATGAAACCCTAGCCCCTCTCTTTCTCTTTTCCATTTGATTGTAGATCTTTGATATATTATCATGGTATCAGAGCGGGATCAAAGCTTAATCTCATCAACACAGTCCGCGGATCCAAGCTTAATCTCATCAACATAGTCAGAGGTACTTTTTCTGTTCGCTCGACTGTTTTGAAGGTAATTATGGTCGTTTTCTTCCTATTTGTTCGATTAATTGTTTAGTTCGTTCGATTTGGTTCTGTTTGGGTGCTGTTTGATTGTTTATTTTCACAATGGCTGGTGAAAGAGATGATTCGCTGCAATCAATTAGTGTCAGATTAGATGAAAAAAATTATACGTATTGGAGTTATGTTATGAAGAATTTTTTGAAAGGGAAGAAGTTTTCGGGTTACATTAATGGCGATTTGAGTAAGCCTAACGATAAGACGAATGTTGAAAAATATGCAGAGTTGTTGGATGTTTGGGAGGCAAACAACTCGAAAATCATCACTTGGATCAACAACTCCGTTGCACCTTCTATAGGTATGCAGTTGGCTAAGTATGATTATGCAAAGGATGTTTGGGATCATTTGGGCAGATTGTATACCCAATCTAATTTCGCAAAAAAGTACCAGTTGGAGTGCGATATTCGGGCTCTTGAGCAAAAAAAATTGAGTATTCAGGAGTTCTATTCTGCTATGACGGATCTATGGGATCAGTTGGCTCTCACAGAGTCGGCTGAATTGCAGGCCTTTACACCATATGTTGCCAATAGGGAGGAACAATGTCTGGTTCAGTTTCTGATGGCATTGCGTGATGATTTTGAGGGCCTTCGTGGGTCGATTCTTCATCGTAGCCCACTTCCAACTGTTGATTCTGTTGTTCACGAGTTGTTAGCCGAGGAGATTCGTCTCAAGACTCAGTCAGGGAAGGTAATTTCTTCGGACCCTAATCCATCTATTTTCGCAGCCTCCTCTTGGTCAATTTCCCGTAATCAGAACAAGCCTTATTCGAGAGTTGCAAGTGATGAATGTAGCTACTATAAGGAGAAGGGTCATTGGAAGTCTCAGTTCCCTAAGTTGCGAGCACAACAACAACAATAAAATAGTCGACCACCTCAGCAACAGTTTTTTGGTTGGAAATCTAATAACCAATCTCAGCAGCGTTCATATAGGCCTTCACAACCTAATACTGTAGCAGTTGTATCGCCATCAGACTCATTTGCATCAGTTTTTTCATCATTAACTCCATCCATGTCTTCTCTTGCTGAGTAGTTTCAAAAGTTTCTTGCCACACAGCCTCACGCCATGTCCATCTCTTCACCAGGTAAGTCCTCAGGTATTTGGATTCTAGACTCCGGTGCTTCTAATCACATGTCACCAAATTTGTCCTCTTTTGGTTCTTTTTGTCCCACTTCTTCGTTGCCCGTTATGACTGCTGATGGTACTCCCATGCCCTCAATGGGTGTTGGGACTATTGACTCACCCAACTTATCTCTCTCTAATGTTTACCACATTCCTAAGCTTATAATGAATCTTGTCTCTGTTGGTCAACTATGTGATGCCGGTTACTCAGTTTCCTTTTCTTCTACCTTTTGTCATGTGCAGGATCCACAGTCTCAGAAGGTGATTGGGACAGATCGTAGGCAGGGGGGGATTGTACATCATGGAGAAACTCAATGTACCAATGGTTGCAGCTTCCAGTGTTGACTTGTCATCCTTTCGTTTGAGTTCAGATTCGTCTAGATTTTATTTATGGCACTCTCGTCTTGGTCATGTCTCAAGATCACGATTAAAATATTTGGCTTCTACAGGAAAATTAGGAAATTTGCATTGTCATGATATCTCTGATTGTAGCGGTTGTAAACTTACAAAATTTTTAGCTTTACCGTTTAATAGAAGTATTTCCTCTACTTTTGCACCCTTTGATCTTATTCATTTCGATGTGTGGGGACCGTCTTCTATTATTACAAGAGGAGGGTCTAGATATTATGTCTCCTTTATTGATGATTATACGCGTTACTGTTGGGTTTTTCTCATGAAACGACGTTCGAATTCTTTTGATATTTATAATAAATTTTGCGCCTTTGTCAAAACTCAACATCCTACTATTATAAAATGTTTTAGATGCGATTTGGGTGGGGAATATACTTCTCAAAATTTTGGTGAGTTGCTTGATTTAGATGGAACTATTCACCAATCATCTTGTACTGACACTCCTGAGCAAAATGGTGTTGCTGAAAGGAAACATCGGCACATTGTTGAAACTGCTCGCTCTTTTTTATTATCCGCATATGTCCCTAGTGACTTTTGGGGAGAGGCTGTCCTTACTACTGTCAATCTGATTAATAAGATTTCGACTTCTCATTGTTCAGGTTTGTCACCTTTTGAAAAGTTGTATGGGTGTACCCCTAATTATTCTTCCTTAAAGGTGTTTGGTTGTACTTGTTTTGTTCTTCGACCTCGTGTGGAACGTACCAAATTATCTCCAAAATCAGCTATTTGTGTCTTTCTTGGTTATGGTGAGGGTCAAAAGAGATATCGTTGTTATGATCCAGTTATAAAAAAATTATATGTCTCTCGCCATGTTGTGTTTCTTGAGCATATTCCTTTCTTTTCTACTCCTGATAGCCCTCATGAACTCACTAAATCTGATCTCTTCAATATTGATCCGTTCTCTGATAATGATGAGAGTGTTCCATCTGAAGTACCTTGCACCACCGATAGTATGCCACCCCATGTTGCTCCTGTTCCTATTACTTTTACTGATGCAGGTACTTTGCCATCCGATGTTCCTGATGCTCCCCCTTCTCGTGTGGCCACCCAAGCACCTGCTGAAACGGTGGAACCTCCTTCTCGCTATCCAAAACGTCCACGTAAGTCCACCCAGTCACCAGATTTTGTTTATTCTTGTTATTCGGATTCTTTTGCTTCATTTTTATCCTCTATTCACTCCCTCTCTGAGCCTTTGTCTTATAAAGAGGCAGTTCTTGATCCTCTTTGGCAACAGGCTATGGCTGAGGAACTCTCTGCTTTACATCAGATAGATACTTGGAGTTTGGTCCCCTTACCTGCTGGTAAGCGGGCAATTGGATCTCGTTGGGTATATAAAATCAAAACCAGGTCAGATGGGTCAATTGAGCGGTACAAAGCAAGATTGGTTACTCAGGGTTTTTCTCAGCAATATGGTATGGATTATGACGAAACCTATGCTCCTATTGCGAAATTGACTACTATTCGTACTCTTATTGCTGTTGCATCTGTCCGTCAGTGGCATATATCGCAAATGGATGTTAAAAATGCGTTCTTGAACGCCGATCTTCATGAGGAGGTTTATATGACTCCTCCTCCGGGTGTTCCACATGACCCTAGTGAAGTTTGTAGGCTTAAGAAAGCCTTATATGGTCTGAAACAGGCACCACGGGCTTGGTTTGAGAAGTTTTATGCAGTGATTACCTCTCTTGGGTTCATTCCAAGTGAGAATGATTCATCTCTCTTTATCAGGTGCACCTTGGGTGGTCGTATTCTGGTCTCTTTGTATGTTGATGATATGATTATTACTGGGGATGATGTTGGTGGAATTACAACATTGAAGTCTGAATTATCTCGTTGTTTTGAGATGAAGGGTTTGGGGCCTCTACGTTACTTTTTGGGTATTGAGGTAGCTCATTCTCCAAATGGTTATCTTCTCTCACAATCTAAGTACATCGGGAACATTCTTGAGCGTGCCCGCCTCACTAATACTAAGACTGTTGATACCCCTCTGGAGCTTAATGTTCATCTTTCCCCGTATGATGATGTTCTTTTGCCTGATCCCACCTTATATCGTACTATTGTGGGCAGCTTGGTTTATCTCACTATTACTCGTCCAGATATAGCTCATGCAGTCCATGTTGTTAGTCAGTTTTTTACTGCTCCTACTACAGTTCATTGGGCAGCTGTTCATCGTATATTGCGATACTTGAGAGGCACTCGATTTCAGAGTCTTTTACTTCCTTCATCTTCTTTTTTGGAGCTACGTGCATACTCTGATGCTGATTGGGCCGGTGATCCTACAGATCGCAAATCAGTTACTGGATTTTGTGTGTTTTGGGGGGATTCTCTTGTTTCTTGGAAGAGCAAAAAGCAAGTTGTTGTTTCTGTGTCTTCCACGGAAGCCGAGTATCATGCTATGGCTTCTACTACTCGCGAGGTTGTTTGGCCACGTCGGTTACTTGCAGATATGGGTGTCTTTCTTTCTCAGCCCACTCCTATGTACTGTGATAATAAGAGTGCTATTCAGATTGCTCACAATTCAGTTTTTCATGAGAAGACTAAGCACATCGAGAGTGATTGTCATATCACTCGTCATCATCTTACGCATGGCGCCATCACTTTGCCTTTTGTTTCTTCTTCCGCACAGATAGCTGATTTGTTTACGAAGTCTCATTCAGTTCAGCGTTTTCATTTTTTGGTTGACAAACTCTCAATGCTTCTCGCTGCAGCATCGTGAGTTTGAGGGGGGATATTAGAGTTTTATCTAGCATTAAGGGTAGTTTAGTATTTTTCCTTTTATTTTATTATTAGGTGGTTGTAGTAGGATATATATTCTCTCTTCTTCTTTTCATTTGTATTGTATTCTAGTTCATGTCAAGATGAAACCCTAGCTCCTCTCTTTCTCTTTTCCATTTGATTGTAGATCTTTGATATATTATCACACACATCTTCTAGCGACCTAATACCAATACCTCCTCCATTTTTAGGAAGGAAAATTTTATCCCCTTTAATCTAGTATATTTTGAATTTACCTTTATTAGAACCCCACGTAAAATTGGCAAATGCATTGTTGATGTCTTAAAGGGTTGTGATGGGCGGGTTAATTGCAGCTAAGTAG
The DNA here is from genome assembly GCA_949130495.1 of Sambucus nigra. NCBI lineage: Eukaryota > Viridiplantae > Streptophyta > Magnoliopsida > Dipsacales > Adoxaceae > Sambucus > Sambucus nigra. The sequence continues at coordinate 829,178,006 of OX422207.1, forward strand.
TTAAAAGAAATAGATTATGCGACATGCTTTAAGAGGATATTTCTTCCTATTTGAGAGATAGAGTTGGAGGCCCAACCGCCATGCGTTTTTCAATACCTTCCTCTAAAGATTGGAAATGTACCCTTTTCTTTTTAACTTCATATAACTGCACACCCAGATATTTGTTGGAGATTTTTAAAATAAGAGAGTAAGAGTTTTTTGGGTGTAAAAGCCTTAAGAGCTTGTCCCACATTGGAAGTGTGAGGAAGAGGTGGGAAGCTAACCCAAATATAAAAGGGGATAGTGTCCCACATTGGAAAATGTACAAAGCTAAGTGTCACCACTAAGCTATAAAAGGGGTGGGCAACCTTTGAGTCCCACATTGGAAAAATGTTAAGAATTTGTACACTTAATAAGTACAAATGGAAGATGAAGAGTTAATTCATCTAGCATTTAAGAGGCTATTCAAGAGACCTCAATACGGTGCGAAGCACCGTACGCACACGCACACGCACACGCACACGCACACGCGCGCGCGCGCGCGTGCGGGTGCGGGGCAGTGGGCTGTAGAGGCGCTAGTGGCGCACTTTGCACTTCGCATGCCGCGTGTCCGCAGTGGTAGCGGGTTTCCGGGATTCGTCCGGGTCGGATCGCGGTAGCTCGGGCGCGGTCACTTTTTGGTTGACCCGTGCAAAACCGATTCGGTATTATTATACCTGTTCGGAAAGGACTTAAGACTGTTGGTAATTAACAGTCATACCTGTTCGGAACTGACTTAATTCAACAGTCATGACTCTTGAAGACAAAGCCTTTCATTTTCTATAAATAAAGGCTGCCTAAAAACGGAATTACATTGATAACAAAAACCAGTTTCAGATTTCCAGACCCTGCTATTACTCTCTTACAATTTTCAGGAGATACAAATTCTCTTATTCTGTTTTGTGCACATAAACAGAATAAGAACTTGATTGACTGTTCTTCGCTGCTACATCCAAGGGCTGTCTTCAACTATACAAGTTGCAGACAGTGCAATTGCTTCATTGTATCTTGAGTACGGATTTGCAGATTCCCGTTTGTATACCGAAATTCTTCGTGTGGGGCAAATACTGTATTTAGGAAAGTGACATCATGCCTTGAAGTTTTATAGTGACTATTCAGAAATTACATTGTTGTATTGAAGTTGACATTTTTGAGATATATAAAGAGTTCCATTTCTGTATTTGCATTCATAATATCCAACAATATTTAAATGGAGGTTTTTTATTTGAGAAACCTGTCAATTACTTAATCGCTTGTATCTTACTGTTGGAGGTGTTGTTCGGCCTCAAAAAGAAGATTTTGTATTGATTAATGAGCTAGCCCGAGTTTGTCTTGTATTCTTTAGGAAAGTGGAGAAGATTTTTGGTACTCTTCTTATCGCTAGTAGCAAAAATCAGAATATCATCAGCAAATGACAAGGAGGAAATGATTGGGCATGCTAAAGGATGAGCAAAATGTTCAATAGCTCTTTGTTCCATTTGTTGATGAAGGCCATGTGATAAACTTTAGATGTGATCATGAAAAGGGCAGAAGAGAGGGGATCCCCTTGGCGAACTCCTCTTTTATATGGGAAAAAATCGCAAAGCTTGCCTTTAATGGAGAGTGAATACCAACAACCTGAAATATACCTCCAAATCCAATCTAGGATTAGTTCACAAAAAATAAATGATCGAATAGTTTTAATAAGAAAGTGGCATGAGAGACGGTCATATGCTGTGGATATGTCTAATTTATAAACTACATTATCTCTATGCATTTTTTATTAAAAATTTTCATCATTTCTTGGACTGAAATAATATTTTCAGTGATATCATGCCCTTTAATAAATCCCGTTTGAGATAAAGAAATAATACTTGGAAGGATATCTGTTAAACGGTTGGCAATGATTTTGGTAAAGATTTTGTTAGAGAGGTTGCAGAAACTTATAGGCCGAAAGTCTGAACATTCGATTGGGTTTTGAATTTTTTGCATGAGGATAATGGTTGTGGCAGACCAGCTTAGGGGAATGTCTCTTCCTAAGACGAAGGATTGAATGGCTTCTATAAGATCTGCCTTAATAATGTCCCAAGCCTGTTAATAAAAAACACCATTAAAGCCATCTGGGCCTGTTGCACCTTCTTTATTCATAGAAAAGACCACTCCCTTGATTTCTTCCTCACTTGGGATATTCACCACCATTTCATTCATTTCTTCATTAATCAACTTTGGGATGCAAGAAAAAATTTCTTCATAAGAGGCCAAGGTTGAATGGTCTCCCATAATTGATTTAAAGTGATTGCAAATCTCATGTTGCATTTCAGAAACTGCGACAGTCTAGTCGCCATAATTCGTTTTGAATTTTGTGGATGGTGTTTATACTTAGTTTATGATTCACCAAAGAGTGAAAAAACTTAGTATTACAATCTCCAACTTCTGTCCATTTAGTACCTGCTTTTTGTCTCCAGAAAGACTCTTCATTTTCAGTTTCAAAAGGTATTCCTCTTGGGATCTACTCCATTCATTTTTGTTAGTCGGGGGTGAAGATCAAATTGGTGTTCTTTCGCCAATAGGTTGTCATCTGCTTCACATAGACTTGCATCAATTTTTTTAAAGGTTGGAAGGTTCCAAGTTTTGAGGGCCTGTTTTAGGTGCTTGAGTTTCAAGGCAAAAAACTTCATAGGGTCACCTGATTGGGGCAAAGCCCAAGCATTTTTTACAACGTCCATGAATGACTGATGAGAAGTCCAGACATTAATTAAAAGAAAAGGTCTAACGGTTTTATAAGTTAACAAGAAAATATTAGTAACTAGAGGATTGTGGTAAGATTTGGTGCGAGGAAGGTGTTGTATGGAGGTGTTACTATTGGTAAGAAACAATTCATTATTGCCAAGAACTCTATCTAGCCTAGCCCAAATTTGAGCTACTCTATCCCTGTTATTACAACAAGTGAAATGACACCAGTTAAAAGGGAACTCTAGCAAACCTGCTTGAGTTAGGGTGTCGTTGAAATCAGTTGCCTCACTAAAATCAATGGTATTGCCCCGAACCTTATCATCTTGAGTTGAGACTATGTTGAAGTCCCCTCCAATTATCCATTTCTCCTGAAACATGTTAGCAGTGTCAAGAATGTCATCTCAAATATCCTCTCTATCCACCCTATCACATTTTTCATACACTTCCGATAAAAGGATAAGACTATCAAAGTTTGCATGATTAGCTCTAAGGCTAACAATTTGCCCCTTGTTTTGTATTGTTTCAATAACCCAATCAAATTTCCATAATGCCCATATTTTACTGTTTGAGTTAGAAACTCCTCCATAAAAGTTTATTTTCTTGCAAACCTGCTACAATTTTATTTCATAAGTCTGGACTGCATCAATGCAATATTTGATGTTTCTTTTGAGTCTGCGAATTGAATTAAGATTTTCCACCCCACGAATATTCCAAAACAGGAGACTAATCATTGAGACAAATTTGGAGTTTTAGTATGTTCTATCTTACCTGCAGATCTAGTTATGATAGGGTAATTTTGTGCCAAGTTTTGATAGTTTTCCTTTTCTTTCTGGACATCACTGTGAATTCCTTTTCTTTACATAAACATGGGTAGTTTCCATTCAACTCATTGGAAAATATAAAAGATTCTTCTTGATAGAAGTATATAACGGTCTCATCTTCTTCTGTGACTGAGAGACATTTAGGTTTCCATTTGTCTCTAGGCATGATTGCCGACGGGCAACTGTGAGGTCTAGGAGAAAGGTTAAGGTCAATCAACAAAGAAGGATTTTTAGGGACTTTAATAAGATCTGGAATGAGTGACATGTCAATGGGAATATCTAATATTTCACCTCTTCTAAACAATCGCTTTGCAACATTATGGGAGTTGGGTTTCCAAGTTTCTTAGAGTCCGTTTGGTTCGGGGTAAAATATGTTTCAACGCGGTGAAAAGTAATGTGATGAAATACGTTTTCACCTATTTAAAATTAAATTTTCATTGGGTGGACACTATGAATTAGTGTACACCCTATAATTATGAAAGTTTAAACAAGAATAGAGAAGTACATTTAACTCTATAGAGGTGAAAACGTATTTCACCATATTACTTTTCACTGCGTTGAAACATATTTTATCCCGAACCAAACGGACCCTTAGAGTCAAAGTTTTCCAGCGAGTCATTTATAAAAGTTTGTGAGATTTGTATGGTTTCATTATAGGTGGAAAGAGGGCTAGGAACTGGGTTTTTGGGGTTAGAGGATTCTCCAATTTTAAAGTTTTGTACAAGGGTGGTATTAGGGTTTGGAGGTGTATGGGTATTATCTGGGTTTGTGGTATTACGGGATAACAGTGACAGAGTATGTTTCTTGGGAGGTGTTTCTTTCCACTTCTGAGTGGATTGGGTTGTAGTGTTGTCTAGGATAGGGTGGATTGATTCTTTGTCCTTGTTGAAATCTGCAGTAATCTCTTTGTTATTAAAATATGATTCCATCTTCATGGAGCAAGAATGCTCTAAATGACTCGCTCTCCTATAATATTTACACAAGGGAGGTACTTTCTCATACAAGAAGTTAGAACTATTTCCAAAGGATAAACATAAACATACACACTTTTGTACACGTTTTTCATATTTGGTGCATTAAAATGCTATACCTTATTGTTGTGGGTCCCGCCAGGGCACAGAGTACAACCCTTACAACCTTGTCTTATTAGGCGTGTATGAAAAACGGGTATGAAAGTGTGTATGTGTAGTGGTACTCTTTACAAAATCCACTAGATCCACACCCGATCCATATACATTTTGGCAAAGGTTTTGAAATGTCCATTTTCACGCATACTCGTGCCTGACTGGTTTGGAAACAATCACACTGGCTTAATCCAATTTTAGCGATGTACCAGCAACTTGTATGATAGAAAATAAGATTGCTTTGTTAAAAAATGAACAGATAATAAGGGGGGGAGAAACCCAGATAGGGTAGATAGAAGAATAGGTTTTTACGGTCTAGTCCTTTGACTAAACATTTTGAATAAAAAAATCGAGGAAACAAATTTTAAACGATTAGGTCCAACAAATAAATATTGTCAATCTAAAAAAATCATAAACCTAATCGGTAATTGCAGGTTTCTCTGCAACTAACTACTATTCTCCGAAATCGAAAATAACATCAATCTTGATGCTTTTTTCGTCTGTCCAATAATCGATTACAATGTTCTTAATCGACTGTACCTGTATCACTTGGCTCTATCATTTGTAAGTTTATTTTTATCAGTAGTTGATTTTTCTATTTTCGATCGATTACAATAGGTCAATGTACTTAGTTTTGATTCAAGAGACTCATTGTAATTTCGTAATTCATGTGATTGAATAACTTTTTATATATGTATATGTTTTGATTTTGTATTTTTTATGCATTTATGTTTGGATTCTTCATATATAAGATTATATTTATCAATATTTGTAATTGTTAGTTGAATGTGCTGATCGAATATTATTGATGTTTCATTCTAATTTTAGGAGTACTTGATTTTGAGTTGGTATTGAATCACTTATTGATGTAGGTCCGCGCCAGCGGAACTAACCAATTCGACATCAGTTTTCAAAGTACACGCATTGTTTATGAAGTAGACGTGATTGTTTTAAAAAAAATATATGTCTACTTTATTGCTTCATGTATAGGTTTTTAAAAAGTGCCTGTAGTTTTATATTAATTATATATAAACATTTTGATATTTCATGCATTAAATTATTGCACACATTTTTAGAATTATTTACCTTGAAGTAAATATTTTTCATCTCTCTTTTACTGCAGGACATTATGGTAAGTAGTATAATAGCTCATTAGATTTCATATGCAATGAGTTGTGTATTAGGTTTACTAATTTGAGAAGTGGGAGTTTTTCATTGAGGTATTCATTTGGTGACGAATGTCGGTTCATGTTGGTTTGTGACAACGATGTTTGCTGTATATTGCGGTCCCAATTGATCGTGAAAGCTAATTTCATTTGGATATATGTCATTGATTCATTAGCATTGACAAGTAATACATGTCGTGAATGGGTTGAATGCTCTAATCGAATTTTTAAAGGGGTTGACTTTAGTAATACAAGTTATGAGAGGGTTGACAGTGGTGATACAAATACACAGAGGTTAGAGTCTTTATCATTAAGCACTACAAATGGTTTTAATAGTTGCATTGAAAATGACTTTTATCTTGGAGGTGTGGAGCCAAGTAAGTCGAAAGTCTATCTTTCGAATGATTAGAAGAGATATATAAGTCATGAACAACAGTGTTTTGATGGAGGTGTAGTGGAATTTCGGGATAAATTGCGAAAGTATGCCGTTGAGGTTGGGTTCAAGTATGTGTATTTAAAGAATGATAAAACTCGAGTGACGGCTGAATGCTCTAAAAAGACAACTGAGAATTGGATGTGGAGAATTCATGCTTCATTATCTACAATAAATGGATACTTTTACATACGAAGTTTGAATAATGAGCATACATGTAGAGGTGTCTTTCGTAGCCAAAATGATAGCCTCCAAGTTGGTTTCAACATTTGTAGTTGGCGATCTTAGAGATACCACGCTATTGAGACCAATTGATGTAGTTAGAGATATAAAGAAGAATTATGGTCTTGATATAGCTTATAAACATGCACGGCGTGCGAAAGAGATGGCTGCTGTTGATATACATGGTGATGAAAAGGTTTCTTATGCATTAATGAATAATTACTGTGACCTTCTATTGCAGTATAATCCTGGGTCGCATTGCATTCTTGATGTGGAGAATGAGAGTAAAGAATTCAAGAGAATATATGTAATGTTTAGAGGATGTATTTATGAATTTCAATAGTGCAGACCTGCTTTATTTTTTGATGGTACCTTTTTGAAGAGCCGTTACCATGGAATAATATTGTCAGCAACTACAAGGAATGAGAACAATGGTAAATTAATTCTAAATATTTTATTTTTTGTATTGCATTGACATTTTGTTTTTTATTCCAGGTCATCAAAATACAAGCATAAAAATATAAAGTATCTTTGAATGTCTTTGTTTTAGTTCACGTGTACTTTTAATTTTTCTGCGTGTATTTTGATGATATGTCTTATTTTGTGTAATACTAACTAAAGTACACGCTTAGTACATGTCAAGTACACGTGAATATTTTTGTTAATTTCACGTGTACTTTTCATTTTTATACGTGTACTTTGACGATGATGTTGTTATGTTGAATACAAACTAAAGTACACGCATAGTGCATGTCAGGTACACGTGAATGTTTCTGTTAATTTGACGTGTACTTTTCATTTTTATGTGTGTACTTTGATGATGTTATTATGTTGAATTCAAACTAAAGTACACGCATAGTACATATCAAGTACACGTGAATGTTTATGTTAGTTTTATTTGTACTCACTACACCAAATCTGCCAATTTGCCACGGTCATTGACCTTGACAATTCCTGGGGTGATAACTTTTTTTTCACGGACTTATCACAGTCAATGACCGTGACAAGTTCGTTAGAATTATCATGGCCATGTCACGGTCCTTGACCTTTATAAGTTTGTAACGGTTAAGGACCGTGACAAGCTCGTGACAATGGTTAAAAAATTATCAAGGTCAATGATCGTGACAATTCTGGGCAGAATTGAAAAAAAATCTGCTGGGTAGTTTGGCCACTGCCACTACCCAATAATATATCTGTACCTTTTATAGCAACATTGTACCTGTTCAAGGATCATATATCCAAATAAAATAAAGAAAATGCAAATATACATTCAAAATAGAGACAATATGCATCACGATATAATCCAAATATAATTCCAAATGTACTAACTTAAAAAACAATTCAATTCAAATTATGTCACTACATGTCTTGGGTAAGGTTAGCTTTGAGGAGGTGAGTAGGACACACGATATATGAATTGACACATCCACTAATATACAACGTGCTGCATTGTTCGCGCAACCACAATGGGGAGTTCTCCTTCCTGGGCATCACATGCATGACGAGCACCTTGGACTCGTTGTCTTGAAGCTCATGTCCATGAACTAGTGCACCCGGGACGATATTCGGGTCCCTTAACCCCCGACCTATCTGCTGGCCATCAAATATGTCTAGTATAAACATGCTCGGCCAACCAAGTGTCGACATCGATCGATCGAGGGAGCTAAATAGGGAAGTGGATCATCAAAATAAGTTCTCAAACGTGTCGGCGATGAAGCAACGAGGTCCACATACTCATCCTCCTGCACCTCCTCCTCCACCACCTTCTCCTTAAATTTCCCCTTACGGTGTTCGCCCAACGAAGGCTTCATGAATGAGAACATATCTTGGACCGTCGCCTCCAAACGGGACAGCTCCGCGTCATACGAGTCCACCGTTCGAGCCAACCCGGTGTCGCTCGTCTCCAATCCGATGATCCTAGATTTGGCCACCCGCGAGCTCACCTCCTTGTCCTCCCCTTACGATCAGCGCTAAGCACTTGGCTAAGTGCATTGGTGGACAAAGATGCCTTGTCGGTATCAGACTGCGACTCATGCACTTCCTTAAGCTTTGCCTGAAACGACAAAATAAATAAAATAAGTAAAACACATGATTAGTAAAATAAGTAAATTAAAAAATTATAACATAATTATTAAAAAGTAAATTGTCGGATTACTTACAATCGTGGCCGTGACACTCGGGGACACCTCCTTATCCTTCTCCTTCTTCGTCCGAAGAGCCACATAAGTATCGATCCTATGTGGCCTACCCCCAGGGCCACTCCCTGTCCCCTGAAATAAAATAAAGTAAAATTAGAATCGACCCCGCAAAGTAAAATAATGCAGATAATATATTTATGTAGTTAAAGAAAAATTAAATCTTACCATCATCCTATGCTCCACCTCGACGTAAGACGTCCGGCCGGAGTAGTGCACACCCGTCTTTTTTGCCCGATTTTCCCTCCCTGATTGGCGAGATGCCAATTGTCGCTCCCCGATCTCATTGTCAATGAACCTTTGCCATTGTGACAATGAGATCGGCTCCTTCGGCGGGACGGATTCACGCATTCGGATAACAGACTCTCGTGTCTTCCCAAAGTAAGGGGTCTGCATATTTTTCTTCCACATCTTATGTTGCTCCCTCCACTGCTCCAAGACGGAATCGCATAGCTTTGGATCCAGGCTGAATTGTTCCTATCCAACAAATACAATGTTAGTTGAGAATAAATATAAATATAAATATAAAATGAAATTGAAATCGAAATCGAAATTGAAATTGAAATATTCATATAAATATAAATATAAATACTTTACCTGTAGTGCCACCCAAACAGCTAACTTGAGCTCATATGGCACCTCTTTCCAACTAATGTACCCCGGGCTGATGATCTTCTTTACCAGCTCTAGGGATCTCGCTAATATCCCCGACTTTTTCTCGATGGCCATCCCTAATCTGCCATATTTGGGGAGCTTAGGGGCCGAGGAGCCCTCGTCACCTCCGCTATCACCGAGCCCAGACGACATCATCATAACCAGCATCTTCATCCTCGCCTTAATACCTGAAGGAGACATTTGCTATAACAAAATGTTATTAGTACAAATCAAAATGAATTAGAAGAAGACATGCAAATATGTACAATTACTAAAAATAAAAATGAATCGTTACTGTTAAACATCCCCATCCCCCATCCCTGCCCCCTCCCCCCCCCACCCTTCCGCACCCCTTTCCCCCACCACACACACGTAACCATTCAATCGATACTTTTTGTACTCTTGTGCTACGAACAAGGGTCCAATGGCTAGACGAGCAAGCCTTGATCTCGCATCACCCGTCTTTAAGATCTAAGAATATATATAAATTAATTATATTAGTTATAAAATTTGAGTGTAATGTAACGTTATATAACGACCATTTTCATTATAATTACCTCTTGTGTCAACCACAACCTAAATTCGTTGTCTGATTGTACCATTATTTTTCGTCTTTTATTGTTCTCACAGGCTTTATATTTTCTGCATATTACAAAATTAATCATGTATAAAATAATCTAAAATAATGTTAAACATTATAATAATCGAAACTTACTTTTTCCATTCATCGACATCTTTTATGTGTGCCAAATAGATAACGAGCTACTTGTTCATGTTGCAAACTCATTAATTTCACTCGTTTTCCCATCACATGATCACCATCATCGACGAACTCATCAGTGTCATCAACACTGGTCGAGTCAGGCATATATTCCCGAGTATATATTGATGACTCCACGGTGATATATTCCTCTACAATTCATCTTGCAATGTATCGCGTATTCTTGACGTAATCTTTAAAAACTTTCATCAATCTTTCAAACGGATACATCCACCGATATCTATCTGGACCACAAAGAAGTGCCTCGTCGCATAGGTGTACCAACAAGTGAACACTTATGTCAAAGAATGCTGGGGGAAAGTACTTCTCCAACACACAAATCGCTTCGGTCACCGCCAATTTTGCGGCCACTATGTGTTCTCGATTGACTACCTTCTCACACAAGAGTGAGAAGGTAATACTAATTTGTATAATAGCCCTCCACAAATCCTTGTTCTTGGAGAAACAGTGCTTAAACAATAGAGGAACCAATTGCATGATCACATGCCAATTGTGGGACTTACACTTATGTAAATCATGAGTAGCATAATTCACAATCCTTTGCAACTTGGACAAAAAATTATATGGGCCCTTCAAATTATATATTTTTTCTAAAAGCACCTTCCTTTCCCCACTCGTCAAAGTAAACGCACCAGGGGAAATTATTTTCCTTCCCCTACTATCTTCTTTCAACCATAGTTGTGGCTTAAGTTTCAATGATTTAAGGTCTTTTCGTGCATTTTCTCCATCCTTCGAATGACTCCCCTCAAGGCAAGTGCCCACAATATGTTCAACGAAGTTCTTCTCTGCATGTATCACATCCAATACATGGCGCACCGGGTTATTCTTTCAATAAGGCAAGTCAAATAAAATTGACCTCCTAGACCATGCCTTTCTTGTCTCAGTTTCATTCCCAGTTAGGGTCTTCTTATGCTTGACATTCTTAAATTTGGGATTCTTACCTGACATATTAGGGCCACATTCAGAAGATTTAATTTCAATTTCTGAACCTAAAATTTATCTCGGCCGTAGCCTATGTTCAACCCCGCCCAATAAATAATTGGAACCTTTCTCAAATCTGAAACTATGAGCCGGGGGTAAAAACCTCCTATGGAAATGGTATAAATTTTTTGAGCTAAAGGGTAGACGAAGAGATTCAGTCTCCTCTCCACAAATAGGACACCCCAAATAACCATGTACTACACAACCGGATAATGTCCCATAAGCTAGAAAATCATGAATTGCCCACATCAACATAGCTTTCAGCGTAAACTCTTATTTTCTAAAAGAGTCAAATGATTGCACACCCATTTCCCATAACTCATTTAATTCTTCTACCAAAAGATCCAGGTCGACGTCGTTGTCATCACTTGGTACCTTTGGCCCAGGTATCAACAAAGCCATCATCGAAAATTCAGGTCTCATACACTGTAAAGGACGGAGGTTGAGTGGGGATAGGATCACTGGCTCTCTAATTGGTTCTTAGATTTCCAAATGGATTAAAACCATCTGTTGATATAGCCAAATTAATGTTGTGCTATTCTCAAGCTAAATCGTGATACTCATAATTCATCCTCCTCCAGGCTGTAGAATCAATAGGATGACGCATGATATTACTTCTGCCCTAGCATGCCAAGTCATTGCCTCCGCTATCCATGGTACTGTGAAAAATCGCTTTAATCTAGGCCCAACAGGAAAATATTTCAACACTTTTTGAGGCACTTTTGAGGTTGTGCCTTCCTTACTAGTAGATTGGACATATCTTGGTTCATCGCATACCGGACAACGATCAAAATTTTCATACTCCTTTCGGTATAGTATGCAGTCATACACACAAGCATGAATCGATTTATACTTCATTCCCAAACCTTTCAAACCGTTCTTCATAACAGGATAACTATTTGGAAGCGTATTCTCCTTGGGTAGTAAGTCCTATCACGCTATTGATAGACAAACCATACTGCGTCTTCAAACTGTGCAAACTAGCCATGGCATGTAAAGTTGTTTGCTCTTTCTCACAGCCAGAGTATAATGGTTGGGTTGCCTTAAATTTTAAACTTTGATAGTCATCGTCAAGGTTTATCGTGATATCTGCACGAGCACTTGAATCGTCTACATCATCAGTAACCTCATTCTCCCCGGCTTCATAAACCCCGTACGCATCATCAACTAAATCCTCTAACATATTACGATCCACGTCATCCCCTTCTACATCTATCCTACTTGTCGAAGGTTGTTGTAAAAGTTGGTCGGGGACAAAAGGAACTTTCAATTCACCGTGAAAACTCTAAAATTGATAACTATCTTGCATACTCGATCTTAACAAATGTAGTTCAATTGTTTTCCACTCAAACACCTTAACATTCTTACACCTAGCACACGGACACGAAAACTCTTCATCATTATGACATCTCTTTGCGTATTTCACAAATTCATTAGCACCTCTGTGAAAAACATTCACTATTCTATTTGTCTCACCCATCCACTCTTTGTATTTCGGATATCCCATTACAGCTACCACAATTAATCACCTATTAAAGGTAAGAAGCGTATATTCATGGATTAGTATAAATAAAACTTAGATTTATAGTATGTTTCATTTAATTATGTCTTATTTATATTTGAATTTTAAATTTAAAATTCAAATTCAATTTATAATAGAAATTTCTATTTCCTCCATCTCCTCTAAAGGGTGAGTGGTCCTATCCCATTCAAGACCGCATTTTTCTGTAATATACTTAACATCTCATGCACATTGTTACGATTTGAGAAAAATTCGGCAGCATATCCCCGTAGTTCTCCAAGTACACGACGTAGATTGGCAAGTGTGAGTGTTATTTCAATTGATCAATTGAAATAACAGTCACACTTGTCAATCTAGTATGTACCCAGAGAACATTAGGATACGACTACAGAACTTCCTCCAAAGGTAACAACTTTAAGCCACTAAGAATATTATTATACAGAAATTATGCAGTTCCAAACTCACCAAACGGGATAATTCGAGAGATCTCATTACAGGGGTAATGACTCTCGAACGGGTCTAAGGGCTATTGAATGCGTACGCATAAGAACTAGAAGGCTAGTTCCTATGCGCACTATATGTAGTTTCAAGTATGTTTCATTTAATTATCATACTATATATATATTGTTGGTTATACAAAGTAATTTTAAAAAAAAGTTGAAAAATCCCACCCCCATATGGACAATAATCCGGTGGTCATGCCACTTTTAAAATTAACCAACCCAACATCAATCCACTATAATCCAACCGCAATGTCAACAACAAATGTGTATCCCGTACTCCTTCTAATTCATCTACTCAATTAATTATTTTCATCAATTAAACTAACAATTAAAGTATACAATTATTAATTTACTAATTTACAATGAGGGGCAATCCTACTTTCATATATTAATTTAGTAAAAAAATTAATAATCAATAAATTCGTTTATAACGGACACTACTTACTAAAATTAACCCACACACGTACACACACAGACACACACACATACACACACACACAACCCCACCCCCCGTCACACCCCCCGCATCATTTCCCTCTCTCGCACATACGCACAAACACTCACACTACACACACCTATACATACACGCACACACACACACACACACACACATGAAGCCCCCTACCCCCCCAATCCCTGCCCCCTCCCCCCCCCCCCCACACACAAATAGCCCCACCCCTCCCCACCCCCACCACACACACACACACCCCCTTCCCCCACCACACACGCACACACACACACGCACACGCACACACACACATGCACACACATATATATATATACACACACACACACACATATATATATATATATATATATATAAATAAATGGAAGAGAGAGAGAGAGAGAGAGAAACCAACCTGAAAGTAGAGAGCGTGAGATTAGTGCATAGAGAGAGAGAGAAATTGGAGGGAAAGAAATCGGTGAGGAAAAAAGGAGGGGAAAGGGTTTTCGCTGACAGATTTGTCACGGTCATTGACCGTGACAACTTTATATAATTGTCACGGTCAATGACCGTGACAAGGCTTTATCACGGTCATTGATCGTGACAAAAAACGCATGTTTTTTGTCACGATCAATGACCATGACTAGGCTGGCCGCTGAAAGGGTGCCAATTTTCTCATTTTGGTGTAGTGACTTTTCATTTTTATGCGTGTACTTTGTTGATATGTGTTGTTATTGAGAAATAATAAAGCCAAGTACACGTTAAAAATGTAAAGTACCTTTGAATGTCTTTATTTAGTTCACCTGTACTTTACACTTTTATGCGTGTATGTTGATGTTAGTGTTGTTATTTGAAACTAATTCAAAGTACAAGCAAAAGATTGGAAAGTAAATGTTCATGTCTTTTTATCTTTATCACATGTACTGTACATTTTTATGTTTTATCTACAAATAGTTTAAATTAAACACATAATATATTTCCCATGTGTTTTAAGGTCTGTGCCAGCAACATCAATTTACGATGTGATCTACATGCATATGTTATTTATTTTAATTTTGATATATTTTTATATTTCAGGCCTTTTTCCCGTTGCATATGTTGTTGTTGATTATGAAATCGAAGATAATTGGATGTGGTTTCTTGTCAATTTTCATAGTGCAGTAGTTGAGCAATATCGAAACATAACATTTATATTAAATCGAAACAATGGATTACTTGAAGCTGTTTCGAGGGTCTTCCCGTTGTCTGTACATTCCTACTGTATACATCATTTACAAGGGAATATAAAAAAGAAAATTTATGGGAATTGTGGTGGATTTCGAGAGAAAATTGTTAAAGATTTTTTGTTTTGTGCATGTGCTGTCTCAATAGATGAATTTCACAAGAATATTGAAGCATTGAAGAAGGAAGGAGGAATTGTTATTGCTGATTTCATTGATATTTTGCTTCTCGAGAAGTGGTCCTACACATATTTCCCTGGTAAACGGTATGGTGACATGGCATCTAGTGTTGCAGAGTCATTTAATTCATGGATATTGGAGGAAAGACATTTACGAGTTATGAATATGCTTGATAAATTGAGAGTGAAGATTATGAATTTCAATGCAAACAAACTTGTTGAGTCTGACACTTGGAGAAATGAGCTACGTCCTTTTTTTTCAAAGGTTACTGAATGAAAATTGGAATAAAAGCCTATAGTGGACTATTAGTCACTCAAGTCAAAATGTATTTGAAGTTCATTCAGAAGTGCGAGCAACAGTTGACTTAGGAGAAAGGACTTGTTCTTGTAAGAGTTGGGAGATTAGATGTTTCCCATGTTCTCATGTTGTTTGTGTTGTACAGAGGAAAGGGACCAGTATTTATGATTATATTGAGGAGTGCTATAAGGTATCTTTCTATAGAAAATCATACTCGATACCTACAGTTCCTCTTCCTGATTTGATTTCCTTAAATATTCCTATACCTGAAAATCCATCTATCCTTCCACCAACGACTAAGAGGCCGACAGACAGGCAAAGAAATAAGAGAATAAAGTCTTCTGGTGAGATCACTGTAAGGGAGGTTACTTGCTCGAGGTGTAGTAAAACGGGTCATTACCGGTCTACTTGTAAGGAACCCATTTGATTACATTTAAAATTGTTGAATTCATTCATTTTAACCATTTGATTAAATAAATTAATTAATAAACCATTTGTTTCACATAAATGAATGTAATTTTAGTTTTTAGTCTCATTTTTTTAGTTTGTTTTTTGTGTAGCTGTACACGTATTTTTCATAAAATACACGTGATCAGTTTTTCTGATGTTCACATGTACTTTACATTTGTATACGAATGTTATGTACAATACACGCGCATTGTGATGACCAAAGCCATTTTATCAATACGTGTACTTGATGAAATATGCGTGTACTTTATGAAGTACACGCATAATATATAAAGAACATGCATTTAAAAATGGATTTGGTCAGTTTAATCTGCATGTACTATATAAAAGCATGCGTGTACTTTATTTATTACATTTAATTTAGATTTACTTGATGAAATATGCGTGTACTTTATGATGTACACGCATAATATAAATATAATGTGCGTGTACTTGATGAAATATGCGTGTACTTTATGAAGTACACATATATATATAAAGTACACGCATTTAAATATACGTGCACATGCATGTTTTTATAAAGTACACGCATATTGATATGGCCAAATTCTAATTCAATATCCATGTACTTTATGTATTCTGCATGTAATTTTATAAAGTAGACGTATATAAATGCATGTACTATTTGGAAAATGGTTTTGGATATTACAATGTGCTTATACTTTATAAAAGACACTTAGGTCACTCATATTCTTAAATTCCTATGTGTATTATGGTCCGCGCCAGCGGCATTATTATACAAGTATTTCAATAAGCGTGTACTTTTTCGACTATGCGTGTACTTTATAAAGTACACGTGCAATATATAAAGTACACGCATTTATATAATGGTTTAAGACAATATCTTGTGCGTGTGCTTTATAAAAACTTATGTGTATTATAATTTATAATAGATAGAATCGCATTTTGACATATTTTGACAATACAATCATAGTTTGACATACCGATTTTTTTACAATAAAAGATATTAATGTTTACATTTTTTACAATACAATATAGTTTGTTCTTTTTTTTAGTAAAATACCCGTGATCATTTTTATAAAGGTTCACGTGTACTTTACTATATTTGGTGTATGATATAACTGAGAATACATGCATGAAAGAAATAATTTTTTTATTAAAACAGAAAAATAAAGTACAATTTTTTCACATAACAAAAGATGAAAAAACTAAAGAAGGCTTCTATTAAGGAAATCTGTTAAAGCCATCTATGGTGTCAGGAAGAGAGTCAATTAAATTTGACCATACTCGAATTTCTTCTTCCATGACAGCTACAAGGCCTTCATGGTGCGCCTTCTTCTCATTCAGCTTGGCGATTTTCAAGGGAACTTCTTATCTATAGAAAGACATGAGGTCTTCATGTGTTTGAGGAGAGTCCTCATCCATATCAAATAAATCCATGGGATTGGGTGGAAGGCCAGAGTAGCCTTCCCTCACATTTGTTTGAAACGGTTCAAAGGAAGTTTCATATGAGGAAAGATTTTCCTCAATTTCCCCCTTTTTTTTTATTTCTTTCATCTCTCTTAAGAGTATCTCGCAACTTTTCTGCTGGAATAGTTATTATGTAATCTTTACCCTAGATGCAATGGTTAAGAAAAGAACAAATATTACTCTTTTATAGGAAAAGTTAAAGCTATTTATTTCTTTAACCAGAAGTAGTTGGGAAGTGAGTAATTGAGCTTAATAAATTGATTTTGATTATTGTGTCCTTCTGAATAAATATATAAAGTATTTTTCAATTAAAAATAAAAATTATTACATTAACCAGTGCGTGTAGATTGTTTATATTGCGTGTACATTGTTTATATTGCATGTACTTTGAAGAATTCATGTGTACTTAGGAATTATCACTTGTAGTTTTGGTTGAAAAGCGTGTACATTGTTTCATAACACTCATGTGCATTGTTTGTCTATACCTTACGTGGATTGTGATCCGCGCCAACGAAAATAAACCATTTTGGTATAATAAATATTGTAAACAATAACGAATATAGCACAAAACAAATTACAAATATGGTGTGTATTTGAATAAATTTATAGAAGTTTTTTCTCCTTTCGGGGGAAGAAATATTTTGATAGAAGAATTTTTCTTAGTACATATGCTCTGTGTTTTAGCATGTTAGGGTCCTGATATAATTTTTGCATTTTCTTGTTTCTGCTAATTTATTCAATATAGTAGATGTAGAACACTTCATAGTCAACCCTGAAATTAAAATAAAATAAATATACAAATTAGTATGATGTGAATGAAATTTTTTGAAAATATACAATTTAATAATTTTTAGAAATGAAGTTTTTGCTTACGCATTATATTGCTTAGGGCATTCATGATCTCTTATTAGGTCAAATTTAAGATCACTTTTCAGCAAGAAATCTACTGTCCTTTTTTCTTGCTCTGTCAATGGATCATCATCCAATGTAAACTCATTTGATGCACCTTCATCAAACTTTCTCTGAGTTTTGAAACTATTGTTTTTCATTGTTTCTACTTCAGTCTTCAATAGGTACAGTGTTTTTTGGAAGACAGAAAACTGTTAAGAAGATAAATATTTAGTGTATACAAATAAAAGAGTATATAAAGATTAAAGAGTGAAAAGTACACGCATAATATTAAAGTACACGTGTATTTTATTTTTTCATTTCACGTATATTTTAAAATATGATGCATGTACTTTGCCTAAAGAGTGAAAAGTACACGCATAATATTAAAGTACACGTAATTTGTATTGGTTCATTTCACATGTATTTTAAAACATGATGCGTGTACTTTGATAATCTCGGTGATTATGTGCAACTAATACAAAGTACACGCATTATATGATAAATTATACGTGTATCATATAAGTACAGGTAACATTACTAATTAAGTTTAGGCACTAACCATTTTTTCGCATCATCGAAGTATATTGTGTTTATTTCCTTGGCGTCCGATCGAAGGTAATCCATGTGGCCGACTTTATTTTCTTTTTTGTATATCACAAGTAATGTGAAATGTCATATGTTATGTCTTAGTACAATGAACAAATTATTACAAGTGACTAACTATTCAAATAAATCCCTGTCTAACTCCCCCTTCTTATTGACTTCATTTTTGCTACAAGCTTCTATCTGAATAAAAATTATAGACATTGTGTTAATAAAAAAACTGAAATATTGTTTCACAAAGCTTTCGATTTAATTATACTTACCCAACAATAATAAGAAAAAGTGTGTGAGTGGGAGAGCCCTTCCTCTGACAATTTTAACCTCAATACATCACTAAAGGCAAAGTATTATCTGTTTCACACAATATAAAATGGTGAGGAAATAATAATGTGAAAATTTAATGAATGTCTAATATTTGGACTACATACTTCGCTTGAAATTTCTCGATTCTTGAGGACTTCAATAAAATCTTCCCATGGGACATACGAAACCAGTCCTTTGAAAATAAATTCCCTGCATTTTATATAAGCAATAAGAATTGTATAATAATAATAACCTTATTCTTTTGCACCAAAAAATATAAATTAGCGAAGTGATAAATCATAAAATAATACACTTTACCCTGGCTCAACCTTTTGAATAAACTCTTCAATTTTTTTCTTCGCAGCTTCATTGAGATATTTGTATGCTTTGACTGTTTCAAGCTTGAAGTGAGTTTCTTTCATTTGTTGAGCTATTATTAGAGGGATTTTTCTCAGCTTTGTCTCTTTTTTTGTATTGGTTCATACTTCTTGGTTTCTCTGTCATCTTTTCTTTTCTTCTGTCCTCTAGTAACATGTCCTTTTATTTTGTGTATTTTAAGAGTGCCTGAACTATCTTTTCTTCTATGTTTTTTAATTGCATTCTCTTGTACATTGAGGCTAGTTCAATCTTCAAGCTCGAAATTTCGTCCATGAGTTATTTATTAGTGTTTTCCTGATATATTTAAACAAGGAATGTTTGATTGTAAGCATTTTTTGAAACAATGATTTAAGTTCTCTTGCGTGTATTTTGATAAAATTTGTATTTTTTATCCAAATTTGTGTGTATATTATAAAGTACATGTGTGTATTTTATAAAGTACACGCGTGTATTTTATAAAATACACGTGTACTTTCATCATAATTTGCGTTTACTTTAGAAAGTACACGCGTGTACTTTATATCTATTGTATTTTATAGATACCTGATCAGTTTTTTTCACTGCTGATTCATTAAGCATTTTCTTCAACTCCGAAATTTCTTAAGGATTTTATTATTTCTTTCCTGTTATATAAAAAGAATGTTAGATTATAAGCAATACTTGAATAAAACTGCATTATTTCTAATCAAATAATGCGTGCACTTTGCATTATTTCCAATATCAAATAAAACTGCGTGTACTTTAGAAAAACTGCATATACTTTAGGAAAAATGCTTATACTCTGCATTATTTATAATCAAAAGTACCTGTTGAGTTCTTTTCAATATTGACTCCTCAAGATTCTGCCTCAATATCATCTTTTCTATGTTAGCATCTCTCCATTTTTGCAATGTATCATCATACTCTTTTTTGATATCTTCATTACTCAGAGACAGATATCCATTTTTTTGTTCCAAAATTCGTGATGATTCTACCTATTTTTTCAATGATTCATCAAATTCTTTAATTCTATTTGAGTCACTCATTGTGACTTGATCAAGTTTTTTTTAAAGAATTGTTTAACTTAACTAGTTGGGCATTTTCCACCTCCAACTTATTTAGTAAATTTTTTTCCTTCAAAAGGTTGGAATTCTCCACCTTTAACTTCTTCATTTCCTTTTGGGCTTCTAAAAGTGAATCACGATCTACCTGCAACTGTACATTCAAAATGATAAGGTTCTCACTCTCCACCTCCAAAGAGATCACCTTCTCTAGTGCACTATTAAGGTCTTCAGCTGCTTTAGATAGTTGGTTATTTTTTTTTCCAACAATTTTCTTTTCAAAACAACAATTTGTTCCTCCAAATTAACCTTTGGTTGATCATTTCCCTTCTTTTTCTTTGGAGTCACAATGTTTTTAAGGAGAATATTCCAACCATATGAAAACTCATTATCGTTAATATCTTCATCAACTTTTTCTGATGATGAATCAACATGTATAGAGATTTCTGTAACAATGTTTAAAGAGTAACTTGGCGCTTCAAATTGAGATTCCTTTTGTACATAACTGTACTTACAAGCTCGTTTATTTATAGTCTGCTTCAAAGTTGCTGTTGCGATGTCATTCTTCACAAACCATTGTCTCAAAGAAGATAATTTCCACCTCAGAAATTTTGGGGTCTTATCTTTAAATTCTTCAATAGGAGAAATAATTTCAAATTTCTCACATGCCCAATACTGTGATCATACAAAAAACAAAATGATATTAATAATTGTATTACATAGGTATTCATAATGGAAAGTAAAAATGATTTGTTCAAAATACACGGAAAATTAAACGTGTACTTTGTAAATTTTACAAGTGTATTTTTAAAGTACACGTGATTTTAACAAACTAAATGTGTACTTTGTCAATATAATTCACGTGTACTTTCTACAGTACACTTATAATATTAAAAAAATATAACTAGTGTATTTTGAAAGTACACTGGTTATATTTACAAAATATAGTACACGTTTACTCTGTAAAATACAAGTGTACTTTCAAAATACACGTGATATAACACGTGTAGTTTCAAAATACACGTGAAAATATGACGTGTATTTTCAAAATACAAGTGAAAATGTCACGCGCATTTACAAAATACAAGTAAAAATATCACGTGTGTTTTCAAAATACACGTGATTTTTACAAAGTACACGTGAGTATTAGTATGTAAATTTTGAAATATCATGATTTTTTTGCTCACCAGTACGGAAATGACACATCCAGTAACTGTGCTAGGTTTTGAACTTGATGATTTGTCAAGTGAATATATGAGAAACTCATGCACAACAGATGCCCAATCATACTTATTCATTTCCTTAATTGTCGATGTATTTCAACCAAAATTCTGTAAGGGTGAAGTTTGAGTTGGAGAAAAATAACGTGTTCAAGAAGTGGAGACACATAATTTTTACAAAATCGACAATGCTTTCATCTGTCTCCAATTCGACTGATTTCTTCAAACCATTCAATATTTATGACTTTTCTATTCTTTTTGCGAAGTATCGTGCATCTAATCCAGGTTTTTGAGTAGTGTTCTATCCCTTTTTCAGTTCTATTGATTTTATACCCTCAACCAATGGTATGACAAATATTTCACTTATATCTATTGGCATTATTTTAATCCTACTCTTCATATGGAAACTTTTGGTTTTCGTATTGTACAATTGGATAATTGATAAAAAATTTGTATCCGTCTTCTTGTGGTCCACTTCTACTACTTTCCCACTGTAGTAGGCATTGAAAAGCTCCCAAAATGGAGTCTTCTTAAGAATTTCAATATGCCTATTATTTATTTTCTCTTTAATCTGAAGAAAATAATTAAGAAAGCTAACAATATTTGATCGATATTGATCATTCTTCTTTGCAGGATGTTTAGCTTTGAATGCCACAGTAGAACTAGAACTAGAACTAGAACTAGAACTGGAACTGGATGAAGAACTATCATCAGAACTGCTCTTTTTTTTGTTCTTTCCTCTTCTTGCCTTCATCTTCATCCCCATTCTATTGATTTATAAACAAAATTTAAATTACTAACCTATAATGATATGTACAAAAAATAAAATACATGCGAATTAGAATAAAACATAGACTAAAATAATAAAATACAAGCGTATTTAACAAAAGTACATGCAATATTCTCACAAGCAATTCATACAATTCTCAACAAAATACATGCTAAAGGGGGTAATATATATCATTCGTTTCATGGTAAAACCTAACAGAGGTTGTTCGACAAGTCAAAAACCAAGATTCTCTATTCCCAACATATTTAGTAAAAAAGTGATACAATAGCTACATGTTAAAAGCTCCAACATTATCAAAACCCCTTAAGCAATACTACTCAATTCGTTTAGCTAATTCCTTCGCTTTCGATTCAGTTACTTGAAGTTATTGCACATCAAAAAGTGCAGTAAATGTCTTCATAGTAGTAGTAGAATCCAAGTAACCTTTTAGCTCTATCATTGATGCGAAGGAGAAAATGAATTTCGTCATCATTAGTACTATTGATTATCAATGTGAAAGGTTTTGTATTGTTAAGATCTTCGAAGGTGCAAGCAACAGTTTTTTAGCTGAACATGCTTGATCGTATGATTCCTAAATAATATCACAACAATATAAAATAGTAAACTCATAATACACATTAGTACACGCATATTGGATAGAACAAATTGAATTTCAATGTGCGTGTACTTTCAACAAAGTACACGCAAAAATGAAAAAGTACACGCAATAATAGTGCTAACAAACTAATAAAATATCATTCAAATGCCGCTGGAGCGGAAAAAAAAACTCCTAAATATTAACACACTAATAATACTTCTTACAAACTCATGGAATATCATTCAAATGCCGCTGGCGCGGACCAAAATAACATAGGATTGATCAAATATGGATTTGAAATATATATTTTATAGAGTACACGTATAAAACATAAAAGTGCACGCATATTGGATTGAGAAATTCAATTTCAACGTGCATGTACTCTGTGTATTTTGCGTGTACTTTTTGAAAATACACGCAAAATACACGGAGTACACACAATAAAATAGGGCTTATACATGTACGTATTCCAATCATGTATATATTCCTAGTCCTCGATAAATTCTCGATAAATGATGTATATAGGAGGAAAGGTACAATGATGAAATACATATATCTAACATGCAAAAAGTGTGTTTTGCAATTAAAATGAGGGAAACAAATATATTTTTTCATATCATGAAGAAGAAGAATGTGATTTCATCAGTCCATGTGTCTATAAATTTATACATATGAGAACATACACAAGGACAAACAGGTGATAAGAGAATGTATACATACTTGTTAGTGGTGTTTGGAAGAATTTGATTGAGAATGTAAAATGCTCGGTAAAACTTCAACGATTAGGGTTTGATCGAAGAGAGTTAGATTTTTTATCGCAAAGAGTTTTTGGCGCTTCGATTAGGAGTATTTATTGTTGTTGTTGACCAAAATTTTATTGAGAATGAGATTCGTTTTGGGGTTTTGATCGAAGAGATGGTACGATTAAGGTTTTGATTCAAGAGAGAATACAGTGTTTTTGGCGCTTCTATTTCTGAAAAGTGCGTGTTTATTTTAATTTCGGTGTATTTATATGTTGGACCTAATCGTTTAAAATTTATTGGGCTTGATTTTTTTGTCCAAAATTGTTAGTCCAAGGACTAGACCGTAAAAGCCCCATAGAAGAATCAACATAAGGATTATAGTCAGGACTCCATTTAATAATCTTGAGAGGAGCCTTATAAAGGGTGATCTTGAAACCATCCACAAGTTTTGTAAGTACATCCACTTAAAGGTATCATTAAGTTAATCCACCAAAATGGAATAATGCATTCACTTTGTGGATGTTACATTTCAGTAGATTAACTTATGAGTTATTTTTTAGTGGATGTACTTACGGAATGCGTGGATGGATCCAAGATTACCACTTATAAATGAACCTTTTTTTCCTGAGCCAAAGTCTTAGATTGTCTTCTTCGGATGAGGGTTTGATGAGCATAGGTTATGATTAATAAGTCCAATATCAAATCCCGCCTTTAATGAGAATGTAAGGAATACCTTTCTAATTGTTTCCAAAGCAGGCTATACTCATCAATTTGTGTGCTTGTATTGAAATATCTTATTCAATAAAATGAAAGGCAATTTCTACTTTGTATTAGCCTATAGGTTTGAGGGTAATGGATAAATGGTTGGAACCTCCACCACGAATGGAAGCAAACGATTTCTTTTCCTCTCTTTTTGGATCAAGTGGTTTAGGGTTAGGAGTGGCTGCCATGGGAGTTTAGGGGAGAGAGACGATTGTTATGAGAGAATATTTGAAATATGAACCATTCAAAATCATGTTAGTATGATACAATATACAAATAAGTATATTATTATAATATGCAAAATTGGGGTTTTGTGGTGGACAACATGGACCTTTCTAAAACATGATCAATCAGTAATGAGGAATCTTATACCGATTGATGGGGATTGATATAATAAAAAAATCTTCTGAAATATCTTTGATCGATCATGCAATAGAAAGAAAGAATAAAAACTAGGTTTAAATTATAAATATAGGGTTTCAAATAACAACACCTAAAGGGGTCTTGTAGGTGATCCAAATGACGAGAAATAGTATTTGTAGAAGATGAAGTGGGTACTTTTATTTATCCTCCAAAATATTTCTAGAACCCACCAAAAGTCTTACCCAAAGCAGACTATGTGTATGGGCGCTCTTCCAGACGACTGGGTGCTTTGAGTGAGATATGGACTTCTCTTTCCACACCCCTTCATAAAAACTTAAAAAATATTTTTTTCCTCCCCCTCTTTAAATCTCAATAATTATTATGCAACTTAAAACCCTATCTTACACTAATATATAAAGGTATAAGTAATGGTCTTTGTTTAAATGGGATTTTCCGAAAGTTTAGGTCTAGTACTTAGGTAAATGGACTATACTTAGGACCTAAGGCCAAATAATTAAATTGCCTTCCAAATAAGTACTCGAAAATCCCCAATTACATCCTCGTAAATTATTTACTTTCTCCATTTAATCACCATTATTTTCACATAATAATCATGAGTGAACCGAATTAAACTCAAGATTACTTGAATGCTGAGGCCTTAATTACAAAGCGAGTATGGTACATAATACGATTCCACGCATTAAGAATACATCACCCTCTTGGTCAAAATCAATTTGATGCAAATTTATTTTCACTAACTTCTTATTTATTAGTTGATCTTAGATTCAACTTGTTTGATAATCTAACGGATTATTAAATAATCCACTGATCATGTTTGCTGATAAAAACTTATAAGCCTATTAAGGGAATATCACAATCTTAGATGTTTCTTGGATAAGTATTCCTCTTAATTATGATCTCAGACATACTTACACAATAATTGCCCAACTTGCAAAGATTTAGATAAAATGGATTTTGATCACGCCCATAACAATCAGATCAATAATTGTGCATTCTAATCCTCACAATCCTCACTATTAAGATTATATGAACTATTTACAAACCTCTGAGATTACGCAAGTGTAATCCAGTCAATACTTAGACTTGATTATCACCTATGGTCATATTTAATAGATTTTTGATGTACCAATCACAATCCTATTTGAATTAAACAAGTTCATGAACCATCAGACATGTTCCCATAGTTAAGATAGTTTAAGAGAATAACACTTGCAGCTTTACTAATAGGATGTCAACTCCTTATCTAAGTAGTGAACTTCAAATGCACTATAACCAAAATTCCAATCTTTTGTGATCAGGTCAAACCCAACTCAACAGAATTACTACTAAGTCTAATTGATTGACATTGGGTAAAATATATTTCAAAACAAATATAAGGAATTTTCAAAAGCATGATTCTCAAAAAATTAACGCCATAAATAGTTTTAAGAATAAAATCTAAAAATTTATTCTCTAGGGTTTTGGATTTTGTTATATTAATTAAACTTCAAGAGTTCCACATTATTAGTTTGTAAAGGATCCATTTAGACACTTCTAATTATGGGAGGTTGTTTAGTGTCAAATATTACATTTTACTATCCCTATTTCTATGCAATTTTCTAGTCCCATGCTTGTTAAACCCATATTTTATACTCATTTAATATATGACCTTAAATATTCATGGTTAATAACTTTTGAAAAGTTTATTTCAGTACTTATAAGCTTTACGATGCCAATAGTGAAGTTGAGAAGTAATCGGAGCAAGAAACATTCACTTACATGCTTTCAGGGGTAAGATAGTTAATTTAGATGACCAATTTGGCACTCAGACTCTTCATAAAAGTTGTTGGACTCAAATCAAGGAAAATCTCGGTTCAAACGATGTGTCAATATGATCCTAAACGAATAAATTATGAAAATGTAAATTTGGACCCGAAAGAAGTCAAAAGTCAAAGCCTCGAGTCAAACCCAAAGTCAGACCTTATAACTCATACACTGCTAGAAAATTGTTAGCCACGAATTATAGGCCATTCGGTTCTTATGGTGAGAAAGTATGAGATTGTATGAAGTAGATATGAATTTTGGGGGGTTAATTATAAATATGGTAACCTGCATTTAATTAAGGGTTACATATTAATTGGTGCAATATATTTATTGAAACTATGGTCGGCACGAAGGTTAGAGGGAGGGAGGATTCGGGTTGAGACTATTTGCCAAAAGTCATAGGTTTATGAGATATACGGAAATTCTTCAAATGACAAAATTCCTTGAAATTATTGTTATGATGATACTAATAATTATTCGATAATAATTCGCCAAACTATTAGAACAATAGTTCTTACAATTATTATTCTAATAATTTTGAAAATAGTTACGGTAATACTTATCAAAAATTTAATTTTAGTGAAGTTTCTTTACCACCAAATTTATTTGGTGCATATCTGCAAAATCTAAAAACTGAAGAATCTAATCATTATTATCCTCAAGAAAATTATTATTGGGAAAAAGAATTAGATGCTTATTTGAAGCCAATAATAGTTTTTCTCTTAATAACATAGAAGATGAAGAATGTTTTGAACTAAATGAGGAATTCGATAACTTTGAAGAGATTTTTACTTGAGAACAAATCATTATTTATCTCACCTAATTGATAAAGGAGACAAAAACTGTAAAGAATATGGAAATGGAGTCCTTTATCAATGACCGAATTTATAGTACCGCAAGAATTTTCATTCATCATTATCGAACCATTACAAGTACCACAAGAATCAGATCAAAATCTTGAGAACACGCTATATGATTGACTTACTTGAGTCTATATCATATATGAGTTCCAACTAGTTAGTACATTGAGACAAAGTAGGTCAGATTTTCAAGAGTTGCTCTCTCTCTCAAAGTATCCAAGCATCAAAGAAGATATCCAGTCCAAGAACCTCATGATCCACATCAAAGGGAAGTTATATCTACCTCATGACCACTTTAGGACACTTACACTGCATATTATTGATATTATATGTGCAAAAGAGTCATATTATTTTTTAGGAATTTTTCTAACATTTTTAAATGACTTTAACATTTTTCAAACATTAAAAAATGACTCTTCAAAATTAATTTTTATGTGATTTTAAATGTTTGGGGTTAAAACATAAATACTTTTATTCTTAAAAAATGTTCAGGGTAGAAACCAAAAACGCTAGAGAATTATGGGGTTCCAATTCATATTTTTAGAAAATAAAAAACATATGTTTGTTAACTGATCACGTCCATACACGTGTTGCTTTTATATCGGTTAGATTTGTGTTTCTTTTGTGTGTTGAAGTGAAGAGTAAATCGCATCCCTTAGATCTCTTTTATCACTGGTCTACATGCGTTATATCATAATCCATGTGATCCTAGTTAGAACCAGTCAGCATTAGTTTAATCACCGCCTGTTTATAACCGTTAGATGCGAATCCCAACAGTCGAGTGAATCTCAGCCTTTGATTTGATTCAGCCTTCTCAATCCTTCTACATTTAGTATAGAATGCGACCTTAGGTTACCATGTGAGAAGTTTTTGATTTCGTCTCAGTTTTTAGAGAAAGAAAACCAGAGATAATAGAGAAAAAAAACAGCAAAAAGAGAGAAAACCCTAGTTCGTCAAGATCAAATCCTAAGTGTTTTCTCCCAAATACCATACAACCAAACCTTTCATTTCCAAATACCAGAAAACCTAATATTGAGAGTTAGATTTAGGGTTTTTGCGAGCATTAAGGTGTTGGGGTATTTACTGTTTGAAGACCTCTTCGAAATGGATTTCTCTTTTAGAACCTATCTCTAGGACAACTCAAATTTCTCAGTAGAAACTTTCAGATTTTCCAAAGAGAAGATCACACGACCTTTTTCTAGGTTCTCTTGGATCTATATATTTCTCATTTATTTTTAAGATCCTTTTCTATTTTCATTTTTTTTAAAACAGACTTCTCATTCTTTCAAGATTTTTCAGATCTAAAAGCATTTATATCTCACTGATTATATTTCACATTTTTTGAAATAGATTCGTAAAGAAATAATGTTGACATATAGGATTTTGGCTCTTTTTAATAACAAGATTATTTTCTGATCTGACCTTATGTTTTTAATAAAAGTTGATTCAAAATCTGCATGTCATGTAGAAGTTGGTGATTTATAGGATTTTGTCTCTATAACTATTCTGAGAGGGTGAGTTGCATATTCTGAATTTAGTGCACATCACAAACACATACAATCTAACACAAACACTTAGTTATAATGGTGCTTTTTGAGAAACTTGGTGTTGTTAGAGCTGCTACAATCAGTGGACAAGGACAAAGAAAGGAAGCTGCTGGAAAGATATCAAAACCAAGTCAAAAACCTTTGAGAGTAGAGTAACTCTTGTAGGTATATTTTCTTGACTTAGATTTAGGATCTTGATCTGCATGCTTAGTGCTGTAAATTTTATTGTAATTGTTTCTAGTGGACCTTTTGTTTTGCTCCCAGGAGGGGGTCGTGGATGTTTCACTTAATTTGGGGTTTTATCACGTTAAAAATCCTGTGTTCATTTGCTTCAATGTTCTTAATTGCTTCTGTGAATGGTTTCTCATTTAAGACTTAGTAATAGGTTTTAATTTTAAAAACCTAAGGTAATCAAACTAACAAATCTAGAATACATATTCAGAACCTGTTCAAAACACATCTTATGTTATATTTCAAAACGAGTTTTGTTCAAGGAGTTTATTATCGGAGTTTACTTAATCTATAACATTTTGTTATTAACTTAGTAAAAAAGCTATTTTCAAGTGGTATCAGAGAGGGTTTATTAAATATTTTTTTTATCCTGAAACTCTAAAAAATGCTTTCAAAATCTCAACGTTCTGAATATGGATGAAAGATTTGAGAAGTTAGGTAACCTTTCCCGACCACCTCTCTTTGATGGAAATAACTTTTCTTACTAGAAATTACGAATGGTTGCTTTCATTCAAGGAACTCTTGGTGATGATGTTTGGGATATGATTGAAAAAGGGTATGCACATCCAACTAAGTCTTTATCTAAAACTGATCCCGTAAGGGTTAAGAAACTTCTTAGCGAATTTACTAAGAAAGAGAAAAAGATGTCTCTAGATAATAATAAGGGAAATAATTCTATCTTTATGTCCATTAACGAACACGAATTTAAAAGAATATCTATATGTTCTACTTCCAAGGAGGCTTAGGACACCTTAGTCAATACCCATGAGGGTAATGAATGCATTAAGGCTGGAAAAACCCAAATGTTAATCCAATAGTACAATACACTTATAATTGATAACAATGAATATTTTGATGATTTATACATAAGGTTAACTGATATTTTTACAAAATTACATGAAAATGGTATAACCTATAGTAGAACAGAAATAGTTCAAAAGATTCTCAGGTCATTACCTACTAAGTTGCCATAGAAGAAATGGACGACCCAAACCTCACTCCTGGGTTGCTAAGTAGCATTCTAAGAACTGTTGAGATGGAGTTATAGTTTAAAAAATAGTTGACTGCCCAAAATAAGATACCCACTGGTTCTAATGTGGTGTTTTCATCACAATTGACTTCACCTAAATTAAGTCCCTTAAACTATGACCTTCACTTAAGTGATAACTGTGATTTCGATCACCTTGACAATCAAATAACTCTTATGAGAAAGCATTTCAAAAAGATTATCAAACTCAGAAATACAGTAGCCTCTAAACAAGGCAGAAAAAATTATCAAGGTAATCAAAATTGCAGACCTCATTAAAGACACAATGACAAACTGCCCTATGACAAAAACAAACCCATGTTTGACTTAAAAGATGTGAAATGTCATAGATGTGGTAGAATGGGACACTCTGTGAATAGATGCAAAACTACTTTGAACAAGAACAATAGGTCAAACATATGTAAAACATAGGACGACACTAGTGATTATGATTCAAATGATATTGAGTAAACCCATAATGATAAGTCTTGCATGCCATTTTTTGCTAAAATCATATACCATGATGATAATGAATGTTTGACTACTCATGATTCTATTGTGCCTAATAATGTTCTTACTGTATCTGCAAATGGTAACATAGTGTCTGCTGGTGATAAAAATAGTACTGAAAATGATAATATACGGGTGTGTCTGAATGAGCACATTGTCTAAAAATTTATAGTGTGTGTGAGTTCCGCAAAATAATTGAGAGCTATAGGAGACACTACACACGAGACACGTAGTGAATCTGGCGATGATCTTCCAAAACTTCAAGAGCTATACACAAAAACACTTAAGAAAATTTCCCATCTTGATAAAATGGTGAAGCTGTTAAATGAACATATTGATTTACTTAACCAGACTATTAGGAAGAACACGGAGGAATTTACAGCATAATGTGTTTCCCATGAGACTGAAACAAAAGAGTTTTCTTTAAAAATCAAAGACTTGTCTGAGAAAAATTACATTTTAGAGAAAAAATATAAATCTGCTCTACTTGAGCTTGAAGAATCAGATAAAAAAAGTTCAAATGTTTTTAAAAAATGTTTACATTTTGAAACACAACTGAAATCTTATGAAGAAATTGTTGAAGGAAGTAAGTTTGATTCTGAAGACAAATATGTCTTAGGTTTTGGAGAAAAGGTCATTACTAGTAAAAATGGTTCTTCTGAAAATATTATTTTTGTCAAGGAAGGCCAAGAAGTTCAAGATACTCAGAAAGAACATAATTTCAAAAATGTCTCTAACGGTAAACAAAGTGACTGTATTCAACAACCCAAATCTAATAGTCCAGCTAAGTACGATTGTCCTTTTGTTAAAGACCAATGTCAGAAATATAAAACCAATGACACTTGGACAACCATTCCTATTAGGGATAAACCTATCTTTAAACACTTTAATATTACAGTCAAGTCCTCCACATATCAATACTGCTCATACTACAATGTCTATGGCCACAACATTGCTGAATGTTTTCAAAAGAGACAATACACACATACTTATTGAAATTTTAACTATTCTAGGAAGAGTAGGGATACTTATGTTCTCACGAGGTAGCCCACACATAAATCTACCTATAAAATGAAGGGAGGGTCTAAAACTAAAAAAACATTTAGAAAGACCAAACAAATATTCTAAATAAAAGGGCAACAAAAATTTAAAAATCAGTCCCATTTGGATTAGAAAAGATGACTTATTACCCGAGATCAAGTGCAATGTTGTCATAACAACTTATAAGGCACAATGCACTTCATCTGGTTGGTAACTGGACTCCAAATGTTCTAAACATATGACCGGGGATGAAACCAAATTAACAAAGAAAACAGACGTCCTTGGAGGTAGTGTTGTGTTTGTTAATGGGGTTTCTTCCAAGATCATAGGTAAGGGTAAGGTCTCCCCAAAATAAATAACATCCTTTTAGTTAAAGGAATCAAGTATAACTTACTAAGTATATCTCAATTTTGTGATTCCAATCATACTGTTACCTTTTCAAAAATCGATTGCAAAATTCTTGATGAACAGCGAAACTGTATTTTAATAAGAAACATAAATGAGGATAACTGTTACACAGTCATTCCTAAATTTGAATCCTGTAAAATTGCCAGATTAGAAGATGCTAATTTATGGTATAATTGATTGGGACACACAAATTTTGATAATCTTCGTAGGTTAAGTTCCCCAAGAAATAGTTAAAGGATTACCAAAAATCAAAAACTCTTTTGATCATGTCTGTGGTCCTTGTCAAGAAGGGAAAATAAGTAAATCACCTCACAAGAAAGTTAAAGATGTCTTAACTACAAAACCTTTGGAATTAATCCACATGGACATTATGGGTCCTTCTAGAGTTGTCAGCTTCTGTGGTAACAATTATATACTTGTCATTGTGGATGATTACACACGATATACATGGGTAGCTTTTATGAAAAATAAATTCTATACCTTCGCTGAGTTCTTAAAAATTCTTTTAAAAATTGATAATGAGAAGGACACCCACGTATGTCACATCAGAAGTGACAGAGGTGAAGAATTCAAAGATTCGGGTGTTTTAGAATTGGTGCGCTCTAAATAAAGCTTATGATTCAAGTGCAAATCTATCGCAACAAGTAATATCCGGTAAGTACGGAATCGTGATCCACAGGGATTGAAACACTCCTAAGAGAACAGAAGTAGGTTAAAGGGATTCTCAAAACGTCAAAAACGTTAAACTTTAAAAGTTGATTTAATAGTTTGGAAAAGTGATTGAGGGTAATCTCTAAACTAACATGCTATTTGATGAACAGTTAATTAATTAATAATTACGAAACTATGAAAAGAACTAAGATAAGATTGAGTTCAAGATATTGAAGGGATCGAAGATCAGTCTCCCACCTCGGATTCACAAAGAAGGGGATTATAGGGCTTGGTTGAAATTAATTCTAATCGAGTATAACTAATTAAGTCCGAACATCAACCATGTAGAGACTAAACTCAATAATAGAGGATTAGGGGTTAGTTAGTTATTGCTAGATGGGTTGGGTTTGTAGTAAAGCTTCAAACACTAACCCTTGCATGACAAGAGAAGTTAAGAAACTATGATACTCCAATACCAACACATGAAGTTCCATTAGAACAATTATAAACCAAACCCTAAACATGAAGTTCAAGCATCCAAGGTGGAATTATGATCCCCAATCATAAGTCTAGCTACTCATAATTGAAACTAAACTACACATGCTAGTTAACAACTTAAATAAGTTAGTTATCTATTTTAAATACAAACCAATACAAGAGATGGAATTAAATGCAAATTAAAGCTAGTAGAACAAGTAGAGAAGAAGTAAATGAACCTTTCTTGCATTAATAACCACAATTCAACTGGTAATCAAAGCTTTACAAGTGGGTAAAAACCATAAATGAACTTGAACTAAGAGAGAGAAGATAGTGTTTTCTATATATCCAAATATCTAACAAAAGTAATCTATATCTACAAAGGAGGAAAAACAAGGGATATATCCCAAAATCCAACCAAAATGGCAAACTGGTAATAAGAAGAAAGCTGGAAATGCAGTGCCGAATCGATTCGGTGAAAAATCTGAATCGATTCGGAAGTGTAGAGATGTTGCCCTGTCTGAAACCGAATCAATTCGGCTGAATTGCGAATCGATTCGGGCCTGCTCAAAAAGGAAGGTTGCATTACTTTGGCATTATTTCTCCCATGTTTCACCGAAACTTCCGTAACTTCTTTGTTCGAGATCAGATTCAAGCACCGTTGGAGGCCACACGAAGATAAGAAGAAGGTCTACAACTTCCATAAGAAATCAGGATAAAAAACCGAGTGCTAAAATTACCAAAATGCCCCCGACTGTGCAAGTGTCTACGGAACTTCTCCGGATCAAAACCAAACTTCCCAATATGCATTCCCGAGACCTATAAAAGCTCAATAAAGACACATACAAAGTATATATGATGAATTCAGGGGTTAGTCAATAAATGAGTATAAGAACCGAGAAATACATGCACGGGAATGCTAGAATGTACAAATTAACGGGGTATAAAATATAATAAAAGTGACGAATCACATCCCCTAACTTATACATTGCTAGTCCCGAGCAATGAAGTATGAAGAAACAAGGGCCAACAACGCAACCAAAATAGAACAAATATGTACATAGAAGGAAAAATGCCACTTTTGCGGGCGCACGATTGCATTTAGCATATGCAATAAGCCGTTTAAAACCCCCTAGGTGGCCCTAGGGGACGAGTGAGGTCTCATGAGGGTTTCCAGGGATGACACCCATAAATATCAAGTCAACTCATACTATGATACGACAAAAACCAATGTGTAGCTCAACAAATATCTAAGAAGCACAATTTATCAACAAAGTGAACAAAGCTCACACAAAAGACGACAATTATCGGCATTAAATAAATATCTTCAATAAAAATCAAAACCATAGAAATGCGAAATAAGCGGACACATGTGGTAATTTAGATTTGGCAAAACTTTCAAAATCCATAAAGATGCTAAGGCATGCATACTCAAGTTCTCTCCGGTTGTTACACTCAACAAATGGAACACTCAGAAATGGGATGTAACACACTCGGGACATGCGGGCATAAAGAGTAATTGTAAAGGGAAGCTAGGCCACGCACATGTCATCAATGAAGAACGCAATATAAAAGTAAAAATACAATCTCATGAAAGGATATCGCATATTAACCAAGAGAAAAACATTTAAACAGATTATCGCTAATGTTCGACCTTTAAATCACATCACCCTAGGATCAAATAGGACTTTTAGGGTATAAAATTTAAGCTAGGTTAGGGTACGAAATGGAGGAATGTATATACGGACTCAAAGTGTTCGGGATGAAAACTCGGGATAATGGAAAAATGCGGGAAATATCAAAATTGAAAAACGAGTTCCAAAAAGGCGTTAGATATATCATCGGGAGAATAACAAGAATTTTTGAACTATATACACAACATATACAACTTTCTCTTTGTTTTGTTTTCTTCTTTTTCTCATGTTTTCTTTTGTTTTCTTTTGCTTTTTGCTTTTTCTTTTTCTTCACCTTTTTTTTTCACATCACCTTTCTTTACTTTTCAAACTCTCATATGCCTAAATTGCAACCACACTACACAATATCATTCAATCCCAAGCAACATTTCAAAAAAAGGTATGTAAGGTAATATGTATGGCTTAAAACTCCAATTTGGAGTTGGTTATGGGATTTTGGGTAATGAAACGAAAGGCTAGTATTTAGGCTCAAAGGGGTTGACTAGGGAAACATATATGGTGAGGTCACGGCTAATATGGGTGATATAACAAGGATTGCCTATGATCATTTCATAAAGTTTCATGTGATTCGCGGGACTAAACACCATTGAAAATCATGCTCAAGTGTTAAATCAATTAATATGCAATCAAATGAAAAGAAAATGAGATTGACAACGATTTCATTGACAAGAAAGAGATAGATAGGATGTATACGCTCACAAATGACGATAAGTCTCAAATTTCACTTTTGTAAGGGTATAGCATGCGCCTTAAAATAACGACTTTGAAACGCTTTAAACCAAATCATAAATAATTATTTTTGTATATGCTCAAAGCATCACAGTTTAATTTTATTAGGCTATTCATAATGCAAACAATAACGGGCTAAAGGCTAAATAAATCAATGACTCGAAGCATGCTTCATAGCTATACAATAGGATATGTCGATCATATAAGTAATCATAGTAGATATGAGAGAAAAAGAAATTTATTATTTTATTTTTTTAATTAATTTTATTTTTTTATTTTTTAAATTTTATTATTATTTTATTTTTTTTAAATAAATAAATAAATAAATAATAACATGATAACCGGTATAAAAAATGTAATCCATACCCCGTAACTTGAATGAAACATTGTCCCCAATGTTAGTAGGGATAAAAAGGGAAAAGGGGTTAGAAAATAGTTACCCCGTAAGGAGTAACTCGAGAAACGCGCAACAGCATGCCTGTTACATGTTAGTACAAAAAAATAGCAATATATACAAAAGAGATATATAAAAGAACAAATATGAAAATGAAAATGAGTAATTTCATTAATAATCACAAGTTGTGTACATGGGGCACAAAAACCAAAATTAGAAAATACACTAAATGTATTCTCTCTTCCCCACACCAACACATAACTAAAATGTTACAAACCCAAAAATCAAAATAAAGAACCACAAAAGTCAGCAGCAGAGAAAACGGGATGACAGCGCCCTACATATGGTCCGGATGGCGGCTCGAGGACTCGGGCACGGTGGGGTCACGAGGGGCATAGGGATCATAAAGGTAAGGAGGCACAGCAGCCTCACCCCCACAAATATGAGCAAACAAATCCATCTGTGCTTGGGCAATCATGGAAGTATCTCGCTGATAGTCAGCCCGGAACGATGCGAAGTTCGTCATATAAGTACCCCGAAACTAGGTAAAATCAGCCTGCAACTCATCCATCCGCACCCCAAGATATATAATGGGGGTCAATAGGAGGTGGCACAGGAGGTAGGACTGGATGAGGCACTTTCGGAATATCCGGCATAGGAGCATCAGGGGCATCAGGAGCATCAAACATACGCTTTTTCCTCCTCTCCCAATAATCTTTTCCCAAACTCTTCTCAATGGCCTTTTCGCCAAGCATCTTGGGGAGGCGAGGAATGTTATCCGTTCCCGCCGCCTCGCACTTAGCGTCTCTATAAATTCAGAAAACTAGCCTCACGTACGGGAGGGTAGTGGTACCCTTATCACAATAAGCGGCCTTCATCATCCGCTGAAGTACTAAGGCGGGGAGATTGACTATGGAATTGGCGTCTAAAAGATGGTAAAGGAAGTGGGCCTGGGCGGAGGAAAAGAACAGCCTTGGTTTGGGTAGGCGTGATGGAATTAACAGCAACAAGGTGGATAATACGGTGGTTGTCGGGCATAAGAGAGGTGGGGAATGTTTCCCCGGCCCAAACATTCCCTGGCGCCAGACGCATAATCAGGGTCTCATTCGACAGCTTCCCCTCGTCGGAGCAAGGGTAATCAAAATCCTCGGGGTTATCAGTCCCAGTCAGATGCAAAGCCAAGAGAGGCCTTGAAACAGGAATTCGCTTACCCCGCACGTAAGCCCAAAATTTCCGTCCCTAGATGGGATGAGAGACGCATAGAACCGATGAACATGCTCATCATTGACATCACCCCCCCCTTGCAAGGTGGGCTTCCCAATTAAACTTCTGAAAATACCGACGAACAGAGGCGGGGAAATCCTCAAGGTGCACAGGCCTCTCAATAGAAATTGGGTGACCTGAAGAAAAACTATCCCGGAACCAGTCCCTCTCCTGCTTTGAGCGAAAGGATTCGAAACCTCCTCGACCCGAAATTGCATTGGATGTGGGCTTGGAGATCGAAAGAACCTACAAAACATTAATTCAATACACACGCCATAAGTGCGATGCATAAAATCAAAGTAATTGTGAAATTTGGGGAAACTAGGTTCAGAGGGTGCGCGTAGGGAAAAATTGGTCGAGTAGACGTAAACGACGCACACCACACTCAAACAAGGATAATTCAACAAAAATGTGCGATAAAAGGTGCGAAGATAGAGCTTTACCCACAAAATCTTCATAGAGGAATTTTATCGAACATATAGTGTGCAATGTATGGAAAGTAGGGTGAAAATGACATTTTGAATGTGAAACAACCCCAACAAATACAACTGAATCATCAAAGCAACATAAACAAGTTGTATTTGTTGGATTCATATCATAAACAATGAGAAAAATATGGAGTTTCATGCAGAAAATGTGGGGTTTTACAAGAATCCATTTATCCCTACTTTCATACCAAGAACACTAAATACAATTTTGAAATCAATTTAAGAGGGTTGAATTAGTTACCTTGGATGAGGAAGCCATGAGGGTGGAAATGAATGGAAGAAGTGAAATGATATGGGAGAGGTAGAGTTCGAAGGTTAAGAGATAAGAGAAAATGAGAAGTGGAAATAAAACCGATGAGGGAATTTTAAGTGACCTGGTGAACCGAATTGATTCGGTAGTTAAACCGAATCGATTCGCTACTCTCGAATTCCACACTGTCTAAGGGTGAATCGATTCGGCAGCGCCGAATCGATTCGGATGAAGAGACCTGACACTTTGGGTTTACCGAATCAATTCGGTATTAATCCGAATCGATTCGCAAACCTATAATTGGCTACTGGGAAGGGTCGAATCGATTCGCTGATTAACCGAATCGATTCGGATACTGAGTTCCAACTTGCGGCTTTGCTAAATTCCTAAATCTCATGAAATTTGATCATTGGGCCAGTTTCAACTGGATTTCTTGGACCAATATGATATATCTAATGTATGTACCTGGTCTGGAACCAAAAAATGCAACCCCTCACGTGTCGGGGGATGCTCGGCACCAAAATTGAGAATTTACCGAACCTAATCAACCCTGCTAATGGGGCTGCTGCGTACGATGTCCGGTTGTAAATCCGCAGATATTATTAGGATGTAATTTACTATGTGAACACCTATTCTTCCCATTCTTCCGACTTTGTTCCAACTAAAGTTCACACACTTAACAATTATATCGGGTTCTAGATCGGAAGATATGATACCTATAAAAAATGGACCACCCCGACCGTTTGACCCGTGTTTGGTTTTGGAACCCGAATTAATATTTGAAAGCGGGGGCCATGGGTTATTAAAGTGACGGATCGGTGGGTCGGTACACAAATCGATAGAAACATCATCTACCCTGTTTTCCTCCGAGCAACTCTCCTTACACAGGATTGGTGACTCTATGTAAATGTCAATTTCGGATATGATAGAGTCTTCAATCGGAGTGAAATAATAATTGACTAATTCGTCCACGATTTCATGGTTTTCTCCTACACCAACATCTCCTAGCATGTCAAAGCACACATCTAACACACACCATTCAATTTCCTCCCTCGCAATTTGATCGTCTTCCACACACACCACTCCAACAAAGCTCACTTCCTTGACACACTCTTCCTCATCATTCGAAAGGTGTGACACATTGAAAATATTGACATCTAATGTCATATTTATAAAAGACAAGTTCATCTCACCATTCCTACAATTTATCGATGCATTCGCGGTCGCGAGGAATGGTCGTCCTAAGATAACGGGAGGTTGATTGTTGGGGCTTAAAACTGGATGGGTATCAAGAACGATAAAGTCGACCGGGAACACAAAGGTGTCTATCTGGACGAGGATATCTTCCAAGACGCCCCGTGGAATTTTGGTGGAGTCGTCGGCCAATTTAATTCTAGTTTTTGTTGGACTAAGTTCTCCTAGGCCCAATTAAAGATAAATCGAATATGGAAAAAGGTTCACACTAGATCCTAGATCAAGAAGAGCGCGATTAATGGCAAAGTTTCCAATCACACATGAAACAGTTGGACACCCTGGGTCCTTAAATTTTGGAATCGTGTTGTGTTGGAAAATGGAACTAACCTGTTTAGTCAATTCCACCTTTTTTCGAGAAACATGATTTCTCTTAAAGGTGCACAAATCTTTCAAAAACTTGCCATAGGAAGGGATTTTCTTAATCGCATCAAGGAGAGGGAGATTGATTTTTACTTGTTTTAATCTCTCCATGATTTCTTGACCTTTGCTGGGTTTAACAATGGGAAGGAGCCTTTGAGGGTAGGGTGCGGGAAATGGACAAGGGACTGAAATTTCCGGCTCCTTGGTCGGCGACTTATCTCTTCTCTTTTTACGAGTCACTTCACTCTCTCGGGGAGTTATTATGACCTCATAGGATTCTTTTGGGGAAGGTGGAATTGGATTTTCAATCACCTTCCCACTCCTAAGAGTGGTGATGGAATTAGCTTGTTCCATAGACCTACATTGAGCGAAATAAGGAGTAGAAACATCGGAATTCATGCTATTTTTCCCAATGGGCCCTTGAGGTTGTGACGGGAATTTTCCCTTTTCTTGGACACTCAAAGTTGCAGTCAACTTGGAAATTTCTTTTTCAAGCCTAGCATTTGTGGCTTGTTGAGAAGTCACAAAAGATTGAAAAATTTCTTCCAGACTTCTCTTGTTCGGGTGCGCGTAGGCAAGTATAACTGGTGGAGGTGGTCCCGGAGGGGGACCTTGCATTACAACTTGAGGTGGAGGATGTTGGTTGTACGGTTATTGGTAATTTTGAGGCGGAGGAGGACGAGATTATTGATATTGGTAACCGAGTTGGTTACCCCAAGATGGATTAAACCCTTGGTCGGGAACGTTTTAGGATCTTCTAAAAACACCCATAGCGTTCGCTTGGTCATGGAGGATCACTTTGTAAGCCAGAATAGTGGGACACTCTTTGGTCGAATGAGCATTAGTGTCGCAAATGGCACAAAACTCCTCAATTACGGATTGAATTTGAACAACGGGATCTCGACCCTTCGAGCCGAGCTCCTCAACTTTCTTAGATAATTTATCTAATCTCATTTTCATCTCATCCTCGTCAGCGAGGTGATACATACCAGGGTTAGAAGAGGACGGAATCGAAGGTCGCAGATTTATTTTGTTCGGATCCGAGGTATCCCACGCTTGGGTGGTCTCGGCATAATATTTGAAATGTGCCCACGCATCATCGATATCTAAACCAAAGAACTCACCGGAGCACATTGTCTCCACCATTTATTTCACATTAAGTGTAAGCCCATTGTGGAAAAATGAGATTAATCTCCACTTTTCGAACCCGGGATGTGGGAATTTATGAATACCTCATTAAATATCTCCCAACATCTCTCGAATGATTCACCTTCGGCTTAAGAGAAGGTTTGGATTTGACTCTTTGAAGAGTTGGTGCGATGAGTTGGAAATAATTTCTTCAAAAACTGCGCTTGCATTTCACGCCAACTCCCGATGGAATTAGGAGCTAAAGACCAAAGCCAAGTTTTGGCCTTATCTTTTAAGGAAAACGGGAAGAGTTTGAGTCGTGTGACATCTAGAGGACAATTTTGATCGCTAAAAGTAGCGCACACTTCCTCAAACTCTCTAACATGAAGGTACGGTTGTTCACTGTCCATGCCGTGGAAAGTAGGAAGTAATTGAATCATTCCATTATGAAAATGTAATTGCACGGCATTGTAGGGAAAGATGATACAAGACGGAGAGGTGGTCCTCTCCGGTTGCAAATAATCACGCATGGTCCTATACAGGGGTTCGGGTGCAACCCCCTGACTACCGTGCTCACTAACATTGTCGGCCATAGTCGTGGGATCGGAGTGGGCCGAGGTATAAATAGAATACGAGACCGAACTAGAACGAGAAATAGATGGTAAAGGTCTCCAATAATCCGAAGGTTCACTAGACGACGAGGTTTCACGAATAGGATTTAAATTGCTACTACTCGCGTCTTGCATTTACAGAATTTTGGATTGATTTTTGGAAATCGTGATGTCACGGTGACCACAGGGAACGATAGTGTAAAGAGAATATCTTAAACATAAAATTGTTGCCAATCCCCGGCAACGGCGCTAAAAACTTGGTGCGATCTAAATAAAGCTTATGATTCAAGTGCAAATCTATCGCAACAAGTAATATCCGGTAAGTACGGAATCGTGATCCACAGGGATTGAAACACTCCTAAGAGAACAAAATTAGGTTAAAGGGAATCTCAAAACGTCACAAAAGTTAAAGTGTAAAAGATGATTTAATAGTTTGGAAAAGTGATTGAGGGTAATCTCTAAACTAACATGCTATTTGATGAACAGTTAATTAATTAATAATTACGAAACTATGAAAAGAACTAAGATAAGCTTGAGTTCAAGATATTGAAGGGATCGAGGATCATTCTCCCACTTCGGATTCACAAAGAAGGGGATTATAGGGCTTGGTTGAAATTAATTCTAATCGAGCATAACTAATTAAGTCCGAACATCAACCATGTAGAGACTAAACTCAATAATGGAGGATTAGGGGTTAGTTAGTTATTGCTAGATGGGTTGGGTTTGTAATAAAGCTTCAAACACTAACCCTTGCATGACAAAAGAAGTTAAGAAACTATGATACTCCAATACCAACACATGAAGTTCCATTAGAACAATTATAAACCAAACCCTAAACATGAAGTTCAAGCATCCAAGGTTGAATTATGATCCCCAATCATAAGTCTAGCTACTCATAATTGAAACTAAACTACACATGCTAATTAACAACATAAATAAGTTAGTTATCTAGTTTAAACACGAACCAATACAAGAGATGGAATTAAATGCAAATTAAAGCTAGTAGAACAAGTAGAGAAGAAGTAAATGAACCTTTCTTGCATTAATAACCACAATTCAACTAGTAATCAAAGCTTTACAAGTGGGTAAAAACCATAAATGAACTTGACCTAGGAGAGAGAAGATAGTGTTTTCTATATTTCCAAATATCTAACAAAAGTAATCTATATCTACAAAGGAGGAAAAACAAGGGATATATCCCAAAATCCAACCAAAATGGCAAACTAGTAATAAGAAGAAAGCTGGAAATGCAGTGCCGAATCGATTCGGTGCCAAATCCGAATTGATTCGAAAGTGTAGAGATGTTTCCCTGTCTGAAACCGAATCGATTCGGCTGAATTGCGAATCGATTCGGGCCTGCTCAAAAAGGAAGGTTGCACTACTTTGGCTTTATTTCTCCCATGTTTCATCGAAACTTCCGTAACTTCTTCGTTCGAGATCGGATTCAAGCATTGTTGGAGGCCATGCGAAGATAAGAAGAAGTTCTACAACTTCCGTGAAGAAATCGGGATCAAAACCCGAGTGCTAAAATTACCAAAATGCCCCCGACTGTGCAAGTGTCTACGGAACTTCTCCGGATCAAAACCAAACTTCCCAAATGCATTCCCGAGACCTATAAAAGCTCAATAAAGACACATACAAAGTATATATGATGAATTCAGGGGTTAGTCAATAAATGAGTATAAGAACCGAGAAATACATGCACGGGAATGCTAGAATGTACAAATTAACGGGGTATAAAATATAATAAAAGTGACGAATCAAGAATACTATGTATGCAATGGTTATAAACACGAATTTAGTGCGCCTAAGACACCTTAGCAGAATGGAATTACTAAACGCAAAAATAGAACCCTAGAAGAGATGGGTCGAGTGATGTTACATGCAAAAAATCTACTGTAACACTCCGCCTAATTAAATACTGAGTGATCAATCCTATACCCAATTAAATCAGAGTATATGTTGGTTCATTCTTAGCATCTCCATCGAAAATATTTTCTTTATTAATTCACCCAATAATTAATTAAGCTAGTGTTAAAAACTTTTTTCCATTTAATTTAATTAAAACCATTACACAAAGCAGAACAATAATAA
Organism: Sambucus nigra; assembly: GCA_949130495.1. Classification (NCBI taxonomy): domain Eukaryota; kingdom Viridiplantae; phylum Streptophyta; class Magnoliopsida; order Dipsacales; family Adoxaceae; genus Sambucus; species Sambucus nigra. Next base: position 829,221,690 of record OX422207.1, read on the forward strand.
ACAATATCAAACCACAATTGAATAAGAATAAATATGACTGGATTAACTCTCCAGTTAAAATATTTCACTATTTTCAATTAAAATTTATATCCACATTAATGGCATAAATGATTACAACCTCTGAAATGGAAGTGAAACAACTAGGATCCTGGGCGACATTCCCTAAATGAAATGGCTACAACATGTGAATTAAGGAGAAGAAGCGTCTAATACAAAATTTTCAACTCCATAGCATCCACAACACGTCAATAACTAATCCCCTATAGTTGGCGTACCAGTGGCTAGACACCTAAAATAAAAGATACGAGAGAGAGAAGAGAATATTCAAAGAAACGGGTCAGAGCCCGATAGTAAAAATAGTTTTGTAAAACAGCAAGTGAATAAATGCTATATTCAACAATTATTATATACATGTTAGATTATCGGACTCTCTCTCTTGAGATTCTCACCTCTTATCTAGAGTGCACACCTAACGTACCTCTAAGTCATCCTAGTTACAGTTTCCATGCTAACTAATTCAACCCAGTGTATCCACTAACCATAGCCCAATTCATTACCACATATTTCCCTCCTAATATATGTAATAATAGTATATGTATATCCATTTAGATTCAACATGGATAATCCCTTTAAATATTTCACATAACTAAGTATTATCATATTTAATTAAATTCCAGATTTCATTATCTTTCACTTATACTTTATTCACATAAAAGATATTATCACAAGTATATATATACACTCACATAATTAATATATATATAATACGGCACCCCGAGGAACAGCTGCGGTGCATGCATTACTCTGCTATCATATCCCAATACATCTCGTCACTGTATAGGGGACTATAGGTTCGGTAAAGATTTCTCGAACCACAAATATCAAACATAAGCATTAGAGGCGAACATAGTCCTAAGCCTTTGGGCTACGTACATACCTACGCACCCAAATGACCGGTTACACCCATATTTACAAATATGGTGATATATCCCTAAGTTCTATGTTCTCGAGTGACAAATCAGAAATTCCATCGATTCATCAGGATATGACTGCCCTCACGCATAAGCCTCCCCCGATAGTAAGTAAGCTAGGTATGTCATACACATAAATCATCAAGCAATAGGCATTATCATATACATATATAAAAGTAGGTACTTACACTACCTATACCATATTAGGAATTCATCATATCCCAATTACCCGTCGTATTTATTGAATACTAACCATACTTGTAATCATATCATATATTTTATTATGTAGTTATCACTCACTTAATATTTGATCCGACCCAACTACCCATAAATATATCATCAATATTACCCGTACTTGATATAACGATTATTCTCCTCTACATCGTAATATAATAATATAAATGTCTCTCACAAAAATTTAATCCCCAAATCCAAATAAATTTTCAACATTAACCCAAGTCCCTCACTCATTGTTAATGTATCAAAATTAATAAAATCTCACCATGGGCCAAATTACCATTTTCCAAACCTTTTTCTTTTTTGATAAAGGTACATTCTACCAGAAATATAAAAGTATAATTTTGAGGTTTTTCTGCTCCGATTTTGAAAAAACTTAAAACTGCAAAGTTGTACATAACGTGATTTTATACAAAAACTTGCATACACTGCCAATTTCCTCTGAAAACAATCCTAAAATTATCATACAATATTAGTCCTTTTTCAATAATTTTTTCATGCGTTTTATCCATTTTCTTTCACCCAAACTCACATGAAATATATTCTAACGAATCCCAAATATCTCAGCATCATTTCTACATGACTATAGGTAATTATAATACAAGGAAAAACATCTAAATCACCAAGTTTATATGAGAATTAACATCAAACCCAATTGACCCTCAAAATTTTATTTATTTAGATTCTCCATTTTTATACACTAAAAAAACTCAAAATTTAGAACTATCATTTCATATCTAAATCATCAAATTTATTACTCAACATGGGTAGGATTTTTCTACATGCAATTCCTATCATCATTTTCAATATCCTCAATAACATATATTTTTCTCTACATGTAAAACCTATAATTTTCATCATGATCAAATCCTCTACATGTTTATACTCAACTACATGAATTTGCCTAACCCTTATCTTTGTTTTGTCAATCATTTTAAATCCCAAATTCATAAGTTCATCAATCCAAAAGAAATCCTATTCTAACATGGATATTATAAGCACTGAAAATTAAAGCAAGAATCGCTTACCTTATAAGTTGGTCTGAACCGTTGGTAAAGATAATGTTAGAATCCCCTCTTCCCTTTTTTGGCGACTTTTCAGCGATTCTTCGGTGGTGGTGCAAGGTGTAGAGATGGTGGTTGTCCCCTTGGTTTGCTCTAGGTGACTCCTCCTTTCCAAGCAACACTTCCTCACCTCAAGTTAACCTTTAATTTTCTCCCTAAGGCTTTTCTTTTTCTCCCAAAATTCCTCACTTGTTTTTGGATGAAATGAATCTTACATATAGTATAAACTCACTTAATATAATAAGTCTCCAAGGCTAGATAAAAGAAAAAAACGTGTATACTATTCATCTCCCTAGAAAAATGACTAAAGTTTCCTTTTAGGATTTCCTTTCATCTTCTAATTGACTTGAGACCCGAATCAAACTCCCGAGTAGACTTTTCTGACTATTTCGACCCTTTCGGATGCAACGACGCCCTCAAAATGACCATAAGGTTGATATAAAATAATTCTATTTTTTATTCATTTATATTAGTTCCGACACGTCCCATAAACACGTCCCGACTTAATTTCCATTATTGTCTTATTACTAACTCACAACAATATAAGTAACATCTTATTCATATATTACTTATATATCACTAAGTAATATTCAAAATCATATATTATTTTAATCTCTAGTATATTAAATCCGGATTAATCCCAATTAATTTTTCATAATTAATTCCGAATTAATCCCAATTAATTTTTCATAATTAATTCCAATTAATCCCCATTTATTTGGCTCATTAACTTTTAATTTCCCTCAATTTAAAAGTCATAAAATTATGGGGTATTACATACTCCCCCCTTATAACAGAATTTCGTCCCGAAATTAAAAAATAAGGCATATCTGCAAAAGGAAAACTCTGAGTATTTATCTCACATTTAATGTAACCTTCGTCGTACCTCCCATACAGTACATTTCCGAATACCCCTAATAATGAACACCTATTCGATGTTATACTCCAAGCCTTACCATTTAAGTTTCAACTTAATTTTAGATATTCACTATCTAGCCTTCTACTATTCGCACCTTAGTAGATTAATCATTCTTTAGATATACGATCTCGTATCGCGATGACCACACACAAGTAGGTTACTTGCGCTGACTTTAATTGTCGAACTAAAGTCATTATGGAATCTATTAATGTAATTGTAAATGATACCAGTGCTGATAGTAGTGTTAGTCAACCAGTCATCCTGGATGAGGAAGAAACTAATTTCATCCCTGGATTTCTAGAGATAAATTATTCACAGTCACCTAAGAATCCTTCTGTACCAACTTGAGTTTCTAAAAACCATCCTATTGATAAGATTATTGGTAGTCCTTCTGAGCCACTTAGAACTAGATTCAACTTTCAAAGGTATCACATTTTTCTTGTTTCGTTTCTATTATAGAACCAAAAAATATAAATGATGCCCTTTATGACTCCTTCTAGATTAATGTTATGCAACAAGAGCTTGTCCAGTTTCAGAGTCATGATGTTTGGTATCTCGTTCCTAGGCCAAAAGTTAAGAAGGTTATCGACACTCAATGGATTTTCAAAAACAAAACTGATGAAAATTGGGAGGTCATTAGAAATAAGGCTAGGTTAGTAGCAAAAGGTTACTCTCAGATAGACGAAATTAACTTTAACAAGAATTTTTCCCCTGTCACTCATCTTGAGTCAATTCGTCTTCTTTTAGCCATATAATGCCATTGACAATTCAAACTTTTTCAGATGGATGTTAAGTCCGCATTTTTCAATGGAATCTCGACAAAGGAAATATACGTAGAACAACCTAAAGGTTTTATCGATCCCACTTATCTTGATCATGTATTTAGACTTCAAAAGGACTATACGAATTGAATCAAGATCCTAGAGCTTGGTATGAGCATTTGTATACATTTCTAGTCTCTCACGGATTTGTTCAAGGTGGAAATGATCCAAACTTATTCGTTGGGAAATCAGAAAAATATGCCTTGATTTCCCAAGTTTATGTAGATGATATAATTTTCACATCAACCTGTCCTAATCAAGTAAAATATTTTGCTGAGATAATGCATTCTGAATTTCAGATGTCTTTAATTGGTGAATTACAATGTTTCTTAGGTCTATAAGTCAAACAATTTGACGATGGTCATTTTATTAATCACTCAAAACATGACTCCAATCTGATTAAGAAATTTGGGTTAGAACACTCTAAACCTATACGTAAATCCATGAGCTCAACTACCAAATTATCTAAAGAAGAAATCGGAAAAAAGTTAATCCAACTCTCTATAGAAGTATGATAGGGAACCTCATATACCTTACTGCTTCCTGACCTGATATTTCTTTCATCGTATGTGTCTGTGCAAGATACCAATGTGCTCCTAAGGAATCACACTTGTTAAGTGTCAAACGTATCATTAAATATGTTAGGGGTACAGAAAATTGCGTTATTTGGTATACTAAAGACACCACTGGCACTATTGTAGGATACACTGATGCCGATTGGGCATGGTGTTCGAAAGATAGTAAAAGTACTTCCGGCACCTGCTATTATGTAGGAAATAATCTAGTAGGTTGTAGTAGTAAGAAACAAAATTGTATATCTCTCTCATCGGCTAAATACGAATACAGTACAACCGTTAGTTGTTGTTCCCAACTATTATGGATCAAGCAAATGCTTAGTGACTACGATATTGTCGAAGAAAATTTGACTATGTATTGCGATAACCAGAGTGCTATAAACATATCTAAAAATTTAGTCCAACACTCCCGAACTAAACACAAAAAGTAAACATCATTTCATTTGTGATCTTGTAGAGTCTAAAGAATTCGACATGGAGTATCTCAATACTGAGAAATTGTTAGTGGATCTGTTTACTAAACCACTTGATAATATTAGATTTGAGTATCTTCGTAATTCCATTGGTATGACAGTTCTTACTTAATTCACACATCAATCATAGCCTCGGTAGTTGCACCCTAATAATTAGTTTATGAGGATTTAGGGCATGGACGTCTGTCAAAATGATAAAAGGGGCCTCTTAACATCTACTTAATGTAGGAGACCCTTGCATGCCTTTGATTATGCTATTTATTGTGTTATTTTCATATTATATATTCTCATGCTTTATATCTTTTTACCCCGTTGTATATTTGAGAAAAATTGGGGGAGAGGAACTTGAGTACCTGGCTTATAATTCATGTACCTGTTTTATATTTCATATTTTAATTTGTACTAACTCAACTAATATGCCATTGAGTGTTTATTTGTTTCAGGCATTTTTTAGACCCGATTGTATAGCTTGTCCAATTTATTAGGGTATTGGTCTATATTATAGATGAGTGATGTATTTCTTTCTTCTATTTTCGGTTCAAGGATGGGAAAGGGTAGTTAGATACTTTGTATAGGAAATCTAGGTTTTTTCTTTTTACCCGGGAGTACAGGTTGCTCAAGGGAGTTTTGTCTCTAATATCAAGAAGGGGAGATTGAGAACACGCTATATGATTGACTTACTTGAGTCTATATCATATAGGAGTTCCAACTAGTTTAGACATTGAGACAAAGTAGGTTAGATTTTCAAGAGTTTCTCTCTCTCTCAAAGTATCCAAGCATTAAAGAAGATAACCAGTCCAAGAACCTCATGATACACATCAAAGGGAAGTTATATCTACCTCATGACCACTTTAGGACACTTACACTACATATTATTAATATTATGTGTGCACAAGGGTCATATTATTTCTTAGGAATTTTTGTAACCTTTTTAAATCGCATAAAACATTAAAAATGATTTTTCAAAATTAATTTTTATGTGATTTTAAATGTTTGGGGTTAAAACATAAATACTCTTCTTCCTACAAAATGTTCAGGGTAGAAACCAAAAGCGCTAGAGAATACTGGGTGTCCAATTCATATTTTTAGAGAACACAAAACATGCATTTGTTAACTGATCACAACCATACGCGTGTTGCCTTTATATCGGTTAAATTTGTGTTTATTTTGTGTGTTGAAGTGAAGAATAAATCGCAGACCTTAGATCTCTTTCATCAATGGTCTGCATGCGTTATATCATAATCTATGTGATCCCAGTTAAAACCAATTAGCATTAGTTTAATCACCGCCTGTTTATAACCGTTAGATGTGAAGGACAACACTCGAGTGAATCTCAACCCTTGATTTGGGTCAGCCTTCTCCATCCTTATACATTTAGTATAAAAGGAGACCCTAGGTTATCATTTGAGAAATTTTTGATTTCTTCTCAGTTTTTAGAGAAAGAAAAACCGCGAGAAGAGAGAAAACCCTAGTTCATCAAGATCAAACCCTAAGTGTTTTCTCCCAAATACCATACAACCAAACCTTTCATTTCTAAATACAAGAAAACCCAATATTGAGAGTTAGATTTAGGGTTTCTACGATCATTAAGGTGTTGGGGTATCTGTTTTTTGAAGACCTCTTCAAACCAGATTTCTCTTTTAAAACATATCTCTAGGAAAAACTCAAATTTCTCAGTAGAATCTTTGAGGTTTTCCAAAGAGAAAATCACATGACCTTTTTCTAGGTTTTTATCTCTTGGATCTTTATATTTCTCGTTTATATTTAAGATCCTTTTCTGTTTTCAATTTTTTGAAAAACAAACTTCTCATTGTTTAAAGATTTTTCAGTTCTGAAAGTGTTTATGTCTCTGAGTTTATATTTCACATTTTGTGAAATTGATTTGTAAAGAAATAAGGTTGAGATATATAAGATCTTGGCTGTTTTTGATAGCAAGATTATTTTCTGATCCGACCATAAGAAGAAGTCTAGTTTTCAATAAAAGTTGATTCAAAATATGCATATCATATAGAATTTGATGATTTATAGGATTTTGTGTGTATAATTATTTTGAGAGGGTGAGTTGCATAATATGCATTTAATGCACATCGCGAACACTACACTCTCACATGAATACTTAATTATAGTGGTTATTTTTGAGAAAATTGGTGTTGTTAGAGCTGTTATAATCAGTGGACAAGGTCAAAGCAAGGAAGCTACTGGAGGGAGATCAAAATCAAGTCAGAAGCCTTTGAGGGTGGAGTAACTCGTGTAGGTATATTTTCTTGACTTAGATATAGGATTTTGATTTGCATGCTAGTGCTGTAACTTGTATTGTGATTGTTTCTAGTGGATTTTATGTTTTTCTCCGTAGAGGGGGACGTGGATGTTTCCCTGACTTTTGGGTTTTACCACGTTAAAAATCCTATGTTCATTTGCTTGAATGTTCTTAATTTCTTCTGTGAATGGTTTCTCATTTAAGACTTAGTAGTAGGTTTTAAAAACCTAAGGTAATCAAACTAAAAAATCTAAAATACATATTCAGAACCTGCTCAAAACACATCTTGTGTTATATTTCAAAAGGAGTTTTGTTCAAGGAGTTTATTATCGGGGTTTACTTAATCTATAACATTTTGTTATTAACTTAGTAAACAAGCTATTTTCAAATCTTAATGACTCTAACTAGTTTCTTGTCAACGAACGCTTTTTTGAAATGAATTTCGTGATGGAATTTTCACTTAAGTGTGCCTCACCTCCCATTCGATTTGAAAAAACATTGAGATTGTATTTTGATTTTTTTGGAATAGATTTATAATTCCCCCGCTTTATCGAAACCACCCATTATCCCAAAAATATATTTATTCAAATCTTTGTGGTGGTTAAATTTTTTCTCCCAAAGCATGCCCCCGACGGCATTAACAAAACTCCTTTTTTTTTTCTAAAAGGCATGAAGCCCCATGGGAGTGCATCGTTAATCCCACAATTTAAACATGTTTTCTGGGTGAGCCCCCCCAAAATTTTCTTCTAGTTTATGATAAATTAGAAGATATGTTCTACTTGTACATATTTTATGAAAAAATTAAAAATTCTAAAATAAAAATATATTTGTTTTAGTTTTGTTTTTTTTGTTTCTTACGTTTTCAAGCAGAATCATTGAGCACGATATCCATGGATTACCCCATATTGAATAACATTTCTCTATCACTTGAATTGAATATTTTTCTTAAATAACATTGAGGATAATGTAACGTTTTAATTAGTGGTGTCATATTGTATTTGCATACATCAACTTTATTTGTCTTTACTAAAAAAAATATTTACAAAATTTTAATACATAAAATTTTCCTTAAGTGATTATTTGCAAATTTCTTTGTGAGACCAACTATAATCATTTAAATAAAAATAAAACAATTTGAAATTTGATATAAAGAAAAAAATAATTTCTTTCTTCTATTCAAGGTTTTTTGCCTCTTTATTTTTTTTTATATATTTTACTCTCCAAGTTACCTCATTCTTTTAATTTAAAAAATATTAAACTTATTTAAGGATTGACTTGCCTAAATAGCACTTTAACCTATATACCATTATCATTATGTTGTATTAATTCATATGTTTCATGCATTGGCACCTTATGCACACCATGAATTATACATGCACAATTGTTAAAAGCTAAATGACTCGATAAATATAAAGATACATAGGAATAGTAGTACTGTAGACGCCCCATTCTGGCACCCCCTTCAGTACCTCCTTAGGTCCCTAGCACTCACTTGTTTACCGTAAACCCTAGGTCATACTTCGAGTCCTGGAGACCATCGAGTGCTCCCGATCCCTGTTTGGCTCTGGAAAACTTTCTCATGTACGAAAAATCTCAATGCATCTTTGAAGGGCTACGAATTCCCCCTCCAACTGTCCACCACATGCACGAATCGACCTTACTTTAGGGACGAATGGTCCATTTTATCTCAGAAACTAATCTAGATGTCACCGATCGCACTCAGGCCCCGTTTGACTCTGACCAACTCTCCAACTTAAGATAATATCAACGAATTTTTGAAGGACTCTGAATTCCCTTTCCAACATTCTGCCCTGTGCACAAACAACCTTACGGTATAGACGAACAACCCATTTTACTCCGAAGGGTCACTAAGCACTTTCAAGCCCTATTTGACCTTAGTTAACTCTCTAAACCAAACGAAGCTGAATGAAATCTCAAAAGGAACTGAATACCCTTTCCAATGCTCTGTTCCGTGCACGAATCAGCCTTACGGTTCGGACGAACGATCCATTTTCCTTCGAAAACTTATTATTGCTTTCGGGCCAGACGCAAGAGTATCTTAATGAATTCTTAAAGGTCTCTCAATACTCTTTCCAATGGTCTTGCTTGTGACCGATTCTGACTTACAATTCGCATATTACGACCATTTTTCCAAAAAGCCTGTCCCAGACTACCGAATGGCACCCTCAGAAACCTACCTATCGACAGTGTGCCTGGGGTTCTATGTCAATAGGAAGGTCCAGGACCATTCCAATCGGCACCCCCTTGTTCCTATAAATAAAGGTCATAACCTCATTTTATAAAGTACCCCTAAACATCCCTCTCAGTAATTCAGAGAACATTCTCTCGAATTCAGAGTTGTTTCCTTAAAAAAAATCCCATTTTCCACATTCGATTCCATCACTTTCTTCGTTTAGTAAATTTCCCCCATCTCTTCATACCACTTTTATCCCATTGCAAGATTAGCATATCTACACTCAAGATAAATATCAAGCATCCATAAGGAAGTCCAATTCTCCACTCTTATCTTTAATTCTCTTTTTTTAGTATTATTTACTCCATTTACACTTGAGCACTTTATTTCATCACGTATATTAATCTCAAATATTTATTAGTTGTAGTTGCACATACTTTATTTTTGTAAAAAATCCAAAAATAAGAAAAAGAGGGTATATTTATAAATACCAAAAGAAGGATTCTCACTACACATTTCCACTCTTAAAGCACGTTTCTCTCTACACACACATAAGATAAATCCCCCATTTCGATTTATGTATTGAACCCCACCCCATATTATATTCAAACTACATGGACTTTGATGCCCCCTGGGCTACGTAGGCGTATTGGGTAAATCCTGAGACTCAAGTCCTCCTTTATGCACATTTACAACACTGTCTTCATATTATATATATATATATATATATATATATATATATATATATATATATATATATATATATATATATATATATATATATATTCTTAATGAATGTCATATTCTTGCATGCTTATGTTTTGTCCGATATATACATCCGTTCTTCCATAACGACTTGTGATTCGGCAAAGACACATACTATATTTTGAATTATTATTTTTTGGTACACTCCTAAGGATAAGTTCATTATGTCCTTTTTCACAATGCGAGTTGAACGATTCCATTCTTGATATATATTATACACATAAGCACACACTTCACAGAGTCTATTAGGAGAAGATTAACACATTCCCATGAGAGATTGAATGGGGGGTATGGGTGCCTAATACCTTCCCAATTAGTAACTTAGTCCCCGGAACTTTGAACTATTTGGTTTTGAAAGCATCAGTATTGTCCTTGATGTCATTCTCTCTAGACGACGACATTTCTTTTGCCAATTTTGTGCAAAATAGGCTGGCGACTCTATGTCTACACATTATCCCACATTGACGACAATCGATCGCTCTGAGAAAGGGCACAATCCCTTGCACACACCAGAGCAAACTCGAAAAAGAAGAAAAGAAGGGGAAGACCCCCAAGATGGCCTCAGTGGCGACTCTGTTGGGGACATATATTAAGAGGAATAGACTCTATTTTCTGCATGGGTGTTATTCTTGTCAACATGTGTGCGTATGCACCTACATGTATGTTCCATTTTCTTCTCTATATACGTTTTATGTAGATCTACCTCAAGTACATATCATTTTTCACTCACTTATACACTTCACACACCTATATATACTCTCCCTGTTCACTATCCATGCTTAGGCTTTAATAACACACAACCACACTTCTCAAACTTGTATATATCTCCATGCTCACTTACACATATTAAACACCACTTTTAGTTAATCCATGTATAGGCACACTACCACACACACTCACTTGTAGACATTCACATGTCACTCACTCACATGTATATGTAGTATAGTCTCCATGCTTCATGTTAGATTTACTTTTCATGATACTTGTATATGCTCCCTCATTAGTATCGTACTCCCTTTACTCATCATGCAAATAAAAAAATACTCTCTCTCCATAATATACTAATTAAGACTCGTGCATTTTTTTACACTACATCACTAAGAGCATGGCAATATTTACCAAAATTTTATCATGTAGTGGGGGTCACTTTGTGACGGGTATTGGTCCTGCGGGGTACAGATAGCCTGAGAAATATGACTCTCACCTTCTATTGGGCTCCTACTTTTGACGTATATCGTACAATTTTCACCCCCTCACAAAGGGGGTCGTAGTGACCAGGCATGGGCGATTGTTTACCAAAAACACAGGTCTTTGCAAAGTCTTAAGACCATGTATGGGGGTTGATGCCTACCCAGTGCCGGAAGGTCAAGGAAGTTGGTGACCTGATGACAGGGGAGCCAGCGATCGAAGCCCCAGTGAACGGTGGCCGTAACTATGATAGTGCTAAGGTAGCGAAATTCTTTGTCATACCTCTTGACCGAACTCACGATGGTAGGTATATAGAAGGAAACTCGTTCACGTACGTTTATTTTATCAAATTCACTCTCACACGTACAATCCCTACAAGGTATATCGTGAGGAAATTGACGTACTAATGAATGATTGCCCTTATAACCAAGAGGTATATCGTGGAAGTCATGCCAAAGGGTCCACTAACCCAATAATTGCATAAACATCATATAGGAGTCAAACCTATGACACTCATATTTAGTTTATCGGTTACCATAGGAAACTCTGCCAAAATTCTGGGTTGGCTTACCGCTTAAATTTTTGTGTTATTCGCCTTTTTTCAAAACAGGACCCTATCCGTGAGCCTAAAAATAAGTCAAACCATGTCTTACATATTTTTAAACCCTATTTTCCCAGGCTCGGGTCCTGTTCGGTATTTCTCTCTACATTTAAGCAAACCTAATACAAGTGAAAACCTAATAATAACAATACTAATAATTATATTGAGATTTTTCTCCCTTTTTCCTCCTTTTCAAAAATACCAAAAAATTTTTTTCTTCCCAAATACCAAAAATTTTCTCCCACCTTCCTTAAAAAAATTCAAATAATTTTCCCTTTCAGGTCGATCGCATACCCGATTTTGTCCTGACTCCCTATTGGCTTCGATCTTTTTTCAAACCACTCTGAAGCTCTACTGCTTCTTCTCCCACTTCATTCGAGTTTGGGATCTACCTCCATGAACTCTACATGGAGACCACTGACCAAGCACCGAATGTACAACTATATATAATGGCCGTCTTAGCCCAACTCAGTGCCAAGATTGATAACCTTAAAATTGAGGTCTATGAAATGCAATGACATCGGGCCCAAATTCTAGAAGAACATGAGATTCTCTTTCCTCCTGTTATGGTTCCACCCTCTCCCGAGCTTATTTGGGTCCCAAAAAAGTACCATAATGTTTTGCATGCCCCACCTGCCAATGGGCCACCACCTAATCAGCTCTTGATTCTGAACCTTGCTAACTGCGCTAATCTTCTAGTACCCATGGATCCAAAAGTGGAGGAATTGAAAAAGGTCAAAGCTGTAATCAAACTATCGTCGAAGAAGTTTAACTAAGTCGAGATACCTAGGAACAATATGGATTAAACCCATATATCTCCTTATCCTAAAGCTAAATTGCCAAAGAAGTTCAAGATTCCAAACATCGAGAATTTTGGGGGAGGCAAACCCCTAATTGTTCACCTTCGAAGCTATCATAGAGCCATGACCCTTCTTGGTGCCTGCGAAGAAATAATGACGCAGTTGTTCTAGAAGATCTTGAAATAAAGTGACCTTCGTTGGTTTTTGCCCCTTAAAGAATCTAGAATCCATAGTTTGGAGGATGTCGCCCGAGAATGTATGTCTTAGTACAAGTACAATGAGGAGGTAGAGGTTACACGCTGAGATCTAGAGCTTCTTAAGAAAAAAATATGGAAACAATTAGTAGCTTCATAAGAAGGTGGATAGAGAAAGCTGCTACCAAGACCAATAGGCCCTCCGAGGAGGAACAAATAAGTATTGTGAAGAAGAACTTCTTGCCCCATATCCGATCATCCATGGGAGGATAGTATTACCCACACTTTAGAGCCCTTCGAGAGGTTCATGAAGAAATTGAGAAAGGCATTACCAAAGTGGAATCCAAACCAAACAAAGTAGTCGAACAGTTCACTTCCTGGAAATATGGAAATATGAAAAGCCTGCCAGTGCTACAGTCTCAACCTTAAAAAGCATTTCACAACCTGCTACCTCTTGGGCACCAAAAAGTCATCTTAATACTGCCAAGAAAAAATACACCGAGCTACATGATTCCCTGTCCAAATTTTACTAAGACCTATTAAGCCAAAATCTCATCAAACCCTTGAACCCCAATCCATTACCAAATCCACACCCTAAAAAATTCAAACCCTATGCCCATTGTTATTTCTACCAATCCACAAGTCATACCACCGACCAATGATTCCACCTTAGAAATGTGATCCAACGCCTAATTGACAGGGTACCATTATCCCACCAGCTAATCTAAAACCCAATACCACTAATAACCCACTTCTAACATATAAAAAATGCGATATTTATAGAAAATGACCCAGAATTTGCCCCATATACTCAAATCATGCTCGTCTAGACACCCATCATTCCTACAGTCTCACCTAAACCGCTCAAGGTTTGCCTATATTTTCTCTTACACCCTACATGGTTCATCAATCAATATTTTTCACGTCAGATGTGTTAAACCAACTCTTAAAGTTTAGGCTAAAATTGCCCGTTGAGATGACCGATAATTGTCAAAATTTTAGCGACTTGCTCAAGGTATCTCAAAAATAGGCTCGGGAATAAAATGAATGTTTGGTTACTGTTAAAGAAGTCAATCTAGATGATGTGGTGCAGACCATGGCGGATATATCTAGACGAATAAGTGAAATATTCTACATCTCTGAGTTTTTCACCACTTTGAAGCTCTAGGGACGGTTGGTCCCTTCACTCATGTATTTCCCCATTAAGTGGGAAGATTTGTATGATGAAGCCATTGAGATGGTCGAATGTATTGATTACTCTTGAAAAAGTACATAGTCTCCATTGAATGGGGATAATTTTGATAGCTCAAATGATGAACCAAGTAAGGAAGAATCCAGTCCAGTAGCCAGCCTGTGTGGAATGATATCCTTCGAAGATTTATTGAGGGAAATTAATAAGGTGTCCATTCAGATCGATATAGATGAAGCCATGGGATTATTATTATTCCTGGCTTTTGTGAACCACATGACTAGGTGAAGGAGGTACTATAAATTTTTGATTCCTCATGCAATCAAAATGGATAAAGGAAATGGAGTTTTCGAAGAACATCCCACGCTAGAAATGGCCATTGAAGAGAGAAAAATCATTTATCATCTCTAGAAGACCCGATCCAATCTCACCCTATGAGGTATTTTCATGTCCTCCCAGTTGGACCAGATTGCCTAAATAAAGCTCATCATTAGACCCATAGTCCCTCCTTCTACTATTCTCAAAGAAGCTATAAATATGGTTGGATCCCTAACCTCTTCCAGGCTCCTCTCCTTTTATAAAGAAGAGATGTCAAAGTTTGGGTCTGATCACAATTAAACTCCCAACATCTATGTTGAAGTCTTGGGAAAGATATTCCCACTATAACTTATCGACCACACATATACTCTCGATGCTCGTCCGCTCAGAACCTTCATATGTTTAGGACTTAAAGTTGGTGATCTCACTTCTACTTCTGTCATCGTGCGTGCTTATGATAATACTCGTCGAGAAGTAATGGGGTCCATAAAACTCACATTAGGGGATGACTCTATTAATCCTGTCACCAAGTTTTAAGTCATCGACATACCTGGATGCTTCAATCTACTCCTTGGTTATCCATGGCTTCACATCATCCGAGGATTATCATATTACCTTCATCAAAAACTGAATTTCTTCGCCAAAGGATAGGTTATCACCATTTTGGGGGACCATAACAGCATAGATAATGCAAGCATCAGCAACCCAGCATTGGAAATCTAGTATGAGACCAATGACATTGTCCTCTCTAGTTTTAAAATTTATCTTCTCCCCCACCCAGTAGGGGATATTTTCATAAGATCGAGTCTGTCTATAACAAAACCCTCATGTAAATGTCAACGTGATTCATATGTTTAAGAACATTCACTCTGTGCTCAGAATAGGGCTAGGATGACGCCAATAAGGATCCTTGTGCCCATAGTCCTAAAGTAGGCCTTCCCCCCATGTGGTCTAGGTTACCATCCTTCACCAGATGTACTCAAAGCACTCCACCGATCGAGATAAAAAAATCTTGGAAGATGAAAAGACTATTTTAAGAGACTCTTTGAATGGAATATTTATCAAGGAGGGTGAATACTTCCCCTTTTATAGATTCCCTAAATCGTGGTACAACCATGTTAATAAGAAGAAAACATTGGGGCTGGAAATTTTCTATCAATACAGTAACTCTTGGGTAAAAGACTGCAAACATAAAGTGCAACCTCTAACCGAAGAAACCATTGTAATTACCAAAGACTCTAAGGAAAGTGACTTTAAAGAACCCTTCGACTTACAGACACTAGGGCTGAGTCTGGAAATTTTCTTTCAATACAGTAACTCTTAGGTAAAAGACTGCAAATGTAAAGTGCAACCTCTCACCGAAGAAAGCATGGAAATTACTAAAGACTCTAAGGAAAGTGACTTTAAAGAATCCTTCGACTTATAGATAGTTTGGTCTGAGTCTTTGCATGCATTTGTTCAAATTCTGTGCAGTTGGACCCATCCGTTAAGATCATGACTACTGATATGTTTCTCCTCAACTTGAATGTCGTACCAATCTAACTTCCTCTGATTCAACCTAACCCTGCTATTTACCCAATCCAAGTCTCTTCCCCTGTTGTTTTTTTCCTTTTCCTGATCTCAATGTAACTAAGACCTCTTTTGACAAGGTTCTTAATGTTGTTTTTCTCGAAAATGAAATAAATGAGGATTTTGAGTACCCTGGTGTGCCTAACATTAATTGTCTTGATTCTAATAAAACCTTTGATGATGATGATGATTTTGCAAATTAACAATTCTTAACTGGTCTTAAAAGGAGAATAATAAACAATATAACTGCATTCAAATTAGTGATGATGACACTATTATTATTAATCTCGATTCTAGTAGCCATTAGTATGAGATTAGGATAGGGTCCACCCTTAACGAGCATGAGTGTTCACAATTTGAATAATTACTAAAGGAATTTATGGACGTCTTTTCATGGTCTTATGATGACATGCCTGGCATTAATTTAAAAATAGCTCAGCATGAGATCCCGACATTCCTAGAGTGCAAGCCTATTAAATAAAAGATAAGGAAACTCTGTACCGAATGGTCACTCAAGTTCAAAGAGGAAGTGGTTAAAAAATTGAATGTGGGTTTCATTTACATGGTCGAATACCCAACATGACTCCCTAATATTGTCCCCTTCCCAAAGTGGGGAAGAAAAGTACGCATGTGCATCAACTACTGGGATTTGAACAAAGCATCCCCAAAAGAAGATTACCGATTGCCCAATATCAACATGATCGTGGACAACATACTTATCCAAGCCCTTAATTTTTTTACAGATGGATTTGTCAAATAAAACCAGATAAAGATGCACCCTGACCAATAGGAGAAAACCTCATTCATCACCCCATGATAGCAGCCCATTGGCTTCTCATTTCACTTATGACTAAGTGTGAGTTGTGTGGGGTCTTGAGTGACGCCTAGGTTCTTACTACTAGTATTATCTCAATCCTAAATGCTAAGTGGTTGAGCTTTCCCAACAAACCATGTTCCTCAGTCGCCAAGACAAAACTCCCAAGAGATCCCAACTAGCCTATTTGAGCCATGCCTACTCAACTAGGCTACCTATACAAGAAAGTAAGTGTTAGTGTTTTTTATTCTTTAAAATAATAATCTTCCATGATGAGGGGTTTCTCATGGAAGCCCCTTCCTCCTCCTGGAAAGGTTTCTGGAGACTGTGGACTTTGAGGGTTTCACATTCAATATTTTTTGGAAGTTGAAGGGAACTTGAGGGTTTCGCATCCCATATTTTCTTTTAGTGGAGAGAGGGGAGCCTCGGGGTTTCGCGCCTAAATATTTTCTTCCAGTTAAGGGAAGGGATCCTTGAGGGTTTCGCGCCCAAATGTTTTCTTGCAGTTGAGAGAGGGGAGTCTTGAGGGTTCCATGCCTAATTATTTTCTTATAGTTAAGGGAGGGGAGCTTGTGACAACCCACCTAATAAGATACCGGGCGATCACTCCTATATCAAATTTTAACAGGAGTCTCATATGGATCATTCTTAGCATCACTGTCGAAAATCCATTTAATTACTAATAACCTATTAGGCTGGCGTCAAAAACTTTTACTTAACTACTCTTTTTAAACAATTTCAAATAAAACATTCACACAGTTTGCGTAAATGAAACTGAAATGAAATAAAATAACCGAACACTCGGTCAAAATATACAACCATATCGAATGATGCTCTAAAAGAATAAATAAATTCAATTGGACCATTGGCCCGAATATTTATACAGTACCTCCTATCTAGAGTACAATAATGAAAGCGTCTATCGAGAACCTGCACACATCCACAGCTAGTGCAGCGGACGTCTGACTCGAAGGTAGTGTCATCCAGGCGTCCCTGTGTATGGACACCTATATATATATATATATATATATATATATATATATATATATTATTTATATAACAAGAAAGGAAAAGTAGATAAACGGGTCAGAGCCCGAGTTTGAAAAATATTTAGCAAGTGCATAAATGCCTTCTTTTAGAAAAAGATTTTATCTCATATTTAAGTTTGGTATCTCACTCCCATGAGATACCCCTCACCTCTCTTCTATTAGTGCACACCTAACGCACCCTAACAACATACCCTAGTCAAGTTATCCGGGCTAACTAGTCTAATTTACCCGTCTACTAAAAACCTATACATCCCGAGTACTAAGGGCTAAACTTCCCTCCGTTCTCAACACTTCACTAAGTTCGTGCGTGGGGTGTCTCGCGAAGAGAAATCCAAACAAGGAACCCCCCCGATACACTACTACTTGGCAAGGTTAATGGTAGAGATCCATTAGGCCCGTAGCACAAAACTAATGTATAAATACATATATATAAATATACATCTTACAATATACATCCGGATAATATCTCCCGGATTGAGGTTTACCAATTCAATTTACAAAGTATTTATCAATACTTTTCATTTTCATCTTAAAACTTTCCATTTCCTTTCTTATATCCAGGAAATGTATTTAAAAGCCAACTCATTAGCATGAATTTCTTTAACATATCATATAACTTTTTAAAAGCCAGTTTTATTATCATAAAAATGCTTTTCCGTTTTAAAAACATCCCATTTCCCTTCTTCCATCCAGGAAATGTATTTAAAAGCCATTTTTATTATCATAAAAATGCTTTTACCATATCACATGCTTCCATTTCCCTTCTTCCATCCGGGAAATGTATCCGAAGCTAATCATTTATCCCATTTCCCTTCTTCCATCCGGGAAATGTATTTAAAGCCAATTTATTATCATAAATTTCTTTAACATATCTAAGACTGTCCCTTCGGGTTTCTCCATTGGACGCGCCCCTAAATGGCTATCATTTTCCAGGGCCTATCAAACAAGACAACCTGGGAACCTAACACATAGTCGGGAAGCGGCCATATGCCTGCGGGATAGTCATGACCACACCCAGAATCACCTAACCAGTGCAGAAAATATAAAATCGCTCATATGGCCTATAGGACTATATCCACCCTGCATTCATTAGCCAGGGGGCTTCACCATACGCACACAACTTCCCTTATGATAGCTATTTAGAGAGGTGTGTATCCATAAATTATTATTTATGAAAATCATTTCTTTACCATTTGAAAACATTTATTTTTACATTTTCAAAAGTCATTTACATCATATCATATATATACTTTATCACATAGTATATATATACACACCATATATTCCTCCTAGAATATATCTAAATGGCCATATTTGCCAATTACATCTAGCGATGATCAATAATCCCAAATATTTTCTCAAAGAATCATAATCATGCATTCATATACGCATGATACTAAACCCAAAGTATTTCCTCACTTTGATGAGTAATAAATACCTCAATCCCCTCTACGGATTTATTGGATATCTCCAATTATACCACTTTACACTAATTGAATATATATATATTCTCAATTTCATCCTAATCACCCCATAGGATTTTCCCAACAATAATAGATATAACTATGTTTTCTATACGCATAATTATATAGGCTTAAATGCCCACTGAAATATTCCAGGGAGTATTCTTTCCCGAACTTAAACTATGTCCGTTCCCCGGGTTATGCCCTACACAAATCCAAGGCATTCTCTTTCATCTAAAGGTTTATTTACCCTCAAAACCCTCATTTAGGAGTCCCGATGTCATAACTAGGATCCCCCATATAAGACCTCAAATTGTATTTTAACTCCCCATACTCTTAAGGGAAGAAACTAGCAATTCTGACCAAAGCGAATCGATTCACCCCATATGCGAATCGATTCAGGTGGGTGAATCGATTCGGCCCCCAATCCGAATCGATTCGGAAAGTGTTCTGCAAACAGGTCCTTAATGGAGAATCGATTCGGTTTAAATCCGAATCGATTCGGCCCACTGTAGAATCACAGATCCCCTTAGGCGAATCGATTCGGCCTGTTCAAGGGTCATTGTTTGGGCGATTTCTCAAACTCCAAAATACCCAAAACTCAATCCAATCTCTATTTAATTCATAACTTGGATTTATTCCTACAAACCCAAAGTTTTCATATCTCCTCAAGTTCCTTAGAGGTCCTAACACTCCAGTTGAGAACCCCTAATATTTATCTCCAATAAGTTCTAACTAATGATTTCAATATCGAACAACTTTTAGTATAAAAATAACTATAAATCCAAAAAAAATCAGAAAAATACGCGGTCGGTGCCCACGCGACCGTATCGAAAAGATCTATAATTTTATTTTTTTACCAGGAGCCGAATCGATTCGCATCAAGGCCGAATCGATTCAGAAAGACGCAGGTCACTATTCATCATCTTCTCAGAGACGGTTTCGGCCATTAAAGCTTCTCCCAAGCTTTTGTCGCCTCACCCAACGTCCTACAACCTCAACCAACTACAAATACACATATATTAAGGGTTCTAAGCATCCTATAACCTTAAACCACCAATTTATTTCGATTAATTTCTAAGTTTCTCCAATTATGAAATTATATGGGTTTATTCGTTTTAACTCCCGAAAACCCGTTTTATCCACGAAAACCCAACCCATAATCTTTAGGGTTTGTTAATACCAAACTACGGCATGATATTTATGAAAAAAGTAAATAAAGCAAGTAAACACTTGCCTCGTGGATATAATCCGATGATCAGAGTCGAATCCCGCGAAGGTTGGCCGGAATCTCCCCTTTTCTCCTCTTTTCTCTCCTCCTCTCACTCTTTTCTCTCTTCTTTCTCTTTTCTTTCTCTTTTCTCCCTCTCTCCCTCTTTATAAAGAAAGAAAAAGGGTTTAACCCCTTAAAACCCAAAACGACTCGTGTACTCAATTACGAGCCCTTTTAACTTTAAAATTCCCCGAAATTCAATTTCGACAATCGGACACTCTTTTCCAAATATCTCGGACATTCCGAGACACACGGCACAGTCGAAATTCCCATCCGAGGTACTTGATCACAGATCACTATTCTAACCCATATAACTTAATACGGGCTTTCTAATTAAAATCTGACCTCCTGTCGCTTTACTTAGTGACGACATATAATTAAATAACTCCGATTCATTTACTTAACACCAAAAGTAAATATACTATCCATAGAAAATCATCTAATCCTCGAAAATTCCAAAAATCACTATTTCGAGAAATTCTCCAAATTTCCAATTTATACCCAATTATGGAATTTAATGTCTCCAAAAAGGATGGGTTGTTACATACTCACCCCCTTACAACGGAATTTCGTCCTCAAAATTCAGATACAACCAATGCTACCTATACTAACCTAGGATCGCTCCAAATCATAATACCTCAAAGGGAACTATACTAACCCAATCATTCCCAACCAAATACCATACAACTATCACAGTCGTAAAGTGACTCCAATAGCGTCACATTGCACTCATCATTTCTAGTGCCTCCCGGCATAAACTTCAACTTCATATACTGCGTCCCTTCTATTTCAGGCAGTATATAAACCAACTTACTAAGGTTCCCTTACACCTTTCTAACCCATGCACATCTGCACATCCATTGTTAACGTCTGACACGTAACACTCTCTCCCAATAAGGGTCTCCTTTCCTCGGTGTAATACTCACACATGGGTCCTCCAAACTCGCGAAATTCAATTCTCCTAACCTCGGCGTCACTAACTATACTAAACTTACATCCTAACAATGTAACGGTCTATGTGTTACCCTACCTACGTGAAACAAGTATAATCCTAAGTATATCCCTAGTGCCCAAGACCTCTCTCAACTTTTGACATTTGCTTGGTTTCATGCGTGGGACATCTCGTAAAAGCGAAATCCAAACAAGGAACCCTCCTATTACACTACTCCCTTGTGTTGTCGGTCATCGAGATATAGCGACCTAAGGCACCAGCGGGACGTCCTAAATCCTACCTCACTAGCCTATGAACGCATTCCTACTATTGTATCCTTCCGCCTATACGAAAGGAAATCTAACTAATCGAAGTGCCCAATCTTTGTAAGAGCACACGTACATCATACCCAAAACCATATTTCCTCAAAATTTTGCCTTTTCATTAAGGCCTGACTATAAGCCTCACATCAATTTCTCTAAGTCCTACTTCACCCACCTACTTGTGGTGAGAGGACCACTTTAGTGCTTTTCCATAGCACAATATTTCCATAAGTATACCATCAGTATATGGCTCATAGTCTATAGTGGTTCATCCACACTATAAGACTTTTCCACAAAACCAATATCCTCGTATCCTATAACATCTCTCCACTCCCGACGTCGTTAAGATTCATGTGTGGAGCGTCTCGCAAAGCAAAATCCAAACAAGGAATCCCTCCACACACTCCTACTTAACTTTGTCGGTCATGGAGGTCCGTTATTTCAAACACACAACTGGGATAACCCTATCCCCCTTGTTCCAATAAAAGGTGGTCTGAACTCCCGACTCTATCTAGGAACCACACCCCTAAGCGCTCGCACTACACTCAGTCCTTGCGCAATCAATAATGAGCTAAATCTTACAGCTCAACCATAATCCCGCGGCCTTAAATCATATCTATAAGGTCGCCATATACTTAAATCACGATAATAAAACCTCTGCTCATCGAAGTTCCATCTATGCACATAATAAAGGCGAACTCAACAGGTATCTAGGTGAGATATCGCAACCATAACCCGTTCCACCTCGGAACTGCGGACACGATAGTCTTGCCATCCTTAACCTGCTATCATTCCGATAATACCATAACATCATATATATATATATATATATACACACACACACAAAATATAAACACCCACCTTTATGGCGAATGAAGGAAAATAAAATTCCGCTATCGTGGAAAACACATAGACATACATTATATAATTATAATGTTATCGATACCGCCACAACTCAAATTACACACATGAGTCTAGGGCTAACGAAACACCGCGACTTTATCTATCCACACCAATTATACCTCCTTCATAATACTCTTTATTCACTGTCGGCCTCTGGCCGATCCTTAGGTGAATAATTCCCAAAATAGCATTCTTTTCATTCTTGCTAAATCACGAGGACTCACGGTTAAAACTATCCGTAAGATCCCTTTTGAATCCTTACTTCATTGAAAATTCAACTTTAGTACCACACTCTACTATGGCGGTACTCATAACTACTATACTTTAGTAGTCGTTGAGACAATCCTTAGCAAACACTGCAAAGGAAATGACCTCTACTACGGTCCTCATTCCCAACTTCTACCAGCTGCTCCAGCTAAGCCTCACCTCCTCTGTCATCCAAGCCTCTCACACGAATCTCAAACGAGCGCGCAAAAGATTTCTATAATCTTATAATATGGCAGGAGAACGAAATCTCACAAGAGAAATCAATAATCCTAATCCTAAGGCTCTATAACAAATCGAGAGCTACAGTGAAAGCGTAGTACGTCTGCACAGATTCCTAAGGACACTAGAACCTGATGCTCTGATACCATCTCTGACAACCCGCCTAATAAGATACCGGGCGATCACTCCTATATCAAATTTTAACAAAAGTCTCATATGGATCATTCTTAGCATCACTGTTGAAAATCCATTTAATTACTAATAACCTATTAAGCTGGCGTCAAAAACTTTTACTTAACTAATCTTTTAAACAATTTCAAATAAAACATCCACACAGTTTGCGTAAATGAAATAAAATAACCGAACACTTGATCAAAGTATACAACCATATCGAATGATGCTCTAAAAGAATAAATAAATGCAATTGCACCATTGACCCGAATATTTATACAGTACCTTCTATCTAGAGTACAATAATGAAAGCGTCTATCGAGAACCTGCATGCATCCACAGCTGCTGCAGCGGACGTCTGACTCGAAGGAAGTGTCATCCAGGTGTCCATGTGTCTTGACACCTATATATATATGTATATATATATATGTATATATATATATATATATATATATATATATATATATATATATTTATTTATATAACAAGAAAGGAAAAGTAGATAAACGGGTCAGAGCCCGAGTTTGAAAAATATTTAGCAAGTGCATAAATGCCTTCTTTTAGAAAAAGATTTTATCTCATATTTAAGTTTGGTATCTCACTCCCATGAGATACCCCTCACCTCTCTTCTATTAGTGCACACCTAACGCACCCTAACAACATACCCTAGTCAAGTTATCCGGGCTAACTAGTCTAATTTACCCGTCTACTAAAAACCTATACATCCCGAGTACTAAGGGCTAAACTTCCCTCCGTTCTCAACACTTCACTAAGTTCGTGCGTGGGGTGTCTCGCGAAGAGAAATCCAAACAAGGAACCCCCCCGATACACTACTACTTGGCAAGGTTAATGGTAGAGATCCATTAGGCCCGTAGCACAAAACTAATGTATAAATACATATATATAAATATACATCTTACAATATACATCCGGATAATATCTCCCGGATTGAGGTTTACCAATTCAATTTACAAAGTATTTATCAATACTTTTCATTTTCATCTTAAAACTTTCCATTTCCTTTCTTATATCCAGGAAATGTATTTAAAAGCCAACTCATTAGCATGAATTTCTTTAACATATCATATAACTTTTTAAAAGCCAGTTTTATTATCATAAAAATGCTTTTCCGTTTTAAAAACATCCCATTTCCCTTCTTCCATCCAGGAAATGTATTTAAAAGCCATTTTTATTATCATAAAAATGCTTTTACCATATCACATGCTTCCATTTCCCTTCTTCCATCCAGGAAATGTATCCGAAGCTAATCATTTATCCCATTTCCCTTCTTCCATCCGGGAAATGTATTTAAATCCAATTTATTATCATAAATTTCTTTAACATATCTAAGACCATCCCTCCGGATTTCCCCACTGGATGCGCCCCTAAATGGCTATCGTTTTCCAGGGCCTATCAAACAAGACAACCTGGGAACCTAACACATAGCCGGGAAGCGGCCATATGCCTGCGGGATAGTCATGACCACACCCAGAATCACCTAAGCAGTGCAGAAAATATAAAATTGCCCATATGGCCTATATGACTATATCCACCCTGCATTTATTAACCAGGGGGCTTCACCATACGCACTCAATTTCCCTTATGATAGCGATTTAGAGAGGTGTGTATCCATAAATTATTATTTATGAAAATCATTTCTTTACCATTTGAAAACATTTATTTTTACATTTTCAAAAGTCATTTACATCATATCATATATATACTTTATCACATAGTCTATATATATATATATATATATATATATATAACCCATATATTCCTCCTAGAATATATCTAAATGGCCATATTTGCCAATTACATCTAGCGATGATCAATAATCCCAAAGATTCTCTCAAAGAATCATAATCACGCATTCATATACGCATGATACTAAACCCAAAGTATTTCCTCATTTTGATGAGTAATAAATACCTCAACCCCCTCTACGGATTTATTGGATATCTCCAATTATACCACTTTACACTAATTGAATATATATCTATATTCTCAATTTCATCCTAATCACCCCATAGGATTTGCCCAACAATAATCGATATAACTATGCTTTCTATACGCATAATTATATAGTCCTAAATGCCCACTGAAATATTCCAGGGAGTATTCTTTCCCGAACTCAAACTATGTCCGTTCCCTAGGTTATGCCCTACACCAATCCAAGGCATTCTCTTTCATCTACAGGTTTCTTTACCCTCAAAACCCTCATATATGAGTCCCAATATCATAACTAGGATCCCCCATATAAGACCCCAAATTGTATTTTAACTCCCCATACTCTTAAGGGAAGAAACTAGCAATTTTGACCAAAGCGAATCGATTCACCCCATATGCGAATCGATTTGGGTGGGCCAATCGATTCGGAAAGTGTTCTGCAAACAGGTCCTTAATGGTGAATCGATTCGATCTAAATCGGAATTGATTCATCCCACTGCAGAATAACAGATCCCCTTAGGCGAATCGATTCGGCGTGGACCCGAATCGATTCGGCCTGTTCGAGGGTCACTGTTTGGGCGATTTCTCAAACTCCAAAATACCTAAAACTCTATCCAATCTCTATTTAATTCATAACTTGGATTTATTCCTACAATCCCAAAGTTTTCATATCTCCTCATGTTCCTTAGAGGTCCTAACAATCCAGTTGAGAACCCCTAATATTTATCTTGAATAAGTTCTAACTAATGATTTCGATATCGAACAACTTTTATTAGAAAAATAACTATAAATAAAAAAAAAAACAAGAAAAATACGCGGTCAGCGCCCACGCGACCGCATCGAAAAGATCTACAATTTTTATTTTTTGACCAGGAGCCGTGTCGATTCGCATCAAGGCAGAATCGATTCAGAAAGACGCAGGTCACTATTCATCGTCTTCTCCGAGACGGTTTCGGCCATTAAAGCTTCTCCCAAGCTTTTGTCGCCTCACCCAACGTCCTACAACCTCAACCAACTACAAATACACATATATTAAGGGTTCTAAACATCCTAGAACCCTAAACCACCAATTTATTTCCATTAATTTCTAACTTTCTCCAATTATGAAATTATAGGGGTTTATTCGTTTTAACTCCCAAAAACCCGTTTTATCCACGAAAACCCAACCCAAAATCTTTAGGGTTTATTAATACCAAACTACGACATGAGATTTAACCAAAAAGTAAATAAAGCAAGTAAACACTTGCCTCGTGGATATAATCCGACGATCCCGAGTCGAATCCCGCGGAGGTTGGCCGGAATCTCCCCTTTTCTCCTCTTTTCTCTCCTCCTCTCACTTTTCTCTCTCTTCTTTCTCTTTTCTTTCTCTTTTCTCGCTTTGTCCCTCTTTATAAAGAAAGAAAAAGGGTTTAACCCCTTAAAACCCAAAAATGACTCGTTTACTCAATTACGAGCCCTTTTAACTCTAAAATTCTCCACTACACCAAAATGACAAAATTATCACCTTTCAGCCGGCCACCCTTGTCAAGGTCATTGACCGTGATAAAAAATACTCGTTTTGTGTCACGGTCATTGAACTTGACACGGCCATGACAAAGAATTGTCACGGTCATTGACCGTGACAAGGCAATGACAAATGTAGTTGTCACGGTCGTGTCACGGTCAATAACCGTGACAATTCTTTAAATAATTGTCACGGTCAATGACCTTGACACGACCGTGACAACTTCTGCAGTAAAAAAAAGCCCTAGGCTTCTTTTTTCCCACCCTTTTTTGATTTTCCCCCTCTCTCTCTCTAAGCGATTTCTGCTCTCTCTCTCAGGTATGTTTTTTTTTCCTCTTTCTCTTTCATTTCTATATGTGTGTGTATGTGTGTATATGTATGTGTAAATGTGTGTGTATATATGTGTGTGGTGGGGGAGGGGGGAAGGGGATAGTGGGGGTGGGGTGGGGCAATTTTAACAATTGTATAGCTTTAATTAATAAATTGTATAGCTTTAATTATAATTTTAATGGTATAGTTTTAGATTAAAGTAAATTAATAATTAGTGTCAATTTCATATGAAAGTATGATTGCCCCTCATTGTAAATTAATAATTGTATACTTTTGTTAGTTTAATTGATGAAATGAATTAATTGAGTAGATGAATTAGAAAGAGTATGGGTTACACATTTGTTGTTGAAATTGCGGTTGGATTATTTTGTTTAGTACATGTTGGGTTGGTTAGTTTTAAAAGTGGCATGACCACTGGATTATTCTCCATATGGGGGTGGGATTTTTCAACTTTTTTTGAAAATTACTTTGTATATCGAACAATATATACCAAGTATGATAATTAAATGAAACATACTTGAAATTAAATATGTATATGTGTGTGTATGTGTGTGTATATATGTGTGTGGTGGTGTGTGGTGGGGGAGGGGGGCAGGGGGTGTGGTGGGGAGAGGGGGGGTGGTGTGGTGGTGGGGTTTTAACAATTGTATATCTTTAATTAATAAATTGTATAGCTTTAATTGTAATTTTAATTGTATAGTTTTAGATGAAAGTAAATTAATAATTAGTGCCAATTTCATATGACAGTAGGATTGCCCCTCATTGTAAATTAGTAAATTAATAATTGTATACTTTAATTGTTAGTTTAATTGATGAAATGAATTAATTGAGTAGATGAATTAGAAGGAGTACGGGTTACACATTTGTTGTTGAAATTGCTGTTGGATTATTTTGTTTAGTAAATGTTGGGTTGGTTAGTTTTAAAAGTGGCATGACCACTGGATTATTGTCCATATGGGGGTGAGATTTTTCAACTTTTTTTAAAAATTACTTTGTATATCGAACAATATATACCAAGTATGATAATTAAATGAAACATACTTGAAATTAAATATGTATATATGTGTATGTATGTGTGTGTATATATGTGTGTTGTGGTGTGTGGAGGGGCAGGGGGCAGGGGGTGTGGTGGGGAGAGGGGGGTGGTGTGGTGGTGGGGTTTTAACAATTGTATAACTTTAATTAATAAATTGTATAGCTTTAATTTTAATTTTAATTGTATAGTTTTAAATGAAAGTAAATTAATAATTAGTGCCAATTTCATATGAAAGTAGGATTGCCCCTCATTGTAAATTAGTAAATTAATAATTATATACTTTAATTGTTAGTTTAATTGATGAAATGAATTAATTGTGTAGATGAATTAGAAGGAGTACGGGTTACACATTTGTTGTTGAAATTGCTGTTGAATTATTTTGTTTGTAAATGTTGGGTTGGTTAGTTTTAAAAGTGGCATGACCACTGGATTATTGTCCATATGGGGGTGAGATTTTATAACTTTTTTTTTAAAATTACTTTGTATATCGAACAATATATACAAAGTATGATAATTAAATGAAACATACTTGAAATTAAATATGTGTATATGTGTGTGTATGTGTGTGTGTATATGTGTGTTGTGGTGTGTGGTGGGGGAGGGGGGCAGGGGGTGTGGTGGGGAGAGGGGGGTGGTGTGGTGGTGGGGTTTTAACAATTGTATAACTTTAATTAATAAATTGTATAGCTTTAATTGTAATTTTAATTGTATAGTTTTAGATGAAAGTAAATTAATAATTAGTGCCAATTTCATATGAAAGTAGGATTGCCCCTCATTGTAAATTAGTAAATTAATAATTGTATACTTTAATTGTTAGTTTAATTGATGAAATGAATTAATTGAGTAGATGAATTAGAAGGAGTACGGGTTACACATTTGTTGTTGAAATTGCTGTTGGATTATTTTGTTTAGTAAATGTTGTGTTGGTTAGTTTTAAAAGTGGCATGACCACTGGATTATTGTCCATATGGGAGTGAGATTTTTCAACTTTTTTTTGAAAATTACTTTGTATATCGAACAATATATACAAAGTATGATAATTAAATGAAACATACTTGAAATTAAATATGTGTATATGTGTGTGTATGTGTGTGTGTGTATATATGTATGTGGTGGTGTGTGGTGGGGGAGGGGGGCAGTGGGTGTGGTGGGGGGAGTGGGGTGGTGTGGTGGTGGTGGTGGTGGGGGGGGGGGGGTTATAACAATTGTATAGCTTTAATTAATAAATTGTATAGCTTTAATTGTAATTTTAATTGTATAGTTTTAGCTGAAAGTAAATTAATAATTAGTTCCAATTTCATATGAAAGTAGGATCGCCCCTCATTGTAAATTAGTAAATTAATAATTTTATACTTTAATTGTTAGTTTAATTGATGAAATGAATTAATTGAGTAGATGAATTAGAAGGAGTGCGGGTTACACATTTGTTGTTGAAATTGCTGTTGGATTATTTTGTTTAGTAAATATTGGGTTGGTTAGTTTTAAAAGTGGCATGACCACTAGATTATTGTCCATATGGGGGTGAAAATTTTCAACTTTTTTGAAAATTACTTTGTATATCGAACAATATATACAAAGTATGATAATTAAATGAAACATATTTGAAATTAAATATGTGTATATGTTTGTGGTGGTGTGTGGTGGGGGAGGGGGGGAAGGGGTGTGGTGGGGGGAGGGGGATGGTGGGGTGGGGTGTTTTTAACAATTGTATAGCTTTAATTAATAAATTGTATAACTTTAATTATAATTTTAATTGTATGGTTTTAGATGAAAGTAAATTAATAATTAGTGCCAATTTCATATGAAAGTAGGATTGCCCCTCATTGTAAATTAGTAAATTAATAATTGTATACTTTAATTGTTAGTTTAATTGATGAAATGAATTAATTGAGTAGATGAATTAGAAGGAGTACGAGTTACACATTTGTTGTTGAAATTGCTGTTGGATTATTTTCTTTAGTAAATGTTGGGTTGGTTAGTTTTAAAAGTGGCATGACCACTGGATTATTGTCCATATGGGGGTGGGATTTTTCAACTTTTTTTGAAAATTACTTTGTATATCGAACAATATATACAAAGTATGATAATTAAATGAAACGTACTGGAAATTAAATATGTGTATATGTGTGTGTATGTGTGTGTATATATGTGTGTGGTGGTGTGTGGTGGGGGAGGGGGCAAGGGGTGTGGTGGGGGGTGTTTAACAATTGTATAGCTTTAATTGTATAGTTTTAAATGAAAGTAAATTAATAATTAGTGCCAATTTCATATGAAAGTAGGATTGACCCTCATTGTAAATTAGTAAATTAATAATTGTATACTTTAATTGTTAGTTTAATTGATGAAATGAATTAATTGAGTAGATGAATTAGAAGGAGTACGGGTTACACATTTGTTGTTGAAATTGCTGTTGGATTATTTTATTTAGTAAATGTTGGGTTGGTTAGTTTTAAAAGTGGCATGACCACTGGATTATTGTCCATATGGGTGTGAGATTGTTTAATTTTTTTTGAAAATTACTTTGTATATCTAACAATATATACAAAGTATGATAATTTAATGAAACATACTAGAAATTAAATATGTGTATATATGTGTGTATATATATGTGTGTGGGGGTGTGTGGTGGGGGAGGGGGGCAGGGGGTGTGGTGGTGGATTTTTTTTAACAATTGTGTAGCTTTAATTAATAAATTGTATAGCTTTAATTGTAATTTTAATTGTATAGTTTTAGATAAAAGTAAATTAATAATTAGTGCCAATTTCATATGAAAGTAGGATTGCCCCTCATTGTAAATTAGTAAATTAATAATTGTATACTTTAATTGTTAGTTTAATTGATGAAATGAATTAATTGAGTAGAAGAATTAGAAGGAGTACGAGTTACACATTTGTTGTTGAAATTGCTGTTTGATTATTTTGTTTAGTAAATGTTGGGTTGGTTAGTTTTAAAAGTGGCATGACCACTGGATTATTGTCCATATGGGGGTGGGATTTTTCAACTTTTTTGGAAAATTACTTTATATATCTAACAATATATACAAAGTATGATAATTAAATGAAACATACTTGAAATTAAATATGTATATATGTGTGTTTATGTGTGTGTATATATGTGTGTGGTGGTGTGTGGTGGGGGAGGGGGCAGGGGGTGTGGTGGTTTTTTTTCAACAATTGTATAGCTTTAATTAATAAATATATAGCTTTAATTGTAATTTTAATTGCATAGTTTTAGATGAAAGTAGGATTGCCCCTCATTGTACTAATAACATTTTTTATAGAAAATGTCTCCTTCAGGTATTAAGGCGAAGATGATGATGCTATTTATGATGATGTCATCTGGGCTCGGTGGTAGCGGAGGCGACGAGGGCTCCTCCGCCCCTAGGCTCCCCAAATATGGAAAATTTGGGATTACCATCGTGAACAAATCGGAGCTATTAGCGAGATCCCTCGAGATGCTAAAGACGGTCATCGGTCCGGGGTTTATGAGTTGGAAAGAGGTGCCATATGAGCTCAAGTTAGCTGTTTGGGCGGCACTACAGGTAATATATTTATATTTATATGTATATTTTAATTTCAATTTCAATTTCAATTTCAATTTCAATTTCAATTTCAATTTCAATTTATATTTATATTTATGTTTATATTTGTATTTATATTTATATTTATTCGCAACTAACATTGAATTTGTAGGAGAGGGACAATTCAACTTGGATCCAAAGCTACGCGATTTCGTCTTGGAGCAGTTGAGGGAGCAACACAAGACGTGGAAGAAAAATATGCGGACACGGTACTTTGGAAAAATACAAGAGTCCATTATACAATGGCGTGGATCCGTCCCGCCCAAGGAGCCGATCTCATTGGCACAATGGCAAAAGTTCATTGACAATTAGATCGAGTATCGACAATTGACATCTCTCCAATTGGGGAGGGAAAATCTGGCAAAAAAGACGGAAGTGCACTACTCCGGCCGGACCTCTTACGCCGAGGTGGAGCATAGGATGAAGGTAAGATTTAATTTTTCAATAACTATAGAAATATATTATTCTTCATTATTTTACTTTGCGGGGCCGATACTAATTTTACTTTATTTTATTTCAGGGGGTAGGGAGTGGGCCAGGGGGTAAGCCACATAGGCTTAATACTTATATGGCTCTTCGGACGAAAAGGGGAAGGACAAGGAGGTGTCCCCGAGCGTCGTGGCCACGATTGTAAGTAATCCGATAGTTTAATTTTTTTTAATTACATTATAATTTTTTAGATTATTTATTTTACTAATCATGTGCTTTTTGTCGTTTCAGGCAAATCTTAAGGAAGTGCATGAGTCGTAGTCTGATGCCGACAAGGCGTCTTTGTCCACAGACGCACTCAGCCAAGTGCTTGGATCTGATCGCAAGGGGAGGACAAGGGGGGTGAGCTCGCGGGTGGCCAAATCTAGGATCATCGGATTGGAGACGAGCGATACCGAGTTGGCTCGAACGGTGGATTCACACGACGTGAAGTTGTCCTGTTTGGAGGCGATGGTCCAAGATATGTACGCATTCATGAAGCGTACGTTGGGCGGAGACCGTAAGGGGAAGGCGAAAGGGAAGGAGAAGGCGGTGGAGGAGGAGGAGGTGCGGGAGAACGAGGCGCAGAAGGATGAGGATGTGGACCTCGCTGCTTCTTCACCGTCACGTGCGTATTTCGATGATCCATTTCCTTATTTGGCTCCGTTCCCCCGACTAATGTCGACACTTGGTTGGCCGAGCATGTTCATATTGGATGTATTTGATGGCCAGCGGATAGGGCGGGAGTTGAGAGAACCGAATATCGTCGAGGGTGGAATAGTTCATGGACGTGCGCTTCAAGAGATTGAGTCCAAAGTGCTCGTCACGCATGTGATACCCGGGAAGGAGAACTCCCTATTGTGGTTGCGCGAACAATGCGGCACAATGTATATTAGTGGGTGTGTCAATTCGTATATCTTGTGGCCAACTCACCTCCTCACATTTACCCAAGACATGTAGTAACATTATTTTTAAGTTTGTCCATTTTAATTATATTTGGATTATATCGTCGTGTATATTATTTCTATTTTGAATATTTGGATTATATCGTCATGAATATATATTTGCACTATCTTTAGTTCATTTGGATATATGATGTTTGAATAGGTACAACTAACGTTGTTATAACATGTACAAATATACTGCTAGGCAGTGGCAGTGGCCATACTGCCCAGCAGAATTTTTTTAAATTCTGCCCAGAATTGTCACGGTCATTGACCGTGACAATTTTTTTAAATATTGTCACGGGGTTGTCACGGTTATTAACCGTGACTAAACTTGTCACGGTCCATGACCTTGACACGACCGTGACAATTCTAACGAACTTGTCAAGTTCAATGACCGTGACACGTCCGTGATTAAAAAAATTGTCTCGCCCAGAATTGTCACGGTCATTGACCTTGACAAGTCCAACTTATCACAGTCAATGACCGTGACAATAGTGCAGATTTGGTGTAGTGCCCCGAAACTCAATTTCGACAATCGGATACTCTTTCCCGACTATCTAGGACATTTCGAGACTCACGGCACAGTCAAAATTCCCATATGAGGTACTTGACCGCATATCACTATTCTAACCCATATAACTTAATGCGGGCTTTCTAATTAAAATCTGACCTCCTGTCGCTTTACTCAATGACGACATATAATTAAATTACTCCGATTCATTTACTTAACACCAAAAGTAAATATACTATCCATTGAAAATCATCTAATCCTCGAAAATCCCAAAAATTATTATTCCGAGAGATTCTCCAAATTTCCAATTTATACCCAATTATGGAATTTAATGTCTCCAAAAAGGACGAGTTGTTACAGAGCCTTGGGGGTTCCGTGCCCAAATATTTTCTGGCAGTTGAGGGAGGGGAGCCTTAAGGGTTCCTCTCCCAAATATTTTCTTGCAGTTGAGGGGTTCCGTGCCCATATTTTCTGGAAGCTGTGGGGGGGTCTTCGAGGGATCCTCACCCTACAATATAGTGGAAAAAAATGGAACACACTTCTACATTATCCCCTCGTGCAAAGTCTTTTGTGTTGGGGTGACCAAAAGGCTTTGTTCGCCATAAATTCAATTTTCAATTTTTTTAGGAACTCTAGGGGTTCCTCAACATTACCCATAGGGTCATTAAATGAACTATCCCTTCATTCTAGGTTTTGGGTTCTCAAGAAGCCACGCGCCAGTGTGGGAACTAACATCTCATCATTTAGGAAAAAAATCTAATAGCCGTTTGGCATTCCTTCATGTTTTCCCATTTTCATGTAAAAGCTACCCCCCCCCCCCCTTTTTTAACAAAAGATTTCACCTTTACCACATTCTTAAAGGAATCACAGACAGTATATTTTTAGTGAGAGGCATTTCAAAGACTCCATAACTCTTTTTTTTCAATCTTTTTTAAAATACCATTAACGGCTTCACTATCATCCAATGCTTATTCAGTTACTACTACCACCATTATCCCCATCGTGATAGGCTCCTTACCCATTTGTATTTGTGTATCTACGAAGGTGGCTAATTGTACCATAACTATATCCACCATCCAAGGCGATTATGTTGTCTATGTTCGCTCGCCCTATTTTTGGCTGACGCCCTCGCTATGGGACCCTACAACCGGTGATTTCTTCATTTGACAAGGTGGTTTCTGAATATAATTTAATTAAAATGTCTAGCGAGTTAGGTTCGGGTAAAAATACCCCTATTGCTTCTTCGCTGCTACTTTAGATGGGGGAGGGGTCCTCGCCCTGAGGCCCCTCATCACGATCTGATTTCATCGAACATTCCTCGTTGGAAGTTTTGTTAGCTTTAGGTTCCTCGACCGTGGATTTGATCGCGAGGAGTTCGTCACCGTTCCTTGAGATGGGAGAAGGATACTCACACAAAGGCCTCTTGCCTGGATCCAATTTCATTAGAGGTTCATTGTCAGACGCTTTTATGACTCGGGGTTCCTCAATCATTAGTTTAGAACCGAGGGGTTCCTTGTCGGGAGTTTTTACAGCCTCGGGTTCCTCATGTGAGGCTTTGACCATGTATCTCATCTATAATTTTGACCTCAAGGGGTCCATTTCCTTATATACTGATAATGAGAGGTTCCTTAAACACCGAGGGTTCCTTGCGATCGCCATTGGTCAAGTCGGGTACCTCGTCTAAAGAACTTGCGGCAATGGGCTCCTCATTTATCACTTCAGGTTCCTTATTTTTTAGGTTGGCTGAAAAGAGTTCCTCCTCAGATGGTTTGGTGACAGAAGGTTCCTCCACCGCCAGTTTGATTTCCTCGTTGGGAATTATGACGACCTTGGGTTCCTCAACTAGCCTTCATGCCGCTGAGGGTTCCTCACAAGGGTTCATGCCAATGGGAGTTTCCTTGCTAGCCATAACTTCTGTCAATGTTTTGGGTTCCTTTTTTGGGACTTCTATCTCGGTGTGTTCCTCACTTGAACCAATGGACATCGACAACTCTTCCACCACTTTATCTTTTTCTCAGGCTTGGGAAGATTATATGCGTACTCGTCAGGGAAGAGACTTTGGCATCTATCGTCGCGCACCTTTTTTTGGACTAGGTGATAATTTTATGGCTTCCTTTGATCAATTTGAGGAAAAGTTCATTGCGAATGTTCTCGAGCGACACCATGTGGGGTTAGGTGAGTCTACTAATTACCCTGTTATTTTTTTCGACTCTATCCTCAGATTTACGGTCGATTGAGGTGACTTCTCTTACTCCAACATTGAAATTAAAGTAGTAGGGGGTGCCCCAGAGGAGCGGGCTATTTGGATTGATTATATTATGAGTGTTCCTTCTTATAAGGATGCCCTTAAGGAAGTGGGCCTTCTTATTGTTGTTGACTGTCTAAGATCTTGCACTATAGACAAACATCAATTTACTCTCAATCTCTTATCGTCCAGGCGGAGCAAGGAATATCATACCTTTGTAACTGGTTGGGGGTGAGTTTACCATTACAATGGAGGATGTCTATGAGCTATATGCTCTACCTTTATTCCAGAAACATGTTTTTACTGATGGTTAGGAGGATCCCTTGCAATAGGAAATGGTGGAGGAGTTATAGGCAGCACTCACTCGCAGAGTGCTCAAGATATGTGGCTATAAACGTGACGGTGTCACCAAACACTCCTTTATCAAATGTCAGAGATATTAGTTCAGGGACTTTGAGAAACTGTCGAAAGGGGGGACTTCTAGCGCAGCTCTCAAGAGTAAGGACGGTTCCAATCTTCACTCCTCCTCGCATTAAGCATTCTTCCTGGGTATATTTTTTATCCGATTCTTACTGCTAGGTAAACCCTAAGACTCTCCCCCTGAGCTCCTTATTATATTATTTATGAGATTGTCCCGAGGTAGGTCGGTGCCTCTAGCTTTTTTGGTCCTTGTTTCTCTGTACACCTAGATGGACCGTGTGTATGTGGACGTTGAGAGATCTTACAGGCATTATGATGCCACTAACTTTGCTAATTCTTTCCTCCTAATGGCCTTCTTATTTGAGAATTTCCCCCATCTCACCCATGAGGCCCATGCTTGTCATAGTAATGTTGCTCTTCTTTTGAGATGGCAAAGAAAAGGCCCCCAAGAAACCCCTAGGTCCTTTGATTTATGACATCGAGGAGTTCCACTTTCCTCCTTAAAGAAAACTTCATGGCGATATCTTCATCTAGTTTTTTTCTTGTTAGTAGTGGCACATTCTATTGCCCTTTTGATATCAAATATGTTTCTACCTATCCACACATCAATGTAGGGGCGATGCTACTATCAGGACTCGTCCCTTCTTTGACAGTGTTAGTACGAGGCAATAAATTTTATCATTCCGAGAGAGTGAAAAGGAAGTTTGGCTATGATCAAGGTGTCAATACCCCTCCACATCCTTCATGCAGTGACTCTTCAGAGCTATTTTCAGAAGCATGTAGGAATTTTACTCTTCATGGGATGCTTCACAAAGTGCGTGACTCGGGGGGGATCTATGTGCCTCCTCATGATTATATTCCTTCATTCACTACCTCCTAGTTATTTCTTTGGTAGTGAAAGAATCTTCTTATCCAGGATCGCATGATTGGGCCTCCTCATGAGACCAACCCAGCCAAATACGTCAAGTCCCAGTTTTTGATCTGGCGAACGCAGAAAGAAGTTTGGTTTCTTAACACTACTCCTAGGATGCCCCTTGAGCAAACTATTCCCATTTTGGTGAAGCCCCTTATCGATGAATCTTCTCAACCCCAATAGATCGAGATGCAACTCACCAATTCTAAAGGCCCATCCAAGAGTAATGGAAAAGAAAAGTCTCTTGCGGTAAGTAACAGAAAGCACCCTGACACAGATGTGTCTAACTTCATCCCTGTTACCACTGTCTCTACCCCGTCTCATGTGAGGACTAGAGCTTCTAAGAAGAAGAAAGGTATTGATGTTAATACCATTGCTCCTTCCACTCTGGACCAAGAGGTTTGATTTTAATTGATCTCGAAGTAGAGGAGACCTATAGGACTATGAAAGAGAGGGGTTATGAGGCGTTGGGCTATTCTTCTCGGGATACACAAGTCACATCTATTCCTGTTGAGGAAGGTACTATATCCGATCATTCTTTACTTAAAAAAATTAGCTCTTATAGAGTTTCAGTTACTGGTTCCCCATCCTACTCATTGGAAGAGGAACTAGTTGACTACAAAAGCACACCTTCCTATAATGATCATAGTTCTTCTTCGGGTGATGTGCGTGGCTTGGATTTCCGTGGTGAAAGCACTACTGACACTTATGCTTTGTTATCAGTTTCGAGGGAGTCTTCGAGTGATGATGAGGCACCACATTCTCCATCGGGGGTTAGCTCCGCCACCAATCCCCTTCCTTATAGTCAGACTATGCGTCCCACAGCTCTAAGTCTTTCTTTTCTCAGGACCTTTATGTATTTGATTTTCTTGTTCTTTCATCATCGGCTTATTTACTAATTTTTTCTTGCAATATTTCCATAGGTTACCTCCGCAAAGGCGAGTAGTCCTTCACTTCCCCCACTATATCTTGCTCCTTTCTAATGGGAGAGGAATTCCGTGCTCATTTCTTCTCAAGGCCTTTTTAGAGAGGTTTGTTACTCCCGCCTTATTTTTTTTTAAAATTTTGATAAGTCACAAGTTACATATTCATTAATTAAATTTCATATATTATTATTTCCTTGCATCTTTCATCTACGTGTCCTACTAGAACTAGGGTCCTTCTGTGACCTCCCATTCTACTCATGTATTATCTAATTTTCTCTATATGGCCAATCTCACTGTCCTTTTCTCTTTTTTTAATCTCTTTTTCCTTGTGTTCTTAATCTGTTTCTAATTGCATAGGATTGTGCCTTCTAGCCCTGATACTTCATCTTCTCTTGCTTCGGTAGCAGGCACTTTTAGAACCGAGCCCCTAGTTATCTCATTTTTAGAGGTCTGCACTTCTGCAACTCCCCCTTTTTTTATTCCTATGCTTTTTTATGCTTATGTCCTTTATCATTTTTCATTTCTCAAGGGCCCGACACCTTTTGGCCTCCCTTCCATGGGAGGTAATCTTCCCTTTTCTGATGTTACTATCCTAGGGTTGTCCCTTTAGGTAAGGATCTCTATCCATAGAGTTCGTATATCCATGGATGATAGGCCTTTGATCTAGCCTATCTCTCATGGCCCAGTATTTACTGTGGCCTAGATTACTGAGCCCATATAATAGGTTTCTTCTTTTACTCGATTTTCGATAGATTTTTCTCCAAGTGTCATGATAATAACATCTTTTAATGTTTGTAGGTCATCAACACAGCCCCTGCTGCGCCAGTGGTCGTCTTTCATTCTTCCTCCATAAATGGGGCTCAGGTATTCCGTTATCTTCTTGTTTGTTATTTCTCTAGTTAGCCTATATTGACAAGACCATTTCTTCTTTCCTTTCAGTTGTCCCTTAGTACTACTTCATCAATGTCTCTTCCCACTATTCCTCCAGCAGCCCCTACTACATACGAGCCACCTCTCCTTATTACCTATAAAAAGAGCCTTGTCATAGTGCCCCTTTAGGTAACCATTTTATTCATAGAGTCTTTTATTTTTCTTCTATATACTTGTCTTCATGAGTTAAGTGACTTGCTAACTCCTACCTCTTTCTCTTCATTTATAGTCTAGCTTTGTAGAGGCTTCCTTATCCACCGCATTTGCGACTAGTGTTGCTGAGGTAGCCCCTTCAGGAGGACCTATAGCTCCTTCCTCAACTGTTATGGAGGGAATTACTCAGGTATCGTATATGAGAGTAGTTATTTCTACATCACTCTTGTATACCTATGTTTTTCAAATGTTTATTAACACTTACTTGTTTCTTTTATTTCCAGGTTAGTGATGCAATCGTTCTAGTGACCGCGGAATGCATTGGAGGGATGACTATGGGAGAGGTATTAGAGTGCCATATGTTTCCTTATTTTCCACTTCCTATTTTTTTCTTCTTATTTTTTACTGGGCAAGTATGCTTACCTCTGCGTTTGTTTCATTATTTCCAGGCTAGCGAGGCAGCTACTCTAGTAACTACGGAGCAAATCAGAGAGATGGCTGTGAGAGAAGTCTTATACTTGCATACCTTCTCTCCTTTTTTATTTCTTCTTTTTCTTCTTTCTTATACTATACAAGTTCTCTCATCTTCACCCTTGTTTCATTATTTCGAGGTGAGTGAGGATGATTCGGTAGCTGTGGAGCCTGCCCGTGGGGGGCTATAAAATAGGTACTATACTGGCATACCATCTCTTTTTACTGTTTCCCCTTTTTATTCCTGCGTATATTGTGCAAGTGTTCTCATCTTCACCCTTGTTTCATTATTTCCAGGTGAGTGAGGTTGCTCCAGTAACTGTGGAGCCTGTTGATGGGGTGACTTTGAGAGAGGTATTAAACTGGCATACCCCCTCTTTTTACTATTCCCCTTTTTCTTTTTGCATATACTATGCAAGTGTTCTCATGTTCACCCTTGTTTCATTGTTTCCAGGTGAGTGAGGTTGCTCCAGTATCTATGGGGTATGTAAGGACACAAATTTCCAATTGAGACCTTTGTAGTTTTAGCTCAATTCGGGACAAAAACGTTTGAGTCATAGGATAGAGTTAAGTGATTATCCTTCAAGCCTATGACGTGTTTGTTGAAGACGTAGCGGCCAAAAGTATAAAGCTTCATCAAATTGCCGAGTTTAAAGTGCCTCGTTTTTACGTCATCAACATGGTTCCATTGCTCCTAAGGTATGAATGCATTTGAATATATATATAGGAGCTAGGAACATTTTATATTGGGTGTTGTTCATTTTAAAACTTTTGTTTAATTTCAGAAAGATTTTCTTAAAACTTTAAAATCAAGTTTATAAAGTTTCTGGGCTAAAAATAGAAATTTTCAAACTTTTTGGAAGTTCGTTCGAAATGTCGTTCGAACGAGTTTGTCGTTTGAACCACATTGTCATTCAAACGAGTTCGCCAACGAGTTCCCCAAAGGCCACTGGAATGTCATTCGAAGTGTCGTTCGAACGAACATGATGTTTGAACGAGATTTCTAACGAGTTCACGCTGGAACTTCGTTCGAAGCCTCGTTCGAACGAGTTTTGGTGGGAACAGTTAAATGGCAGTTTTGAGCAGTTTTGACCCACTTTCCCACTATCTTTTTACAGAACTTCTTAAGTGCGGAAATGAACTTTTCTAACTTAACTTTTCATTCTATTCCAACTCCTAGAGAGAGTTTTTGAGAGCAAATTATTCCAAGAAAAGTTCATAGTTTTGAGTGTTTAATTCTTCAAGAAAAATATTTTAAACACTTGTTTACACCCAATTGTTGTTTAATCCAAGTTCCATATATATATATACTTTTCTTGGAGTGTTTGGCACTGGTTTTTCATCTCTACTGTTTGAAGAGACATTTAGGTTGGCTTTTACATCCCACAAATAAGATGTTTGCATTGATTTACCCACGTGGATAAAGGCTCCTAGTTTGGATGACGGTGACATATAAAGTCTGATTGGAAGATTCCGAGATCGCGGTGGAGCTCCGTGGTTATTCGCTAGTCAGTGGTTGATAAAAGAAGATGCGTTAAGGATTAAGAGGGATCGAGTTGAGTGTTGTAAGTCATCTTGCTTGTATTTGTAAATTCTGTACTTAGTGGATTTGAGGCTAGGGACGTCCAAGTTTTTTTTCCCGTTTTGGGTTTTTCCTCGTACATCGTGGCGTAGTGGTTTCATTGTTTATTTTATCTTGTGCAAACTCACATAGAACACATGCTTAGGTAATTCAAGATAAAATCTGGTTTTAATCACTACATGTTTAATTTGGTGCTATATTAAATATTGAGTAATGTTTAGTAATTTAATTCAAGTCATTTAATTTAATTTGATAAAATTGGTTTGGCATAATTTGGTAAAATTGAGAAATATGACTTAGGCAAATTTTCTAGGACTTGGGTTAAATTAAATTGGTTTAAGTGAAATTTAATTTGCGTGTGTGTTCCATCTTATTTCACTTGGTTTTAATTTTAATTTGAGAAATATTAAATTTTGTTAAGTTGTTTTTAAATTTGAACCATCATCCTATGCTTCCGCATCATAAAAGGAAATTGCTATCTTTTTTAAGTATAAAAAGAATTTATTTATTTAAAAATTTGGGGGCCTCCTAATTTTCAACAAGTAGTATCAGAGCCAAAGCGATAAATTATTTCGTTAAGATCCTTTAATTTTTTTTGGCTAAAATAGAATTTTTCCCATTCTCAAAATTTCCTATTTTCAATGGTTCGAATTACGCATATTGGAAAGCGGGAATGAAATCGGCACTTAAATCTATCGACGAGAGGGTTTGGTTATCTGTAATTATTGGGTGGTCTCCACCAACACATTTAGTTGATAATGAACGTGTTACCAAACCGGCCAATAGATGGAGTGAGAATGAGTTTAAACTTTTAAATTTTAATTTCCGTGGTTTAAACACCTTGTTTAGCATTGTC
Organism: Sambucus nigra; assembly: GCA_949130495.1. Classification (NCBI taxonomy): domain Eukaryota; kingdom Viridiplantae; phylum Streptophyta; class Magnoliopsida; order Dipsacales; family Adoxaceae; genus Sambucus; species Sambucus nigra. The sequence goes on from OX422207.1 coordinate 829,264,060, forward strand.
ACACCGAATGAATTCCGACGCATTATGACGTGTGAGACCGCTAAAGAAGCGTGGGATATTTTACAACTCACTCATGAAGGTATAAGTGTTGTAAAATCTTTGAAACTCCAAAACCTCACTACTTAATTTGAAACTATCAAAATGAACGAAAAAGAAACTTTTGATGAATTTTATGCTAGACTTTTCGATATTATTAATTCATCTTTTAATTTGGGAGAGAAAATACCCGACAACCGAGTAGTAAAGAAAATTTTAAGCTCCCTTCCCGATAGATTTATTCCAAAAGTGACCGTTTTAAATTCTTTACCAACTTTAGCCTCTATGAAATTAGAAGAGCTCGTAGGTGATTTACAAACCTATGAACTAGACATGTTTCCCTCTAAAATCGAAAAAAAATTTGAAAAGGGCATTGCTTAAAAAGCTCGAAAAGAGGAAAAACAAGTAGTAGAGAGCGAGAGTGATAGTGACTCGGAAGATATGGCCTTGTTTGCTAGGAAATTTAAAAAGTTTCTTATATTTAACAAAGATAAATTTAAAAATGACTTTAAGAAATTTGAAACTTCTAAGCATGACAAAGCCGAGAGGATCCCTAAAACTTCTAAAGAAAATTTAAATAGGGATGAGTCGAAAAAATGTTTTGGTTCTGAAGGGTATGGCCATAGGGCTTTTGAGTGACCCACTAAGCTTAGGAGAGAGGGTAAGCAACCAATTTCTTTTAATGCAATCCTTAGTGATAGTGATAATGAAGAGGGACCCGATTCCCCCACTAAGCCCAACTTTGTGGCTTTTATGGCTAGTCATGTGAGTGATAGTGAGAACTCATCAAGGGATGAAATTTTAACACATGACACTTCCAATGTCAAAGTTTATGATTCCCTTATTTTTTATGATAGTGAGAGTGGAGAAGAAAGAGAGTGAAAATGAAGAAGAGGTTAATGTGAGTGAACTTCAAAATTCTTTTTAAGAATTATATGAAGAATCAATTAAATTAAAAAGAGCTAATTTGAAGTTAGAAGCTAGTTTGAGAGAACGTGTCAAGGTCATTGATAATAGTGTGTTGGTTGAAAGCCTTAGTACACGAGAGAGAAATCTTCGAGAGAAGCTAGAATATATAGAAGGTGAGCGAGATAAACTTAGAGGTTTAATGGAATCCTTGAAATAGGAGCTTCTCGAGTTTGAAGAGAGAAATGGTTTGTTAGAGTCTAGAATTTGACAATTAGAAGAACAATTAAAAGACTCTAGTAATGTCAAATTTGATTTGGAGCGTAGGTCCGAAAAACTTGATAAAATCTTAGGCACGGTCCAAATAAAAAATGACACTTGTGGTTTAGGCTTCGATAATTGTAATGAATCTACTCATAAAGTCAAAACCAACGTTTTAGGAGAATCGCCTAGGAAAGACTTTAGAGATCATTCCTTAGGAAAATCTTTTCGCCGTGAGTTCAAGTGTTCACATTGTGGTAAAAAAGGTCATCTTAAGAAATTTTGTTTTGATCTTAAAAGATTTTCTAGAAAATCCCAACGTAAGACAACCAAGGTAGCCAAGATTCCTACACCCCGAGATAGTCACTCTTCATTATTTTGGGTTAGGAGATCCGACTTGGTAGCTTTACAAGATAGGGTATTTGATTCTCATTTACTTTCACATGCTTCATCCCTTGCAAAATCTAACTGTTGAATGTGTTAGTTTTATCTGCATAATTTAGCTTTTGTACTTCATGCTATATTCACATGCTAAATGTATGCTTGTTTAATCATTTTCTAATCTATGCTCCATGCTTAATCACATGCTAAAATTATGATTTTTGTTTATCTTTTGTATTATATTCCCTTCATTTTGTTTGCATTAAATTAAAAATACAAAAAGATTTTTGGTTTATCATTTGCATTTTATATTGTTAGCAATTTAAGATTAATGAAAAATACAAATGATTTTTGTTTGTCTTTTGAGTATATATTTTTATTTTTGGTTAAAAATTTCAAAAACTCAAAATGATTTTTTTAGTGTGTATTTTAGTTTGACACACTTTATGTGGCATACACTTGTGTTAGAATCCCATCTTTTACGCTCCCAGGTGGCTAGAACTTTTGGTTTAGATTGTCAATCCTTATTATGTTCTTTACCATGCTTACATGGAGTAGTTGGATTTTGTGTTGATTAAATTGATTCTATTTCATATGCCTCAATTCACACATGCACAAGCTCTTTTGAAATTTAACTTCACATGTTATATTTGAACCTTGTGAGATGTTCTCCTATCAATCTTGGCATCTACATATTTATGACCTAGGAGGACTAGTGCATGTCAAAATCCGTTGCACGTGAGATTTGTGTGAAAAATAAAAAGTGATATATATAAATGTGCATGGGGAAGGCTCCAAAAGGATTTATTATCCTTTGCGAATAGTAAGCCACCGTTTAAGAAATATGTGGTCCAAGGCCTAAAAGAAAATATGGAATTAAAAAGAAAAATAATGTTCCAAGGCCTTATATGTTTGATTGATATATTCATTCAAAAGTAATATATGCTTATTAAGGGAGATTGGATGGTATATCAACGGTTTGCACAATGTCCGTTTATCCTAGTTGCGTTTTTAATGTCATGACTCTATTGGTTTGTAGAATCATCAACATGCTAGTCTTATATGCATTGTGTATGTTTGTTCATTGAGTTCAATGATGGAGTTTGCAATCAATTGAGAACTCCATGAACATGTTTTAAGTGATTGTGTCTAAATTTAATTGTTGCTAGTTCACACCCCAAAACTTCCGTTTCCATATGACACATTTTTGCCATACGAGTGTGAAAAGCTTATCTTATTTTGTGTCATTTGTGTGTTTATATCTATATATGTGTACTTGAGTCTATTAGGTATATATTATGTATACATATATTTGATATTTTTTTTTAGTCTTTGCCTTTCTTTCTAGTCCATATATGCTTTAATTCATAATTGGTATCCATCTTATTGCATTCTTTGTTGATATCACATGCTTAATACTTATGTATCATATTGGTATCAGTTTCTTGCATCTTAGTTGGTATCCGTTCTTATGTGTAGGATTAGTTATGATTTTGTCGCCCATGTGCTTTAACGTTCTCATCACTTTATGCACAACTACATGTTTTAGCTTGTTATCCCATTCTATTTATCTCTTGCTTATTTTAGATAAGTTATTTGGGTGTATATGCTTTATTTGGGGGAGATAAGTTAATTTTTAATTCTTTAGCCTTTGTCTATTCCTGAACAAAAAGGGGGAGAATGATAGGGGGAGAAATGGTATCTAATCCTATTGTAATCGTATCTTAATTTGGGGGAGATTTATCTTAAGAGGGACGTCTTTCTAGGTTGATCATAGTTGATAAAGGGAGAGAATTAATTTAGGGGGAGTACTTACTTTACTTGCATTAAATATTTTGATTTGATATTCCCTATGCGTGTACTGTGTTTGCTTAAGTGTGCAGGAACTATATTATAAGTGGAAACTTTCACCAGCAAATATTGTGATCCTTGTGTTGTTTGAGTCAAGCATTGTATTTTTATTTTGGGTGGGACTTTTTGTCAGTCTAGTAGCGCTTGACGGCCCTTTAGGATTTTTATTTGGTTTTTGTCCCGAAATAGCCAAAGGGGGAGATTTGTAAGGACACAAATTTCCAATTGAGTCCTTTGTAGTTTTGGCTCAATTCCGGATAAAAATGTTTGAGTTATAGGATAGAGTTAATTGATCATCCTTCAAGCCTATAACGTATTTATTGAAGACGTAGCGGCCAAAAGTATAAAGCTTCATCAAATTTTTGAGTTCAAAGTGCCTCGTTTCTACGTCAGCAACATGGTTCCATTTCTCCTAAGATATGAATGCATTTGAATATATATGTAGGAGCTTGGAACATTTTATATTGGGTGTGGTTCATTTTAAAACTGTTGTTTAATTTCAGAAAGATTTTATTAAAACTTTAAAATCAAGTTTATAAAGTTTCTGGGCTAAAAATAGAAATTTTCAAACTTTCTGGAAGTTCATTCGAAATGTCATTCGAACGAGTTTATCGTTCGAATCATATTGTCGTTCGAACGAGTTTGTCAACAAGTTCCCCAAAGGCCACTGGAATATCGTTCGAACTAACATGATGTTCGAACGAGATTTCCAACGATATTTCTAATGAGTTCACATTGGAATTTCGTTAGAAGCCTCGTTCGAACGAAAATGTCGTTCGAACGAGTTTTGGCGGGAATAGTTAAATGGCAGTTTTGAGCAGTTTTGACCCACTTTCCCACTTGTTTTTCCCACTATCTTTTGACAGAATTTCTTAAGTGGGGAAATGAACTTTTCTAACTTAAATTTTCATTCTATTCAAACTCCTAGAGAGAGTTTTTAAGAGAAAATTCTTCCAAGAAAAGTTCATGGTTTTGAGTGTTTAATTCTTCAAGAAAAATATTTTAAACACTTGTTTACACCCAATTGTTGTTTAATCCAAGTTCCATATATATATATACTTTGCTTGGAGTGTTTGGCACCTGTTTTTCATCTCTACTGTTTGAAGAGACGTTTGGGTTTTCTTCTACATCCCACAAAGAAGAAGATGTTTGCGTTGATTTACCCACGTGGAGAAAGGCTCATAGTTTGGATGACGGTGACATATAAAGTTCGATCAAAATATTTCGAGACCGCGGTGGATCTCCGTGGTTATTCGCTAGGCAGAGGTTGATACAAGAAGACGCATCGAGTCGAGTGTTGTAAATCATCTTGCTTGTGTTTGTAAATTCCGTACTTAGTGGATTTGAGGCTAGGGCCGTCCGAGGTTTTTTCCCGTTGTGAGTTTTTCCTCGTACATCGCGGCGTAGTGGTTTCATTGTTTATTTTATCTTGTGCAAACTCAAATAGAACGCATGCTTAGGTAATTCAAGATAAAATTTGGTTTTAATCACTACATGTTTAATTTGGTGCTATATTAAATATTGAGTAATGTTTAGTTAACTTAATTCAAGTCATTTAATTTAATTTGATAAAATTGGTTTGGCCTAATTTGGTAAAATTGAGAAATATGACTTAGGCAAATTTTCTAGGACTTGGGTTAAATTAAATTGGTTTAAGTGAAATTTAAGTTTTGTGTGTGTTCCATCTTATTTCACTTGGTTTTAATTTTAATTTGAGAAAAATTAAATTTTGTTAATTTGTTTTTTAATTTGAACCATCATCCTATGCTTCCGCATCATAAAAAGAAATTACTATCTTTTTGAAGTATAAAAAGAATTTATTTATTTAAAAATTTGGGGGCCTCCTACTTTTCAACAGGGTGGCTGTGAGAAAGGTATTAAACTGTCATATCCTATATTTTTACTATTCCCCTTTTTCTTCTTGCATACACTGTGAAAGTGTTCTCATCTTCACCCTTGTTTCATTGTTTCCAGGTGAGTGAGGTTACTACAGTAACTGTGGAGCCTGTTGGTGGGGTGGCTATGAGACAATTATTAAATTGGCATACCCTTTCTTTTTACTGTTCCCCCTCTTCTTCTTGCGTATAATGTGCAAGTGTTCTCATATTCATCCTTATTTCATTGTTTCCAGGTGAGTGAGGTTGCTGCTCCGAAGGTATCTATGGAGGAGACAGAGAGTGTCGTGCTTCCTGCTCCTCAGGTACTTGACTATCACACCCAAATTACTATTTCTCAGTTGTTAACTTATGGGTTGCATTTATATTCCTTATTGATATTTCTTATGTTTAGCCTGGTATCCCCCATCCGGATGACCCCCTTAAAACTTGATACAATATGATCAACCCCTTGATTTTTGGTGTAAGTTTTCTATCATAGCCCTTGTTAGGGCCTAAATACAGTTGTAATTGCCTTCCTTCTCTTTTGCCTCATCATGAATACTTGTTTTCAGGATCTTATTAGTGGGTCCACCGAGGTAGCCAATGAGGGGGATCAGAGTTCTAAGGCCACTCTTACAGCAGGTTCTACTTGTTCTCGTGGGGAGTATTATTTCCTCCCCTCCAAGGTAGAGTCACACCATTCCGATGGTAATACTGAAATAGAGGCTCATGCAGCCTTCATGAGTAGATTGTGGCGTGAGGAGTGACAAGGATGCTTCAGAACACATGAGCGTCAGGTCTTAGATCTGATATTAGAGCATCATCCTAAGACATTAACTCCTCAGAGTGTACATCATATTGATATCCTCACGATGTTCAACCTGAAGACTCTTGCTATCCGTATTCATGAGTTCTTGGCTACTTCTCCTACTAAGCTGACTAGCACCAATACGTTGTTATTTTTAGATGCTCTTCATGACTTGTAGTAGTTCTATCATTTTCATCTAGATTGGATTGATGCTGGAGTTCATCATTTTCCGAGCGTTCCCTTTCAAAAGATGGTGAGACTTAACACCTCCAGACAGTCTATGGTCGAGTAGTGACAACTGAGGCTGAGAGGATTGAGGGTCGAATTGCATCACTTCAGTCTCATATTATGTCACTTCAATCCCGGCTTGATAGAATTGAATCTGGTGATCAGGAAGATGAGGCTAGACTGGCTAGGCAGGAGGAGGAGTTCTTATAGGAGACTGGTCCATCATATGTCGCAGCCCTCACCCGCGGTGACTTGTTTTTTTGATAATTCTAGTAGATAGGCTAGTTCTTGCCTTGTACCATTTTGCTTTTCATGTGTAAAGAAGTGATCATTTATAATTGAGAAAAAATGTTGTTTTGTTTCTCTTGCACTTCTCTTTTCCCTCACCCCCAATTATATTTTTCGCATATGTTTACTAAGACCTGCTCTAATTTTCTGTGAGCATTTGGTCAGCTTAGGCTACCCCATATACTGCAGGGTACTTTCATTAATATGAGCAAGTTATGTACATATATGCATTGTTCTTTTAAGCACAATGTGACACCCCGCCTAATTAAATACCGGGCGATCACTCCTTTATTAAATTAAATCAAGGTAAACAGTTGGTTCATTCTCAGCATCACTGTCGATAAAAATAAATTTTCCAATTTAACACCCTAAATAATTAAGCTAAGTGTCAAAACCATTTTCATACATAACTTTCCAAATTTTATTTAAAGAAAAATTATTTATTTATTTAAAGAAAAAATATTTATTTATTTTATTTAACCACATTCAATAAGTAAGAATCACACCACATTTAAATTCTGCAACATAATCCAATTAATTTAATACATTCGTCAATCGAATGTCAACATATGAAATCTAAAGTCACACAACCAAACTGAATAAATCCCATAGTAACAATACTGGAAATAACTGAAATACAAATGTCCAATAACAACGGAATAATGGAAAGAGATACACATGCTCAACTAAATGAAAGTACTAAGAGTGGGTCCGAATGAACGAAGTCGTCTAATCAAGAGACCTGCAACTCCCACCTAAGCTGCAGCGCGTTCCTTCCAAGAGTTCATAAGCAAGACGCCCATGTGGCTGGGCACCTGTAATAAATACATATATATACAAGGGAGAGAAAGAGAAAAAGAAATGGGTCAGAGCCCGATAGTGTGTTTGATTTAAAATACGTTTAGCAAGTATTTAAATTGATACAGGCCAATGCAACAACATATTAGTGCGACACTCTCTTGAGAAATTCTCACCTCTCTTCTAATGTGCACACCTATCGCACTAACCCTTCCCACGGTTTGTCTTATCATTTATCGCACGAATCTTCCCAATGATTTAACTTATCTTAGATTACTCGTAAGATTCAAAATTCCACGATTCAATTGTTTGAAAAGAATATTTCAATTAGTAACCAAAGTTCTCATTTTGACTTTATTAATCAATAAAGTTTTCCAGTGTCATATTTTACTTTATCAAAACAAGTATTTATAATTGAGTCATCAACCATGTCCTACATATCCCATCACAGTAGGCAGTTCCAGATTTCAGAATTTCATATATATATTAACTACTCATAAAATATATATATCATAACAGCACCCCAAATAAAACTATGGTGCGGGCATACTCTACTATCCAATCCCCGTATCACTCGTACTAAGGGAATATAAGTTCGGAATCACTCTCGAACTGTATTAACACATACTCAAACAATATTGAGGCGAAGTATAGATTCCAAGTCCCTTAGGACCGTCTGAACTATCACTGCGATAGCCTGTACCAAGGATACCTATACACAAACAATATGAGGCGAAGCATAGATTCCAAGTCTCTAAGAGGAAAGAACATACTCGCATCTCTTAGGACCGTCTGAACTATCATTCCGATAGCCTGTACCAAGGATATCTATCTTCTAGGGTACAAGTCAATATCCCCCATAAAGGTCCCATCGAGATAAAACTGTCCCAGCGCGGAAACCTCGGGGATAGCAAGTAGCGTGGGCATGATTTTCACACATAGATAGTATATGCATACACAATCATATAACTATACTAATATTACCATATCAATAATGGGTAAATTATCAATTCCCATAATTACGTCATTCGCATTTATTTCACATTATATAGTTATCACGTATAACCATTCACATCTTACTTTAATTTGAGGATCTTTTCCACTTACTACCTAACGCTTCATGGATTCTATCCTCCCAATTATAAAATTCAGTAGGTATACACATTTGTTCCAAAGTAAATCTCTTACGTGTCTCTCTATTTAAGTCATAAATTTACCGACCCTTATGTAATTATCCTAAAATACAATCTTTGCCCATCATATGGGTCCCAAAATTTATTCACAGGTCCTACTGGTCCTCCCTATCTCCCAAAACATTTTATTAAGGATGCCCAAGAATTATCCCACAATAAATTGAATTTCAACTAATTAATACAGGGAAACATGAGTCTGGGGTCGATCGATCGAGGTCTGGTGCTCGATCGATCGAACCTTCGATCGATCGAAGCTCTAGGCTCGATCGATCGATCAAGCAGGTATTTCAATTTCTGCAGAATTGCAGTTACGGGTTCTATCACTTTTCTTCATCCAAATCCATATTTTCCAAACCCAAACGTCCCAAAAATTCTACTACTAACATTATAACAATATACCAGATGTTTCTAACGTAAGGCATGTACATTTCTATCATTTAAACATGGATTATCAACCCAAAATTTCATCTAATTATCAAGAACCCTAAAATTTTCTTAAACAGGTTTCTAACAAATTTTCTCCAGAATTTCCTTCTTATAATCATCAAAAATTCGTGGTTAATTTCCTCTACATGGCAAGGGTTTCCAGAATCATCATATAAACCAATACTACATGGATTTTCCTATCACAAATTGGGTTTTCTTCCATATATTTCATTCCTAAACATTCCTAAACTAATATGGAAATTGCACCAACGAAATAAGCAAGATAAACACTTGCCTAAGATTTTCAGAAGTCTGGATTGTGTTTGATTCTGGTGTGGTTGTGTTCCCCTTCTCGCGATCTACGCGTTGGTGGGGGCGGCGGTGCAAACCGTTGAGTTTTGAGCCTTGGAATTGCTTGAGAGCTCTCTCCTCTCTTCTCCAATGGCCGTTCTAGGTTTTGGGTATTCTAATCCTAGGTGACAACCTCAATATCAGATATAGCCTCTCTAATTTTTGTGGGTTTAATTACCCAAAAATGTAAAATGACCAAATTTCCCTCCCGGGTTACTAATTAGGCCTAAAAACGCCCCGAGACCCAAACTACACCCCCGGGTGCACTATCTAACTATCTCGATCCTTCCGGACGCGTTGGCGCACTTAAAACGACCATACAGGCAACTTATAAAATATTCACTTTTTATTTATCAAAATTTAGTCCCGACGCGACACGAGCACGTCCCGACTTAAATTTTCGAAATTGTCATTTAACTAACTCATGACATTCAATATAACCAATATAATAAATTACTTTGCTCATTAGTAATATTCAACAAATTTCTCATAATTACTAACTCTCGTCACGTTAATAATTATAACATAATTAATTTCCGGATTTTTATTAAATAATTCACTCACATTAAATTTAATAAATCCCCAAATTAATATAGCATAAAAATACGGGGTATTACACACAACCCCTTATGACTGCATGTGTTTGCATGTTATTATTTTGGATCACCCCTTTCTGTCTGTGGGGGGTGCTCCTACACATAATTATTTATGTTCATAAGTAATAGATTGGAGGGAGGATTACCCCACCTCCTTCCTTTAGGTTCTGTTTCAAGAGATTTTTTTTTTCAAATAGAAGAAGTAAATGGTAACTGATCCTGATTTTTTTTAATTAACTAGCCCCTAGTTTATGGATTTTTTGCTCTATATTTTCTTTAAGAATTTTTGTGATCTCAAAATGTTAGAGAGGGGGGATTTGACTCCCTTCTACACATCTCTATTGATCTAGTCAAGTAAGACATTTCTTTGAGAACAAAGGTTAAAACTTGAAATTATTATTTGGAGGTTGTCCTCCTGCTGGTCAGGTGGATAAAGATAAAATAGGTTGTTACGTTTGGGGGACTTTTCTCAGTATACTTTCTTTTAGGATGGACTTACTCCAAAGTGTAATGAGAAAAGTTCCTCTCTTTTTTTCGCGTACCCTCTTCTAGCCTAATAGAGAATATTTTTGGAAAAATTATTATATTGTGTCTACTTCATATAGTAGGTAAGTAATCAAAATAAAAATCAACAATGATCAAAAGTGTTTCTATTTAATTTCTTTATTATTGTGTACTTCTTACAATATGGTATTGCTCTATCATTTTTCACACACAAAAAAAGAACTTTTTTGTTATGATAGCAAACCGCTCAGACTCTATTGAAGAAATGAAAATTTTAACAAAACTAGGCATAGTACCTCTTTAGCCACTTGGAATTAATGGATTGGAGGCAATCTCTTTTTGGCTAAGAAATCTAGAAGTATCCTGACTTCCCTACCCCTCTCATCACAAATGGGCCTTCCCAATTGGGTTATAACTTTGATGCGAACATACTGCGCAGGTGATGAGTAAATGCTCTGAGGACCAAGTCTCCCACTTGAAAGTCCCTGGGCTTGACTTGGTTTTCTTAAGTTCTCGACAACTAATGGGTGTAAACTTTAAAGTTCTCCCTTTTCTTATCTCTGTGCTCATCCAACGCCTCTAGCTGCATCTGTCGTGGGTCAAGGATGAGTCCATTTATTAGAGCAACCCTAGCTGATGGCACTGCCACTTCCACCGGTAGGACATCTTCAGTTCCATAGAAAAATGAGAATGAGTAAACCCAGATGGTTTTTTCTTCAAAGTACGGTAGGCCCATGGAACCATAAGTAGATTCTGAAAAATAGTTAGTTACTAAGTTAATAACAAAATGTTATAAATTAAGCAAACTCCGATAGTAAACTCCATGGACAAAACTCTTTTTGAAGTATAACAAAATATGTGTTTTGAACATGTTCTGATTATGTACTCTAAACTTGTGAGTTTGATTACCTTATATTTTTAAAATTAAAACCTATTACTAAGTCTTGAGTGAGAAACCATTCACATAAGAAATTAATAACATTCAAGCAAAAGAACACAGGATTTTTAACGTGATAAAACTCTAATGTAAGGGCAACATCCACGGCTCCCTCTACGGAGAAAAATGAAAAATCCACTAGAAATAATCACAATAAAAATTACATCACTAAGCATGCAAATTAAGAACCTAAATCTAAGTCAAGAAAATATACCTACACGAGTTACTCCACTCTCAAAGGCTTCTGACTTGATTTTGATCTCCCTCTAGCAACTCCCTTCCTTTGTCCTTGTCAACTGATTGTAACAACTCGTACAACACCAAGTTTATAAAAAAGAACCACTATACTAAGTGTTCGTGTGAGAGTGTAGGTGGTTGTGATGTGAACTAAATGCAGAAATGCAACTCACGCCTCTCAGTATAGTTATACAGATAGAATCCTATGAATCATAAATGTCTATATGACATGCAATAATTCTAAAACTTAGACTTCTTTTTCAAATCAGATCAGAAAGACAATCTTGCTATTAAAACGAGCCGAGATACTCTATGTCTCAACTTTTATTTATTTACAACTTTATTTCAAAAAATGTGAAACATAATTTGAGAGACATAAACGTCAAACGGATAAAAAATACTTTGAAAAATTAGAAGTCTATTTTTCACAAATAGTTGAAAATAGAGAAGGACCTTTCAGAAAATAACAACAAGTTTAAAGATCCAAGAGAGATAAGAACCTAAAAATGATTGTGTGATTTTCTCTTTAGAAAACCTTAAGGTTTTTACTCAGAAACTCGAGTTTTTCTTAGAGATATGTTCTAACAGAGACAACTGGTATGAAGATGTCTTCAAACTTCAAATACCCCAACACCCTTACTCACAAAAACCCTAGATCTCACACTCAAGTTTGAGTTTACTAGTATTTTCAAAATGAAGGATATGGTGTTTAGTATTTAGAGAAAACACTTGGGATTTGGTCTTTGGACGAACAGGGTTTCCTCTCTTCTCTCTTTTTTCTTTCTTCTCTCTCTTTTTAGGCGATTTCCCAAATGTAGACGAAGGGCCTTCTTTTATACTAGTCGAAGAAGGATAAAAAATACTAACTCAAATCAAGGGCTGAGATTGACGCAGACCAATGGACTCTTAATCTAACGGTTGAACACAAACGGTTGTTAAACGATTGTTGATGGGTCCTTACTAGGCTCACATGGATTCACTTAGAATGCATGCATATCATTGATTAGATTGAAACAAAGACTACGATATCTTCTTATAATTGAGTCTTAAAAGAAACATGAATCTAACTATTGTATGGCCAGCACGTGTAGGGTTGTGATGAAACAAGAAACGCGTGTTTTGTGTTTTTATAAAAATATTAATTGGCCGCCCAAAATTCTCTAGTGCTTTCGATTTCTACACTGAGCAAGTTTTTTAGGAAAATAGTATTTGCATTTTAACCTCAAACATTTAAAATCACGATTTAATTGATTTTGAAAAATCATTTTTAATTATTAAAAAATGGTTTAAGTGATTTAAAAATGTTTGAAAAAATCCTAAAAAATAATATGACCCTTGTGCACATATAATATCAATAATATGCAGTTTAAGTGTCCTAAAGTGGTCATGAGATAGATATAACTTCCCTTTTAGTTGGATCATGAGGTTCTTGGACTGGATATCTTCTTTGATGCTTGGATACTTTGAGAGAGATAGAAACTCTTGAAAATCTAACCTACTTTATCTCAATGTCCAAACTAGTTGGAACTCCTATATGATATAGGCTCAAGTAAGTCAATCATATAGTGTGTTCTCAATCTCCCCATTTGGACATTAGAGAAAAACTTCCCTTGAGTAACCTGTACTCGTGGGTAAAAAGAAAAAAATCCTAGATTTCCTATACAAAGTATCTAACTATCCTTTCCCATCCTAAAACCAAACATAAGAGAAAGAAATACATCACGCAACTATAATAAAGAAAAATACCCTAATAAGTAGGATAAGCTATAGAAATGGGTCTGAAAAATGCCTGAAACAAATAAACACTCAATGGCATATTAGTTAAGTTAGTACAAAATAAGATATGAAGCATAAATTAGGTACATGAAATATAAACCAGGTACTCAATTTCCTCCCCCCCCCCCCCCCCCCCAATTTTGCTCAAATATACAATGGGGTACGAACATATAAAGCAAGAGAATATGTATGATGAAAACAACATAATCAAATGCAGATGCAAGGGTCTCCTACATTAAGTAGATGTTAGGAGGCACCTTTTGTCATTTTGAGCGATGTCCATACCCTCAATCCTTATAAACCAATTATTAACGTGCAACTACCGGGGTTATTATTGTTGTGTGAATTAATAAAGAACTATCATACCAATGGAATTATGAAGATACTCAAATCTAATATTATCAAGTGGTTTAGTAAAAAGATTAGCTAACTATTTTTGTGTATTAAGATACTCACTGTCTAATTCTTTAGACTCTACAAGTTCACGAATGAAATGATGCCTAATTTTTATGTGCTTAGTTCATGAGTGTTGGATTGGATTTTTAGATATGTTTATGGAACTCTAGTTATCGCAATACATTGCCAATTTTTCTTCAATGATACGGTAGTCACTAAGCATATTCTTGATCCATAATAGTTGGGAACAATAACTATCGGCTGCAATATATTCGGATTCAGTAGATGAGAGAGAGATATAATTTTGTTTCTTACTACTCCATCCGACGAAATTATTTCCTACATAATAGCAGGCGCCGAAAGTACTTTTACTATCGTTTGGACATCCTACCCAATCGGCATCAGTGTATCCTAGAATAGCACTAGTGGTGTCTATAGTGTACTAAATACCATAATTTTGTGTACCCCTAACATATTTGATGATACGTTTGACACTTAACATGTGTGATTCTTTGGGTGCACATTGGTATCTTGCACAGACACATACAGCATAGGAAATATCAGGTCGGGAAGAAGTAAGGTATAAGAGGCCCCCTATCATACTTTTATAAAAAGTTGGGTCAACACTTTTCCCATTTTCTTCTTTGGATAATTTGGTAGTTATGCTCATGGGAGTTAGTGCAAGTTTAAAGTGTTCTAACCAAATTTTTTTAATGAGATCAGAGGCATATTTTGATTGATTAATAAAAAGACCATCATTGAAATGTCTGACTTGTAGTCCTAAGAAACATTATAATTCACCAATTAACGATATCTAAAATTCAGAATGCATTATCACAGAAAAACCTTTGACTTTATTAAGACAGGTTGAGCCGAAAATGATATCATCTACGTAAACTTGGGCAATCAGGACATATTTGTCTAATCTCCTAACAAATAAGGTTGGACCCTTTCCACCTCGAATAAATTCGTGAGAGACTAAGAATGTAGACAGACACTCATACTAAGCTCTAGGAGCTTATTTAAAATCGTATGAGGTTTTATTATGTCTAAATATGTGATCAGGATAAGAGGGATCGATAAAACCTTTAGATTGTTCTACGTATACTTCCTCAGTTAAAATTCCATTTAAAAATGTTGATTTAACATCCATTTTAAAAGGTTTGAATTGTAAATGGCATAATATGGATAAAAGAAGATGAACTTACTCAACACGAGTGACAGGGGTAAAGTTTCATCAAAGTCAATTCCTTTTATCAGAGAGTACCCTTGTGCTACTAACCTCACTTTATTTCTAATGACCTCCCCATTTTCATCAGTTTTATTTTTAAAAATCCATCGAATGTTGATAACCTTCTAATTTTCTGGTCTCGGAACGAGATGCCAACATCATGACTCTGAAACTGGACAAGCTCATCTTGCCTAACATTAATTCAGAATGAGTAAAAAAGGGAATCATTAACATTTTTTGGTTCTATAAGAGAAACGAAACATGCAAAATGTGCTACCTTTTGAAGTTAGGATCTAGTTCTAACTGGATTAGAAGGATTACCAACAATTTTATCAATGGGATGGTCTTTAGAAACCCAGGTTGGTAAAGAAGGAGTTTTTGGTGATGATTCACTTTTTCCTCATCCAGTAGAACTGGTTGACTGAGACTACTCTCAGTACTGGTATCATTTACAATTACATTAAAAGATTCCACGATGACTTTGGTTCGACAACTAAAGACACAAAAACTCTACTGTTATGAGAATATCCAAGAAAAAATCCTTTTTCTCCTCAGGTGTCAAATTTCAAAAGATGTTCTCTATCCTTACAAATATAACAAACATTACCGAAGGTTATAAAATATTTTAGCTTAGGCATTTTGTGGAACCAAAGTTCATATGAAGTTTGTTTGAATTTTTTCTAAGGTATACACGATTAATTATATGACAAGCGGTTTGAATGGCTTCAACCCAAAAATACTTATGGAAATTTTTCTCATGTAACATCACTCGAGCCATCTCTTTTAGGGTTCTATTCTTACATTCAGTAATTCTATTATGTTGTGTTATCTTAGGCGCACTAAATTCATGTTTATAACCATTTCCTATGCAGTATTCTAAAACACCAGAATCTTAGAATTCTCCACCTCTATCATTTTTTATGTGACATACTTGGGTGCCCTTCTCGTTCTCAATTTTTAAAAGAATTTTTAAGAACTCACTGAAGGTATCAAATTTATTTTTCATAAAATCCACCCATGTATATCGTGTGTAATCGTCCACAATAACAAGTATATAACTGTTACCACAGAAACTAACAGTTCTAGATGGACCCATAAGGTCCATGTGGATTAATTCCAAAGGTTTTGTAGTTAAAACATCTTCAATTTTCTTGTGAGGAGGTTTACTTATTTTCCCTTGTTGACAAGGACAACAGACATGATTAAAAGAATTTTTGTTATTTGGTAATCCTTTAAATATTTCTTGGGAACTTAACCTACAATGGTTATCAAAATTTATGTGTCCCAATCAATTGTGCCATAGATCAACATCTTTTAATCTAGAAAATTAGAAGATTTAGATTTAGGAATGATTGTGTAACAGTTATCCTCATTTATGTTTCCTATTAAAATACAGTTTCCCTTTTCGTCAAGATTTTTGCAATTGATTTTTAAAAAGGTAACAGTATGATTGGAATCACAAAATTGAGATATACTTAGTTAGTTAGCCTTGAGACCTTTAACTAAAAGAACTTATTTTAGTTTGGGGAGACCTTTCTCATGAAATGTTCCCTTACCTATGATCTTAGATGCAACCCCATCACCAATCAGAACATTACCTCCGGAGAATTCGGTTTTGTTTGTTAATTTGATTTCATCCACAGTCATATGTTTAGAACATCTGGGGTCCAGGTACCAACCAGGTGAAGTGCGTTGTGCCTTAAAAGATGTTATGACAACATTGCTCTTGAGCTGGGGTAACAAGTCATCTTTTCTAATCCAAATGGACCTGGCTTTTAAATATTTATTACCTTTTGATTTAGAAAAGTTTTGTTTGGTCTTTCTAAATATTTTGTTTTTAGTTTTAGATCCTCCCTTCTTCTTTTAGTTAGAGTTATGTGTGGTCTTCTTTGGGAGGACATAAGTATTCCTACTCTTCCTAGAATAGTTAAAATTTGAATAAGTAGGTGTATACAGTCTCCTTTAAAAACATTTGATAATTGTGTCTCCATAGACATCGCAGTATGAACAGTACTAATGGGTGGAGGAATTGACTTTACTATTAAAATCTTTGAAAATTGATTTATCCCTAATAGGGATGGTTGTCCAGGTGTCATTGTTTTTGTATTTTTGACATTGATTTCTAACAGGAGGACAGACGTACTTAGCTTGACCATTAGATTTGGGCTATTGAGTACAGTCACCTTTTTTACCCTTAAAGACATTTCTGAAATTATGTTCTTTCTGAGTATCTTGAACTTTATGTCCTTCCTTTACAAAAATTACATTTTTAGGGGAAACATTTTTACTAGGAATGACCTTTTCTCTAAAACCTAAGCCAAATTTGTCTTCAGAATCAAACTTACTTCCTTCAACAATTTCTTCATAAGATTTCAGTTGTAGTTCAAAATGTAAACATTCTTTAAAAACATTTGAATTTTTTTTCTTTGATTCTTCAAGTTCAAGAAGCGCAGCTTTATATTTTTCCTCTAAAATATATTTTTTCTCAGACAAGTCTTTGATTTTTAAAGAGAATTATTTTGTTTCAGTCTCATGGGCAACACATTGTGCTATAAATTCTTCAACGTTCTTCCAAATAGTCTAGTTGAGTAAATCAACACGTTCATTTAACAACTTCACCATTTTATCAAGACAGACACTTTTCTTAAGTGTTTTAGTGTTTAACTCTTGAAGATCTGGAAGATCATCGTCGGACTCACTATGTGCCTCGTGTGTAGTGTCACTTATAGAGTTCATTTCTTCTGTGGAACTCACACACACTTTAGATTTATCGACGATGTTCTCACTCAGACTCACCTGTATACTGTCATTTTCAATGTTATTTTTGTCACTAATAGATACTTTGTTATCATTTGCAGACATAGTAATAACATTTTCAGGCACAATAGAATCATGAGTAGTCAAACATTCATTATCATCATGGTATATGATATTAGCAAAGAATGTCATATAAGAATCATCATTATGGGTTGACTCAGTTTCATCTGAATCAGAATCACTAGAGTTGTCCTATGTTTTACATATATTTACCCTATTTTTCTGGTTCAAATTTGTTGTGCACCTATTAGCATAGTTTCCCATTCTACCACATCTATTACATTTCACGTCTTTTAAATTCATAACGGGTTTATTTTTTTTATAGGGTTGTTTGTCATTGTGTCTTTCATGAGGTCTGTATTTTAATTACCTTTATAATTTTGTCTTCCTTGTTTAGAGGCTACTGCATTTCTGAGTTTGATAATCTTTTTAAAATTCTTTCTCATAAGAGCTAATTGATTCTCAAGGTTCTCTAAATCATATTCATCACTTAAGTCAAGGTCATAGTTTAGGGGACTAACTTTAGGTGAAGTTAATTGTGATAAAAACACAACATTAGAACCAGTGGGTTTCTTGTTTTGGTAAGTTAATTGGTTTTTAAACTCTAACTCCATCTCAACGGTTCTTAGCTTGATACTTAGCAACTCAGGAGTCAGGTTTGGGTCATCCATTTCTTCTATGGCATATATCTTTATCAAACTTAGCAGGTAATGATCTGAGAATCTTTTGAACGATTTCTTTTCTACTATAGGTTATACCATTTGCATCTAATTTTGTAAAAATATCAGTTAACCTTATGTAGAAATCATCAAAAGATTCATTGTCATCCATGATCAATGTATTATACTTCTGGATTACATTTATGTTTTTTCAGCCTTAACAAGTTCATCACCTTCGTGGCAGGTAACTAAGGTGTCCCAGGCCTCCTTGGAAGTAGAATAGATGGATATTATTTTAAATTTGTGTTCGTTAATGGACATAAATATAACATTATTTCCTTTATTATTATCTAGAGACATATTTTTCTCTTCTTTAGTGAATTCGCTATGAAGTTTCTAAACTCTTGTGGAGTCAGTTTTAGACAAAGACTTAGTTGGATGTCCATATCCCTTTTCAATCATGTCCCAGACATCATCACCAAGAGTTCCTTAAATGAAAGAAAAGATTTTTACTTTCCAGTAGGAAAATTTGTTTCCATCAAAGATAGGTGGTCAGGAAAGGTTAACTAACTTCTCAAATCTTTCATCCACATTCAGAACTTAAAGATTTCGAAAATAGTTTCTAGAGTTTTAGGATAAAAAATATTTGATAAACTTGGTCTCATACCACTTGAAAAATAGTTGTTTACTAAGTTAATAACAAAATGTTATAGATTAAGCAAACTCCGATAGTAAACTCCATGGACAAAACTCTTTTTGAAATATAACAAAAGATGTGTTTTGAACATGTTCTGATTATGTATTCTAAACTTGTTAGTTTGATTACCTTAGATTTTTAAAATTAAAACCTATTACTAAGTCTTGAGTGAGAAACCATTCACATAAGAAATTAATAACATTCAAGCAAAAGAGCACAGGATTTTTAACGTGGTAAAACTCTAATGTAAGGGAAACATCCACGACTCCCTCTACGGAGAAAAACGAAAAATCCACTAGAAATAATCACAATACAAATTACAACACTAAGCATGCAAATCAAGATCCTAAATCTAAGTCAAGAAAATATACCTACACGAGTTACTTGACTCTCAAAGGCTTCTGACTTGATTTTGATCTCCCTCCAGTAGCTTCCTTCCTTTGTCCTTGTCAGCTGATTGTAACAACTCTTACAACACCAAGTTTATCAAAAAGAACCACTATACTAAGTGTTCGTGTGAGAGCGTAGGTGGTCGTGATGTGAACTAAATGTAGAAATGCAACTCACGCCTCTCAATATAGTTATACAGACAGAATCCTATGAATCATAAATGTCTATATGACATGCAATAACTATTTCTGAAACTTAGACTTCTTTTTCAAATCGGATCAGAAAGACAATCTTGCTATTAAAACGAGCCGAGATACTCTATGTCTCAACTTTTATTTATTTACAACTTTATTTCAAAAAATGTAGAGTATAATCTGAGAGACACAAATGTCTTTAGGATCGAAAAGACTTTGAAAAATAAGAAGTTTATTTTTCAAAAATAGTTGAAAATGGAGAAGGTTCTGTCAGAAAATTACAACAAGTTTAAAGATCTAAGAGAGATAAAAACCTAGAAATGATTGTGTGATTTTCTCTTTGGAAAACCTTAAGATTTCTATTGAAAAACTCGAGTTCTTCTTAGAGATAAGTTCTAAGAGAGACAACTAGTTTGAAGAGGTCTTCAAACGTCAAATACCCCAACACCCTTACTCATAGAAACACTAGATCTAACACACAAGTCTGGGTTAACTGGTATTTTGAAAATGAAGGTAATGGTGTTTGGTATTTAGAGAAAACACTTGGGATTTGGTCTTTGGACAAACAGGGTTTCCTCTCTTCTCTTTTTTTCTCTCTTCTCTCTTTTTTTAGACGAATGAACAAAAGTTACCAAATGAAGACTAAGGGCCTTATTTGATACTAATCGATGAAGGATAGAGAATACTGACTCAAATCAAGAGCTAAGATTGAGGCACACCAATGGACTCTTAATCTAATGGTTGAGCACAAGTGGTGGTTAAAAGATTGATGATTGGTCCTTAATAGGCTCACACGGATTCACTTAGAACGCATGCAGATCATTGATTAGATTGAACCAAAAGATACGATCTCTTCTTATAACTGAGTCTTAAAAGAAAAACAAATATAACCATTGTATGGCCAACACGTGTAGGGTTGTGATGAAACAAGAAACGCATGTTTTGTGTTTTTCTAAAAATATTAATTGGGCCCCCAGAATTCTCTAGAGCTTTCGGTTTCTACCCTGAGCAAGTTTTTAGGAAAAATAGTATTTTCATTTTAACCCCAAACATTTAAAATCACGATTTAATTAATTTTGAAAAATTATTTTTAATTATTAAACAATTATTTAAGTGATTTAAAAATGTTTGAAAAAATCCTAAAAAAATAATATGACCCTTGTTGATAGTACATATATAGTACCTCGCCGTTGAGCGTGGCACGTACGGAAGTTTATAGGCTGCGGACCCAATCACCACAGGGTGCGGCACTTATAGGTCATCCTTCATACACGGTGTGAGGCACCTATATCCATAGCCGCACTAACAGGGTGAAGCCTACTACAACATAGGGTGCGGCACCCACAACTCTGGCCTCACAAGTACCTTGTGCAACATACGCCACTGGACCACTGCCGTAGCCCTTCAATCACGGGATGTGGGCCCCCTTTACATATTATAGGGTGAGGCCCTATTCTGTTCACTAACAGGCCACAGCCCCAATCCATTGCAGTAATAACACTGTACATGATCCTCCTATAAATAGAGGTCCACGCCTCGAGATAGAGGATCCCGGTTTAGATTCTACAATGCCTGGCGAAGCCTTTCCAAATTCTCTCGACACAACCTCAACATACAGCTCGGGTGTCACTCGCCGGCATCGCAGCCACCTCTACGGCACACCAGAACCCTCAATACTAACATTTATTCTCCTTAATTCTCATACGTGTACTCCTCTTTAGGCCCAATCATATTGTACTCTGCAACGCATATAATGAGAATGGAGAACCACAGTGGACGTAGGCTTATTTTAGAGGCTGAACAACTCTATATCTTATCTTCTCTCTCTATTTACTCTCTCTATTTATTTATTATGCACATTATACTTGATTTGCTGGTATGAGAATGATAAGTGTACGATTTCTCTTATCAATAATTTAGCATCGTCTGTGGGAAACGAGATATTTCATTATTTTTTCTCTGCGTTTTGAGTTCTTAAACACCTTATTCTATTCATGGGGATCCTTTGGATCATCATCTCATGAATACATTTTGGTTACTGAGCTCTATTTTATATTTACACCCTTAACTGGGTATCTCTTATATTCAGATCTTCTCTTGGGTATTCATTTGATGACCTTAGATTTACTTTACATATCCTGGTATTTACTCTATTTTTGCTGTTATTGACCTATGATCTAGGGTTTATCATTGGAACTGTGTTGTTTTGTGCAACATGGGGGTATTCTCTCATTAATATACCCTAGTAGATATTCTCTTCACGGGTTTTAGGAGAAGAACTCAGTTTTTGGGTTTCTATTTTGGGATTTCTCCCTCCACTACCTAGGCAGGGATGCGACCTGGCAGTTCAACTGCCTTTATTTTCACGGCCCTTTCTAGTGCAGTTCTGTTATAACATCTCCAAATCATTGGGGAATGGACTCGGGTGGTCATCAGCTCAACCTAAGTGAATATCATTCACAGGATGTGACAATTTTCTTATGTCCTTTTCTGGTCGCGGCCTCATAAAAAAATCATGCAGCAGTTCAAACGTTGCATCCCAATTTCTTACTTGGTTAATATAATACTTCTGTGATTACTCACTTTCGCTAGTTTTGTCTCAGATTATACACTTTGTAAAGACAAACAAAAGTAAAAAATGGAAGGAGAATCCAGCCAGAGCACAGAAGTGAAAGATGAGATTGTGCATCTATACAATCACCTTAACCATCTCTACGATAGTCATGCCGCACTCCAAACCCAGGTCAACTATTTGACTCAAAGGGCCTCATCCAATGTGGGCGCGGCACCCAGGATAATTTCCTTAGTAGCCTTTGCTACCCCAGTCGTGCCAAAAGTTCCATCCGCAGAAAAAGTCAGCAGGAGCCAGAAAAGGAAAGTAGAGAAGGCAGAAGAGGGCAAGAGCTCTAGGGCTTACACTCCATTGGCCTTCCCAATTGAAGACATTTTTGAGTCCATTAAGGAGGACAAGCTGCTGAGGTGGCTAGAGAAGCTTAAAAATCCACCCCACTTCTGTGCTATCGTAGCTAGTGCGTCGGGGTGCCTATTCATTTTTCTTGCATGTCTCTCAACGATTAGCTCCTCGAATTGTCCCAACAACCTATGGATGAAGTATCTGTGAGGTGCCAAGTTAGCATGCTTGAGAGTGAACTCCCCATTAACCTGTTTCACCACCAGATTAGAGTTCCCCTAGATGCATAATGCTCTGACGCCCCTCTGGAATGCTTCCAACATACCCAAAAATGAGGGCTTCATACTCAGCTTCATTGTTTGAGCATTTGAAGTCTAGCTTGAAACAGAGGGTAATCTTCCCCTTGCTATTCGAAAGTATGATGCCTGCACCTCTTGTTCCTTGGGTGCTAGAGCCATCGAACTCCATTTCCCATTTTTCCATTTCCTCCACCACACATGCTTGGAAGGTTTCCCCAGGTAGCTCTTCACTAAGGGGTTCAAAGTTTCCACTTGGGAAATAGGCCAATAAATCTGCTACTACTTGAATCTTGATGGCTTTGGGAACTATGCATTTTAAATCATACTCTGACAAAATTAAAAACCATCTTATTTCACATCCTACAAGTACTATCTGTGCTAGGAGGTACTTGATAGGGTCACATTTAATGACTATATGAACTGTAAAGGCTAGTAGGTAATGCCTCAACTTCTGAGCCACAAAAACCATGGCAAGAAAATGCCTTTCCAAATTGATGTATCTTGATTATGTTCCTGATATTACTCTTACCAAGTAGTACACTAGATTTTATACTCCTTCCTTCTCTTGAGCCAAGAGTGCCCCTATAGATCTTTTTATTAAGGTGAGGTAAAGCAACAACGGTGCTCCTGCCTCCGGTGGGACTATCATGGATGGAGAGGCTAAAATTTCTTTAATCTTCTCAAATTTTTTATTATGCTTTCCCCCCCAAATCCACTTGTCCTTGTCCTTCAGCAGGGGTGTGAATGGGTGAGTCAATTCCGTGAGCACGGGTATGAACCTTCTTAGGTAGGATACCTTTCCCAAGAAGCTCATGAGTTTCCTCTGACTCTTCGGGGATGGCATTAAACTAAAGCTTTCATCTTCTCTCTGTATACTTAAACCCCCTACCTATTCACAACGAAACCTATAAACTTTCCTGCGGTGACCCCAAAGTCACACTTTGAGGGGTTCTTCTGCATCTTGTATCTGTAGCACATCTCAAACACTCTCCTAAGGTCCTGTATGTGCTTGTTTTCTTTCTGGGATTTCACCACCAGATCATCCACATAAAACTCTAGTATATAATGAAATAGATCATGAAAAATTACCCTTATAGTCCTTTGGTATGTGGCCCCAGCATTCTTCAGTCCGAAAGGCATGACTGTGTAGTAGAAGTTCCCTAATGGCATGAGGAAGGCAGTTTTCTTTACGTCTACCAGGTCCATCTTAATCTGGTTGTAGCCGGTGTACCCATCCATGAAAATATACATATCATATTCATCAGTAGCATCGACTAAGATCTCTATATTTGGCAAAGGAAACTCGTCCTTATAATATGCCCGATTCAAATCACGAAAGTCCACACAAATTTTGATTTGGTTTTTATCCTTCTTTGCCACCGACACTATGCTGGAGAGCCACATCGGATGCTGAATATGTTTGATCAACCCTGATACCAACAACTTCTCTACCTTTTCTTTTATCTACAGTCTTGGTCAGCTAATTTAGGTTGTTCTTGGATTCGGAGCCTCCGCAGTGCATACGATACCAACAACTTCTCTACCCCTTCGCAATATTTTAAGTTGGCTTTGTCTGCCACTGTTGGGGTTTCCCCACTCAAGTTAGGAGGACCTTCTACCCCTTCTCAACCAAGTTTGGGGAAGATGCTAATCATTGTTTTCGTTTCGCCTACTCAATACAAACAAACCTAAATTATGACTACACTTGTAGGGCAAGTCTAGCGATAAGTCGGGTATAAAAAATCCACAGGGACGAGGTGCTAGAATTTGAGTGATTTAATATTTCGAAATAAAAGTGCAAAAAGGTGATTACAAACTAAAACAGAAAAGATGCATAAAAGGGAAATGTTAATTTTATAATAAAATAACCCTGATACAAAAACAACGATTAACATCTTCCGCAGTGCATCTTCCCCAAACTTTCTCTTGTTGTCTGTGATGTTGTTCTTGGATCCGGAGCCTCCCTTTTTTTCCTTTGGAATTTCCATCCACATAGTTGACTACTTGCCTCCTCGAGACTTTAAACCTCCCAGAAGTCAGTGTCACTTGCGTCCTCCAACTTGAGGACCTTGGATTGATTATCATAGTTATATTACTAGCAACCCTGTCAAACTCTCTAAAAGTTCCATCTATGGTTTCATTGATCAAATAAAATGTGTACTCCTTTAAGAGTTCCTCGACACATATTTGTGGCAGCCTTGCCTCCACTACATCCTCATGGACATCTAGCACCCTCTTGGGAAAACATTTGATTTATTTCATTAACTCCTCACCAAGCTTCTGAACCACTTGTGTCAGGTTTCTCAATGTGAATTCATCCTCCACTATGAAGAACTTTTGGAGGAACCGTTTCTGCATCTCTTTCCAAGTAAGGATGTTGTTGGGTGCTAAATGGGAGTACGATGTGTAAGCCTTCCCTGTGAGGGTCTTGGAGAACTCCCTCAACCTCAGATTCTTGTCATTTTCATGCGCTCCCAAGTACTTAACAAACCTCCTCACGTGCTCTCTTGGGTTCTCACCTTTTCCACTGAACTTGATAAATTTTGGTGGGATATACCCCTCTAGGTATGGCCTCTCATTTACTTCCTGTGGGTAGGGGTCTTGAAACTCCTCATATAGAGGAGTACCCTCCCTCTGAGAAGAGGAGATCAACTTCCTCACCTCTTCCATAATAACAGCTTTGGAGGGTGACTCCTCCAAACTCATGCTCTTGGCTGCTGGTGAGCCTGATGGTGCCATAACCTGCTCCGACTCCACCTTCCATGGCAGGATCGTCTCTACTGGGATTACTGATCGGGTGTGAAAAGTAGCACATGTAAAGATGCTAATTGTTGTTTTTGTTTCACCTACTCAATACAAACAAATCTAAATTATGACTACACTTGCGGGGCAAGTCTAGCGGTAAGTCGGGTATCAAAAATCCACAGGGACGAGTTGCTAGAATTTAAGTGATTTAATATTCCGAAATAAAAGTGCAAAAAGGTGATTACAAACTCAAATGGAAAAGATGCATAAAAGGGAAATGTTAATCTAGGCAAGGTATTGAAACTAGATTATCAAAGCGAGTAAACTATAGGTTGCGTCGAATATCCCTCACCCGAGTTAATTTGTATAAAATGGTTACATGGGTCGACGAGTTATTACAAATGCGTTTCATTTCTACAGTTAATTAAATCAAGGGTTGTCACGCCCCTAAATTCGCATAAAAGCCTAATATGATTTTGGCGTCAACAAATATCCTAGAAATTCCGTACGAAAGGTCGTAAACACAGGACATACATGATATGCCCTGTCAAATATCCTAGGCGCAATAACTAGGACAACGCACCCGAAATAAACCCGTAAACACTATCACCAAAACTAAACAACGCGTTAGCTCGAGTGAGTTCAATTCAAGAACAACCCAATTTAAATTACCTAGAAAGCATGTTAAAAATTCGGTAAATAAAGCGAGTAAATAAATGCGGTAAAACTATACTAGAAAGCGAGTAAAGAAAGCACGTAAACCTAATTAACAAAGCATGTAAATATAATTATCAAAGCAAGAAATTAAGGAAAACAACTATATTAAATGGAGAAGATGATGAATAGTGTAACTTAAAACCTAATTGGGTGTCAAACCAAGAAGGATCAAAGCCAAACTCTCCAAAACCCTCAAACCCTAAGCTAAATCTCTCTACAATCTATCCTAACTAACTATATTTTCTGATATTTACAGAAAAATGGGTATTTATAGTAGGTGGGAAAAAGTAAAGGAAAAAGGAAAGAAAGAGGAAGGAGCCCAAAATATCTGCAATCACCGGTCACCCGGGTCTAGGGGACCGGTCGACTAGTCCCTCTTGTATAAGTGCACTATCTCCTTCCCACGACAAAATTTGAAACCGCGGTCGACCGGTCCCAGGGACGCGATCGACCGGTACTCTGTTTTCTGGCCTCCTTTGGTCCATGATGAGGGGGAAAAGGTCCATTACGAAAGCGGGCATAGCTTCTTCGTCCTAACTCCAAACGACACACCGTTTACGGCCACACGATGATACTCAATGAACTACACATCCGTGGAATTTACATGAGCCGGATAAGAAATGTGAATTGACTAAAATTCCCTTGAAGTAGCGTTCGACGGCGGAACTTCTCCGAAATACAACGGATCCTCACTTTTAGCGTTTCAATATCTACAAAAGCATAATTAACCCCTGTAAAACATGTATCTGTCCAAATCTAAGGTTGTCTACTTAGTGAGCATAAATAGAGGCATTTAGGACCGTAAAAGCGCTAGAATGCATAGAGATATAGGGGAGAAATATGCAATATTTGATACGAATCAATTACGACTAGGGTGGCTGCCCCTCTAGAGGGGGCAGTTGCTGGTGTTACACAGTCTTGATCCAAACTTGATAGGTCTACATTTTTTTCTTTAAGAAGTCAAAAAACAAGGTCATACGACTCATACCTGTCATCACAGACGTTGTCGGCGATCTGGGTTGCCCTCCCTGAAGAGCAGGCGCCTTTGATCTAATCATCATGACTTCTTCCTGAGTAGTTTGGTTACTGTGAGTTCCATTACCAGGTGGAATGTCATAAAAAACTAGATGCTTAGAAATTTTGAAACCTTTTTTGTCGATGAAAGTGAGGATACCTCCCCAGCGGAGTCGCCAAATATAGGAGGGTAGTGAGATTGGGGGCTATGAATAATTAAAAAAGGTGAGGCATGGCCCATTCCAATGGACACTGACTCCAAGTTTCTCAAGAACTTCTATTGTAACTTCTAATAGAACCTTCTCCTTTTGGTAAAAATGGAGCTCAATATTGAACTCACTCCCTGTAAGAAGATGAACCTCTATAACAAGAATAGTAACTTTTCTCAAGAAAAATTCCTGAGAATGATGGTTGTTAGTGAGGGTCAGTTAGAACTAGAGAAAGAGCCGGGAGAGAATATTAGAAAGTTCTAGTGTGATTTTGACAGAGTAACTTGAGTTATCCTTTTTATTTGACCTTGCCGAGGGCTCCTATATATACTTGGGCACTAGGGCTGAGTTGGCACTTTTGGGCGCTAAAATTGATAGGGTTGGTGAGCGGCAAGGTCTGCAATGTACCATTTGTCTCTACCTATGTGTAGATGTATATACCCTATGATAGGTGCCATCTGGTGCAAACCAAAGTCAAAAGGAAAATATGTCTCCTAACGGAGACAAAATATTTGATTTGGTAAATATATTTTTAAACGGTAACTTGGGGTACAAACTTTATAAAGTTGAGAGATAAGGCCTGGAGGACCACCTCCTCTAAAACTATCAATCTTAGGGGGGCTTGAGGACCCCTCTCCACTAAAATCATTTTTCTTGAGAGGGGCCTTGAGGACCCTCTCTTCAAAAAAATCATTTTTTTAAAGTTCATTTCTTGTCAACAGCCGTTTGGCTGCTCACTTCACTTGTGACTAAGTGTGAGCTGTGTGTGGACTTGAGTGACTCCTAAGGTCCTCCTACTAGTATTCTCTTAACCCTAAAGTGATAAGTGGTTGAGCTTGCCCAACAAACCATGCTCCTCAACCGCCAAGACAAAACTCCCAAGAGATCCCAACTAGCCTATTTGAGCCTTGCCTGCTCAACCAGGCTACCATAAAAGAAAGTAAGTGTTAGTGCTTTTTATACTTTAAAAGAATAATCTTTAATGATGAGGGGTTGCTCATGGAAACCCCTTCCTCATCGTGGCCTATTTTCTAGAGACTGAGGACATTGAGGGTTCCGCATTCAATATTTTCTGGAAGCTGAAGGGACCTTGAGGGTTTCACTTTCAATATTTTCTAAAAGTTGAGGGACCTTGAGGTTTTCACGTCTCATAGTATCTTGTAGTTTAGGGAGGGGAGCCTCGGGGGTTCCACACCCAAATATATTATGGGAGTTGATGGAGGGGAGCCTTGAGGGTTCCGCGCCCAAATATTTTATGGAAGTTGAGGGAGGGGAGCCTTGAGAGTTCCACACCCAAATATTTTCTTGCAGTTGAGGGAGGGGAGCCTTTGGGGTTTCGCGCCCAAATATTTTTTGGCAGTTGATGGAGGGGAACCTTGAGGGTTCAGTGCCCAAATATTTTTTGGCAGTTGAGGGAGGGGAGCCCAAATATTTTCTTGCAATTGAGGGAGGGGAGATTTAGGGGTTCCACGCCCATATTTTTTAGAATTTAAGGGGGGTATTCGAGGGACCCTCACCCCAAAATATGGTGGACAAGCTTAAAAAATCCTTCTACATCGGTCAAAAGTTGGTCAGATACGAAGTCAACTACATAGCTTTGGCCAAAGCACGTGTCGCCTCAGTTTGGGTTATGTAGAACTTATGGCACTAAATGCTTGCTTTTCCCATCAGACTAGTATCTCGAATGGATCCCATTAAATATGTTCTAGAAAATCCCACTCTATCCAGCCAAATAGCCCATTCGTTGATGTTATTAGCCGAATTTGATATTGTATACATCACATAGAAAGCTATTAAAGGGAGATCCATCTTCGACTACCTGACTACCTTACTGATTACCCCATAGAAAGAACCGATCTTTGGGCCTCTAAATTCCCAGATGAAGGTATTCTCTCCACCTCTTAAGAGGACTTTAGATGCTAGATATTCTTTGGTGGTGTTGCCAATAAGAAAGAATACGTCATTAGGATACTCCTGATCTCCCCTGATGACTCTCATACCCCATTAGCATCTAGCTAGACCTACCTTACACCAATAACATGACTGAGTAAGAGGCATGTACTGTAGGACTCAAGATCGCTCTCAAGAAAGGAATTCCGCACCTAGACATCTATGGAGACTCTGGCCTCATCGCCAATCAAATCCTCAAGAAACGAAAGTTAAAGACGAAAAGCTCCTACCCTTCCACGCCCACCAAGAAGAACTTGCCTTCCTGTTTAAAGATTTCACCTTCCACTAGCTTCCTTGTGCAAAGAACAACCTAGTCGACACCCTTGCAACCCTGTCCTCCATCATCGACATGCCTGAGGCAATAATAATGACCCCTTTCCTGGTTCAAAAACAGGCTAAGCCCACCCACTGCTACACATTACGCTCATCATTGAGGAATATTTCGATATGATCAAACTATGGTACTATGACATTTAGAACCTCCTCAAACATGGTAGGTATCTCCAAGATGAATATAAGAAAGACCGTGCGACCCTTTACAAATTGGCTGCCCAGTATATCATATGAAACAAAATGCTTTTTAAGAGAAACTTCAATGGAACCCATTTGCATTGCATAGCAGGGGCTGATGTAGAAGAAATGAAGCAGAAGATCCAGATTGCGGAATATAGGACCCACATTATCAGTCATATAATCGCTAAAAATATCATCCGTTACGGGTATGATTGGATAACCATGGTTCAAAATTTCACTTCTTATGTTCGAAGATGCCTCAAATTCCAGAAGTTTGCCAATTTCCAACACTTGCCTCCTCTACAGCTATACAACATGACCTCTCCCTGGACTTTCTTAACCTGGGACATTGACATCATAGGGAAGGTTACTACCAAAGGTTTAAACACTCTCGAGTCCATACTGGTCGCTATTGATTATTTCACCAAACGGGTTAAAGTAGAGTCATATACAGGGCTGAATGCTAAGAAAATGGCTAAGTTCATAAGAAAGAATATCATTTGCCGATACAGAGTTCCCCACGAGTTAGTATCAGATAATGAATTCCACTTCGAAGCTGAGGTTACAAAACTAGTCGATGAATGCGGGATTCAGAGACACAAATCTTCTCCCTACCGATCCAAACCAATGGTGTTGTAAAAGTCACCAATAAAATCATTAAAACTATAATTTTCAAGATAATCGAGAGTTGCAGTGATTAGGCCAATCGGATCATTTATGACCTCCAGGGTTATCGTAGTTCAACAAGAACACCTACTGAGGCTACCCCATATTCTCTGGTGTACGGCATGGAAGCATTCCTACCCGTTGAACTAGAAATACCTTCCCAACGCATTATGCTCGAGAGCAAAGTTTGCGAAGAAGATTGGCATCAGAGCCGTTTTAACGAACTATCACTCTTGGATGAAAAGAGACTTGAATCTCTATATCAGAATTAAAATCATTATTAATTTTGAATGAATTATTTTAACCCAATACCACTATGTAGAAAAAGTTTTTAAAAAATTTGAAAATTTAATTGTATCCCTTCTAAGACACCTTATGATCCTAGTTGTCACTTAAGAAAATATTATGGTCCTGGTGTATCATCATTAGAATATTCTTGAATTATTGGTAGTCTAATGTATTTTATGAACTGCACTAGACCTCCTATTTCATATGTTGTCGATGGACTTAGTAAATACACTTGTAATCTTAATAATGAATATTAGGATGATTTTATTAGAGTTTTGAGATAGCTAAAATACATAATAAGTTATGGCATTAATTATATTAGATGTTTTATTGTGATTTACAGTTTTTGTGAAGCTAATTGTATTTATGATCATAATGAATGTAAGTCTACGAGTGTATTTTTTCCTTCGCATGAGTCAATATTATGAACCCCGTTTATTTAAATATCGGGTGATTAGTCATTTACAAAAATAAAACAGGAATCTCATTTAGTTCATTCTTAGCATCACTATCAAAAAACTTTTTAAATTACTAACCACCTATTTTAAATAAATCGGTGACAAATTTTATCTTTCATTATAAACCATCCACGCAGTGAAAATAATATGAACCAATCACAATATAAATAACTGAAAAGAATAATACGGAATAATCCATCGGTTCCCAATAAAAATCCAACTATCCATCTAGTGGAATAAAACTAAATAAATAAAGTGATTGAAGGGGTGACCTTCCCAAATGAAACTGAATTCTACTCTAGTAATAAAGAAACTGAAGCATCTAATCCAAATCCTGCAAGCATCCACAAGTGCTACATCTATG
Source organism: Sambucus nigra (assembly GCA_949130495.1). Lineage (NCBI taxonomy): Eukaryota > Viridiplantae > Streptophyta > Magnoliopsida > Dipsacales > Adoxaceae > Sambucus > Sambucus nigra. Next base: position 829,296,032 of record OX422207.1, read on the forward strand.
CATCCCTGAAACAAATCAGCAAGCTGAGCATCCCTGTAGCTAGACACCTAAAAGGTTTTGAAAATATTTTGCACACAGGTAAGAGCCCAAGAAAACCTTTTGAAAATATTTATCAAGCATTTAAATCATAGTTGAAAAGCAATTATTGATTACACATGTTAGTTCGTGTACACTCTCTTGAGTTCCTCACCTCCCATCTGTGGTGCACACCTAACGTCTCCAATTTATCCCACCTAGTTATGCTACCTGACCTTACTAGACATTATAAGTATCTACTAAGTACTAACATGTATAGCCCACCCGTATCGCCCATACATTACGCTACAATATACCGTTAGTTATCATTAAGTCCTTAGTTTAATTTATCTTTAACTCCCCCGTACCACCCATACAACATGCTATCGTAATAGTAATAAAAAACTTTTCACGTATGTTATTATTAAACAACAATTAACATTTCACCTATGTTATCATTAAGCCCTTTCATTAATTTTCTCTACTTAAATCATCTTTAGATATCTGCTATCTAACTTTACTACCATCACACACAAAGTAGATTATCTTATAATCAAATCACTTTCATACATGCATTATATATCCTTCCTAATCACACACAAGTAGGATAAATCGCCCAAGTATGTATATATATATATCTATCTATATATACAACATCTCCCGGACTGGCCATCGTGATGCACACTTCCATACTCTGCTATCAAGTCCATGTACCTCACGTACTAAATCAAGGACTATTGGTTAGGATATCACCCTCGAACCATAACTCAAATCAACACATATTGGAGGCGAACCTAATTCCAAGCTTATGGGTTACGCACACACCTAATGTACCCAATTGATTGTCAAAACTGTCATACACTTAGATAGCATGTACCTAGGTTAACTGTTCTGGGGCACTAATCTAGACCTCACTAGAATCGTCAAGGTGGGATCACCCTCTGCACGGGACCTCCGTGATAGCAAGCACCGTAGGTATGTTCACATACAAGAAAGCGCATAATAGGCATACACACAACCTTTTCATATGTCGTATATAGGTATATACTCAACCTATAAATGTAATCCTTATAGGTATACACACAACCTATAATTATAACTCGTATAGGTATACACTCCATCCATAAATATAATCCGTACATAGTATATAACTCTCGTATACTTGACGTAATAGTGTTTCCCACATATAATTTCCTATCGTATGTTCCCGAGTCTCACTCACTACTCGAAGGTTCACAACTTGTCACTTAAGTTATTTTAGTAGTTAAACTAACACTAACCTACTAGTATCAATCTTAGGTTATCGTTTGTCCTCTCCGTAACCTCAAATCATAGGTTTCTAATACGCAACACAGTCAGTTAACTACCTAAGGTCCAGTACACCATTTTACCCTGCCCCTGATCATTTCTAAGTCCCTATAGATTTTTGTAATCTCATAACCTAAGTTTCCCATATAGTTCATAAAGCATTTTATACCCTAATTTAATTTCTGACTAAAAATTTCGATCTCAGACACCCTTCTGTAGAAAATTCATAACAAATTAAAAAAAATAGAAAAATACAAGGTCGGCACCCACACGATCGTAATGAAAAGATATAAAATTCCAAACTTCTTCTTATCTAACTCGTTTTTCCTCTATTTTTGACACCTCAAACCTTCATGAAACCTTCTGGAATTCTTACCCAACATAACCAAACATCTAATATATGTCTAGGGATAATTTCTAACGTAAATAACACATTAAAACAATACGAAGTCCATCCAAGAACAGATCAATCCATTAATTCCTCAAAACCATAGATTTTATGTTCTTCACGTCTTCTTATCAAAATACCCATATTTGTTTCTTGTTCATCTTCACATCTTAATTGATTTCGAATTGTTTACATAACAAGATTTATTCTACACGCAAATCCTACCCCACATCATGTGTTCTAATCATTTTAATTCCAAGAACTCCATTTAAATCAACATATATAAAACCTTGCACTACATGGGATTATATTTTTCAAAAACATGAAAGATAAACACTTGCCTTATGATTGTACGTCTAAAATTCATTTCGTTGATGATGTGGTTGCTATCCCCTTGCTCCGATTACTATTCTGGCACGTCGATGGTGAGAATTGGTGTGGAAAGCCTAGGTTTTCTTCGCTTCTTCTCTTCCTATGGCCTATCCTCTCTTTAATTTATGTTAACCCTAGAGTCTAACCCAAAGGAGTAGATATAACCTTCAAATTTTCGGATTTCCTTCTACCCTAAACTCCCAAATGATCAAAACGCCCTTAAATGGTGTCGGATTGGTCTAAAATTGCCCCAGGACCCAAACTATACATCCGGATATACTATTCTGACTATTTTAGCCCTTTCGGAATCAATCGTGACCTATAAATCATCATTCGAGTCACTCTACAATAATCTCCAAACTCGTCCTCGTATAGTCTACACGTAACTCCTGGTTGAGATCCAACACAGTCCCATCGATATTACTCGCTATAATGTATAATAATTTTTGCACAAATTATTCCACCAACAATAACCCTTATCTCTAAAATATATTTAATTCCATCATATTATGGTACACCTATAATTTAAAACTAAATCGAAATAATTACCGAATTAATTAAATTCCAAATACACATAAATACGAGATATTACAAATATATCCTGGGAATCTACAAAATAAGTGTGCATAGAGAAATACAATATGGAATCATAATTCATAACATTAGATAAAGCAAGCGAAGAGGATAAATGGTTAAGGAAATTCCTATTATATGTTCATTTATAGCCTAAACTAGTTCCAGCCATATCTATTCATTGTACTAATGAAGAAGTGATCACAAGAGCATATAATAACTCATACAGTGGAAAGCCCAGACATATTAGAAGAATACACAACACTATGAGATAGTTGCTGAAGGATGGACTTATACCAATTGATTGTGTCAAGTCAAAGGAATAACTGGTAGGTACACCGACTAAAGGGTTAGGGAGAGAGATAATTTATCGAACAGCGAGGGGAATGGACCTAAAGCTTCTTAATATCTAAATAACCTAAATGGAAACCCAAACCATATAACTGGAGATCCCAAGATTTGAATCTAATGGAATAAAAAATTTATATAAGTGATTTATGGGGTAACTAAATTAAGTTTCACTTAAAACCCATCGTTGATATAGTAGTATTGTATTGATGGGAGGATGGGATATAACCTCGTAATGATTTATGTAGTTGTTATTCAGTAAGGTGTAAGATATAGTACACTCTTGAAAGAAGAACTTATATAAGTGTGGTAGTAGGAGACCTTACTATGAGAATTAAGGTTGATTATCTAGATCACTCAAGAAAACTTGGGCATGCTCAAAGCCAAAATGACACAATCGTGGGAACTCAATAATGACTTAGGAGAGTCATGTGTATGTTCTACTAACTTAAGTTTACAACTATGATTGAATAGTTCAAGACGTTAGTTCTCTATCAATCAGTAAACTCAATAAATCATCATAAGGAAAAGGTTCAAGTCAAATGACACCTTAGCCTTTACATAACTTCTTATGATACTCCAGAGTGTCTTTTATATTTATTTATTCATTCATGTGGGGGATTTTTGGATATATATATATATATATATTGAATGAAATAAATGATTTGGGGTAAATGGCCAATTAGTTAGTTTGAGGGGATTTATGTTTGTTATCTTGGGTTCAATCTCTCGGAAGCACGCTAAACATTAATAGTCTTTGATTGTGTTCTTTGGGTTTCTCTCACTTGTCTCCTTTTTAACATCTTTTTAATTATGTCTTTAATTCATTTTTAAACATGGTTTTACATTTGACTAATTCTTTCAACTAACGGTTGGTAGAGAGAAAGGTGGAATAGTGGGTTAAAACTGTTGCTAACATTTTTAGTTATTTTTTATAAATCCGTGTATCCATATTTTGTAGAACTTAGAAGATCGAATCCTTATCTCTCTCTATCTCTTTACAGAAAATTACTACTTTTCTCTAGAATATTTCTTTTACTATTTTTATTGGTGTTTTGGGTCTGGAGTATCTTAAGAGTTCTAAGATTCTCCATTATTTTCGGTGGTGTAATATAATCATTGAATCCTAGAATATATTTGTTAAGATGTTGGCAGCATCAATATCAACTGAAAATTTCACCTTTAGGACTTTGTGTCAAGCACAAATCTCGATGAATAAGTTCTTCCAATTTTATCCATTTATAGATTTTGGTTTCTTCGTATATTCTGCACATTTATTTCCAACATAAACATCATATTCACACTTTAATGGCTATATTATTTAGATATTGATTTATTTTTGGTTAAATATGAAAGTCATTCCTCTTGCAAATCATATAAAATTCGGGAAACCCAAGAAGAAACTAAGAACAAATGTAGATCGGATAAAAAAAATAGTGTTTAAGAAGTGTAAACATTATGGTAAATTTGGACATAATTCAAGAACATGCAAAGGAGAATATTTTTAAGAAACTAGTATTAAAAAAGGTAAACTTTAATCTTAAACATGACCGTGTATAGAACCACCAAAGAATTCCACTTATATAAGATGATTCCTTTTATGAAGTTCAAAGAAATGACATATGTTTTCATGATTTTGTGCATGAAACCAATCTAAGTCAAGCGCATTGGATAGTTGCAATGTGTCATATTTATCTTGTTGTTATTCTAATATCAATGATTTGAATAATCTTAATCATTGTCACAACCCGATTTTTCGAATAATTAAATATCCCATTGAGTTAATTCCTAACCAATATTCCATTACCCAAAAATCTCGATGTGAATTTTTATTTTAGACTTACACCTCATTTTGGTAATTGAAAAAATTTAATTGCTCATGTTAGAAGAATTTAAATGGCTATAAAATGAACTATTGCATCTCATACAGTATTTTTGAAAAACATAATAATATTAGAGCCCCAAATGAAAAAGAATAAGTTTCAATCATAAAGACAAATAGTTATCAAAGTTGGTCCACATGATAAAGTCTAAAATAACAAACGGAAATTTAAAATGCATCGTAAATAAATTCTACAGTGATTTCCAAATATCGTACTCCACTAGACTGCACTAACAAACTACTATTTTTTTTTTAATGAAGAGGATTAAACCCCAATATTATTGATGAATTGGAGAAAAAAAGCCTTTCTCTAGTGGCTTATAATCAATTAGATGTAATCTCAAAATCTTCAAAAAAGGAGTTGAAACATCTAGAGACATGGCCTTTAAAATGTCTAGCCCACTTATGATGTTTGGTTGCATCCATTTGAAATGGATTCACCCGAGTTTGAACAAACACAACTCGATTCAGTAAATGTCAAATTATTTAATAATATAACCATCTTACTCGGAACTAATAATATACCAAACATTAATAATTCAACGAAACAAGACAGTCAGTTTCACTCACATCTTAAGACAATAATGTCATTTCCCATTAGTGGCAGCAGTAGTTTCTTTTCGTACTCAACTTTCTCATTTTAACCACTCACATTTAAAGTAACATGTGGCAACCCAACATTTACTATAATAGGTCCCAATCTCCTAAAGTGAAGTGACATAAAGAACAAATAAAGTCAAAGATTCCATTTAAGTATTTTTGCAATTTTAGAGAAATACTATAAACATATATTTTGTAATTTTTGATGTAGTATAATATTATTATAATTAACATAACATATTTTATTATTGGAAACTCCTAAATTAAAGTTAAACTTAATTATTTTAAAATTTCCTTTTTCACCTTAGTTCATTTAACTTTGGCCTCCTACTGGTCCAACCTGAATCTATGACTCTCCCGTACCTTCCCATAATGATAAAACCTCTCTGAATCTAAACTTGCACCGAGGCAACGATCTTGGTTTTTTTGTTCATTGGATGGTTATACATTATGTTTGCGCCACAATAATGGTCCATGCCTCACATTTATGATGGAATAAATAATTTAAAATTAGAGTGAAAGGATTTAGGGTAGAACAAAAGTACAACGGAAGGCCCCATCCAACCCTAGCCCTTATATAACACATTTAAAAAATAATCATGGTGATGAAGTTCACTCAAGAGTTTTAAGTTTTTAATCTACTTAGGATATTTTTACTTAAAATATCTCATACGTGATTCAATAATTATTTCATTTTATCCATTATACTTCCTTTCAATGCTTTCAAAAATTCATATATTTAACTCTTCACAATTTTGTCAATCATGCAAAAACTCACCCATTTCATTTTTGGAACATTTAAACCACATTCTTTATCAAATCTTGACTATGGCCATTCAATCACATAGTTTATCATTTGGGTTGATTTAACTTGTTTAGTATACTCGCACCTTGAATACTATTCATTATATTCATATTTTACCAATGCACATAAATAGTTATCGTCAGGAATCTTTTCATATTCTTTTTTTTATTATATTTTCTTCCGAATTAATAATCATACAATATAAAGCTCTGAATCATCAAGTATTATTTTCGTCTTTAACAATATGCAAAGCCAACAAGAATTTTAGAATATTACTATATTTCTTTCATTCTCTTTCGAGTTTAACATATATTCATGAATAGTAAATTTTGTGAAAAGTAACCATGCTATAAATTATCCAAATTTCAAGTACGAATTTTGTTGATCAAAATGGGTCAATTCTTGTTTATACAAATTTAAAAACAATTATAAATTGGAACAAAATTTAAAGACTTTAAATATTATCTACATTTCACTTCATACATATAGATATATACATACCTATATATACATGCATAAATATTTACAGAATTTAATTCGATTTTACATTTACGCATAGAGATTTCAATTTCAATAATTGATTTCATTACATTACAAATATATTAGCATATTCTAAAATAAAGGAATAATTGTGACTCACCTTGAAATAATATCTAACTTGGATTGAAGATGAAAAATAATTTTAAAACAATCCAAGCCTTAATCCTCCTTTTGGGTATTTCTTATTTTCCTTATTTCTTCTTCATCTCTTAAACCTCAAATTATTATTATTTTCATTTGGTAACTAATAAAATTAAAAGAGGGTAGCCAGTCCCCTTCCTCTTATACAAAATTTCATATCAATCCAACCTCACTCTTTCTTAACTTCTTTTTATTTTGTCGTCGATAATGCTGGATTCTTTCTTTGTCAGGGACTGGTGCAGCAAAGATTTGGTCGACAGACCAATATTGTAGGATGCCATGGAAACCTTCTCCAAGTAGTCCTCCACTTTATTAAAAACTTCCCAGTACCTCTTGGTATAATCATGAAGGTTCTCTTGCGACTTTTTCTTCATCGTGAGAAGTGCATCCATTTGCTTGGGGTGGGAGTTACTAGTTATGAAGCGTGCAGTAAAATCCTCTGTTAGGGACTTAAAATTCTTGACCAACCTATGGAGTAGCTTTTGGAACTACTTTTGTGCTACATTGGGTAGTCTAGAAAGGAAAATCAAACACATCAATGCGTCATTGTATCTCCACAGGATCATCACATGCCTGTACTGCCAAACGTGGTCTATGGGATCTATCTTCCCATCATAAATCTTGAACCTGGGAACAAAAAACTTATTTGGGGTTTCTTTCTCTTCCATCGCCGTTGAAAAAAGGGATTTCATCTGGGTGTTGAGAGCTCTCCTAGCTAGATCTCTGGTAGTCCTAACTCCTTGATGGGTTGGATGTTGGTCGATCTCTCTATGAACTAAAATTCTCATATTCTCATTTTGATGATCGTTTCTTCGATGGCACCTCTCTAATTGGCCATGTTTAGATCAATCACGCTCTGACCTGCCATGTTCAGATTTATCTTGGTCATGCCTAAATCTCCTCCCTCGGCTGCGAGTATTGCTCGCCTGAGGATTGGAAGTCCTATCATGACGCTTTGTAGGATCTCTAAGTAGATATCTCTCTATCCTTTCAAGTCGCCTTTACAAACGAGCATTTTCTTCCACCTAGAGGCCTAGCTTTGTAAGCGTCGATTAGCCTAGAAATTTGTGTGGACCTAGGTGGTCCATAACTTTCTTCCAAAGGTTGCCTTTCTTGGCAAAACCTAGGATTTGGTTGATGGCCAATCTCTGACCTGACCTAAGTGGGACTAGGTCATCTTATACATCGCCAACCTGAGGAGTATTACTGCTTTGGTGAGACATTACGGTCTTTCGTTTGATGAATGTTTTCGTAGGAATAGAAATCGATTCCCACATATGGCTTCAATTATGAGTGCAAGAAGTATCACAATAAAGATTCACAAAAATAATAATGAGTGCAAAAAGTAAAGATCACACACACTCAACAATATACGTGGTTCAGCAACTTGACTACGTCTATGGAGAGGTTATTATATTCTTATTAGTGTCTCTCAATGCTAGAGGTTGCATCCCCTTGCCCCCAGCCTGAGTTTACAATTTATAGATGTGTAAATTAAGAGATTGAGTTGTACAAGTAACTCAATATGATCGTGGCTAATTAGTGGTGTCCCTGAGTATCTCCTCCAATATTTTTGGTAACCAACTTGAATATATCTGTAAGTATTTGAGTGTATGTAAGATATACAAGTCTTTATTAATAGAAGATTTAGGTCAGGCAGTCCGCCTTGCAAGTTGAACTGGTTGGCTACTCTCTTGGGCCAAGATAAATGGGTTCCCACACTTATGATTTAGGAATTTGACTGTAGTAGTGAAAATGGCGTTTACGATTTAATTCATGATGTCTCTATAATATGAATAATTAATATGAATTGTATATTTAGAGATGTGTAGAATATCCTAATTCCCATTAAAATAAGAAATTTTCCCTTTAGACTTTAGTCTATAGAATCCATGCCTCACCCCATTCCATTTCGAAAGGCTAAAATATTTGAGGAGAATCACGAAATGAAGAATCGAAAAGTAAAAGACATTAAATTAATTAAAGACACTAAAAGCTAATTAGTTATAATGAGATGAGAGGGAATATATATATATATATTATTGTGCATGACCCTATGTGGGGGAGGGTGACATGATTATTTTTTGTACTTATGATGGAGACGTTTGGTATGTATATAGACAATGTTGGATTCCGTATCATGGGGCCTGGTGACCCCAATGGAGACTGGGGCTAGGGATAATTACGATCATTTATGGTGATGTTTTGGGGTGTATACTGCAAAGGTTGGACTTTGTTTATGTGATGATATTTTGGGGTATATATGAAGGAGGTAGAACATTTTTTATGATGGGATTTACTTTGTGGTTATTTAATTATTGCATATTGCGTGACGAGACGCTAGTTATTTCCAAGGGGCAAGGGGTGCTAGGTACGTTCACTGGTTTAAATAATTTTTATTTTAGGACTAAAATTAAATTTGTATAAATATGTCGTACGTTATACGATGTGAGATATAACTTATAAAGTGTGAATTTATTATTTACTTGCATTACTATCATTGGGTGGTGTAGTTATGTCAGCTTACGATGGCCTAATCAGGTGCTTGTGATTATCATACTTGGTATTCCGTTCCTTATAGTGCAGAGTCTTGTCCCAATCTCATTACCATAATTTTAAGTATATAGGTTTCATCTTATTTTATTGAGTCTTATACTTTGATAAATGTGATGTTTTATATTTACAATTTAACATGTACTATTTTACTTATTGGGTTAGAGTTATGTTTGTTGGTACGTGGAGGTTTATTTATGATGTCGGCTTCTGATTTTTTGTAGTGATGGATTTTGGTTTATTTACTATTAAAGTTGGTGGTGATGTCTTTACCATTCATTTGTTTTATGGGATTTATTTTATCATATTCTAGTTGCATATCTATATAGTTTGTTTTCACTCATGCTAAGGATAATATTTAAATTGGATTGATAAACTGTAATATTTAATAAATAAACTTGAACAACTTCATTATTAAAAATTATGGGGTGTCACAAAAACTTTAATAAGGGATGTTTCCAGGCATTAGCTTATTTTCCTTTTAGGTGGAATCATAACTAAAAGGTTCCCCATGGGCAATAAGAATACCTAATGACATGAAGGAAAATAGAGCTACCAGGCATCACAGGGACAACATTAGCACCTATGGCCTCACCAATTGTGACAGTACTAAGCTTACCACCACCACCAACCCAACAGTAGGCCTAGCCACAACTATAATATGGGTGTATGTGATAGACAATTGTGATCATAATTAATTATTGCATGATTATTTTTTATAATATTTTGTACCAACAAACTTCAAGATTATTTTTATGGTTTTTTATACTTATTATGATTATTCACTGAATATAATGTCAATTAGGTGCTTTATAAATTCTTTGCACTTTTAGTAAATTTGTTAAATTCATTTTTTGTTGGAAATCATGCTCATATGTGTAATTATCACTGTTCTAAAAAACCCGCCTAGGCTTCGCCTAGGCACGCCTAGGCTTGAGGCTTGGGAGAAGCGCCTCGCCTTAAGATTTTGACGCCTTATGCTTGGTAAAACCCTTAAGGCATATTTTTTCTCTAAAAACAACAATGCTTTAGTGAAACGATATCGCCTTTTAAAGATTTTTTTACAAACCGGATCATTATCTCATCCAAAATAATCAAATAGTATTTTTATTTGCAAATATTCAAACATATATTTATGATATGTACAATTTTAGTATTTTAATAGCCTTGTTATGGTTAAAAAATATTAAAATATATTAAAAAGGCCTAAACGCCTTTTCACGCGTTTTCACGCCTAGGCTTTTAAGGCTTAAGGCTTGGCCTCCACGCCTCGATCACGCCCCGCGTTTTTTAGAACCTTGGTAATTATGCATGAAAATATTATAACTTATATAGTTGTTGGTAATTATTTGAACGCATGCAAGTTCATATCGAAATTCCATGAATGGTGTGAATATAACTCAAAGTATACATGTGAGAAAGTATGCATGAATTTGTCCATCCTTTTAATTTTAATCTTTGAATAAATACATGAAATTAGCATAACGATTACATGCATGATTTGAAAAGGAATAAATAATAGGGTTCAATACCATATATGTTTCACATCACAATGAAACGTTCTCCTTGGTTACATTATGTGAAAACGAGATAAATCACAATAATAGATATTGCATGCTTATTTTTTAGTTGTATTTTTATTTTTTACCCCCTTTCCACAAAAGGTTATCAACTACATTGAAAATATAATTGGGAGTCAAAACAATTAGAAAATACACAAACATGTGGGTTGGAATTATTCTAACCAAAGGCATTTGGTCAATTCGAGGCTCAAAATTCAAACGAGATGCACATGTTCTTTTAAGGGAAGTCGCATTGTATATATTAATTTCATGAGGAGATTAACATTGTATTCTTTATCAAAATTACTCCAGTTGACCATTTACAATTTCTTTTGAAAGTTTGTATAGAGACCTTGTTCATTGAAAGGGAGTTGTGTAGTTTATTAAGGTTATTTTTTACCTTAAAGAACCAAAGCTTAAGACTCTCTTTGATTGGTTGGTATAATTTTGACTGGGTTACAATTATTAAGAATAAGAAAATTTAGTTTTATAAATTAAATTAATTTAACATATAATTTGTTTTAATAAAGTATATTCTTAAAAAAATCTTACATAAAACTAAGAAATTATGTAATTTTGGATTAATAGAGAATTTACATTTTTTTGTAAAATTAGTTTTTTTTTTTAGAATTACTTTCCCTAGTTTTTTTTTTAGAATTACTTTCCCATGTACACTTGCACCTCATTATAACATGCCCATATAATTGGAATTGTGTAAATGCCTTAAAATTGTGTGTTTTTGTAATTCATTTTTTTAAGAAAATATCAAGGTTCACTCTAAATATAGCATAAAAATGTTGATATATTCATGAGAAACTTGTTGTTTCATTCTTATACTGAATCCCCAAAGTATAAACCTACCCTATCAAAAGCGTTAAATAGCTCTACATCATACCCATTAGACCATCTCGAGGGCATGGTGGCAAATATGCTATCCAAAATACGAAATTTCATTTTAGCCTCCCTATTTTTCTATTACTCCAAGGCAGTTTATAAATGTGGGTTCTTCGCGGTAGTCCACTTTCCGTTGGAGGATGCACCATGTAGTTAGAGCTGGCAATTTTTGACCCGATAATCCGTTTACGGTAATAACCCGAAATGATCCGAACATGACCCGATTAGCTTGTATAGATTTAGGAGTACACAAAACTTAAATTAATATAAAAATCAACGCGACCCGAAAATGACACGATTAACCTGAATTGCCACCCCTACATGTAGTAATCCAGTTTCATGAGACTAACAACTATTAATGACTAGTTTCTTACATAACTTTATAAAATACTATATAATTTTATCCTTTCACCTTCATCAATTTTGTTCACATTTTTACTTTATATTTAAAGATTCTCTCTTCTTAAGTTTCAATGACTTTTTCATTAGGCAATTTCCTTGATAAGTTTATTGACAAGTCATATTCTTTGTTCAATCCAAATGAAAAAATTCTACGATTGATATAAAGTGCACTTCCACGCCTTTAAGGGATTGATGCACAAGAAAAGCGCTAGCATCATCAGGGATCTATAACTGAGCGAAGGGTTATGGATAGCGATAGGGACGGAAGGCATTGACAATAATAAAAGATTGTTTTTAAGTGTATTATTTGTACCCAACATACAATGACAACATATTTTGACGTCAATTTCACATGCGATGCTAATTATTCCTTTTGTATCCTTGACATTATAATGTCTTACAATTATAATATCATAAGTAAGAGAGACACAAGGTGAAAATGAAGTTTTTACGTTGAGAAAAAAATGATCGCGGATCTCTGAATGATCGCATACGAGTGCCCTGCTGATTCAATTGATGAGTATGTAAGACTTGCAAAGAGTGCTTCCATAGATATGCTTAAAAGATATTATGACGATATATATGCCCTATATTTGACGTACCTGAGGACATCTACGAGGGGTGGCAATTTTTGACACGACACGATAACCCGACACGAACTCGACACGAAGTTAGCGGGTTAGGGTTGACGATTTCTTGACACGAACCCGAATATGACACGACCCGCCAACACGAATAATAAACGGGTTGGGTTAGTGTCAAACACGTTTAACTCGAAAATGACATGAATAGACCCGTTTAACTCATATTTTATGGAGATTATATTAGATAATTTATATATCTTGATAGACATTCTATAAAATTCATGGCGAATTGGATGATAACATATTTATGTGTTGCAAGAAGTTGAAATTAATTGAATTTAAGTTATTGTAGGCCTATGAGTGGTATGATTGGTTAAGAGAGAAGAAAAAAATTATTTTATATTTTACTTAATGGGTTATGCGGATCAACCCGAACACGACACAATAATAAATAGGTCGGGTTAGTGTTTACTCATATGACACGATCAGTTAAATGGGTCGGGTTAAGATTGACTAATCCTTGACACGAACCCGACATGACACGACCCGAACACGACACGATGCACATGAATTGCCACCACTATGCCCTCAGGATACACAATGCTTTTTCACAAAAGGGGAGAAACGTAACTTCCCAAGCATGCTAGGTATTATAGAATTCATGTATTAGGAGTGGAAAATTTGTCTATTGGCTTGGAAGGGAACACCCAGGTCATCACAAGAAAGATAGGATAATACTGGAGGCCATAGCTGACTATGACCTATTGTTTTGGCATGCAGGTGTGACACGATTTGAACTTGTTGGACCAATCAGAGCTTTTCCAAGAACTCATAGACGCCAGAGCTCCCGAGTGAAATTGTATTATCAACGTGAGATCATATAATACCAGGTTTTACCTTACTAATGGTATTGACCAAAAATGGACCACTTTTGTCAAAAAATCTCACCACTGCAAATAGAAAAATAAAGACACTTTGTGCAGTGTCAAGAGCGGGCTCATAAAGACGTAGAACACGTACTTGGTGTCTTGAAATCTCGGTTCTTAATTGTTAGGGCCCTTGCTTGTTTTCGATACTATCCAACACGCATCATAATGATCTACATCATACTTCATAATATGATTGTAGAAGATGAATTGGACGAACCAAATCTCGAGCCTTGGTAATCCAATGACCATGCAAGTGTACAAGAACTCGTTCAATTTCTCAACCACAACGACATGCATAAAACCGCATGAATGTTTTCCAAGTTCGGCTCCATTTCACAGTAACGAATGCAACTTTACATTTTCAAGATCCTTTGTGGAATTTGCGTGACTGCGTGGAAATTTTAACCTTTTATTTTCATGTCTTAGGTTTTTATTAATCATATGGTTTCACTTTAACAATCTTTTAATTGCTGTTTTTTGTATGATTGGGATCCTATATTTTTTTTAACATAAAATCAAGTAAATATCAAATATAAGAAATAGATATTAAATATAACAAAAATTAGGGAACACAACAAAACAAACAAAAAACAAAGCTCCGTGGCAAACCAAGTGTCATGTGTGCCTCTCCGACGAAACTTGGTTTGCCTCAGGAGCCCATTTTTCTGCTCCTCTATGGGAGCATTTGTATCCCAATTTTCTTTTTTTAAGAGACTTTTCCAAATATGTCGATGGGTATGAATTGCTAAAATCACAAAACAAGCCAACAAAAATTCCAATCGATATTTTTTCCAATCGATCTAGAGATGGTCTTAGATATGAAAAACATACATCTTTGATGACATAAAATACCTATTAAGGATGGTGTTAGAGGTAAAAAGAAGCCCTCTTAAAGGTAGGAACTTAGAAATTCAATGTACATATATGAATTAGTCTCTTGTCTCAACGAGATCTAAGGTTTGGGGTCATGGAGTGTTTAATTATCTCCCTGCTAAAGAATTGGGTCTCAAGGTTGATAACCGTGTTAGAGTTCTTATTTTAGTGGACGGATGAAACTTTTTTTATTTCTTTTATAAACAAGGTCCCTATTCAAAAACATTAATTAGAGTTGTTTATGTTTGAAAAAATATCCATTCTTTTAATATCTAACCCTATTTTTCGTGCTTAAAATGAGTAATTTTTCTCATGTTTTATAACACTAATTTAATTGTTAAATATGGGTTATGGACGTCTCCTAAGCTCTAGTAGGTATAACTCAAACATCAATAACTCGACCTATACGATAGAGCCTACAAGAAATTTATGAGTGCCAATTTTTTTGGCGAATTGGTTTTGTCTTCATCCCCTATATTATAGGACCAATGTTTAATGCCATAAATATGTCCTTAATTGATGATTATTGGACTCAAAACTAAAACTCAATATGTAGTTCTTTCACTATAAATAAAAAATGTTAGTATATAAGATTTGAATTGCAAAATCACTTTGTAACACACTTTATTTATAACACATTCCCACCCCAAACTCTCCACACGCAAAAGTGAAATTTTTTAACCCAGTGAGAATGATAACAAAATAAAATTTACACAACAAAATATAAAACAAGAAAATCTATAAAGCTGAGTGTTGGTCCCAAATCATTTTAATGAATTTTTTAAAATTATTTCCCTTAATTGGTCTAATATTTCATTTAACACACACACATAACATATAGTTCTTTTGGGGACATATATCAAATAATCCTGCAAATATTTTTTAATTCATGTTTATTCCAAGTCTTTTTATTTTGTTCAAACAAGCACCTCACCACATAAAAACACTAAAAAAAAAGAGCTCCAGTGATGTTCGACGGATCTCCGACGAATGCGTGTGTATTGAGGGGGGGGGGGGGGGGGAATGCCGCTATTGTGGAACTTTAAAAATAAGAGAATATTGGTTGAATGGGTGTTTGACCGACCTTTTGGAACAAAGTAAAAAGGCTTAGACTAAATGTGTATTAAAAAATGTTTGAGGGACTTTTTGATAATTGATCCTTTTTTTTACTTAAATATATACATAATTACCTTATTTATATGTTTGTTGCTTATCCATTCCGTTAAAAATATCTTATACTTTAGCGATCATTTGTAAAAAATGATAAAAAAAAAATTAGAAAATGAAAAGGGAGAGAGAGAGAGAGAGAGAGAGAAATTGTCTTTAACAATTCAACCCTCCTATCCCAATGAAATCCCATAACTAGGCGTAAATATGAGTTGATTCGAGAAGAGCAGAAGGTTGCTTAAGCTTGGATTGGAATGTTTAATGAGCTTATAAATTTGTTTAAGATTCGTTCATTTTTCATACGAACTGAGCTTAAATGATATTTTATGCAAATGAGTATAAGTCGAGCTCAACTAACTTTGTTGTTTTACACTATTTTAATATTCTTATTAGTAGCTAAGTTAAATCCGAACATTGCTCAAGCAGATGATAAGATTAAAAATGTCTTCAATCTTGAGCATGTCTCAAATGATCTTTTATTCGAACAAATACCAACCAAGTTTGGTTCTTTTTACTTTCCTACCGACAACCACCACCTAACCTGTAATACCACGCCCTAATTATTCATTTAATTTCCACGTATAAATTGAAATGAAGTGAGAACCTTAGGACTTGGATAATTATGAGTGGGGATTGTACTATGATTTATCTATCTGGAGGCTTGATGATAATTAATGGAAGTTGTGGATCAAAATTGAAAGAAATAGAGAAAATAGAAAATGAGTCGCTCAAACGACAAGCATGTCGCTTCAAACGAGATACAACGTTGCATGAAACAGGGGACCAAATGAGCTTCAAGCGAGATCCCAATACCTAACAATTCCAAGACACACGAAGGTCATCAGAAGTCATAACTCAAACAAGATGAACTTGTTGTTCGAACGAGGCTCAATGTCTTTCGAACGACGTACTTTGAAAATATTAAATCTGACTTGCTTTTGTCCATTGTCACATTTAGAGCCCTTGGATTATTGAGTTGTTAAAATCTAGTGAGCCCAGATGGGTAAAACGGGATTTTGGTGTCTTTATGGTTTTTATACTGCTTGGTTTGGGTCATTTTGTCATGGGAGAAGATGGAAGAGGGAGAGAGAAGGTTGATCAGTCTTCAACCATTGTTGGCTTTTCTCCACCATCCCACCACCATGAACTACCACATTATTCTAGTATTTCAACAGATTCAAGTATACAACACCCATTTTCACCATTATTGAAGTGGATCTACAAATTTTGGAGGAGTGTTGGGTGATTTTTGGAGAAGATGATGGATCTTTCATAGAGTTTGAAGCTATCTTTGACTTGAAAGCTTAAATGGAACGCATATAGAGCATTTTGGAGGAAGCATTTGGTAACCCCTTCAGGCCACATTTGGAGGTGGGGTTTTCTCCTCCCACACCAACCTTCTTACCACCATTTAGAGCCTTTATAGGTGGAAAAAATCTACTCTTAGATTAAGACTCTACTTTATGTATTTGTAGTCATGTTGTTAGAATATAAAGAGTAGAATGCATATAAACTTGATGATTGGTTTTCTAGTAGAATTAATAATAAACATTTTCAGGAAATAAAAATAATGGAGAATGTCATTTTTAAGAATACATGAAGAATACACATTTCAAAGTTTCTGCAAATAAAGATGCGAATTTTATGAAAATAGTGCATTTTCTTGAAGTTTCATGTTAAACATTTAATGAAATTTAATGTTTGAGAAATGATGTTAACTTTGCTAAATATTTGGTGAAATAATATCCTAAAGTTTCTTGTAAAATGGAGATTTGGGGGGAAATGGATATTTGCTAAGCTTGAAGAAATTAAAAATGTCTTCATATTTTGAAAAGCATAATTTTACAAGTTTTGAGAATTTCTAGAATGAAATATATGTTTAACCAATTTAATTGGATTTTAGGATTTAAAATCCATCTTCTCGTGCATATAAACATGCAGTATTCTAATAACAAATATGTGAACAAGTTTAAATGAAGTTTTGTTGGGTTTAGACAAGATATAAGAAAAATAGAAATTCTAATCTTCAAAGTGTGTGAAAAATGGGTTGAAGGTGTAATGAATATAAGGTTCTAAGAGTACATGTATTGATAAAAATGAAATGATATTTTCTTATAAAAGTAGTCTTTAAGTGTAATTAGATTTCTCGAATAAAGAAGTAAAGAAATGTATAATTTGGAAATATGGTTAGTAAAGGTGTTGGATAAGTGTTAATGGTTAAACATTGGGAAGTTGGTTTGTGTAACTTAATAATATTTTGAAATATTAACACTTATGAATTTGAAAGGGAAATAATGGAATAAAGATGTTTCCAATTGACAGGAAAGTTACTCCAAAAAGGTTAAAAGGTGTTAAGGTGTTTAAAAACACTTAAGAAATTAATATGGGTAGCTTAATGGTGTTTTAGGAAATACACTTGTGAAATTTAAGTAAAAGGTGAGTTTGGAAACAAATGGGTTAAATAATAATTTTACATAAAGTGTAATAATTTTACGAAATAAAAAAAGTTGAAAAGGGTGTTACACATGATAGTACAAATAAACATGAGTTTTGGAACAAAATCAAAGTTAAAGTGTAAAGGACCTAAAATTATAATTTTCAAAGTGTAACACAATTTGGGTTGACACCCCGAGTTTGGCTTCAACTAGGTAAAAAGGGAAAGAAGGGATAATGTGGACATTATATAATGTTAAAAACATGTAAAAGAACTCAGATGACACCAGGATAATTAAGGAGGTCCCAGAGTGCTGGGGTGAAAGACAAAAAACCACTGGCTAGAGGATGTAGTGGCATCGTCGGCAGTGTGGAGCCCTTTAAAGTACGTGATTATTGGAAGTTTTGGATACAAATAAAGGAATAAGGAACATGTCAAGAAATAGGTAGTGTGGTGAAAACATACTAAGAGAACCTAACTTGAATGAAAGAATGTATATATGTTCCGGTAAAGGTTAAATGGACAAGTAGATGTGAAATTGATTAATGTCCATAAGGGAGGGGAAAAGGGTAATATAAGTGGAAAAATAGGTGGCTGAGAAATCTAACTGGTTCAAAACATAATTAACACAAGAGTGTGTTGTAAAAATATCTTCAAAGACTAAATAAATATTTTCTAACACGGCGTCTGCGTGTGTTGAAAGGGTGATTTTCAATTAAAATACTAATGTGAACAGGTTAAAATGAAAAGGGTAATTTCGGGGGGAAATGGCTTTCGAACAAACCAAGTATCATTGTTTCAAGTATTTAACCGTGTGTGTTAAATAAACGGATAAATGTCAAACTAAGGGAAAGGAAGTCTTTTTTTATAAGATTAAGCTGAGTTAATCAGGATAAATAACCTTTTTTTGAAGTAAAATGGTTTCATGCATTAAGTATACGTATATATATATATATATATACACACACAAGGTAGTTGCATGAGCACGTAGGTATAACACGTAGATTCTTCTTTCCATCGTTTATTTTCATACTGCATTTGTATATTCCCACTAGGCATTGGCTCACCCCCTCGTCTTTATTACGACAGGTTGATGCATCGTATTTTGAAAGGGTTATATAGGTAAGTGTTCTATTTAATCTTATGTTAGTAGCGTTGTATGCTGGGGCTTCGGGATGTTTCCCATGGGTCCTTCATATAGTCTGAACTTGAAATTGGAATCGCATGCTAAATAAATAAAACGTTAATTAAATTAAAACTGGACTAGCAATATTATATAGGTTGCTTCATTGCCATTCACACCTAATGCTAGGGTCAGATCGAGTTGACTACGGGTAACCCATAAATCCAGGCTGGGGAATATTTTGATGTCGGTGTTGGTTTGGGATGGTCACGGTAGTTTTGACAACGATTTTGTTTGTGTCCTCGATAGTGAAGTTAACGAGGTCATCACGACGAGTGAATTCATTTTCAAGTGGCAGGTGACTAAGTTAATTGTCATTAATCACTTTTGTGCTTTTGATTTAAATATGCTAGTAATTTGCAAGTGTCCGTGCGAGGCAATAGTGGCAACATCGCAGATTTTTAGTGTGAGGTGCTTGTGTGTCAATCCGTAGTAATGTGAAAATCCAATTGAGGTGTAGAGAATGATAAATGATGTTTATTGAGTTATCAATATGACCCGAGTAAAGTCAATTGTAGAGATTAGATAGCTAGTACGTCATACCTAAACAGTGTTGGCTGGTGATAGAAGTACAATAAAATTTTATGAATAGGTGCTTCAGGTGGTTAGTACCGATGATGTTATTAGGAGAATTCGATCCTTGAGATAGTATTCCACCGTAAGGCAATTTATGATTTAGTGGATATGATGAACCGTGTTGGTTAATGCTTTGGATGTGTACTCATTTGAGTCGATAAGAGAATGTTGTTATAAGTGTCCTGGTGATTCTTGATTGAAGGTTGTACCTCGTAAGGTATGATGAGAGTTATCGATAAATTGCATTTAGTATATTACGTATGCAACAATGATGGTTAAGGATATTTATGAGTGAACTCTAGGTAGTCTTCTATGATGGGGTTTTAGAAAAAATATGATGTGATTTTAAGGAATACATTTTGTAGTGATTCGATGATGTGGACTAAGAGGTTTATAGGTTTTAGGCGACGTCCTGTATCCTACCATAATCCTTAGTAGCATTGGTTATGGTTTGTATGTGGCATATGGTCATAGTCATCAAGAAGAAGATAAGATTATTATCTAAGTGTAAAGGCACGTTTTATCCACTGAACAAAGGCTAGGTGCGAGGTAATCCTAGTATGAGTGTGGTTAAAGGGTATACTGGAGTGTCCGTAGGACTAATTGTACGTGGCGTCATTGGGGATAGAAATGACTATTGTGACTCCTTGAGGTGTTTGATGGATAAGTTGCACTATATTGAGAAGCTCGTGGACCAGTGTCCTTACGAGCACCTGGTAATGACGATGAGTGTATTAAGAGGTTTGTAGACTACACCTACAATGATAAAGGTATGGATGATGAAATCTTATCAGGTCTTGAGGATGATTACATAGAAGGTGTTTAGTGTCCTTAGAAAACTAGTTAAGTCTAGTATGAAGTAGCATTACCATTCTAGTAATGATTGTGTTGAAGGTCAGTTGGTCAAGGTTTAGAAGAGTCAAATAACGTACGTGGCAGGCAAGATTTCCCGAATCAGTATGAATAGGTGGTGTAACCTCTTAAGAGAAGTTGAAAGCTTATGTCATTCTGGGCATGATGGTCGGATGTCAGGAAATGGATAGTATTGGTGGTTTGAAACTCGATTCCGAGGTGTACTATGGAATTTATTCGAGACTTAGGTTAACGACGCCATTGGAGACTTAAAATGGAAACCAAGGTGGGGTAATATAGAAGCATGATTAGAATATTGGCATCTGTCGACGGTATATGCTAAAGTAGCCTTAGCAAGGTAATGACTAGTTTTTGGCACATCCTACCAAGACGGTACGTATTAGAAGATGTAGCCTTGTGTGGTACTTACTACCCTTAGAATGTCAATGGCGGCCGGTGTGGTCTCCATATAAATTCACTTTGGGTAGAACTGAGAAGTAAGATTAGTCGAAATCTTGTGTAGTCAAAGGACACAATAAAGTGAAAGCCTCTCTTCAACTGAATAATGCCTATGGTAATTTAATAATTTCGATCACAGTATGAGAAGACAACCAGTAACCTTGATGCAATAGGTTAGTGACATCGATAAATGGATAAGGTTAGTGTAAACAAAGGTGTTAGGCGTCCGCCAATTAGGGTGGTTCATGTGTGCAAAGGATGCGAGGGGTAGGTCCATACTCCCAAGGAGGAATGTCGAGCATCAACTTTCTAAAGAACTGTAGGGTTATATGTTGCTTTCGTATTATGAGACTGGATGATTGTGAATCGATTCGTTACGGTTGGTGACCCAAGCCAGGTATATGGATATGGTTAGCACCCAGTGAGAATGTTGGGGATGAGTGACATGACTTTAGGCATATGGCGTAGGTTTGCTTTCATAAATCATAGTAGGATATGGGCAAAATTTCTTGGGACAACTGCTTGTTCTTTCTAACTCTCATGTGTTACTTTCAGTTTCGGTAATCAAGAATTGGTATTCTCATATATGTGGTAACTCAAATTTCTTCCATACCAAGGTACAACACGATTGGTCCTAGTAGAGAGCGGTGGACTGGGTATGATCAATGCGACTCGGTAACTGGGTGTGCCCTATCTGAGGTGTTCTTGCTATTGCATAAAAATTTTGTGTATGGGTGGCTGCGCCGTCGGCCACACTATTTTCTCACAATATTGGATTTTCTTAGGATTAGGGACCTTTCGACTGGCAGGCATGGCAGTCAGTAGCTCTAGTTATAAAGAGCAGGATGATGGATTGAGTATATTTATAGCATTAGAAATCAATGAAACTTAGCATACGGTGTTTCTTTGCCGCGGTGAATGGATTAGAGTGAGGATCAAGTGAGTTATCAAGAGTGAGACGCCTAAAGTAGTACTAGGGTCATCAGAGTAACGCAGCAGAAGATGTCAGCCAAATGCTCGGTGATGATTTGGTAGGTGTGTTAGTTCTTAGAGTGAGAAATCAACAGTATATAAATAGTGTTAATCCTAGTCAAAATTTTGTGGTCAGGATCCTGGAAATTTTGGGGACGCATGATGCGTAGTCGTAAGAATGGAAATAGTTCTTGATGAGGAATTTGATGACGGGTTGTATTTTGGTTCACTATTCGGTGAGTGTCGATCACTAGAGACTATTGTCATAGAGGCACCGTATATCTTGGGTGTTCGCTAAAGTAACCCTAGGACTTGATTGAGCATGAATATCTAGTGAGTGGAGACTTAATGTCGGTTATATGACATTCATGGTTAGAAAAATGGTGAGCGTTAGAACATGACGCATGTTGAGCCTTCTCTGACCTACCCCGTGTGAGGGAGCAAAGTGTGACTTTAGTATTGAGGACTTCGATAATTTTATCATGAAGTATTTATATGGCTTAGAAAAGTAGTTGGTGAACCCTACCCTAAGGGTTTTGAGGATGAAATTACCCAAGGAAGGAAGTTTGTAATATCCTACCCTAATATTTCATTTAATTTTCCCGTATAACTTAAAATAAAGTGAGAGCCTTGGTACTTTGAAAATTATGAGTAGGGATTGTATTTTAATTCATCTATGTAAAGGATTGATGATAATTATTAGAAGTTGTGGGTTAAAATTGAAAGGAATAGAGAAAAAGAAAAATGGGTGTTTTAAACGAAATGAATGTCACTTCAAACGAGATACAAGGTCGCTTCAAATAGGGGATCAAATTATCTTTAAGAGAGATCCCATAGCCTAAAAGTTCCAGATTGTGCAAAGGTCGTTAGAAGCCATAACTCGAATGATATGAACTTGTCGTTCGAACGAGGCTCAATGTCATTCAAATGAAGTTCTTTGAAAATATTATATTTGACTTGCCCTTGTGCCCTGTCACATGTCTAGCCCTTGGAATTTTTAGTTGTCAAAATTCGATGAGCTCAGATGGGTATAAATGATTTTTTTGGTGTCTTTAGGGTTTTTGTAAGGCTTATTTTGGGTAATTTAGGCATGGGACAAGATGGAAGAGGAAAAGAGAAGGTGGAGAAATCTTCCACCATTATTAGCTTCTCTCCACCATACCACCACCATAAACCACCACTTTTTTCTAGTATTTCATTACATTCCAGCCTACAACACCAATTTTCATGAATTATTGAAGTGGAGCTATGAATTTTGGAGAAGTGTTGGGCGATTTTTGGAGAATATGATGGAAGCTTTCATGGAGTTTGAAGTGGTGTTTGGATTACAAGCTTAAATGGAGCACATATGGAGCATTTTGGAGGATGCATTTGGTAACCCCTTGAGGCCATCGTTAGATATGGGGGTTGTTCCTCCAACACCAACCTTCTTTCCACCATTTAGTATGTTTAGAGGTGGGAAAAATCTACTCTTAGATTAAGACTCTATTTTATGTGTTTATAGTCTGGTTGTTAGAAGGTTAAGAGTAGAACGCAAATGAATTTGATGAGGGTTTTCTAGTAGAATTAATAAAAAAACATTTTTATGAAATAAAAATGCTGGGAAATGTCATTTTTGAGAATCAATGAAGGATACACATTTCAAAGTTTCTTGAAATAAAGATTGAGATTTTATGAAAATAGTGCATTTTCTAGAAGTTTGATGTTAAACCTTTTATTAAATAAAATGTTTGAGAAATGATGTTGATTTTTGCTAAAATATTTGGTGAAATAATATCCTAAAGTTTCTTGTAAAAATGGAGATTTTGAAAAAATGGAAATTTGCTAAGTTTGAAGAAATTTAAATATCTTCATGTTTTGAAAAGCGTAATTTTGCAAGTATTGTGAATTTATATAATGAAATATATGTTTGACCCATTTAATATAATTTTAGGATTTAAAATCTATATTCTCATGCTTATAAACTTGTAGTGTCTTGATAAAAAAAAAATACGTGAACAAGTTTAAAGGAGGTTTTCTTGGGTTTAGACAAGAAATAAGAAAAATAGAAATTTTAATCTACAAAGTATGTGAAAAAGGGGTTAAAGGTGTAATGAGTATGAGGTTGTAAGATTATATTTATTGATAAAAATATGGTATTTTATTATAAAAGTAGTCTTTATGTGTAATTAGATTTCTTGAATAAAGAACTAAAGAAATACCTAATTTGGAAATATGGTTAGTAAAGTTGTTGGATAAGTGTTAATGGTTAAACATAGGGAATTTGGTGTGTGTAACTTAATAATATTTTGAAAGATAACACTTATGAATTTGAAAGGGAAATAATGGAATAAAGTTGTTTCCAATTGAAAGGAAATTTATTCCAAAAAGGTTAAAGGTGTTTTAAAGAACTTAAGAAATTAGTATGGATAACTTAATGGTATTTTGGAAAATTAACACTTGTGAAATTGGGGTAAAATGTGAGTTTGAAAAAAATATGTAAAATGATAATTTTACGTAAAGTGGAACGTTTTAATGAAATAAAAATATTGAAAATGGAGTTACACATGATAGTCCTAATGGACATGATTTTTTGAACAAAATCAAAGTTAAAGTGTAAAGGACCTAAAATGATAATTTTCAAAGTGTAATACAAGTTGGGGTAAGATTCCGGGTTTGGCTTTGGCTTGGTAAAAAGGGAAAGAATGGATAATGTGGATATTGTATAATGTTAAAACACATGTAAAGGAACTCAAATGACACCGGGATAATTAAGGAGGGCCTGGAGCCTTGGGGTGAAAGATCCAAAACTACTGACCAGAGTATATGGTGGCGTCACCGGTGGTGTGGAGCCCGTTACAGTACGCGGTTATTTGAAGATTCTGAGAAAAGGCAAAGGAATAAGGAACATTATTAAGAAATGGATCGTGTGAAAAAATGTATTAAGACAACCTAACTTGAATGAAAACATGTATACATTTTTGATAAATGTTAAATGGACAAGTAAGTGTAAAATTAATTAATATGCATAAGGGAGGGAAAAAAGATAAAGTAAGTGGGTAAATGGGTAAATGGGTGGCTACGCAAACTAAGTGGTTTAAACCATAATTAACAAAAGAGTGTGTTGTAAAAAGGTTTTCAAAGACTAAATAAATATTTTCTAACATGGTGTTTGCATGTGTTGAAAGGGTGATTTTTCAATGAAAATGCTCATGTGAACCAGTTAAAATAAAAAGGGTAATTTATTGAAAGAAATGACTTTCGGACAAACCAAGTGTAGTTGTTTCAAGTATTTAACCACGTGTGTTAAATAAAGGGATAAATGTGAAACTAAGGGAAAGGAAGCTTTTTTTACCAGATTAAGGTGAATTAATCGGGATAAATACATTTTTGGAAGCAAAATGGTTTCATGCATTAAGTATACGTGTGTGTGTGTGTGTGTGTGTGTCTATATATATATATATACACACACACACACACACACACACATGTACAAGTTAATTGCATGTGCACGTAGGTATAATGCGTAGAATCTTCTTTTTGTTGTTCATTTCCATACTACATTTGTATATTCTCACTAGGACTTGGCTCACCCCCTTGTCTTTGTTACGACAGGTTTGTGTGGGTTCGTATTTTGAGAGTGTTATATAGGTAAGTGTTCTATTTTACATTACATTAGTAGCGATGTACGCTTGGACTTCGGGATGCTTCCCATGTGTCATTCACGTAGTTTTAACTTAAAATTGGAATCGCATGCTGAACAAATGAAACGTTAATTAAAATAAAACTGGACTAGAAATATTATATAGGTTATTTCATTACAATTCACACCTAACGCTCAGGTCGGACCGAGTTGACTATGGGTAACTTATAAATTCGGGCTAGAGCATTACAAAGAGTATAAGAGCTCTAGGTTTAAGGTTCCTTTCGGGAGTGATGTGGCGTGGTCGGTGTTGGATCTTTTGACATCGGTGTTGGTTTGGGCTGATCGTGATAATATTGGAAATGGTTTAGCTTTTGTACTCGACGGTGATGTCAAAGAGGTTAGCACGACGAGTGAATTCATTCCGAAGTGACAGGTGACTAAGTTAGTTGCCATGATCACTTTCGCACTTCTGATTTAAATATGCTAGTAAGTTGTGACTGTCCGTGCAAGTCAATAGTGGCGACATCACAGGTTTTTAGTGTGAGGTGCTTGTGTCTCAATCCGTAATAATATGAAATCCAATTGAGATGTAGAGAATAATAAATGACTTTTATTGAGTTAGTAATATGACTCGAGTAAATTCAATCATGGAGATTAGATAGCTAGTACGTCATACCTAAACAGTGTTGGTTAGTGATAGAAGTACACTAAAATTTTGTCAATGGGTGCTTCGGGTGGTTAGTACCGATGATGTGATTAGATGATTTAGATCCTTGAGATAGTATTCCTCCATAAGGAAATTAATGATTTAGTGGACATGATGACCTACGTTGGTTAATGCTTGGGATGTGAACTCCTTTGAGTCAGCAAGATAATGTTGTTGTAAGTGTCTTAGTGATTCTTGATTAACGGTTATACTCATAGAGTATGATGAGAGTTACCGATAAATTACAATAAGTATATTACGTATGAAATAATGATGGTTGGGGAGACTTAGGAGTGAAGTCTAAGTAGTCTTCAATGATGGGGTTTTAGAAAATATGAAGTGATTTCAAGGACTAGAATTTTTAGTGATGTCGATGATGAAGACCTAGAGGTTTATAAGTTATATGTTACATCCTGTATCCTACCATAATCCTTAGTAATGTTAGTTGCGGTTTGTATGTGGCATATGTCCATATCCATCTGGAAGAAGATAAGATTATGTAAAGGCTTGTTTTATCCATTGAACTGTGAGGTAGTCCTAGTACTATTTTGGTTTAAGGGTATACTGGAATATCCGTAGAACTAATTGTGTGTGGCATCATTGGAGATATAAATTGACTATTATGACTCCTTCGAGGTGTTTGATGGTTAAGGTTCACTATAGGTAAAAGCGCATGGACCAGTGTCTTTGCGAGCCCCTAATAATCACGATGAGGGTATTAAGAGGTTTCTAGAGCGCACCAATAATGATAAAGGTATGGATGATGAAATCTTGTTGGGTCTTGAGGATGGTTACATAAAATGTGTTTGGTATCCTTAGGAAACTAGTTAAGTCCGATATGATGTAGCATTAGCGTCCTAGTAATGATTATGTTAAAGGTCAGGTGATGATCTCAAGTTGCTGGTCAAGGTTTAGAAGAGTCAAATAATGTATGTGGCATGTACGATTTCCCGAATCGGTAAGAATAGGTGGTGTAACCTCCTAATATAAGTTAAAAGCTTATGTTATTGTGGGCGTGATGCTTGGATGTCACGAAGTGACTAATATTGACATTGTGACACTCGATTTCGAGGTGTACTAGGAAATGTATTCGAGACTGGGGTAATATCAAAGCATGATTAGAATATTAGAATGTGTCGATGTTATATGCTGGAGTAGCCTTAAAAAGGTGAAGACTAATTTTTGGCACATCTTGTCAAGCCGATACAGATTAGAAGATGTAGCCTTGTGTGTTACTTACTACCCTTAGAATTCCAATGGAGGCCAGTGTGGTTGCCATGCAAATTCAGTTTAGGTAGAACCGAGAAGTAAGCTTAGTGGCAATCTCGTGTAGTCAAAAGACACGGTAAGGTGAAGGCCTTTATTGACCTGAATAATGTCTATGGAAAATTAAGGATTTTGATCACATTATGAGAAGGCATGTAGTAACCTAGATGCAGTAGGTTGGTGGCGTTGTCACCGATAAATGGGCAAGGTTAGTTTAGATAAGGGTGTTAGGCATATGCAAATTAGGGTGGTTCATGTGTGCTAAGGATGTGAGGGGTAGGGCCTTACTTCCAAGGAGGAAAGTCGAGCGTCGACTTTTTAAAGAACTATAGGGTTGTATGTTACTTTTGTATTATGAGAATGAATGGTCGTGATTCGATTCGTCATGGTTAATGACACATGTCGGGTATGTGTATAGGATTAGAAATCTGTGATAATGTTGGGGAAGAGTTATATGACTTCAGGCATATGGAGTAGGTTTGCTTTCGTAAATCATAGTCGGATGTTTATGGGAGAAATTTCTTGGGATGGTTGCTTGTTTTGAATCTCGTGTCTTCTTTTTGGTTTTAATAATTGAGAATCGATATTCTCATGTATATGGTAACTCGAATTGGTACCATGTCATGGTATGACACGTTTGGGCCTGGTAGAGAACGGCGGACTGGGTATGATCAATACGGGTTGGTAACTGGGCGCTCCCTATATGAGGTATTCTTGATATTGCATAAAATTTTGTGTACAGGTGGTTGCACCTTAGGACACACGGCTTGCTCATAATATTGGCATTTCTTAGGATTAGGAACCTTTAGATTGGCCGACATGGCAGTCAGTGGCTCTAGTTATAAAGAGTTGGATGATGGCTTGATGATATTGTATAGAGTTAGAAATCAAAGAAACTTAGCATAGAGTGTTGCTTTTTCCACGATGAGAAGATTAGGGAGAGTATCAAATGAGTGCTCAAGAGTGAGACGCCTAGATTAGTATTAGGGTCATCAAAGTGATGGAGTGAAAGGTGTTAGACAAATGCTTGGTGATGATTTGATAGGTGTATTAATTATCCTAGTGACAAATCTGTAGTATATAATTAGTGCCAAGCCTAGTCAAAATTGTGTGGTCAGGATCCTGGAAATTTTGGGGATGCATGATGCGTAGTCATAAGAATGAAAATAGTTCTTGATGAGGAATTTGATGACGAGTTGTATTATGGTTCGCTCTTCGGTGAGTGTCTATCACTAGAGGAGATTATCATAGAGGCACCAATATGCCTTGGGTGTTTGCCAAAGTAGCCCTAGGACTCGATTAAGCATGATCATCAAGTGAGTGGAGACTCAGAGTTGGTTTTATGACTTTCATGTTTAGAGAAACGGTGGGCATTAGAGCATGTCGCATGTTGAGCCTTTGATGATCAACCCCGTGTGATGAAGCGTGGTGTTACCTCAGATTTAAGGACTCCGATAATTTTATCTTTAAGTATTTATATGGACTAAAATAGAAATTAGTGAAGCCCATAAGCTAAAGGATTGAGAGTTGAGAATTTCGAGGATGAAATTCCCCAAGGTGGGATGTTTGTAATACCCTCCCTAATGTTTCATTTAATTTCCCCACATAATATAAAATGGAGTGAGAACCTTGGGCCTTGGACAATTATGAGTAGGAATTGTATTCTGATTTATCTATCTAGAGGCTTGATGATAATTATTAGAAGTTATGGGTCAAAATTGAATGAAATAGAAAAATAAAAAATGGGTATTTCAAACGACATGAATGTCACTTGAAACGAGATACAAGGTCGCTTGAAATAGGGGATCAAATGAGCTTCAAGTGAGATCCCACTACCTAATAGTTCCAGGTTACGCGAAGGTCGTTAGAAGCCATAACTCGAACGAGATGAACTTGTCATTCGAACGAGGCTCAATGTCATTCAAATGAAATCCTTCAAAAATGTCAAATCTGACTTGCCCTTGTGTGCTGCCATGTTTTTGTCCCTTGGATTATTGATTTGTCAAAATTTGATGAGCCAAGATGGACAAAAACGGTATTTTTGGTGTCTTTATGGCTTTTATAAGGCTTAGTTTGGGTCATTTGGGCATGAGAGAAGATGGAAGAGGGAGAGAAAAGATGGAGATGTCTTCCACCATTGTTGGCTTCTCTCCACCATCCCACCACCATAAACCACCATAACTACCACTTTATTCTAGTATTTTATTACATTCAAGCCTACAACACCAATTTTCAGTATTGTTGAAGTGGAGCTACGAATTTTAGAGAAGTATTGGAGGATTTTTGGAGAGTATGATGTAAGCTTTCATGGAGTTTGAAGTGGTCTTTAGATTGGAAGATTAAATGAAGAATATATGGAGCATTTTGGAGGATGCATATGGTAACCCCTTGAGTCCACCTTTGGAAGTGGGAGTTGATCCCCAAACACTAACCTCCTTATCACCAATTGGAGACTTTAGAGGTGAAAAAAAATTACTATTAGATTAAGACTTTATTTTATGTGTTTGTAGTCTTGTTGTTAGAATGTTAAGAGTATAATGCATATAAACTTGATGATAAGTTTTTTAGTAAAATTAATAATAAATATTTTATGAAATAAAAATGTTGAGAAATGTCATTTTTTAGAATAAATGAAGAATACACATTTCAAAGTTTCTTGAAATAAAGATTGGAATTTTATGAAAATAGTGAATTTCTAGAAGTTTGATGTTAAATAATTTATTAAATAAAATGTTTGAGAAATGATGTTGATTTTGCTAAAATAATTGATGAAATAATATCCTAGAGTTTCTGGGTAAAAATGGAGATTTTGAAAAAAAAATGGACATTTGCTAAGTTTGAAGAAATTAAAACTATCTTCAAGTTTTGAAAAGCATAATTTTGCGAGTATTGTGAATTGCAAGAATGAAATGCATGTTTAACCCATTTAATATGATTTTAGGATTTAAAATCCATCTTCTCATGCTTGTAAACTTGTAGTATATTGATAACAAATATGTGAACAAGTTTAGAGGAGGTTTAGACAAGAAATAAGAAAAATAGAAATTTCAATCTTTAAAGTGTGTGAAAAGGGGGTTAAAGGTGTAATAAATCTAAGGTCGTAAGATCATATGTATTTATAAAAAAAATAAAAAAAAAATGTATTTTCTCATAAAAGTAGTCTTTATATGTAATTAGATTTCTTGAATAAAGAAGTAAAAAAATATCTAATTTGGAAATATGGTTAGTAAAGGTGTTGGATAAGTGTTAATGGTTAAATATTGGGAAATTGATGTGTGTAACTTAATAATGTTTTAAATGATTAACACTTATGAATTTGAAAGAGAAATAATGGAATAAAGATGTTTTCAGTTGAAAGGAAAGTTACTCCAAAAAGGTTAAAGGTGTTTTAAAGAACTTAAGAAGCTAGTATGGATAACTCAATAGTGTTTTGGAAAATTAACAGTTGTGAAATTGGAGTAAAAGGTGAGTTTGAAAATAAATCGGTAAAATGATAAATTTACGTGAAGTGCAACATTTTTATGAAAATGTTGGAAAGGGTATTAAACATGATAGTCCTAATGATCATGATTTTTGGAACAAAATCAAAGTTAAAGTATAAAGGACCTAAAATGATAATTTTCAAAGTGTAACACAAGTTGGGGTGAAACTCCGAGTTTGGCTTCGGCAAGGTAGAAAAGGAAAATAATGGATAATGTGGACATTGTATAATGTTAAAACACATGTAAAGGAACTCAGATGACACCAGGATAATTGAGGAGGGATATCACTATCCAGAGTATATGGTGGAGTCGCCGGTGGTGTGGAGCCATAAAAGTACACGGTTATTAGAAGATTTTGAGAAAAGATAAAGGAATAAAGAACAGGTCAAGAAATGGATTGCGTGACGAAAATGTATTAAGACAACCTAACTTGAATGAAAATATGTATATATTTTTCGATAAATGTTCAATGGACAAATAAATTTAAAATTGATTAATGTCCATAAGGGAGGGAAAAAGGGTAAAGTAAATGGGTAAATGGGTGACTAAGCAACCTAAGTGGTTTAAACCATAATTGACACAAGAGTGTGCTGTAAGACGTTTTTCAAACACTAAATAAGTATTTTCTAACATGGTGTCTGCATATGTTGAGAGGGTGGTTTTCAATGAAAATGCTTATGTTAACCATTTAAAATGAAAAGGGTAATTTCGATAAAGAAATATCTTTCAGACAAACCAAGTGTAGTCATTTCAAGTTTTTAACCATATATGATAGATAAAACGATAAATGATAAACTAAGGGAAAGAAAGGCTTTTTTTTACAAGATTAAGATTAATTAAACAAGATAAATAATGTTTTCTGAAATAAAATGGTTTCAGACATCATATATATATATATATATATATATATATATATATATATATATATATATATAGAGAGAGAGAGAGAGAGAGAGAGAGAGAGAGGCACGTTCATGTACACACTAAAGTTTGGACATCATTTTTTTTAAATATCCAAAAAAATTACCCGATATTTTTATATGTTTTTTTTAAATGTTTAAATATCACACAAAAAAAATCAACTCAAAAATATTTTTTTTGCTATTTTAATAAAATCAGTCAAACTTTCACTGCTTTTAAGCACTTTAAAAATTCCGAAAGTTTGACCGATTTTTTTAAAATAGCAAAAAAAAATTGACCTAGTTTTTTTTTATATGAGTTCCTTGAAATGTTTAAATATCACGTAAAAAAAATCAGGGCAAAAATATTTATTTTACTATTTTAAAACAATGATGTGCAAATTTTAGTGTGCACAGGAACCTCTCTCTCTCTCTCTCTCTCTCTCTCTCTATATATATATATATATATATATATATATATATATATATATGTGTGTGTGTGTGTGTGTGTGTGTGTGTGTGTGTGCACGTAGGTATAACGCGTAGAGTCTTCTTTCTGCCGTTCATTTTCATACTGCATTTGTATATTCCCATTGGGCATTAGCTCACACCCTCGTCTTTGTTACTACAAGTTGGTGTGGGTTCGTATTTTGAGAGCGTTATACAGGTAAGTGTTCTATTTAACCTTACATTAGTAGCTCTGTGTGCTTGGACTCTGGGATGCTTTCCATGGGTCCTTCACATAGTTTGAACTTGAAATTGGAATCGCAAGCTGAACAAGTGAAACGTTAATTAAAATAAAACTGGACTAGCAACATTATATAGGTTATTTCATTAAAGTTTACACCTAACTCTCGGATCAGACAGGGTTGACAACGGAAAATCCCTAAATCCGAGCTGAGGCGTTATATAACCAACCTCCACCACTACTCGCACCCATGTGTTAACACCCCACCCCTTTTCTATCCCCCCTACCACGCTACCACCACCCACCTATATTTTTCAACAACCCCTCTCTATCCCCACCGCCAAATCAATTTCCATAAAGTTAAAACTTCTACTATGGTAAGATATAAATATAAGAATCAAAATAAATTTAAGATTTGAAGATCTTATAATCGAAAATAGGGGTGGGATTTTTTTTTACTTAGAGGTTATTATTTGGATTTTCAACATATTTAGGATTCAAATTTTGAGTTGGATTTAGGTTCTCGCAGTTATTATTTTGCAGATATACATACATACATGCATACACAAACATACATAAATATATACATACATACATATACACACACACACACACACACACACACACACACACATAGAGAGAGAAGTGCAAGGGATATGGAGGTATTTGGGGGGGGGGGGGGGGCTACTTGTTGTTGGGAAAGGGGGAGGTGGAAATAGGGGGTCGGGGTGGGGTGACGAAGAATATTTTTTTCCTTTTTTTTCTTTGACCTTTTATTCTGCTTTTTTATTTTATTTTTTATTTATTTTTTATTTTTTTTAAATCTCTTTTTAATAAGGCATGTGCAAGGTACATGACTGTTAACAAAAAATGTACTAAACTCATAGTCAATTAATAAAAGGTACCAAACTCAGAATGGGGTAAGTATGGATGTATTTAAGTAAAAAAATCCTAAGGGTAAAAAATGGATTTATAATGGTCAAAAAATACTGTACATATCCACTCCTCAATACACAACTTCAACAATCACTAGTCTTGCTTCATCGAGGTGCGAAATTGTACCTATCAAAACGTTTTGCATCTTTAAGATGAAGTAATGAAAGTCACCCAAATCTCTATCATGTTAAACATAGTCTGACTCTTCATTGTGTTTTTACTTGAACACATTTTCTCATAATAGATAGAGATTCAATTAATGATATAATACTTTTCTTTGTTTCCCATGAGGAAGCTAATCGAGTCTTATTAAGGTCTTCATTTTGTTTATGTTTGATAAAGATGAATAAGATCTTGTATCTCCTTAATGATGTTTAGTAAATCTTAGTGAAGATGTGAAGGAGACATGGAGAAATAAATACCCAATCATGTATTTGGTGTGGGGATAAATATTTCTCCATTGAAGTGTTAGGATTTAGTGTCAAATCCGATGCCTTTGGTCGTATTCAACAAGTACTTATCTCTATGGCTAATGAAACAGACTATGAAGATAAATAAATAAAGTGATAAAACACAAGAGAGATATAAAGATTAAACGTGGTTGATCAAATTGGCTACGTCCATGAGAGGAGACGAGAAATCTTTACTATAAGAAATAAGGAATAAAAACTATTACACTCTCAATCTCTCATGTCTATCTCACTCTGCAATCCTTTCAAAAAACTCTCACTTTCTCTTGCTTTCTTTTTATTCATATTGCTAGAATGAATTAATGAAGTCAATTTATAGACATTTGAAATTATCCATATTCATTGGATAAAAATAAGGTTAAATGGTTAAGATCAAAATTACTATTCCAATTGTAGGCACCTACCAAGTTACTATTCTAATTTTAGGCACCAAACATCCATTATATTTTGAATGGTCACAATATTTGACTCACTAACCACAATTTTGAGCTATAAACTCTAACATGAAGAGAAGGAGAATATCTAAAATTGTTTCTCAATCTCTTTTCGCAATATATGTCGCACAAACATTATTTATATGGTCCAAACGAGAAAAAGTAAAAATTTAAAGACACCCATGTTATAAAATTATTTTATCATCTCATTTATATCTTAAAACTTTTGGAATGGTCCCTTTTTTATTAAATCCTATTTTTTATTTGTTTTTTTACAATGGTATGTCAGCCTAAGAATGTGGGTTGGGCTTAATCGACTGTAGACTTGATCACAACTAATGTTATGTGGGGTTTGTGTGATATCATATTGAGTTAGTAAAATATTGCTAAACCCACACCATATTGACTAAGAGTTTTTCATAATTTGGTTTTTCTGATATTGGATCCTTATATTCTTTATATATAGGATGTTCTTTCCATATATTTTTTCCTGGTTCACAACAGTCAATTATGCTAATAATTCTAATGAGTCAACTTGTTAGTATATTAATTCACATCGTGATACAGTGCCACCTCTCCTTGTGGCGAGTTTACATTTCAGAATATAAACTTGTGTAAACAAATTTTAGTTGCTCTATAAATACCTATGCTTTTTATGCCTTTCATTCATGTTGAGAGTGAAAAATACATTTCGGTATTAAAAAATATAAGATTTATGTGGTTTGGCAGAACTTCTTTACTTACATTCATTGATTACTATATAATTCCACTATATTTTCTAAAGAAAAATTAAAATAGAGAGCTTTTACTCCCCTTCTCTCAATAATAAAAATCTAGGGCAACATGGGAAACAAGATAAATAATTAAAAATACTCTCTCTCCTCTCTCTAAAAAATAGATGCACTCTCCCCATTCTAAAAATATCCTAGCTGACCCTAAAAACCTTCCTCCATCTCCTCACCCTTAGCCCCCTCTACCATTTTGGGAGAGGGGTGACCCCTTCAGTCTTTCTACAACTCATCTGTCAAGTTTATTATCTTAAATATGGATTTTTTCGAGGTCCATATGGGTTTCTCTCTCTCTTTTTATGAGAGCTTTTGTTCTCCTCCATATGAGTATGGAGGTTAATAACGTAACACATATTGGAGGGGAGGCGACAAGATCTGAGCTTGTGGCGGTGCATTTCGGTTCAAGACCATGAACATGTTTTTTTTTTTAGTTTCTTGATGTATTTTTATTTCTTTGGGATTTTTTTTCTTTGATGTGCTAATCGCATTACCCTTTGGGTATTTGTGGTGAAGGATGTTCTCTCCCATTGTTTTAACTCTCGTTTCATTCGCATAATGAATGATTTGATTTGTATTTCAAGGGTTTCTCCTCATTTATACTATATATGGAAGTATATTTTCTCTAATAAAAAAAGAAAACAAAACAATTAAATATACGATACAACAAAAAGGCAGAGTAAAAGGACAACAATATGATCTACGATGTTCCAACATATATTGGATTTGTGATTCGAGCTACTCAAGGCAAATTCATTGTTTTACCCTAAAGATCAATGCCATTCTTGAGTCTAATTTAATCAAGTAATTAAAAAAATTGATTGCAGTATATGTGATTCTTTAACAATCTAAAAGCATTCTTATAAATATTTTCTTATGTTTTTTCTTATTTCTGTTGTTAAAATTGCTTTAGTTTACGATTTTTTTAATTTATTTACTAGTATAAGTTATGATACTTCTTAACGCCTGTGTGTATATAATTCTCATTAAAGAATATAAATTTTCCTTCATATTTTTTATGGACATGATGGCCTCAAAGGTACAAGGCTTAAGCAGTTAAAGATATAATCGATTGTTTTAAGAGTACTTGAAAAATAGATCTAATTATATAAGACGTTTATTAATTTGTCTCATTAAAAAAAATTCCTTCATAAGTTCTATTACATACAAGTTGCGCATACAATAAATATTTACTACATATTTTTTATTGTGACATATTGTACCAAAAATATATTCTTATGGTATTTATTAACGCGGCTGTTGATACCAAAATTAATATGCTGATATGGACAAATAATAAGAAGACACGTGACGATAACGACGAGGAAGTCCCCCGACCAAGTCATACTCACTCCGCGGTACTCCAAAGCTCCGAGAAACTCTCGAACGACGAGCAACTAAGGCGGTCCGAGCTGCATCTCGGCCACAGCATTAATTGCCAGATAATCAACAGTTCAACTATTCATTGAATGTTCATCATATAGACGTATACGTTTAAAGGGCATTAAATGTATTACCCTTTCATATGTATATCATTTAATGTATCACCCTTTCAGATGTGAGCCTCAAGGCTATAAATACATTGTATCGCCCTCATTCAAAGGGACCGGAATTTCTTGAGAGAACTTGTAATAGAGAATTCCCAAAATAATCAGCAATAACATAACAGTGGACGTAGGCCATTCTTATAAGGCTGAACCACTTTAAAATTCTTTGTCTTATTTATTTATCTGTGATTGAATAATTAGAGTGATCTAATTTTTTACATCAACAGATTGGCGCCGTCTGTGGGAAACGACTGTTGTTATCGTTTTTCACCAAAAATCATTCATCATCAATGGCAGATAATCCGGAATCCAGTAATCGAAATGCTGGAAATGCTGAAAATCCTCCAAATCCTTCTGCACCTCCAGATCTGACTGGAATTATGACGAATCTGGCTCAAGGACAAATCGCCATGCAAGAAACTATGAGGCAACTCATTCAAACCCTTCATGACGGTGTACCTACCCACTCAGGGCAGAGAAGTGGTCAGAGGCAATCGCGATCCAGACGTACTGAGTCATATCGTAATGATGAGTCTGATGATTTCTCTTATCAACCTGGACGAACTTCATCGATACGGGCTACGGATACTGAGCAACGTATCACTCTTTCTCCAGAGAGGACCAGTGCCTTGGAAAGATTGAGCAGCGTGTCTCCTTTCAGTCGGTTAGGCCCTAGGAGGAATGTGAGTCCACCTAGGACCATGTCGAGGAGTTTTCGATAACCATCAGATTTAAGAGAGGGATCAGCACAATCACGACCAGTTGCTTGTCGAGATAGATCTCAGGAAGCTACGTCAGAACAATCAATTGCTCGGCCTAAAAGGCCCGAGGAAGGAAATGATGCATGGAAAGGTTCCATTCAGCGGTTGGAGGATAGATTGGGAGAAATGGCTAAGGCGAGGAACCCCTTACAAAGAACCTTTGTTCAAGGGACACCCTTTGTCCAGGCCATTGTGGATTTTCCTACACCATCAAAATTTAAAGCACCCGTGGGGACCCCCAAATATGATGGAAAGACAGATCCTGCTCTTCACATAGAGCAATATCAAGCTGCCACCGACATCTATGCCGTCCCCGACGAGATGAGATGCTGAGCATTCTCGGGAACTCTTATTGGATCTGCCCAGATATGGTACAATAATCTTCCTCGGGGTAAGATTTCAACTTTCATTCAGTTAGCCGAGTTGTTCATTGACAATTTATGTTTTGGAGCAAAGCCAGTAAAATGAGTAGCGCACTTATTAAGTGTTAGACAAAAATCTGGTGAAAGTACTAGAGATTACATAACTCGTTTTAATAACGAGAAGCTAGAAGTCATAGATTATGAAGAAAAGACAGCAGTCACTGCTTTGATGAGTGGGTTGTTGCCTAACAAGTTGTATTACACTTTGGCCAAAGATCCACCTACAACTATGTCTGAGTTGATGGCAAAAGCGGCCAAAATTATGAATACCGAGGAGGCTATGGCTGCGAAGAAGAATATGGATAAAGAAACCAAGGTGGAAGCCGACAAATCTAAGAAGAAAGAGCAGAAAGGTAATGGCGGTGACAAGCACTCCAAGAATAATAGGGCGTCATGGGAAGTCCTAAAGAAATTCGATAATTATACTCCTTTGAAAATGGGTATTAATCATGTCTTGGAAGAAATCAAGAATAACGAGGAAATAAAGTGGCCAAAGAAGATGAGGTCAGACCCTGATATGAGGAATAGGGAGATATACTGTGAGTTCCATAAGGATCATGGCCATATGACCAAAAATTGCATAGCTCTTCAGAACGAGATTGAAACACTGATCCGAAGAGGAAAACTAGCAAAGTATGTTGATCGGGGAGGTGAAAGAAGAAATAATGATCGAACTAGAGAGCGGTCTAAATCTCCTCATCGGACAGAGGAGAAGAGCAAGAGGGATCATGAAGATGATACAGAGGATGACCCCGATCTTCCCAAAAGGCCAAGGCAACCAGAACGAGAGATATTTTCAATACGTTTTGGATCATTTGATTGTAATGTCATTACAGGAGGAGATGCAGGAGGAGGATACCTCACTGCAGAAAGAAAAGCTTACCTCAGAGAAGCTCAAGCTTGCTCGTACATTCAGCGAATAAATTTGGCTGAGGAAGATCGCCCGAGGAAGGTAAAGAAAGAGAAGTTGGTCATTGGTTTTTTAAAAAATGACCTTGCATGTGTGCTTTACCCTCACGACGACCCTTTAGTGATCAAAATGAGGATGAAAGAAGTAATGATTTCAAGGGTTTTGGTAGATAATGGTAGTTCGGCGGACATCATGTATTATTCATGCTTTGATAGTTTAAATTTAAAATTATCTCAATTGGAGCCTTATCACAGACCTCTTCTAGGTTTTGCTGGCGAGAAAGTTTTTCCACTTGGGACGATCAAGTTGGATATATTCATGGGAACTTGGCCTGCTTGTCGAACAGAAAGAATACGCTTCTTTGTGATGGATAAGAATGTGCAGTCAGCCTACAACATCATCATGGGAAGAGTTGGTTTGAAGAAGTTAGAAGCAGTTCCATCTACAGTACATCAGTGCTTAAAATTCCCAACAAACTTTGGAGTAGGAGTTGTGAAAGGTGATCAAAAAGTAGCTCGGGAATGCTATTATTCGTCTGCCGAGCAAGAGGAACTTGAAGAGTCAAGGAAAAAGACTACTACCTACCAGGTGGAGGAAGGTACAGAAATTGAAACACTTGATCCCAGAGATGAATCCCAACTTGTAAAAGGACAGGTGGTGGAATCTATAGAAAATGTTATTCTGGACGACGAGCATCCTGAACGAACAACTCAGATAGGTTCGTCATTGGATGCGTCAATAAAGCAGGAGTTGATAACCTTCTTGATAAACAGAAAGAAAACTTTTGCATGGAGTCATGAAGACATGCCAGGGATAAATCCAAACTTCTTATGTCATGAGCTCAATGCGAATAAGGAGATAAAGCCTGTAAAGCAGAGAAGAAGAGTATTCAGTCCCGAGAAGAATCAGGCTATACAAGAGGAGGTCGAGAAACTCCAAAAAGCTCGATTTATTGAAGATGTGAAATATCCTGACTGGTTAGCAAATGTGGTGATGGTAAAGAAGAAGAACAATAAATGGAGAATGTGTGTTGATTTCACCGATCTCAACAAGGCATGACCAAAAGATCACTTCCCATTGCCCAGAATTGACCAGCTAGTGGATGCTACCTCGGGACACGAGCTGCTCAGCTTCATGGATGCTTATTCTGGCTACAACCAGATCAAAATGAAACCTGAAGACAGGGAAAGTACTTCTTTTATTACCCCAAGGGGAACTTATTGTTATAATGTTATGCCTTTTGGTCTGAAAAATGCAGGTGCGACATTCCAGCGGCTGATAAATAAGGTTTTTGCCGAACAAATGAGTTGCAACATGGAAGTCTATGTCGACGATATGCTAACAAAGAGCAGGAGAGATGCTGATCATCTAGTTGACTTAGGGCAGACCTTTGATCAACTGGATAAATACCAAATGAAGCTCAACCCGACGAAGTGCACCTTTGGAGTACGAGAAGGAATGTTCCTCGGATACATCGTCAACCAGCGAGGCATTGAGGAAAATCCAGAAAAGATCAAAGCTCTTTTAGGGTTGCGATCTCCGACGACGAAGAAAGAAGTGCAGAGTCTTACAGGATGAGTTGCAGCGCTCAACAGATTTGTATCCCGAGCAACTGATAAATGCCTCCCATTCTTCAAAACACTGCGAAAAACTTTTGAGTGGACTGGTGAATGTGAGAAGGCCTTTCAAGACTTGAAAAAGTATTTGGGAGCACCTCCATTGTTGTCCAGACCAATAATGGGAGAACAACTGTACTTATACCTGGCAGTATCAGAGAATGCAGTCAGCTCGGCATTGATCAGATTGGAGAATGGAGTCCAGAAACCAATTTATTACACAAGTAAGGCATTCCGAGGTGCAGAAATCAGGTACCCAAAGCTGGAAAAATTGGCATTGGCATTAATTGAAGCAAGTAGAAGAATGAGTCCATATTTCCAGTCCCATACCATCATCGTGTATACCGACATGCCACTGAGACAAGCCCTTCATAAGCCAGAAAAGTCAGGGAGACTGATGTACTGGGCAATAGAGCTCGGTGAATATGATATTGTGTATGAACCCAGCTCATCATTAAAAGGCCAAGCTGTAGAAGACTTTATAGCAGAGTTTACATATCCTGATGCCCCCGAGGAACAAAAATTGCTCGCTGACCAACCTGTGGATGTTACAGGATCAACAGACACAAGTCTAGACCAACTCCGGTTGGTAAAAGGGCTTGTAGATGTAGAAAGATCATCAAATTCAAACCCAGACCAACTCCGATTGGTAAAAGGGCGAGAAGAGATGGTCGACGAGGAGCGAAAAATACCAGGGGAGGATGAAAGAAAATAGCAAATATTTCACCGAGGAACTCTGTCAGATAAGAAATTTAAAGATGAGTTCCCTACGTGGAGATTGTATGTAGATGGGTCATCTTGTATAACAGGTTATGGAGCAGGGATTGTTTTGAACACCCCAGATGATATTGACATGGAGTACGCCCTACGATTCCAATTCAAAGCCTCAAATAATGAGGCTGAGTATGAGGCCATGATAGCAGGTCTTAATTTAGCAAAAATTATGGAAGCACGACAAGTGATGGTATTCAGTGATTCTCAATTAATTGTGAATCAGATGATGGGAGCATATGCAGTTAAAGGAGAATTGATGGTTAAGTACCATGCAAAGGTGATGGAGTTGTTGACAGAATTTGATGCCATTCAATTGGTGAGAATACCAAGAACGGAGAATGCACGAGCAGACGCACTGGCCCGACTAGCATCAGCTACTCGTACCGAGCTGCGAAGAACGATACCAATTGAAGTATTAAAAAGTCGGAGCATAGATGAAGACCTGACAGTGAATATTATTACCCTTGATTTAGGACCATCTTGGATGGATCCCATCAGGGCATATATTGAGGAAGGAGAATTAATGGAGGATAAGCTCGCTGCCAAGAAATTGAAGTATAAAGCTGCTCGGTATGTACTAACTAATGGTGTTTTGTATAGCCGAGGAATTATGGCAGGTTTGCAGAGATGTGTACATCCCTCCGAGGTGAAAGAATTGATTGAATAAATCCATGAAGGGTCTTGTAGAGCTCATGTAGCAGGTCGAACACTTTTGCAAAGGGTGATGACG
Organism: Sambucus nigra; assembly: GCA_949130495.1. Classification (NCBI taxonomy): domain Eukaryota; kingdom Viridiplantae; phylum Streptophyta; class Magnoliopsida; order Dipsacales; family Adoxaceae; genus Sambucus; species Sambucus nigra. The sequence continues at coordinate 829,338,495 of OX422207.1, forward strand.
CAGGGATACTACTGGCCGACGATGAGGGCTGATTGTATAGACTATGCCAAGAAATGTGACAAGTGCCAACGCTTTTCCTCCATCCGAAGAACTCCACAAGCATTGTTGACACCTGTCACTTCCCCTTGGCCATTTGCTATGTGGGGAATTAATTTGGTTGGACCATTGCCGATAACCAGAGGAAGGTTCAAATACCTCGTCGTTGCAGTGGATTATTTTACTAAGTGGGTAGAAGCTGAACCACTTATTGATATGACATATGAGAAGGTGTACCAGTTCATTTGGAAGAACATCATATGCCGATATGGTCTCCCTCATGCCTTCATCACAGACCATGGAACACAATTTAAAGGTTCATTCAGCACCAGGCCATCCTCAAAGCAATGGACAGACTGAAGTGACGAACAGAACATTACTAAATAGTTTGAAGAAGAGGCTAAGTGAGGCTAAAGCTAATTGGATTAATGAGCTACAATCAGTTTTGTGGGCTTACCGAACAACTCCCCGAGCTGCAACTGGAGAATCGCCATATATGCTGGCTTTTGGAAGTGAGGCAGTAATACCTGCCGAGTTGGGTCTTCCAACACACAGAGTGTTGAACTTTAATTTCCCAGTCAGCGATTTAATGAGAAGATTGGATTTGAATATGCTCGAGGAGGTTAGAGAAGAGGCAGCCATTAGGAATGCTGCTCACCAACGACGAACAACTCTGTTCTATAATAAAAGGGTGAAGAAATGCGATTTAAAAGAAGGAGATTACGTGCTAAAGAAGGTCATTCAGAAACACAATAAGTTGGAAGCCAACTGGCATGGACCTTACCGAGTTACAGAAGTTGTTCGACCAGGAACTTACCGCATAGCAACTCTAGAAGGAGAGGAATTTAAGAATGCATGGAATGCTGAACATCTACTCAAGTATTATCAGTGATGTAAAATGTAAAGAAGTTCCATCAATATGAATAAAACGATGATGTTTTTCCATTTTCTTTCTTTTGTTGAAAGTTTTTCGGGGAATACTAGTGTGCAACACTACACTGTTTAGCAATAAAAGCAACACTGATAGTTCAAACCCACGACCAACTCCGGTTGGTAAAAGGGCGAGAATAAATTATACTCCTTTGGTTATGAGGCGTACACTAGCGTGATCAACTTATACTCCTTTGGTTAGGAGGCGTACACTAGCCTGATCAACTCCGGTTGATAAAATAACTAGTGGACATGATAGTTCGAGCGTGACCAACTCCGGTTGGTAAAAGAGCGAGAACAAACTATACTCTGTTGATGTAAAAAATTAGATCACTCTAATTATTCAATCACAGATAAATAAATAAGACAAAGAATTTTAAAGTGGTTCAGCCTTATAAGAATGGCCTATGTCCACTATTATGTTATTGCTGATTGTTTTGGGAATTCTCGATTATAAGTTCTCTCAAGAAATTCCGGTCCCTTTGAATGAGGGCGATACAATGTATTTATAGCCTTGAGGCTCACATCTGAAAGGGTGATACATTAAATGATATACATATGAAAGGGTAATACATTTAATGCCCTTTAAACGTATACGTCTGTATGATGAACATTCAATGAATAGTTGAACTGTTGATTATCTGGTAATTAATGCTGTGGCCGAGATGCAGCTCGGACCGCCTTAGTTGCTCGTCGTTCGAGAGTTCCTCGGAGCGTTGGAGTACCTCGGAGTGAGTATGACTTGGTCGGGGGACTTCCTCGTCATTATCGTCACGTGTCTTCTTATTATTCGTCCATATCAGCATATTAATTTTGGTATCAACAGAAGCCCCCAATGTTTCATATTTCGAACTTTGAGGAGTATGGAACATTCTTTTTCGATATATGGCAATATTAAATGACTTTCCTGGTTCTTAGGAGCATTTCAAATTTTCTTCCAAATTCGCAGAATCCGCCTTTTCTTATAAGCGCTTCGATCTTTGTGCACTTTTTGTCCTTTTAGCCACCGGTAGCGTAATAGTTTCTTTTTTGTAATCATTTCTTTCGCCGCTTCCCAAGGCAAAGTATTTAAACTTCATAAACAACATCACCGTCTTCTACCTTTTCCAATTTCTGCTTTCGATTTTTCCTTAGTCTTTCTATCTCTCTTGTGCGTTCATCCTTCGTTCATTGTCAACAAATCTCCCTTTTTCCTGTAAGATCTTCTTCCTTTCTTTCTTTTATTCATCATGGTTTACATTATTGAATCTCTTGAAAAATTCCGCTCTGATTTTTCTATCCCATCCTGGGTAACTCTGGAGGATCCGTCTGAACCTTCAGATTACTTTCGTTTGGCTGAGGGACATTGGTTTCCCAGCCTTTTTATTGCTGAGTGTGGATTTTCTTTTCCACCAAATCCTTTATGTTTAGAGTTCTGTCGATACTTCGATATTGTTCCTTCCAAAATATCCCCAAACACATGGAGAATAGTTAATGGGGTATATAGGTTAAATCAAACTCATGGAACCCGTATAGGAATTCCTGAGATTATGTTCTGCTATAGATGGACTGTTTTAGACAATGTCTATTATTTAAAAACTATATTTTTGAATAGGGCTTTAGTAGTCAATCTCCCTGATGCTAATAGGGATTATTTTGAACATGGGGTAGTTATAAAAAATTAGCAACATGCCCCTTTAGTTGGAGATGAAGTATACGACGGTCCCAGATGCCCCCCATATGGCAATGGGATAGGTTATTTTCATTTTATTCTATTTCTGAAATTATGAATTATGTTTGATAAAATGTGTGATTGATATTTCACTATTTATTTGTTTGCAGTTGATAGCAAGAGAAAAACTCCAAAAGAATCAGAACTAAATATCAAGCATTTGAAACATATCTGGAGTTTGCATCAGAAAATTGCAGACGAGCACGTCAGGTCTGCTTCATACTTGCTGCAGTACAGGAGCTATACATCATCCTTTACTGCTCATCCTGTGGTTAGCCTTAGTGAGCCATTGCCAGCTTCTGAAGATTCTTCACCAGACTCTCACATTCCTCTGAGTCAGAAGATGGGAAAAAGGAGAGTTCTTGCTATCTTCGAGGAGACTTCCTCTGCTGGTGATGTAAAAAGAAACAAATCTGATGTCCCAAAGGGGACAAAGAAAGTGGATGCTCCGCAGAAGGCAGTCGAGAAGCCCCCAGTGGCTCCTGTGCAGAAGGATGCACCTGTGGAAGTAATTACCATCTCTCCAACCAAAAGTTATTCTTTGGTTGAGGTTGTTGAAAAGATACCTAGGAGATTGAAGAAATCCTCCTCGGTCAGTTTTTCTGAAGCCATTCCTCAGCTCCCAGCTAGTGGAGCTGGAGTTCCAACCATTATTCCTCCGAGTTCTGCAATGAGCTCTGTGAAGACTTGGACTATTCCTGAAGTCCAAGGAATTGAAGAAAATATGTCTAGGGATATGCTGACATCCCTAGCTACTCGTCACATTGCTTCAGTAAGTTTTTCTTCTGTTGAATTTTTCTTTCTTTCAATTAATACAAGTATCTCGGCACTGACTTATTATTACCTTCTTGTTCAGCTGGTGAGTGTTTTTAACACCATAGTGAAGAAAGATGAAGCGATCAAGGCTTCTAGCTCCTCGTCTGGAGTAGAGGATGCTTTAAAGGGCTTGTCCCAATCTTTAAAGGATTCTCGTCAGAAGTATGACGAGGATAAGGGTGAATGGGAAAAGAAGTTGGCTGCGTCTGAGGCTGAGAAAATACAGTTGGGAAATAAAGTGAAGGTTTTTGAGGGAGAGAATAAAAAATATACCGAGAAGCTGACAAGCTTTGGGGAGCTTGAAAATAAGTTGAAGTCAGCTGAGGAAGAGCTGACCCTTCTGCGAGGAGTAAATCGCCAGAAGGAGGAGGTGGAGGCCAAACTGAAAGCCACCGAGGATCTTCTGTCCGAGAAGCTCTCCTCTGAGAAAATGAAGAGAAAAGTAGCTGTGAAGAAATCCTTTCGGACCGATTGGGACAAAGGATGGGATAGGGGGTAGCAGCTATGATGACCCAGGTGAAGTATGGGAGTTTGAAATACTTCCGGGATGGTTGGGTTGCTGCCTTGCAGGAATTGAAGGTGAGCGAGGACTCTGAATTATTTCAACAACATCTTCCTGGCCCTCCTCCTGTAATTGAAGATGAGGATGAAGACGAAGCTGCATCTGAGGAATCTTCAATGACAGTGGGTGATCAAATCCTTGCTCCACAACCCAATCAAACGGTCATCGAGGAGATTTCATCTTTGCCTACTCCTCCTGAACAAGTCTCAACTTTTGCCAATCAAATCATTGTTCCCACCGAGCAACCGAGCTCCTCATCCCAACCTCCCGGGAAAGTCTTGGGAGATAAGGAAAAGGTGTGAAGTTGTTCGGTATTTTCTTTCTATTTTTCTTCTTTTTCAAGTGTAACCAAGATCTTTGTAACTCTGCATTATGATCTAATAAAATTTAAGTTCTTTCCTTCCATATGACTATCTCTTTTCTCTTCTATACTATGTCTTGATCTTCTTTTTTATGACTACTTTTTCCTTCTCTGTTAGTTTCTGGGCAGGATGGATCTGCTGTCTGTTAATGACACAAAGCTAATGCAACAATGTCAGGAATATTATAAGGCTGGTCATACAGAACTGAGTGCATCAGAAGTTGCTGATATCCTTGGTCATGATGCTTCTGAGCAGGCAGTTGAGGCTTATCAGTACCTGAAGGTTTTACTTGATCGAGCTGTCGCCAATAACGTGGCCTATTACGAAATAATTGAAGATCTTCAAGGTACCTTAGAGGACCTTCAAAATCAGTATAAAGAATCAACTGCCCTGTTGCATGAGGGATATGAGAAAAGGTATCAGCAGCTTTTTGCCGAGAAGGGCTTCGACAAACTCCTGGCTGGGTATGATGTCAGGGAGAGAACCTTAAAGGGTGAAGTTGAATCTTGTAGACAGATTGCCGAGCTGCTAGAGCAAGAAAATAACAAATTGCAGAAAGAGCTAGCACAGTATAAGTCTGCAGCATCTTCTTCAACAGCTGTAATCCCAGTGACCGACGAGGGATTTTCATTTTTAGAGGTCGAGAATGCCAAGTTAAGGCAAGAGTTGGATACCTTGAGAAGGTCGGGTACTTCTACTGCTACTCGGGGACGAGGAAGAGGTTCTCGTGGACGAGGAAGAGTTGCTCGTACTGTTGAAGAAGCTCGTACTCAGTCTGCCTTAAAAAATCAAGCATTCCAATTAATGGCTAAGAACCAAACCTTGTCTGAGTTGTCTAAGAAAGTTAGAGAATTGGAACATCAAATCTCTGGAGATAAATCAATGTTGAAAACTAATGGACTTTTCATCCAAAGTTTTCAAGAGAAGCTCGATAGGTTAACATTTAAATTTCATAAATAGCCCAGGGAGTTCTGGATGGCTGGATACAACGAAGCCCTTTGTCACTTGGATGCTCACATTGAAAATTCCAATAATGAAGGGTACAAGCAACGTTGGCTGAATGCCTTATGCGTGCTGAAGATCGAACAAAGACACTACTTGTGGGACTATTATGATCCTGGGGTACTTGATTTACCTGTTCCACTGTTTAATTTGGACATGCGCGCTATTCCTATTAGCTTAATTGCTAAGTACCTCGGTGATTACAGTTTACATTCCCAGTTTGAGGTTTCTCGCCCCGAGCATCTTTTAGACCGTCCTTCTGTGATGAACATTAGGATGCTGAAGGATCTGAATTTCATTAACTCTCCTCCGTCATTAAATGATCCACCTGCTGGCGAGGAGCCCATTTCAAAAGCTAAAGGGAAAAAACTAATAGAATAGGAATTTTTGATGTAACAGTTAGTATACACATCCATATAATTGTCAATGTAATTTGTAATTTATTTTGAATTTTAACGAAAGACTTTCATTTTTGTTTGCAAATCTTTATTGCTATTGTATTGTACTTGTCAAACACTTTATATTTGTGCTGTCATAACAATATTGTGTTGTTCATCAATCAACTTAGTAAAAAAAATTTAAAATTTTTTCAACCAACCAAGGTTGTTAAATTGTGCTTGTCGACCAATTATAGTTAGTGAGAGTTTTATCCCCGACTAACCATACTTGGTAGATCTTTGTCTTTTTCATAAAATGTATCTGACCAACTGAGGTTGATAAGTTCTCCTCGTCGACCAACTACAGTTAGTGGGTTTTTATCCCCGACCAACCATACTTGGTTCAGTTTGGAATATTTTGTTCTTCGAGGAACTTTTGTAATAATCTTACCTCCCGACACATTTTGAGTTATGTTCTACTAATGGCATCCAAAAGTTAATGACACATTTTCAAAGTTTAAAAAGTAAATGTCAAAACCATAAATATTATTTATATTTATTTGAACACGTATAATTATATGTTTAAAACTTATTTTTGCCCCAAGTATGATTTTCAACCCTAACCCTAACACAATCACCATAACCACCATCACAACCAACAAAACACATATTTTCACCAACAAAAACCCTTTCCCTCCTAGATAGGACCCCCCCCCACCCCAACCCCGTTCTTGATCAACTCCCCACCCCCACCAGTTATCGCTAACAAAACTCACCCATCTCCTACCATTCTTTCCACGTGCGCACGCGTGCTCGCACCTACCCACCCAGACATAGTCAGACTCTTGTGCGGTTCAAGTATGCGGACCAACTTTGAAAAAATAGTAAAAAAATATTTCGACTTGATTTTTTTATATTGAATTTAAACATTTCAAGGACCCCCCCCCCCCCAAAAAAAAAAATACTATTTAATATATCCATATAATAAAGGAACATGGTTTTGGTCAAAATATCTTCATTTTCGTATGCATGACATTTTCTCATTTCATGCCCATGCATGAAATGTCATGCTAAAAGTTTTTTTTTTGTGTTTTATATATATACTATTATAAATACAATTATACTATTATAAATACGTGTAATTTTTTAAATACGTGTAATTTTTTTTATTAATTTTTTATTATTTTTTAAAATATTTTTTTCTTTTTTTAATTTATATTTTATATTTTTTCTCATTTTTTTTCATTTTTTTAAACTATTTTTTATTAATTTTTTAACTATTTTTTTTATAAAAAAAAATTCTCAAATTTTTTTTATCACGGGGGCAAATTTATCGCCGTGCCCTCGGGCACGGGCATCCACTAGTATATATATATAAGTTGATAAACACTGACATATATTTTACTAATTTTTTTAAACTAGAAAAAAATCATTTTAAACTGACTTTTTTGAAAGGTTCCTTGAAATGTTTAAATACCACACACAAAAATAAAGTCAAAAATATTTTTTTAGTGTTTTTTCAAAATTGGTTTGCATATTAGGGTTGGACCTCACATGAGCATATATATATATATATATATATAGAGAGAGAGAGAGGAACGCTCTCATACATCACACTTTATACATCACAACTAGTTCTAGGCCTTAAGAAACCTTTTTTCCATTTTTTTCTTTTTTCCTTGAAATTAACCCTTCAACCAAATCATGTGTAAAAAATTAGGTCAAAATACATTTTATAGCTACTTTTAAAAAATTCATAAAATTCTGTTAGCACATACCCTTATAAAAAAAAGGTATTTTCAACAGTTTTTTATTGGATTTTTAAAAAATATCTAAAAATTATTTTTTGACCTAATTTTTTGAACGTGTGTTGATTGGAAGGTTAACTCCATGGGTAAAATAAAAAAAATTGAAAAAATGACTAGAACTAGGTATGATGTAGGTGAGTCTTCTTATATATATATATATATATATATATATATAGAGAGAGAGAGAGAGAGAGAGAGAGAAGTGGTGATGGTGTTTACGATAGGGTTAAGGTTTGATTTTGAGAGAAAACAATTGAAGAAAAAAATAGTTAAAAATAAAAATTTAGGGGCTTAATACCCGTGAATTAATTAATGTTTATTTAATAGTGTTTAATAGTAAACATAATTGCTTTTGTGTCGTTATGAAGAATGCATTATTTGAGAGTTTTTATGTGGAGCCTTTTAACAACTCCTTACTTAAATAGTTTATGGAGGGATGCTAATGGTACCGTGTAGTTTGCACCGGTTTTAGCAACCGGATGATGTGGCCCACAGTTGGCACCCACTTGGCACCCACTCACCCACACAAGCACAACTCAATAAAGCCAAAAAGAATTGTTGTTGTCTACCATTCCATAAACAAAGATGTATTCAGTTTACCATTCCATAAATAAAGCCAACACATGTACTTGCTTTCTACCATTTCATTCCATAAATATAAGTGTATAATGCCAACACAGTTGCTGCATTTTACCAAAAAATAATATCCATTTTCTATACAATTGCTGCTAAAAAAATATACAGCTTCTACCCAAGGGCAATATACAGTTACCAAAAAGATGTATTCAGTTTCTACCCAAAACAATGTACAATTTCTACCCAAAAAAAATATACAGTTGCTGCAAAAACACAGTTGCTGCTTTCAATCCAATAATTTCCTTGAATCCAAAATGATATTTCTCCGAGCTTACGGTAAGAATCCATCATAATTGTCATTCTGTTAAAAGTAAATCAAGTTAGTATTGGTTATTGAAATAAATAAATATATATATATATATATATATATATATATATATATATATATATATATATATATAAACTCACTTGAAGAAGTTGCATGTAGCTAACTAAACTTTGGTCCACATGTGTTGGGTTCTCAATAGCAGTGTGATGACTAATATGAACCCCAAATGAAATTGCATCCTCCATCCTCTCATTGATTTGAGTATGAGATACCTGCCACAAAATGCACATAATTTAGTATAGCAAAATTATACCTTCTTTTAAAATCAAAATTATTATCTATGTCATGGACGAAAAATACCTTCATTTTTTATACTGATAAGTCAATTTGCTCATCTTGTGTGTTTGCCTTTCTTTTCAAATTCTGTTTATATAAAATTTAGTAGAGCAACCTGAAATATTATCAATGGAATTGAATGAGTAAAAGGGATTTTTTTTTGTAGATAAATACCTTTTTCTTAACCGTGCCGCTAAGCTTTTCTGATTTTGACTCTTTCCTTCGCGAAGCTGGGCGACCTTTCGTTCTAACTTTGACAGGGCTAATCAATTTGTTGCTCGATTTCAATATTCCGTATTCTTCATTTTTAACCATGGCCTTATATTAGAGAAGCTTCTCAATCAGTTCACTAACACATATCTTTGCATACTCAAATATATCATCAGATTCTGAACCAATATTTGCAGCTTCACTAAAGTATGTGTACAGTCTATTACACCGCATTAGCGTCTTGTTATCACCTAATTCATCATAAGACAAGTTCACAAAATAATGCGGACGTTTAATATCTTTTCTCCACCGTGAAAGAATATATTGAGATGGTTTCTCGATCACATTTTGATCCATAAGAACACATAACGCATGCCTACATAAGATCCCACAAAACTCAAAGTTATGGCAAATGCATTGCACCTCACAATTGTTAGTTTTGTAAAGAACTTCATAAATCACTTGCTCTCTAATTTTTCCATCATCATCTTTCTTCTTTTTCAAATCGCGGACTTCAAAAGTAAGGTTTGAACCATCTTGATTAGTAATTAACGGGTTGCAATAAATCAAATCCTTAAGCTCGTCTTGGAATTTTTTGAAGATAGCATTTGTATAAATTTCTCTCATTTGTTTCTCCATGTATAGGTCTGTCACCAAGGGCAAGGTTGTGTTAAAAGAAGAGAAATCCGATGTGGCTTCTTTTTCAATTCTTTTTTTAAGGCTTTCTCGTACTGATCAACAAATTGTTTAAGAGACGTCTTTGAATGCACAAAATCATCAAAGAATGAGTTCATACTTTCGCTGCGTTGAGATGTTGACATTCCTGCTAAGAATATACGTCTCATGAAAACTGGAACCCAACCATGTCGATCCTTGTATAAAGAATTCAACCATTCATTATTTTGTAATTTGAAATCTTCATTCATTTCCCGCCAATCTTTTTCAAACTCATCAATTTTCATAGAATCATACACACACTTTTTCAATCGATAATTAATAGCTTTATATTCAGTGAATCCTCCTAGCTTCTCTGGGAGTTTTTTCATTATGTGCCATCTACATAAAATATGATTAGTCTTTGGAAACACCTTTGCAATTGCTCCTCCTATAGATTTACACTGGTCAGTGATTATGGCATTTGAATGACAACCCAACATACAATCTGACCATCTCTCAAACAACCAAACATAAGTATCCAAGTTATCATTTGATAAAAGACCGCAACCAAGTAACACAGATTGTCCATGGTTATTAACTCCTACAAAAGGTGTGAAAGGCATATCGTACTTATTTGTTAAATATGTTGCATCAAAAACTACAACATCTCCAAAAGATTCATATGCAGCCCTAGATCTAGCATCAGCCCAAAATACATTTCTCAAATGCCCTTCATCATTGTGATCCAAAACATAAAAGAATTGAGGATTTTTTTGGTGCATGGAAACAAAGTACTTGGAAATATCTTCGGCATCTCCCTCTTCAAGTTTTAATCTTTGAACTTTTTCAATATAGTTTCGACATTCTTTCTCACCAAATGATAAATTTTCATATCCTTCATGTTCCACCACCAAGGAGTTAAAACTTTTACACAAAGTTATCCCTGCTTCATCATTCAATTCAAGTTTTTTTTTTCACATGGGCATCCAAATGTTTATTGCCTCTGTAAAATCTTACTTTTGATGGACTAATTGCATGATTATGATCAAGTTCTACTAAAGATAAAATAAATTGTTCATTAGATGTCAAGGTTGCATTAATCCTTACTTTGCAATCAGTCTTAATTGAAGGCCTACGCCTAAAAGAATTTTTTATAGGGTTCCTAGGATTACCTGATTTAGCACAAGCAAGTGTAAAGTACCTTAATATCCCTTCTTCAGATTTTGGCCTTCTCTGCATAGTATCAAAACCCTTATTTCGAGCATAATTCTTAAAAAAGTCGCAAACTTCTTCATATGAGTTGAAAGTCATTCCAAGCTTAGGTGAATCCCCATTATCCGTTGTAGATAGTTCCATTTGACTTGAATCATCACCCACTTCCACTTGATTATTATCTTCCATTTCCTATAATATTTATAAAAAATACGTTAGAAGAGTAATGAAAGGAAGAGTTAAAACCTTTTTGTCTCAAACTATATTAAAAATAAAAGGAAGAGATGAATTTATAACCACAAGTCTAGGGTTTTTCCATTAATCCTTACTTTTTTTTCTTTCTCAAATTAGATTTGAGAGTTAAAACCCTTTTTTTTTCTGTAAAACCCTTCTTTTTTTCTGTAAAACCCTTCTTTTTTTTTCTGTTAAAACCTTCTTTTTTGTCTCAAACTATATTAAAAATAAAAGGAAGAGATGAATTTATAACCACAAGTCTAGGGTTTTTCCATTAATCCTTACTTTTTTTTCTTTCTCAAATTAGATTTAAGAGTTAAAACCCTTTTTTTTTTCTGTAAAGCCCTTTTTTTCTGTTAAAACCTTTTTTTTTTGTCTCAAACTATATTAAAAATAAAAGGAAGAGATGAATTTATAACCATAAGTCTAGGGTTTTTCCATTAATCCTTACTTTTTTTTCTTTCTCAAATTAGATTTAAGAGTTAAAACCCTTTTTTTTCTGTAAAACCCTTTTTTTTCTGTTAAAACCTTTTTTTTTTTGTCTCAAACTATATTAAAAATGAAAGAAAGAGATGAATTTATAACCACAAGTCTAGGGTTTTTCCATTAATCCTTACTTTTTTTTCTTTCTCAAATTAGATTTAAGAGTTAAAACCCTTCTTTTTTTCTGTAAAACCCTTTTTTTTTTGTAAAACCCTTCTTTTTTTCTGTTAAAACCTTTTTTTTTTCTCAAACTATATTAAAAATGAAAGGAAGAGATGAATTTATAACCACAAGTCTAGGGTTTTTCCATTAATCCTTACTTTTTTTTTCTCAAATTAGATTTAAAATGGGTATCACGAACACACCTTTTTTTTTCTCAAACAATGTCAAAAAGCTAAAATAATTTAAGTCTTTTGATGAAGAACAATAATGATTATAAAAGTTAGAAACCAATTTCATAAGAAAGAGAAAGGAAGAGATGAGTTTACAGCAAATGAGTTTACCTTGCAAGAGAAATGAGGATAATTTTTCATTCAATCTGATGGAGGCTTGTGGGTGCTTTTGGGCAAATGATGGCAAGAGATTAGAGAGCAAATGAGGGTTTTTTTTTCCGGTTACAGCAAATGAGGGTTTGTTTTGGTGGGTGCTAGCAAATGAGGGTTTTGTTTTGTTTTGATTAAAGCAAGAGATTAAGTTGTGTTGTGTTAGTGGGTGCCAGTTGTTGTCCACATCACCCGGTCGATAAAACCGGTGCAAAATACCCGGTACTAAAAGCATTTCTCATAGTTTATAACCATTATATTGAATATGTTTACTAGACATGGTGCAAAGGTGTGGTAGTATGATATGAAAAATTGTATATAAATGGAGTTACTTTTTAAATTTGTATAGTTTTATGAACATTTATTTTCAGTGAACTTTATCAACCTTGATGCATTTATATTCAAATAGTTGTATACACGTGCATTGCACGTGTAACTATTGTCAGCATATTATTCTAAATTACCAATTTTCTATGTTTGTAATTAAATAATAATTGTAGAAGGTTTAAAGGCTAACAATTCAATTTTTTAACCTCACTTAATATTCCATACAGAGAAAAATATGTAAGAATTTCGTTAGTATAATAATTTATACTAATATACTCTAAATCCACTCTTTTGTAATATTTTTTTAGAAAATTACATCCATTGTTTACTAATTTCATAGATAAATCTTACAAATATCATCAAAAAGTCAATATAGCCCGCTCATAATTGTTATAACTCCACCTTAAACATAAACAAATTTATCCAACACATTTATATTTTTAATAATGTTAAATAATTGGTATATTATGAAGAGTGACACGAAATAAAAAATTCTTCAAAACAAAATCAGCATGGCAAAAGCTTCCACGAACCAATAGTTATAAAGACTGCCTGATTTAATTGTTATCAGTGAGTTATGAAGACACCCAATTTGAATATTATTGTTTGTTTCTTTGGTAATATATAATTGTATATAACATAAAATAACAAACAATGTACAAAAGAGTACAAAGCCTTAAAGGCCCAAACCCAACAAAGCAAAAGATATAATACCAAACAAGGACAGGCAAGCCTAAGCCCAACAACACAAGTCCCTTAAGGAAGACAAAATACCATACACACGGATGGCCGCACAGACGCCAGTATAATAAATAATGTAAAAACTCAACTTGAAAACCACATAAACGGTAATAAACCAACTAATATTACAAAGTCCATATACCAAACAATGCACTATCCTCAACTAGTAAACTAACAACGTCTCAATAATAATGATAAATATCATAACTAAGTTATACAAAAAATAGAACTTAACATCAATTAATTATCAAAACTGTCAATTCAATAAAACAGTATCTCTAGATTAACAAAAGTATATAGCAACCAAAATAAAGGACAAATAGATGATTCAAGATGTCCCATTCCGGATATCTACTAAAATAATAGCAAGATATCCAAAATATATGCACAACATAAAATAGTAAAGAATTAACAACATAGGAGAAAACCTAGATAACTATGCAAGTAAAAAATATTATTCTTAGAAATTTTGAAAGTAGGGAAAAAGAACCCCACTCCATGGATTCCTTAATATAATGGACTATGATGCCAATACATACAACATTAAGCAACAAAAAGATTATATGAAATACCCACTAAGCCCACAACCCATATTATTTTTGTATACTTCCATGTAGGAGATAGGATGTCCATAATTTTCATCTCATAAGATGGATCAAAAGGCATTAAAAGTAGCACCAAATTCAATTTGTCAAGTTGGGACCTAAAAGAAGCTTAACTATAGGATTGAATCAAATAAACACAAAATCAAATATATTCACATAAAAATACTCTATTCTAAATTATGCTACAAACAGTTGAACAATTAAAGTCATCATTTTACCCAAAAAAAGAGAATTCCCACTAGACGCATATATATATATATATACATACACACACACTATAAAAATTTAATAATGATAACATATAAAAAATCTACAATAAAATGGAAAAGAGAAAAGAGGGGCAGTGCTAGTGTTTCATATTGACATAAACTAGAATATAATACAATGAAAAGAAGCAAAGAGAATATATATCATACTATAATCACCTAACAATAAAATAAAAGGGAAAAATACTGAAGTACCCTTAATGCTAAATAAAACTCTAATATCCCCCTTCAAACTCACGATGCTGCAGCTAGAAGAATTGAGAGTTTGCCAACCAAAAAACAAAAATGCTAAACTGGATGGGACTTCATAAACAAATCAACTACATGTGCGGAAGAAGAAACAAAAGGCAAAGTGATGACGAAATGCGTAAGATGATGACGAGTGATATGATAATAAATCTCAATGCGCTTAGTCATCTCATGAAAAACCGAATTGTGAGCAATCTGAATAGCACTCTTAATATCACAATACATAGGAATGGGCTGAGAGAGAGAGACACCCATATCTGCAAGTAACTGACGTAGCCAAACAACCTCACGAGTAGTAGAAGCCATATCACGATACTCGGCTTTTGTGGAAGACACAGAAACAACCGCTTGCTTTTTTCTCTTCCAAGAAATAAGAGAATCGCCCAGAAATACACAAAATTCAATAACTGATGTGCGATCTATAGGATCACCATCCCAATCAGCATCATAGTATGCACGCAACTCTAAAGAAGAAGATGAAGGAAGCAAAAGACTCTAAAAGCGAGTTCCTCTCAACTATTGCAATATACGATGAATAGATGCCCAATGAACAGTAGTAGGGGCAGTAACAAACTGACTAACAATATGGACCGCATGAGCTATATCTGGACGACTAATAGTAAGATAAACCAAGTTGTCCACAATAGTGCGATATAAGGTAGGATCAGGCAAAAGAACACCATCATACGGGAAAAGATGAACATTAAGCTTCAGAGGGGTATCAACAATCTTAGTATCAGTGAGGCGAGCACGAACAAGAATGTCCCCGATATACTTAGATTGTGAGAGAAGATAACCCTTTGGAGAAAGAGCTACCTCAATACCCAAAAGGTAACGTAAGGGACCCAAATCCTTCATTTCAAAACAACGGGATAATTCAGACTTCAACGCTGTAATTCCATCAACATCATCCCCAGTCATATTCATATCATCAACATACAAAGAGACCAGAATGCAACCACCCGGTGTGCACCTGATAAAGAAGGATGAATCATACTCACTTGGAAGGACCCCAAGAGAGATAATCACAGTAGAAACTTCTTAAAGTAAGCCCGTGGTTCCTATTTGAGACCATATAAGGCCTTTTTAAGCCTACAAACTTCATCAGGACAATGTGGAACACCCGAATGAGGAGTTATATAAACCTCCTCAAGAAGATCATCATTCAAGAACGCATTTTTAACATCCATTTGTGATATATGCCACAGACAGATAGATGCAACAGCAATAAGAGTACGAATAGTAGTCAATTTGGCAACAAGAGTAAAGGTCTCGTCATAATCCATAGCATATTGCTGAGAATAACCTTGAGCAACCAATCTTGTTTTGTACCGCTCAACTGACCGATCTGACCTGGTTTTGATTTTATATACCCAACGAGATCCAATTGCCCGCTTACCAGAAGGTAAGGGGACCAAACTCCAAGTATCTGTCTGATGCAAAGGAGAGAGTCCCTAAGCCATAGCATGTTGCCAAAGAGGATCAAGATATTCCTCTTTATAAGATAAAGGCTTAGAGAGGCAGTGAACAGGGGATAAAAATGAAGCAAAAGAATCTGAATAACAAGAATAAACAAAATCTGGTGACTGAGTGGACTTACATGGACGTTTTGGATAGCGAGGAGGAGGTTCCACCGTTTCAACAGGTGCTTGAGTGGCCACTCGAAAAGGGGGAGGATCAGGAATAGGGGTGTGTTTCGGATGGATCGGATCGGATCAGAATAGGGGTGTTCGAAAAAAAATTCGAAATTTTTGAAATTTTAAAATCCTTTCCAATTCGATAAAAATAAAAATAAAAATTAGAATATCATTTTTTTTCCTATTCGGCTGATTCAGAATATTCTAAAATTTTGAAAATTTTATAATTCATAAAAATATCGGAATTATCAGTTATAATATTTTCAAAAAATATCGAAAATATCATTTGTAAAAAGGATATTTTTAAAAGAAAAATAAAAATCAAACACTCCACTTTACATCACCTATGCAATAAACTACGAAGCTATGTGAATAACAAGGCTATGCATCTCATACCATTTTGGAGAAAGATCAGTCAAGGCTTGACTACGATACGAAGAAACTACAAAGCTATGTGAATGGAAAAAAAAACTACTGTTTACCTACTTAAAAAAAGAAATGCAAGAAAGGTTAACAGATGTAGCAGAGCCTCCGCATCAGTATTTCAGATACAAAAAATGAACAAAAGGAAGATGAGGAAAACCTAATATAAATCATCCTTGGAATCTAAATTCTCATAACAATTTAATATAATTCTGGACGTTGTCTTTCAAGTTAGGGTTAGTGTAATGTTGAAGGTTAATATATATGGGTATATATTAATGGTTGAGATGGTTTTAAAAGGAGGGTCAATATTAAATTAATAAATAATAAATTTTATATATAAGTAAGGGTAGTAAAAATGTATTAAAATAAACAAAAATATTATTATTTCGAAAAATATTTTGGATAGATCGGATCGGCGTGATATTGGAAATTCAGATAAAAAATTTAAAAATTCGGAGTCCATATATGATTTTCAATTATATTTCCAATTTTTTTTCAGAAATTCATAATCGAAAAATTTGGAAATCGAAAAATTAAAATGGTGCCAAAATTGAAAAAATTCGGATCGAAAAATGAAAAATTAGGAAGTTCGAAAATAACTAACACCCCTAATCAGGAACATCAGATGGCAAAGTACTTGTATCAATAGAAATCATAGGAGTAGGAGGAACATGAGGTGGCACACTATCAGTGGTGCAAGGTGTTTGACAGGGCATACCCATCATTATCATAGAACTAATCAATATTAAAAAGATTAGATTTAGTGAATTCATGAGTATTATCAGGAATAAAAAAGCAAGGGATATGCTCAAGAAACACAACATGGAGAGAGACATATAATTTTTTAGTAACTGGATCATAACAACGATATCCTTTTTAACCACACCATAACCAAGAAAGACACAAATAGTTGACTTTGGAGATAATTTGGTACGTTCCACATGAGGTCGAAGAATAAAACAAGTACAACCAAACAACTGTAAGGAAGAATTATCAGGGGCAGACCCATACAACTTTTCAAAATATGACAAACCTAAGCAATGAGAGGTCGAAATCTTATTAATCAAATTGACAATAGTAAGGACAGCCTCTCCCCAAAACTCACTAGGGACGTATGCAGATAATAAAAGAGAACAAGCAGTTTCAATAATGTGCATGTGTTTCCTTTCATCAACACCATTTTACTCAGGAGTGTCAGTACAAGATGATTGGTGAATAGTTCCATCTGAATCAAGCAACTCACCAAATTTTTTATAAGTATATTCCCACCCAAATCGCATCTAAAACATTTGATAATAGTATAATGTTGAGTTTTAACAAAGGCACGAAATTTATTATAAATATCAAAAAAATATGAACGTCGTTACATGAGAAAAACCCAACAGTAATGTGTATAATCATCAATAAAGGAGGTATAATATCGAGACCCTCCTTTAGTAATAATAGGAGAGGGTCCCCACACATTAGAATGAATGAGATCAAAGGGTGCAAAAGTAGAGGAAATACTTCTATTAAATGGTAAAGCTAAAAATTTTGCAAGTTTACAACTGCTACAATTAGAGATATCATGACAGTGCAAGCCTCCTAATATACCTGTAGAAGCTAAATATTTTAATCATGACCCTGATACATGACCAAAATGAGAGTGCCATAAATAAAAGCTATACGAAACTAAACTTAAATGAAAAGGATGACAAGTCAACATTGGAAGCTGCAACCATTGGTACTTTGAGTGTCTCCATGTTGTACAATCCCCTTGCCTACGGCATGTCCCAATCACCTTTTGAGACCGTGGATATTGTACATGACAAAAGGTAAAAGAAAAGGAAACTGAGTAACCGACATCACATAGTTGACCAATAGAAACAAGATTCATTTTAATCTTAGGAATGTGGTAAACATTAGAGAGAGATAAGTTAGGTGAGTCAATAGTACCAACACCCATTGAGGGCATGGGAGTACCATCAGCAGTCATAATGGGCAATGAAGAAGTGGGACAAAAAGAACCAAAAGAGGACGAATTTGGTGACATGTGATTAGAAGCGTCGGAGTCTAGAATCCAAATACCTGAAGACTTACCTGGTGAAGAGATAGACATAGCGTGTAGATGTGTGGCAAGAAACTTTTGAAACTTCTCAGCAAGAGAAGATGTGGATGGAGTTGATGATGAAGAACTTGATGCAAATGAGTCTGATGGCGGTACAATTGCTGCAGTATTAGGCTATTAGGCTATGAAGGCTTATAGGAACCCTGTTGAGATTAGTTGTTAGATTTCCATGTAGAAAACTATTGCTGAGGTGGTCGACTATTTAATTGTTATTGTTGTTTCAGTGCTCGCAACTTAGGGCACTAAGACTTCCAATTAACCTTCTCCTTACAGTAGCTGCATTCATCACTAGAAACTCTTGAATAAGGCTTGTTCAAATTACTAGAACTGGCCAAGAGGAGGCTGCGAAGATAGGTGGATTAGGGTCTGAAGATACCTTCCCTGACTGAGTCTTGAGACGTATCTCCTAGGCTAACAACTCGGGAACAACAAAATCAACAGTTGGAAGTGGGATACGATGACGAATCGACCCACGAAGACCCTCAAAATCATCATGCACTGCCATCAGAAACTGAACCAAGCACTATTCCTCCCTATTGGCAATATATGGTGCAAAGGCCCGCAATTCAGCTGACTCTGTGAGAGCCAACTGATCCCAAAGATCCATCGTAGCATGATAGAACTCCTAGATACTCAATTTTTTTGCTCAAGAGCCCGAATATCACACTCCATCTAGTACTTTTTTATAAAATTAGATTGTGTATACAATCTGCCCAAATGATCCCAAACATCATTTGCATAATCATACTTAGCCAACTGCATACCTATAAAAGGTGCGATAGAGTTGTTGATCTAAGTGATGATTTTTAGGTTTTTTGCTTCTCAAACATCCAACAACTCTGCATATTTTTCAATGTTCGTCTTATCGTTAGTGTAACACCCCGTAATTTTGAGGATTTAGAATTTAATTATTTTGGGAGATATAAAAATATTTAAATTGGAGAAACTTAAATTATTAATTGGAGAATTTATTTAAGTGGGAAGAATTATTTATTTTGGGCGACTTTAAGTTAAATTGTCTGAATTAATGTGTGTCGCATTTTTTAGGTCAAAATTAGAGAATGTTATAAAGTATTTTGGATGACGATTCTGAGTGCGCGGTTGAGTCCGAATGGGTCAAGATAGTCAAAAAAGAGTACTCAGGAGTAGTAATCGGGTCTCGGAATATTTTTGGGCATAGTCGGGCCCACACGAGGTGATTCAGGCCATTTTAATTAGGCCCATGTGGCCAAAAATGGGATTAGGGATTTAAACGTAATTGGGGAAGTGTGGAACGACAGTTAACACAAATTCTAAACCTAGGGCTTGAGAGGGAATTTGGAAAAAGCAAATCAAGAGCCAATTGGGGATTTTCGAAGCCAAATTAAGGGACAAAAGTGAGTGTTCTTCATCAACACCTTGACTACACCAACGGATCAGACTCTACGAACAATTTCAGGAAAGTGGTTAACTGTTGTGATTCTTAAATAGGTGATAATCAATCCATATTTTTGTGATGTGTAAACCAAAATCCATTTTTGGGTATAAATGGGTATTCGGGTGAAATCGATTTTTGGGAGATGGTATATCTTAATGAGATTTGAGATAATATTAGTAGGTTTCATGATTCTGTAGTATAGTAATATGAACCGTATGATTTAATCCAGCATGAATGGACATTTAAATTCTGATATTGATGTAAAGTATTTGGGGGTTTGAAAGCCGGGTAAAACTCGAATCTGGAAAACGTTAAAATTTGTGGAAATTGATTATTGAATTAAGGCTTATAGGTTGAGTAGAACCTGTTTTCATATGTTAAAATGGTGGATTATGATTGGACATTTCTAGGGGAGAAAGTAGAAGCTTGTTGGGTTAACAATGTCTGAAACAGCAAGCCGAAGAAGACAAATACCTGTTCGATCGATTGATCGACACAGGGGGATCGATTGATCAATGGTCCCAGAATTTTGACATTTCGACCAGTTTTATATATAAAGGAAAATTTAATTTAGATTTCTCCCCTACTTATGTAGTGATAAATTCATATGTAGCACATATTCCTTAGCAATTATAAGGTGATATAATTAGGTTTAGGAGAGTGATAATTGTATGTCATGAGATGAACGAATTTTGGGAAATAATTCGTAAGTATCGATTTTGGATCGAGGAAAATGTTCGGGTATTTTAGTTAAGTGGTACTGCATTGTTAAAGGAATTGAGGTGTGATTAATTAGTTATGGGGTGAAATATAGAATCAGGTATTAACGATGGTACGGGCCAAGTGAGCGAGTCCGGGTATAATGGTTGGGCGACACCAAGTGTTTAATTAATTAATGTGTAAATTAATTAGATTAGAGTCAAACTATAGACTCGGATTACTATTAATTAATTAATGTGTAAATTAATTAGATTAGAGTCGGACCATAGACTCGGATTAGTATTAATTAATGTGTAAATTAATTAAATTAGAGTCGGACTGTAGACTCGGGAGAGTAATAAATTATTAAGGAGTGAATTAATTAAATTTGAGTCGGACCATAGACTCGGGAATATATAGGCTAGTGTTACAGGTTTTAGTACAAGATAAAGACGAGATTTATATTTTATATATATACGGTGTGGTGATAGTATATATATATATGTGTGTACTTTGTGTGTACTATTAAATATCAGGGACTAGATATTTATTTAAGTTATATACTCTAGTGATATCAAGGGAGGTTGCACGATGTTGGTGAATCCCCTAGCTTGAGGAGTAGGGTGAGTATATTTCAGTTCATAGCGTCCGGTATATGGGTGAGGGGCTTATCTCACTTTTAGGGAAGGAATATGACCGCCTCCACTATGTTTATATTTTGAGCCAGGTTGGTGAGAGATTCCAACGTCGGGAACTAGGTTATGTGCGCACACCTAGTGGGATAGCACTTAAGAGGGAATTATCCGGTGAGGGTATACTCGGAGGGATGGATGTGTGTATATATATATATATGTGTGTGTGTGTGTGTGTGTGTGTGTGTGTGGTTGTTCTTAGTAAAGGTACGTGTATAATGGTAGTAAATATTATATGCGGGAAATAATACAGTGTGTGATGTATATACTTTATATAACTTGTGTCACGGTTATATGTTATGATTTAAAAGAAATTAATTAAGTTAATTGGTGAGATAGATTATAATCCAGGAATTATTATACTCGGGTTAGAGTAGTATGGCAAGGGGAGATTACACAAGGACTAGTTGGACGGAGTAGTACAACTAGGTGGGGTTAAGGTAACCGTTAGGCATGCACATTAGTGGAGGGGTGAGTATGTCCTCAAGGGAGTGCGACACTAACTTAAATATGAAGCGCATTCATATATTTTTAATTACTGCAGTTAATTCACTTGCTAAATATTTTCAAAAATATTTTGGGTTCTAACCCTTGCTATAAAACTATTTTCAAAACGTTTTAGGTATCCAGCCACAGGGATGTCAGGATTGATATTCTATTCTAGGGACACGAAGCTGCGGCATATGTGGATGCTAGCAGGAGCTTGGATTAGACGCATCGTTCATTCATTACTAGAGTAGGAATCATCTATTAGTTTCAGTTTACTTAAGGCATATCACTCAGACTTTTCAGTATAGTTTTCAGCTTTATTTATTCAGGTGTTGGATGTTTGTATTGGACTATTTACTTGGGTGGCCGATGGTTTATTCGACATGTCATTATATTATTTGTTCAATTGATTTAATTCAGTTGTGTGAATGGTTTATATTTTTTTCCACATGTACTGTTTGGTAATTAATAAGATATAATTTGGCACCATCTTTTTGGAATACTAGGTAATTAGTAAGTTTTAAAAAGGTTTTCGACAGTGATGCTAAGGATGAACCAACTGGGATTCCTGTTTTACTTTGGTATATGACTGATCACCCGATATTTTATTTGGGGGGTGTCACAGTTAGTCTTACTCAAATCACCATTAATGTGACCCCAAAGCTTCTTCCCTTTCAAAAAATTATTCATAACATAACTCATTTCCATCTATTCTGACACTAATTGATTGTAGCAAATCATGTCTTTCACCAACCATTGCGAAAATAAATAATCAAACAGTACCCAAACGTAACCAAATCGAACGAACTAAACAATTAATCGAACAAATAGGAGGTAAACGATCATTAATACCTTCAAAACAATCGAGTGAACAGAGAGGGGCGCACTGCCTCCCTGCAACCCCAGCCAACTCATCGCGGAGTTGGATCTGCGGACTGTGTTGATGAGATTAAGTATTGATCTCGCTCTGATACCATGATAACGTATCAAAAATTTACAATCAAATGGAAAAGAAAAAAGATGGGCTAGGGTTTCATATTAACATAAACTATAATACAATACAGTGAAAAGAAGGAACATAGAATATCCGTCCTACTATAATCACCTAACAATAAAATAAAAGGAAAATACTAAAGTACCCTTAATGCTAAATAAAACTGCAATAAATACATATGTACATTAACATAACAAATAATACTTTTCTTCGTTCTAGCAACATTCTTCAACAAAATAAAAATAGTCTATCTATTCGGAGTTTGATAAAAATAAAAGCAAACAGATTTCTCCATTCTAGGATTGAATTAATCCATATAAACATAAAATCAAACAGATTTCTCTATTCAATATTTCAATACCAAGTCATTTTAGTTAAGTCGTAGTATTAAAACGAACTGTCCTAATTTGGTTTCATATTTTTCTTTACTACTTCGATATCAAACCAGTTGAAGTCTCTTCTCTTATTTATAAAAATGTTTATTTTCAAATACACAAAATGATGTTTCAATGACTTCAAGGTAAAATAAGTTTTCCCATTTAAAATATAAAAAAATTATATAATAAAATTTTATTTTTAATGATGCTAAATATTGAAAGTAAAAAATAAGAACAAATAAGACAGAGTTCGAAATCATTGAATAACTCTCGAATAGAATTCAAAAACTCATAAAAATAAAGCAAATATTATATAAATGGAATATGTGCAGCTTGTCCTTTAAAAATCCAAACCATGAATGAATGATGTGGTTGGCCGGCTTTTGAGAAGGCCTGTCAATGTCCACTTGGAAAGATGACTACAAAAATACTATGGGGAATTTTTTTGTTATTTCTATCAAAAAAAATAATATGAGAACATTAAACCAATAAGATAACACCATGCATTGAGAATACATTCTAACATTTAAATTGAGTCAAAGAATAAACGAAACAAACAAATTGGAATTATACAAATACAAAACACATATGTTTAAAGGGAACTTAATTAACTTTACTAATAGTATGTAACCTTAAATTCAACACTATTCTCCAATACAACATATAAACTGACTTAATGAAAATATTAAGGTGGGACAAAATATGTGGACACATCATATAACACAGTGGAAAATGCAAAGGGTAATTCTATGTGGAGAAAATATTCTTATAAGTAAAAACTTTGTAAAGACTGATGACTTAGAGCAAAGTCCACTACACTGAATTACCAAAGATCATTTGGTAAGAAACCCATTAATTAGTTCTCTTAATTTTACAAATCAAAGAAAAACAAATCATAAATTCATCCTGATGAAAGCGAAAGTGAGCAATTATATTTGGGGAAAATATTAATTGAAAAGGAAAAATTATATACTTAAAAAGGGTTTTATGTCATTTTATATGGGAGGTTTAATTTCAGCTCACTTTTTTTTTTTCTTCTAATCATTCCAATTTTAATATACCCTTATTATTGGGCTGAGTTTTTATTTACTCACCCCACCTCATGGGGTGATTTAAATAAAAATCTAAATATACTTTAATTATACATGCAAATTCTCTAAACAAATTTATTTCTCTTTTGCTTTTATAAGTTTTATTCAACTTTTATATTTTTCACTTTTCAAAACACACACACACACACACACACACACATATATATATATATATATATATATATATATATATATATATATATATATATAGAGAGAGAGAGAGAGAGAGAGAGGATCTCAGTTAAGGGTTTAAATATAACCCGTACCATACGGATTCTTTTTTTAAAAATACCCCAAAAAAATTGGCTGGCTCTTTTTTGTGGATTTTAAATATTTAAGGATACTCATAAAAAAAAAAGCTCAAAATGACTTTTTTGCTATTTAAAGAAAATGAGTCAATGTTCAACAAATTTTGTATTGGGGCCGGTTAAAGGCACACCAAAAAATCTGATGGCACTCCAGAAAAATTGATAAATGACAAAATTACCCTTTATCCTTTATCCTTTTTTCTTTTAATGTTAACTAACCACTTAAAAGAAATGTCATAAAATGTTGACACAAATTATTTTTAATTATTTTTTAAATTTAATAATTAAATACGAGTTAAGTAAAGAATTTTCTTTTAACTTTGAACAACAATTATTAACAACTTAATCATTAATTGATTTATACTTTAGTACTTACTTATTTTTTTTATCAAATATGAATACAATCCAATTAAAATGTGACACGACACAACATTATACGAAATCTTATTTTTTTATTTAACAAGAACACAACTCAAATAAAAGTGACACGACAAGAAATCTTTTTTTTTATCTAACACGAAAATGATCTAATTAAAATACAACACGACAAGACATGGAATCTCATTTGTTTACTTAACACAACCCAAATAAACGCAGTCATACACGAAATCTTATTGTTTTTAATCCAACATGAACACGGCTTAATTAAAATGCAACACGACACAACACAACATGAAATTTTATTTTTACCCAACACAAACACAAATCGTGTAAAAACCCCACAACATGACTTAAATTGTGTTCGTATTCCGTCAAATTCAAAAGTGATAAACAAGTGAGCATTAAAGTGTAAATCAATTAGATAGTGTTCCTGTTAGATAAAAACAATACTTCATGTCTTATCGTGTCGTGCTGCATTATAATTAAACCGTGTTCGTTTTAGATAAAAAAAAAAATCATGTCGTCTCACATTTATTTGAGTTGTGTTCTTGTTAGATAAAAAATAAGATTTCGTATAATGTTATGTCGTGTCATATTTTAATTGGATCGTGTTCAAAGTAAAAAAAAAAATTCTTTGCTTAAATTGAATTTAATTATTATATTAAAAATAATCTTGAATATAATCTTGAAATTTAAAAGAGAACATATTCAAGATTATTTTTAATTATTTTTTAATATAATAATTAAATTCAAAAAATAATTAAAAATGAAGTCTTTCTTTATCTAACAGGAACATGATCTAATTGATTTACACTTTTATACTTACTTGTTTATCACTTTTATATTTAACCGAATACGAACACAATTTAAATCATGTTGTGGGCTTTTATACGAGTTGTGTTTGTATTGGGTAAAAATAAAACTTCATGTTGTGTTGTGTCGTGTTGCATTTTAATTAGATCGTGTTCATGTTAGATTAAAAAAAAATAAGATTTCATATATGATCGGGTTTATTTCGACTGTATTAGGTAAACAAATGAGATTCCATATCTTGTCGTGTTGCATTTTAATTAGATCGTTTTCATGTTAGATCAATAAAAATAAGATTTTCTGTCGTCTCACTTTTATTTGAGTTGTGTTCTTGTTAAATAAAAAATAAGATTTTATATAATGTTATGTCGTATCACATTTTAATTAGATTGCGTTCATATTTAGTAACAAAAAATAAATACTAAAGTATAAATCAATTAATGATTAAGTTGTTAATAATTGTTATTCAAAGTTAAAAAAAAAAAAAAACTATTTACTTAAATTGTATTTAATTATTAAATTTAACAAATAACCAAAAATACTTTGTGTCAACAT
Source organism: Sambucus nigra (assembly GCA_949130495.1). Classification (NCBI taxonomy): domain Eukaryota; kingdom Viridiplantae; phylum Streptophyta; class Magnoliopsida; order Dipsacales; family Adoxaceae; genus Sambucus; species Sambucus nigra. The sequence continues at coordinate 829,364,848 of OX422207.1, forward strand.
TTTATGAGATTTCTTTTAAGTGGTTAGTTAACATTAAAAGAAAAAAGGGTAAAGGGTAAAGTGCCATCAGATTTTTTGGAGTGCCGTGCGTATTTTGAAAAAGTGAAAAATATCAAAAATGAAATTATATAAAAATAAAAGACGTTTAGTGTGTTTGCATATGTGATTAAAGTATGTTTCGATCTTTATCTAAATAACTCCATGAGAAGGGGTGGATAAATAAAAAGTCACCCAATAATAAGGGTATAATAAAAATGGAATGATTAGGGAAAAAAAATGATTTGAAATAAAATCTCTCATTCACATATTGGCAAGGGCGGATCCAGGGGTGGGCCCACCAGGCTGTAGCCCACCCCTCCCAAATGGTAAACAAAAATCTGTTAGGGTTAAAAGTTGGTATTTGAATTTAAAATATTATTGAAAAATGCCCCAAAATTTATAAGGGTTAAAAATTGCTGAAAAATAAAAAATAATATAGATAAATTAAATAGATACAAAAACTTTATAAATTTCTCCTCTTGGGAAATCGCCCTCAACCCCGTACATTGGTCGAAACTTCGAGCTCATTGACAAAAATTCTTAGGTCCGTTACTAATTTTAGCTCACTCTTTCGAGGAATCCTAGCTCCGCCCTTGCATATTGGGTCGTATGAATAGTGGTAGATATGAAGGGGTAGATGGTGGGAATGAGATTAATTTTAACATTATGGGGGATAATAGTCAATTACCGGGTTGTTAGTGTGTAACGTATTTAAGTAGTTGAGATTAGATTAAGGTTTTTCCTTTTACTTGGTCACACCCTGCTTAAAGTTAACGACAAGGTGATGGGATGGGATGAACAATAAAATAAAGTTTGTGCGTTTACTACAATCAAATATTCCAACAACGTAGAGAAAACTTTTAATGGACTCTCTGTATCATGTTGATTAGACTGCAGGTGCTCAATGGCAACGAGGTCAATATGTCTACCAAACGCGTTTAATAAATGACCGTGATGGAGTATTCGATTCCACAAATTACACCAACTAATGTCATTTTCTTTCGATAAAGTCTTGTTATCAACATTTTATATAAATAGTTAGATTTTTATAAATAACTAACATATAATTCACGCGAAGCACAAACGATTTTAAATAAATAAATATAATAATAATAATAATAATAATAATAATAATAATAATAAAAATTAGTATATATATCATAAATTTAATCTTTTACTTTAAAGTTATTATAAAAGATTAACTTTTTTATAAATAAAATCTGTCTATTTTTTTAAAAATATTTTTATTGTATAAAAACTATTTTTATATATAAAAATTTCAAAACAAATGTATTTATTTTATATAAACAATATATATATATATATATATATTTTGTTTTTGTTTTTAGTTTAAAAAACTTTATGTCATTTATACATCAAAACGTAAACTTTTTTTTTTTATGTAAATACAACGTTGAAAATATTTTTATAATGAAAAACTTTTTTTATTTATATTAAAAACAATTTGAAACTTTTTAACTTTTTTTTTCTAGAAATAAAAAAGTTGTATAGATGTAGTAGAAGTGTGCAATGTGATTTGAGTGGAGAATGGTGAAAAAAAAATAATTGAATCTAGATTGTGTTGAATCGGGAGATTAATTAATGTAGTTTAGAAATGATCATCTTCTTAGTTTTCAAGAGATTTATTCATTTTTTTAGTTTTCAAGAGATTTTTCATTTTTTTAGTTTTAAATAACACAATGTTCAAGATGAGAGAGACAATGATAGCAAATATTAAAGTCGCATTAACTTTTGTAATATTAGCGTATTGAAGGTATAATATAGATATAAAAACTAAGTGAGAATATCAATTTTTCATTGTTAAGAGAATAAATTTGAAAATTAAAAATTTCTCAAAAATGTTTGAATTTCAAACAATCACTATTAATTCAGGGTGAATAATTCTTTTGAGGAATAAATTACAATTATTGCCTTGAACGTTTACGCTTGTAACGATCTGACCCCTAAACTTTTTTTTTGGTAATGACTGATCCCTTAAAACCATCGTAACTTTACATTGTTGGCCCTACCATTAGATTTGAAGGGGAAAAAAATCCAAAATGCCCACTTACACTCCCATTTTATTGCCAAATTATAAAAAGGTGACTTCCTCAATGTATATGGACTTGTGATGCATTTTCTAGAAAAGTTATATCGTAACCATGTTGTTGCGTGAATTTAATTATTCTAATTAAAATATGGACCATGTTCAATCATAAAAAGGAGCGGCTAAGACTCCTCTAATTCTTACATTTCAAAGTTTTGTGATTGACGTTGATCCATATCTTAATTTCCATTAGTAAAATCATTACGTGTTGCAAAAAAAAATCCATTTGCTAGAAAAAGCATAAAAACTCATATATTAGTTGATTAAAAAAAAATTCGTTATAATATGATGCTAAAATAGGGATTAAAATGAATGTTTTGAATTTTTTTGCTAAAGTTAATGGAAGGTTCAATGATGTAAAATTATGTAGTTTAAGGACTGGATCTTTACAAAAATTATTGCAAATGCAAAAGTTCGAGGCCATAGGCATAATTTCCGCATTTTAACTATTGTTTTGTCATATGATTATTTCGAAGACAATGAAAATGATCAAAATTGATAAGTATCATACAAAAATAATAAGTAGGTCTCAACATATATAATAACTTAAAAAATGGGTAGTAATAAACTTATTACTTGAGATAAATAAGCAAGCAGATGCCCTGTGTGATCACCCAACTTGCATTTGTTGGAATTGCTCTTGAAAAGTATTTGAGTAAATTTTATTATTGTCATGCTAGTTAATCACAACATCAAAATGCGCCAATGATCACGGTTTTGGCCCGGGACCAACCTTATGGGTCATAGTTTTGGACCATGATCATTTTCAGGGTAACAAAACCACGTGTCACAATCCAAAATCGCAACTCATATGCTTGGTCACGGGCTAACGCGGGTCACAGTCTTAACTCGTGACCACCCTGTCACTGTGGATCACGATCCAGGACCGTTACCACTACTTTAACCAATTAAAAATGTTAGAGTGGTGGCCACAATCGAAAATCGTGGCCCATAATATGATATTTTTAATTGGTTAGATTAATTGTCATGGTCCAAACTCGTAACCACTAGGGTGAGAATTTTAAAAATAAAATATTTTTTTACGATTCAAAACCGTGATCAAATATATATTTGGTCACGATTTTGGACCTTGGCCAGATAAAAAAATATAAAAATATAATGTTATATTTCTGCATCTAAAAAAAACCTATATAGTTTTCAAACCTGTTTATTTTTATAGAAATAAATATTTAACTAAACATCATTCATAAATCAAAATATAATAATACAACACAAGGTAATTAATGCATGAATATGTAAAATAAAATAAAACGCATGCTTCCTTGAATATTTACAACACAGATAAAATAAAGCGAATGCTTACGTGAATATGTTCCAAATGGTCCAAATGTTCCTTTTCCAACTAGGTCTAAAACAAAACTTCAAAATGTTCCAAATGGTAAGTAACAAAGGACTTGAATCCCAAAACTAACTTTGGAATGCCTACAGAGTCAAAAATAGCATTAAAGCCCACATAAATCGTAAGATGAACAAGATTGGGGTCTAAGCCATAATTTGAATCTTGAGTGTCTCTTTTAATTTATAAAAATATATGTCAAATGTGTTGAACGTATAAAAAATTATGAGAACACTCAAAATTGGAAATTTTGGAATATGCCCTATTTTTTAGTTTTTTTATTTATCAAAATATGTGTGAATGCATATAAGATAATAAAAAGCAAGGATTAGTGTTTTGATCAGTTACTACGAGTTACATTAGTCTTGTTCGAGATGTTCGTGCCTCTTGCGGTTATTTGGTGGTTATTTTGCATTTTCTCCCTTTAACGACATGTTTTTAAGACCAAGTCTAACTATTTTAAAATTTTGATCATATTCTCAAATGGGGATTTATGTGACTATACGATTAGTTACTATGAGTGACACTGGTCCCGTGCGAGGTGTTCACGCCTCTTGAGGGGCCGTTTGGTGGATATTTTGTGTTTTCACCCTTTAAGGACATATTTTAAAGCCTAAGTCTAACTGTTTGCATATTTTGGTCATATTTTCAAACCGATAGTTTTGTGACTATTCGTCCAATTTCTACGAGTTTCATTAGTCTCGTGCGAGGTGTTCGTGCCTCTTACAGGGTCGTTTGATGGTTATTTTGTATTTTTCCCTTTACTGGCACGTTTTTAACTCCAAGTCTAACTATTTGAAAATTCTAACCATAATCTCAAATCGAGATTCCCGTGACTATGCGGTTAGTTGCTATGAGTTACACTAGTCACATGCGAGGTGTTTGTACCGCTTTCGATGCCTTTTGATGGTTATTTTGGATTTTCGCCCTTCAACGACATGTTTTTAAGCTTGAATCTAACTATTTCCAAATTTTGATCATATTCTCAAATCGAGAGTCTCGTGACTACGTGGTCAGTTACTACGACTTACATTTCTCCCGTGCATAGTGTTCGTATCTCTTGCGAGTCCGTTTGGTGGTCGTTTTGCATTTTTTCCCTCTAACGACATGTTTTTAGGCTTAATTCTAACTATTCATAAATTTTGATTATATTCTCACACTAAGTATCTCATGACTATGCGATCAGCTACTATGTGTTACATTGCTCACGTGCGAGGAGTTTATGCCTCATGAGGGGATATTTAGTGGAGGTTTTGTATTTTTGCGCTTTAACAACATATTTTTAATCCTAAGTCTAATTATTTATAAATTTTGGTCATATTCTCAAACTGGGAGTCCCGTAACTATATGATAAGTTGTTATGAGTTTATTTATCCCGTGCAAGGTGTTCGTGCCTCTTGCGGTATCGTTTAATGGTTGTTTTGTATTTTTGCATTTTAATGGCATGTTTTTAAGCCAAAAACTAACTATTCGTAAAATTTGGTCATATTCTTGAAGTGGGAGTTTCATGACTACGCGGTTAGCTGCCACGACTTACATTGCTCCCATGCAAGGTGTTCGTGCCTCTTGCGGGGCCGTCTGGTGGCTATTTTTTATTTTTGCCCTTTAACGACATATTATCAAGCCTAAGTCTAACTATTTACAAAATTTGATCATATTGTCAACCCAGGAGTCCCGTGGCTATGCGATTAGTTACTACGTGTTACGTTGCTCCCATGAGATATTTTTGTGCCTCTTGCGGTGCCGTTTGGTGGTTATTTTCCGTTTTCACTCTTAGACATCATATTTTTAATCCTAAGCCTAACTATTTGTAAATTTTGGTCAAATTTTTAAAAAGGGAGTCCCGTTACGACGCAATCAGTTGCTACATCTTAAATTGCTCTCATGCGAGGTGTTTCTGCCTCTTGCTGGTCCATTTCGTGGTTGTTTTGTATTTTCGCACTTTAATGGCATATTTTTAAGCCTAAGTCTAACTATTTATAAATTTTGATCATATTTGGAAATCGAGAGTTCCGTGACTAAACGATCTTTGTTATGTATTACATTGCTCCTGTGTGAGGTTTTAGTGCCTCTTCTAGGCCCGTTTGTTATTATTTTGCATTTTTTCCCTTTAACGACTTGTTTTCAAACCTAAGTCTAACTATTTCCAAATTTTGGCCAACTTCTTAAATCGAGAGTCCTATGACTATGTGGTCAGTTCCTACGTGTTACATTATTCTCATGCGAACAGATGATGCCTCTTACGGGGCCGTTTCGTGGTTATTTTGAATTTTCATCCTCTAATGACATATTTTCAAGCCTAAGTTTAACTATTTATAAATTTTGGTCATATATTCTCAAACATTATATAGGAATAAAGCATTTTGAAACATTATTCATATAAAGTATATAAAAATGTGAGTAAAGAATACATGGTTCCTGCGATAGTTTTTGGCACCCTTCGACTACACAACATTGTCTTTCTTTAGTAGCCTATTGTATCTCTCTTTAACCCTATTTTCTCGTACACGGTATAATTGAAAGTCCTCGTTAACATGGGTGAGTTTCTCTCTCAGGTGTTCAACGTCTAATATAATAACCCGCCCCAATATTTTATTATTTTCCCACATAAGTTGAAAGAATATGAGAACTTTGGGATTTGGATCATGTTGATTGTATTTGAATTCTTATATAACTCTTTTGGGGACCTAATAATAATTGTTGTAAGTTTTGGGAAAATTGAGGAATTTGGAAAAATTGAAGAAGGGCTTCGAATCATTCAAATAAGAATCACAAGTCGTTCGAAGTGGGGATCGAACGAGGTTCGAATGAGGGCCCTCTGTTTAATAGGTTTGGGTCGTTCGAAAGGCGTTTGAGCGAGGAGCCATTCTCGCTCGAACAAGAGGTGATTCTCGATCAAACGAGGTTGCCCAAATTTTATTATTTTGGTTTGCCCTTGTGCGTTGTCACATTTTGGTCCCTTGATTTAGTGAGGTGTCAAATTTTGGCGTGCCCAAATTGGGCAAGATGTGTATTTTAGTGTTTGGGGTAGTTTATAAGGCTTATTTGGGGTTTATTTAGGGGATTTAGAGTTAAAATGAGAGAGAGAGAGAGAGAGAGAGAGAGAGAGAGAGAGAGAGGGTGGTTCTTCCACCATTTTAGCATTTCCCCCTCTCATAACCACTACCATAAACTACCATATAGCCATCATATTCTAGGTATGTCCCTTCGTAAATAGACCCAATACACCCATTTCCCTCGTGGTTGGGTAGAGCGACGAATTTTTTAGTGTTATTAGGGGTTTGGGAGAAGATGAAGATGGGTGATTCATTGAGTTTGAAAAGAGTTTTCATGGAACTTTCATGGAGACAAGCTTGGTGGAGCTAGGCAACCTCTCAAAGGCCACCTTATGAGGTGGTAGGTTTCCATTTTCTTACACATTTTATGCCTTCCATTGTTGGAGTTCCATTTGAGGTGAGAAACTCTACTCTTAATATTAACTCTTTTGTATATTTTTAGTCTTATTGATTAAATTATAAGAGCAGGACAAATAAATAAAAGGATGAGTTTTCAGTAGATTTGGTATGAAATATTTTTATGGAATAAAAATGTTAGCAAAAATATTATTTTGTTGAAAATAAATGATGATTAAATATCTCAATGTTTTCTTGAAATAAAGATTGAGACTTTTATGAAAATGACGTAATTCTAGAAATTTGATGCTAAATAATAAAATGTTTTGAAAAGTGATGTTGATCTTACTAAAAATATTTGGTGTAATAATGTTTAAAAGTTTCTTGCAAAAATGAAGATTTTATGAAAGTTGAACATTTGTTAAGTTTGAAGAAATAAAAATGTCTTTTACATCTTGAAAGTAAAGTAGTATGAATTTTTAGAATGAAATGTATGTTTAACCGTGTTAATAGGATTTTTGGAATCAAAATCCATCTTCTCATACATGTAAACTTGTAATATTTTTATAATAAGAATATAAATAAGTTGAAAGATGGTTTTGTTGGGTTTAAACATGAAATAAGAAAAGTAGAAATTCTAGTATTCAGAGTGTTTAAAAAGTATTAAAAAGTGTGATAAGTGTAAGATATTAGACTACAAATGCTAAAGGGGAATGGTATTTTTCTTATAAAAGTAGTCTTTCAGTGTAATTAAATTTTTTAAATAAATAAAGTAAAGAAATATTTAACATGGAAAAGTGGTTAGTAAAAGTGTTAATGGTTAAATCATTGGAAGGTTGGTGTGTTTAACTTAATAATATTTTTGAAAGATTAACATTTACGAAATTGGAAAAGAAATAATAGAATATAGATGTTTTCGACTTCAAAGAATGTTACTCCAAATGTTGAAAAGGTGTTTATGTGTTAAAAACACTTAACAAGTTTCTTTAAGTAACTATGGTATTTTAGGAAATAACACTGGTGAAAATGGAGGAAAGGACAAGTTTGGATACAAGAAGGGTTAAATAGTAATTTTACGTAAAGTGGAGCGTTTTTAATAAATAAAATATTGAAAAAGGTGTGCACAAATTGGTCCTAAATGAAGATGATAATGGAATAAATCAAGGCTAAAGTGTGTAGGACATGAAATTGAAAGCCCCCAATTTTTAATTTCTTTAAAAATATATTTCCTTTTTATGAATAGATGCGGAAACGATGTGATGGTTCAACTTAAAACAAATTTTAATTTCTTAACAAATTAAAATTAAACCAAGTGAAATTAAATTAATCCATTAAAAAACATTTTCACTTAAACATAATTAATCCAAGTCCTAGAATTTGCCTAAGTCATATTTTTTAATTATTTCAAGGCCAAACCACATTTATCAATTAAGTTAAATGACTTGAATTAAATTAACTTAAACGTTAACATTACTCAATATTAATTTGCACCAAATTAAACAAGTAGTGATTAAATTAAACCAATTTTATCTTTTTACCTAAGCATGCGTTCTAGGTGGTTTTGCAAAAGATAAAATAAACAATTAATCCACTACGCCGCGATGTATGAGGAAAAACCCACAACGGGAAACAACCTCGGACGACCCTAGCCTTAAATCCCCTAAGTATGGAATTTACATTTACAAGACAGATGACTTACTTCCTCAACTCGAACCCTCTCAAGCCTTGACGCGTCTTCTTGTAACCACCTCTACCTAGCAGATAACCATGAAGCTCCACCGCGATCTCGGAACCACTGATCGGACAATAGGTGCACCATCAACCACACATGGTGCCTTTCACCATGTGAGAAAGCAGCAGCTAAACAGTTCTTCTTCTTTGAGGGATTTATAAGAAAACCCAAACTTCTCTTTAAACAGTAGAGATAAACCGGTGCCAAAATGCTCCAAGAAAAGTATATGTATATATGAACTTGGAAGAAACAAATATGGGTGAAACTAAGTGTTTAAAGGATTTTTCTTTATAAAAATGAACACTCAAACTCATGAACTTTTTCTTGGAAGAATCAACTTTCAAACCTATCTCTAGGAGTTAGAATATTATGAAAAAGTTAAGTTACAAACTTTGGTTCCCGCACTATAATAATCTGTCAAAAGTTAGTGGGGTAAGGAAGTGGTAAACATGGGTAAAAACTGCTAAAAACTGCCAAAAAAATTTCGCCTGATATCTCGTTTGAACGAGATTTTCGTTTGAACGAAGTCTCATTCGAACGAGGCTTCTAACGAAGTTCCAGTGTGAACTCGTTAGAAATCTCGTTGGAAATCTCGTTCGAACATCCATCTCGTTCGAATGACATTTCGAACAAAGTTCCAGTGGCCAATATGGGAACTCGTTGGCAAACTCGTTCGAACGACTTGTGGTTCGAACGACAATCTCGTTCGAACGACACTTCGAACGAACTTACAGAAAGTTCCAAAAATATCATTTTTAGCCCGGAAACTTTATATACTTTATATAAAAGTTTTTAATAGAAATTTTTCTGAAAACAAAACACAGTTTTAAAACCTAAGACCCAATAAACTTGTTCCAAGCTCATATATATATATATATATATATATATATATATATATATATAATGCATTCATACCTTGGGAGCATGGAACCACTGTTGATGACGTAGAAACGAGGCACTTAAACTCGGCATTTTGATGAAGCTTTATACACTTGATTGCTACATCTTCAACTAAACGCGTCATAAGCTTGAATAGGAACACTTGAATACTATCCTATGACATAAACGTTTTTTGTCCGGAATTGAGCCAAAACTATAAAGGACTCAATTGGAAATTTGTGTCCTTACAAATCTCCCCCTTTGGATATTCCGGGACAAAAACCAAATAAAAAATCCTAAAGGGCCGTCAAGCTCTACTAGACTAATAAAAAGTTCCACCCAAAATAAAATTACAATGCTTGACTCAAACAACCCAAAGGATCACAATCTTTGCCGGTGAAAGTTTCCACTTATAATATAATTTCTTCACACTTAAGCAAACACATTAAACGCATAGGGAATATCAAAATATTAAATGCAATTAAGTAATTACTCCCCCTAGATTAATTCTCCCCTTTATCAATTATGATCAACCTAAGAAGATAGCGACTCCCCCTAAGTTAACTCTCCCCCAAACCCAAGGATACGATTATAATAAGATTAGATACGAGTTCTCCCCCTTTTTGTTCAGGAATAAACAAAGGCTAAGAATTCAAACATGAACTGATCTCCCCTAAATAAAGCATATACACCCTTTAAACTAAGCAAGGGATAAATAAAATGGGATAACAAGCTAAAAATGTGCATAAAGTGATGAGAGCATTAAAGCATATGGGCAACAAAAGCATAACTAATCCAACAAATAATAACGGATACCAACTAGGATGCAAGAAGATGATACCAATAAGATACATAAAGTATTAAGCATGTGATATCAACAAAGAATGCAACAAGATAGATACCAATGATGAATTAAAGTATATATGGACTAGAAAGCAAGGCAAAGACTAAACAAAAATATCATATATATACGTACTCTAGATATACCAAAGATGCACATGCACAGATATATAGATATAAACACACAAATGACACACACTAAATATAATAGGAGTCTTTCACACTCATATGGCAAAAATGTGTCATATGGAAACGGAGTAACAGTTAAATTTAGACCCAATCACTTAAAACATGTTCATGGAGTTCTCAATTCATTGCAAACTTCATCACTTTTGAATATAACCTCATGTTACAATATAGATTGAACTCAATGAACAAACATACACAATGCATACAAGCCTAGCATGTTGATGATTCTACAAACCAATAGAGTCATGACATTGAAAATGCAACTAGGATAAATGGACATTTTGCAAACCGTTAATATACCATCCAATCTCCCTCAATAAGCATTTATATTAATTTTGAATGAATATATCAATCAAACATAGGCCTTGGCAATTATTTTCTTTTTAATGCCATATTTTCTGTTTTTAGGCCTTGGACCACGTATTTCTTTTAGGTCCAAACAAACGGTGACTTACTATTCGCAAAGGAAAATAAATCCTTTCGGAGCCCTTCCCCGTGCACATTTATATTTATCATTTTTATTTTTCACAAATCTCACGTGCAACGGATTTTGACATGCACTAGTCCTCCTAGGTTACAAATATGTAGATGACAAGATTGGTAGGAGACACCTCACAAAGCTCAAATATACATATGCAGTTAAGATTTCAAAAGAGCTCGTGCATGTGAGAGTATAGGCATATAAAAATAGAATCTATTATATCAACACAAAATCCAACTACTCCATGTAAGCATGGTAAAGAACATAATAAGGATTGACATCTAAACCAAAAGTTCTAGCCACATGGGAGCGTAAAAGATGGGATTCTAACACAAGTATATGCCACTTAAAGTGTGTCAAACTAAAATACACACATAATAAAAATATTTTTGAGTTTTTGAAATTTTTAACCAAATATAAAAAAATATATACTCAAAAGACATACAAAAATCATTTGTATTTTTCATTAATCTTAAATTCCAAAAAAAAATGCAAATGATAAACCAAAAATCTTTTTGTATTTTTCATTTAATGCAAACAAAATGAAGGAAATATAATACAAAAGATAAACAAAAATCATAATTCTAGCATGTGATTAAGCATGGAGTATAGACTAGAAAATGATCAAAACAAGCATACATTTAGCATGAGAATATAGCATGACGCACGAAAGCTAAAGTATGCAAATAACACTAACACATTCAACCTTTAGATTTTGTAAGAGAGGAAGCATGTGAAAGTAAATGAGAATCAAATACCCTATCATGTAAAGCTACCAAGTCGGATCTCCTAACCCAAACTAATGATGAGTCACTATCTCGGGGTATAGGAATCTTAGCTACCTTGGTTGTTTTACGTTGGGATTTTCTAGAAAATCTTTTAAGATCAAAATAATATTTCTTAAGATGACCTTTTCGACCACAATGTGCACAAGTAAAAACATGTTGAAAAGATTTACCTAAGGAGTGATCTCTAACGGCTTTCCTAGGCGATTCTCCTAAAAAGTTGGTTTTGGATTTGTGAGTAGATTCATTACAAGTATCGAAGCCTAAACCACAAGTGTCATTTTTAATTTGGACCGTTTCTAATATTTTATCTAATTTTTCCGAACGACACTCCAAATCAAATTTGGCATTACTAGAGTCTTTTAATTTATTTTTTGATTCTAGGATGTTAGACTCTAATAAAACATTTCACTCTTCGAACTCGAGAAGTTTCTTTTTTAAGGATTCCATTAAACCTTTAAGGCTATCTCTCTCACCTTCTACATATTCAAGCTTCTCTCGAAGAGTCATCTCACGTGTCCTAAGGTCTTCAATCAATAAACTATTATCAACTACCTTAACACGTTCTTTCAAACTAGCTTCTAACTTCAAATTAGCTCTTTTTAATTTAATTGATTCTTCATATAATTCTTGAAAATCATTTTGAAGTTCACTCACATTAACCTCTTCTTCATTTTTACTCTTTCTTTCTTCTCCACTCTCACTATCATCAAAAATAAGGGAATCATAAACTATGACCTTGGAAGTGTCATGTGTTAAATTTTCATCTATAGATGAGTTCTCACTATCACTCACATGACTACCCGAAAAAGCCACAAAGTTGGGCTTAGTGGAGTAATCGGGTTCCTCTTCCTTATCACTATCACTAAGGGTCACATTATATGAAATGGGTCGCCTACGCTCTCTCCTTAGTTTAGTGGGACACTCAGAAGCCCTATGGCCATACCCTTCACAACCAAAACACTTATTTGACTCGTCCCTATTTAAATTTCCGTTAGAAGATTTAAGAATCCTTTCGGCTTTGTCACACTTAGAAGTTTCAGATTTCTTAAAATTATTTTTAAATTTATCTTTGTTAAATTTAAGAAATTTTCTAAATTTTCAAGCAAACAATGCCATGTCTTCCGAGTCACTATCACTCTCACGCTCTACTACTTATTTGACCTCTTTTTGATCTTTTAAAGCAACACCCTTTTCTATTTTCTTTTCAGTTTTAGAGGGAAACATGTCTAGTTCATAGGTTTGTAAATCACCTACGAGCTCTTCTAATTTCATAGAGGCTAAAGTTGGTAAAGAATTTAAAACGGTCACTTTTGAAATAAATCTATCGGAAAGGGACCTTAAAATTTTCTTTACGACTCGGTTGTCGGGTATTTTCTCTCCCAAATTAAAAGATGAATTGATAATATCGAAAAGTCTAGCATAAAATTCATGAAAAGTTTCATTATCGTTCATTTTGATAGTTTCAAATTTAGTGGTGAGGTTTTGGAGTTTAGAAGCTTTAACGACACTAGTACCTTCATGAGTGAGTTGTAAAATATCCCATGCTTCTTTAGCGGTCTCACACATCATAATGCGTCAAAATTCATCCCGTGTGCAGCGCTAAACAAGGCGTTTAAACCTCGAGAATTAAAGTTTGAAAGTTTAAATTCACCCCCACTCCATCTATTGGCCGGTTTGGGAACACGGTTATTTTCTACTAAATGTGTAGGTGGGGACCACCCGTTAACGACAGATAACTAAACTCTCTCGTCGATAAATTTTAATACCGATTTCATTCAAGCTTTCCAATACGCGTAGTTAGAACCATCAAAAATAGGAAATTTTGAAAATGGAGAAAATTCCATTTTAGCTAAAAATTATTTAAAGGATCTTAACGAAATAATTTATCGCTTTCGCTCTGATACCAATTTGAAAGCCCCCAATTTTTAATTTCTTTAAAAATATATTTCTTTTTTATGAAATAAATGCGGAAGCGATGTGATGGTTCAACTTAAAACAAATTTTATTTTCTTAACAAATTAAAATTAAACCAAGTGAAATTAAATTAATCAATTAAAAAACATTTTCAGTTAAACATAAATAATCCAAGTCCTAGAATTTGCCTAAGTCATATTTTTCAATCATTTCAAGTTAGGCCAAACCACTTTTATCAATTAAGTTAAATGACTTGAATTAAATTAACTTAAACGTTAACATTACCCAATATTAATTTGCACCAAATTAAACAAGTAGTGATTAAACTAAACAAATTTTATCTTTTTACCTAAGCATGCGTTCTAGGTGATTTTGCAAAAGATAAAATAGACAATTAATCCACTACGCCGCGATGTATGAGGAAAAACTCACAACGGGAAACAACCTCGGACAGCCCTAGCCTCAAATCCACTAAGTACGGAATTTACATTTACAAGACAGATGACTTACTTCCTCAACTCGAACCCTCTCAAGCCTTGACGCGACTTCTTGTAACCACCTCTGCCTAGCGGATAATCACGGAGCTCCACCGCGATCTCGGAACCACCGATCAGACAATAGATACACCGTCAACCACACATGGTGCCTTTCACCATGTGAGAAAGCAGCTGCTAAACAATTATTCTTCTTTCAGGGATTTAGAAGAAAACCCAAACTTCTCTTCAAACGGTAGAGATAAATCGGTGCCAAAATACTCCAAGCAAAGTATGTGTATATATGAACTTGGAAGAAACAAATATGGGTGAAACTAAGTGTTTAAAGGATTTTTCTTTATAAAAATGAATACTCACACTCATGAAATTTTTCTTGGAAGAATCAGCTCTCAAACCTCTCTCTAGGAGTTAGAATATTATGAAAAAGTTAAGTTACAAAATTTGGTTCCCGCACTATAATAATCTGTCAAAAGTTAGTGGAGTAAGGAAGTGGGAAACATGGGTAAAAATTAGCAAAAAAAATTCCCGCCTGATATTTCGTTCGAACGAGATTTTCGTTCGAACGAAGTCTCGTTTGAACGAGGCTTCTAACGAAGTTCTAATGTGAACTCATTATAAATCTCGTTGGAAATCTCGTTCGAACAGCCATCTCGTTCGAGCGACATTTCGAATGAAGTTCCAGTGGCCAATATGGGAACTCGTTGGCAAACTCGTTCGAACGACTTGTGGTTCGAACGACAATCTCGTTCGAACGAACTTACAGAAAGTTCCAAAAATATCATTTTTAGCCCAGAAACTTTATATACTTTATATAAAAGTTTTTAACAGAAATCTTTTTGAAAATAAAACATAATTTTAAAACCTACCACCCAATAAACTTGTTCCAAGCTCCTATATATATATATATATATATATATATATATATATAATGCATTCATACCTTGGGAGAATGGAACCACTATTGATGACGTAGAAACGAGGGACTTAAACTCGGCATTTTGATAAAGCTTTATACACTTGACCGCTACGTCTTCAACTAAACGCATCATAAGCTTGAATAGGAGACATAAACGTTTTTTGTTCGGAATTGAGCCAAAAATACAAAGGACTCAATTGGAAATTTGCGTCCTTACAGAAATAATGATCTTCAAAGTGTATCACAATTTGGGGTGAAATCCGAGGTTTTGGCTTCGACCGGGTAAAAAGGAAAGAAGGAATAATATGAAAATCGTAAATTGTTAAAACACATTAAAATGAACTTGGATGACACCAAGATAATTAAGGAGTGACCCCGATCCCTAGGTTGAAAGACCCAAAATCACTCGTCAGAGCATATGGTGGTGTCACCATAAATTTAACTATAGTGTGACACACATAAATTTCCTTCAAATCCCAATTAATTTTCCTTCATAATTGATCAGATTGTATCCCTATGTTTATTTCTCATTACATAAGGTATAGGAAGGAAATTTAATTTAAATTCCCCTTATATATACAAATTGGCCGAACTTCTAGAATTTATCGACCATCGATCAATCGATCCCCAACCCTCGATCGATCGATCGTACAAGTCATCGTCTTCCCCAGGTTATCTATTTCAGCCATGGATGAAAAACTCAAAACTCGAACTTCTTCTATAGTCTAAACCAAGTCCTTTCTTCAACAAAATACACCAAGAGCCTCATAAGGGACCCCCATAAAGTCCACAAACACTATTTAATTTCCATTTTCTACTGTTTTCATAAATTGGGGAAAAATCCATTTTATTCGTTAACCCATCTCAACATCAAATCCTTATCTCAATTTCATTTCTAATTCGTCTGGGTTTACCCATCTTACCAGATATATATACAATCTCAGATTATACATCAATTTCTACACAATTTAGAAATCAGAATATTGCTTTACAAAAACCCTATGTTTATACCCTTTAAATCCCAAAACGAATTTTGATTTCTCACATCACATAAATATAAATCAAAATGCAAATTAAATGCTACAGCAAATTAACCACTTGCCTTATGATTTCGTAGGGTCTGAATCGAAGTTGTGAATTCCAAGGTTGAAGATGAAATCCCCTATTTCGGCTCTTTCCTTTGCCCCCCAAATTGCCTTTAACTGTCTCTTAGATTTTCCTCTCCCACTAAGTGTTTATAATTTCACTTCAGTCGTTCCCCTTTTTTCTTTTAATTAGGTAATTAGGCTAAATCCCGTTTTGGGCCTAATGGGCCAAGCCGTATGGCCCCGGCTATACCTAAAATCGTCCCGTGACCCGTTCACTATCCCCAGGTTCACTTTTTCGACCATCTTAGCCCATTCGGACTCAACCGTACACTCATAATTGGCATCCGAATTAATTTATAAAAATTCTTATCGCACACCCAAGTTAGTCTATACCGACTCCCGGCTGAGATAAGTACATACCCGCCACTAATACCCGGAATGACGTAAATAAATTATTACTATTCACTTAGTATTTAAATTTTCCTAAATATTAACCATTCACTCCCCGATTAATATTTAAATAAATATTACCATAATTAATTCAATTAAAATTACGACACACAAGTAATTTAGAATTTTCGAATTAATTAAATATTAAATGCACAAAAATACGGGGTATTACATTATCTTGTTTCTAGTTCATGCCCTTTAATTTCATTACACCATGTTTAAACACATTAATTATATAGAAGTGGTTAAAACTTATGGGTTTGGTGTCTTGTGTGGTCGTTTATACCTATATATAGTTAGGATTCATTAGCATATGTGTAGTTATATATATATGGTATGTTTTGGGTTTTTAGTCTTTGAGCTAATCCATGTTTGCCTTATTCTTAATCTTTGATTTATATTGGTATATGTTATGATCATATTGGAATCTTATACTTAATTTCTTACATCTTAGTTGATATCATTTGTGCATAGTTTTAATTATTTGTGCTCGTGTTGCCAAACTATTTGTCATTGCATGTTTTACTTCACAACATTACATGATATATTTATTTTTTCTTAATGATCACCTTTTGCACCTTAATTTTTGTCTATTCCTAAATAAAATGGGGGAGAAATGGTATCCAACTCTTTTGGCGTGGGAGTTCCTTAACTTAGGAAGATACGTCCTTTCTTAAGTCTAAATGGTTAGACAAATGGGAGGTTTTTTCATATGTGGCTTATACGTTGTTATATTATCTTTGCATTTGAAGTTTTTTAAGTTTCCAGGTTAGAAGGAATGTGAAAAAGGTTTACACCAGAGCAAAGATACACAAGCTTGTGTCTGTAAAGTGTCTGTAACTTTTTTTCTTTTAGGGTTAAGAATTAAGTCTTAGTGATTTTGATAGACCTATAGGTTTTTCATTTTGAGTTTTGTCACATAATAGCCAAAGGGAGAGATTTGTAAGGATAAATTTTTAAATTGAGTCAATTATAGGTATTGGTTTCATTCCGTGTTTGTACAAACTTGCTTGAGTCATAGGTTGTTAGGACTTGTGTTGTTTGTCCTTCAAGCTTGTGACAAGTCGTGGACACGTGATTGAAGATCGTAGTGGCCAAAGATAAAGTAACACCTTTTTTCGAGTCGAGTTTCATCTTCATCATACAAGGGATCTCAATGCAGCATGAATTAATGTTTTTGGTTGATTCGTGGATTTTCTTTTGGGTGTTAGGATCTTTATAAAACTATTTTTAATTGTTTTAAAAATTATTATACCCCCTTTAAAAAAATTTAGAAGAATAATATGTTTTTCGCAAGGTCATTAGAATGACATTGGTATGTTGTTCGATAGAGATATAGTACCTCGTTATAATATTATCGAACGATACTTCAATTGAGATTAATTTTGGCAAACATTGTCCTCTTTGGAATATCATTGGAAATATCATTGGATAGGTGTTCGAATGAGATGTTATACCTCATTCAAATGAGATGTACTTCGTCTGAATGAGCATATGAATTTTTTTCTATTCGAGATATATCAAATATTTTTTCATACTTCTCATTTTCAACAAACCTCCTATAAATAGGATTGTAGAGAAACATATTTTAGCAAGATTTTTTCAAGATTTTTAAGCTCCCAAACTAAAAGAAAGTCTTCAAATTAAAACCCTAGTTTACACCCGTATTTGAGATCCAAGAATCATACATACATATGTAGTTTTGAAATCTACGATTTTTCATCAAAGTGGTTTGCTCTATATACTGGGAGAATTTCTTGTGGTGGGCATCGTGTTTGTGTTATGGAGCGACGGGACTGGTCACGAGATAAGTAAGATCGATGGGATACCGAGATGTGAAAAAGCAGCTGCATTTTGTGTCTATTATAAGGCATCCAATATTGACTATGAATATGGTTATAGGGGTCAATGAAGCGCATCAAAGCTTGAGGGAATCGAGTATGTGAGTCAGTCTAAAATGGTGTTGCAAAACCGCTTATATCATAGTAAAGTTGTGTCGATAGGTCATCTGATACTTTTTTGTTGTGGGTTTTTCTCGTACATCATCATGTTGTGATTTACTTATTTTATTCTTGCTTATACTCACCGAGATTCATGCTAGGCTAAGACTAAAATTGGTAAATTTCATTACACAACCCTTGTCACTTTAAAATTGGTGCAAGTTAATTTTAAATTCAGAAAATAAAAATTGGTGGTGTTTTCTCTACAAAACCTAAGGGAACATAACTTTATTACCTAATTTGAAAGTTCTAGGATCCTTCGAATTAAATGGTGATTGGAATACCAAACTTTAAATAACTACTTACCAAGGTAACAATTATACCAATTTCAAAAGCAACACACTGTTTATACAAATTGGGTGAACTTTACCCCATTTTATATTGCCTAAGAGTTACTATGTGATCATGCAAGATTTTATAAAAGTAAAGTAAAGAAACAGTCACACGACACTGCAATGTATGAGGAACACCTAGAATGGTAAAATATTCGGATAGCCTAGCCTACACATGTACGCTATGATATAAGTATTCATATAAGATAACATAAAAACTTACTCACCGACTTAAATCCCTTCAAGTTTGATGTAATCTTTGCGCCTTGACATTGATCACAACAGCCGAAGGTGAAGTGTGCCTCTTGATTGTAGTACCCAAATAAAAGTTAATTTTCCTAATTCAAGAAAAAGACTTACTAATTTATTATTATAAAAAAGGTTTAATAATCATAAAGTTTTCAGAATATCAAATTTTATATTCTTATTTAAGATAATGATTTAAAAAAATGCGGAAGAGTAAAATAAGCACAAGATCGGTGTACAAAGGAAAAGCCCACAAAAGGAAAATACCTTGGGCCTATAAGAATGACAAATGCACCCCAGTACAGAGTTTACAACTAGAACATAAAAATTACAACCTTACTAAACTATGACTGACTAGACACTTTTTCACACTATATTCTCCGAGGAGAGTGTCAACCACTAAAGTAAAATTCTCCTCATAATGTATAAATCATTGACAAATGTACTAGAATAAATGAAAAATATCCTAATTTTGATAAAGTCGATTTTGTAAAAATAATCGAATATTTGTTCAAAACTAATTTAGAAACCGAAATCAACTTTTCTTCTAAAACAAGGTACATAAAAAAACTAACGTTAATTCTACTTCCTTATTCTTCTTGTCCATTAATAGGATCATCTCTCTTTTAAGTATTTTCTCGATTACCTGGAAATTTTACAAATACTTGTAGACTTTATTTGTGGATCCCAAATCTACACATCATGTTCCTGTATACCGAACCAAAAATCAAGCATTTACTTTACAGAAAAACCATTAACTTTTCCTTTTTCCTTATAGTTATAGGAAAATCGTACATGTTGTTATCAAAGTTCTAACTAATTATAGTGAAAGTGAATTCCTCACATAATTTTCAATGGTTATCGAGGAATACAAACTTTATTAACACCATACCATTTTACCTAGGACTTAGCCTTTCTTCTTCAACCTCCCTTTTCAAAAATAAGTCAAGCTCTTCTCAAAAACTAACAACGTGTTGTGGATTTTAATAATGCTCACTACTGGATTATGAAATGGATATATGTTTCCCTATCTATTTCTAATCCAAATAATCCATTATTCACCTAGTTATGAAAATCATTTTCTGAACATGATTCTTACTTGATATTAATCTACCAATCATCAATGTTTATAAATTCCCATTGGTATATTTTTTAAAAACTAAACATGTATATAAAAAAATTATTCACTGGGGGTCGAATATAGATATAGCATTATTTAAAAAAATTACCATTGATTTTTAAATACCATGATAACATGATCTATTCCCTCAATTGGTGAGGAATGAAGAAGATTATGCGAGGAATTAATCACATCACAAATTTAATATATTAAGGGGAATCATGGGTTAAGTAATTTTATTATCCTCCATAACAATGTCCAGTAAATTAGGAAGAAACTGATGATTTTAATAAGTGCATAAATAACATTTGTTTGGAAGAGTTTGTAACTAAAAGTACTTAGTTTACATGGGATACTGGTAAAGAGGGCCATCGAAACATCTAGAGCTAAATTTATACAACGTTGCATAATGCACATGGTTGGATGAGTTTATGGAATGTGATGTAACTACACAACTTCATTGGATTTATGATAATTGTTAGCTTATTATAATTATTCATAATTAGAAGGAAAAGATAAATAAGGCATTTTAATTGTTTGATTTTTAGTTGAGGAATAATGAATTTGGAGGAGCTTTGAATTACAATTTTAATGAGGAAATCAAGGTGTTTCTAAGATTTTTTAGTGGCTAAGAAGTTGAAGATCCGAAAAATGGAATTTAGGAGGCCTAAAAAGAATTTTATATTTCAATATCTACGGGAGGATTGTTGAGAAGAAATGATAAATGAAAGATGTTAAGAGGAACCTACTGGATATACCTGGAGAAACTGACTTGATAGCTAAGTATAAGGAGTATCAGATGGATTCTTTAAAATAAAGAGAAATTTTATAGCCAAAAGTTAGAGTTAATTCGTTTAAAAGGGAAATAAAAATACGTATTTTTCATAATAAAGTGAATGGACATACGAGCAAGAATAAAATCCTTACTATTAGAGATGGTAATGAAAAATTCTAAAAGGGTTAGAAGGAAGTGAACAATGAAGTTATTAGAGTATTTTTACTATTGTCAGGGATGAGTGACTTTTATCCCTCATGTGTGAAAGAAAAATTAGAGGAAATTATACAAAGTTATCTTAATATGGGTCGAAAAATGTTGCTAGGAAGACAAATTTCCTGTGAGGAAATTAAACAAGACATGTTTGAGATTAATAGGAAGAAAACTCCCAGACCTTATGGGTATAATGCTAATTTTTCTGAAAAAATTAGGAGGTGGTGGATCATCAGTTAACTGATGCAGTACTAATGTTCTTTCAATATGGGAGAATTTTAAATCAATAAAATAATACAGTCATTAGTTTTATCCCTAAAATTAGGAGTCCATAGACTATGATGCATTTCAGACCTATTTCCTGTTGAAATATTATTTACAAAGTAACATTTAAGGTGATAGGAAGAGGATTGAAGAATCTTATACCTGATTTAATTAATAATATACAATCAACATTTGTCAAAGGCAAGGGTATTGCATATAATATCTTGTTAATGTACGAAATTGTAAACGTCTATCACAACAACAAGGGTGATTCTAGGTGTGTTATAAATTTAAAATAAAATCCTACGATTCGTTCAATTGGGAGTACATTTAAGATGTTTTAAAAGTAATGAATTTTCAAGACATTAAGATAAATTGGATTATGAAATGTGTATCAATTACATCTTATACCATCAATCTCAATTAAGGAGTTGAGGGGTTCTTTAAAGGGGAAAAAGGCCTTAAACAGGGGCATATAATATCCACTCTTTTGTTCCTCTTAATAATATAATATTTTTCCTGGTTAATGGATAAAAGTATAAGGGAGTGGGAGTTTGGATACCATCCAAAATGTGAGAAAATAGGCTTCACTGATGTTAAGTTTGTAGTGTTGGGGATCTATATACATGAAATAAAAAAAAAAATCACCCTTTAAAAGTCAATTAATCAAACATAGGAAAAAGCTAAAATCAAAACTAGGTTTGAACAACAAACCTAGGGTTTAGAACACAATACCTTTGCGGATCCGATTACAATTCGATGAGGAAAAAGGTATTTGATATTTATGTAGGGCTTCATTTTTTTGAATCTCCAAAATCTTGCCTAAACCTTATGTGCACTAGGATATTCTAGTGTACGAATCCCCTGCAAAGTCAGGTATGTGGGTGGACACATTTTGAGATGAAAAGCTTTGCTAAATCTAGAGATATGGTGGTCTATCTTTATTCTCTTTCATAAAAAACGTGAATAGTATTTGTATCACTCCTTTAAAACCCTAATGATGGGTTATGATAACTAAAATATCTTTCCCACACCTTTATATATAAGTATAAAAGGAGGGCTTGGGCGAAATTGAGTTATTTTAGAATATGGACCTAACTATTTGGGTGTTTGGACTCCACTAGGGATCCAAGACAAATAATTAAATTATCTCCAAATAAGTACATGAAAATCCTAAATTACCTTTACCGTGATTTTATTCCTTTATTTATTTAATCATAATTAATTTTATTAAATAATTATGATTGCGCTCCAATTTAATTATTTCATAAATCACTCAAATATATTGAGATCTTATTAGCAAAGTTGATAAATGGCACATAATGTGATTCCCCGTGTTATGCTTTCGATAATCGTATGGTTAAATAAATTTTATGAAAATTACCTTTAACCAACATCTAAATAATTCTTTAATTCTCAAACTTAACTTATTTTTCCATTCCATCGGGTTATAAATAATCCACTGATCAGGTTTATTGGTGGAAATATATCTAATAAGTCTATCAAGGGGGTATCACCATCCAAAGTATCCACGTATGCGGATTCCTCCAAACTAAGCTCTTAGACCTTGTTATAAAATTGTCAACGAATATGTGAAGATAATTTTATTCAATCGAAGACGAAATCTCACCCATAGCAATCAAAGTAAAAATCAAATAAGTATTTCAATTCTCAAGATTAAGAATGTACATACCATTTACAAATTGTGTTAGATATCCTGAGTCTAATCAAGACAAGCTTTAAAATCAAATATCATGGGTATTCATGTTCAATACATTTATGAGATGTACCGATCACAATCCTTTGTTGAACTATCGTACAAGTTCTCGAACCATCATACATGTTCTTGTAGTCTAAGATAAACTACTAATATTTCATCGCAACCATTTCGATAGGGTGTTAATTCCCTATCTAGATTGTGAGTTATTCAATAAGGCTAGAACCATAATTCCAATCTCCTTCTGATCAACCCGAAGCTGACTCACAGCAATTCCTACTAAGCTTTATGGAATGACATTCAACATTAAACAATATACATAAATAAATATAAAGCATTCTCACAACTTTGATTCTTATTTGAAAATGAATAAACCAATCCTTTATTAAATAATAAGAAAAAAAATTAAACATGGTTTTATGAATAAACCCCACCATACAGATGATTTGTTTATTCTTTCTAGTTCTATTCGGAAATCTATGGAAGTCATTGAAGAAGAACTTTCAGAATTTGGGTATATATCAATCATATACCCTAACAAAAATAAATTTTTATCTATTTTTCAGGAGTTGATGAAAGAAGAGTGGGTTTCTTGATTGGAATAAAAGAAGAAAATTTTCCAGTTAAATATTTGGGAGTCCCTCTTATATCAATCATATTGAAAGCAAATGATTATGAATTTTTAGTGGAGAAAAGTTTAAAGAAAATTAAGTCATGGATTACAAAATGACTTTCATATACTGTAAGGGTCCAATTAGTTATTTTTATGTTGAGAAGTATTCATATATATTGGATAATCTTGTTTATTCTTCCTCAAAGAATTATTAAAATACAGAGAGAATTCTTACAGAATTTTTATGGAGTGGTCACGAGTTAAAGAATTTAGTATAATGGGTTGCATGGGTTGACCTATGTTTTCTAATGGATGAAGAAGATTTAAATGTTCAATACTTAATTATTCTCAATAAAGAATGTATCCTAAAATGTTTTTGGCACATTGCTAGAAAGAAAAATTCTCTTTGGGTTAAGGGTATTCATACTTATGTTCTAAAACGGAGATGCTTGTGGACTTTAAAGATTGGGAGTACATTGAAGATTTTTAAAAGTAATGAATTCTTTGATTTTATGATAAATTGGATTATGAAATGTGTATCAATTTCTTCTTATACTATAAGTCTCAATTAAGGAGTTGTAGGGTTCTCTAAAGGGGAAACGTGCTTTATACATTGGGATCCAAAATCCCCTCTTTTGTTCCTCTTAATAATGGAATCTTTTTTCATGGTTAATGGATAAAAGGATAAGGGAAAGGGAATTTAGATACCATCCAAAATGTGAGCATGTAGGTTTCACACATATTATGTTTGCAGGTTTGGGGATCGATATATGTAAAATAAAAAAAAACTCAACCATGGAAATTTGAAGAAAAAACTCGAGGTTTAGAAAATAATACCTTTGCAGATTCGGTTGCAATCCGATAGGAAGAAATGTTTTTTATGTAGATATAGGGTTGCCTTATTTTTATCTCTAAAACCTTATTTAAACCTTATGTACCCTATGATCTTCTAATGTGCGATGCTCACAAAAGATGGGTAGACACTTTTTGAGATGAAAACATTTGCTAAATCTTAAGATATGATGGTCTCTCTTTAGCCTCCTTCACTAAAAACCTGAACAGTGTTTTCTCTCACTCCTCTAAAACCCTAATGATAAATTATTATTATTAAAATCCATTCCCACACCTTTATATATAAGTATGATAAATGGTCTTGGGATAAACTAGGTTTCTTAATAATATGGTCCCAATTACTTAGATATTTAGACTACACGAGGGATCCAAATAAATACTTGAAATTTTCTAAATTACCTTTACCTTAATTTTATTTCCTTTCTTTATTTAATCATAATAAATTTCACTAAATAATCATGACTTCACTCAAATTTAATTATCTCATAAATCACTCAAATATATTGAGGTCTTATTTGCATAGTCAATATATTAAGGTCTTATATTGAAGTCTAATCAATTCCTTGATTTTCACACTTAACATATTTTGCTATTTGACGAGATTATAAATAATCCACTCATAAAGGACCCCGGGTAAGGTTTTGGGGTATTTATATGTTTTGGTATTTCTTTTACCCTCAGAGATATATTTATTTTGTTTTAACCTTCTTTGTTTTCTCTCTGGGTGGTTTTGCCACTTTCTCCTTTAGGATTTTTTGTGGGTTTCGATTTGAGGATGTTTTATCGATTTGAGAAAAAATGACCCATACCTGGATTGAAAACTCTGGTTTCCACAAATATTTCTTGGGAAAAATCTAGTACATTAGTAGATCCATTAACCAACTCACTTCCATTCGTAAAAATATCTCCAAACTCATCAAAAAGGATTCAACCAAAGTTTAGAATAACGCATGCCAAGAAGCCTTTGACAAAGTCAAATAATATCTTACTCTCCCACTAGTGCTCATGCCATTAAATCCTGGTTTACCCCTCATCTTGTACTTAACTTTCACTGAAACTATAGTTGGGGCCATACTAGCCTAATAAATCTAAGAGTCATGAAAAGATAGATACATCTACCCTGTTATCAAAAGAGATGATAGTGTATGTAGTGAACTAAACAATGTTGGAAATGGGAAGCGTCGCCTTAGTTTGGCTAACTTAGAAACTCCTACACTACACTCTTTCATTCCCTATCAAACTAGTTCCTCGAATGGATTACAAGAACTATATAATTCAAAACTTGCATTATTAAGCCACATGCACTGATAGTTATTTTAATAGCTGAGTTTGACATCACTTGCGTCACATAAAAGGCCATTAAATGAAGGAACATTTCTGATTACTTAGCGGATCACTCCATAAAAGAAGTCGATATATGGATCTTAGTATTCCTAGATGAATAGAT
Organism: Sambucus nigra; assembly: GCA_949130495.1. Classification (NCBI taxonomy): domain Eukaryota; kingdom Viridiplantae; phylum Streptophyta; class Magnoliopsida; order Dipsacales; family Adoxaceae; genus Sambucus; species Sambucus nigra. The sequence continues at coordinate 829,391,093 of OX422207.1, forward strand.
ACTATGCAATCTCTTAAAGGAACTCCGATGGAAGATGTTCTTCGATAAATCCACTAACAAAAAAGGATATGTCATTGGAATACTTTAGATTACGCTCCACGATTCACATGCTTCCACTTCCATCAAGCTAGACTTCCCTTGTATTAACAACGTGAAAGAATGAAAGGCATGCTCTTTGGACTTCAAGATTTATCTCGAGAAGTGAATTTAATACATTAATGTTTAGGATATTTGATCCTCATTATAGGATAATTTCTTTGAACATGGAAAGTCAAGGACGAGAAACTCCTACCCTTTGATGCTCAACTTGAAGTGCTCGCTTGATAATTTAAAGATGTCACCTTCTATTAACTCTATCGCTCAGGGAATAACTTTACAGATGAATTGATGACTTTGTCCTCTATGTATAACAAGCCCGGAGAAATAAAGATTACCCCTTTTTAAAGAGAAATTTTAATGACATCCATTTATAATGCCTAGCAGGAGCTGACACTGAAGAGATCATGCAAAAAATCCAAAGTGGGGAGTACAAACCCCACATAAACGGACATATGCTTGCCAAGAAGATCATCCGATAAGGATACTATTGGACTAATATGGTCTAGTAATCTGCATCATATGCACAAGGTGCCTCAAGTGTAAATAAATCGTTAATCTCCAACATTTACCTTCCCGAGAGTTGTATGACATGACCTTTTGTACACTTATCGACTTCGAGCATTGACATCATTAAAAACGACCCTCCCAAAGAATATAATGGGCATGAGTTCATCTTGTATGATATTAATTATTTCAGTAAGTGGATTGAAGACGAGTTATATACAGTGCTAAATGCAAAGAAGGTGGTCTAATTCATTAAAAAAAATATCATCTCCCGCTATGACGTCCCTCATGAGATTGTATTAAGTAATGGTATACATTTTAAAGATGAAGTCACAAAAGTGGTAAATGAACATGGAATTTAGACACACAAGAATTCAGCTTATAGATAACAAACCAATGGGGCATCGAAGATGTAATAAAATCTTCAAATCCATCAGCATGATTCCTTACACATTTTGGTGATACTCTATCGAAACACCCACTAGGGCTACTTGCTAGTTTCAGACATGAAAACACTCTTTCATGTTGAACATGAGATATGAAAGACGATTTGGAGAAGTTAGTTGACACCAAATTTGTTACGATGAGTTAGAACACTTAGATGAAAATGGACTAAAGGCAATGTATCACATATAAGGAAATCATCGATGCATTACACCCTCATTAAATAAGAAAGTGTTACACCCCGACTAATTAAATACCGGGTAGCTACTCCTTTATTCAAATTAATACAAAATGTCAAGTTGGTTTAGTTCATAGCATCACTGTCGAAAACGTTTATTAAAATAATTACTAGCCACCTAATATTTTAAATAGTGAGATGTCAATTTTAATTTACTTAGATTAACATGCAACCAATTAAATTATGAGCTAAAGGTAACACAATCACATCACAGTCACAATAGGATTAATAATGGAATAAAAATGAGTCTGGAGGAATACTCCTCTAAATAATCCAAATACTGAATAAAACCAAATACAAGTCTGAATAATTAATTAATTAACTCCAATACTGAAATAACTTGAGTATGATAAAACTGTCTATAAAGGAAGTGGGGCGACATGCCCTAACAACTGAAGAAATCTGAAATGGAGTCAATATAGAAAGTGGAGGCGTCTACTATCGAGGTCCTATAACTTCCACAGCAGCTACATCACGTCACTGGAATGGAACTCCTAAGCTTGGCGTCCCTGTGGCTGGGCACCTAAAAGGTTTTTACAAGAAAATAGATTTGAAAGAAAACGGGTCAGAGCCCGAGGTGAAAACAGTTTAAAAAATAGCAAGTGTTTAATAACATTAAACAGTGAATATAAAATACATGTTAGTTACGTGCACTCACATGAGTTCCTCACCTCTTAACTAATTGTGCACTCCTAACATATCAGTAACTCGTCCTAGTTATGTCACTATCTATTAGTCTATTTCACCACCTGAATTTACGATATAATATAGGGGTCGATTCCAGACATTTAAATATAAACTGTGAGTCTTCCTTTTTATTTCTCAGATTTACCTAATATAATCATTATATGAATTTACCATTTTTAACTCTACTACAAATGTCCCAAGTATTCACATTCACACTTTAATAAAAAAATCTATTTCAATTACCAGTATATTAATCTCATCATAAATATGCAATAAGGGCACCCCTAGGCTAAGCTGCGGTGCACACCTACTCTGCTATCGAATCCCGGTAAATCACGTACATAAGGACAACGTATTCCGAATCTCTCAAGAACAGTTTCAATAAGCAACAATCAGACATAATGGAGGCGAACATAGTTCACATACCCATGGGTCACGCACAAACCTACGCTTCCATGGTCAGCTGACTTATTAACTCACAAATAAGTCATTCACATCCCAATGCCCTTAATGTACCAATCTAAATACCCCCTGTAGGCACACAAGGATTTGATGGCCCAATTCGAAAGCCGACCTCCTGTGATAGCATGCATGGTAGGTATGTTATACACATAAGTCCATATACTAAGCAATCACACCACTTAGATTTCTTAAAATATTAAATAAGGTATATTCTATATTCCTATACCGTTATTCCAATTTGAACATCTTTAAGTTTCCAAATAATATATTATATAGACCGCCGACACATCTCACGTCGTAGTTTTAAGTACCTAAAGCCTAACTCACAAAGGTTACAAAGTCTCCTATTATTCCCACATTTAAATCCACTATTCTTAAGGTCCTCATTTCTGTCATTAACCTTATATTACCCGACTATCTAAAACTTACTCATCAATTCTCACTCTCAAATAGTAATACACTCGTCGAGCCTTATTATGTTTACTATAATTCCCAATTTGACTTCTAATTATAATTCGAGTCTCACAAATATGCCTACTGGTATTTCTTGAATCTAAGAGTATTCACAAAGTCCCCACCAATAATTTTCTAAGGTCGAAATTGTTAAATCCTAACAAAAGAAAAATATAACTGATTCTGGGAAGGTCGATCGATCGACCTGGGAGTATCGATCGATCGATGGTGGTCGATCGATCGATTGGGAGTATCGATCGATCGAACGCACTAGATAGGTTACGGCCTGCTTCGTTTTTCAATCCAAAACTTGTCCCAAAACTTCATTACAGGGTATGAAAATCTAATCTAACGTTATAGGCCCATCATACAACCAAAATACATCATTGTTAACGTTCCAAAATGTTTTAGTCATCAATCATTGGCATTATATCGATCAAACCTTCAATAAAAACCCTAGATTTCTATTTTCTTCAAGAACAGTGATAAATATCCTCTTTAATCCATTTTTAAATCATCAAAAGTTATATTTGGGGTATTGAATTCGTCCAGAACAGATCTACATATAATTCCTAGCCAAAGTTTAGAGTTTTACATCAAATTCATTGGGTTTTTCATTAAATCTTTCAAGGCAATCATAAATTTCTACACTAAGCATGGAGGAAATATTCATTGAACTAATGAAACCAAATCACTTTCCTTAAGTTTGGTATTCTGAGTTGTTGCTGGTGTTCAAGGGCTGGCTCTCTCTTCTTTTCGGTCACAATTCCGTCCAAAACGGTGGTGGTGGGTGGTGGTTTTGGTTTAGAACCCTTTTGGAACTTCTCTCTAACTCCCGTAGCCCACTCTCTTGATTTTGGCTGATCATAGCCTTAATGGATTTTCAAATAATATATAATTAAACTCTAAAATTCGTGGGTTTTAATTACCTAATTTTTGAAATTACCAAAATACCCTTTCGGGTTGCCACTTTGGCCTAAAAATGCCCCGGGACCCAAACTAAACCTCCGACTAGTGTTTTCCGACTATCTCGACCCTTTTGGACATGTTGGCATGCTCAAAATGACCATACGGTTGATAAAAATATAATTTACTTTTCAAACCAAATTAAATCAATTTATGACGCGATTGACACGCGCGTCCCGACTTAATTTTCCAAATTATCGTATTTATATCTCTTGACAATTTTAATACTTTCAATACTCATATATTACCATATATACTCAGTCATATTTCACATTATCATCATAATTAAATACCTACTCACGTCTCGCTAGTATTAAATCCGGATTAATTTCCAATTAATTCTCATTTAATTTAATTAATCCAAATAAAAAAAATCAACAAAATTACGGGGTATTACATACTTCCCCCTAATAACAGAATTTCATCTCGAAATTCGGAACTAAAGTATACCTGGCAAAAATAGCTCTGGATAACGCTCGCGCTCCCATGTGGACTCCTCGGCATTATGATGCCGCCACTGAACACGTACTAACGGTACTATCTTCGACCTCAGTTTCCTCTCGCTGTGGTCCAGAATAGAAATCGGTCCCTCCTCATAGGAACTATCAGGCTGAAGATCGATGTCCTCTAATGAAATATGATTATGGGCCAAATTGTCCCTAAGGTATCTCCTTAGCGAGGAAATATGGAACACGTCATGAATCCTATGCAAGTGTTCCGGTAACCCAAGTCTATACGCTACTGGCCCAATCCGCTCGATGATAGGAAATGGGCCCACGTATCTAGGTGCCAATTTCCCCTTCTTCTCGAAATGCATAATCCCCTTCATCGGAGATACTAAGTAGCACCTAGTCCCCCACCTTGAACTCTCTAAAGAATCTTTCGGCATCGGCATAACTTTTCTGTCGGTCTTGAGCCACCCGAATACGGCTCCGTATCATCTCTATCCTCGTCGAGGTATCCTGAATCACCTCCGGACCAAGAAGCCATTTATCCCCCACCTCTAACCAACATGTTGGGGAACGACAAGGTCGAGCGTACAATGCCTCGAATGGAGCCATGCCAATAGTGAACTGGTAGGAGTTATTATAGGCAAACTCTACCAGTGGAAGGTACTGCTCCCAACCACCTCCAAAGTCTAGGATGCACATACGCAACTTATCCTCCAACATCTGATTCGTCCGCTCTGTTTCCCATCTGTCTACGGGTGATATGCCGTACTCAGCCGCAACTCCGTACCCATGGCTTCCTGGAAACTCTCCCAAAATCGCGAAATAAAAATCTTGTCTCTGTCAGACACGATATTGAGAGGCACCCCATGGAGTCTCACTATCTCCGCTATGAAAATATGGGCATACTGTCCCATAGTGTAGGATGTCCGAGCTGGTAGAAAATGAGCAACTTTGGTCAATCTATCCATGATTACCCATATGGAGTCGTGACCCCTCTGCGAAGTCGGTAACCCCATGATAAAGTCCATGGAAATGCTCTCCTATTTCCAAATAGGAACCTCTAGCGGTTGTAGAAGTCCTGCCGGTCTCTGATGGTCCACCTTTACAACCTGACAAGTGGCACATTTTCAAATGAACTCGAAAATATCTCTCTTCATCCCGCTCCAACAGTACTGTCGCCTCATATCCTGGTACATCTTATCCCCACCCGAATGTACCGCGAACCGCGAACCGCGAACCGTGCGACTCTGTCATAACCTCGTGTCACAAGTCTTCCCCTTCAGGGATAACCAGTCTCCCATTGAAGCATAGGCCCCCATCTGAACCAACAGTATAGAACTCGGCTCCCTCTGCTAGTAAACGAACTATCTGTTCTTGACAAAATGAATCATTTGACTGGGCCTGTACCACTCTCATAAAAATCTGGGGCGTAACGATCATTACCGACATGAATGATCGGGACACTGCATCCTGGTGTCCCAACTCTTTCAACTTTGCTCTCCACACTTCGGCCACCTCACCTACTGGCCTATGGCTCAACGCGTCTACTACCACGTTAGCCTTTCCCGGGTGGTACTGGATGTCGAATTGATAAACCTTCACGAACTCAAGCCACCTACGTTGATGCATATTTAATTCTTTCTGCATGAAGAGGTATTGTAGGAACTTGTGGTCCGTGAATAAACGGAATTTCTCCCCCGGGAGATAATGTCTCCAAATCCGAAGAGAAAATACAACTGCTGCTAACTCCAAGTCGTGGGTGGGGTAATTCTTCTCGTGAGGCTTAAGCTTACGGAAAGCATAAGCTATGGCCTGACTCTCCTGCTGCAGTACACCTCCAAGTCCTTGTAAGGACGCATCGGTGTAGACTAGATACTCAACTCCCGGCCTGGGCAATGATAACACTGGCGCTGAGGTCAACTTGTCCTTCAACTCATCGAATGCAAACTGACAGGCATCTCTCCAGATGAATGGCACACCTTTGCGAGTCAAATGTGTCAAAGGACCCGTTATCTTTGAGAAATCCCGAATAAACCTCCTATAGTATCCTGCTAGTCCCAAGAAACTACGTATCTCAGTCGGTGTCATGGGCTGTCCCCACTCCCTCACCGCTGATACCTTCCGCGGATCAACAGATATCCCTCTGTCTGAAATGATATGCCCTAAAAACTGAACTTCCTCATCCAAAAGCCACACTTCTCATACTTTGCATATAACTCGTTCTGACGTAGCGTCAGTAAAACCTGCCTAAAGTGCTCGATGTGTTCCTCCTCTGTCTGGGAGTAAACTAGAATGTCATAAATGAATACGATGACGAACTCATCTAGGAATTATCTGAATACTCTATTCATTAAATCCATAAACACAGCTGGGGCCTTAGTTAGACCAAAAGGCATAACCCGGAACTCATAGGAACCATATCTCATCAAGAAAGCAGTCTTCGAGACGTCATGTTCCCTGATACACAATTGATGGTAACCCGATCTTAAGTCGATCTTTTAGAAGAAAGACGCTCCCCTCAACTGGTTGAATAAGTCATAAATTCGGGGCAACGGATACTTATTCCGTATTGTTACTTTATTCAACTTCCGATAATCTACACACAACCTCAAAGATCCATCCCTCTTCCTCATGAATAGCACAGGGGCACCCCATGGCGAAGTACTCCTACGGATAAACCCCTGACCCAACAGCTGCTCTATCTGATTCTGTAACTCTCTCATCTCCACTGGAGCCATACGGTAAGGCACGCGGGCTATAGGCCGAGTCCCCGGCGTCAAATCGATAACAAAGTCTATTTCTCTACTAGGAGGTAATCCTGGAATATCCTAGAATACATCAGCAAACTCCCTAACAACTGGAATCAAATCGATTGGCATCACCACTTCCTCAGAGGTCTCATCCTCTATGTAATACAAGTGAGTGGACGATCCTCCCTCAGGACGATGCATCGCCACAAAGAGCAGCTCTTGACCGGGTTTGGAAAAAATAATACTCCTGCTGAAACAATCAATCATGGTTCGATATGAAACTAGCCAATCCATGCAAATGATAGCATCGTACTCAGTCATATCTAACACTAACATATCAGCAGGTAAAGTAAACTTCCCGATATCAATACCCACACCTCTACATATAAGGGAAATCATAGAACCCCTACTCAATGGTGAATCTACGCAAGTAATGATGCTCTATGCAGTGTCTAACAACCCTATAGTGCGCGCAAATCTCGTGGCAATGAAACAGTGTATGGCCCCCGTATCAAATAAAATATGCCCCATAGTCCCCTGAATAGAGAACATACCCTCAATAGCGGGTGGATCCTGTGGGACTGAGGCCTACTGGAGTTGATAAACTCCTCCGTACTGAAGCTGTCCTTGCTGGACTGGGACTGTTAGGATGGGTGGTAAAGCTGGCATCTATGGTGGTGCTGAGAGGGCGGCGGGAAACATAGGCCTCTGAGGCTCGTGTCGAGCACCCTGCTGCTGCTGTTGTGGGGCCCTGCCCCTTTCAGGACACTCCAGGCATTTGTAGCCAATCTTGCCACAAATAAAACATTTCCCCGCAAAGTTTTCCCCTCTATGACCCTGCTGTCCACGGCCCTGATGACCGTTTCCATTCCTCCCCTGACTATGATGGCCCTGTTGAAACTGCTGCTGTTGGCCATGTTGGCCCTGCTGACCCTGATGGACGTGTTGGCCCTGCTGGCCATGACGAAAACCTCCCTGACCATTTATGAAACCTCCAGATCGAACTCTCTTATAATCCCCCTACTGGGAACTCTGATCACTCTGCCTGTGCTGACCCTGAGCTGATTGTGCTCCGTTGGCACCATTCCCCCTGTTCTGCCCTAATGGCTGGACTCTCCTGATTGCTTACCATCTGACAAGTGAAAGCGGTGGTCCTGGCAGTGAAGCAGTATTGCGTTAACCACATCAGAATAAGTGGCCAACGAGAGATTTCCTAGCAAGTGCTGACGGATCCTCCAAGTCAATCCATCCATGAATTTTTGTATCTTCTTCTCTTCGGTCGGAACCTCATCCGAAACTATGTTCAGAAGATTGGTGAACTCGGCCTCATACTCTGCCACTGTCCTACCCTCCTGCTTGAGGTTCATCAACTTCCTCCTCATCTCGGTATGAATTGCTGAGGGAAAGTACTTGTGGTTAAACCACACCCAGAACTCCTGAATGGTAAGAACATCTCTCTCCTCCACGGTGGTAATGGACTCCCACCATTGCAATGCTGACCCTACCAGCTTAAAAGTAGCTAGTATCTATCTCTGCACATCCGTACACTCATACATCCTCAAGTGTCTTTGGATGTCTTTCTTTCACTGACTGGACATAACAACATCGGAGATACCTACAAACTCCGAAGGGTGTGCCTTCTGAAAGGCATCACGAACACGTTCCCAAGTAGACGGGAATGAATGAGCCTGGATCGGGGTGACCATCAGCGCCTGAGGTGGTGCCTGCTGCACAACTGCTAAAGCGATGTTTATCGCCTGGGCTACTATGGCTGCAACCTCTACGGCGTTCATGGAACCCTGAATAGGTGCAGGTTGTGGCTCGGGCTGAGCATCCCTGAGATCTCTCTGTGCATGTCGTGGAGGCATCTGAAATGAGAGATATGTCTTATAAGTTCACAGTTATTATCTCAAAATAGCTGAAGAGCGTAAAATACACAAAAGAGTACAACAATCCTAGAATATAGGGCTCTCTATCAAGGACGCTACGCGAAAACATAACAAGCCGTACAGATCCTAAGGACACTAGAACCTGATGCTCTGATACCACCTGTGACACCCCGACTAATTAAATACCGGGTAACTACTCCTTTATTCAAATTAACACAAAATGTCAAGTTGGTTCAGTTCATAGCATCACTGTCGAAAACGTTTATTTAAATAATTACTAGCCACCTAATATTTTAAATAGTGAGATGTCAATTTTAATTTACTTAGATTAACATTCAACCAATTAAATTATGAGCTAAAGGCAACACAATCACATCACAGTCACAATAGAATAATAATGGAATAAAAATGAGTCTGGAGGAATACTCCTCTAAATAATCCAAATACTGAATAAAACCAAATACAAGTCTGAATAAATAATTAATTAACTCCAATACTGAAATAAACTGAGTATGATAAATATGTCTCTAAAGGAAGTGGGGTGACATTCCCTAACAACGGAAGAAATCTGAAATGGGGCAATATAGAAAGTGGAGGCGTCTACTATCGAGGTCCTGCGACTTCCACAGCAGCTACAGCACGTCACTGGAATGGAACTCCTAAGCTTGGCGTCCCTGTGGCTGGGTACCTAAAAGGTTTTCACAAGAAAATAGATTTGAAAGAAAATGGGTCAGAGCCCGAGGTGAAAACAGTTTAAAATATAGCAAGTGTTTAATAATATTAAACAGTGAATATAAAATACATGTTAGTTACGTGCACTCACATGAGTTCCTCACCTCTTAACTAATTGTGCACTCCTAATGTATCGGTAACCTGTCCTAGTTATGTCACTATCTATTAGTCTATTTCACCACCTGAATTTACGATATAATATAGGGGTCGATACCAGACATTTAAATATAAACTGTAAGTCTTCCTTTTTATTTCTCAGATTTACCTAATATAATTATTATATGAATTTACCATTTTTAACTCTACTACAAATGTCCCAAGTATTCGCATTCACACTTTAATAAAAAAATCTATTTCAATTACCAGTATATTAATCTCATCATAAATATACAATAAGGGCACCCCTAGGCTAAGCTGCGGTGAACACCTACACTGCTATCAAATCCCGGTAAATCACGTACATAAGGACAACGTATTCCGAATCTCTCAAGAACCGTTTCAATAAGCAACAATCACATATAATGGAGGCGAACATAGTTCACATACCCATGGGCCACGCACATACCTACGCTCCCATGGTCAACTGACTTATTAACTCACAAATAAGTCATTCACAGCCCTGTCTCCTTAATGTACCAATCTAAATACCCCCGTAGGCACACAAGGATTTGATGGCCCAATTCGAAAGCCGACCTCCTGTGATAGCATGTATGGTAGGTATGTTATACACATAAGTCCATATACTAAGCAATCACACCACTTAGATATCTTAAAATATTAAATAAGGTATATTCTACATTCCTATATCGTTATTCCAATTTGTACATCTTTAAGTTTTCAAATAATATATAATATAAACCGCCGACACATCTCACGTCGTAGTTTCAAGTACCTAAAGCCTAACTCACAAAGGTTACCAAGTCTCCTATTATTCCCACATTTAAATCCACTATTCTTAAGGTCCTCAATTCTGTCATTAACCTTATATTATCCGACTATCTAAAACTTACTCATCAATTCTCACTCTCAACTAGTATTACACTCGTTGAGCCTTATTATGTTTACTATAATTCCCAATTTGACTTCTAATTATAATTCGAGTCTCACAAATATGCCTACTGGTCTTTCTTGAATCTAAGAGTATTCACAAAGTCCCCACCAATAATTTTCTAGGGTCGAAATTATTAAATTCTAACAAAAGAGAAATATAACTCATTCTGGGAAGGTCGATCGATCGACCTGGGAGTATCGATCCATCGATCGTGGTCGATCGATCGACCTGGGAGTATCCATCCATCGAACGCACCAGATAGGTTTCGGCCTGCTTCGTTTTTCAATCCAAAACTTGTCCCAAAACTTCATTACAGGGTATGAAAATCTAATTTAACATTATAGGCTCATCATAAAACCAAAATACAACATTTTTAATGTTCCAAAACCTTTTAGTCATCAATCATTGGCATTATATGGATCAAACCTTCAATAAAAACCTTAGTTTTCTATTTTCTTCAAGAACAGTGATAAATCTCCTCTTTAATCCATTTTTAAATCATCAAAAGTTATATTTGGGGTACTGAATTCGTCCAGAACAGATCTACATATAATTCCTAACCAAAGTTTAGAGTTTTACGTCAAATTCATTGGGTTTTTCATCAAATCTTTCAAGGCAATCATTAATTTCTACACTAAGCATGGAGGAAATATTCATTGAACTAATGAAACCAAATCACTTGCCTTAAGTTTGGTATTCTGAGTTGTTGCTGGTGTTCAAGGTCTGGCTCTCTCTTCTTTCCGATCACAATTCCGCCCAAAACGGTGGTGATGGGTAGTGGTTTTGGTTTGGAACCCTTTTGGAACTTCTCTCTAACTCCCGTAGACCACTCTCTTGATTTTGGTTGATCATGGCCTTAATGGATTTTCTAATAATATATAATTAAACTCTAAAATTCGTGGGTTTTAATTCCCTAATTTTTGAAATTACCAAAATACCCTTCCGGGTTGCCAGTTTGGCCTAAAAATGTCCCGGGAGCCAAATTAAACCTCCAGGTAGTGTTTTCTGACTATTTGGTCCCTTTCGGACACGTTGGCGCGCTTAAAATGATCATACGGTTGATAAAAATATAATTTATTTTTCAAACCAAATTAAATTAATCTCTGACGCGACTGACAAATGCGTCCCGACTTAATTTCCCAAATTATCGTATTTATATTTGTTGACAATTTAAATACTTTCAATACTCATATATTACCATATATACTCAGTAATATTTAACATTGTCATCATAATTAAATACCAACTCACGTCTCGCTAGTATTTAAATCCGGATTAATTTCCAATTAATTCTCATTTAATTTAATTAATCCAAAAAAAATCAACAAAATTACGGGGTATTACAGAAAGTTTAATACTTTGGCATGCGAGAAGGAGACCTAGCTCTCAAAGAAATTGTAGAACCTTTTTATGAACCTATTGCGAATTTTAAGACCAATTGAAGTGGGTCATATCTTGTGAAAAAAATCTTATCATAAGGTACCACTATGCTCATGGATCTCAATGAAAAAGAAATTACATGCCCAATCAACTTAGATCATTTCTAAATTAACTTTGGGCGGTGCGAACCTTTCTCTTTCGTAAAATGATTTTCTTGTCTACAATCAAGAGGAATAATTTTCTTTCATCATTTTAATTGGACATGTATGACATAAAAATTGTTATAGACTATTCAAACATAAATGAGCCTTCCACAAAGGCACAATAAAATATTATAAAACTTTCTGATATATTTACTAAACCATTAAGATAAGTGTCATTTCGAAGAACTTCGTCATATGATAGGAATGATTGTGCTTGATAACTAAAACTTATTTATTTCTACATCCTGATTATACGATCTCTGAGGTTTTAGGATAAAAGTATCTACTAATAGCAGCATCTCTTAGAACCATGTTTCATGTAGGGGATGATTATTTTGCTGAATTATAGCTTGTTCACATGTTAACTCGCAACCCTTGTCCAATTTAGTCAAAATGGGGGAGACGTGAGTGCATATTTTTGTCTATCATGCTTATATTCCTGTTAAAACATATTGTCATGCACTTATATTATTTTATCTTTCAATAAATTTAGTTGAGCACATGCTATTAACATGATTTCTTGGAAGAAATGTTGTTTATTATTTTGTAGGTTTTGTGTCTTGTTGAATGTTGAGTCTTTTATTTTCTAGGACTGCATATGTCGTTAGAAAAAATTTCACATAGAAAAATTTAGGATTCTTTTACCTTAGTATGTCATTTGATTTACTCAAGGGTTTTATCAAAATTAGTCCAATGGGGGAGATTAAAGTTCCTTACATTAAACACTCTTAGTGTTTGTTTTTTTGTTTTAGCTATATAGACCTCCATCTAATTGGAGTTGAAATTTGACAAAATATTTTCTATAATTATGTTGAGACTAACTTACATATGCCATGCCCTCTCCTCTCAGCCTATTACATCATAATTCAGCTCAAGAGAATATAGTCTCTCACACTTGTGAAACTACTCATAGGAATCTTATAGTCACATAGGACAATGCGTTGTATATCATGGCATCATTTCTTATGTGTTGTGATCATGTGCTTAATGAAGATTTTTAAATATTTTTAAAGATTTTAAGATCATTTAAATCAAGTTAATTCAAAATGCTAGTTAATTATTACAATTAATTTAAAATATAAAGCACGGGGGTAATTTCGAAAGAATAATATTTCATTGCGTAATAATAATGAAAATATTTTTCTGGATTTTTCTCATATTATTTGAAAAAAATTCAGATGTGAATTTGGTTTTAAAAGGATTTTATAAACATTTATACATCTTAATTAAACATTTGTGGTATGTTTTATTTGTTTATACATGCATTAATACTTGTATTATACATGATTTTGAATGCCTATTAGACACGTTTTGTATATATACTATGTTCATATGGTATTATACTAACAGTAACATTCAAACCACATTTGGCAGACGGTTGTTGAACACGGTATTATAGCCCATGGTTTTGCTTAGTTGGTTCCAGCTGTTATCCATGGGTCATACATATAAATAGTTGTTTTGTATTTGTTTAACGAGAGTTGGATCTATTTTTTTATCTACGGGTGGTATCTCTCTTTGGCAATCCATGTGCTTTTATTTTGGCCATTCATAGCACGCACGTCTACCCTATAAATTGAGACTTAAGGTCATCATTTTTAATTGCTGAGAAAAATTGAAATCTTACCTAACCTCTGTCGAAATAATTTCTAGAGAAAGAGTTCACACACCATGCACAAAGTATTGAGTTTGAAGGTTTGATCTCTTTTATAGGTCGGATAGACACTCGAATCATGCATATTGTTTCGTATACTAGTTTTGTGTGTTTGATCTATTCAAAATCGCTTTTGAATCTTTTCAAAATTTGTTCAAGAACTCTCATATTTAGGGTTTGATTTTTTTGATATATGGATAGTTCAAAATCTTTATTATGTGTTTTCACTTCTAATTATTAACGCTTAATATTATAAGAAAGTGAAATAACTCATCTCCTTGTTTAGTTAATAAATTTATCTTTAGATCTTATTTTGGTGTATATATCTTACTGATCTATGTTGTAGTTTAAAACACGAACAAAAACACACCGCCGATTAACATTTATTTTGCTTGTTGTTGCGTAAATCAAGTTCACGAACACCTACACCACTAGTTTATGTGTTGTTGTTATTCTATCAGATACGTGGTATATACCTATTGCATGTTGTATATTTGTGTTTAAGTACACAAATCACACATAGTTACAAACTTTAATGTTTTTTATCCATCTTTATTTGTTAAGATATATCTTAGATCTTGTTTGTGTGTAACTTGGAACATTATTCACACACAAATTACTTGTTTATACTATCTTGTTCATATTTCATATCTGATATAGGTTCAGATATTTAAACCTAAAATGTTAAAGGACTTAATCTAGTATGAAAAGATTATTTGTGGATTGTTCTATGCTTGATTGACCTGTACATGTAACCGGACTTGAACAAGAGTAATATTTGGATCGTATATACTTTTTGGACTGAGGCTGTAGAATAAGAACCTTGTTAAAATTGTTAAAAGAATTTAATAGGTTATTAGTTTGAAGACCGTTTTAATCTTAGAATATTTCTTAAAATAGATTGATATTATTTATATATTGACTTGTGCCTAAAGTATTTATATGTTCATAGTCATATACTGTTTGTTTGTTTGTTTGAATATATGACTTGTGAATATTCTAATATATATTGTGTTAGTCAAATATTTGTATATATATAGTCTGCCTTAGAGATATATTACATTACTATGTGTGTTTATCAGTTATTGCTGATATTTGCGTAACACACTATCTTCTGATTTCAAGACTGTTATATTGCATATCATTTAGTTATGTTCACTCATTTAGAACACATCACTCACTTAGGCACATATTCTATTGTGTTCATATCTTGCCTAATCAGATTGTTCTAGAGTTAAAAAGAAAAAAAGTTTTCAAAAAATAACAATTCAAGATAGTTTGACTTGTATACTAAGAACATAATACTAGTCAAGATATCTAGGAATACAAATATGTTGCATATCATAAAGTCTATATCATTAAGTATGCGTGTGTCATTATAGAATAATACAAAACACATACTTCACTAGAAGTACGACACTTAGGCACTGAACATATCCTACACTAAGGAAAGCAAGTGGGAGACGCTAAGACGTAAAGAACACAAAATTTGCAAGGACAAGTTAAAGCTGAGATCATAAGAGGAACCGGGGAGAGGCTTGGTCTAGGTATATGTAATCTCTTTCTATCTAGTTTAATTATCTTGCTGATTGTTTGTAACTCATTCCTTTTTTTTAGTGGATGTAGTTAGGTTTGATCCTTATATCGGTCGTTTTTCCCAGGGGAAGGGTTTTTGCGATGTTAAATAAATCCTTGAGTGTTGTATTTTTAGTCTTAAAACCCAGCACGAAAATATAGGATTAAATATTAGATACTCTCCTAACAATTTAAATTCATTATTATTTATTTAATCACCTAGATTAATAAGATAATAACACAAACCCAATATAGTTTGTAACGTAGTTAGAAAATTAAGAAAAGTTTAATTTGGTCCCCTTGTATCTTCTATATAAACTTGTAGGTTTATCGAGTTTAATCAACAGTAGTTACTTCCGCATTTAGAGTCTATTGCGCATATAGCCCCCCTTCCCAAGTGGTATCAGAGTTTAACTTTAAAAATATCATTTTCAAACTAGTGTTAAACTCTTTTTTCCTTATTTTAATGGAGGATACAAATTAACCAATTAGGTTTGGCAATTTTAGTAGACCCCCTATTTTTTCCGGTTCTAACTTGCCCTACTGGAAAGTTCGTATGACAATCTTTATTCAAGGTACTCTAGGAGATGATGTTTGGGTCTTAATTGAAAAACGATCATATACATCCTAATATTCCTATTGCCAAATTTAGTTTTACACTTAGGAAACTTAGGACGACTGAATTAAGTAATGAACAAAAGAAAATCAACAACTTTAATAATTAGGGTAAGAACGCTATATTTATGAGTGTGAGAGAAACGAACTTAAGCGTATCTGTCACTGCACTATATGAGTAAAGAGACATGGGACACTCTAGTCACTGCACACGAAGGTAATGCTTGGGTTAAAGAGTGTAACACTCAAATGTTAGCTCAACAATATTACATGTTAGTAGTCAAAGATAACGAAGCCTTTGATGACTTTTACATACGACTAACTGATATAATAACCCAATTGCACGCAAACGGAATAGTGTACACTAGTAAGGAAATCTGTTAATAAATCCTTAGATCCCTAGCGCCTAGATTCGATCACAAGCGATAATTAAGTGAAGAAATTAATGACTAATATCTCACGCCCGAGTTACTCAGCTCTAAGTTATGGACCATGGAGTTTAATCGGCATTTAGGAAGACCTTAACAAACTTCTCTAAACACGATTCTGTTTGTTGTTCTAAACTTGCATTCAAGACTGCTCATATTGTTAAAAAAAAATATAAACCGGTTTCCATACAATTAGGTCTGATGGAAAGGTTAATGAGTTGGAGAATATTGAGAGTGAGATTGCACTCATGTCAAGTCAATTTAAAAGACTTTTGAAAAAGATAAACCATTTTATGAGAAGAAGTGTGAAATCTGACTTACAATCCATCCAGTCATCACGGCCTCACAACAAAAACACAAATCAGACTGGTAATTATAATAACAATAACAACAAAATAGATAAATCTAAAATGACATGTCATAACTGTGGTAAATTAGGCCATTTCATTACTGTCTGTCGATCTAAACCACAAACCAAACAAAATAAAAATCATAAGTCCCATTTAACCTAAACTTAGGATGAATCTTTTGATTCTGATTTGAAACATGACCAGGATAATTTTGAGTCATAATGCCTTACTTTTGTCGGTAGCGTTTATCATTGTTGTGGTGATAAATATATTACTAGCCCAAATGATTTTAATGAAGAAGAATCTGATGAGATTTTAGATTTAATTAAGTGTGTTAAGTCATTGTTAGTTACTCAACCATCCATGCATAAATGAACTGCTCCTTTAGATGCTAAATGTGTTGCTCGTGTGGATGATTATGTTTTTTGTTTCACATGAAACTAAAGGCACTTCACACACTAGCACTAAAGTTATTTGGGATGATGACTTTATAAGCTATGATGATTAAGCTGAAATATATGTTAGAACATTGAGAAACATGAAGGATTTATCTAATTTGGTAAAGTCACTTAGTGTGACCTTAGAAAATCAGTATAGGATAGTTAAGCAAATAGAAGTGGAGATAACAGATGTCAACTCAAATTTTGAAAAATAAGGAATTGATTTCGAAAAATAAAAATCCAATTTTGAAAATGAAATTTCTGACCTTAACGAAAAGATTATTTTTTTTGAACAAAAATATAAGGCCACACTGATTGATCTTGACAATCTAAAGAAATGTGTGTCTATGCTCTTAAAAGGTCAAGAGAAAGAGAAAAGGAAAAATCCAAAGAAGATTTTAACTTGGATAAACTTTTGGACTCTCAAAAATATGATTGTAATACAAATGGAGTTGGTTTTGAAGAACAATTTCAAAATAATCCTTATATTAGACCTACTATTTTTATTAGGGATAGTACCGACCTAAAACCAAATCTAAGTAGTTCCATAGTTGATAAAGGAAAATAGATTTTGAATGAAAATATTTCTGAAACTGGATTTGATCTCAATTATCCGTCTATTATATATGTTGACTATCCTAGGTACATTCCACCCACTAAAAGGACAAAGTTGACTATTAAATATGACTTAGGTACCTATAAGTCTTGAAAATCAGTACCTTATGTTAAACAACCTGCTATTAACAGTTATTGCAGTTTATGTGATGTTTTTGGTCACCAAAATTGGGAATGACTAGTTATCGTAGGAAATATACTTGTTTTAGAGTCTTTAATCGAAAAGTGAAGCGATTTACAAATTTTCCTAGGCAACGGATTAATAATAATTGGAATTATTTCTTTAAAAAGTCTAGACCTTAGATTAATAGGAAAACATTTGCCAAGGAAAATCCCATCCTAGATTCCAAAAGTCATAAAAACCTTTGAAAACCTAGCCTATTTGGATCAGGACTTGCAATCTGAGACCCCAGCTGGATTTTTTAAAATTAAAGGAATATCCAACTGATATTTGTGGTCCATGACAAATCGAGTAAATTACTAAGTCTCCTCATAAGAAACTTAAGGACATAATCACCACTGTACCCTTAGATTTATTCAATTATAAAAAAACTGTAGTTATTATGTATGGTGGCAGTAATGAACATTTACACCAGTTTAGTTCTCCAAAAATCCTCTAACAAATTGGATTAATTGATCATGTTTCTATTGATTTACAGCTTACTTATATATTTACAAAACCATCAGATAAATGTCATTTCAAAAAACTTCGTCATATGATAGGAATGATTGTTCTTGATAACTAGAACTTATTTATTTTTGTACCCTAATTTTATGATCTCTGAGGTTTTAGGATAAAGGTATCTACTAATAACGGTATCTCTTATAACCATGTTTAATGTGGGAGATACTTATTTTGCCGAATTATAGCTTGTTCACATGTTAACTCTAAATAATTTTCTAATTTAGTCAAAATGGGGGAGAGATGAGTACATATTTTTATCTATCATGTTGATATTCCTGTTAAAACATAATTTCCTAGACTTATATTTTGAATCTTTCAATAAATTCAGTTGAGCACATGCTAATAACTTGATTTCTTGGGGGGGGGGGGGGGGGGGGCTGAGGGGGGGAAGGTTGTTTATTGTTTTCCATATTTTATGTCTTGCCGAGTGTTAAGTCTTTTATTTTCTGGGACTAGGTGGGTAGTTAAAAAACATGTTGTATAGAAAAATTTAGGATTTTTTTTACCTTAGTATGTCATTTGATGTACTCAAGAATTTTGTCAAAATTAGTCCAATGGGGGAGATTGAAGGTCCCTATGTACAACACTCTTAGTGTTTGTTTTTATTTTTTAGCTATATAAACCTTCATCTAGTTGGACTTGAATTTTGACAAAATATTTCCTGCAATTATGTTGAGTCTAGCTTACCTATGCCATTCCCTCTCCTTTCAGCCTAATACATCAAAATTCAGCTCAAGAGAAGTTAGTCTCTCACATTTGTAAAACTGGCTCATAGGAATTTTACAGTCACATAGCATATCGTGACATCATTTCTTATGTGTTGTGTGTGTTTAATGAAGATTTTTAAAGATTTTTAAAATTAGTTAAATAAAATTAGTTCTAAATTTTAGTTAATATGGCAATTAATTTAACATACAAAGAATTGGGGAAATTTTGAAAGAATAATATTTGGTAGTGTAATAATAAGGAATATATTTTTCAGGATTTTTGTCACATTATTTGGGAATTTTTCCAATTTGAATTTTTTTTTAATGATTTTATAAACATTTAAATATCTGATTTAAACATTTATGGAATGATTTATTGGTTTATACCTGCCTTAATACTTGTATGCTACTTGTATTACACAAGATTTTTAATGTGTATTATACACATTTTGTATATATATTGTATTCATACCGTATTATACTAACGGTAACATTCAAACCACGATTGGCACACGGTTGTTGCACACAGTTTTACAGCCCACGGTTTTGCTTAATTGGTTCTAGCTGTTATCCACGCATCATACATATAAACAGTTATTTTGTGTTTCTTTAATGATCGTTGGATCTATTTTTTATCTACGGATGGTATCCCTCTTTAGCAATCCATGTGCTTCTATTTTGTCCATTCACAGCACGCACGTATGGCCTATAAATTGAGACTTAAGGTCATCATTTTTAATTATTAAGAAAAATTAAAATCTTACCGAACCTCTGTCGAAATAATTTCTAGAGAGAGAGAGTTCACACACCATACACACAGTGTTGAGTTTGAAGGTTTGATCTCTTTTATAGGTCAGATCTACACTCGAATCATGCATATTGTTTCATATAATTGTTTTTTGTGTATGAAATATTCAAAGTCGTTTTTAAATCTTTTCAAAATCTGTTCAAGAACTCTCATATTTAGGGTTTGGCTTTTTTTATATACGTATATTTTAAAATCTGAACAAAAACACACCACCGATTAACATATATTTCGTTTGTTGTTGCGTAAATCAAGATCACGAACACCTACACCACTGGTTTATGTGTTGTTGTTATTCTATTAGATACGTGTTATATAACTATTGCATGTTGTATATTTGTCTTTAGGTATAAAAATCACACACAATTATAAACTTTTCTATTTTTAATGCATCTTGATTTTTTAAGATCTATCTTAGATCTTGTTTGTGTGTAACTTTGGACATTATTCACACACAAATCACTTGTCCATATTTTTTTGTTCATATTCCAACTCTAATATAGGTTTAGATATTTAAACCTAAAATGTTAAAGGATTTAAACTAGTAAGAAAATATTATTTTTGGGTTGTCCTATGCTTGATTAACCTATAGATATGACCGGACCTGAACAAGAACAATATTTGGACCGTATATACTTTGTGGACTAAAACTGTAGAACAAGAACCATGTTAAAATTGTTAAAAGAATTTAATAGGTTATTAGATTAAAGACAGTTCTAATCAAAGACTACTTCTCAAAACAATTTGATATTATATGTATATTGACTTGTGCCTAAACTATTTATATGTTCATAGTCATATATTGTTTGTTTGTTTGAATATTTGACTTGTAAATATTCTGATATATATTGTGTTAGTCAAATATTTGTGGTATATATTTACTTTACCGTAGAGATATATTAAATTACTGTGTGTGTTTATCTATTGAGAGTGCACATTCATTCAATGAATAAGCTTATTTAATTAAATTTCCATTTTATCACCAGTCTTAATTAAAACCCGAAAACATGCATTTCATTGTGACTGACAGTATTATGAATTATCTAGCATGCAAAACAAAAACAATCACAAAATAGATTTGAGGAAAAATCCCCAACAGGGCCAAACCTTTTCATTTCTCTATTAACTGTAAATCACAGCTTACAACTACATAGCAGATTAACAGCATTTGTGACGATGAATACCCTCGGGTATCGGTTCGAAGTCTTCAGCAAGAGCTCCAATGATCAGTAATGGAGGCAGCCTTTTTCTCCATAAGTTTTACTCCAGAATGAGTAATATGAGTAATAAGATTAAAGAATGATTCACATAAATGATTTTGGACTTTGAATTGAATCAAAAGGGGTTTAAAAGCCTAAAAGATGAAGTTTTAAAGTGCATCAGATATGCAGAGGCGGAGTTTTGAAAGACTTGCAAAACCTAACTCCGTAGAAGGTATTTATAGGCTGCATAAAAATTTGAGGCGCCGACGATAGTTTGAAGTCGTTCGAATGACATCTGCATGTCATTAGAGCGACATTAAATGTCGTTATTAACGACCATACAAACGAACCTTTAAAATGTAAAACAGTACGGGTTCATTTGATGCAAGCTTCAAACGATATTGCATGTCATTAGAAGTTGTCGTTTGAACGACTAATCAATTTAGTTTGAACGACATCGCTATGTCATTTGAACGACAGGAGTGAAAAATATTTTTTTATAAAAGCTCGCCTACAGGTCTTAAAAAATATTTTTGACTTAGAAAAACGCCTCAGTTTGATAAAAGCATTTTATAAAAATATCCCAAACAAATATGTGAACATTAATAACTCCAATTAAATATTTTACCTTATAGTGTAGTGGAGTTAGTGAAATAGTGGAGACCAGTTGAAAGCACACAACACACGATGTGAATGATGGGTACATGTTGATGATGTTTGATAAGAAGTATTCAGATGATGGACATCATGGATGAACGTGTGAAGACGTGTCGAAAAGTAACGGTATATAAAATATTAACTATGATCTAGGACAGCAGAGGAATTCCTAGATTCTAGATGGACATTTATAAAATATGACCTTACAAATCTCCCTCTATGTCTATGACAGTACATATATAAAAAATCCGAATTATGCATCCCAAAAATAGTACAGACTTGTTTTCCCAACTGACAGGTTCATCCACAAACCGTGAAATTTGGCTTCCCAAATGACGACAATCTATGTACTAGGTCATTTTTAGCTAAGCACTCCAAATCTTTAAAGTTAACTTGACCTAAACGTTAATGCCATGGATCCATAGGAGTGATCGTAGTGTTGTTGCAGACAAATGAGGACTTGGGCACAATCCCATAACAATTATCTTCAATCCTTATCCCTTGCAATAGAAGTTTACTGGATTGATCATAAACATTGCACTCATTCTAATAAAACATTACTGCAAAGTCAGCGTCGTATAGCTGACTAATGTTCAGAAGGTTTGCTTTCAAACCTTTGACGTACAAAACATTCTCTAGCTTAGGAAACTCGTGTATATCCATTGTACCTAGTCCTACTATCCTAGACTTGCACTTATCTCCATAAATGACTTTACCTTCATTATGATCCTCTGGGAAGGTAAAAACTAAGGCATCACATGTTATGTGCCTGGAGCACCCACTATCAAAATACCACTGTGAAGTATTCTGAGATTTAAAAGCAACATGGACAACAAGGTCTTTTTCGTAATGCTTAGGGAACCAAGATGAAGTAACCTTTTGTTTACCATTGTTGGTGGTGGTTTTAGCTGGGATTTTGGAACTATCCACTAATGGAAAAGACATCCATTGGAATTCCTCCATCAAACTCTGAGATGTGGTGACTAGAAACTCAACCTTCTCTCTAAGACTAGTATGATCATTGGTGTGGCGTGGCAGAGGAAGTGTACGTCGAGTCCAACCCAAACTATAGAAATACTCCCTCAGGTGTCCTTTTCTCTTGAATTAAGTACAAAAGTACACGATCTTAGGCCAAACTTGGTTTTCTCTTCTTGGTCGAACTCTTCTTTGGAGATTTGTTTACTGGCCATATGGATTCGTTTTAAACTCAGGAATCGATTTCGGTGCGATACGAAACATGGAATCACCGTCAAAACCTATTCCCTTCCTTTCACTAAACCCTAAGGTGGGGTCGAGTAGCATTTTTCCCATCTTTCCAGGTCTATCCTCAATCTTCACTTTGACTTCTCGAGATCTCTCAAGGTCATGACTGAGTTGGGCTACAAGGGCTTCAAGTTTCTTTTGAGCCTCCACGGATGCAAGGAGGTCACTCATAAGACTAGTCACTTACTTGATTAAGTCCTTTTTTCTCTCTCAAAATTACTATCTCTCTCTTCAAACAGTCTCTCTCTCTCTCCAAACAAAGTTTCTCTCTCCACATAAACTCTTTTTCTCTCAACACAAACTTTCTTTCTTCTCTCTCTCTCTCTCTCTCTCTCTCTCTCTCTCAAGGCAGTGAAAATGGAGGACTCTCTCTAGTCACTCCTGAATCTTTTTCTAATGTGATGATCCTAAAGAGCTAACCCTTTGTTATGCTTTTTAATTTGAAATGAATCAACTTATAAATCGGCATAAGCACGTCATAGGTCACTCTCGCTCTCACTTGTAACATCCTCCCCCTCACTCACTTTGCTTTCACTGTCGAGGTGTCCTTGTGAAGCAGTTTTCTCATCGTCATGAGGTACATTATTTGTACTCACGTTACTATCCATGAATGCGATGAAGTTGCATTCATGCGGTGATTCGTCTCCAGAATCCACCGACTCGACCTCACTGTCGTCGCTAGGGGAGGCATTAAAGCATATTTGCCTTTGCCTTGACATTTCAACCTAGTTGGACACTCAAAAGCCTTATAACCTCTACTTTCACACTCATAACATCTCTCTTCATCTATTTTAGCAGTGCCCATTTTATCTTTATCAACCTTCTTTCCAAATTTGTTTTTCTCAAAATTCTTTTTATCTTTAAAATTACCATTAATTTTAAATTTGAGAAATTTCATGAATTTTTTTGCAAACAGTGCCAAATCATCTAAATCAAAATCAAACTAAAAATCTGATGTTTCTTCCTCTCTCCGTTTAAACAATTATATACTCTTTCTAGATAACTCCTCATATTTTCTAACTTAGGCTTCAAGGGTTATCCCTTTATCTTTAGATTTAATCGTATTAGAAAACATATCAATTTCATACGTTTGGAGTTCTCCTACTAGTTCTTCTAATTTAAGAGTGTTCAATTTTCCTAATGAATTTAACACAGTGACTTTAGGGATAAAACCCGTAGGCAATGATCTCAAAATATTTTTAACTTCTCGTGTATCAGGAATATGTTCACCAAGATTGAAACTAGTATTGACAATATTAGACAATCATGCATAAAACTCATCAAAACATTCAGAATCAAGTTTGGTTATTATTTCAAATTGAGTAGTTAAATTTTGCAATTTAGATTCTTTAACTGCATTTGTACCTTCATGGGTAAATTGAAGAACATCCCATGATTCATTTGACGTGGTACACGTCATGATGCGTCGAAACTCGTCGGGGGTGACGGCTCCAGAAATTGTATTTAGCCCACATGAATTATATGTGCTCCATTTAAATTCATTCTCAGTCCAATGTGACACCGGTTTAAGGTTTATCACATTATCTACGATGATAGAGGGAATTTATTAAATTTAATATGAGTTATTAATTTAATATAAATTCGAAAATTAATTACTTTATAATTATTAACGTGATGTGAGTTAGTAATTATGGGAAACTTGTTGAATATTACTAATGACTAGAGTAATATATAATATTGGTTCTATTAAATGTCAAGAGTGAATAAAATGACGATTTTGGAAATTTGAGTTGGGACGCGCCCGTGTTGCGTCGGGACTAAATATTGATTAATAAAAGTGAATAAATTATAATTTGCTCGTATGGTCATTTTGAGTGCGCCAAGGTGTCTGGAAGGGTCGAGATAGTCAAAAAAGTGTACCTGGAGGTTTAGTTTGGGTCTCGGGGCGTTTTTAGGCCTATTTAGCACCCCAGGAGGGCATTTTGGACATTTTGCATTTTTGGGTAATTAAACCCACGAAATTTATTAGGTTATATCAGCCATTTGGAATGGTCCTTTAGGGTTAGCAGACTCAAAACCTTAGAACGGCCATAGGATAGGGAAGGAGAAAGCTTTCCAAGCAATCCAAGACCAAAGACTCACCCGGTTGCACCGCCACCACCACCAACGCGTAGATCACGCGACGGGGAATGCAACCACACCAAATTCATCCACAAATTAGAACTTTGAAATTCTCAGGCAAGTATTTATCTTTCTTATTTTCATTAATGCATCGTTCATGTTAGTCTAAGGCGATTAAGATGAGTTTCATAGAAGAAAACACATGTTGGAGATAGGAAAATCGCATGTAGTAATGATATGAATGATAACCTGGAAACCCCCTTCATGTGTAGAGGATTAACCACGGATTTATAATGAATTAGAAGTAGAAATTCTGGGAAAAAGACTGATTAGAACCAAGTTAAAGAAATTCTAGGGTTCTTGAAATTGATATGAGTTTTGGCCTATTAATCCATGGTTATTGATTAAAATTCGCATGTTTTACGTAGAAGATGTACGATATGGGTTTATACTGTTTATAGTACGAATTTTTGGGAGTTTGGGTGTGAAAAATCTGAATTTGATTGAGGTTGGATTATGAAACCCGTAACTGTTAATCTGCAGAATTTGCCATACCTGTTTGATCGATCGATCGAACCAAGAGTATTGATCGATTGACGCATCGATCGATCGACCCCTTCTGGCAGACTCATATTTCCCCTTTTAAATAGTTGAATTAAATTTAAATGAGTAATACTCCTTAGGCATCCATATCAAAATATTTTGGGAGATAAAGAAGACCAGTAGGACTTATTAATAATTATGAGACCTTTAACGTCGGACGAGATTTACATTTTTGGGATGTTTACATATAAGGGACGATGGAATTATGTATTAAATGGAGAGACGCGTAAGATAGTTACGATGGAAAATAGATGAGTACCTACTGAATTCTACACTTGGGAGGATAGAGTCCATGAGTGTTACGTAGTAAGTTGGAATAATCCCTCAAACTAAAATTAAGAGTGAAACCGTTATAAGTGATAACTAAATAATGAGAAATAAAAATAAATATTATAATAATGGGTTAGGAGATGAACCTAAATTTGATATAGAAAAAGTAGTATATTTATATGACTGTGTTTATGCATATACTATATACGCGTGAAAATAATGCCCGCGCTACTTGCTATCCCTGAGGTTACCGCGCTGAGACAGTCTTATCTCGATGGGACCTTTACGGGGGATATTGACTTGTACCCAAGAAGATAGGAATCCTAGTTATAGGCTATCGAATCGATAGTCACGGTCCTAAGAGACGCGAGGGTATGTGCTGACCTATTGGACTTGGAAACTATGCTTCGCCTCAATATTGTTTGTGTATGTATTAATACAGTTTGAGAGTGATTCCGAACTTGTATTTCCCTTAGTACGAGTGATACGGGGATTGGATAGCAGAGTATGCCCGCACCATAATTTTTATGTGGGGTGCTGTTAGAATATATATATTATACGAGTATTTAATATATATATGAATTTCTGAAATTTGGAACTTCCTATTGTGTTTATGGTAGGTAAGAAATGAATAATGACTTCAATTTGGAATTACTTGTTTTGAAAGTATAATAGGACACTGGGAAACTTTATTAGTAAATAAGGTTTAAATAAGAACTTTGTGATCAAATGAAATTTATCCCCTTAAACAATTAAATTGTTCAGTTTTAAATCTTACGAGTAACCTAAGATAAGTTAAACCATTGGGAAGGTTAGTGCGATAGGCGTGCACATTAGAAGAGAGGTGTGAATTTCTCAAGGGAGTGCCGCACTAATATGTTGTTTCATTGGTCTGTAAACATTTTAAATACTTGCTAAACAAATTTTAAATAATTTTTACAATCGGGCTCTGACCCGTTTCTATTTTCCTTTCTCTCTTGTATATATATGTATATATCAAAGGTGCCCAGCCACAGGGGCATCTTGCATAGGATCCTTTGGAAGGAACGTGCTGCAGCTTAGGTGGGAGTTGCAGGCCTCTTGCCTAGACGACCTCATTTCTTGATTCCATTTCTAGCACTATTTATTCAGTTGGGCATGTGTCGCCCTTTGCATTATTCAGTTATTTAGCAGCATTGTGATTCATTTATTTTTTTCAGGATTTTACTCTTTGGGATTTGTTTTTGTTAGGATGTTTTCATTTAAGTATTAAATGTTGGATTCATTTAGTTGTATGTTTAATTATTGGATTGTTTGTACCAGTATAGTTGTTGTGTGATTCTTCATTTATGAATTTCGTAAGGTTTTAAATGTTGGTGTATATAAATTAAATTTGGAAAGTAACGTCTAAAAATGGTTTTGACACTTAGCTTAATTATTAGGGTGTTTAAATTGAAAAAGTTATTTTTCGACAGTGATGCTAAGAATGAACCATCTGTTCACCTTGATTTTAATTTAATAAAGGAGTGATCGCCCGGTATTTAATTAAGCGGGGTGTCACAGGTGGTATCAGAGCATCAGGTTCTAGTGTCCTTAGGATCTGTACGGCTTATTTCGCTTTCAGCTTAGCATTTTTTTTGCTATAGAGCCTAACATTAGAAATGTTGTATTCATCTTTATGCGTTGGAAATTCGTGCTTTTGCGATTTGTCGATGTGAATGTTGAACTTATTCAGGTTTAATTTAAAACTTTTAGATGGCCCGTCAGGAAGAACAAGCCAATACCATTGGGGAAGTTAATGAGCAAGGACAACTCTCGCCTCAGGTGTCTCCGAAAAGGGTACCAACCGTCGAATTTGCGGGCATTGTGGTACAAACAGTTACCACTGCAGTCTTACAGTACCACGAACGCAGCATGCAACTTAGAAGAGGAAAAAGACTTAGAGAGGTTAATCAAATGCGTGTGACTAAAGTTGACAATTGTGCGAAGGCACTGAAATTGAGACAACAAACCACTCAAGACCGAGACAGTTCCAGAAGTTACAAAATTTATGTAAAGGGCCCAAAGTGTCAGGGCCAACAAAGTCAGATTCAGAATGAAGTCACAAAGAGGTGTTTCAGTTGTGGAATGGACGGTCACAAACGTCAATCTTGTCCGAATCAGACTGGGGAGAAACTACAATCCGACCAGCGAAGAATTTCGGGACTCTGTTATAAATGTGTACAGCCGGGTCACAAGTGGAGGGATTATCCTCACCATGACATAGTTTTTCCGCAAATTTCCCATTAACGCCAGCAAGACCAGGGAAAAAGCGAGACTAGTCAACAACGTAGTGAAGTGAAGCAGTTTCGAGGGAGGTGCTTCCAATGTGGCAGAAATGGTCATAGGCGTCAAGATTGCTCAGAGAAGAATAGGGCCCTACGGCTGGAAGGTGCCAGAAATAAACCACAGAAGCTAGCCCCACCACCCATTCCAATAACCTCAGTTCAGCAGAGGCAGTTACAGTATGGATGTGTCTGTAACGTCCACCAGATAGCAGTATCTCAGGCCCCAACCGAGATAAAAGGTACGTTCCTTATACCTGGTGCTATGGGTTGAGTTTTAATTGGTATTGAGGCACCGTACTGTTTTATAGCTACCCATTTCGTGAAGGCCTTAGGGTTATTAGCCACCGCAGAGAGCACTGTGACGTGTGTAGACTCACCACTGGGAAATGGTTCGCTTATTTTCCTTTATATATCGGGGTGTGGGGATAGAGATTGGTAGCTTGGTATTACCAGCAGACATGTTAGTCTTATATATGCATGAGCACGATGTTATTATCGGTATGGATTGGCTCGCAGCTTATAGAGCCATGATAGATCATTTCGGTTGGAGTATTGTTTTTGCCATTTCGGGGCAAGAGATGTTTGTAGTAGCGATGCCTCGCCTAGAGGGAGGCTCGACCGCTCATTTATATTACATAGAGGAGGATACCTCTAAGGAGGTTGGGATTCCCTTAAACTTGATCCCAGTTGTTTGTGAGTATTCCGATGTATTTCAGGAGATACCAGGCCTACCCCCCAGTCGTGAGATAGACTTTGTCATAGATTTATTATCGAATACTAGACCTATAGCATGCGCTCCATACCGTATGGCTCTGACAGAGATGCAAGAGTTACGAGATCAGATAGAGCAGTTGTTAGGTCGGGGCTTCATTCGCATGAGTACCTCACCTTGGGGCGCTCCAGTCTTGTTTGTGAAAAAAGAGAGATGGTTCACTAAGACTATGAGACTACCGGGAGCTGAAAAAGGTCACGATACAGAATAAGTATTCGTTGCCTCGAATCGATGATCTGTTCGACCAACTCAGGGGAGAAACTTTCTTTTCGAAGATAGATCTGAGGTCAGGGTACCATTAGTTACGTATTAGGGAGCATGATATTTCAAAGACTGCCTTCTTGACAAGATATGGATCCTATGAGTTCAGAGTGATGCCATTTGGCCTCACAAATGCTTCAGCCGTGTTCTTGGACTTAATGAACCGAGTGTTCAGAGAGTTCTTGGATCAGTTTGTTATCGTCTTCATAGATGATATCTTGATATATTCGCACTCCGAGGAGGAGCATGCCGAGCACTTGAGGCAGATTCTTCAAACTCTACGAGAGCATCAGCTGTATGCTAAGTACGAGAAGTGAGGATTCTAGTTGCGAGAAGTACAGTTCTTGGGGCATATTGTTTCTGAGCAGGGGTTAGCAGTTGACCCGAGTAAAGTATCAGCGGTGAGGGAGTGGGGACAGCCCACAACACTGACGGAAGTGCGTAGTTTCTTGGGGTTAGACGGATACTACAGGAGATTCATTCGGGGATTCTCCAAAATAGCGGGTCCATTGACGAACCTGACTCGCAAGGGGGTACCATATGTTTAGGATGATACTTGTCAATTGGCTTTTGACGAGCAAAAAGACAAGCTTACTTCAACACCGGTCCTTGCTTTACCTAAGCTGGGTGTGGAGTACCTGGTTTACACCGATGCCTCTTTACGGGGACTTGGGGGAGTACTTCAGCAGGAGGAGAAGGCTATAGATTTTGCCTCCCGCAAGCTTAAGCGGCATGAGAAGAATTACCCCACCCACGACCTGGAATTAGCAGCGGTCGTTTTTGCATTAAGGATATGGAGGAACTATTTATTAGGGGAGAAATTTTGCTTGTTCACAGACCACAAGTCACTGCAGTACCTGTTCACTCAGCGAGAGCTGAATATGCGTCAGCGCAGATGGTTAGAGTTTGTGAAGGACTATCAGTTTGACATAAAATACCATCTGGGGAAGGCCAACGTAGTTGCTGATGCGTTGAGTCGTAGACTGGTAGATGATGTAGCGGACATCTGGAAAGCAAAGTGAAAAGAGTTGGGTCACCAGGACGCAGTAGCACGTTCATTCGTATCTGTCATGATAGTGACACCCTAGATTGTTACGAGGGTAATACAGGCACAGACCGCAGACCCGTTTTACCAGGAGCAGATTGTACGACTTTTAGCTGAGGGTGTTAAGTCCCATTTTGTTAGTTCTGATGGGGGTTTGAGGTTTAATGGGAGATTGGTGGTCCCAGAAGGAGCAGACTTACGTCATGCCGTGATGACCCAGTCTCACGGGTCCCATTTTGTGGTACATCCTGGAGGCGATAAGATGTACCAGGATATGAGGTGGCAATACTGGTGAAGTGGGATGAAGAAGGACATTGCTGAGTTCGTGTCCAAGTGTTCTACCTGCCATCTGGTAAAGGTGGACCATCAGAGACCGTCAGGGTTGCTTCAGCCATTGGAAATACCCGCGTGGAAGTGGGAGAGTATTTCCATGGACTTTGTTACAGGGTTACCTATATCACAGCGGGGCCACAACTCTATCTGGGTGATTGTAGACCGTTTGACCAAGGTGGCTCATCTTCAGTCGGTATGGACAGACTATACCACGGGTCAGTATGCTCAGTTCTTCATTGTTGAGACTGTCAAATTACATGGGGTGCCCCTGAATATTGTGTCAGATAGAGACAAGATTTTCGTGTCGAGTTTCTGGGAAAGCTTTCAGGAGGCTATGGGCACTGATTTGAGGTTGAGTTCAGCTTACCACCCACAAACATATGGACAGACAG
The DNA here is from genome assembly GCA_949130495.1 of Sambucus nigra. Classification (NCBI taxonomy): domain Eukaryota; kingdom Viridiplantae; phylum Streptophyta; class Magnoliopsida; order Dipsacales; family Adoxaceae; genus Sambucus; species Sambucus nigra. The sequence goes on from OX422207.1 coordinate 829,422,463, forward strand.
ATCTTACTAATCAGATGTTGGAGGATATGCTACGCATGTGTGTTCTTAATTTTGGAGGAGGTTGGGAGCCACATCTTCCACTGGTAGAGTTCGCTTATAATAACTCTTATCAGTTCACGATTGGTACGGCTCCATTCGAGGCCTTGTATGGCAGGCCTTGTCGTTCCCCAACTTGTTGGCTAAAGGTGGGGGATAACAAGTTGCTAGGTCCAGAGGTAATTCAGGAAACCTCCGCGAGAATTGAGATGATCAGGAGTCGCATTCGGGTAGCCCAGGACAGGCAGAAGAGCTACGCTGACGCGAAACGTTTCTTTCAAGAGTTTAATGTGGGGGACCAAGTGTTACTACGTGTATCTCCTATGAAAGGAGTGATGAGGTTGGGGAAGAAAGGGATATTGGCCCCGAGGTACGTGGGACCATTTCCCATTATCGAGAGGATTGGGTCGGTAGCATACAGATTGGGACTTCCAGAGCATTTACATCGCATTCACGATGTACTATCTCATCATTGAGACGATACCTTCGGGATGACATGGCTCACACCCATATCGCGATAGAGGAGATAGATTTACAGCCTGACAGCTCTTACGAGGAGAGATCGGTGACTATCCTAGACCATAGCGAGAGGAGATTGAGGTCGAAGGTAGATCCACTTATATGGGTCCAGTGGGAGCATCATAATGTGGAGGAATCTACTTGGGAGCACGAGGCAGATATGCGCGAGAGATATCCAGATTTATTCTTACCAGGTATGCCTTATTTTCCGAATTTCGGGACGAAATTCAGTTATTAGGGGGGAAGTATGTAATACCCCGTATTTTTATGCTTTATAAATTTGGGGATTTATTAAATTTAATATGAGTTATTAATTTAATATAAATCTGAAAATTAATTACTTTATAATTATTAACGTGATGTGAGTTAGTAATTATGGGAAACTTGTTGAATATTACTAATGAGTAGAGTAATATATAATATTGGTTCTATTAAATGTCAAGAGTGAATAAAATGACAATTTTGGAAATTTGAGTTAGGACGCGCCCGTGTTGCGTCGTGACTAAATATTGATTAATAAACGTGAATAAATTATAAGTTGCTCGTATGGTCATTTTGAGTGCGCCAAGGTGTCTGGAAGGGTCGAGATAGTCAGAAAAGTGTACCCGGAGGTTTAGTTTGGGTCTCGGGGCGTTTTTAGGCCTATTTAGCACCCCGGGAGGGCATTTTGGACATTTTGTATTTTTTGGTAATTAAACCCACGAAATTTATTAGGCTATATCAGCCATTTGGCATGGTCCTTTAGGGTTAGCAGACTCAAAACCTTAGAATGGCCATAGAAGAGGGAAGGAGAAAGCTTTCCAAGCAATCAAAGGTCAAATATTCACCCGGTTGCACCGCCACCACCACCAACACGTAGATCGCGCGACGGGAAATGCAACCACACCAAATTCGTCCACAAATTAGAACTCTGAAATTCCAAGGCAAGTATTTATCTTGCTTAATTTCGTTAATGCATCGTTCATGTTAGTCTAGGGCGATTAGGATGAGTTTCATAGAAGAAAACACATGTTGGAGATAGGAAAATCGCATGTAGTAATGATATGAATGATAATCTGGAAACCCCCTTCATGTGTAGAGGATTAATCACAGATTTATAATGAATTAGAAGTAGAAATTCTGGGAAAAAGACTGATTAGAACCAAGTTAAAGAAATTGTAGGGTTCTTGAAATTGATTTTAGTTTTGGCCAATTAATCCATGGTTATTGATGAAAATTCGCATGTTTTACGTAGAAGATGTATGATATGGGTTTATACTATTTATAGTACGAATTTTTGGGAGTTTTGGCGTGAAAACTCTGAATTTGATTGAGGTTGTATTATGAAACCCGTAACTGTTAATCTGCAGAATTCGCCATACCTTTTTGATCGATCGATCGAACCAAGAGTGTTGATCGATCGACGCATCGATCAATCGAGCTCCTGGCATCGATCGATCGACCCCTTCTGGCAGACTCATATTTCCCCTTTTAAATAGTTGAATTAAATTTAAATGAGTAATACTCCTTAGGCATCCATATCAAAATATTTTGGGAGATAAAGAAGACCAGTAGGACTTATTAATAATTATGAGACCTTTAATGTCGGACGAGATTTACATTTTTGGGATGTTTACATATAAGGGACGATGGAATTATGTATTAAAGGGAGAGACGCGTAAGATAGTTACGATGGAAAATAGATGAGTACCTACTGAATTCTATACTTGGGAGGATAGATTCCATGAGTGTTACGTAGTAAGTTGGAATAATCCCTCAAACTAAAATTAAGAGACGAACCGTTATAAGTGATAACTAAATAATGAGAAATAAGTATAAATGTTATAATTATGGGTTAGGAGATGAACCTAAATTTGATATAGAAAAAGTAGTATATTTATATGACTGTGTTTATGCATATAATATATACGTGTGAAAATCATGCCCGCGCTGTTGGCTATCCCTGAGGTTACCGCGCTGAGACAGTCTTATCTCGATGGGACCTTTACGGGGGATATTGACTTGTACCCAAGGAGATAGGAATCCTAGGTACAAGCTATCGAATCGAGAGTTACGGTCCTAAGGGACGCGAGGGTATGTGCTGACCTCTTAGACTTGGAAACTATGCTTTGCCTCAATATTGTTTGTGTATGTATTAATACAGTTCGAGAGTGATTCCAAACTTGTATTTCCCTTAGTACGAGTGATACGGGGATTGGATAGCAGAGTATGCCCGCACCATAATTTTTATGTGGGGTGCTGTTAGAATATATATATATTATACAAGTATTTAATATATATGTGAAATAATGAAGTTTGGAACTTCCTATTGTGTTTATGGTAAGTAAGAAATGAATAATGACTTCAATTTGGAATTAATTGTTTTGAAAGTATAATAGGACACTGGGAAACTTTATTAGTAAATAATATTTAAATGAGAACTTTGTGATCAATTGAACTTTATCCTCTTAAACAATTAAATTATTCAGTTTTAAATCTTACGAGTAACCTAAGATAAGTTAAACCGTTGGGAAGGTTAGTGTGATAGGCGTGCACACGAGAAGAGAGGTGAGAATTTCTCAAGGAAGTGCCGCACTAATATGTTGTTGCATTGACCTGTAAACATTTTAAATACTTTCTAAACAAATTTTAAATCATTTTTACAATCGGGCTCTCACCCGTTTCTATTTTCCTTTCTCTCTTGTATATATATGTATATATCACAGGTGCCCAGCCACAGGGGCGTCTTGTATAGGATCCTTTGGAAGGAACGTGCTGCAGCTTAGGTGGGAGTTGCAGGCCTCTTGCCTAGACGACCTCATTTCTTGATTCCATTTCTAGCACTATTTATTCAGTTGGGCATGTGTCGCCCTTTCCATTATTCAGTTATTTAGCAGACATTGTGATTCATTTATTTTTTTCAAGATTTTACTCTTTAGGATTTGTTTTTGTCAGGATGTTTTCATTTAAGTATTAAATGTTGAATTCATTTATTTGTATGTTTAATTATTGGATTGTTTGTTCCAGTATAGTTGGTGTGTGATTATTTATTTATGAATTTCGTAAGGTTTTAAATGTTGGTTTATATAAATTAAATTTGGAAAGTAACGTCTAAAAATGGTTTTGGCACTTAGCTTAATTAATTAGGGTGTTTAAATTGAAAAAGTTATTTTTCGACAGTGATGCTAAGAATGAACCAACTGTTCACCTTGATTTTAATTTAATAAATCAGTGATCGCCAGGTATTTAATTAGGCGGGGTGTCACAATAACATGTCAAGATAGCTTGGCTTATAGACCAAGAACAAAAGACTAGTCAAGATATCTAGGAATACAAATTTGTTGCATATCATAAAGTCTGTATCATTAAGTGTGAGTGTGTTATTATAGAATAATACACAACACATACTTCACTTGAAATAGTACACTTAGGCACTGAGCAGATCATGCACTAAGGAAAGAAAGAGGGAGATACTAAGACGTGAAGAACGCTAATGTCTTAAGGACAAGTTAAAGTTGAGATCAAAAGAGCAAGCATGGAGAGGTTTGGTCTGGGTTTCTATCTAGTTTAATTGCCTTATTGATTGTTTGTAACCCATTCCTATTTTTTTGTTTTAGTGGAAGTAATTAGATTTGATCCTTAGAAGGATCCATCATTTTTCTAGGCGAAGGGATTTTGCGACGTTAAATAAATCCTTGAGAGTTGTATTTTCTGTCTTAAAACCCAACACAAAAACGTAGGATTAAAAACTATGAACTCTCCTAATAATCCGAATTCATTATTATTTACATAATCTCCTAGATTAATAAGATAATAATTAAGACTGTAATTGACTACATAAACCTAATATAGTTTGTAACGTAATTAACAAATTGAGAAAAGTGTAATTCGGTCCCCCTTGTATCTTCTATATAAAATTTTAGGTTTATCGAGTTTAGTCAACAGCAGTTACTTCTGCATTTAGAGTCTATTGCGCATATAGCCCCCGTCCTCACTTTTGGAGGTCCCCAACATTCCCCCTTCAGGAGTTTACAACTAGATACATTTAATAGGGCGGTACATCTTGAAAAGTTTAGTTCAGACCACCACACCCTCTTCCTCAACCTCATCTGTCATTAGACATCATGCGTTAGACTCTTCAAAATAAACCTTCAAAACCAAATCCTTCCATAACCATTTCAATTAATAACCGGAAACCACCAAGTTGGCTTGAGACGTGGCCACAAACTCCCTAGTGACATACTCAGAGATTTAATTCAATCCTCTATGGTGAATAAATACTTATGCATGGAGATACAATTTAGTCCAAATTCGCTTGATGCAAAATTCTTTGGGAGAGATAAAAAATAGATTCGGTGAAGGCCTACGAAATGGACATACCGATAATCACCTAGCTGCAAGATAGGTGTTAACAAACCCGACTAGGGTATAGACTAACGAAGAGAACTAGCCCTATTTCCTAGTAACTAGTTAAACCAATCATCCATGGATGCACCAACGTTTATACAAGACCGAAGAAAGATGTTTTGCATATTAGTAGAAATAAAGGGAGGAGGCACAGCCAAATGAAACCTCTTTACTATCCACGTGAATGACATTACGGGTCGCTCAATGTCTTCACCAAAATAGTGGCAGCCTGATTGAGTGTTGTATAGATTTAAATGCATGAATTGAATCTTTAACCTAATAATCTCATAAAACCACACCTGAAAAATTAAGAAAAATTAAAAAACATTCAAAAAAGATACGACAAAAATTACTTGCAAAAATAAAATTCAAAACTAATGTTACCTCTAAAAGTTATGGTCCCACGTGAAAGTAGGTTGGCGATAATGACTGAAAGCATCCAAGGCTTCATACAGTGTCGTCGACGTCAATCTCACCGAGTCATAATAGTGGATGTTAAATCCTTTGAGGAAGGAAGGAACCAAATATGGATGTCGTCATTCCTTTTTTCCAGCAGTGTTCCCCCAACAAAAAGAGAATAAATAGGTATGTCGCCTACTGCATCGGTTGATCATTCTCAAAATCTACTACCCACCTCATTAGCGTGTCATTTAGAAGAGCCACAAATACTAATTCCCCCGAGCCTACCATATCTATCAAACATAGTGCCTTATCAATCACTGCATTCATCAAATGAAGGGAGCGATCAACCATTATTTGTGTCCCCTCACACGGTAGCTCGTGAATCTGGTAGAATTCCATAGGCGTCATTATCTTCTAGCCATCACCCAAATGGAAGGTGTGGGTAGTGTCCAACTATACCTCCCTTAAGGAACACAATACCACCAAAATTAGAGATGTTTTGTCCAACACCCTCATCAAGTCCCCAAAACCTTCATCCTTTACCAAGATGTTCACCTCACTAGGAAGATGATTCCAAATAGCTTTCTCCTCGATTGATCCGCGAGGATAGATGTCGTAGATACCTCCATTTGCAAAAACATATGTACCAAATAAGTTTAAGAATATATCCAAATTTTCAAAAACATAAAAAATAATAAACCCAAATCAGAAAAAAAAAAAAAAAACTAAAAAAAAATAACACTTACATAACCATTGGGATTGATCACATTAGCAGAACGATGCAATTGAGGTTCCCTCAGAAGAGCCCTCTCATCAGTCACCGACTTGGCACCATGATACACATTCTCTGTACCAAACAACATCGCCCCATGGTTCACTTATGCAATGTTGCCCAGTTATTATCTTATGAAGTGTTATAAAGTGCCATTTCCAAAAAACCATTCACAAAATAACTCATGAATGATCTTTTTCTAAAGTAAGAGGTCTCTGCACCAAACGACATCGCCCCATGGTTCGCTTATGCAATGTTGCCCAGTCATTATCTTGTGAAGTGTTATAAAGAGCCATTTCCAAAAAAACCATTCACAAAATAACTCATGAATGATCTTTTTCTAAAGTAAGAGGTCTCTGCACCAAACGACATCGGCCCATGGTTCACTTATGCAATGTTGCCCAGTCATTATCTTGTGAAGTGTTATAAAGATCCATTTCCAAAAACCCATTCACAAAATAACTCATGAATGATCTTTTTTTAAAGATTGAGAGGTAACGAATGAGGTTTCCTCACCCCTCTTTATATAGGGGCGTAACAGACCTTTCGATCGGCACCCCTACATCTGCCTACAGGAAGGTACCCCTTGGGAAACTATAAAACCATTAGAATTTGTGCCCTTGATGGTAGGCATAGTCTAGCCCATGCTGGCAGGTAACCCCCTTAAATTTTATTATAAAAATTCCAAGCAATGCTTAAGAAAAATCTAAATATTCCTAACAAAAACAAAAAAAAAAAGTCCAAAAACCATAAAAACTCAAAACTAACAAAAATGCACATTTGTCCCAAAAAAGATCAAAATTCAAGATTACACATACAATTCAAAAATAAAATAATCTCTCGAAAAAATCCAAAACTTTTTACAAAATTCTCATATCATTGCATATCCCTTCCAAAGACACTATACATCCTTTAGGTCCTTAAAATCAATCCTATGGATTCATAATTAGTCTTTGATCGTGTTATTGGTCACATACACTCTTTTGGTCCTTAGAATTAAATTTGGCCCTCAAAATTAGGTCGTGATACTCATATTGATCACATATATACTTTAGGTCCTCATAATTGACATATTACCTCAAAATGAAGTTGCGACCCATCTATTGGTTGCGTACACTCTTTATGTCGTCAAAATTATACCTTAGCCTTAAAAATTAGATCGTGATACCCGTATTGGTCGCATATATTCCTTAGGTTCTCATAATTGACCTTATCCCTCAGAATTAGGCTGCGATCCCCATATTGATCATACACATCCTTTAAGTCCTCCAAACTAACTTTGGCCCTTAGAATTAGGTCTTGATCCCCATATCGATCACACACTTTAGGTCCTCAAAATTTACATTATCCCTTAGAATTAGGACATGATCACTGTATTGGGCGAACACGCTCCTTCAATCCTCAGAATTAGACCTAGGGTCTTGGAATTAGGCCACAATCATCCACTTATAGACCCTAAAAATCATGTCACAATCATCGTAAACTCTCTTAACCCTTTATATAAGACATTAACACCCATATTATATCCTTCAAAGACCAAACATCTAATCCCCACTAAAGTTCTGATATAAAGGGACTAAACACTCACAACCTTCTTCCGGGTGCTTTTTTTATGGCCTCTCGCTTATCCTAATCTCACCCATAATGGGGCTCTATAAACACCCCATTCCAACACCCAACACTTACCCAAGGGTTTAAAAAAGTCCCTTCAAATCCTAAACCCTCGTTCCTCCTTTAAATTTTAATCAGAAAATAACTACAAACTCTTCGAGCCTAATTTGACCTTGTTCAACTCTTGAACCCAATATTCTCTCATCACACTTCACAGATATATGAATCTTCTTTCCAATGGATCTACCCATGCATGAATTAGACTTAAAATTCACATTTTATGACCAAAAAACCATCTATATCTACCTATAAGCATGACAATTCACCTACCTGCTAGCAGATGAAGGCTTTCATAGCTAGAAAGTCTGACCACCCTGTCGATAAGCAGGGAAAGGGGCATGCCAAGATGCATGTCCTTGAAAAAAGCTTGGTCTTTTTATCCAATTAGGGTTATCCTATTTAAGGAACCTATGACGTCATTTGAGAGGGACCTCAACTCGATTTTATTACGATCATTTTTCTCTAAATTAAAATACATCACTCTCACCATATTCTATCCACATTATCTTATATCACCCTTGCCTCATATTTAGACAATACTTCACCACCATCATATACACTCAATAAGTAGCCTATAAAAATCAAAAAAAGAATTGAAAAGAGTTTGATGGTCCAAACTCCTCTCTACTTATTAGTCTAATAATTTTCATTTAATATCTTTGAGTCTTTTTAGCATATTACTAGCTTGTTTTACACATTTGCACACTAATCTCACCTTTTTTATTATATGTACATCTTAAAGTTTATTTTGTATAAATTAAAAACCCAAAAAGGGGGTTTACACCGTAATTTCTAACTTAGAGTAATCTCACTTTTTCTCACACTTTCACCACATCTCACACACTTTTCCATAAATAAAAAGATACTTTAGATTTAGATTATGGTTTAGACCCCAGCTTTAGTCTTATTACGAACTACGTGGACTTTCATGCCATATTTGGCTACGTAGGCATTCCAAAGTTATTTTGGGATTCAAGTCCTTCGTTACTAATTTTATTTAGTCCACATCCACATATTACCCTTTTATTCATATATCAAGCATTGTATATCCATTTAATTAGTTGTCTTACTCTTATTCATATATTTAGCACGTTCTATCCATTTAGTTAGTTGTCTCACTCTTATTTAGCGCTCCCATATACATGTATTCACTCTTACATAGTGATATTATGATTTTTTGGGGGGGAGTCACTCACATTTTGTCATTTTTACACATTTCTTGTATCACCTTATTCATGATTATATTATCTCATTAGAAGGATTCATTCTCATTTCTTCTACGATATGGATATGATAATTTTTTTGCTCACACACATACGCCGACTTTCACATTCATGCATACTTCCACTTTGTACACTTCACACACAACACCTTTTACACATTATACAATTGTTCATGCATTTAGAAGAAGGAGAATAATTATTTAGCCCATGAGAGACTGAAAAGTCAGGGTGGTTTTGTAGAACCCTTCCCACTCCTTAATATAGTCTATAAGCTCGCATCTCATTTTATTTCGAATTCACCAGTAGTCTTTATGGCATCTTTTAGGAGATGGCTAACCTTTTGCATATTTTTTAGTAATACAGATTGGACACTTTGATCTCTACATATTCACACACCTCACATTGTCAAACATGATCTCTATATGAATCACTTTTAGAGATTGCAATAATCCATGAGAGCGGGCTGGTGAAGGACCGGGATGGCCATATATACACATTAAAATATTTTCAAATATGGCCACTAATAATGGGTTTTGGGTCTTGTTGTTTCCTAAACTGTGAGAAGTGGGAAGTTAATTTTACCTTTTAAAACTGGGAACATTTTATAGGTCTTTGAATCAATCTTAAAATGGGAATGACTGATAATTTTGACGTGATCAAGTTATCCCACATAAAAATTAGGGGGAAGATGACAGTGAAGAAATTCTCAAAATTCCAATCTTTCTCGTGTATTAACTTCTGAATGGAAATCCCTTCACGACCCAATTTAGATAAGGATCCTATCTTAGCATAGACACTACGCCAAAAATCAAAAATGATCATGAAAGGGTGGTCAGAGTTTTGAATCGTGACTAAGGTAGTAATGGTCTAAAACCATAATCATGCATTTTTTTACGGTGACCATGTCTATGACCTCATATAAGGGTGATCTATACCACACGTTCGTCACGATCATGGAATGTGAGTACGTCATTCACGATCATGCCATAACTCAATTGTGACCCTTTTGTGGGATAAATGACTTCAAGTTGGTTACGGTCCAGAAATGTGACCATTTGTTGAAGACCGTGACCAATATGTGCGAAATGTGTTCACACTTTATAATCGTGACCCCCATCCGTAACAACTATGAAATTAAAAATGGTCACAACAATAGGGTCACAATTCAAGATAGTGACCATGTTTTGGAGAAAATAGTGATCGGTTATTTTTATTCAAAATGGTCACAGACCAAGGTCAAGATCGTGAACTGTGGTCCCCCTTTAGGTATAAATAAAAATCGTTAGGGTTTATTTTTTTATTTCCCTTATTTCAATCTCTTTCTTTTTGAAAAAATTCCCCTTTATATAAAAACCACTAACAAACTACATTTACCACCACCGTCTACAACTGTTGCCACCATCAACTAACACCACCGCTACCATCGTCTATCACCATCATCTCTCTCTCACTTAGGTCACTATTTCTCTATCTATATATGTATGTTTATGTATATGTATGCATATGTTTACGTATATCTATGTGTATGTATATGTATGCGTATGCATATATATGTGTGCGTATGTATGTGCATATACTAGTTAATGTGAGAAGCCATTAGGGTTAGGGCTAGGATTAAGGAAAAAAAGAAATAAACATAAATGAACAAAAGGATTTTTTACTAAGGATTGGTTGCATATGAATGTTTTTGTATGTATATATATGTATGGACTTCACTCATAATCATTAATTGTTTTTTGTATGTACATTTATGTTTTCTTTTCTTTTCTTCAATTTTTTTTACTTCTGACTACGTTAGTATATTTTGACCACTATTAAAAATAAAATAGTGTTAATCATTTTTATATGTATGTTGTCACATCTATTTTAAATAATTTAACTTTCATGAAATAATTTTATGTTATTTAAATTAGTTAAGAAAAATAGGAATGACAAAAATAGGAAAACGATCATTTTTTAAGTTTAAAGTAAAAACTCGTAATTTGTTTGTGCATGTATTTTTGTATACAAAAATATATATGTACATAGTTTACACATAAGATTTAATTGGGATTTTACATTGATTTTGATTTTTAGAAAGTGAGTCACATAGTGTGTGTATGTGTGTGTGTGTGTGTGTGTGTGTGTGTGAAAACTCGTTAGTTCATATGGTTAATAGTTGGATTGTTTGTTGATTCATCAAATGAGTACGAATGATCTAGTTAATTACTAAAATAGGATTGTTAACATTTTTTCTTATTGAAATTGTACTTTTCTTAACATTCTTTTCTCCTCATTCCATGTGTTCATGCAATTGAGGAATAATTATTGAAGCTCATCATATTATAGCTTCTTTCTTTGTTCCAGTGATTTTACTTATCTTTTCTTTTATAGGAAATAGTCTTTTATATATATATATATATATATATAACTTCTTAGTTGGGTATTGTGGTCGTGTTCACCCTTTTCTTAAGCAGTTGATGTTTGGATTATTTGTCATTAGTGGAAACATAGTAAATTTAGGATTAATTGAACTAAAATTGGACTTTTATTATTTTTTTTTATTAATTGGATAACATTAATTACTCTATGTAATACTGTGGTCATGAAGGATATCTTTACTTGAAGGATGATCATTCATTTCATTAAGAGTTCATGTATTATATGATCTTTTACTAGTGAATATATCCTAGTGGTTAATTATTATATATGTGTACACCCCTTCCTTAATTGGTTGATGTTTGGGTGAACAGAAATTAGTGAAAGGGATTTGTCATTGGTGTACACATAGTGATTCTAAGATTAATTTCACTAAAATTGAACTAAAATGAGACTTTTCGTGTTCGATTAATTAATTACATTAATTACTTGATGTTAATATTGTGTGGATGAAGGATATCTTCACTTTAAGAATGATCCTTCATTTAAATGAGAGTTCTTGTTTTGTTTTATTTCTTATTAATGCATATATTTATTTAGTTAACTGCTATGGTCATGTTCACCCCTTCCTTAATTGGTTGATGTTCGGGTGAACAAAAATTTATGGAATGGCTTTATCATTGGTGGACACATAGTAATTCTATGAATAATTGAATTAAAATTTAATTAAATTATAGTTATTGTATTTAATTTATTAATTGGAAAAAAAAATTACTTGGTGGACTCATTGTAATTTTAGGATTAATTGGAGGCTCTTAGTATTTATATATTGTCCCAAATAAATAAAAACACTGGTAATGTTCACATCCATCCTTTTATATATCTTCGTAGGAGAAAATGAGTCTACTGTGGCGACAAAAGACACAACACAATTTATAAAAAAAAAAAAAAAAAAAGCAATCACCACAAGATTAAGAAAAGCATGCAATCACAACACAACAATATACGTGGTTCGAAAAATTTCCTAAGTCCACGGAGAGGTCTACTATTTTTTATTAAGTATCTCTCAATAGGGTTTCTCTGTTACATGCCCCTACGCCCCGGGCCAGGTTACAATTTATTAATCATATAATGCGATTGTAACCTCTACGATAAGCCATGAATCCCTTAAATATCTCTCCGGGATTATTGGGGATAGACTTGGTCTTATCTCGGGTTAAATTAATAAACGTGGACCATAATTTTGGTCTGGCACTTACTTAGCCCTTATGGGCATGGTCGGCTACTCTTATGGACTGTTCAGAAGAGGTTACCCACAATTGCCCCTAAAAATTTTGGGGTGATGAAAGAAATTGTTTCCCTCCTCATCACACAAATGCAATTTATGTGATAAGGAGAGAAGTAATTTGTCATTTTGCAGGATATTGAAGTGACAGATTTTCTTCGAATTGTGTGAACTATCATTGGAGCATTTAAACTCAAGTGTTGTAGAAACTCAGTCTTCATTTCACCTTCTTTGCATGTATCGTGATTTCCAAGCTCTGTCTTTTTCTCTCCATTCTCCATAATCAAGGCATCCCAACGTTTCCAGTTTGATTCTAACTTCGTAAGTCTTCAGCTCCCTTCTTTTTTCTAGTTTTCTTTTGTCATAACTCTTCGTTCTACTGTAGATAGGGTTTCTTGTGTTTTTCTATGGAGATGCTAGATAATAAATCCTTTCCTGAGTTTAGAAAATGTTATAATATCCCTGATTGGATTCATATTGAGTGTACCCCAATCCACAGAAACACTTATGATCTGGAGGATGTTCAATGGATCCATGTTCTTCTAGTTTCTTAAGGGAGTTTAACATTTCCCCCCAATCGCCTTTTTTTACACTTTTTAAAATACTTTGATATAGTTTCTGCCCAATGTTCAGCGAATGTATAGAAGATTGTTAATGGCGTCCATAAAATAAATCAGCTTTGTGGCACCAATTTAGGGTTAGCTAAAATCTACAACTGTTATACTTTTTCTCACACAAGTGGGGGTCTTCTATCTCTGAAAGCAAGGAGCCCTCATACGGTATTGGTAGTAAATCTACCAGATTCCCATAAGGACTATTGGTCTGAAGGCTTTATTGATAGAAATTAGTAATATTCTCCCTAATCAGAGGGCGTAAGGTGTAGGGCACCTAGGATACCTACTTATGGGGAGGAGTACATAGGTTGTTATCACTATCTATTTTCCTCTGTTCATTTATCTAGCCTTATATATTCTTTTTTGACATCTCCTTCTTCTTTTCACAGCAAAAGCCAAAAACTACGAGCCTGCTCCCCACGAGATCCGAGATACTGAGTTATTAAAAGTTTGGAAGATAAGAGATGCCATAGCTGAGGTCGAGCACCCAAGGTCTGTTGCATTCTTGTTGGAGTACAAAAATACTAGTACTAGTTTCATTGCTCATACAATGGACACTATGCCTCACCTTGATATTACAGATGAAGAAGTTAGTGCTTCTGAACCCATCGAACTAGAGGATGAGGAGGAGAGTAGCTCAGAGGTTAGCCTTGCCGAAGGTGGGAGTGGGAACAATAGTAGAGAGGAAGGATCTAGCGGAGAAGAATCCAGCGAGGAAGAAATGGCTCCTCCAAGAAGAAGAAATCAATCCCAAATGATGATGATGATGATGATGATGATGATGACCTATTATCCAATAGGATGAATTTTCTAAAATAGAAGCCTGTGGGCTCTGGTGTTGGTTCCAAAATAGTGGCTCGTGAGAAGGAGGTGGAGAGGAAGAAGAAAGAATAAGAGAGGAGAGAGAGAGAGAGAGAGAGAGAGGACGATAAAAAGAGAGAGGAAGAGAAGACGAGAGAAGAAGAAAGATGGAAGAAGTCACAGGCCTCGAGGACCTCCATAGTTCCTGTTACAATTCCTGTCGAGGGGGCCTCAGTTTCTACATCCCCTCATCTTGCCCCAATATTGCTAGAAAAAGCAATGCTCGCAATGGACCGTGAGAATTTGTCGAGCAGAGGGCCTGACCAGATAGCCCTGAAGTCAGCTTAAGGGCTTGATTTAGTAAAGCATTTTTCTTCTATGTATTCTTCTATCTTGCAATCTCTCTATACTTCATTGATTAACGTTTGTCTCTTCTTACAGTTTGTCTCTGATTACACTGTTTTTCTGTGTGGACAAGCTAACATGTCAAGGAAGAATACCGAGCTCGAGGAGATTTTAAGATCCTCCAATGAAGCTATGTAGTCTTTTGAGAAAGCTTTGACCGATTCCAAAGCCTCTTTTGATCGGGAGAAAGCTGACGCGGCAAAGGAGTTTTTTGAGCTACGCGAGTCCTATAATTTGGTGATTGCTGACAAGCTGCCCGTAGTAAAAGTGAATAAAGTGCTGGCCAAAAAGGTAAAAAAGATGGAGGGGTAAGCATCTACTATTCGGGAACGTGAGTATAACGAAGGATAGAAAGTAGCATATGAGGACGTTGATGGCCAGATTGCCTACATTCGTCGAGCAGGCTTCAAGAAAGGCTGGGATTAAGCGTTAATTGTTACTGGCATTGTTGCTGACTCCCCCCTATTCTCCCAACACCACCCAGGCCCCAAACTTGTTGTGAACGAGGATGCCCCTGCTACTCGAGTTATTGTGGAGCCTATTGTCCCTGTTGTATATGCTTCATCTGCTGATCAGGGAGTGGTCTCTACTTCAGCTAGGGGTGTTCGCGATCCGATCCAATTCGGTTTTGAGGTATTTTTGGGATCGGACCGCATTAATCGATCCTAGAAAATTATGGAACGAGACTGGACTGGAATAATCGGTCTCGGTCCTATTCGGTTTTCAGACGGTCTAGGTTCGGTCTCGATCTTATTTGGTCCATAAAACACGAGTTTTTTTAATTAAAAAAATAGCATATTTTTTTAATTAAAAAACAATGGTTTTTCTAATCAAAACAATGCATTTTTTATTAAAAACAACATGTTTTTTAATTAAAAAAAATAGCACTAATTTTTATCAACTTGTTTTTATCAGTGTGTTTTTTTAAAAAATAAATAGCATTAACATTTGAAGTATAAAAAGATGAATAAAACCCACAAAACGTAACTCAATTGCACTAATTTCTAACAACTTGTAATTGTACATATTATGTATAACATATATAACCTGATACCAATTCCCAACGCAAACATTTGAAGCATAAAAAGATGAATAAAACGCACAATAATGTAACTCAATTGCACTAATTTTTATCAGCTTGTAAGTGCACATATTCTGTATAATATATATAACCTGATGTTGAATAAATATTTCTGAAACAAACAACAAATAACAGATGTTAAAGAAATGTTGAACTAACAGATATTGAATTGTTGAACTGATGTTGAACTAACATATCCAAATAATAACAGATGTCCCTACAATAAAGAGAATCAAAAACCATATCACACACAACATCACAAATATATAGCTGATCCAACAAATCGTATGGATGAATTCTGAAATAAAAAATCAACAGATCCACAAACCATATTGTTTGGCTAGGGTAGAGTATGTACCTTGATTAGACAGAGAGAGAGAAATAACAGTTGTGTTCGTATAAATAACAGGGGCCCTGTTACAAGGCAGTCCTCCAGTGGACGTCGGCGTCGCTATCCGTTTCGTAGAGAGAGAGAGAGAAGAAAATAAGAATTGAAACTTAAAACTTAGAACTTAGGGTTATGTTATGCTGGGAGGGATTAAGTTGGGTTCAAAAGTCGTGTGCGTGTGTGGGTTTACTAGCTGCGTGCGTGCATGTGTTAGTTAGGAAATTTTAAAATATATATATATATATATATATATATATATATGTATATAATGAAAGCGGTCCGGTTCGATCCAAAATCGATTTTTACAATTCAAAACCGAAATCGAGCCAAATTTTGCAGTCCTGTATATTTTTAGACCAAATTATGATCAAAATAAAAAAAAATGCGTGTTCGATTCAGTTCGATTTTTTCGGTCTATTCGGGCTAGTACACACCCCTAACTTCAGCAGAAGGTGGTGTACCAGGTGCTGGTGCGGACGAGGCTGCTGATGACCTTGTTGCTAATAGAGGAAAAGGACCCTCTTTCTCCAAGCAGGTTAAACCCATCAGCTAAACTTTTAGGTCTTTATCTTTGTTTATGTTCCTTGTATGGTGTGTTCTTGATTTGTACTTGGCTGGTGCCACTTGGTTTTGAATGAAAAAGAACACAATTTTGTTTCCATTAATTAATGTTGTTCTTGTCACTTGTTTTCTCTATTTGTAGCATGTTGATTTAAATGACCATATTCCTGCCAGTTCTTGTCTGGGTCAAATCCTTTATCTAAACATAAGCGCCCAGGCACGTCGAGTTTTCATACAAATCAGTAAGTCCCTTAAGGCGAGGAACAAGGACTATAAGGACCAATTCAAAGTAATCGTCAGAATAAAGGATAGACTCGAGGAAATAGAGGATATTAGTGCCTCTGTTCAATAAGAGATGGATGTGAAAGAGTGACCCTTATTCTTGTGTTTTAAATCAAACCAATTTTCACCAAAAAATTATCCAACTTTTAATGTGCATCAAACCAAGTTGTGAAAAAATCAATTTTTACTTTAAACCAATTTTATCTTGATTAATCCTAAACATGCATCTAGTGATTAAAGCAAGTAAATTAAAGTAAAGAATACTCACAACACTGGATGCACGGGGAAAAACCTAAGACGGGAAAAAAACCTCGGACGGCCCAAACCAGACAATCACTATGAATGTGGAATTACAATGAACAAACAAAAGACTCACTCAATGACTCAATCCACATGGGTCTTAAAGCTAATCTGATCTTCAACTACTCCTCTTACAGTGCCCACGCAAAAATTCCTTCTTCCACGATACCTGTCCACAACACACGCGTCCACTTATGTCTCAGTGTCCACCGAATGGTTTTGATACGTCTACAATATCGAACAAGAAGTCCTTCTCTTTTCTTCATCGCAAAACCCAGATGTTCAAGTATAGAACAAACCTTCTTAGTGCAGCCAGATCACATAAACATATAGTAATGATAACTCGGATCTTTGCACACTCTAAGGATGTGCTTAAGCTTTGAAACCTTAGAAAAATATGTGCAAAACTCGTACTAGATTGAAAACTATTTTCTAGATTGCACCTTACGTTAATTCTGATGAAACCACGCTTTAAATAGGAAAACTTAACCGCCTCGAAAAATGTATCGCTCGAACAAGATTGACTAGTCGTTCGCGCAACATGGCTATCTCGCTCGAACGAGCTGAGTTATCGTTTGAACGACGAGCGCGTCAGTTTGACGTTTTCTTTAAAATGTTTTTTCAAAAGAGATCCAATTTTGTCAAACTCTTTTTCAAGCTTATCAGAATAAAATGAAGTGTAAAACGTTTATAACACTTTTAAAACATTTTAAAATATTCTTTCTTATAAAATTACATCCTTAAATTTTATAAAAATAATTCTGAATCTCATTAACAATATGCATTCATACCTGTGTGATCTCGGAATGCAATTATCTTAAAGAATAATAAACTTTCATCATTTAAACTTTGGCATGATTAATTCTTTAAAGCTTTGTCGCAACGTCTTTAATTTCTTCAATACGTCATAGATCAAGTGAGATCGTGACAAAATAAAATCTCCTTATGACATATTACAAACACAATTTTGTTCACGGAATTAAGTCAAAATAATACAGGGACTCAATTGGAAATTTATGTCCTTACAGGATGTCTTGAAGGAGAAGCTTCTGAATGCATCCGAAGTTAATCAAGTAGGGGAGCTACAGCAGAGGGAAAATGATGCTCTGAGAAGTGAGGTTTCATGTCTCAAGGAGAAATCCCCGAGCAATGCTCCTGAAATTCTGTGAGGGTCATCTTCGTCATCCACGTGTCGAGCGAGATCAGATGATGATGCTTCTCAAAGGGAGATTTCTAAGCTAAAGGGGGATGTTCGACGAGCATAGGTAATTGTTTTCGGACTTTAAAGAGATTTTAAGAAATTTCGATACTTGTTCCTAAAGGATCCTCGATAGATGTCGGTTGATGGTAATGGTCAAGGCTGGGCAGATGCCCCTACAAAATTGAAGGAGGACTAGGAGCTATATTTTATCATAAGGTGGCTGAGTGACCTCGGGGAATTAATGGTTCCCAAAAACTCTGCCTTGTGGTATAAGCATGAAATCACTCCTCCATCTTTAGAGCAAACTCCCTTTCGGAGGGACGACCGGTGGATCACCATAGATGCCATTCATGTGTAACTATTAGAGTCGTGATCGGAGGGGGTTATGGAAGACCTAGTTCCTCATCCTGATGATGATCGAAGATCTCGAGTGGCACATTATCTTGCTCGTCGCCCAGGACCTTCGTAGGCCTGGAAAAATTTCTCATTGTTATAAATGTAATCGTGTAATTCTGAATAAGAAATATAATTAGCAATTTATGTTTTGGGAGTATGCCGACTAAACATGTGTTGATTGCTTGCCATATATATGTATGAATAATCAGTTCGTAACTCTAATCATTTTGGGCACTTTAATCAACTAAATGACATTGTGTTAGTATTATCTTTTGAGCATTCCCCAGTCCAATATGCCTTAGCCATATCATTCTGTCTGCATTACCTTTTAGGTCGAGTCATCACACTTCCTTAGGCCTAAGTATGGCGATGGCGAGAATGCACCTGGTCAATGGGCAATCCGCCCGAGCAAGATTTTTTCAGCCAAACTGTATTGGCGACCAACCTGAGCTGGTCGTGTTGCCTAAGGATCTCCTATATGTCTTTCCTTGATGTCGAAACAACCTGAGAGGCCAGTTGTGTTTTTGGGAAAAGTCCTGAAGAAGGTTATTTATTAACCTTGCTAATCATGTTTTATATTTCCTTGGTTAGGGTAGACCTAACATTTTGTTATAATTGTAGGGGGCTTGTTTGTAAGATCCCTTGACTGAAGCAAGTTGGTCAACTCGCTATAGTCCATGAACTCTGTTATGTTCTTAAAAAGGTAAAGTCTATTACTTGGAAAGGGTGCACATTGAAATATGAAAAAGACAACCAAGATATGTAGAATGCCAAGCCCAATTAAATTTTATTAATTGAAACTTTGAGCAATATCAATTTGCAAATGAAAATTTGCCTAAACTATCGATACACCGACAGGGGAAGTCTAAAAGTAGAACTTCTTGAGATTGGATGCATTCCAATCCCTTGGTATTTCCCTGCCCTCTAGTGCTTCCAAGTGATAGGCTCCTTACAGGTCAACGTTTACTATCTTTAAAGGTCCTTCCCAGTTTGGTTCCAGTTTGCCATCTGATGGTTTTACAGCACTGTCGAGGACTTTCCTTAGGACATAATCCCTAACTTGGAATCTCCTTAGATTGAGTTTTTTATTGTATTGTCTGGCTAGCTGTTATTGGTAGGGTGCTAACTAAACTAAAGCCAGCTCCCGACGCTCGTCGACTAAGTCAAGTTTAGTGAGTAATGCTTCATCATTAAGGCCTTAGTCGACCAGTGTGTATCTTATGATAGGGATCCCGGCTTCCAATCGAATGACTGCTTCTATTTTTGTAGGTGAATGCGAAGGGAGTTTCTCCAGTTGCTCGCCTTGGGGTTGTGTGATAGGCCCAAAAGAGGTGGGGTGGCTCATTCTCCCAAGATCCCTTTACCCATTCCAGTTATTTTTCTAGTCCGTCAATCACTGTCTTGTTGGAAGCTTCAGCTTACCCATTGCTCTCAGGATACGCTATGGAACTGAAATAATGTCTAACCCCATGGTCGTTGCAAAAACTTTGGAAGAAACCACTTTTGAACTGCATCCTATTGTCAGTAATGATCTCTCTGGGTATGCCAAAGTGGGTGATGATGTTCTTTCATATGAATCACGTCATATCTGTGTCCCGGTAGTTTGCGAGTGGTTCTGCCTCTATCCACTTCGTGAAGTAATCTATGGCGATCAACAATTACTTTCTATTTTCAGTTGCAGTAAGCAGTGGTCCTACATTATCTAAACCCCACTAGGCAAAAGACCATGGACTGATCAATGATTTGAGGCCGTTGGGAGGCTATTGAACCATAGGGGAGTCTTTTGGGGATTTTTTACATTTGCGAACATAGACTCTAGCATCTTTCTGCATATATAGCCACCAATATCCTTCTTTCATTGCTCAAAAAGCTAATGATCTTCCTCCTACATGACTTTCATAAATGCCTTCATGAAGTTCGTGCAGAATGTGCTCGATATCTTGGGGGTGAACGCACTGGAGGTAAGGGCCAGTGAAGGATCTCTTATATAATTTTCCTTCAGGAAATAAGTGAAAGCGAGCAGCCTTGACTCTTATTTTGTGTATTGACCTTTTGTCATCTATTAATGTATCGTTTCGTAGATAATCTATGATGGGGTCCATCCAACTTGGTGCTCTTTCGATGTGGAGAACCTGTTTGGATGTCTGCTTGATTTTAACAGTTTGATCGATACTGGGTTGTGTAAGGATGTTTATTTCGATCATTCTCTCTAAATTAGAGTCTGCTGCAGAACTCAGAGTTATTAAGGTATCGACATGGCTGTTCTATCCCCTAGGGAACTGTTGAACGTCAACTTTGTCGAAGTTGGCCATAAGTCTCTTTACAACAATGAGGTAGATTGCCATCCTTTCATCTTTTACATTAAAATCTCCACTTATCTGATTGGATACTATCTTTGAATCGCCAAAGGCTTGAAGATGTTTTACCCCCAGCAATCGTGGTTTGCGCAGTCCATTTATCGGCGCCTCGTACTCTGCTTCATTATTGAAGGCTTCAAATCCCAGTCGGATGCTTTTCTCGAGCACAGTGTTTTCAGGGGTTACCAATACGATGCTTACCTATGCCCCTCAGGAGTTGGAGGCTCCATCAACATAAAAGGTCCAAATGCAAGGTCTTTGTATGCTCTCTATTGGTTGGTTAGCTTCGGGCTGATTGATGGGTTGGTTCCTTGTGAATTTAGCGATAAAATTGACTAGAATCTACCTCTTAATTGATATTCTTGGTTGAAAGTGGATATCAAACCTTCTAAGCTCGACTGACCACTTTGACAGTCGACCGAAGAGGTCAGCTTTCCTCAGAACATCTTTGAGGGGATATGAAGTGATCACAAAGATGGAATGAGCCTCTAAGTGGTGCTTCAGTTTCCATGAGACTACTACTTAGGCATAGATGAGATTCTCTAATGGTAGGTATCATTGCTTGTCATCCAAAAGTATTTAACTTATGTAGTAGATTGGATGTTGGCCTCCCTCCCTTTCACATACCAAGGCCGAGGTTGTCGTATTGTCTAACATAACAGGGTAAAGATATAAAGGATCACCTTCTCTTGGAATCACCATCAATGGTGGTCTGCTGAGATAGGCTTTGATTTCTTCCATGGCTTTGGAGAAATCCTTGTTCCATATTAGGCCTTTGTTTTTCTTTAACAGCTAGAAGAACGGTAGATATTTCTCTGAGGAATTAGAAATAGAGCAATTGATTGCAGCGAGTATTCCTGTGAGCTTTTGGACATCCCTTACCGTCTGAGGGGGATGGAACTTTTTATGGCATCAATATGGTCGTGGTTCACCTCGATCCCTCTCTAGCTAACCAAGTATCCAAGGAACTTTCCTGACTGGACACCGAATGAGTATTTACTAGCGTTAAGTTTCATCCGGTATTTCCTAAGGATCTCAAAAGTTCCTACTATGTCTGAGAGATGGTCATATTTAAGCTTAATTTTTATGAGCATTTAGTCGATGTACACCTTTATAGTCTCCCCCATTTGCTTCTTGAACATTCGAGTGACCAGTCGCTGATAAGTTGCACCTGGATTCTTAAGGCCGAAGGGCATAACTTTGCAGCAGTATAACCCAATAGGGGTTATGAAGGAGGTCTTATCCTTGACTGGCCCATAAAGGGGGATCTGGTGGTATTCAGATTATGCATCTAAAAAGCTCAAATCTTTCATGGGTTGCTGTGGTGTCAACCAACTGATCAATCTTTGAGAGAGCAAAACTATCCTTGGGACAGGCCCTGTTGAGGTTGGTAAAGTCATTACAAACACTCCAGTTTCCATTGATTTTGGGTACTACCATTGGGTTGGATAACCATTTAGGGAACTAGACTTCCCGTATGGATCCTGCATCCAGTAACTTCCAGACCTCTTTCTCTATTGCCTTTGCTTTCTTTGGAGCTATTCAGCAATCCTTCTGCGCGATTATCTTGAAGGCTAGGTCAATGTGCAATCAACGGTATGTGATGGTAGGATCTATCCCAGGCAACTCGTAGGGTTCCCAAGTAAAAACATCCAAGTTTCTTCAAAGGAGCGTGATTAATTCTTTCTTCTCGTGGTCAGTTAAGGAGATACCATTTAGAAACTTCTTCTCATTCGAGTTGTTTTAAGTCATGACCACTTTCAGGTCTTTGATGAACCTTTTTTAGGGGTGGAGCCTGGTTTCCTCTACCCCTGGTCGGTCGTACCGTAGTTGCTATTTGGAGAGTGGCAACCCCTCTTAGGCTTCCTCTTGAATTCTCTATTCATCTATTTTCTTCTCTTGCTTTGGCGAACGATTACGATAAAGGACTTCCTGGACATAGCTTGGTCGCCGTGGATCTCGACCACTCTAAGATCTGTAACACACTTAAGCTTTTTATGGTATATTGATGGTACAACATTCATAGCATGGAGCCAACCTCTGTCGAGGATGGCGTGGTACGGAGACACAATATTCACTACAACAAATTCAATCATTTTTAAAATGTTTCGTGCTCTAACTGGGAGGATAATCTTTCCCAAAGGAACTGTGATTTTTCTAGCGAAGTCGACCAACGGAACAGTGGCTTCCTTGAGGTCAATGACACTCAGTTTCAGCTTTTGAAATAACTCTAGGGACATCACTTTGGGTGAGCTATCTTGGTCGACAAGTAACCTGTTGACATCCCAGTTGGCTATCCTGAGTGTGATGACCAGTGCATCATGATGTGGGGTTCTGACCCCAACCAGGTCTTCCTCAGTGAATATAATATGCTTGTTATAATCGACATCCTCTAGTCGTCGACGCTTCCCGGCTCTAGTTTTAATGGGGTCAATTTTAAAAGCCTGGATGATAGTAGTAAGGTTCTTGACATCCATCCGAGCAACATTCCCTTATATTTTCTTGAGGTCCGACACCCCCATGGATTAGTGCGAACTCATGGCCCATATCCTCCTCGAGGACGTTATCGGGATTTTGCTCTCCATTTGCTGCTGCCTTATCTGTCTTTTTTTTAATGAACTCATTGAGCTTCCCAGCCTAAGCCAACTCTTCGAGATGAGACTTGAGGGCTTTACAGTGCTCAGTTTTGTGGCCACCCTCCTTGTGGAATGTCCACCTTAGTGTGTTATTCCGTTTGGTGGGGTCTCCCCCATTTTATTTTGCCACTTGATAAATGGCTCATCTTTGATCTTAGAAAGAATCATGTATATTGGTTCCTTAAAGACTATATTCCCAGTCTGAAATGTCTTCGAGGAGTCATTTTTGGAGCCGCCCGTTCTTTCCCTTTCTTCTGAGTCTCGTTCTTTTCAACTTCTTTTCTCGCCTTCGAGTGATCGTTATCCCTTGTATTAAGATGGTTTACGTCTTTTACATTGTCATGTTTCTCTATACGATCAATCAAGTCATCAACGGATGTAGCATTCTTCTTAGTTAGGGATTGGTGCAACGGACAGGTGCTTGGCAATCGATTTTAAAGGACGTTATGGAAACCTGCTCTGAGCAATCCTCGATCTCATTAAACACTTCCTAATACCTCTTGGAGTATTCCCTGAGGCTCTCTTGTGGCTTTTTCTTCATAATAAGCAATGCATCCATCCGCTTTGGGTGGGAAATGATTATTATGAAGCGAGCTGTGAATAACTCATCCAAAGACTTGAAATTTTTAATGGACCTATGTGGTAGCCTTTTGAACCACTTTTGCGGCACATCATGTAAGCTGGAAGGAAATATTCGACACATGAGTGCATCATTGTGGCTCCATAAGATCGTGGCTTGCCTATATTACCGTACATGATCAATGGCATCAGTCTTCCCATCATAAATCTTGAACCTAGGGATTATGAACTTTTTTGGAGCCTCTTCCTCCTCTATTGCCCTTGAAAAAGGGGACTTCATTTGGGTTTTACGCGCCCTTCTATCTGTCTATCGTGTGGATCTGTCTCCACGATGGGCTGGGTGTTGGTCCATCTCCCTTCGGACCAAACTCCTTATCTCGTCGTTCTACCAACCAGGAATTTTATGGCGTCGTTGAGATCGCTATGATCGATCATCATTTGACCTATTTCTATCAATTCTTTCTGATCCAAGCCTAGGGCTCCTTCCTCGGCTGTGAGACTTGCTCTCCTGAAGGCTAGGAGTTCGGTCGTAGCATCTCCTAGTATTTCGGTGGAGCTCTCTCTCTATTATTTCTAGTTTCCTTTTCAGGCGAGCATTTTTCATCTTCCTGTCGGCGCGTGGCCTCCTCCTTTTCTTTGAATATAGCTTCATAAGCATTAATTAATATAGAGATCTGGGTTGACTTAGGTTTCCCCAGGATTTCCTCAAATATCTTCCTTTCTTGGCAGAGTCTCGGCTTTGAATGGCGAATCTCAGACCTCACCCTTGGGGGGATAGGCTGCTCCTATATATCAGCTTCTTGAGGAACGTTGCTACTGTGGTGAGACATTGTTAACTTTTCGTTGATGAGTACTTTCATAGGAATAACAGTCGATTCCCATAGATGGCGCCAATTATGGCGACAAAAAACACAACACTAATTATAGAAGAAAGAAATCACCAGAAGATTAAGAAAAGCATGCAATCACAACCCGACAATATACGTAGTTCGATAAATTGCCTACGTACATAGAGAGGTATATTGCTTTTCATTAAGTATCTCTCAAAGGGTCTCTCTGTTACATGCCCCTATGCCCTGGGCCAAGGGTTACAATTTATTAATCATAGAATGTGGTAGAAACCTCCACGATAAGCTATGAATCCCTTGAATATCTCTCTGAGATTCTTGGGGATATACTTGATATTATCTCGGGTTAGTTTAATAAACGTGGCCCATAATTTGGGTCGGACGCTTACTTAGCCCTTATGGGTGTGGTCGACTACTCTTATGGGCTGATCGAAAATGGGTAACCACAATTACTATTAACGAAAAACTAAGAAGTTACAATTTTTCCTCACAAAAACTGTTTTTACTATTTCACGCCATATAGAGGGGACTCTTATATACTACTACGTGAATTGAAAAGTTAAACAATTTAATTACCTTTTAAATCACTGAGTTGATCCCTCACAATTGTACATATTCGATTGTACACTATTTTCCTTTCGAGAAAGATGGGATGGGGCAATAGATAATATATTTCTCATTCACAACCCTTATCGTGTATTCATTTCAGTGACACAATTATAAAGGAAAGAACAAAATTATTCATCCATTGTGCATATAATTTCGTAAATATAGAATTACTTTGGATTACGACGTCTCACGACATATGCATAATAATTATGTAGTTGCCAAATAATAGAAAAAGAAGGAATTTTGAATTCTTATCACAGACATTTATAAGGTAACCATGCATACACTCTCGACTAGTTGGCCACATGCATCTTTTCACATATTTAAAAAAAATGTTACCATGTGAATGGAAATTAGACACAAGATGAACATGTTTTAAAGCACTTGAAGACAGTCTTAAACATAATTTTCATACATTTTTTGCTAATTTTATTTATTTATTTGTAGGGCATGTCTAACGGGAATAAAGATAATCAAACAAATAATTACACTTTTAGTCCATCTCAATTCTCTACTAAGCCACCATCTAAATTCTTGACACCTGCAGGTTTTCAGTACTTCACTCCATGCAAACTGTCACTGACTCATAAAACTCCATAAATCCATGTTAACCCAACTCATTTACCGATGAATCCCAAACATAGGAGAATAAACACAGTGGGTAACCCCTCACGATAATCCTACTGGAGATAAAGTTATCGTCCAGATTTTTAAAGCTCGTTGTTTGAAGCTCGAAAAGATCATTATGGCCATCGGGGGGAAGACAATTGGAAGAATATTGATATTTCCATAAAGCATCATTTGTAGGATCAACTTTGTAAAATTTTACATTCCCACTAGTTTCGATTACACTTGTTCTTACTCGAATAGGTGAGGAAATTAAAACTCGTCGGGTGAGGTGCGTGGGAATCTAATGCGTCATCCCGCCAATTCAGTCATAAGGAAACTTTTAAATGCACAACATCCAAAATTTGTAAAGGAACTATGCAATGTCCATTTTAGATTATCAATCGATGGGTTTAATCATTTTAGTAATTTAAGCACTAATTTTAGTTATTGTCCAGTTCTCTTGGTGCTTTTAGGTTGCTCCCAACACTATTCATGAGAAAGAGTTGGCATTATTGTCATTGTTAGTACCTGTGCCAAAGGCTCGCATCGATAATATTGATATTTTCTTAGCCCTTTTAATTGAATAACTAAAAGAATTATGGGATGAAGGCATAAGATCATTTGACACTCATAAGGTTGAATATTTCACACTTAAAGAAATGGTGTCATGGACTTGTCTAGTTGCAATGTTCATAGTTATTATAGATGTCCCATCGGTAGGAACTAGACGAAATCCACTTACCAAAGAATTATGGTAAGATATATTATGTCGATCGTCGTACATTTCTTACGAATAGTCACCCTTTTAGGAACGATGAGTGTAACTTTTTACATACCTATCAAGAGCATAGAACACAACTTATTTTTCTTTATGGTTATGAAATCGAGGATAATGCAGAGGCTGCAACTTTGGGGAATAAGATTGTATGCAAACACCCTTAGTTTGCAGGCCATAAGCTAAAAGCTAGGGAGGATTCAAAAGATACTAGTAAAATCATGGGTTTGCCTAGATGATCAATGTTATTTGACTTGTCATAATGGAAAGAGCACCCTTTAAGGCATGTAATTAATGTGATGCATACGAAGAAAAATTTTGTGAAACATTTAATAGGAATATGTTTGGGGGAATATCATTTGAAAGATTGAAAGAAGGGGCATGGCGATCTAAAGGATTTGAAAATAAGAAAAAATTATGTTTAAAAACGAATCCTACAATAAGAAGAAATTTGATTCCCGCGGGTGCTTTCACTTTTTCAACTAGTGAGAGAAATATCCCTCTGGACACGTTGTTGAACTTGAAGACTCTGACCGATTATTATGATAATTTACACAGAGTTTTAAACTATCAAATAAATTATATGAAATAGTGTAAGTCTCACGATTGACATATCATCATTCAATTAATCCCTTTATTGTTTAGGCATTATTTTTCTTAGGAAAAAGATACCCACAGAGAAATTATACAGATTAGTTTTTGTTTCACCTTACGATCTCAAAAAGTTCTAAAGAGAAAGCACATTGCAGGTTCGAAAGCACCTTTAGCTGAAGCGACTTGTGGCTTAGAAAAATATTTTCCTTTCGTCGTTCTTTGACATCAATGTTCACCTCCTTGTGCATCCATGCAATGAGGTATTGTTGTGTCGACATATCAAGTATAGCTGGAGGTATCTTGTCTAGCGCTTGATAAAAACTTTTAAAGATTACATTAAGAATACAAGGTATATTATAGGGTCAATTGCAGAAGAAAAGCCTTAGGAGGTTCAAACCTCGTGGAAAATGAGTGGTCAAAGAATTTGATGAGTTTAAGGATGAATTTCATTTCGATAACCTTTAAGAGGTGAGACTCACCAATCAGTAATACAAGCAATCACCTCGTTACATCTTTGAATCACCAGATGAAGTTCAAGATTGGAGATGCTAAGTATTTATATATATAACATATTTTTAAGTATTTATATTCTTTGAATTACCATCTAAATTCTATAATTTCATGAACACGTATAGGAAGTATGAGAGTGAATTTGCCCAAAATTTGAAGCGAAAAGGTTTAACGGACACGATGAATGATTTTAGGTTATGGGTATCAAAAAAGTTAATTGCATGATCTTTTGTTGCGACTACTTATGCATGTATTATGAAATATTTCACAAGACAAATCCATAAATAAATGTATCTTTTAAAAAGAGGTGGTGTCACTTTAAAGCTTGTACGCCAAGATAAAAGTCCTTGTTTTCATTCGAACGAGTTTAAAAAATTCCACGCTAACAATTTTGATTATGTCCCATACCCAAGCAAGAAAAAACTATTGACACAAAACAACCAAATTCCAATTTCTTCTTTGACTTCTTGTATGGATACAAAAAAAGGGTAATTATCTAACGGATACAGTGCTAACCTAATATCGGATTGTGCAACAAATGTTGTAACTAGATAACATAGATTTCAAAAGAAAACATATTCTTTGTGACTGTGTGAAGGTGGAAAACACTAGTAATGGTTTTAAAGTTGATCCTGCCACAAAACTTGTCATGGTATATTTATTTAAAATGGATAGTAAAGATTTCATGGTCAATGGGACTTTTCTTCGTGCCTTTCAAAACTTCAAGATGGTAAATTACTCAAAGTGCATAAACAAGGAAAACCGATTTGTTATTTTCCATGCACCAAAGGGTTTTACTACTCAAGTAGACATGTTAAAGTCCCTATATAGTTTTCATTTTGTCTTGATGATAACCCTAATTTGAAGGATATTTTACATAATTAGACAAAGATTGAGTTTTGATACATTATATTATTGTTATTTATTTAAACCTTGTATGACAACCCTATTTATATTGTATGTATATGAATAAAATTTGGAACAAACCCCTTGCATTGTATGTATGGCATGGCCATTAAAATAACCCATTTATGAATTTACTACTTTTTGACTTAATAAGATAATGATTTTGAATTGGTAATTCCTAAACAGAAATCATGATAACACGACATGATAACATGACATAAAATTAGAAGTTAATGTCCTATTGGTAATTTAATTAATGTGTTCAATAATATAAACAGTGAAGCCAACATCTTGCAAGCATCAATCGAGTGTTATTCAAATGAAATTTATCTTATTAGGGCGTCAAGAGTGGTTCTAACCAATTTGTGTAAATTATGTCGGTTGAAATGCAAGTTATTATCTGGGTTTATAGGTTTGGTCAAATTATAACTCTACACATCCTTTTTTAGACAATTCAATAAGCCTAGATAATAGCTTATGTTTCACCCAACATGTTCCAAAAATTAGGAATGTGATTATTTTATTTAAACTCTTATTGATCAAGCGTAACCACAAATCTAATTTTAGTTTTGTGTGAGTACCCCTAAAGTTATTTTAGAAGATTACCCCATCGAACTCTTTCAGGATTTCGATCTTAACAAGGTTATATCATAGTATTTTATTAAGCTTGGAACCCCGAATGAGTTTAACTGGTTAAACCTTTAAGAAAAACTTCAAGGCTACTCATAAAAAACTAAAACTAGATTTTTGAGTACCCTTGATCAATACCAATTTTCTCAACAAAACAATCACATTCCCAATTTGTAGAACCCATATGGGGAAACGAGGGCTATTATCCAGTCTTTTAGGCTTGCAGAAAAGAAGGTCATGTACAACTACAATTTGACCAAACTTATAAGCTTGGATAATAGTCTGCGTTTCCACATACGAGTTCCCACAACATCGATTGAAACAACTCTTGATTCCCTAACAAGATTAATATTTTTTAGACAATTTTTGTTATGCTAGAATGATTTTGACTTCACTCTTTGGATCATTGAACAAATTAATCAAATTCCCAATAAGACATTAACTTCTAATTTTGATCCATGTTAGAACTACGTGGGCTTCGATGCCATTTTTTACTGCATAGGCGTTTCTTACTAATTTTCTTTAGTTTATCTTTATATAATATCATCTCATTCATGTAGTTAGCATCCTCTAATTATATAGTTGTTTCTCTTGCATTTATTACTCTGTCACTCACATTTTAGTCATTTTTACTTAATTATTCACTATCGTCTTAACGGTCTCGTTCATGCGTACTCACTCTTTCTATGGTGTGGATAGCATGATTACACTCCTCCAACATGTACACATGCTTTTTTCTCACATCCATGCACTACGCTCAATAAACTTGGCAAGATAATGGTTCAGGTTTGGTGGTTATGATACAACCAATAAGATAACATGTTAATACCATAGCTATTTGCTTATAAATTATGTTTAATATATTTTGTAATATTTGTAATATTGGGTAACGAATATTTTATTGTTCGGGTCATATTATGTTAATATTAGGAACATTTCGTATTTTTTGAAGTTCTAATCAGGAGGGTGCGAATGTCGATTACAACAAGATTGCATTTTATTTGGGGTAGGAACGCTTGGAGGATTTTAATATTATTAGTTTTGGATTCATGTAATTAATTTGATGGCTAGATAATTTAATATAATTAATTTTTATTCATATATTAGTTAGTTTTATAATGGAATTGTATGTTGGTTTGGAAAAGATGTACATGAAATTTTTTTGGGAGAAAAAAATAAAAATTATTTTTTTTAAATAAATTTATTTTTAGTTAAGGTCCAAAAATATAACCATATCCGTGACATTTAATTGGTTAAAAGTTCGTTAGGTAGTCACAATTCATGATCGTGATCAATGAATTAAAGTTCATGGCAGACGGTCATAATGGTCGAAAATCGTTGCCAAATGACTTATTTTCATTGTAAGTGGTCATGATTCATGATCGTGACTATTTAAATAGTGGTCATGGTAATGGTCACGGTTCATGACCATGATCACTGGCCACAATTATGGATCGTGACCATGTCCCCAGTATTAGATTATAGACTGTGACTCTTGGTTTGGTCAATGTTGTTATCTATAACTCGTAAAATGGTCACACTTAAAATTATCATGGTTTAGGACCGTGACCAATGCAATTTGTCACGATCCAAAACTTCGATAATTTTGGGTTGTTGGCATATTGTGGACCCATAATCACTTATTTGGGTCCTCACCAAGTCTATAACACATTCCACCCACACGATCCTTCCTAAATGATGATACCAAATTCAACGCCCTAAGGATATCAAAGGGAATGTTCAGACACACATAATGTCCTGACCCACGGTTAACACCCACAATCCTCTACCTTTTTCGTTTGGTGTATATTCCTCCAAAAACAAAGGATAAGATCAAAATTATATTTTAAGAGTGTATATGTTTATACATCTTTGAAAACATGTGATCCCAAGGCTACAGATTCCTCAAACTCAACTCAACTCAACAAAGCCTTTTCCCAATCATTTGAAGCCGGCTATATGAATCCTATTTTTTCACTTCATTTTGTCCAGTGCAATATCTTTGGTTAAACCACATGACATCATGTCCTTTTTTATAATATCCCACCAAGTCAATTTAGGCCTACCTCTGCCCCTTGTGTTACCATCAATACTAACTAAATAACTCTTCCTTACAGGAGCATCCATTGGTCTACGCTTGACGTGTTCAAACCATCTAAGTCAATTTTCTCTCAATTTATCTTCTATAGGAGCTACTTTTATCGTTTCACAAATTTGTTCATTTTTAATTTTATCCTTTCGAGTTTTACCACAAATCCATCTTAGCATTCGCATCTCCGCCACACTCATTTTCTACACATTTTGTTTCTTGGTTGCCTAACACTTTGTCCCGTATAACATGGCGGGTCTAATGGCCATCCTATAAAATTTTCCTTTTAACTTCAAAGGTATACGCCTATCGCAAAAAACGTCGGTAGCACTTCTTCACTTAACCGAACCTGCTCTAATCCTATGAGTATCATCATCACTAATATCTCCATCTTTTTGGATAATCGATCCTAAATAATGAAAATGATCATTTCTAGGTATCTCTTGACCCTCCAATTTCACCACATCTCCATTTGTCCTCCTATTACTATTAAAATTGCACTCCGCATATTCTGTTTTAGCTCTGATTATTTTAAATCCCCTTGTTTCTAATGTTTCTCTTCACAATTTCAACCTATAATTAATCCTCATCTTAGTCTCATTCACTAAAACAATATCATCTACAAATAGCATACACC
This sequence comes from Sambucus nigra, assembly GCA_949130495.1. NCBI lineage: Eukaryota > Viridiplantae > Streptophyta > Magnoliopsida > Dipsacales > Adoxaceae > Sambucus > Sambucus nigra. Next base: position 829,454,923 of record OX422207.1, read on the forward strand.
ATGACACCTCATCTTATATTTGTCCAGTCAACTCATCAATAACAAGAGCAAAGAGATAAGGACTTAATGTTGAACCTTGGTGTAGACCTACTGTAATTGAAACTTCAATAATTTCTCCGGCTTATGTTCTTACTATAGCCATCGCACCATCATACATATCCTTAATCACATCAATATATCTGCGAGTCACTCCTCTTTTATGTAGTTTCCACTATATTATATCTTTGGGTATCCTATCGTATGCCTTCTCCAAATCTATAAAAATCATATGAAGATCTTTCTTTTTCTCCTTATACCTCTCCATTAATCGCCTCAATAAATAGATAGCTTCCATTTTTTACCTCCCAGACATAAACCCAAATTGATTCTCAGATATTTTTGTCTTCAATCTCAATCTATACTCGATCACTATCTCCCAAAGTTTCATTGTATGACTCATTAACTTAATACCACGATAATTTGAACAACTTTATATGTTCCCTTTATTTTTAAAGATAGGTACTAAAACACTATTTCTTCATTCATCGGGCATCCTATTAGTCATTAAAATTTTATTAAATAATTTTGTAAGCCATGATACTCCATCCTCCACTAAGCAGTTCCAAACCTCAATAAGGATACCATCTGGTCCTAAAGCCTTCCCTGTTTTCATCTTTTTTAGAGCAATCCTGACCTCTGTTGTCCTAATTCTGCGGAAAAATATATTTTCTTGAGTCTCCCTAAGTTCCTCTATATCTAATCTACTCCCATTATCTCCATTTAATAACCTCTCAAAGTAGTTTTTTCATCTTTCCATAATCTCATCATCTTTGACTAGGACACTCGAATCATCACTTTTGATACACTTAATGTTATTAAAATCTTTTGTTTTCCTGTCCCTAAGTTTAGCAAGATTGTAAATACTTTTTTTCCCTTCTTGTGTTTCTAATTTTATATAAAGATCATCATACGCTTTTAACTTAGCATCTCCTACCACTTTCTTAACTTTCTTTTTAGCCCATTTATATTTCTCAAAATTTTCTTCATTTCTATTTGTTTGTCATGTTTTAAAGCACCCCCTTTTAATTTTTACTATATTTTATACTTCTTCATTCCACCACTAAGTTTCTTTAGACTGTGGCCCCTTGCCCTTTGATTATCCAAGAATTCCTTTTGATATTCTTATAATCCATGTGGCCATCTTATTTCACATTATGTTAGTCTCTTCTTCAGTGTTCCATGTTGCTTCATTTAATACTTTATCTTTAGATAGTTTTAATTTATCTCCTTTTAAGTTCCACCACCTAGTTCGTGGGTTAATCTTCACTTTTTGCACTCGTGATTGATTTTTAATATTTATATCCAACACCATTATCATATGTTGTGAGGTTAAGCTCTCTCCCGGGATAACCTTACAATCTTTGCACGTTGATCGGTCTCCTTTCTTAGTAATGAAAAAATCTATTCGGCTCTTATGCGTTCCACTTTTATAAGTTATTAAGTGTGCCAGCCTCTTTTTAAAACATGTATTTACTAGTACAAAATCATAAGCCATCGAAAAATCTAAGATAGACTCTCCCTCGTCGTTCATATCTCCAAAACCATATCCTCCATGCACTATCTCATATTCTACACGATTTTCTCCTACATGGCCATTAAAATCTCCCCCTATATAGATTTTCTCACCTATGGGTATTTCTTGAGATTCCGCAAACTATTGCATAAAATCATATTATCCCCCTATTTGGCATCCAAGACTGGATCAAGGGGTTATAAGTATGAAGATTAATTCATGGCAAATGACAACTAACTCAAGTATTTATTAAGCATTTATATTATCACATGTTTTATTGTAATAGTCTTTAGCCTTGTAACAAAGCCCCATACACATATAATTTGGTCTTTTGGCCCCATATTAATACAAAGAGTGAAAAAGCTAATTCAATGTGGATGTAAGACTAGCATACTAGACCGAACCATGTTACATCCTTGTGTTTATATTCATACTTCACTTTTTTTTCTTTTAGTCCAACTATACACCTCACATTTAGGTGGAGCCCAACTCTCACTTGATTTTGGCCACATCATATTCTAAACCAATTTAGTTATTTTTTTCGTTTGATATTTTAAAGAATTTATCAATTATTAACAAACATATTACAACAAAAACAATAAAGTGTCGCCCATTATGAAAGGCTAAAAATTAATTATTTATATTTTCGAGTCTATTCGTTGTTTAATACATTTTAAAAACTAATTTTTCTTCACTCTATGTAAGAGAAACCCTAATGGGTATTACATCTACTGAAATTTGACGAAAATGTGTATGTAATGGGCTTGTTATATTTGCAAAATCAAAAAATCGAATGGCAAAGTCTAGAAAATACACAAATAGCTAAAAAAATTGCAAATGGGTTCCACCTCAAACGTTGTATGACATAGCGTTTCAAATCGATTAATAAAATAAAAACAAAAAAGTGGCATGCTACATCATGTAGTGATCAAAATTTTAGAGTTATCCCTGTTGGATATCTCCAATGGAAAGAATGAATAATTAATTAATTAATTTTTGGAAGGCACGTTCTGGGAACGCTATCTTTTAGGTAAAATTTCTCCCAATCCGGTTGAGAAAGAACCGCGAGTACACTATGGGTTTATTTGAACCTACCTTCAGGATACAATGCAGTGTATGAACAGTTGTTTGATTCAAACTATGTACTGTTTGATCAAATCGAGAACACTCTGAATTTGTAATCTAATAATGCCAAAATATAGAGGACGGAGAGAGGAGAAATTAGCAATTTTCGGTGTCCAAAACAGTGTCAACAGTCACAGCTCTTCATGTAACGACTCAGCATCGATTGGATCGTGCCTGTTTGGAATAGCTTAGATCTAACGGTTCAGATTAGGCGTCTTATCGTAAGCAAATGGACACCCCCTACACGAAACGGCACGAGTTCATCTAACGGCTCAGATCAAGCCATTTCAGATCGTTTAATCATAGTCGTTGATCTTTTTACTTTGTCAAAACTTTAGGGTCCCACGCTCCAAGTGACGATGCCAAGTGCGCGTCAAAGTGCGCAATGCACCCTAAGTCGCCCTTTCGCACATCGCATGTCGCGTGTTGCGCTTGGTGATGCTTAAGCACCACCGCAATGCGTGGGATCAAAACCCCTTATTTGACTTGTCAACTAAGAAGCTTGGTTGTCCTTTAGTTGATATACCACAACCTTTTATGGTAATCTTCTTATGTGAGACAATGTGAGATTTTGAGTACTCACGTATCTTTCACATACATTTGCTCATGTTTCTTACTTCTAAAATAAAATTCAAACTATGTTTAAAATAAAACACCAATTAATATAATAAAATTAACAACTATATATTATATTATATTAATGTTGAAATTTATCCAACAATCCCAAATTCAAACTTTGCCCCATATAAACTTTTGAGTTATTAATTACTAAAATACATGTAAATTTCCTGAAAATACGTGAACTTATTAAAAAAATAATTACTAAAATTTCAAAAACATGTAAATTATTGTTTTTGATAAATAATCTCAAAAATCAATAGAGTTTGTTGGTGTAGGTGAACAAAAGTAATTGGGAAAAAACTGCAATTACTAAACTTGCATACTTATGGGGGCTAAATTGCACCATGAGGTATGGGGATCAAAATGGTAAAGTGTTCGCTTAGTTTAAAGCAGACAACATGGATTCCTTTCATGCTAAATATAACATTTTTTTTGTTGAAATATCATATCCACTAGGGTTGCTACGCAAGTTCTACCAAAGAATCGCATGAAGTCAAATCAAACCATTCATAAACCTTAAAATGTCTTTTTAGCGGAATTCAATAATTTGAGTATTGACCAAGAAGACTTGACCGTTTCTTATGCTTAACTCATGATCCCAACACTTAATAATTCATTTGATGCACATGCATATTCGGAGGAGTAATTATAGGGATACTCTTAAATTATACACAAAATTAAAATTTCATAATATGTCAAATATGCATTAGTTAATAATGTTAGTGTGACACAAAAACATCAATCAATATCTGTATAACACATTACCATATTTGAATTTTGTGTAAAATTTTAAGAATCTCACTATAATTATTCTATAAATTATATACATTTAGGACTTAAAATAATATTAATTATGGATATAGGACAATAAATATTTCGTTTTTTATTTTTAGTCTCTATTTTCAAATTGAAGAGACACGTGGCATGTTGTGATTAGTTGACGTTTTATGAATATGGATCCGCGTCAGCGACTTTATTAAAAAATAGAAACTAAAACTATAAATAAAATATTTTTTACCCTATTTTCAAAATACATATTAAAATAGATGCTAAATTTATAAAACTCCATTATTCTATCCTCAATCCTCACAATACATCTCTCTATATCCCTTTTATTTTTTATTTTTTTAAGAAACATCTCTCTATATAAACTCGGCATGCTTCATTCTTCTTCTTCATCTCTCTCTCTCTCTCTCTCTCTCTCTCGCTCATACATATACAACGATGTTGGATTTCATGCATGCAGCCTTCAATGAGATTAGCTCTCATAAAAGAGTTAAAACTAGGAAACCTAACAAAATTCCAAACTACGTATACAGAGATGAGTTGGATAAGAAGCCATCAGCTAGCAAGCATAGAAAATCTGCCAAGGGTGAAGCTAAACCATTACTTCAAAGAGAAGAAAGAGAGAGTGAAAGTATTGATAAAAGAATTGAAGGTGGGTTCAAAGTGAAAATATTGATGACAAGGGAAGAAGCGGCTCGGTTACTATGCAAGTGCAAAGATGGAGGTACTCTCCAATTTACGGACGTGGTTCGTGAACTCTCACAAATTCCTGTCACCCGTGTTAGTGTTGTTTGCTCTAACACTTTTGGTGAGTATCCCTGAAGAACTTGAGGGGTAGTTTAGGGTATCTATGCACAACTTTGGAATTTGGATATATAAGATAAGCCAAGTGTTATTTTTGTTTCCAATTCTTAGAATATTTTTTTCACTTGGCTTTTGATTGTGTAATTGTAGTCATCTTCTTTTATAATTTTAAAGCAATAATTTGATGTTTGCACCCAGAGACAAATTTCTAATACAAGTAAGCAAAGAAAATACATGGATACCTCTTATGGACCCGCAAAACAGTTGCACATATTGTCTTCGAGTTGGTACCATGAAACATTACTTTTGGTCCAATCTCACGTACCAATATTAAATAATAGAAAAGCAGTTGCAAGTAGTACTCAGGAGGACATGGCATGGGTAGGTTTGATTTCTTACCACATTAAAAACATGAACCTTTCCTATAACTAAAGCCAAATTAATTTGGTCATGTTTGGATGCACAAATTGTTTGATTATGTAAATTGATTCATTGTGAATTAGTGAATCGTAAATGAGTGAATTTCAATTGAGTTTAAATGTAATGTTTGATCATCTGAAATGGATGTTAAGGTTCTGTGAGAAAAAAATAAAAATTAAAAGAAACGGGGGGAGGGGAGGGAGAGGAAAGAGAGATGAGCATGCACTTCAAATGGATGCATTTTACGTTTTTTTGTTAAATGATTCAATTTCAGATTTTACAAATAAATTAAAATGGCGCAATTAATGAAATATTTCATTAATGAAATCAAACAGAATTAATGGATCATCAATTTATAAATTAGGTAATATATAATTTTGGTACAACCAAATGAAGCCTTTCTGTTTTTGTTCAACTTCATGTTACTTCCTTCTAACCGGTTTAGGATTTTAGCTATTTTTTAACTAAAGAAATAATGAGAACGAAACAATTGAGTTTTTATAGAGTTTAAAGAGTGTGTGCCATGCGAGTTTGTACTGTCAAGTGAAGAAATGAGAGTTTGACTGAGTGAGAGGTCATTTGGTTGAACAATATTTAAAGAATTCAAGTATTTACGTAAATATCCTTGTTAAAGTTCATTTATGAACATTAGTAATGTCGTAAATATAACGAACATACTTGTATAATAAATTTACCTTCAACTAATATTCAATTTCACATCATTTCTATGTATTTTAATCATCTCGATTTGAGTTGAATGAAACATAAAATCATGAACCAAACTTTTATGGTCACTTTATTAATTTCAATAACTAGAATATACACAAGGGGGGGGGGGGGGGGGGGGAAGCTACCAACCCTTATGGCTTGGCTCAATATTTTGAGTTAATAGGTTCGGATGTCCGTTGCTAGTAAGTTGTATGTCACTTCGTGACAACTGCTACCACTCGGTGGTTATTCATGAGTTTTATCTTCTTTTAAGGACCTTTAGGTTAAATAATTAAATTGAGATTAGTAATATTTATATTAATATTTAAATTGAGATTCGTAATAATTTGTATCTTCTTTAAGCGCTAATTAAACTAGTCGTTTCAAACCCAACCAAATAGGCGAGCTCTTCCTCCCTCTCCCCCCTCTTCCCTTCCCTCCCTCCGACGAGCTCTCTCTTTGACGAAGCGACACAGCGCCAACAATAACGACAACCAGGGGCCCTCTCTCTCTCTCTTCCTCCAGCACAGGTAACTTTGTTTTTTTTTCCAGTTCAATATTTATTAATGTTTAAAATGTTTAAATGATTAATTAATTAAAATATTGATTGTTTTATAATTTTTATGGATATGTAATATCTTGATTAGCTTGTTGAATTACTTTAATTGTTAGAAATTTGTATTTGGTTTAATGATTTTTTTTCTCGAAATTATTAATTGGTTCAAGAATTGTTAAAATACAACTTGAATAGTTGTTTGAAATACAAATTGAATAAGTATTTGTCAATGACTAAATATATTTTTAGAGCTGAAAAATAGCATAAAACTCAAAGTAAGTCTAAAAAAATCGCCTTGGGGGGCCGACATTACTTCTCGCACCCCTGGCCAAGAATCTTCACATGGCATGTGTAGGTTTGATTTTTTACCGCATTAGAACGCGAACTCAAAGATATATATGTATTCCTCTTTTTTGGAGCCAAAAATGTAAGTTTCGGTTATGCTTCAGGTTTCTTCTTTCGGACCGCTTTAGCATTTTAGATTTATTTTACTTAAAGAAATAATGATAACAAAACCATTTTTTTTAACTCGACAAACAAACTCATACATTTTTAACCCAACTTGGACGAAACCTAATCCAAGAATAATAAGTTTAACTCAAGTACCACTTCAAAAGGGCTTATCTCTTGAAGCAGTAGATTGAGCATATTAATTCTCAAAGTTTTGAATATATGTCCGATGTGGGATGAAATATCTTATTGTTGGCGTGTTAACCAAATGGTTTTTTTAACTGGGCATACAAATTCACACATTTTTAATTCGACTTGGACGAGATAGGCCCTTTTGACCAAGTGAGAGATCATATAGTTTAACAATATTTCAAGAATGCAACTCTGTGTAAATATACTTCTTCAAGTTCACTTATGAATATTAGGAATGTCGTAACTATACCGAATATGCTTTTTTAATAAATTAGCATACAATCACGGACAATATACAATAAACAAACATAAAAAAAAATTAAAAAAATTAGTATATATTATAAATTCAATATTTTATCTTGAAGCCATTACACTGATACTCCATTTTTTCATCTGTTGCACGCTTAAAATAAACTAAAAAAAGTTATATTTCCATCAACTTTATATCCAATTAAAATAATATGATACAAACTTTGTTCAATGTTTTAAAGTTAAGTAATCAAAAATTATAAAAAATTCATTCCAAACATAATATCGTCTGTAAAGAAATAACACTCAAAGATGAAGCTAGAAAAATCACAAATATCTCCAAAATAAATTGTTTTAAACTGGAAAAAAAACTATATGTTAAAATTATATTTCTACTTTTAGATTAAATATTCCATATATGTAAAAAATTATCCTAGAGTTTGTCTTTATAAATTTTATACTCACTCAAGAACTCTATCAGTTTGTCTTTGTAAATGCTCTCTTTTCTATTATTTGTAAATTTTATACCCACCCAATTTCATATATTGATTAAAAGTTCTCATCTAGAATTAAAATGATGAGAATTTCAATAGTGTCATCTTTTTCAATGCCTTCCATAGTTAGTGCAAGTTTTTATGTAAAAAGTTTATATCGCATAAAAATTAAAATGAAGGTACGGATGAGGTGACTTTTTTTAGTGTTGCTCTCTTCTCATCTGAGTAGAGATGTTGGCATATATATATGGATGGATAGAAAATGTATCCTATGACTCTTCTATTTTCAACAGAAAAGAAGAAAAATTAGGAAACATAGAGGTGATGGGATGATAATAACAAAGGATACTTCAAGTATACCATCAAGAAAGTTTATATATCAAACTCAAACTATTTGTAATAAAGCAAGAAATTACTTCTTTGAGTTAACTCCGCACCTTAGGGGATGACTGAAATAATATTATTGCATCTAGTTTTGATGAAGAGATCATATTAGTTGAGGTCTGAGTGAGGGGTTTATTTAAGCTGGGGGTAAAAATTAACTTTATCGGGAAAGAGATCTTTTTAGTTTTCAAGAGAATTTTAGTTTATTCAATATTTTTGGTTTCAAAGAACACAATGTTTAAGATGAGAGAGAAAATGATAGCAAGTATTAAAGCCTCATTAACTCCTCTAGTACTACCATATTAGAGGTATAATTAATATATATGTTCAACTAATTAAATTCCACATCATTTCTCTATTTTAATCATCTCAAAAATCATGGACCAAACTTATATGGTCACTTTATTAGTTTTAGTAACTAGAGTTTACAGTGTTTGTGTGTGTGTGTGTGTGTGTGTCTATGTGTCTGTGTGTGTGTGTGTGTGTGTGTGTGTCTATGTGTCTGTGTGTGTGTGCTTAGCTCAATTTTATGAATTTATTAGTTATGAGGTGTGCCTAAGAAATTGTATCTTACTTCGTAACACCAACCACCATTCTAGGGTGGTTATTTATGAATTTAGTTTGTTATCTTCTTTAAGGACCTTTACGATTAATCAATTAAATAATTAAAATGAGATTCGTAATACTTTTATTGAAGTCATCGTGTTGACAAATAAAATTGTGTGGTATGATTGCTCATCAGGTGGACGAATAATTGTAGATTATTCCCTGCGACACGATAGGAAGAATTTTTGGCAACACGTGAAATATAACAACTTGACTAACAATAAAAAAAAGGTAGCACAACTACAAATACCCGCTTTTCCATACCCTCAAATAAAACAGGGCAATGAATAGTTGTACTTTAAGCTCTGGCAGGACCCGCAACAACAAGGTATAAGATTTTAATGCAGTGGGTATGAAAAAGGGGTACACATAGTTTTATTATAAAAAGGGGCAATCCTCATGGTAGCATTCAAATGCAAACGTTTCAAAAACTTTTTTTTAGACGGTAAAAAAAGACTCTGCAGAGAATGCAAGTCTAGATCTATCTAAATGAGTTGGTGCCCTTTGTTTATATAAGCCACCATTTTGGGTTAGAAAGGTGCACGGTGCCATTTCATTCAAAATTCAAGTCTTAAAATTCCTTTAATTACCTATAAAAATTGTTAGACAATTGGGATTGTGGTAAGTACGGTAGCAATCCAACTTTCAAAGTGAAGAAACTAATAGTGTGAATGACTATAATTTCATTTTTTATATATATATATATATATATTTTTATATTTTTTATAAACAATTTCAGGGGACAATCAAAAATGCTAAAAATTATAAGTGACTAAATAAACTAGTGAAAAGAAAAGTGACACGTAATCGAGTTTTATAAGTGTAAGAAGGTACAATAGATCGGATTACACCGCATGATTCATTATTTTAATTTACTAATTTATTTATTTGAAATATCTCGAGATAATATTAAATTTACAATTTAACTCTCGTTACAACTATAAATTCAATAACATCTATTTTTAGAAAATTAATTTTAAAATACCACAACTTTTTATACTCTTTTTAATAAATCCCCAGCTAAGATCGATTTATTAAATATTATATGAATCATTGAATCACAACACCGAGTTAACACTTCTAATTTAATATCATATTTAGGAAAAATTTATCTCTAGTTCGATTTCAAAATTAAATATTAAATATAAAATTAAATAAATTTACCCCCTCTCGAAACATAAATTAACATATGACAATCTCAAAATTAATTTTTCTAGAAATATAACAAGCAAATAAATTAATTAATTAAACTAACATCACACACGGTTTCATCCCACCCTTGAACGAGGTGTTTAGCCAAGCATTATTATAGTAGCATACACATTATTCAATAAAATATTAATAAGAGACATTAAATTAAATAAGAGAGATTAAATAATTTTTTAAGCCTACACTATTTTTTGAAAAAAAAATTAGACTATAAATAAAGACTATGCAGAAAAGGCAAGTCTAGATCTATATAAATGAACTGGTGCCCTTAGTTTTTATAAGCCACGATTTTGGGTTTATAAGGTGCACGTGGAAATTTTTTTCATTAAAGGATAGTCTCACTCTTGACCAAGTCAAAAGTGAGTTAGTGTAGGGTATGGATATTGGCAGGAGGTCGAGTAGATGGGTAAGAAGATCCAGGTAAAGGCAAGGGTAATGAGTATTGACAGTTAGGGTCGTTGGTTTCAGATAGTTGAGATTGCATAAAGTACACGACTCAAATAAAAATAAAAATAATATAAAAGTACAACCTAAATGCACACGAGGCTCAGGTGATGCTTAGACTCGGTTTAGGTTTAGATTTGGTACGAAAATAGGTTTAGGTCTCAGTATTGATATGTGCAAGCTCAAACGATGACTTCTGACTTCACGACGACATTTATTTTCTTCATTGAATGCTTTTGACCGATACTTTGTCGCAATCCCTTTGATTTAGCACAATTTGATACCTTGGTTGCATATTGACCTGCAAAATATACAAATAAGAACATAAGGCCAATTTTATCGAAAATTAGTGACTAAAATGCTTCTATTTAAGGCATAAATTAAACACTTTGGGGTGCTTATCAAGTAAATTAACAAAAGCCAAAGCAATAATATGGGGGATAGGAAATCTCTGCTTTTGGAACATAGTGCAACAGGTGGAAAGATAATGGGGAGAATTACTTATGTACATGCGAAGTAAAGATGGATAATAAAAAGGAAGCAGAGGCATTATTTATTTAACTATCTTTCATTATCTCTAATTTTTTTCCTTCTCACAATTAAAATAAAGAAAAGAGACATCTTTGTGGGAAGTAATATTTAAAAATATATGTGTGTTGTGTGGAGTCAAATGTAACAATGGATCAAAGACATAATTTGAGCTTACGCACTCGGGGGAGGAAGGTTTTTTTTTACCATAAAGAAGGAAGCTTTATTCAGAAGATGGGTATTTTACAAATGATGTTCCTTACCGCATGCCTCATACTAGTGCTATGACAAACATCACTAAAAAAGACGAAAATAAAAAACACAGAAGTTGGTCATAAAATTTAGAAAAAAATTCACACGATACTGAGGCAGCAGCAAGAATATCCGCACACGCATTAGCTTCTCGAAACACAGACATAGTGTAACATATAGGAAACACTGAGAACCATCACGGATGACTTTGATCAAATCCATGTGAGGTGGACTCTAGGTGTAACACCCTGCTTAAAATAATAAGGGGTGGCCATCCCTATACTATAATTAATCAGGAATCTCAAGTGGATCATTCTCAGCATCTACTAACGATACTAAAATAAATACAGCTAACTACCCGATACCACAAAAAAAAAGGATGCCAAAAAAAATTTAAAACATACAAAACAATAACCAACCAATAACATAATAACTACTACACATGATATCATATACCCACGATGATAATAGAAAGAGAAGTAATTCTAAATTACACATCAATTCACAAAATAAAATACCCGAATATGTTATCGGGTCACAGACAATACAAAAATCCTAGGAAGAGAAATATAAAAGCGTTATCTCTACAACACTTGGGGGTAAACCCCATATACAAACTGAGTCCTAATCTAGATACACAAAAGATAGGAAACGGTTATAACAAAATCTCGCAACAGTCCACAACTGCTACAGATCCACGAATACACTGGGTAGAGAACATCAATGGCGTCCTTGCGGAGGAACGCCTAAAATAATACGATATATATATATATATAGCAAGAGGAAAAATATAAACGGGTCAGAGCCCGAGGTGTGAAAACATTTAGCAAGAGCATTAAAATGCATAATAATTATAAATGCATTATGACATGATTTAAGGGGGAGTCGCACTCTCCTGAAAAATCAAACTCACCCCTCAACTAGTGCGTGCACCTAAACGTGTGCACATGATCCTCAATTAACTACCCAACTCTCTCTGGGGATAATTTAGTCTAACCTACGCCCAAATCCACACTTGCGTAACCCATCATCTAAAACGAATCCATAAACCTCCTACCTTAACTTACCCCACGTACATCTAAAATTATAATACCTTATAAATATACATATACATATCTCTTACTAGAATTTAGCGGATTCTAGTTATTAAATGCACGAGTTATTAGCATCTAAATCCTAAGGACTAAACTTCTCCCAATTTTCAACACTGCACTGCGTTTCGTGCGTGGGACATCTCGCAAGTGAAATCAAAATAAGGAACCCCCCCGATACACTACTCCTTGACATTGTTGATTATCGAGATTCATTCTGCCCTCGATGTACGACGCATATAACCCCAAATTACTTATTTAATATATAGGACTAAACTTCTCTCGACTCCCAACAGTGCACTGCATTTCGTGCGTGGGAGGTCTCGCAAAGCGAAATTCAAACAAGGAACCCCCCAGATACACTACTCCTTGACACTATTGATTGTCGAGATTAATTATGCCCTAAGTGTACGATGCATATAACATCATCCACTTAATTAATATTTTACTCCAGTTTATTCTCATCAAACCTTGTTTCACTATAAATCTGAGTACTAAGGACTAAACTTCTCCCCGCTCCCAATATTGCACTGCGTTTCGTGCGTGGGACGTCTCGCAAGCGAAATCCAAACAAGGAACCCCCTGATACACTACTCCTTGACAATATAGGTCGTTGAGATCCATTACGCCCTCGGTACCCCACATATAACTACGAATACATGTCAGGGATTGAGATTAGTTAGATCGGGACCAAGGTTTAAAAATAGTTTTAAAATCATTTTTATATTGTCCGAAGGCCTATAAAATAATTTATTTTGAAAACAGTTTATGTCTTTCGACATCCAAATAAAATACCTTATGCCCAAGACACAAGGTGCTAACAATTACCATACTCTTACTAACACATAGTTCTCAAAACTAGAATAACTGCGAGCTAAATCCCTCGCTCAACAATAATCCACTAAACTCTGAATCTCTTCAGTAACAATAATTCCTCACATCTTAACAAAACATTTCCATACACTAGGCTCTTTCATAACTGGAACATTACATATACATAGGTCTAACACAACCATTAAACAATAGCTTTACCATTACCACTCAACGCGTTACAACGGTTCCTACGATCAAAACAAAATCATAACTCGCTACTAGCACATCACAAGTTAATATATTCTCCCAAAAGATAATCATATTAGAGCCTCACTTGCTCACTCCTCCCTACCGGGTCATTCCTCACATAATAGGGTTATAACAACTAACCACTCATTATAATCTTACATATGATACTCCCAATGCCTCTCTAGTCCGACTGCATCTCTTCATCGATGGGTTCCCACTCAAAATCTTTCGGCTGAAACTGGCCTCGGACCTGCCGTAGGGGTTTCACCTCCAAAACTTCCTCAAAACGTGGCCCTCTACCTCTTTCAGGACAATCTCTCTTATTATGACCTATCTCTTTACAAAAGAAACATCTACCAGCAAATCCTCCCTACCCATCCTGAGGAACAAAACGCTGTTGTGACCCTCAAAAATCATGTTCATACCCTTTTGCTTTACTAGCATTCTATCCTCCAGACTTACTTGAGGAACCCGGGTCTCTAAAGTTCTTACCCCTTTGTGAACGAAGACGATATTCCTGACACTGTAACAATACCGCATTCACTACCTCGACGAAAGTCAATAATGTTGGGTTCCCTAACAAATTCTGTCGAATTCGCCAATCTAAACCTGCCATGAACTTCCCTATACGCTTCTCCTCTGTATTTACCTCATCGGGCACTAAATTTTCCAATCGAGTAAATTCTTCCTCATACTCAACCACCGTTCGATCACATTGAAATACATCCATCAATTTCCTCCTCATTTCCTTCTAGATTGCGGAAGGAAAATACTTTCGATCAAAGAGTTCCCAAAAATATGATATGGACAATTCATCTCTCTGCTTCAATGTGGTGATTGACTCCCACCAATGGAGAGTTGTGCCCGTTAACGTAAAGGTGGCGAGAAATTGCTTTTGCACCTCACTACATTCAACCATTCGAAGATGCCTTTGCATACTCTTCTTCCGAAGACTTGCAACCATCGCATCATCTCCCCTTGAAAACTCTGAAGGATGCCCCTTCCTAAAATCTTCCCGTACTCTTTCCCACGTAGACAACCCTGGGTGGGCTTGGGCTGCTTGAACTACAGGTTGATGTTCCATCGCATAAATGTTAGCAATTACTGCTTGTGCCACAATATTGGCAGCTTCGGTCATGGTCATAGTCCCTTGAGGCATTTGGGGTTCCATATTCTCAGCCCCTTTTTTGCCCTTCCTGGACGACCTCTCTTCTGTGGCATCTGAAACAAGAACAATTGTATCAGAACGCCTTTCAAATGATTACACATCACAAAAGAAAATATTGACGTGTGAACACAACAGTCCTAATAATAGGGCTCTACATCAAGAATGCTTACGGAAGAAAATAGAGAACCCACACAGATCCTAAAGACACTAGAACCTGATGCTCTGATACCACCTGTGACACCCCGCTTAAAATAATAACGGGTGGCCAGCCCTATACTATAATTAATCAAGAATCTCAAGTGGATCATTCTCAGCATCTACTAACGATACTAAAATAAACATAGTTAACTACCCGATACCATAAAAAGAAGCTGCCAAAACAAATTTAAAACATACAAAACAATAACCAACCAACAACATAATAACTACTACACATGATATCATATACCCACGATGATAATAGAAAGAGAAGTAATTCTAAATTACACATCAATTCACAAAATAAAATACCCGAATATGTTATCGGGCACAGACAATACAAAAATCCTAAGAAGAGAAATATAAAAGTGCTATCTCTACAACACTTGGGGGTAAACCCGATATACAAACTGAGTCCTAATCTAGATACACAAAAGATAGGAAACGACTGTAACAAAATCCCGCAACAATCCGCAACTGCTACAGCTCTACGAATACACTGGGTAGAGAACATCAATGGCGTCCTTACGGAGGAACACCTAAAATAATACAATATATATGTATATAGCAAGAGGAAAAATATAAACGGGTCAGAGCCCGAGGTGTGAAAACATTTAGCAAGTGCATTAAAATGCATAACAATTATAAACGCATTATGACATGATTTAAGGTGGAGTCGCACTCTCCTGAAAAATCAAACTCAACCCTCAAATAGTGCGCGCACCTAAACGTGTGCACGTGATCCTCAATTAACTACCCAACTCTCTCTAGGGACAATTTAGTCTAACCTACGCCCAAATCCACACTTGCGTAACCCATCATCTAAGAAAAATCCATAAACCTCCTACCTTAACTTACCCCACGTGCATCTAAAATTATATTAACTTATAAATATACATATACATATCTCTTACTAGAATTTAGCGGATTCTAGTTATTAACTACACGAGTTATTAGCATTTAAATGCTAAGGACTAAACTTATCCCAATTTCCAACACTGCACTGCATTTCGTGCATGGGACGTTTCGCAAGCGAAATCCAAATAAGGACCCCCCCCCCCCGATACACTACTCCTTGACATTGTTGATTATCGATATTCATTATGCCATCAATGCACGGCGCATATAACCCCAAATTACTTATTTAATCCCGACTCCCAACAGTGCACTGTGTTTCGTGCGTGGGACATCTCGCAAAGCGAAATCCAAACAAGGAATCCCCCCGATACACTACTCCTTGACACTCTTGATTGTCGAGATTCATTATGCCCTCAGTGTACGATGCATATAACATCATCCACTTAATTTTGCTCCAGTTTATTCTCATCAAACCTTGTTTCACTATAAAATATAAATCTAAGTACTAAGGACTAAACTTCACCCCGCTCCTAATATTGCACTGCGTTTCGTGTGTGGGACATCTCGCAAGCGAAATCCAAACAAGGAACCCCCCCGATACACTACTCCTTGACAATATTGGTCGTTGAGATCCATTTAGCCCTCGGTACCCCACACATAACTACGAATACATGTAAGGAGAAATAATCTCTAATCACATAAATAAGATAATGTTCCGAACCTTTTTAGGGGTCTATAACATTACTCTAGTTATAAAGCACAACCATACAACCCTAACAATCAAGTACACACAACACACTTAGCGTACATATAAATATCCAAAATCCAATCACACATGGATATACAAAATACTTCACAATGCTATCATCTTCCAGGAATTACTCACTTTATCCCGAGTTACCATATATCGGACTATTATCACACCACTATGGTAATAAAAATAAATCACGACGTATGGAAAGCGGTCATAGTTCCTAATCGAAAAGTGAGAACGAATCATACCCAAGACTTCTCACCCCCAAATAAAATCACAAAAATAATAATGGACGACTATGACCTCGGGACTATATGCACCCTGCTCCTCAAGCTAGGGGCCTCACCCTCATCGTGCAACTTCCCATGATAGCACTGGAGGGTATGCTCACACAATAAATATACATATATCATTCACACGAGATATAAATATAAAATATCGTAATATAAATGCAAACCATCACACAAGGTATATACAATTACGCCATATAGGAATACATACTATATTACGCCCGTAAGTAAAGGAAGTAAATTCATTTATAGTATATAACTCGCATTATACTAACCGTTGCTAACTCGCTTATCATCCCACTATTCTTCACAGTACGGTCACTCACTCGAAACCTTCTCATCCATCGCACCTATTAATATGAATAGTCTCCCAATTCAAACAACATTAAGGATACCATCGATATCCGAAAACACACCGATCAACACTCATCATCCACAATCCATATTATGGTTCAATCAATCATATGAACCCTAAACGTTATCACATTTGTGATTTAATCCTAAAGTCCAACTTCGCTAAACGCATCCTGCCTCTCTCTTATAGATCCATACTTATCTCCAAATAAAGATCGCGATGATAGTGGGATTCCCCACTAGTCAATTCGATAACATAAATTCTCACTCTCTCGAAATCAATCAATACGACCCCAATATTTCCTCTTAGGTAAAACTCCCTAAAATATCCAAAACATACATCTCGTAACATATATAAGGGTTCCCAATCACTAAACCCAAACAAAACGGAGCGAAACTCACTCTAGAAAAACCTCACAAAAATAGCCTTATTTCCGAATCAATTCGGGCCCAATCCGAATCGATTCGGCCCAGCGAATCGATTCGCCCCCAATGGGAATCGATTCGGTCCAAGGGACCTGGGCACTGTCTTAAGCTGAATCGATTCGACTTTGGGTCCGAATCGATTCGGTCACTCAAACCTGGAAAGATGGAACATTCCTAATCGATTCGGAATGGGGGGCCGAATCGATTCGGCCTGTTCAAAAGCTATAAAAATGGCAATTTTTATCAAAAGACAAAAATTCCCAAAATCATATTATCATCTTCTAACCATTTCTCTTCAACCCAAACATATGTCTAACATCAAAACTCATTATATAACTCACCCCAACTATTTATACACCCTCAAATCCATATACACACCTCAAATGTAAGTTTTACCCAAAATCTAGGTTTTGACATTTTAAACCCAAAATCCATAAATTTGATCCAAAAATCCAGAAATAAAAGATGCACAAGAATTATTTAGCAAGTTTAATCATTTGACTCAAAGTTGTAGAGTCTGAATCTTCCTCGAAATCGCGGATTGGACTGAATCTCCAAGCTTTTATCCTCTTTCTCTTCTTCCTTTCCTCTTCTCTCTCTCTCTCTCTCTCTAGGGCTTTCTCTTTCTCTCTAATGAGATTTTTATCTCCCGTTGGCTTTTAAGCCTTATCTCCAAAATACCCAACTTTAAATGATAATACACACTTTAAATGACTCGGTTTCTTTAATTCAAGCCAAATGAACTTAAAATTTTTCGAAACCCAAATAAGACCCAAGTATAGTCATTTTGACTATCTCGACCCTTCCGAAATCAACTGCACACTCAGAACCGTCAATCGAAATGTTTTCTAACATCCTCAAATTTTGATCTCAAATGCCAATTTAATTATTCTCCAATTAAAATAATATTATTTCTCCCAAAAATATTTAAATTATCAGTCCCAAAAATCACTGGGTATTACACTGGGCTGCGTTCTTCTACATCATATTAAATATGATTTGACCATCTGTTTCCAATTCAGTGCATTTAGTGCCCAGATGATATGCCCGGTCTAAACTAGTTTTAATGGCCCAAATATCTGCAAGCACAGATGATGCGTACCTGATGTTTTTTGAAAAAGCACTTATAAAGTCCCCTTTAGAATTGCGAATGATTCCTCCCATAGAAGCGTGGCCGGTAGAGTGGGATTTCATCGTCTGTATTACATTTATAGAAAGGCGAATATGATTGGGTCCATCCAATGGCATAAGTGACTTACGAAGATAGTGGACTATCTTGGGAGGTAGGGTAGGCATTGATGTGCTGGAGAAGTAAGTGGGATAGAGTCTGTAAGAATATCGATTGTATAATGGGCTTAAGCCTGAAAATAGCCTCGTTCCGAGTATGCCAGAGAACTCTAAGCATAAACAGCGATCGAAGTACTTGGAAGGAAGTAGGATCCTGGTTGTGCAAATTCGCAAGATGATTAAAGAGAGAGATAGGTTAAGTGTCAAGCAAGAGATTGTGTGCACACAGCTGAAAGAAAGTTAGGCATTTAATATAAATACGGGAGTTACTATTTGCCAACTAGCATAAGGAGCATAATGACGAGGGTATTTTATGGTAGTAGAAGAGCCAGTCCGTCGTGGGCAATGCCTAGTGAATCAGGAACCACAAAAATATTTTTAGCTTCGAAGGCACCTGACTCTGCCATGGCAGTGCTGGAATATGTTGCGCATACCATAAAGAATTGAGCCGGTGGTACGTAGCTTTAAAGGTAAAGGAACTAGTCCCGCTTGGCCACCAATATGGTATATCCAAGGTAGAGTGAGTAGATATGTGAATGGACTAAATATGAGGTAGAAAGTTTAGTGGCAGCCACTGTGCTAGTGGGGGGAGATTCCATTGGCTGTTAAGGAAGAACGTATTAAGAGGAACATCCAACACGGATAAGGGAAGGTGAGCAAACAACAATTGAAGAGGATCCTGCAGGACCCAAGTATGATGGGAAAATGAAATATTCCCAGGCCCAATGCTCCATTAGATAGCATGCTGGAAAAGGGGAAGTAATTTCAAAATTTTGGTCCAAAACCGAAACACTCGAGCATGTTGTGGAACTATTAGCAACGTCGTATGGGGAAAATATTTATATTTAATCATTTAAGCCCAAAGGTTCTCAGTTTAATGGAATAGTTTCCAAAGAAGAGCATATAGACAGTATTTAACGTATGTAGGTTTGTAATCCCATGCCCCTCATACTTTTTAGGCAGGGTGATCGTAGACCATCAAATATTCGGAGTTTTATGAGATAGTTTAGAGACATTACAGAAAAATGGTTTGATTTGCTTAGTGAATGTATTAAGAATATGGGTGGAAAGCGGGTATGCAGACATAAAATAAGAAGGCATGGTCATACACACCGTATTGATGAGTGTGGCATGCCTAGCATAGGATAAGAAATTATTATACCAGGCTTGTAAACGGATCTCAAGGGTCTTATTCAATTCAAAGAGCAGCCGGCGGGTAACCCATCCCGTGATAAGTGGGAATCTGAGGTATTTGTCAGGGCCCATGGCATCTGTGAAATTCAAGATGATGCAGGGTAATGTGGCGAACTGCACACCAGGTGGAGGGTCCTAAGGTGATTGAAGATTAGTTTGTTTTGATGGTTTGATATCACAAACTCGAAAAAGAAGGATTGGAAAATATATATGGTATGAGGTGTGGGTTGTAGAAAGAAAATGTAGTCATATGCGAAGGCAAGGCTAGGAATCTTGGGCCCTTGTGGTGAAGTTCGAAGAGGTGTCATTTAGTTAAGGAAGCAAGTACGCTCAACCTTTCTTAACATCACATTAAGAGCCAAAATGAACAAATATGGAGAAACTAGATCCCCTTGGCGTAGGCCATGGAAGGATAGAAAGTATCACCTACCTAATCGTTAATGAGTGTGTTGAATGACATTGAGGAGACACATTCCATAATATGTAATATCCTACCGTAATGATTGAATTAAATTATTATATAAATTATAATGGAGTAAGGTTTGATGAGAATTATTGGAAAGTGTGGGTCAAATTGAAGAGAATAAAAGAAAAAGGGGAAAGGGGTCATTCTAATGACATAGGGGTGTCGTTAGAAGCGAGACCCATCATCGCACGAAGGTCGCGCGAAGCAGGTCTTCAAACAAGATCTCACTACATTACAGTCCCAGGTCACATGAATCCCTTCATCGAACGAGGTGGAGATATCACTCAAACAAGGTTGTGATGTCGTTCAAACGACGTTCCTTGAAAATATTTTTATCAGATTTCCCTTATGCCCTGTTACATTTTTGGCCCTTAATTTGGTGTACTGTCAAGCTCGGATGAGTCCAGAATGGACGAAACGAGATTTTTACTCTTTGAGGGGAAAATGCAAAAATAGAGAGGGGGGAGAAGGGTGTTATTCCACCATGGGAGGGCTTCTCTCCACCATTCCTCCACCATTATACCACCATAAACCAACCCATTCTTGTAGTTTCCCATCTTATTCAAGCCTAATATACCCATTCCCACCATTGTTGAAATGGAGCTATGAATTTTGAAAGAATTTTGGGGAATTTTTGGAGAAGATGATGGGAGCTTTCATGGAGTTTGGACGGATTTAGGCTCGGAAGCTTAAATAGAGCACAAATGGAGCATTTTGGAGGACGCATTTGGTCACCCCTTGAAGCCACCTTTGGAGGTGGGGGTTGATCTTACTACAACAACCTTTCCACTAACATTTAGAGTCTTTAGAGGTAGAAAAACCTTACTCTTAATATTAAGACTCTATTTTGCATATTTGTAGTCTTGTTCTTAGATTATATGAGTAGTGCATTTGATTAAATGGTGAGAATCGTGTGAAGAAAATAATAAACATTTTTATGGAATAGAAATATTAGTAAATATTATTTTTTTAGAAATAAAGAATTAATAAATGTTTCAAAGTCTTGAAATATTAAAGTTGGTATTTTATGAAAAACGTGTATTTTCTAGAAAGATTGATGTTAAACATTTTATGAAATAAAATATTAAAAATAATGATTTACTTTGTCAAACATTGGTGAAATAATGTTTCAAAGTTTCTTGCAAGAAAATGCAAGGTTCATGAAAATGGATATTTGTTGAGTTTGAAGAAAATTAAATGTCTTTTATGCCTTGAAAGTATATTTTTGCAAGTATGATGAATTTCTAGAATGAAAAATATGTTCAACCTATTTGATGGGATTAAGATTTAAAATTCATCTTTTCATGCATATAAACTTGTAGTATTTGGATAATGAATATATAAACAAGTTTAAAGAATATTTTGTTGGGTTTAAACATGGTGTAAGAAAATTAGAAATTCTTGTCTTCAAATTGTATGAAAAATGGGTTAAAAGTGTGATAAGTACAAAGTGAAAGACTATATGTATTGATGAAAGGGAAATGGTATTTTCTTCTAAAAGTAGTCTTTAAGTATAATTAGATTTCTTGAATAAAGAGATTAAAGAAAATTATAGTTTGAAAAAATGGTTATTAATGGTCTTGAATAAGTATTAATGGTTAAACATTGAAAAGTTGGTGTGTATAACTCAATAATGTTGTAAAAGGTAACACTTGTGACATTGGAAAGGAAATAATGAAATAAAGATGTTTTCAATTAAGAAGAATATTACTCCATGATGAAAAAGGTGTTAAGGTGTTAAAAACACTTAAGAAGTTAGTGTGGGTAAATTAATAGTGTTTGGAAGAATTAACACTTGTGAAAATGGAGTAAAAGATGAGTTTGGAAACAAATGGATAAAATGATAATTTTACTTAAAGTGGAACATTTTTATGAAATAAAAATATTGGAAAAAGTGTTGCACAAATTGGTCCTGAGTGAAGATGATTTTTGGAATAAAATCAAAGTTAAAATGTAAAGGATATGAAATGATAATTTCAAGTGTAACACAAGTTGGGGTGTAACCCCGGATTTGGCTTCGGCCGGGTAAAAAGTGAAAGAAGAAATAATGTAAAAATACATGTAAAAGAACTTGAATGACACCGGTATAATTAAGGAGGGCCTAGTGTTCGGAAGTGAAAGATCCAAAAACAACTAGCGAGAGCATATGGTGCATATAGCCGACGGTGTGGAGCCTATTGAAGTATGCGGTTATTGAAAGATTTTGAGAAAAGATAAAGCAATAAGGAACATGTCAATAAATGGGTTGTCTGGTAAATGTGTTAATACAACCTAGCTTGAATGAAGTAATAAATGTTCAGGTAAAGGTTAAAATGGACAAGTAAGTATGAAAACGTAATGTCCATAAGGTAAGAAAAATGTTAAGTGAGTGAGTAAATGGGTGGTTAAGCAACCTAAGTGGTTAAACCCAAAATTAATACAAGAATGTGTTGTAAACGGTTTTCAAAGGCTAAATGAGTATTTTCTAACATGGTGCTCGCTTGTGTTGAAATGATGGTTTTGAATGAAAATACTAATATGGATTGATTAAAATAAAAAGGGTAATTTCGGTAAAGAAATGACTTTCGATCAAACCAAGTGTAGTTGTTTCAAGTATTTAACCATGTGTGTTAAATAAAGTGGGATGTCAAAATGAGAAAAAGGAAGTCAAGGTTTTCGAAAGTAAATTGTTTCATGCGTTAAGTATATGTATATTTATATATGTATACAAGGTAGTTGCATGTACACGTAAGTATAATGTGTTAGAGTCTTCTTTTTGTCGTTCGATTCTATACTGCATTTGTATATTTACCACTGAGTATTTGGCTCACTCCCTCTCTTTGGTACGGCAGGTTGGGAGCGGTTTCGTATTTTGATAGCATTATATAGGTAAGTATTTTCTTTTTCATTACGTTTGTAGCTCTATATGCTTGAACTTAAGGGTGCTCCCCGTGGGTCCCTCACGAAGTTTAAATTTGAAGTTGGAATCTCATGCTGAACAAGTAAAACGTTAATTAAAATAAAACTGGACTAGCAACATTATATGGGTTGTTTCATCGTACTTCACACCTAACGCTTGGGTCAGACCGAGTTGACTACGAGTAACCCATAAATACGGGTCGAGACGTTACATATTATACTGGATCCATAAGTCAGGGAGCCCATGTTGCTGCAGTACCCACTGAAGAAAGGGGAACTCCATCTGGTCATAGGCTTTAGATAGATCAATTTTAATGGCACAACTATCCTTCTTGGATTTGGATTTGGATTTTTGCATGGTATGTACAATTTCATGGGTAATAAGAATGTTATCTTGAATATGTCTGGTAGCAACGAACGCATTTTGGTAAGGAGAGACTAGATGAGCTACCAGAATTAACGAAATAATATTATTGATAACATTGCATAAACAAATAGGCCTGAAATGTTTTACTTAGGTGGGGTGCTGAATTTTAGGTATAAAAATTAGCAGAGTATGATTTAATTTGTGCGTCACAGTGCCAGATTGGAAGAAATAATAAATAATATTATAGAGTGATGGTCCCATCACATTCCAATGGAGTTGAAAAAATTCAGACGTTAGTTTGTCCATTCATGGGCTCTTATTATTTTCCATAAGTTGCATCGATTGCCAAATCTCCGCATCTGTCATCGGTTCCAGTAGCCGGGAGTAATCAAGTGGCTTCAGAGTAATGAAAGGATACTTAGAACCTGGCGGAGGTGGGCGTGTAGAAGAGTAAATATTCTCATAAATTTATTAAAATTGATTGTGGGTACCTTGCTAGGATTTATGCTAGCCCATAGCAGGGTTAAAAATAGTGTGTATAGTATTTTTACACAGACGGTGGGTGACACACGCATAGTGTTACAATCCCCTTCAAGGGTCTACTTAATTTTGTGTTTATTTTTCCAATACTGACATTCTAAGAGAAGGCAGTGGGTAAGTTGATTTTGTACCTGAGTTTCACGATCAAGAGAGAGAGGGTCCGAAGCATGCGTAATGTGGTACCGAAGATCTTGAAGTTCGCGTTGCAAGTTCGAAATGGCAAAGGTCATATTACGCTTCCAAACAATGGCGACTTGCCTAGAAAAATATGCTTTTTGAGAGAAGAAAATGCAGGAGAACCGTGCACCAAGCGATTCCAATGGGCATGAAGAACACAAAGAAATGAAGGATACTGGGCCCACTATTTACAGTAAATAAATATCTTAACAGACTTAAACCGAGTAGACCATTTATCTAACAATAATGGCCAGTGGCCTGAGCCTGCATTTGGTAAGTGAGTGACATGTTTATTCAGATATAGATCCAACCATCTATCATTATGAAGGTCGTGGTCCAATCGTTCGCGCACATGGTGGCTGAACAAAGTATTTGATTTCCAGGTAAAAAAAAGGGCAACTGAGCCCCAGGTCGTGTATATTACATGTGTGCATAAAATTTCGAATGGGATGTGCACGTGAC
This sequence comes from Sambucus nigra, assembly GCA_949130495.1. Lineage (NCBI taxonomy): Eukaryota > Viridiplantae > Streptophyta > Magnoliopsida > Dipsacales > Adoxaceae > Sambucus > Sambucus nigra. Next base: position 829,479,895 of record OX422207.1, read on the forward strand.
TCTTGAAAAGGATAGCAACCCGGCTTTTCATGTGGGCCTAAAATAGTATTGAAATCTCCTAAAAGGAGCCAAGGGTGTTGAATGGTAGTAGAAAGTTTATGAAAAGACTGTCATACCTGAGTTTAATCCGAAGGCTGAGGCGGCATATACACAACCGTAAATTTTGTAGGTCCTGCTGAGGGATCATGTTCAACTAGCATATCAATAAACCTAAGAGACACTGCCAACTGATGTGCCATGATAATCCCACCCATCCAGAGTACCCAAATGTCACCCGATTGACCCAACACTGAGGAAATAACATTATTTTGAAAATGTAGGTGACCAATCTCATTGACAGACCTTCTAGTGTCCATGCGAGTATACAAAATTACTAGAAGATGAGGGCTATGCATTCGGACAAAATTCATGAGCTTCGAGTAGAAGTTGGGTCTACCCGCCCCTCTAGCATTCCAAAGGAGGGTCCTGATGAGATGGAGTGGTGGGTGTGCCCTCCTCAAACTCCTCTCTGATAGGATGTGGACGTAGTCATTTGGTTGAGTAGGACTCATCATAAGTTGACCTTCATTTGGAATTCGGTGTGCGTGGTACGCGTAGATCGACTTCATGTCCCTGTAAAACCTGTTCCGATGATAAGTGACTTATAACTGCACGCGATGCCTTTGGATATGATAATCAAAAATATTGGGCATTATGTAGAATGGTTGGATTAGCATATTGTTGGGACCACTTTATATAGCCACGTCTCTATCTGGGTTTACCCTTGGGCCGAGAGGTTGATGACATTATGTTCTGTCCGCGCTTAGGTGAGGAAGCCTGAGGAGATGTGGATAATTTGTGCTGAGAATTTGAACCCTAGAGGAAGAACGACTTAGTGCATATGTTAAATGCAATCGTTCACCAGCGAAAGTGTTTTTTTATCTCTTTTGTACATGTCTCATCTCTTATGGTACTACTTGTACTCTTATTTCTTTGACTTCATTACTAGGGACTAGCAATGTGTAAATAAAGGCGTGTGATTCGTCTCGAATGTTACATTTATTTACCCTTTATACTTATGAATTTTATCCCCCTCTGGTATCTTAATTCCTATTTTTATGATCATTAACTAAGAAACCTTTTTTATGTATGTTTATATGTTTTGCTAGGTATAAGTGAGCTTTTGTAGGTATTAAAGTGCTTAGCGTGATGTTTGGTCGCATTTCGAGAGAGTTTCATCATAAAGGGAATATTTAAGGGTATTTTAGTCATTTCATCATTTGGTATTATGGCCCATAGTCTAATGTAAGTTGTATCCCTCTGAGTTAGCTTCACGTAGCTTCCGACTGCACCTAATTCCGATCTATAACGAAGAAATTACGGCCTCTTCCGTATGTTGATCCAAAATGAAGATTCAGACCTGTCAGGGGCGAATCGATTCGGCTATTTTGGGGAATCGATTCAGGCCCTGTTAAAGTCCGCAAATATCTATTTTTTTTTTTTGGGGGGGGGGGGTGCCTGGGTATATATGGAAAAACATTCCCTTAAGTTGGGGAATGCATTTTACATCAGATTTTTAGGTTAGAATAGCTTAGGGTTTTTTCTTGGGAGCATTCCTTCTCTCTCTCTCTCTCTCTCTCTCTCTGGTTTTTACCCATTTTTGTATGTAAGTTACACCATTCATCTTCTTCGTCATATATCTAGTTTCATTTCTTAGTTTTAAGCTTTGTTAATTAGTTTTCTTTCTTTGTTAACTAGTTGTTGTTAGTTTATTAGTTGTTTTCATTTGTTAATTAGTTTTATCTATTGTTCTTAGCATGTGTAATACTTAGTTTAAAGGTTGGGGTCATATTGCCACCATTAATGGGTAATGAGCTTTGAAATCTAGGTTTTGGTTATAAATGCATTTAATTGAAACCTCGTGTATTAATGTTGGAATATTAGGCGTTTAGCCTCCTTTGTCACGCAACAGTAGTGTTTATAGCGATATTCCGAAATTAATCCATTTGTGACCATTTTTTATTGAAATTTTAATCTTTCATTGCTGAGTTAAATTTCATCATGTTTGATGTTTATAATCAATTGTGTATACTCGGTTAAATGCTTTCGAACCATAATCCCTTTTACTTGTTCTTAGCCCATCGTGGGGATGTGATCCTAATATCAATTTCTTAATCTTTTTTTAGTTTTAATTGCATAGTTAATTTCTTCTTCTTTTTTTCTTTGTACAATCACCCATATCATCTTTTACACTTTTCCCCCTTTTCTAAGTACTAAATCAATTTAATCCTAAATATTGTTCCCTGTGGATTCAATCCCTACTTACCGCTACAGCTCCATTTATAGTGTGACAAGTTGTGGTATCTTTTTGTATAGCTCATAAATACCCAATGACATATTTTAAATACGAAGTTTACGCCTCATCAAAAAATAGCGTCGTTATCGGGGAACGATTTATTTTAGGATTTTAGTGTTTTAGCAATTTGTGTATATATTTTATAATCTCTTTACATTATCTTTTACTTGTACTAAATTGCTTCGAAAAAATTGAAATTTTGGTGCTCGTTATGTATTTAAATTGCCCACTTTGACATGTCTCATCTAACTCTTTAGATAATTTTAATTGTTATGATAATAGTTCTCAAAGTGTGAATGCTTTCAAATTCTTGAAAATAAAAGAATTGAACGTGAAATTCAAGAATTTATAGGTAATCACTCATCATCTTGGAAACAAACTATGCGAAATGGGGAATCTTCTAACTATGAGAAAACCTCCAGAGAAGATGTTATGTCTTCTTATTAGTTTGATCAGGAGTTAGCGAAAAAGGAATTGAATGACCAAGTTGAGACTCATAAAGCTTGGTCTTTAAAAATAAATGCCCAACTCTATGAAATGATCTCTTCTTCTGCAAGCCCTGTTCAGATTGAAACTTGTTTTTCACCTCCACACTTTTTTTAAGAAGAAATCATTAAGAGATATCCAAGTGTTTTTTAATTTCAACCTCTTATCAATATTTCAAATTCTATTAAGGTTGAAGGTCCTCATTTCCTTGGTTCCCCACTATTATCAAACCACTAAATCTATCACAAGAATCAGATGAAAGTCTTGAGAACTTTGCCCCGATTCTTGAACAGGAATGTTACTTTGAGATGCTTCATCTTATGTGTTATTCACTCACACTTTCCCCACCTCTCATTCCAATTGAAAATCCATTGGGAGGTGATTTTTATTTTCTTGGGACCGATTTGGTCTTGTCCCCCGTTTTATCCAAACCCCCCATCATCCACCTAAAACTTTTAATTGATGATGGTCTATTTATTCCGCCTTACACATACCTTCCATTTTTCAAATGAAATTATTGTCTTTCGGAAGGTATGAATGCAAATTAGGGACCAACATTGATTCCTCAAAGTCAAATCTTGTTTTGGGTGAACCCGCAAAAATTTCAACTTCTAGTGTATAATTAGTTATAAGTTAAAGTTATAGGTTGTAAATAGTTAGTTTGATTTTTCTTTTTGCTTATAGTCTAGTGTAATTAGTTAAAGTTTTATTGTTCTTCTTTGTTATTCTTGGTATCAACATGCTTTGTAGAATCAATGGACTTGTGTTATCCTGAGATCATTCCTTTTTTTGTAATATCCTTTTTTTCCTCTCTTTATATTGTGTTCTTCATTCGCATTGAGGATAATGCAACATTTAAGTTAGGGGGTGTGGGTTATTTTTTCCATTGCTTTTTGAGTTTCATTGATTTGATCACATACCACTCAAAGTAAGCCTTGTGTGTGGAAAATATTGGAGATGAAAACTTCGTGAAATATTGTGACACCCCGCGTATTTTGACATTGGAGATGGTCAGTCCCCGCAGCCAAACTACGCCGGGCGTTAAAATTAAAATACCATTCTTAGCATGTGATAGAAACATGAGACATTAAAAACTTTTTCCACGAGATATAGTATGAAATTTAATCCAACTAATATAAATATCCACATAATAAAATCCATTACCATTCTAACTCCAAAATATAAATTAATACTTAAATGAATAATCCAACAACAAGTATCTAACTGAAAATCCTAGACAGATGTGGAACCGAATGGCCCATCAAATTCATAAATAACTGTCTCATAAATAAAACGACGGAATGAAATAAATCTAAACTACTCAAGAAATAAAATAAAAACTCCAGTTGCACTTCACAAATCTGCGATTCATCCTATGTAACTATTCCAGCAACTATAACTGAAATATTAATCAATTCAATGGGTCAGAGCTCATCACGTGAATACCAACAACTCCTCCCAATTAGGATCCGTGAATCTAGACATAAGCATCATACGTGATAAATATTACAATAAAGTATTTTATATTACACAATATAAGAATATGCGAGTAAAATAAAACAATACTAACTACCCACACAGATAAGCCACCCATTACTCAAGTCCAATTATATGATTACAATAGTGAATTATCTCTAAACCTTTATCTTACTTAATCTAATTATTTAATTATTCTTACTCATGCAACACCACTATAACCACTTAACATTTCTATTGGTCCTCGACATATTCCTAGCGCGATTAAGTTACAATTTCATACTCACTCCCCTCAATATAGTCAGTCGGTCCAATTTCATTAGCTTTGCACATACTCGTGAGGTTCTACGCATGACATGTCACTATATCCAGTTAGTCCAATTATCATTAGCCCCGCACGTACTTGTGATGCCAACATACACCCACGTCTCTATAGCCAGTCGGTCTAATTATTATTAGCCCCGCACATACTCGTGACACTAATTCATTTTAATTCCCGTTTATTATCTTAGGCATTAAATATCAATTTTTAATCAAGTTCTCTTATTCTCTATTATACCCGCCCTTAGCTTGAGTATCATACCAAAAACCATCCCAAGTCTCATACCTAGAGATTACCAAACTATAAATATTACCTAGTCCATCACCTAGCAAGAATACCTACCAAAATCACCACTTATTCTTGCACCTAGGCTAACATAATAAAGTAATGGCATACTACATAGCCCCACCTAAGAAAATGCCTAATTGTACGTGCACACGCTCATTAGCCATATACCTTGAAAGTGCCACCAATAACAAATTCTACCTACTAGTCTCAAACCTAACAAGCAATCTATAAAATAAGGGTAAAAGCATAACTACTCCCAAAGCCCCAACGTTCCCACGGTGTTAAAATTTAATACAAACGATCTCCACATGAATCATATTTTAATTTGTCACTACAATTTTTCCAGTTAATCATGCGGTTTCAATTTCATTCATCTAATCATGTAATAACCAAGTTCTACCAAATAGTCACACAATTTGTCAAATTTTATAATTTAAATACGAGTGATATTTTACCAATTAACACATAATTCCTTTACAACATGTGTATTAACAACATTCCACAACAATAGTTCTGTTCTATAACCTACACATCAATATCATCATTTTACGAGTTGAAATATTATTTCAAGTTCATATTTTTAATTCTAGCATGCGAATTATCCCACAGTTCTACTGGAACTCAAACCTCTAATCTAAGCATGCGATTGTTTTAAGCTTTAAATCATATTTTAGATTTAATAAAAATAGCCCCTATTTTTACTTTCACTTTTCTTAATTAATTTTACAAAAAATATAATTAATTAAGGTTTAGGCAATATTTAAAATATACAATACTTAAGGGAAACAATAGAAGTATTTATACCTGATCAAAGTTGTCATATAGAAAATCTATTGATATGGTTGTGCTACTTTCAAAAGTTGACAAAGAAAGTCTCTTTGGTGATCTTAAGAAAGTAGATCCTTCTTTTTCAAAAAGAAACTTAAAAATCTTCTTTAATGGAGGTTAGGATTTTTATAAAAGAGGGAAGGTATTTGGGGAGAGAAAGTCTCTTGAAAATAGGCTAATCTGAGTTTGAAAAAGTCATCCCCCGATCTCCCTTTAAATAGGTAAAAATATAAGAGTCCTTATTCCATTATAATTCTTAAAAATCACAAATTAGCAAAAAAAACTAATATTCTGACACATTAAACACCTTTTATTAAAATGGCTATTACTCCCTATACAAAAGTCCAAATGACTTGATCAAAGCTCATTGGAAAGTTAAGATCCATACCTTTCTTTACATATATGGCTCATAATCTAATTCAAAGTATAAATAAATACATAATATTTTCAATATACTTATACGTCCATCCTTCATCGTTTATTTATGTATTTTCTTTTCACACACATACTCATAATCTTTCTTTCTTTTTAGATTTTTTATTACTTACCTACTTACACATGTTATGCCACATGCGACACTCCTATCTCTTTTTATTAAACAAATAATTATTTATTATACTTCTCTCCCCCATAAACTCATTTCATCCTTCCATCTTCTTGTATTCCTATTTTCACGTACCTCCCTACACACACAATCATCTCTCTCTCTCTCTCTCTCTCTCTCTCTCTCTCTCTCTACTCATATTCAGCACTTTCTGTCTCCTCCTTGATTAAAACAAAAGTAATTTTTTTTTAATTTTTTTACGAAAATAATCAAAAATAAATTTTTATACTTAGAATTATTTTCAACATATAAAATATATCTATGGCACAAAATGCCACAATTTATAGGGGTAATGTGTTAAGAATAATATGACGCGCGCGTTAAAAATAAAATTGTACATAAAAACTTGGGCATGCTTAAGGCCAAAATGAACACAAACGTGGGAACTCGATGATGACTTTTGAAAGTCATGTTCTATTGACTTAACTTTACCACTACACTAAAATAGTTCAAGACGATAATTCACTATCACTCGGTAAACTCAATAGATCATCAAAAAGTAAAGGTTCAAGTCAAATGATACCTTAGCCTTTACATGAGTTTTTATGATACTCCACGTCTTTTTATATTTATTTTATTTATTTCATTCATATAGGGGACTATTGGGGTGTATATATATGGAATGAAATTAATGATTTTGGGTAAATAGCCAAATGGTTAGTTTGAGGGAATTTATGTTTGGGGTCTTGGGTTCAATCTCTAGGAGGCACACTAAACATTGGTAGTCTTTGATTGAGCCTTTGGGCTAGTTGGGTTTCTCTCACTTGCCTCATTTTTAACTTCTTTTTAATTACATTTTTAATTAATTTTTTAACATGGTTTTACGTTTGACTGATTCTTTTAACTAACCATTAGTATAGAAAAAGGTTGGATAGTGGGTTAAACTTATTGCCAATGCTTTTAGTTATTTTCTATAAATCTTAGTATCCAGCTTTCATAAAACTTAGAAGAAAACATTCTTATCTCTCCTTACCTCTTTATAGGAAATTGTTTTTTTTCAATATTTCTTTTATGATTTTCATTGATTTTTTGGGGTCTAGAGTATCCTGAGAGTTTCAATATTCTCCATTATTATTGATGGTGTAATATGATCGTTGAATCTCGAGATGTCTTTGTTCAAAATGCTGGCAGCATGACTATTAGTGAGCAATTTCACCTTTAAGACTTTGTATCAAATACAAACCTCGATCGATAAGTTCTTCCAATTTTATCTATTTAGGAATTTTGGTTTTTCACATATTCTACATATTTATTTCTAACGTAAACATCATATTCACACTCTAATAACTATATTATGCAGTTATTGATTTATTGTTTTGTTGTTACAACCTTAATATGAAAGTGCTTCCTCTTGCAAATTATATAGAACCCGGGAAACCCAAGAAGAAAATAAGAAGAAATGTTGATGAGATATCAAAAATTGGGTTTAAGAAGTATAAAAACTATGGTAAATTTAACACAATTCAAGAACATGCAAAGGAGAATCTCTTTAAGAAACTAATATTACAAAATAAAAATAAATAAAGGGTAAACTTTAAGCTTAAGCATGACCATGTAAAGAACCACCAAAGAATTCCACTTATATATGATGATTCCTTTTATGAAGTTCAAAGAAATCACACAAGTTTTCATGATTTGGTGCATGAAACCAATCTAAGTCAACTGCGTTGGATAGCTGCAATATGTCATCTTCATCTTGTTACTATTCTGATATCACCAATTTAAATAGTCTTAATGATTATGATGATCCTCTCTCAAATCGTAAGAGGAACGTGTGTGATGGTGGGTTCCTGCACATCATTCTCCTAATTTAGCTTGCATGGGGATGTCTAAAGGGCATGTTCGTGTAGAGTTTCTAGGTATCAAAAAAAATCTTGATGATTGCCTAACATTATTATTTTTTTAGCTTTGGCACCTAAAATGACTTTTCTAATGCAAAAAATTGATGCAAAACACTCAAAGCCTCACTTTATATAACTTTTTCTTCACTAAAAGTCATATTAATAACCAAACCCAAAAAATGTTCGAAGCTAAAGTTAATATCAAAGAACTAATTGGATCCAATCCCCAAATGACCCTCATAAAATGCTCGGGAAGTAGGCCGATTAGCCCCACCCCACCAAGGTAGATTTCATTTGAACAATATGGATTCGTGGGTGTGTTTTGGGATGGAGTTGGGTATGGAGTGAAATTAATGGTAAGTAAATTGTAAAATTTACATCACGATCTAAAAATTGTTGCCTGATACATGTATTATTGTATACATTTGTTTTGTTTATACGTACTTGCTGAATAGCCAATACTTCATTGTGGACCTCCAAACTGTACACAGAGGAAGATAGCGGCTAGTCACTAGTTCTTGGGTTATGGTAAATTTATCATAAGAGTAAAACTGCACATACTCACAAAAAAAACACAAAGTGTACCCGCCTAATAAGACAAAAATGAGTACAAGCTTTTTATGCAAAGGGCGGGACGCACAACAATAAAGTATAAGCTTTTAAAGCATTGGGTATGGGTTTTGAATTTTTTTTGTGGGTCAATATAGTTTTATTCTTATCATAAATAATGGATTAATTATTTCTTCTTATATATTTAAAAAAAAATTGGAGCCATCATTTATAATTTCACTACCATTGCAAGACTGAAATGTGAACTTCTTAGTAAACCGTGATCATATGGACAAAAATATTATCTTGGATGTTTGTATGGTATTTTATATGTTGTGTGAAAAGTATTTAATACTATAAACTGATATTTTGAATGTTTAATTTTTAATTTTATGGTTTGTGGGATGTTTAATTATGCAGTTTTGGATGCTTAATCTTAAGAGTAATGCTCAACATAAATGATCTTATGGTGCATGATTTTAGTTTGGACTAGGGGTGGCCGTGGGCCGGGCCTGGGCAGGCCCGGTCGGGCTCGGGCCGGGCTTGAAAAATTAAGTGCTATCCCAAGCCCGCTCGGGCGCAGATCGGGCCTTATTGTGTAATCCCAAGCCCGCCCAGATTTGAAAGCTCTTTACCCAGGGCCGCCCGATCGGGCCTTATTATGTTAATTAAAATATTTTTTTAAAATTAAAATACCTATTTTTTATTTAAAAACTAATTTTTTTAATTAAAAATCAATTTAGACTCCATATATTACAAAGTTCATATATAAAGTTTCCCGCTCTACATGGAAAGACTTGGTATACATTTTTATATTTATAAAAGTTCCCCCCCCATATATATATATATATATATTATATATATATTTTTCGGGCCTCGGGCCAGGCCGGGCCTCATCGGGCTTAAGAACTCATGCCCAAGCCCGCCCGAAAAAAAATCGGGCCTATAAAATTTTTCCAAGCCCGCTTTGCGGGCCTATTCACCTTACCCAAGCCCTATTTTTTTATTGGGCGGGCTTGGCGGGCCTCGGGCCTATGGCCACCCCTAGTTTGGACTATTAGCCCCACCCCACCAAGGTAGATTTCATTTGAACAATATGGATTCGTGGGTGTGTTTTGGGATGGAGTTGGGTATGGAGTGAAATTAATGGTAAGTAAATTGTAAAATTTACATCACGATCTAAAAATTGCCTGATACATGTATTATTGTATACATTTGTTTTGTTTATACGTACTTGCTGAATAGCTAATACTTTATCGTGGACCTCCAAACTGTACACAGAGGAAGATAGCGGCTAGTCACTAGTTCTTGGGTTATGGTAAATTTATCATAAGAGTAAAACTGCACATACTCACAAAAAAAACACAAAGTGTACCCGCCTAATAAGACAAAAATGAGTACAAGCTTTTTATGCAAAGGGCGGGACGCACAACAATAAAGTATAAGCTTTTAAAGCATTGGGTATGGGTTTTGAATTTTTTTTGTGGGTCAATATAGTTTTATTCTTATCATAAATAATGGATTAATTATTTCTTCTTATATATTTAAAAAAAAATTGGAGCCATCATTTATAATTTTACTACCATTGCAAGACTGAAATGTGAACTTCTTAGTAAATCGTGATCATATGGACAAAAATATTATCTTGGATGTTTGTATGGTATTTTATATGTTGTGTGAAAAGTATTTAATACTATAAACTGATATTTTGAATGTTTAATTTTTAATTTTATGGTTTGTGGGATGTTTAATTATGCAGTTTTGGATGCTTAATCTTAAGAGTAATGCTCAACATAAATGATCTTATGGTGCATGATTTTAGTTTGGACTATTAGCATTTTTTAAGTAAATGATATTAAGCAATGCATAAGTTGTGCGGTGTATATTTTTTTAGTTATATTTTGGAAATGAGTTATAAAATGTTAAATGGCATTGAATGAGTTTTGTCAATTAGTGCTATGAAATATGCAGGTAGGGTCAAACTTTTGGCACCTATTACTTTACATGAAGTAGGCATGTAAACGGATCGGATTCGGACCGGATCAGACAAATTCAAATTCATATATGTTTATGTTAAACGGATTCGGATTCGATCCGTTTATTAATCGGATCGGATCGGATCTGGCAAATCCAAATCCATATCTGTTTGTGTTAAATGGATTCGGATCCGATTCGATTATCCAATTTTCCGTTTATGTTAAACTTGATTTGCAACATTTTTATTTTCAACTCTTATTTTATAAATTTATTTTGCAAATGTTCCGAAAAAACAGATAATGAAATAAATAACTATTATAATATATATTTAAAATATTATTAAATAGAATATATATTAATTAAAAATATATTATATATCATTTATATATATATGAAAAATATTAATCGGATAGGATCGGAGTATATGAATCCAAATCCACTCCATTTAATAAACGGGTAATTGTGTAATCGAGTGATCGGATAATCGAATTTTAGGTATAATCCATATCCTCTTAAATGGATCGGATTCGGATTCGGATTCGAATTCGGATAAAATCTGATTCATTGACAGGCCTAACATGAAGGATATTCACGGTTGTAAATTTAATAGGGGTGGCAATTTGTATTAAGTATTAGTCAATCCTAACTCAACTCATTTAACTAATCAAGTCAGATAAGCAAACATTAACCCGACATGTTTATTATTTAAGTAAAACCGTTGAGTAAAATAGAAAACCAATTTTGAGTTCTCTTTTAACCAAGCATACCACTTATAGGGTTGCAATAACTTATAATTTAATTAATTTCAACATGTTACAACATATAAATAATTTATCACTCAATTCTTCATAAATCTTGTACAATGCCTACCAGATATAAAAATTATTTGATATATTCTCCATAAAATATGAGTCAAGTCGGTCTATTCGTGTCATTCTCGAGTTATACGTGTTTGACACTAACTCAACCCGTTTATTATTCATGTTAGTGAGTTGTGTCATATTCGGCTTCATGTCGAGAAATCGTCAATTCTAATTCGCTAACTTCGCGTAGGATTAACGTGTCGTGTCAAAAATTGTAACCCCCGAAATTTACAACAGAAACAGTTGTTAATTTAACTAAGTTTCACCTACAATTCAGTTTATTAATTACCATTTTTTATATTTCTTTTTTCCCTATATGAACTCCGAGTAAACTGTCTACCTCAGCTAATATTTTCCAATCTCTCTGCCGAATAGGTGAATTAATAATCAGTTTACACTGTGAACAGAATTTTGCTCTCTCCTTTTCAATCAAAAGTAAGGGTTCTTTATCTCTCGACAAAAAACCCAAATTAACACGACCAGCAGGTTAGATGTCAAAATGCTAATAACCAAAAGTAAATCAACTATTATATAAACTAAGACCCCATTTGATTGTCCCAAAATTATTAATTAATTCATTAATAAAAATGATCAATTTACAAATTGACTTAATGTTTAATTTCATTAGTAAAATAATTCATTAATTGCCATAGATTAACTTATGTGTAAAATTTAAAATTAAATCATTTCACCAAAAACATAAAATGCATTAACTTGAAATAAAAATCACATAAAGTACATATTCCTCTCTTTCCCTCACTCCCCCTCCCCCTCCCCCTCTTTCTTAATTTATTTTTATTTTTTTCCTCATTGAACCTTAACATCAATTTTAAATTACCAAACATTATGTAAAACTGAATTTAAACTCATTTCAAATTCACTCATTTACAGTTCACTAATTCACAACGAACCAATTTACATAAACAATTTGTGCAACCAAACACGACCTAATTTGTCGTTAGCAAGAGAATTAACACTCTTAGTTTATAGAGTGACTGAATAGTATTTAACTATGAAAAGAAGGGATGTAAATATTATTTTCTTGTTTACCAGTCATGCCATGTCACCTCTTGTTAGTGACTTGACACGATTAATTAAACGTCATGAAAAAATTTACTAATACTTTTCACAAATCTAAAATGACACGATCCTATGTAGATGACTGGACACCTCTAACTCTCCCCCGCTAATCCGAGGCAGGGGCGGGAGGGGTAGGGGATGTGTCCTTTGAGGTTGGAAAGTTCACCCCCGCTCCACTGCCTTTTTTAGGGGACCCAATTCTTAACAGGACACAAAGTGGTTTAGAGTTTAGCCTTTGTAAGCTTTTGGGTCACGGGGTTCGAAACCCTCGTCGACCACAACCGGCCCAAAAGGGATGGACCTTTCCCTCTGGGGGTAGGAATATCACGATCGGGATACCAAACCAAAAGCTATGAAACAGGGGTGTGGGTCTTTTGTCGAAATGGAATGGCCTTTTTGCGTCTTTTTTTATTGTAAATGTTACAGGGTTGACACTTGGACACACTTACATAAATGGGGGGCACAAACCGGCTATACAAGGGAACCTGCTAAGAACGATGAATACAAATCTTAAACACAACGTGAAGCTAACATGACATGAAACCAACCATACGCAACTATGGATCGAGTTGTAGCCCTACAATTGTCCATATGGACGTATGCTTTCACTTGATAGTTGATAACTGCTATATTTCGTGAAATAATACGCGAAAATCATCATCCTAGACACGCAAGTATCAAAGAAATTTCATCAATCTTATCTCGGCTATAATTTGGGTTAGACTTCTAGAACAACGCAATTATGCTAAAAATGGCCAATAAATAAATTTAACACATCAAGCATTAAAACACATCGATTCTATTGCGTACCAATAGCCAAATTCATAAAATGGCCAAACGACGCAATCTACGCTCAAAATTTTTCGCCTCCCCAATTACTGGAGAATCTCGCGAACTCAAAAGTCAACTCAAGTCAACCTCGTGTGGGTGGCCAAGCAAACAGAATTTGAGTAGCCAATCTGAACCAAAGCTTCATTCCCATCAATCACAACGCATAAGCAGGTTCAGCTGAACCCGCCATCGATAATCAAACATTTAAGCGTCAAGAATTGGGAACCAATGTTGCGGCCATTTCGGATAGGTGCGCTTAAATAAACTCATGCACACAGTATCGTTTTGCTGGAGTACCCCATTCAATATACACTTCATTGCCCCTGAAAAATCAGAGACGTATAAAAAATAAGAATTCCGTCCTCCCATGCAATAAAAGAGAAATGTCAACTATATCAAAAACTTCAGACAAACAAAATTATCAAATCGTCTATCGTTTTGCGTATATTACGTATCATGTATCGTGTGTAAGATTCAATAAAACGTAAAAAAAATATAATTAAGTATGTAAAGAACAAATAATAATAAATAATAACACTACTATCATCTAAAACCAATGTTGAAACATAAATGTATAACTTTTGTCCTTGTGATAACAAAGAAAGTCCGTTTAAATCCCAGTATAATCGCGTAGTTGTAAGAACTGTAGAAAAAGAGAGTAATAATGATATGGACTTGTACAACTATGATACAATGTTACTTCCGAGACAATCACATATGATACATATCTTTTGGGTGTTGTATCGTATCGTACGATATGTTATATTATGGACAAAAACTCAAAAATGGTAGTTATTTAACAGCTTTAGTAACCATCAACTGTTCTTTTTGAAGAACAATAACTGCTATAAATTCTAGCTTTAAATTGATCAGTGATGTGTAGATGCGTAGATTAACCGTCCTTTTATGTTTCCGTGAACAGAGTGAGATTTAAATATAACTCTTCCTTTTTGAATGATTCCAAATTTAGAAAAGATCAACAAATCCGAGACCATTTGATGGGTTATTTTCATTTTGAGGTCCAGTAGTCATAGTTGTCAGAATCGTACGATTCGCGATTTGATTCATACCATTCGATCCGATTCACATACTAATCGATATGAATCGGGAATAGAATCGGAGGGGTTCCAAAAATCGGGCTGAATTCTGGGACTGAATATTGAATCACACCAATTCACGATTTAGGTGCGATTCATGTTTCTCGGAGGATGTTGGGTATTTTCAATCGACTTAAAGCTCGTGCTCGTTTTTTGTTCCTTTTAAAATAACCCTAAAAAATATTTTATTATTATAATAATAAGAAAAAAATAGTACAAACTTAAGTTACCCTTTGCAAAAGAGAATGACTCGAAGCTGCGATTTCCTCTATTTCGTATTGCGATCACTTTTTTCTTTTCTTCTAACAGGTTTGACGCTGATGGAGAGAGGGAGGTAGCTTTGCATTCGATTGAAGCCAGCAATCTTGTATAAGGATTTAATAAGTTATATTATATGGCGTTGTTATTATAATGTATTTTGTATAGTATTATGTCTGATCTTTATTTGTGTTGTTACATTGTATAATATATTGTTGTGTTTAAATTTGGACATTGTAGGTGGTGGTATTGTTAGAATTTGATCATAATTTGGACATGAAAGTTCATTTTAATAGTTAAATTTTAATGAAATCACGTCTTATAATTGGTTTTAAGTCATAATATGTTTTATTACATATTCTTAATGTGTTCGCTTTGCATTTATATATTATTTCCTACATATTTTACGTTTATACCGTTTCTTACGATTCGATTCACGGTTCACGATTCATAAGGTTTCCGATGCATGATTCGATTCACAATTTGACAACTATGTTGGTAGTAGTTATAAGTAGTACTTTTACTCGGGATCTACAGTATTGCATGTTTGCCCTTAGGTGTCCATTTTCACTTTTTGCGGGGTTTTTGAGAGAGAATGTCTCGAAAAGTGAAAATAAGCCCAAAACAAAAATATGCACAACGCAATGATCGGAGCCCAAAAGTGCATATAACCTTTTTATAAATAATACTATGTGGATGTAACACCCCGTAATTTTAATTCGGTAATAATTAAAATTAATTCGAAAAAAAAAAATTAGGAATCTATTTAAATTTGGTATGTAAAAATGTTAGGTATTATTAAAAAAAAATAAGGTTTTAAGTAGAATTTAAATCGGGATTAAAATTTGAAAATTATAACTTTTTGTATAAAAATCGGGCGAGGATCCAACCTAAGGAGGATAAAAATAAAAAAATTAAAAATCCGATTCAATCGAGCTGAATTTTTCACAGCAACTCCACCTCGCCATTCACTACAAAATACTTAAATTTCAGCCAATTCCGACGGTCCGATCATTCGTAATAAATTTTCGAGTGTTTGTATTTGATTAGGACTCGAACTATTTTTGGTATATACACATAAAGTGACGGGTAGCATGGATACTCTATTCTCTTCTTTTAGTATGATGCGTTTTAAGTGTCGCCTAAATCCTTAATAATGTGTTTTTGATTAAAATCAATTAGTAACTTAATTAGAGAAAGTGGACACTAAATTTTGGGACTGTTTTTATGAAAATTTTAAATATGATTTAATCTTTGAAACCCTTGGGTGCGTAGGTTTGATTTTTGGGTTTTTATGGTTTTGGGTGTAGGTTCTCATGTAAAGCTTTGTGGGGGTTATTTATATGGACGCGCTCACACTTATAAAAGTAGATGATTTATAAAAGAAAACGTTTATGTCTTATTGAAAATTATTGCATGTTAATTAATTTAACGTTATTGAATGGAATTAATGGTGTAGAAATCAACGATGGTGTTATTAATTGATTTAAATTAAATTGGGACCCGCATGATTAAATTGCTATGTTGTGCATATTGAATTGTGATTTGTTTTGGTCATTTTGCCATCGCGGGATCGAGGGGCTTTTGGGTAGTATGTTGCTCACCCCTATTTTAGGATGCTTACTAGGTATGGGACTTGTGGGTAGGGGTTGGTTAAAATCTATGCTTGCTAGGTATGGGACTAGTTAGTATAAATTCGTGGGAATTTTAAATTTCGGGGTCGGGCGGATTTTTACGTTATATCGTCATTTCGTTAGCCTAGGAATGAGACTAGGACATGTTTTATATTGGTGATTCATCCTATATGTAGGATAGGACGCATGTGTACTTGGGAACCCTTAAGTATGGGACTAAGGGTTAATTTGAGGATCTCACATCGATTAAAAGGGTGGGGTAATTTGATAATTGTGAAATTGAGAAGAGAATTAGCGCCTAAGATAATAACGGGTATTAAAATTGGTGGCGACATAATGTGTCAAGACCCACAGTTTAAACGGGTCAGCGGGCTATTTATGTCGTGTCGTGCGTGTAACCTTGTCATAGGGCGGGGTCGACAGTTTAAACGGATCAGATGCCATGGACAAGGGGAAGTGTAAAACTTTGGTGGGACCTAAAATAATAAAACGGGTATTAAATATATTGGCAACATAATCAGCGAGGACCGACAGTTTAAACGGGTCAGTCGGCGTTTTATGTCGTGTCGTGTGTAGAACATCGTCATGTAGCAGGGGTCGACAGTTTAAACGGACCAGCTAGCGTTTTGACGAGGAGATGTGTATTTTGGTGAAGGAATCACCCGAGGCAGGAGGACCGCTATACTTAAGTAAAATAAGAATTGAGAAAATGATAATTTGAGTTAATTTAATTAAATTAACAATTTGGGACGGGAGAATATTTAAAATGATATTGGTGTGAATTTTATAAAAATCTTTAGGGATGGTTAGTGATTTAACTTTCTTGCGTTTAATTATATTCGTCTAATTAAAATAATCTATTGTGATATTTATTGCGTATAATGCTATTGTCTGGATTCACGGATCTTATTTGAGGGGAGTAGTGTACATTCATGCTTGGGCTCGGGCTCGGGCTCTGACCTCGTGAGTTGACTAACATTTTCAGGTATTAGTGCTGGGGTAGCTGCATAGAATTTATCGAATATCGCTTGGATGTGCAGCTGGAGATGCTTTATTTACTGTTTTATTTAGTTTAGATTTTCCTTTCCGTCGTATTTCATTATGAGAGTTCATTTGGGTTATTGGGCCATTCGGTTTCAAAGTTATTTGAGGATTTTTAGTTTAAGTATTTATGGTTGGTTTATTATTCAGATTTTAATTAATTCATATATTGAAGGTTCGATTTATTTGGAGTTTAGCATGTGATGGATTTCTTTTATCACGTTATATGGGTCATTATCATTTGGGATTGATATTTATTCATCTTGTGAATTGATTTTTATTGTCTCATATGTGTCACATGCTGAGCATGGTATTTATTTAGTGACGCCCGACATAGTTCGACGGTGGTGGCTGGCCACCCCATTGGTGGCCATTGTCTAGATCGCACGAGGTGTTACAGTGGAGACCATTTTGTGATGTGGTTTGATTGATCAATGCATTTTGGCCAAATCGTATGTCTCAACATGTAATTGATTACTCAAAAAGTACTCTATTCTGACACCATTTCGGGGACAGTTTAACTAACACAAGCAATTCAGTTGTTTTTTTTGCAACCGCTACTTTTAGCGTTACCTATTAAATACAGAATAATTAGCACAAATTCGAAAATACATCAAAAAAGGGATAATATTGCAAAAATTGGTTCAGTGTAATTTTAGAAAATTGTAGTGTTTAAATTTCAATATGATTCACTATTCCAATCCCTTTATTTTTTTTTGGAGTGCAGGAATTCGAGAATTTAAAAAAACATATAGCATGTGGTTCAAAAATTTTAGGAAAATGCAGGCCCACAGTTTATACGCAATATACGAGAAGGCAATAACTATGATACACCTCAATTGTAATTGAGCATCAGGTTACTTCAACCAATAGTTCTTGAGTAACTTACCATGTGTACCAACAGGCTCTTTAATGCGACCACGGCGACCCATTTTCGTCCATACTTCAACAGGCTGTGACACACAAATCACACAAGTGCAAGAAAAATAGCCAGTACTGTTAAAATAAAAGGAGCTAAAGTGCCAAATTACAACCCTGAACTTCCAATTTGTCGCAACCCCCGGAACTATGCATTTTGTTACAAAAAAAAGCCCTCAGAAGGGAATATTTGCAACAAAATGCATAGTTCTAGAGGATTCTTGCAATTAAGCCAAAAAATTATGACATAACTGCTATAACAATTCTTACCTTAAACCACCTCACATCGTCAGGATTATGAAACATGTATCTTACTGAGGCTTTCGATTTGGAAACTCGTTGTGGGTAACTGCATCATATATACATCATTTTGTTAAATCCGATCCAAATTTCTAAGTTCCATTAATTCACCCTACATCACACATTATTCCAGTAAATGCAAGACCACGTAATGGACACATGATTTTTTTGTTTGTTTGTCTCAAAAAGAAACATATGCAATTCCATATGTAGCCAGCCACGAAACTTGTACGTAGTCTTTGGCTGATTTTTAATAGCTAATCTTATTTTTTATATCAAAGTTTTGAAACTTGCACCCAAAAATGTACTTTACCTACTCAAATGAGTTTCCAACACGAAATTCTAGAACAAGAGTTTTTTGAACCATACAAGGGCTGCTCTCCCATCTGTACTCTGGTACGAAGTATAGACATACCTTGTATTCAATTATGATTTATCTATTATGGTGCTTTTTTCCCTGATGCCTTGGGGTACCACGGTCTCCTAGACTATGAAGCACCGACACTCTCCCGAAAGCCACGAGTCAGCTTTGACACGAGTTCAACACGTGACATGCAGGAATGCGTTGCCGACACGCTGGAACACGTAAAAGGACACTTTTATTTTTTTATTTTTCTTATGTGATGGTGATTCTACCTTATTTATGATTTTTAATGTTAAAAAGTGTGTTTGAATTTTGTTTTGTATGGTCCATTTTCATAATTTCATGTTAAGAATTCTCTAATAATGTATTTTATGGAAACAAATCTGTTTTATTTCATTAATATATATATATATATATATATATATATATATATATATATATATGAGGCAGGCTCATGTACACACTAAGTTTGCAAACCATTTTTTTAAAATAGCAAAAAAAATATTTTTGAGTGCTGGCGCACACCAATTTTTTTATGTGATATTTTAACATTTCAACGGACTCACATAAAAAAAATTAACTCAAAAAAACTTTTTTTGCTATTTTTAAAAAATCGGTCAAACTTTCGCAGTTTTTAAAGGGCTTAAAAGCATAGAAAGTTTGACCGATTTTTTAAAACTAGCAAAAAAAGTTTTTTTGAGCTGATTTTTTTTTACATGGGTTCCTTGAAATGTTTAAATATCACACAAAAAAAATCAACTCAAAAATATTTTTTTTACTATTTTAAAAAAATGATGTGCAAACTTAGTGTGCATAGGAGCCTGCCTATATATATATATATATATTAACATATATTATATATTATACGTATCCTAGCGCGACGTATCCTAATTTTTGAAAAAATCGCGTGTCGCATGTCGTGTCAAAACACGTATTACGTGTCGAGTTAGTGCTTTATAGCTCCTAGAGCACCCCTTAATCCCCAAGGGTAACATTTTGACCCTCCATTCCGCATGGACCAAGACACGATATGGGAGATCATAGAATTGGAATTTGATAAAAATTCTAAATCTATGGGTTTGGAATACACCGAATTCCAGTTTCATGGCGTTAGAGATCAAATGTTGGGCTTGTGGAATTTATTTCAATTTTATGAGGATTCCAAATTAAAGTGTGGTAGTGTGTGCGTGTTTGTGCAATTTTATGTGTTGGAGTTTGTGTGTGTGTGTAATATTGTGTGCGCGCGCGGTGTGTGAAATTGTATCTGTGTCGGTGCATGCAGTCTCCGGAACTGTGTGCGCAGAATGTGGGAACTGTGAGCAATATGTGTGTAACTATGTGCGCGTAACTGTGTGCGCGCAGTGTGTGAATCTTATTGTGTATGAGCAGTATAAAACTGTGTGGTGTATAACTGTGTATATGTCTGTGGAGTTGTAAACTGCGAACTCTGTGTGCGCGTCTGTGTAATCAATTAAATAAAAATGTGATCTTTGAATTATCTACTTCTCAAATCCAACTTGTGGAATTGGAATTCTTGGAAGTAGAAACGTCATTTTTTCTAACCGAACTCATTTTCCTAACCAAGCTTTGGAACTGGGATTGCCAAACAACCTTATTTCAATCACAGTTCTAGGTTTGAAATAAGCAGAAAGCAGCTCAATAAGTGAAAATCCATGGATTATGATTTGCAGTACCATTATACCAATAGCATTTATTATAGAGAAGATTTCAACACAGTCCTTTTACCAAAAAAATCCACCTCCAAAAGATTTCTTTAATCGATCCAATAGTTAGGATCGGTTTGAAAAATCTTGAATAATTTCCTTCCTCTAGTGAGGATCACTTGAACGAGAATCCTATATTGTTGATCGATTTGTGAAATCTTTTGGAGGTGGGTATTTTTAGAAAAAAAGCAGAAGCGGAGAATCATTTTGACATCTTCTATTATTTTATGAGAATAAAATGTTGTACATACCCAGTTAAAATTATTTTCTTCAAAATAATCTTATCAGCATCAATACTTCTTAATGAACCCACAGCAGCAACAACAGGCGAAGCACCTTCTCCTCCGTTTTTCAGAACAATCAAAGGAAGAGGAGGAAAAGATATTGGACCATATACTGAAGCTATGGAAAATCTGCCAGGGTGAAGAAACCTCTCCATCTTGTGCTTGTCCGAATTTATATTGTCTGAAGAAAATAATGGCCTGCATTTTTACATTATATATCAATACTCTTACAAAGAAAATTGATACCCAATTCTTTTAAAAAAGGTTCATTTGACTATGGCCCCTACAGTTTTCACTTATTGGCCTTTGGCCTCCAAAATGACTTTTTGAGACACTTGGTCAGACTTTTCCAGCACTTTGTGAGCTAAAAAGTGCAATAAAAAGTCATTTTGGGAGTCAAAGGACCAGAAGTACAACTTGGGGGGCTAAAGTGGGTAGGCACAAATAAATTGGGACCAAAATCCATCCCCCCCCCCCCCCCCCCCCACACACACACACATGCACGCACAAAAAAAAAACAGAATTAACGTGACAAATTACCTTGTAACAAACTGACGGAAACCAACATGAAAAATCAATTCTTCTTTGGCTTTTATGGGGGCAGTGTATGTGTCATGCTTCTTAATGCTGCAACAACATAAAATACCCAAATTAGCTATTCAAAAATAAAAAAAATGAAGTAGTCCAATGTGAACAAAACAAAAAGGAAAGAAAAGGGAAAGGGTTAATTGTATTTCGGGTTCAGTATTTCTTCGCAAGGCAATTTATAGTCTAAAGTTTTCAGTATTTGTACTTGGTAAGTTTTTTTGCGACAATTTACTTTCACAGAAGTATCGCAAAACGCGAAAATGAACCCTAAAGTGCAAATAAAATAAGTTGATATAACTTTGGATCCCCAAGTGCATTATAAAAAACTACCAGACCCAAAGTACAAAAAACCAAAATGGAAATACTGATAAAGGGGTACCTGAAGTGAAGGACAGAAATCTTGGACTCATGTTGCAAGAGGCCAGATGCTATAACAGGCATTGTTTTTGAAGATGAACATAATTTCAAAGCAACGCCAATCGGCACTTCTTTGATATAAAGTCTTGCATAACAACCTACTCGTATACAATCATCTGTGCTCCCTTCCTCCACATCCCGAGCTTTAGCAAGGACTTGTTTCTGTGTTCTCGTAAAATTGTCGAATGCAAAAATTCTCGCATATTCTGGGGGCAGAGATTCCTGAAATTTAAAACCGGGATGTTTAATTCTCTTAAAGATAATGCACACTAGTTATGGATCCCCAAGACTTGTCAGTTTAGTAAAACCCCGTGTTTCTATAACTTTACTGTGTGGTCCCTGCTTTTTAATACTTTAGGTTGCAGTCCCTGCTTTTTAATACTTTATGTTATCATCACAGGTGCGGAATGTAAAACATCTCTCAGGTTGTAAAATCAATGCCAGGTAGGTACCGCACAGTGAAATGAAAAAAATGTGGGTTTTTTACTAAAATATATTTGCATCAGGTAACTAAGTCTAAACACCCCAAAATAATGCACAATTTGTCGTGGGTCGAGTTCGTCAATTTAGTTAAAAAAATGTTTCTATAACTTTAGAGTGCAGTCCCTACTTTTGTTATACTTTAGTGTGGTGTGAGGTCCATGTAAAATACCTTCACGGGATGGACTGTAAGATATATTTGTTAAATGATGCATCACAAATACCAGAGACGAGGACTGCATACTAAAGTGGAGCATGGTTATTTACTAAAATATATATACATCATAGACATATCCTAAACGACCCTACAAATTAAGGGACAACACCAATAACTCTCAAATTAAACATAATATTTGAAATTTACTTTGGGGTCCCACGAAGAGGTCCGGAAAGACTTGAGGCCCCTGTACTTGGCAAAACGCTTTCGAGCGGGAATATCTATTGGGGTATCCACTTCGTCTGGGAATTCTGAAATGTAACAAGACCCTTAGGAAACAGCTGAACCAAGAGATTAGCCCAAAACAAAATTTATAGTAGTAATAAACGCGCAACATAATGAGAACCATCTCCATTGGAATTAGGGGTGGCAATGTTAGAAACAATACGATAACACCACACAGAACTGACCAGAAATTGACATGAAGTATTCGAGTCGGAACTTTTTTGACACAGTCGTGTCTTGTCATGTTCGTGTAAAAAATGACTATGTTAGTCATGTTCTTGGGTACTGTTGTATTAATTAGGTGTGAAAATTATCAGTCTGTATTGTGTCACGTTTTAAATGGGTAACAAAACATGATTCTTGTCATGTCGGGCCAAAACACGATACAAAAACATGAATTGACATCCCTAACTGGAGTAATCCATAAAGAAAAGTTTATTGGGTACTGAAATTACCAAAAGCAACTTCAAAGATCTTTAAATTAAGTCGAGCCTGAATATATTTTATTTGGTCAAAATGATTTTGAGAAAGTAAAATAACTTCCACAGTATGTTTTTCTGCAATGTTACTTTGAAACAATCAGCTAATCTGTGCCTGTGGTATTCTGTTTGCAAAATAGTTATATTCACCACCTAGTTTTATGGTTTCTAATCAGCTCTCATTTGCTCCACTTTTATCAGCTTATTACATATTGGATTATTATGAGTTTGAGCCTACTTTTATGAACGGTTTTGAGTTAAACCCCGGACTCTACAATAATTTTCAATAGCGAACCCAAAAGTGTAGCAAAAGCAAATCAAGTGTCACAAAAGGTCCTCCCAAAGTGTTGCTACAACCCTGAATGGGGTGTGTATTGCAACTTATTTTAATATTGGTAGTGTAACTCAAAATAACCATTAAATATGCATACCACTTTTCTAAAACATATAGTTCACAAGATCATAGTAGGTACTGCAAATATATGATAGATTCTCCACCGTCCTTTTTTTATCATTAGATCTATATCTCCACAATATTTTCAAACATGTCCAAGAAAATCATGATATCATGATATATATATATATATATATATATATATATATATAGAGAGAGAGAGAGAGAGAGAGATACAAATAGTTTACTTCTTAAAACTAACCATAATTACTTGAAATTTGAATTAGAATTGTAAAATTTTAAAACTTATGCTGTAATTTAAAAAATAACTTCAGATAAATGGAACTTGTTAATCTAAAACACAGGCAATTACCCTCATCTTCAGCATGAGCGTCTTTGATTTTTCGAATCTCGTCCTCTATCTGCTCCTTCGTCATGTCGCCTTCCTGCAAGAGAAATTAACATTCAACACTTTCAAGATCGAAGAAAGTTACAGAAGCCTGGAAAACAAAATTATATATCTATGAATATATATGCTAAATTTTTATTCAAAGTGATGAGGGAAAATTAACATGTCATAATATAAATTTGTGAGAGACACGCCTTAAATGGTTTGGACCAATGTTACAAAAACCTCTCCCCTCCCTTTGCGTACCCTTTAGGGTACAGACCTCCAAATCCTGTATCTCGCTTTTTTTTTTTGAAAACGTACCCTTTTAGGGTACAGATCTCCAAATCTTGTATCTCGGCTTTTGTTTTGAAAAGAAGAAAAACAAGATAAGGAAATATATATATATATAACGTCGTTCTCTTGATTTGCTCTGGACCTAACAAATTGTCAAAAAGTTATGTACTAGAATTTTAAGTGCCTAACACATAAACGTAATTCAAAAAATAAATATAAATTCTAATAATAATTCCGAGCAAACCGTGAACCAAAACAATATCCCAAGTTTTGTATTGTCATGAATAATTGAGTGTAAAACTATTAATTGTGTTCGTCGTGTCTTGTTTTAAATGGTTATTGTCTGGTCATTTTTGTGTCTTTAAGGTTACTCTCCTGGCGTGTCAAACAAAACACAGCCCAAAAACATGAATCGTCACCCTTACATATCGCGTCATGTTTGAACTCGTCAAAGGTATACCAATAAGGGCGCCATACGAAAGAGTAGTTCATTTAATATTGACGGTAACAATAGGGGGGAAAGGGTAACACTAGAGGAAGAAGTAGACCTAAATTGACTTGTGGGAGATTATTAAAAAATAAAATGATAGGTCGTGGTACAACCGATCACATTGCACTAAAACAGAGAATAATTTTTCCCAAGTAATTTGGAAAAGTGGGTTGATTGAGTTAGCAACCTTTGTCCTTTAATCACATGCTCATATCAATATTGTTTCCACATTAATCAAACCACTGCTGGATAAACAATTGTAAAACTTTTCAACCTAAATTTTGGCTTGCTGCACGTCATCTTGTTTACATATTCGTAATAATGAAGATATATTGTAAAATGTATATTTTTGTTCAAAAACTTGAAATTTATCAGACTAGACAAATGAGATGGGAGAAAATGAAAAATTAAAAGTCATGAGGGAAAAAATGTGCAAGACAATTACCTACATGAATCCCTCTCACGTGTCTAGGATGTAACATAAATAAAAGTAACTGAGACAATATAAACTCCATGGTACGGAAAGTTGGTAATAACTTTTATTTAATTGCATTTTATAACAATTCACTTTTGATATACAAAAATGAGATTTTATTTTATTTTTCCAAAAAAAATATCACATATATCGCACTTCCAATCCCTATTCATTGCAGTTAGAGAAGGCTTAACTGCTAACATAATTGAGCTGGTGTTGTGAAGACAGTATTTTATTAAATAAAATAGGCCTTAGAAAATGCAGTACGTCACCAATATCGGCAAAATGCATCCCCTTTATAAGAAATGTCTGCTTATTGACACTTTTATCATATACTCACCATCATCACCGAATCAACTTCCGTTTCTTCGTCAGAATCCCTTAAATTAAGTGAAGCCTGGTCATAATCAAGGTCGAATTTGCCATTGCCCTCTTTCCCAGGAAAACTAGTTTCTCCTTCATCCAGTACCATACCATGGTCTCCATCTTCATCTTCATCAGAAACGTCCACATCTGAATCATCCACAATCCAAGCAGCCTGCAAAATTGAAAATTGTGCAACAACTACCATCAGCCAAAATCTTTACCCGCCATCGGAATTATGCAGAAATCGAAGAATGCTACACATGAACAGATTTTTAAAAATATTAATAAGCACATACCTGGTATTCAGAAGTGCCCCGAGGAAGGGCCCTCTTTTTCACTTTTTTTTCCTTGTGGTTTTTATCAGCATCAGCCATTTCTGCCTCTGTTGGCCATGTCTGAATAAAAGGAAAAATAATAAATTAAATTATATAAAATAAGGGGGTTTTGGGGAAAGGTTCAAGCTAACTCAAAGTGTATAAAAATAGGACACTCCACATAATTTTATAAATTTAGTCCCTGTGCTAAAAAGATCATGAAAAATGACCAATATACCATTTGAAAACTCGTACAAAAAAAATCTATCAAATTTTTAAGAGTCCATAACTTCAAATCTACAAATCCAAAATTCACAAAAATTTATATATTCGAAATCTACTCGTCAAGATCTATCCAACAACACCCATACTCGATATTTTTTGACAAAAAAATCGAAATCGATAAATTTATTATTTCACCAAAAACTTCTTCTCTGGCGCTGGCAATAGTGCCAATGGCGCAGACCAAAAAAATGAAAGAAAAAGACAGAGAGAAACAATCCAGCGAGAATTCCAACGGTCTCCGGCGAGGATTTCGGCGCTCCAACAAGGATTCCGGTGGGTGGGGCGGGGTGGAGGTGGGGTTATGTGTTTATTTTTAGAATGAGTTTTAAATGAGTATAACTAAGGGTATAAATATAAATAGCTCTTTAACTAAAACAAATAAAATTACTGGTTTTGTGTACTCCCAACTCTAAAGGGACCACACAAATAAAGGTTATTGTACCACATGGACTAGATTTATAAACCTAAAAACCACTGAACTAAAAATCCAAATATAGGAAGGAACATGGCCTTGACCTTAATTCCCTATAAAATAAAGTATAAAAGGTAGAAGCGTAACAGTGATTTTGTGCATATAAGGTAATCGGTCAAGATAGATGACTTGTTGCCGTGATAAAATGCAGTTAAGAGGGTAATTCAAAATAAGTGATAGAGGTGAAACAGAATATTGCATTACGTATAATCAAGTGCACACTCATGTCAAATATTACTCTTTGCAGATTAAACAATATGATAATACACACAATTGCAACATTAAGTGAAATTTAACAAGCAATTAGTTCGAAGGAAATTATTGCAGGGTTGAAAAGTTAACCAAGAAATTAGCTTGTAGCACACGTGCGATTTCATTTGGCAGAAACCCATAAAAGTGATTTACATGACCATGAGCTGAATTTCTACCTACCTGTTCTCCTGCCAGAGGATCTGGAATGTTTTCAACAAGTAAAGGCTCTTGCTTCAAAGGATCAGGGGATAAAGAACTGATGACCTGAAATATAAACAAATAGCAAGATGAATATGTAAAGCAAAATAAAAGTTTTGATTGAGGTGTCGGACTACTTTACCACTTTGCAAAAATAGTTGAAACAAAGATACTCAATTAAAAACTACCCTGGAGGGTAACCAACAACACTGGAGGATACTTTCAACACCCGTGTAAAATCCTCCTTTTCAATTACATGGGTCAAACTAGTCATTTGGAATTCTGACTAGGCATGTCAATGGGTCGTGTCGAGTCGTGTTCATGTCGGTTTTTATCGTGTTCGAGTCTTATCGGGTTCGTGTCTAAACAGGTGACTTTTTTATCGTGTGAAAATACCATATTCAAACCCGACCCGTTATCTTAGCATGTCGAGTCGTGTTCACCCGTCATTACCCATTAAGATAATGATTTGTTTAAAATCGTATACAACCCATTGACCCAAAAACAACTACATTGAAAATTGATCACAAAAAAATGTCTCCCATAATTCATTCTTGATTTTCAAAAAGTGGCAATTAAGTTTTTGAACGACTATCAATGGCCCAATATGACCAAAAGAGTAGCAGACATAATTTTCAAAATATTGAGGACTGGAAAAAAACTGGCTGCTCAGCTAATAGTTTGAGTGGTATCTTACCACCCTCTGAAAGGACAAAGGTTTATGTTTGGTACTTAAAAGTTATATATTGTCTTGAAGTTGTTATAGTTGATTAAAAATAATCTATTAGAAGAGAAAAACTAACTTTAGAACGTAAAACAAAATATTGTTTGTTTCTAATAAATAATTACTTGCCATTATTTTTATAGCTTCCGCACCTCTGCTTTACTGATCGACTCCACCCTAACATGCTACTGGGGCAATGTATGGGTGAAAAATATACGAAACTAATCAATTTTGGGACTTTTGCCTCAGCTCACTCACTAAGATTGCTTTATGTTACTTACCTTACCTAGAAAAATTACAGCATTTTTCCTTGCTTTTGCTAACCTTATGGCAGCTAGAAAATGATTTTGTCTATATACTATTACTAACTTGCATTTGTAAGTGTCAGGGGGTGCCCCTCGGTATCAATGGTGTTTTTATATGGAGTGTAGACCTGGCTGGAACCATGCTTAGGACCACGTGGTGACAGTGCCATTAAAATCAACCCCGTGACGATAGGATGGTTGACCTCATTTCGCCTTGATTCTAGGCACGCGTCTTAAACTACTATGATCTACATCATTTTTTAGTTTTGTATTTGCTAGTTACTTGTCCTTAAAAGATATCGAGTGCCTCAAAAATTGTTTTCTCAAGTAGAAATCATTTATTCTACAATGTATCTAATTTGGATTAAACAAGACATGTAGCTGACAAATTGGAGGATCTACTGCATAATAGCCAAGTACATACATTTTATATGGAACTAAGTGTCCCACATGATGTAAGACCCAATACCAAACATGAGAAATAATAATAAATAAATAAAAAAGATATATGATGCTATACACAGATTTAAGACAATAGAGAAGGACACGGCTTAAAGAAAAAAGGAGAAAAGGAAAAAGGAAAATTAAGGTTTATATATCGAGAAACCATATGATCTTTCTCTTACTTTCATTTAATTTAACAACTAATACCTGTTGATCATTCGTTTCATCTGAATCCATCAAGTCCCCTTCTTTTCTAACATTTAAAGGACATGGGTCCTGGAGAAGTTCAATTTTGGACAACTGAAAATCCCCTGCACCTGAAACATGAACCTGATTCAAAAAAATATTAGAATATTCAACAAAATACTGACCCGCCAAATGCATGACAAATATTAAATTAAATTACCAGCTGATTTGGAGAGAGACTGCGAGCACGAAGATAACCGGTGACGAGGAGGGTGCAGTTTTTCGAATTAAATTCATCAGCTACGACATCGACCTGTAATGTCTTAACAAGATCAGTATGAAATAATTATAAATAATCATGATCAATAAATATGAGTTAAATTTTTAAAAACTGGAAATAAGATTAGAACATTTAGTAAAAGAACGAGTACATTAAATTTTTGTCTCAAAAGATTGTTCTTTTTTTATTTTAAGACGAAAAAATTAAAAAATAATAATTTCGATCAGACTTTTAGTATTGGAGCGTCAATGGATGAATAAGTAGAACCTAATGAACAATATAAGAGAAATTTCTATCGGGACGGATGAGAATCACTGAAATTGTATGATTATGGCCATAACTTGTTTCAACTTTCAAGTTAAGAGTTGTAAAACCACAAATGAGTTTTAAAGAATATGGAAGAGGTAGTGTTGAATTAAATAATAGACTAAGAACAATACCAGAAGACTTTGTTTACCCAACCCCAATGATTTGGAATGCAAGAGTTTACACACTTCTTTTGGGTCTTCTTTTAAGTTCAAATTTTAAAAACTGAAAATTTTATCATACATAAATAAAGTTAGTAACAACCACCAATCCCTCTTCACAAATAAAATTGGAACCTTTAGTAAAAGGACGAGTACATTAAATCTTTGTCTCAAAAGATTGTTCTGTTTTTAAGACGAAAAAACAATCAGACTTTTAAAATTGGAGTGCCAATGGATGAATAAGTAGAACCTAATGAACAATATAAGAGAAATTTCTATCGGGGCGGATGAGAATCACTGGAATTGTATGATTATGGCCATAACTTGTTTCAACTTTCAAGTTAAGAATGGTAAAACCACAAATGAGTTTTAAAGAATATGGAAGAGGTAGTGTTGAATTAAATAAAAGGGTAAAAACAATTCCGGAAGACTTTGTTTACCCAACCCCGTGTATTTGGAATGCAAGAGTTTACACACTTCTTTTGGGTCTATGTCTATCGTGTCTCACCATTGCTGTCTTCAGGGATTTCATAAATCGAAAACCCCTGTTCTAACCAACTCTAATAGATAGACACTCGGAACCCTTCTCTCTTTTTTCAATTGAATACCCGTGCTAAGCAAACACCAAACTAATTCATAAAGGTGGATATTTATTTAATTTAAAACTCCATAGCTTATAGACTCATAATTATCACAATTTGAAGAGAGATCAGAAATTACATACATATATATACTGAACTCTATGTTTCCCAAAAAACATTACACTGAAATTATCTTGTCAGCACAACAATGTATTAGTTACTCAAAAGCATCATTATATTTCGACAAGTATATTAATTAAAATTTCCGTTGACCATAATAAAAAGTAATAGTAAAAAAAAAAAGAATTTCATTCGATATATTATAAAAATAAAAATACACAACATCTTAAAGAAAAGGCTACGATACGAGTCCACTTGAACTAGCAAGTGACCTTGCTCTCCTAAAAATAGAAATGGAGAGGGAAAAAACTAGCATGCGATCGCAAAATCGGGTAGAAATGCAAAATTACCTTTTGAGCCATGAGGTAAGGCCGTTGATTGCGCCAATGAGGAACTGTAAGCCTTTGCTCCTTAAAAAGCCATAGGAACTACAACCAACACATAAAATAGGATTAATAACATAAATACAAGGCTATGTGAAGCCAGGACTAAACAAGTGCACTAGCAAACTATGATTTGTAACTCAAACTGAAGTTTATTGATAATTACCTTATGCAACTCATCCTTCATATCTGCAAGGTAAAACTTGCAATCCTCGGGAAATTTAGAAGCAAGGCTCGAAGTGCACGTCTTCTTCAAATCGTTTCTTTTTTTCACGTCAGTAGGTAGATCCTGAACGCATAGGATGAAAATTAAAAGCCTCAAACTCATGCAATATTAGAATTTTCTCCATGGAAATTGTCGTGATAGCAAAGAACTACCAAGTACTTACACGAATAAAGACAACAGTGCTTGGTAAACCAATAGTTCTAAGCACAGAGAGGCATTGAGACCCAAATGAATCGATGTAATAGTCTGAACTGTCTTCTTCACATGAAGAGTTTGCAGATGCAACAAAAGCAATCAAATCGGCAACCTACAATTTAAAATGCGGCTGAGCATCATAAACAATATAAAAATAGGACCCCCATAAACAAAGAACAAAGAAATGAAGTATGTACCTTGGCCATTTCCATACATGCTAGCAAATCACCATGAGGTGCTTTCAAAACCTAATGAAGACAATTTTGGTTAAGCAGTATAATGATTTATTTTCAAGTTATAGTTAACAAATTCTAAATCAACCAATAAAATTTTGATGTGGACCGTGGCGCGGATCCTATTTATATTCTCCATAAAAAGCCCTTTTGTCTTTTTTTTTAGGGTTCTTTGGCCGCCCAAGTCCCCTTTATGCTATAAATAATTTCTTACGCTCTCATTTGTATTTAGTGATGGATAAATATAGATAGAGATTGAGAGAGAGTATTATTCAAGACTTCAGCTTTGTCTATTTACATTACATTTAGCATGTGTAGACGTAGTATATTTTCAAGAAAGCAACTACGTATCAGTAACCAATGGATTTGAGGAGCCACCAACTATAAGTTAGAGTAGGTTCCTTACAATAACCAATGACAACATGGGAAAAATTCACTTTTGTCCTAAACTTCTTCTATCCAAGATAAATTTTCAACATCCGGTTTAACTTTTCAAGTAATCCCAGAAACAAATATCATGATTGTGATTTCCAAATCCCAAATCATTAAACAAAATTAATACAACCCCAGTTGAACCAACTACCCATCCCGACAAACCAAGTAACTCTTATGAAATTCATGAGTTGAATAAGTTTGTTCAAAAAAACGAAAATTGGAAGAACGCTCGCAAATTGTGTCCATAGTTTCAAAGAAATGAAGTGATGCAGAGTCTAACAAGAGATGTAAAATTAGGATAACTGAACTACCTCTAACTACAAGAGAACATAGTTCCATTTTATCATAACAATATCATAGCAGGATTACCAAATGGTCATGTTATGACTACATAGTGATGGAGCATACCGTTGCTCTTAGCTTGTATTCGGAAGAAGCGACTGTCTGAGATAGCGCTCCAGTTTTGTCTGTAGATAATACAGCCAAAAGATCATCTCCAAGTGAACTAATGTTCACCGAAGCAGAAAGCCCGAAGAGAACCTGTTATAAAAGTTGTTAGAATAATGGAATTCTAAAGGAAGAAAATATTATTAAAAAAGAAAGAGGAGGAACGCGTATGAACTTTGCTTGGACCATACAATGAAAACCAAGTAGGCAATCATTTACAACTCCTGTGTTTCCAGTCATGTTTCCCAACATGTCATAAAATTAACGATGATTAGATCCAGATGTGATACTTTACCCAGAAAAAAAAAACGGTATCAGCATTTCCCCTCAAATTCTTGTTTTAGACAACATGTGAAAAATAAACAATATTGCAAAACAAGTGAATCATCTATTGAAATCCTTATGCATTGTTTGATGAGGGAGATAAAAGAGTTGGATTTAATCCCATCCCATGTTTGGTGGAGATGGGATATAAGATCGGATAATTTATCCCCGTGTACTTCTTGGAGCCCCCTCACATGTGTCCTGATGCGTGGGGATTGGAGGGCCTAAAAAGACCCTTCGGGATTAGTCAGGCGCTCAAAGAGGCCTCAATACCCCTAGATAAAAATAAATAAAAAATTTATAACCAAGTATTCTTATCATCTATTCTGTAGGATAAACTAATCCCGCATTGGTTGGGATGGGATAACTTCGTCCTATCTTACCTTTTATCTGGCACGTCAAACAGGGTCATTAAGGATTTCACACTGGAACGGAATATTTTATTGAGGACTACCGGCTAGACTCAACTATGGTTTTAGCGCATGGTAGAGGTTTTACAAAAGGGCAACGCTATTTATCGATTCCCATATAGAACCAAAAAATAAATCTTCCTCTCCCGCCTTTGCAAAGCCGCAGCACTGAATATCGCCTTCTCTTGCTGCCATATATTTAGTTGTGAAGGAGTTGGCATTGGGTCAACTATGCTAGCAAAAATGAAACCGAAATAAAGCGGGAGAAAATCAGGCATTTGTGCTTGATACTAAAAGCATATCTAATGTTAACGCAGTATGCCGCCATCTGGTCATTTCAATAACTAATAGATGATAGTTGAGGTGGAACTTATTTTGTTCCAATCTTTGTATCCCATAACTTTGTTGATGGATATAGAAAAGAGTTCCGTCCAAGTCTTATAATGTGATAATAAATACAATATTCCCTCTGACCCAAATTAAGAATCCTCGTTTAAAAGTTAAACTTTTTTACGAAAAAAAAATTCCAATTTCATTCTCCAAAAGTGTATTATCACCTATCTATCAGATCAAGTGGGTTATACGGTGCCTCCAATAATGTTATTACCTTAAGGGAATGCAACGCATGGTCTTGGCTCATTGGTCTCCCATGCATACATTTAGAATGGGCAACTTTGGAATCTCGCCTTATTTTATATATAATTATTGAAATTGGGATTCTTAATTCAGTACGAACCAAAAAGAATCTATATTTGGGACGGATGGAGAATTAATTTCACGAAGAATCATACACGTATTTTCATTAAACAATTCATCACAAATTTCCTCATTATGTGATTAGAACAAGATGTCAAAACTGTCAATCTAAATTGATAAAGCATAAGGATGTTGTGTGTTACTGAACATAAATGGAACATTTCTCTATACAGAATACTCACAATAACACGGGGAGGACTCGTTGATCCACTGGAAGCCCTTTTTTCTTTCAACAGGGCTGCACGTTTCTGGTCCTTCATCTACATAATAACAATATGGCATAGACGTTGAATCAGCAATTTATTCATGAACTTCCCATAAAATTAAGACCTTCCATGAGTAAGAATTAAAATATATGTGAAATAAGAATTACCATCTTGCTGCGTTGAATTCTGGCAGCCCGAGCTCCCTTGGCAACATTGTGATCAGATTTTGCAATCTTCTTATCTAATGCACCAGTGATATTAGAGCGTGAAAAAAAATTGAAAAAGGTTTATGCCATGGTACAGAAAAACACAACTGGAGATTAGATAGTGAAAATTACATATATATGAAATGATATTCAACCTTTAAGAGAAGTTTTGTGAATGTTGCGGGATGACTTGGAAGCAAAACGAGTTTTATGGGACTTGTTCACTTGAGCCCGAGCACCCGCCATTGCAAATGCAAAAAATGACAAATCCTTTGCACCGAAATTCTAACTGCTCATTGATCCGTGAAAAACAAGATAAAAAAGGTAAATTATGAAATATATGTTAAATGTAAAGAAAGCAAATAAAACCCATAAAGATTTCCAACAAAGTATCCCTTTTCCAATCTAAAAGTAAAACAAAAGCATGACAAAGAATGGGGGCGCATTTGATTGGCAACATTTGCTTAGAACATATGAAAATATTTTCCAACTTTTGGTGTGTTATATCACACAAATTTGCTTTGGAAAAATTTTCAACCCATCAAGAATTTACTTGTTAAAGCATGAAAATTTGCATTTTCAAGGCATATTTACAATGACTTAGCCTAAATAAACACATTACTTTACACCTTTTTACACAATTACAATCAAAGAGCAAACTTTAGTTTGGCAAAACTCTCCATAAAAAAATATTTTCGATCTTTTCTATCGAACACATCCTACAATCCAAAAGGAGATATACCAAGTTGAGGCTTTCAATCTCATTGTGCTCACAGCTCCACTAAAAATCCTAAAACTCAAAAGGGCCAATAGTCTTAACCCCCTCGCATTCAAAAGTTTTAGCGTGCAGTCCAACAACTTATGGGTTGCAGTACCTCCCCTTTAAAACTTTTTAGGATGTGGACTCTGTGTAATAACGATATGACAGTGTTATAATACAAAATGACTATCAAGTACATTTGTATTATCACAGAATTTCTCAAATATAAAAATGTAATAGTTTTAGATTACAAGTCAGTGTGTCAAAATTTGAAAAATAACTACAAAAAAAAAGTCATATTATCAGATATAACAGCAAAGGGACCGCTCACTAAGCCCCATAAGTTGTTGGGCCACATAAAAAATCAAAAGGTTTTCCAAAACAATCACAACTTAGGAGTATGCAGGCGTGGTCCCACTTTGGGGGCTCAAAAAGGAATATTTTCTAAACAGAGCAAGTCTAAGGAGACCCTCAAATTGTACACACCAATCAGACCCGTTGAGTTATTAAGTTCACAATGGATGATATTTTAAAGAATAATTCTAGAGTGACACGTGATTTCAACAAATTTTTATGTCAAACACTATTGTGTCGTGTTTTGTCGCGCGGTGTCCGGATTGGATAATTTGTGCGCCTGCTGCTTTCCTTGGATGTAGGCCTATCAACAGGTCTGGACCGGGTCTACCGGGTCTAGGGAGATCCAGATCTGTTATGTAGAAACTTAATCGGATCCGGATCGGGCCTTAGTCGGATCTACAATACTTGATCCAGCTCCGTATCGAATCGGGTCGGGTCCGAGCTCGGGTTTGACAAGATATATACATTTATTTTATTTTATCCCCCTTCTTTATTTTTTAATCTCAGATTAAAATATTTTGTAATGTATTATAGTATATGATTAGTATAAACAAAACATATATTACTTATATTTATTATATACATAAATATATATTTTTATATATAATGCATGCATGTTATATTAATAAGGATATATATATATATAATAATAATGTACAAGGTGGGTCAGGGCTTCAAGTTCGGGTTTTGTATAGGCTCCAGACGCTACCCGTGTAATAAACAAATTTTCGAGTCTTCGAGTCTCGGTCCAAAAAAATATGTTCAGACCTTATTATAAGTCTCGAGTTCGGATAGGATCCGGATCTAGACCCTACCCATTGACAGGCCTACACGGATGTGGTAGTCGTTTCTCAGGCTCCCTCTCTGAAATCGAACCTTAATTCTCTGTCATCCATCACCACCATAGTAGGCCACTATCCTGCCATCGAAAGTTGATAGGGTAAAAAAATTTGAATGATGTGTCGCCGGCTTTTCAAGTTTCGTAGAATCTAAAGTACCAAGGAATTCAAAATTGTCACTTTTGAATTAAATCTTTCAGGCAACGACCTTAAGAGTTAAGGGTGTGTTTGGGAACCCCAATTTCATGCCTTGGAATTGAAATTGAAAAATTTTAGGTTCAAATTTTAAAACTTTTGAACAGAGGATTTTCGAATTCAACTCCAAGGCATGGAATTGAATTTCCCAAACGCACCTGTGCCTTTGAAACACAAACGATTCTTGGCAACGGATATCTCGACTCTCGCATCGACGAAAAACATAGCAAAATGCGATACTTGGTGTGCTCGTATTGGTTGGTGTTTCAAATAATAATTAATGGGCCAAACACGCGTATCACAAAAAATGTGTCGTGTTCATTGGCTCCATGTGATTTCTGGACATTAATCAATGTGCAGGGACGTAGCCAGGAATTCTCGCTAGTGGAGGCTAATTTAGCAGTGATTTCCAGGGGTTCGAGGGGGGAGCCCCGAGCTGAATTTTTTGAGGTTATTTTTTACTATTTTGACCAAAATAGCGTAATTTATTTAATCTAATGGAAGGAAAACAAATATCTAAACTAACATTTCAGCCCCCAAATTTAAACCAACAGTATACTTAATTATCCCCTAAAATAAAAAACAACAACACTAAAGCAAATTCTAACAAACATTAATATTTTAACCCTAGAATAAATCCCAAACTTAGTCCTACAACATCAAATTTAAACTATCAATTTCAACCCCAAATTTATATCTACAACACCAAACTTAAACCAACTGATATTTAAATCAACGATTTAACCAATTAGCATTAATGTTTCAATTTAACAATAATACTAACATTAGTTTAATTTAACCAA
Organism: Sambucus nigra; assembly: GCA_949130495.1. Classification (NCBI taxonomy): domain Eukaryota; kingdom Viridiplantae; phylum Streptophyta; class Magnoliopsida; order Dipsacales; family Adoxaceae; genus Sambucus; species Sambucus nigra. The sequence goes on from OX422207.1 coordinate 829,517,214, forward strand.
AAACTAACAAATTAACCCAAATTAACCATTTAGCAAACTAACATAAATTAAACATTTTATATAATCATTTAGTCTAACTAACAAACTTATACAAATTAACACTAACTACAAATTTATATCTACAATTGACTAATACAAACCCCAAATTTAGTCTATTGTCTAAGTTAGATTAATACAAATTGACACTCACTAAAAACTAATACAAATTGACACTCATTAACTAAATCATTTACTTTTATAAACAAAAAATAAAGAATAAAACTAAATCATTTACTATTCTATATGAAAAAAAATAAAACCAATTTGCGTGTTGAGTACCTGTTCTTTTATTTAACCCCGTGTCGGGATCATTCCCGGGTTTTTTTATTAAAAAAAGTTGTGCAAAGATCGTTTCGACATTAACCCTTTTTTTAAACAATCTAGCTAAATTGAACGCAACCCAAGTTTAGATGAAAACCTTTGTCACTGTGACAACATAGTAACAATATTTACTAGAATACCGCAATACAGTGGGGACCGATCGTTTCCTCGCCGAACCTGCAAGATCATTCATGAGAACTATAAATCAAATACAGCATACATTAGAATTCAAACGAAGAGAAACTTACATTATTGACCGACATTAGTCTATAGCATACATTGGCATAAAAATTCAAATATAGCATACATTATCAAGAAATTCATCTTCATCAAAGCATTGGGTGGTCTTGCAAGGACGATTCAAATTAAAAATTATTCAAAGTTGTATACCAGTAATACAAATCAATAGGATGCCCAAAAATTGATAAACCATTCAAAAATAACCACTTTTTAACAATAAGATAGAATTGCAAGAGTAATTAATTCAGAAATAAAATATAAATCAAACCAGCAATCAAAATTTGCATGCACTTATATAAAAAAATCAGCAAACCAACAATCAATAAAGGGCAAAAGAAAGTTCCTCATAAGCCTCTGAAAATATCCAAAAATTTAAGCATTCAAGAAACAGAGATTTTGAAAACCCAAAAAACCTTAAAAGGGGTTTTTAGGTTAAAATCACAATTAACCCATTGGTAAAACTTACTTAAAAACCCTAATATTTGAAAATGAACTTACCTTTGTGGACGAAATTTTGTTGGATTTGTGGTCCGAATGAATGGTGAAATGAGCTCTGTGGCGGCAGTAGTTGATTGAAGGGTTTTGAGAGGGTTCGGTTAGGGTGGCTATTCAAATAACATAATGATAACAATAATGAATAATCCATTCCGTTTTGGTTTATTATTACAACATGACTCATAAATTTTTCGATTTTTTATTATTGAGGTTGCGTTTGTTTTTTTATTTTAATTTGGAGTTTGAATATGAAATCTAAAGAGTGAGGTATTATTTGTTTTTACTTTTAAGTCTCTATCTCAACCATTCAGACTTAAGACGTATTCAAAAGTGTTTGTTTTTTTAAATGATTAAAAGGCTAACCACTATATTTGACTCTTAATGATTAAGAGGTAGAGTTACATCTGAAGTGTGAATCTGAAGTCTGAAGCAGTCAGACATAAAAACAAACATATTTTTCAGATTCAGATGAAAAAACAAACTCAAGTTTGAAATCTGAATCTGAAAAATGTGTTTATTTTTACGTCTGAATATTCTATTGAATGAATGTATTTAGACTCGTTCAGACTTCAGATTCATACTTCGGATGTAACTCTACCTCTTAATCATTAAGAGTCAAATATGGCAGTCAGCCTCTTAATCATTTAAAAAAATAAACACTTTTGGATACCTCTTAAGTCTGAATGGTTCAGATTCAGACTTAAGAGGTAAAAGCAAATAACACCTTAGTCTTATTTATTAAGGTTGCGTTTATTTTTTCATTTGAATCTGAAGTCCGAATCTGAAATCTGAAGACTGAATCTGAGGTCTGAAATCTGAATCTGAAAAATATGTTTGTTTTTATGTCTGAATGTATCTATGTATTTAGACTCATTCAGACTTCAGATTCGGACTTCAGATTCAGACTTCAGGTGTAATTCTACATATTAATCATTAAGAACCAAATATAGTCGTTAACCTCTTAATCATTTAAAAAACGAACACTTTTTTGTTCCTCTTAAGTCTAAATGGTTCAGATTTAGAGTTAAGAGGTAAAAACAAATAACACATAACTCTAATTCAATAGGTCCTATCATGTTTTTTTTTCATATTAGGTCACATGAAAAATATTTTTGGTTTAGTGAGGGGTTTTGAGGAAATGTCCAATCTAACTTAAAGTGTATAAAAATATGACACTTCACATAATTTTATAAATTTAGTCTCTTCATTAAAAGTACCATGAAAAATGACCAATATACCATTTGACAACTCATAAAAAAAGACATCAAATTTTTAAAAATCCAAAATTCACAAAATTTATATATTTAAAGTTTACTCATCGAGATCTATCCAACAACACCCATATTTGATATTTTTTTCAGAAAAATCGAAACCGATAAATTTACTATTTCACTAAAACCTTCATTTTTTCGGGGAATACTCAATTTTTTCCAACAAAAAATCTTCTTCTACGGCGCTGGCAATGGTACCGCTGGCGCTGACCAAAAAATGAAAGAAATAGACGAAGAGAGAGAGAGAAACGAGGAGAGATAAACAATCCGCGCGAGAATTTCGACGGTCTCCAACAAGGATTTCGACGGGTGGGGTGAAGGTGGGGTTATGTGTTTATTTTTAAAATGAGTTTTAAATGAGTATAACTAGGGGTAGAAATATAAATATCTCTTTAACTAAAATAAATAAATTACTTATTTTGTGTACTCCTAACTTTAAAGGGACCACGCAAATAAAGGTTATTGTACCACAGGGACTATATTTAATTCTCTATTTATTTATTTGTAAACATGTAGTGAATATTCACTATATGTATAAATAGGACGTATTGAAAAAAAAAATATTTTGATATGACCTATTAAGAAATGTTTTATGTAAATGGGAATTTTTTGGTCTTGATTTACCCTTGAAATATTGAAACGTTTTAAAATGCTCCTTCCGTCAACTTTCGAAAAAAAAATAACGGAAGTATAAAAGGGGGTTTTATAATGAGTTCAAATTATATAAATACCCATAAATATGTTCATCATCTATCTTTTTCTCTTATCTATATAACTATATAAAAATTATTGTCCCAAATCGTATGAGGCTGACACGTGGCATCTGACATAAATGTGGCAAATGACTTAATTATTAGTAGGGCGGAATCGTGAACTCAAACATCACTAAATTATCTTGAGAAGATGAATAATCAAAAGTCACCCTCAATTATAACGACTATTCATCTCTTAATTTGTGAAAACCAAAGTCTCTTTCTCGTCATAAATTTATAAAACTACATTCCTCAAATTTGTACCCCTTCATCCTCCACTGCCGACTTTCCCTTTGCCCTATGGTCTCTATGATCTTTCTCCCTCTCTAAACTATGATAAACATGTGCTCTTCAATGATTATCGATATATTTCATTTACTTTTTGTTTATGGGTATATAGATTCAAGATTTGTACGTTACCCACCTTCTGTATTGGACACTTCTACAATGCTTCGCGTTATACACCAAGTTGAGCCTTTTAATCCCACTGAATATGAAAACCAGTTTCTGGGTGTTCTTAAAACAACCATGGTTTGTAGCTTATCTGTTAGTTTCACTATGGTACTTTTTAATTATTATGGTGTTTTACTGGGTTGGTCTTTATTATGCAACTAATATTTGAAAAGTGGATTTATTGTACAGGAAAAAGTTAACGATTGCTACCAACTCATCTTAGAGCTATCGAACACATGTTTGAATTGTCAAAAGAACCTTCACAAGCGTAAGTACGAAGAGATCCCCGACCGTCCAAACGGGGTAATTTATGCATCTTTTAGCTATGATTTTAAAGTTCAAATTATTCTACCCCTACCCAGCTTTTTAATATATTGAAATCATAATCCTCTCTCTGGTTTAAGAGACCTAAAATACCGAGGTATACCTAAATAAAGGGTGGAATTTTAATCTTTAATTTTACATTTTTGTGGACCTTTATCTCAAACATCTTTGTGATTGTTATTTTTTTTATTTTCCTTTCTTGATTATTCGCCTAGATTGTGATGATTTTGATTGCAGTGGAGATTGAGGAGGCGAATTTATGGGTCTTTCATGGTGAGTAAGTTTGAGGACAATGAATATATGTTTTTCATTTTATTTATTGCTTTCACTTTTAATTTCTTATACAAGCTACTCTATTATCTCGCCTTTTAAAGAAAACGATATACTTTTTGTAACCTTATTTACATTGTCTTATAGATCCTTTGCAAATATAAGCTTATGCTAAAAATGATGAATAATAGTTATTTGAGGAAATGTTACACAAAAGAAAATTTCTAAACAATTAACAACAAATGATACTTGTAAAGTAAAAGCCCCTGGGTAGATAAAAGCAAAGATATTTGACATTAATTACAAAGATTATAAGTTACAAAATATTCATTTGGGTGCAAAGTTTGTTGATTTGTGCTTATGAACTCTTTTGCACCGTTTTTAAAATGTACATGAAATTTTGTTGAAATATAAATTTTAGTACATCATTTATTTTGTGTCATCAAACCTGAGATAAATTTTTGTTGGCCACGCATCGCGTGGCCTACATGCTAGTTTTTTCTTCTTATTCTTATTATTACTCTTCTTCTTGTTTCTTCTTGCACAAAAGACTACAAGAGAAGAAGAAAATATGCATAAATTTGTTCATTTTTATCTCCTTCTTCTTCTTTTTTCATGCTAGTGCACATACTCAACACACTCTCACACGCAAAAACACACACCACCTCCTTATCCGTCAAACTCATAAACCCAAATCATAATAAAATTCCAAATCAATATATATATATATATATATATATATATATATATATAACACGATCCCAATTTGGGTGATTTTGCAACATATTTTTCAATATTTTTTTGTTGAGTTGAGTATGTATATACATATTTGTATATAACCAAATCATATATAAACAAGAATATTTTTGCAAAATATATAAAAAAATAATAAGATATACATATTTGATTTACGTATAAACCCTTAGATTTTTATATAACCAACTATATATGTGTACCTATTGTTATCGCCTAAAACTAGTATATTATTTGGGTTTTGGCAAGAGTGCACTAGTTATAAACAATAACAGACAAAGAGATATATAAACCACAAAAAAGCTAATATATATCAAGCAATTGAGATAGATAAGAGAAAGAGATAAGAGAAAGAGATGGAAACCAGATTTACGTGGTTCGGCCTAAAGAGGCGTCTACGTTCACAAGTGTTAGTGTAGATTGTATAAATTCATATGGCAAACGACATTGGTGAGTAGTAGTTACAAGCTCTCGTGTTCATTTTAGAAATGAACAGCATAACGGTATGGAAAATATCTCGATCCCTACCCATGATGGTGTAGTGGGTTATTTATGGGTTGTCAAAAGAGAGAGAATAAAGAGGGACATGTGACATTCCTTTATAGGTTAGGAAGGTACACCATTACATGCCATTGGGAGAATAACCATGAAGTTAGTAATAAAGAGCATAGGGTAATATTTGCATATCTTCCGCATGCGTGCGTGATGTGATTGTATATTCCTAGGCAAACGGTGTTTACAAATGACGTTAGTTAACACTGAACTAACAATGTTAAGATGGACTGTTGAGACTGTATTGCCGACCTTATAACTCTGGCCCACTAAATTCGTTGCTGAGTCGACCTCTTTGTTGTTGTGGATGAGGCCACGTGTTGTCTTTTGAATAGCCCACGAGGTGTTCCATATTTATGGTATAACAAAAGTCCATAATACTTTACGCATGATTGGAACTAGTGGGGGGTTATCTGCAGTGTTGGATCTTCTGAGCAGTTGCTAGGTGAATTGAGTGAGTGAAATGTTTATTGAAGAATGTTATCGGCTTCCCAAATTCTGGTCGTCTTAGAATCTTCTCGGCGCTCGCCGAGCAAATTTACTTGTGGTGCTTTTCTCAAAATGTTGAATTTGACAGGTATTGAGCGTCGGGGAGTGTGTCAAGTGTGATTATGATGGCGTGCCTGGGGTAGCGTGTGTCAGTCTACAAAATGTTAATTTTTTCCCTCAGGTGTGATGTCATGCGTTGCGTTAATAGGGATAATGATTACCACCTAAAAAGTATAAAATCCAAATTTCAAACCAGTTAAAGTTTCCAAACCTCTTTTTTCATGTGATCACTTTAAAAGAGAGAAAAACTTTACAACTTTCAAAGCCTTCTATCTTTGGCCAACTTTTCATGCCTTCTGCCATCTCCGACTAGATTCTCATTTGAAAACCTTTTTCCCAGTGGGCTTTTCCACCTTCCATTCTTTTATTGACAACTCTTAACCACTATCTGAGTCGTCTTCAACCTTTTAGGGTTTAGGTACGTCGTTTCTCTCTATCGCTGCTTCTTAGTTTTTTTTTCTGTCATTCTAAAAATCTCCACGCGATTCCATCTTCTTTTACACGTTTGTTGCTTGATTTTTTTGTTATTGGTGTTCGATTGGAGAATCACGCATATTTAGGTGGCCATTGAGTTGGTCGGCCTAGGGCTTTTTATTTTTTCATTCCAAAATATACTTTATCCCCAAATAGGCTCTTAATTCCATTCTTTGATAAGTTACGAACCTTAGATTTAGAGGTGGTTTGAGCATTTGATTGAGTTAGACCAATCTTGCCCTGACATCGTTGTTAGATGATTTCCTGACCCTCACCAAGTTGTTCGACCTAAGGACACACCAAGTGAACCTAGGTACACTCACAAGGTAGCCTCATCTGCTGGTTTTGCACCACATACCCCAATTGTGAATCATAGTTCCCCCGAGTTCACGGAGTCAGTAGGCGTTGCTAAAGTGGACCACCCCACGGAAGGTGAAAAACTTGCAAACACGGTGTCCGATATATCTATCGTTGACTTAGATGCCTTGTCAAAGAAAGTTATGTTTGAAAGGCCTAGGGCCACTACATCTCATGCGGTTGTACCCCTCTCCGAGGAGAGTACCTCACGAAGCTCTGATTATTAGGATCCAACGAGGATAGATGCTCAAAATCATGGCTGCGACATCACTGAGGATGAGCTGGAGGAGTTGAGGTATAAATATGATATTTTTATTAGCATTTTCTTGAAACTGTCTAATTGTAATGAGAAAGTCTATGATCGACCCAATACCAATGAGATATATTTTTGAGAAAGTGGGTACGTATGGATAGTCTTTATATTAGGTTCCTCACACGCAAATTTAAATTTTAATTAAATTTCATCTTGATTATCAATTAGGTGTACAAGCGATAATAAAGTCCAAATTAAATATTAATCAATCACACAATCAAACTAAGCACGTGAATAAGTAAGGAAAAGTCCTTTTCAAGCAAAACCTATTATTCAACATTGTAAAGAGCTTGATATACACATACAACTTACAAACTAATTAGCATGACCATGTATAATGCAAATAGGTCTTCAAATCTTCTATAGAATACATCACAATCCAACACTGTCCATGGGAAGCGGTCTTCCCTCGGTATCCACCGGTCAACCTTCTTCTTCAGCAGTAGAGCCATGGCTCCACAAGTCAGCAGCAAAGCAAAACTATACAAAGGTTTATGTATGTGTATGGAAACTAGGGTTTCATAAACTCACAAATCATATTAAGAGATGTATGATTTGGAAAACAAAAGGGTGTTTTAAAAAAACAAAAATGAACACTTTGGAACAGTTATTGGAAAATTATTTTCGCTAAAAGTCTTATTAAATTATGAACAAAATAGGTTTTTATAGGAACAACACGAATTTTGAGGCGATGGGGTCAATCGAACAAAAACATCATCTCGATCGAACGAAGATAATATTTTAATTTTAATGACATCGTGTCTCGTTTTAAGGAAACTCATTTTCATTTGAACATCCTTCTAATAAGCTTCCAACGAGTGTTTTTTAATTAAACGGTGGACTCTCATTAGATACTCATTAGAAGCTCGTTCTAACGAGAATGGCCTTTCGTTCGAATAAACTACAAACGGACTTCTAATGAGAATATTATGTCAAGACAGTGGACTGTCATTAGATGTTTGTTTGAAGATTGTTCAAATGAGAACTCTATCTCATTATAACGAGATCCTAATCTTGTTTGAGCAATATTAACAAACTTTTTTTCATTTAAAATCCTTTTATAAAAAGCCTAGATTTTAAAATCAAGCATCCCAAAACATAATTAATATATGGCGTGAAAACCGCAAGTTTTATACCTCCATATAGTGTCGATGACGAATCCAAAAATGACACTCGGTCACTAACGTATCTTCGAATGAAATTGGAGATAATGTAGGTGTAGCATTCGGTTTGAGATGCTAGTTTATAACGAGATACGCTAAAACTATAAAAAAAAGTCTAAGCCTTGAGTAATTATAAAATCTTTCTCTTACAAATCTCCCCATTTGGCTATTTCGGTACAAAATAAAATCGAAAATAAATTACAATAACACCCCCAAGACAATGTTTCCTAATGTCCTCCCAAACCCGAAAATGAAATGACATTTGAAACTTTGTCTTCAGGTGAACTTGTTCTCCCTTGGCTTACTTTGTCTTCATCTTATGTAGTCCATGAGATTCTCAATTAAGCGAAATAGACCTACACGCATGAAACATGAAATACTGTGACGCGTACGAGTTTTAAAAGATAGATAAAACTCCCCCTCAATTTTTTCTCCCTCCTTTTGTCCGTAATAGGCAAAGGAGTAGAATTTTAACATGAATAATAAGCATCACGTGAAGAAGTAAATATATCATCGTAAAGATAATCAACAAGGCACATGCAATGATAATCCAAAAGGCATTATGTGTTTTCCCCTTATCAAACAAACTATTTTTGAAAATTTTTCAATTTTCAAGCATAAGGTATACAAAGTACATATAGGTACAAAAACACATAGCCACCATAGAATAACACTAAAATATCTTAATCGTGAAAATGGAATGAATTGTGTGAGCATTTTCCATAGGCAAATCAACATAAGCATTCACGAAATAACTCTAAAGAAAGAACTCAATCTCAACCTTAGGTGTAAAATGTTCAATTTAAATGAAATTGACTCGACTTATGCAATATGTCATGAATTTAAATGATTCTCAAAATAATAATGCCAAACAATTTAATGCTTTTCAAGAAAGTCCGTTGTGCAAACCCATTAATCCTCTAATTTACAACTCCCTCAAAATCTCACAAACATAAGAATTCACTCTAAAATATTTTGAAGAAATCATAATGCTCATATGTAGCGAAGCATCAATGACTATAAAAGAAATGGCCTTGGCACTTTTGTTTTCGTGTGTCGTTGATCTTTTTAGGCACTTTTTGCAAATGGTGACTTTTAACGCAAATAGTATTTTGCTCTTTCGTATCCCCTTTCCATTGTTTAATATATAACAATATTTTCCAGAAAAATAAATCCAGACAATGGTTCTTACATACACAACTTATCTCTTTCTACATTTGATTTGTTATTAAGCAGGATTGAGATGAGAACACCGTATTCGACGTATGATAAATGAGTACAATGTTTAAAAATCCGTGCATGTGTGCAATAAAGGTGACAAAGAGTCTAACATGTAAAAAGTAATCATTAATGACCAACGAAATGTTATCCACACATAATTAAGCACGCTAATGAAACAAAGCATGTCTCAAAGCACTGCGAAAAAGTTACGTGAATAGATGTAATGTAAGGGTGATCCGAATATCTTAGACGTTCATCCATATGTGGTGAAAAAAGGAAAATACAAAAAAAAAATTCTAAAACTTCATCAAAATAAAATATTTTCCATTTTTCAAACTTTTTCTTAAAAATCGAAAATCTTTTTGGATTTTTCTAAATATATTAAAGAGAGAAAAATATTAATACAATGATAATACAATCTAGCAATATGAATATAAGATACTAGCATGATAAATATCATATTCTAGATAAAGTACCCGAACTCAATAAATGGAGCAAATATCCAAAGACTTCCTAATATCCTCGAATCTAAGTGCATCTAAAGGTTTCGTGAAAATATCAGCTAATTGACGTTCGACGCTTGTAAAGCTCAAAGACACGACCTTCTCCTCAATGAATTCACAAATAAAATGCTCATGTATCCTAATATTCTTTGTGCAATAATGTTGGACCAGATTACGGGATATATGGATCACACTCGTATTATCACAAGAAATAGTCATTATTCCTTATGAAATCCCATAATCTTCAAATATTTACTTCATCCATAAGAGTTGCGTGCAACAACTCCCGACGACAATATACTCAACTTCCGTTGTGAACAAATAGTTGAAGTTTTTTTCTTGCTCAACCAAGATACAAGAGCACTCACAAAGTAAAAACATCCACTCGAGGTGCTCCTATAACCATCAATATCCCCGGCCCAATCGGCATCTGAATGGACGGACAAATGATCATCGGTATCGAAGGAAGACTAAATATCGTAGGAAAAAGTGTCACTCGCCTATTTGATAATACGTTTGAGTGTGAGCAAGTGAGGCTCTTTTGGGAACGCCTGGTATTGCGCACAAACTCAAACGTTAAAGGCAATGTCGAGATGACTAGCGATCAAATAAACAAGACTACCTATCTCATCATTTAGCTAACGCACTTAGAGATCTAAGAAGAACGTAAGCTCACCAACCATGCTCATCTCAAACTCCCTCTTTATCTTCTCCTCAAAAGTGTGAGCATGTCGTGAACACGTGGATCTAATACTATATTGTCCGCATAGACTTGGGCAACCAAGATAGCACCACACTATCTCTCCTCACAAATAACGTATTATCCATTCCCCCTATCTTTTAGTCATAAGCGAAAAAGATAAGAAGTGCGCCTCTCGTACCAAGCATGGGGTGCTTGCTTCAGACCACACGGGGCCTTCTTAAGATAAAAGACGTGTCCCGAGTGCTTAGGGTCTTCAAACCCCTTTAGTTATTCCACGTAAACTTCCTCATGTAGAATTTCATTAAGGAAAGCACTATTGACATCCATTTAATATAACTTGAAGCATAGATGACCTGCTATGGCGAGTAGTAAGCGGACGGACTCAAGCCCAGCAATTGGAGAGAATGTCTCATCAAAGTCTACACCCTCAATTTGTGTGTAGCCTTGAGTGACCAACCTAGCCTCATTATGAACTATGGTACCATTCTTATCCATCTTATTCTTGTGAATTCACTTGGTACCTATCATATTTGTCTCTCTATGTCGGGGGATTAACTTTCGAACATTCTTCTTGTAAAATTGAAGCAACTCATCTTGCATAGCGGATATCTAATGCTCATCTTTGAGTGCTTCTTTCACATTTTTGGGCTCAACTAAGGAAGTATAACAAATGAAGTTAACCACATTCTCGAGTTGAGCGTGAGTCTTGACACTTAGTGTAGGATCACCAAGTATAGGGGTAGGGTCATGACTATTTCGAACCCAAGAGGATGGATCCTCAAAATCAAGAGAGGGCAACCGAGGTAGTATGAGGAAGGATGGAATATCCACTAGGGGTGCATCATCCTCACACTGAGGGTTAGGAGAAATAAATATCAACAGCTCGCCATCTCTAATCGTGACGTTTCTTGACTCCATAGCCTTAGAACTTATAAGGTTAAACACCTATAAGCCCTACTCGATGATGGATAACCTAAAAATATCCACTCGTAGCTCTGGGAGTCGAACATTCCTAAGTGTTATCTATCTCTAACGGCGTAGCAAGCACTCACAAGGACACAAAAATATGACATGTTAGGCTTATTCCCTATCCACAACTCATAAGGAGTGTGTAGAATGTGTAGACGAGGATATACCCTATTTATAACATGCGGTACTCATCGCTTATGCCCAAAAATATATAGGCGCATTTCTCCTAATAATCATGGATCTAGCCATTTTTTGTATCATCCGGTTCTTCCTCTCAACTATCCCATTTTGTTGAGGAGTATGAATGGACGAAAACTTGTGTTTGATGCCCACTCCATCACAATAGCTATCCACTTAGGATTTTTTCAGTGTAGTTATCACTATACATCTCATTAATAGTGACACCATATTGGTTTTGTATGACACAACACTTGGTTTTTAGAAACTCAACCACATTGGACTTTTCTCTAAGAAAACCGCATGATAAAGTATCTAAAAAAGTCATCGACCATCACGAGAATGTAACTCGTACCACATAAACTCTCTGAGCGAGTAGGACCCATAAGATCCATGTGAATCAACTCCCAAACATGTGTGGTGGTAATGGTATTCAACTTCCGATGAGGAATTCTTTTTTTTTCTTGTTAGCAAGGTCCATAAACCGAGAAAATTGGTTTCCTAAGTGACGGTAAGCCTCGAGCTGGGTCTTTTTCATTAATCTCTCCAGATCTCTATAGTTCACATGACCTAGTCATTGATGCTAAAGGTACATAGAGGAGACCGTGGAACTGTTACTCACAAAGAAGGACTCATGCACAATTCTATAACAATTATCTTTGGTCTTCACTCCTTGTAGTAAAAGTTTACCGGATTGATCATATACGTTACATTCAGACTGGTCAAACTTTACTGCAAAGTTTGCCTCGCACAATTGGCTTATGTTAACTAAGTTCGCTTTCGACCCTTTTAGTACAACACATTGTCTAGTTTAGGAAATTCGGGTATCTCAACACATCCATGTCCTAAAATACTAGACCTACTCCCATATCCAAAGGTAACTTTGCCTTCCGTGCGATCCTCAAGGTTGGTAAAAATTGATATATCACTGATTATGTGCCTAGAGCACCCACTATCAAAATACCATTTGGAAGTATTTTAAACCTTGAGAGCAATGTGAATACGAGGGGCTTTATCATCTTACTTAGGTATCTAAGTGGAGGTAACTTTTGTTTGCCCTTATCATTGATGGCTCTAGTTATAACATTAGAAGCATCCTCAAAGCGTATGGACATTCTTTGAAATTCTTCCATTAAGCTTTGTAAAGTGACTAGAAACTCAGCTTTCTCTCTAAGACTAGCAAGGTCACTATAGCGGTGCACGAGAGTTTGTGTATGTTGAGTTCTTCCTGACTTGTAACAAAACTCTCTAAGGTGAAATTTCCTTTTACAAAAGGTTCAAACATATACTCGTTAGGGTTTAGATTGGTTTTTTTCCTTAGGTTGAACTCTCTTTTGTGGTTTGGGTCGAATCCCATAAGGATCTACCACAAATTTAGGAACCGACTCCGGTGCGATATGGGAAGTGGATACATCATTGTAGCCTATACCTCACCTCTCCCCAAAACATAAAGTGAGACCGATGATCATCTCTCCAGTATCCTTCGATGTATCCTCTATAGTAACTTTGACCTCCCAGGCACGTTTAAGAATTTTCTCGAGTTGGGATACAAGGGCTTAAATTTTCTTACGAGTCTTTACGGATGCTTGAAGATCTCTCGTAAGACTAGCCACTTTGTTGGTCAAGTCTCCATTTTTCCTCTCCACTAAAACGACTCTCTCTCCCAAAGAAACTCTCACGGAGGACTCACTCTCTCTCGCCTCTCTCAACTCATTCTCTAAAGATAAAACTCCAAGCGATAAACTTTTATTTTGTTTCTTCATTTTAAAGAACTCAGCGTAAACTTCGGCATAAGTACGTTGAAGGTCACTTTCTTCCCTCGCTCAAAATGACATCTCCCTCGCTATCTCCAGAATGACTAGACTCACTATCGAGGTGAGCGTGTTTAGTAACTTCCTCATTGTCATGAGGCGTACTATACGCACTAATATGACTAGCCATGAATGCGATAAAGTTACGTCCATGCATTGATTCGTCCCCGGAATTTCCCGACTCGACATCGCTATCTCTAAGCGTGGCATTGAAGGCATCTTTGCCTCTGCCTTATTTCTTTAATCTCGTAGCACACTCATGAGCTTTGTGGCCCTTATCCTAGAACTCATAAAACCTCTCTTTATCTTTCTTAGGGCTATCTTTTCTTTTCTTTTTTCAAAATTTTTCTTGCCCATTTTATATTTTTTGTCTTTCTCAAAACTTTTCCTTTTTTTGGAAGTATTTACTTTTCTAAATTTGAGAAATTCTTTGATTTTTTTTGCAAAAATGGCAAGATTATCAAGATCAAAATCATACTAGGAGTCAAAAGAATCCTCATATTTCTTTTTAGATTGAGTATTTAAAGCAATTCCTTTTTCCTTAGGTTTACCGGTTTTGGAAAACATGTCAATCTAATAAGTTTGAATGTCGCCTACGAGTTCTTCTAACCTAAGTATATCTAATATACCCAATGAATTAGTGACGGTAACCTTCTGAATGAATCAAAATAGAAAGGATCCTAAAATATTTTTAACGACACGCACCTCAGGAATTTTCTCACCTAAATTGTAACCAGAGTTAACGATATCAAACAATCATGCATAAAATTTATCAAACGACTCGGAATCTAGCATGGTAATAACTTCAAACTGTGTGGTGAGATTTTGAAGCTTAGAAGATTTCACAACATTGGTACCCTCGTGAGTGAGTTGTAGAATATCCCATGCTTCCTTAACGTGGTGCACGTCATGATGCGACAGAACTCGTCAGGGGTGACAGCTTTAGAAATGACACTTAAACCATGTGAGTTAAAATTACTCTATTTAAAATCATCTTATGTTCAAGCAGTGACATGTTTTGGACACATGACATCGCCATTGGTCACTGTGTGTGGTGTACACCCTCTTTACAAACAAGCGAGACTATTTCATCAATAGATTTCAAACAAGCCTCATCCTAGCTTTCCAGTACGCATAATTTTACCCATAAAAAAATAGGTACCCTATTATACAAATTATACCCAAAGTTTTAAAGATGCGGGTTTGCATGGATATTCTAGAGATTATGTTCCTTGCAAACAAATTTAAATTTTTATCAAATTTTATCTTGATTATCAATTAGTTTTACAAGTGATGATGAAGTCCAAATGAAATATTAATCAATCACACAATCATACTAAGCATGTGAAGAAGTAAGGAAAAATCCCTTCTGGGAAAAACTTATTATTCAACACTTTGAAGAGTTTGATATACACAATCATTTACAGACTACTTAGCACGACTAAGTATAATGCATAAAGGTCTTCAAATCTTATACAGAATATGGCACAACCAATTATTATCCATAGGAAGCAGTCTTTCCTCGGTATCGATCGATCAACTTTCTTCTTCGATAATAGAGCCTCGGCTCCACAAGTCAACAGTAGAGTAGAACTCTACAAGGGTTTATGTAAGTGTACAAAAACTAGGGTTTCATAAACTCACAAATCATATAGAGGGATATATGATTTGGAAAATAAAGGGTGTTTTGAAAAACCAAAGCTGAACACTTTTGGAATAGATATTGGAAAATTGTTTTCGACAAAAGTCTTATGAAATTATGAACAAAACAAGTCTTTATAGAAAAAACATGAATTTCGAAGGTCGTTCGAACGAAAACATCATCTCATTTTCGTTCTTTCATTTGAACATCCTTATAACGAGATTCCAATGAGAGTTTTGTGTCAAATAGTGGACTCTCGTTAGATGTTTGTTAGAAGCTCGTTCTAATGAGAATGGCCTTTCGTTCGATCAGCCTTCAAACGAGCTTCTAATGAGAATGTTATGTCAAGACAGTGGACTCTCGTTAGATGTTTTTTGAAGCTACTCCAAACGATAACTATATGTCGTTCTAACGACATCTTAATCTCGTTTGAACCTCTTTAAAAATCCTTTTATAAAAACCCTCAATTTTAAAATCAAACATCCCAGAATATAATTAATATACGACATGAAAACCACAAGTTTTATACCTCCATATAGTGTCGATGACGAATCCAAAAATGGTGCTCGGTTACTAACGTATCTTCGAATGAACTTGGAGATAATACAGATGTAGTGTTAGGTTTAAGATGTCAGTTTGTAACGAAATGCGCCAACACTATTAAAAAGCTTAAGCTACGAGCAATTATAAAATCTTGCTCTTACAGTTTTCTAGTTTGGGCCTTACAAGTAGGAGTTCAGTTACCTTTTCGCTTGACCATAAGATCTTATCCTAAGGGGTTATGGAGTGGCTCCAACCCAATTTTCATCAAAAGCTTAGGATCCATTTTAAGGTTGAGGGTTTATTGAAAAACCCACACTGGTTTTGACCTAACTCAGGATATTTATAGATTTGTGTATAGCATGAAAGACAATGTCAAGGCTAATGGGTACTACTATTTTTCTCCTCAAAAGTCTGACATGAATATGGTGCAAGTTGTTCAGATGAGCAACCTTAACTAAAAGAATCAATTCGTATACATAAAGGGTAATTGGGAGTTTCGTTCTGACGAGAAGAAAATATCTCATAATATCCCTTGTGACTAGTATGGGCGTATTGGTATATATCTTTCTATTGTACTTTGTAATTTTATTCTGACTTATAATGTACTAACAATTTACTTTTGCTCGTTCCTTTTGTAGAGAAGAGAGCTCCCAAATTGCCTGCAGTTTTTTGTGTTAAACACTTGCACTCCAAATCTAGTTTAATTTGAGAATATTTTCAACCCGAGGAAGTTCATAAAGCTTGGGTATTACACTCCTCCTAAGAGTGCTCCCCATGAGTAGCATTGGTGGCTGATGGTTACATTTTTGCTGACTAAGAATGATGAGTCGAGAAGGGGTGGGGAAAGAAGTTATAATGTTTTTTACTAGCTCGTCTTTAACTTACCACTTTGACTTTGCTAAACAATGTGTTTTTATATAGCTTCCACTCCTACTTGATTGGATTTTCGGGTTGAGCCATCTTTAGCATTATCTCTCCGGCGATTGACCATGTTGAGGTAAAAAAAAAGATCGATGTCGATGCAAGGGCAAAAAAGAAAGCTGATGCCAAGAAGATGGCCAATTCTGAGGCCCAACAAAATATTTAGTATGCTACCAAGAGGTAAGCTAAAGTTGATGTTGATGCCTCTGTAAAATCCAAGGGCAAGGGGAAGGTTATTGTCTCGAATGATGTGCCACTCCCATGCAATAAGAGGCCTATGGATGGCCGTGCATCTCAAACCAGTCCCAAACACCAAAGGACCAACATCCCTAGGGAAAGGGTCCAGATCGGTGGATAACTAACTTAACATTTGGTCCAAGGTGGGGGATCATCTTACATTTATGGTGATGTGGACCCCTTTACTGTTGACCTCGAGTAACCGGTCACATTGGATCAACTGGAAATCGATGTGAACTCTATATTTTGCCATACAAACAATGTTACTAATGTGGTCAGCTATCATGGGTATGCCCCTGATTTTCAATTCCTTGGGGGTTTCAATGTTGACAATTTGTGGAATATGGTGAAACACTGAATGCTTGTGGTTAATTCTCACCTAGACTTGTGTTTTCTTGATTTTACAAAAATACTTTTTTACATTGTGTCAATATTTTTGTATTCTTCCGGGGTGTGATGGGTGCTACCATCTTAAGGGAGCAAGTGGCATCGTACCAGAATGTTTATGATGGAGAGAAAAAGTACAATTCCGAGCTCCTTACCAACTACGAGACCATATTAGGGGAATTAAAGACTGTGCAGTCTAATTATGACAATGCATGCACTGACCTTAAGGATAAGGACAACCAACTTGTAGCGAACGTTCAATCCTTGAGACAGTCTAAGGCAGAAAATAAAAAACTCAAGAAGCAAATTGACGCTAATGTTGTAAAGCTCAAGAGTTTGGATGAAGCGCACAATAAGGGGTCTGAGAGTTTATTTAGGCTAATTAGGCTATTAATAAAACCATTGAGGACCTAGAGAAAGCAAATAAGGCCCTTACGTGTGCTGATGATGAGGGAGTTATGAAGTATAAGACCTCGGCCGAAGATAACATTAACCTGGTGACCATCTTCTTTGAGGGTTATGATGTGCTAAAGAAGAGGTCATTAAGAATTACCCTAACATTACTGAGATCGTACAAACATGGGAAGATGATAATGATGAAGCTAAAGCTTTGGCCGATGAGTAGGAGACGATGGATATTGATGAGTCTGCTGCCGAGGATGATGAGATCAGTGAAGCCAACCAGATTATTGCTACAGAGATTATTGTTCATGCTGCTCCAGAAGTTGCCCAGGACACTATCGTGGCTGATGAACCTAATTCCCCATCTTTTTAAGTCAACCCATAGGCTAATTAGACTCCTAAAGTTGCTCCAAGAACTGAGAATGTGGCTTAGTACTTCTGACTTTGTGTCCTCGTGAATATTTTTGTATTTTCCTTAAGATATTTATAATGAACATTTCCAGTTATGATTTCTTTTAACTTTGAGTTCAAATATGATTAAATTTCTTGTCTTTATGCGTGTGTATGTTTTGACTTTCTATCATTATATTGCCCGACTAAGTTTTTAGCCACCACTTATAGTTCAGTGTTTTTACAAAAATATTTTTGACAAGTAAATCTAATCGGGTCTCGTCAAACTTCCAGTTAGTTCTAGTCTTTTAGATTAACGGTGGGATCTTCTCCACCTGCTATATCAACTTACTACTTTTTTTAGCATTGAGATAGGTCTACCAGTAGTTTAGTTTTACAATCGTGTGGTCAGATTTTATCGATCTGATCTGTCTTACTAGCTATTAGTTTTGGACTAACCTGAGTTATCCTGCCTTAGGATCTACCAATGCTTATGCCAACTTACTGGTCATATGGATGAATCTTATCATCCCTGCCATGTGTCAGTATTAGTTACCGGAGTCGACCAAATGTACTGGGATATATCCTTGCATTAGTCAGTTATGGTCAGATCTTGTCGTCCATATGACTACATTAGATTTCCTAAATTTGACTAAAACTTCTTGATCGTGACATGTCCAAAGACAAGGTCATACATGAAGTGTGATTTTGATCGTGTATCTTGATGTGCTCAGTTCTGATATGTCTTCGGCCTTGATTTCTTACACATCTCTCATACCGACGAAATAGACATTGAATAATGTAGAAAAGCTTGAAATGATAATATATGTAGAGGATGAAATTTTGATTCTCATTCTTGCTTGAAGACATATTAAAAGGAAATAAAAATTGTTTACATGGTGTTTTGGTTTTCCAATATGTAATTTACTTCTCGTCACTGGTAATACTTCCTTAGGTGATCGACGTTCCATGGGTTCTTAAACTTCTCACCTTTCAACATTTCAATTAAATAAATTCCAAGTCGTATGACAACAAATATCCTATATGGGTCGTGTCAATTTGGTTCCAACTTGTTCTTTTTTTGAATGACCTTCTTTAGTACGTAGTCTCTTTCTTTTAAGGTGCTCAGTTTTATTATTTTATTATAAAACCGAATAGTTTTTTTTACTGGTAGGATGCTACCCGTAGTGTCGTATTTTCTATGATTTCTTCTACAAGATTCAAATCAAGCCTTCTCATTAAATCGCTCCTCGGTGAGTCAAAGTTAAGTACCCGATGGTTGGGACCAAATGCCAACATGAATGGAGTCTCGTCTGTCGTAATTCTTGGTGTCATTCTATATGCCCAAAGTACACTCTGCAACTCATTAATCCAATTTTCCTTGGTGTCATCTAGCCTCTTCTTCATACCATTCAGTAGGGTTTTGTTCACTACCTCTGTTTTCCCATTGCACTGTGGGTGAGCTGAAGCAGAGTGCAACTTCTTGATCCCTGACCGAATATAATAATCTTCGAATTTATAGTTATCAACCTAAGTACCGTGATTCCTGATGAAGTCATATGGCATTCTGTAATGACAAATAATATTCTTCCATATAAAATGGAAAACTTTTTCATATAGCATCTCGACTAGGGGTTCGACATGTACCCACTTAGTGAAGTAATCCACTATTATGACCAGATATTTGAATTTCCCCTTGTCTTCGGCGAAGGACTGAACATATCAGTCCCCCATATAACAAAAGGCTAAGGGGATGTGATCGATATCAATGTAGCTCCCGACCTTTTATGAATCACAACATACTTCTGGTACTTATCGCACTTCCTCGTATAGCTTGCACAGTCTTCTTTCATAATGGGGCAGTAGTACCCTTGAGTGGCCACTTATTTCACCAATGATCTGCCCGCTAAATAGGCCCCACACGAGCCCTCATGCACTTCCTTTATCAAGTCGTTAACCTCAGCCAGATGGACGCTACTAATAAGTGATGTGATAAATCCTCTTTAAAACGGGATTCCCTTCCAATATGTACTTTACCGCCTTATAACGAAGTCTCCTTGCCTCTTTTAGATCTATCGGAACTATGTCTATCTCCAAATATGCTTGGATGGGATCCATCCCAGACGGTCCCATGCCTATCTCCATTATAAAAACACATTATTTATTTGTATTATGATGCATTAAGACTTCTATAGGTATTGTTCTTCTCTGTTCCGTTCTAGTGGCTAACGTCAAACGAGCTAGTGCATCTTCTTGTGTGCTTTTAGCCCTTGGTATTTTGCCCATTTGCACAACAAAATCTTTTGATAACAAAGCTTTCTCCTTTGCCAAATACTTCACCATTAATTCTTCTCTTGTCTTATAAACTCTGAGGACTTGGTTTACTATGATCTGAGAGTCGTTGTGCGCTGATTGCAAGTGTCGTGATTATCAAGCCTGCTCTACTACCGTTGGCATATCACGAGCCATCCATGAATTATTCCAAACCAAAGGTTTTTCTTCAATGCTACCTTCAACTAAACGTCCACTCTTGAATGATTTTTTCATTTTCTCTAAATCACGAGTCATTTCTTCCTGTCAACTCGATAACTCTGGTATGTCAATGATATAGTCGACTGAACTTCTTAAGCTCTCTTCTAGAGAAGTGTGCTCATTTGGATTTACGATTGGGCTCTCTTCCATAAAATTTTGTTCTGTTGTTTTTGCTGTTGAGCTCTCTTCCTTAAAACTCTGTTGGATAATCTTTTCTTCATAAGTAAACTTTGCTATAAAATTGATCACTATTTATCCTTTAATTATTATTCTAGATTCATACTGTATGTCACACTCTCCTAATTCTACTATATAATCAATCAGTCTGCTTAATTTCTCAGGTTTATGAATGATTTATCGTAGAGGAAGGTCTGTATAGACGATAACCATACATGCTTGAATATACGACTTCATTATGGGGGGAGCTTTAATCAAAGCCAAGACTAACTTCTCCAGCCTAAGGTACAAGATTTATACTCCATGGTACACCTTGCTAGTATAGCAGACGGGTCTCTGCATTTTAGCTTCTTGTAGGACCAGTGTCGAACTAACTGTCGACTCTAACACTATCAAGTACAAATACATTTTTTTTACCTAGGACTCACCGTGATGGCAAAGCCGCAGATCCTAAGTACTTTTTCAGTTCTAAGAAGGTTATTTCACACTTTTCTTTCCACTCAAAGGTCTTTTTTAGCATCTTAAAGAATGGGAGACATTTATTAGTGGCTCTTGACACGAAATGGTTCAGCGTTGCTACTCCTCCTGTCAACCTTTGGATCTCATTTTTGCTTTTATGAGACTCCATATTAATCAATGCTTGGATCTTATCTGGATTAACCTTTATATTATCTAGTTAACTATGAATCCTATTAATTTCCCCTCATTGACCGTGAAAACACATTTCGCAGGTTGAGCTTCATTTGGTGCCTTTTCAGTTGGTCAAAACTTTGCCCAAGGTCACTGACATAGTCGATCGCTTTCTTGCTTTTGGTCAATATATCATCGATGTAGACTTCCATAGTTTTTTCGATCTGGTCTAAAAAACTTTGTTCACTAGCCTTTGATATGTTGCTTCAGTTTTTTAGCCCCAAAGGCCTAACATTGTAGCAGTAAGAGCCTCAACTAGTGATAAACAAGCTTTCCCCCTATCTTCTGACTTCATCTTTATCTGGTTGTACCCCAGTCTATATGGGTCTGGAAGAGGCATTTTTTTTTATCTTCGACCAGATATTTCACCCCCTACTGGGATAATTGGGTTCTTGTTGGGCCTTTTTTGCCTTGCCAGAATACTCTGCATCAGATGTTTGACGCTCTCTTGCATAGCCTCTTGGCCTCCAGTCAAGTACTGCAATATTCCCTGCAGATCGGCCATATCCACAGGTGTGGAAGGTAAAGCTTCCTCGACGGCTTTACTACTTTCTGGGTTTTTGTCCATTTTCATTAGATTCTAAAAAAATAGAGTACCATAACACACAAAACGAGGTACAATAATTGTGACAACATAAGTCACTAGAAAATCGGATTCAAAGCAGAACAACGAAATTCATGGGTAGATTGAAAGGAAGTTGTAGATGAATGGACTCTAGCCCAATGAAATGCAGATGAATCAGATTGCGATTCACTATTTTCTTAAAACTGGCTATACTCGAGTTTTAGAATCAATAATGGTGGAAAGCAATAAATAGCTTTCCATTTCCCACGGACGACACCAGTCTGTTATCGCCTAAAACTAGTAAACTAATTGGACCTTAGCAAGAGTACAATAATTATAAACATTAAACAAATAAAGAGATTTGTAAACCACAAAAATCTAATCTAAAGCAAGTACTAGAGAGAGATGAGAGAAAGATATGGAAACTAAATTTATGTAGTTCGGCCCAAAGAGGATGTCCTCATGTGTTGTAGATTGTATAGGTTAAAATGGCAAATGACATTTATGAGTTTTAGTTGCAAGCTCTCGTGTTCACTTTAAAAACGAGCAGCATAACGGTATGGAAAATATCTTGATCCCTACCCATGAGGATGTAGTGGGCTTATTATAGGTTATTATAAGGGAGAGAATAGGGAGGGACATGTGTCACGACTTTATAGGTAAGGGAGGTACACCATTACATGCTAATGGGAGAATAATCATGAAGTTAGTTATAAAGCACATGGGGAAATATTTTTATATCTCCCACATGTGTGCATTATGTGACTGATACTGATGTCATCCTATCACATGGTATATGCATAGACAAACGGTGTTAAATCACTAGATTGGCTAACAGTCACTACAACAAAAGAGGAAAATTGTAACGGATTTTTTTTTCCTATTTGTAACGGATATTGTCCGTTATCAAATTATAACGGTCGAAATTCATTACAAATAGAAAAAAATCGTTGCAATATATTAGTACCTTATAGCAAAAGTCATCAAAAGAAAAAAAGAAAAAGAGAAGAAAGGTCGGGCAGGATAATTCCCCATAAATCTCGAAACCCACTCTAACCCACTTTCACCTCTTCCCTCTGTACCCCCGCCATCGACCTCTCTACCAACAACAGCATGACTTTGTATATCGCCTTCCCCCACGAGACACGCCATCCTCATCTGCTTTGATCCACGTCAGGTACGCGTAACATCCAATGTGATCCATGTACATATATCTATACTACTATGAAATGCTATACAAGTATTTAAGACTCCTCACCAACGAGCCTATCCACGTATGCAACATATGAAAGCCGCTAATTGTATTGATATTATTCACCTCACATGGCTCTATTCTATGAGAAACCAACGACGACTTTTATGGTTCCTTTTTCTCTTCCACCCTATGTGATTCATCTTTTATACCTGTTAGACCCTTTTAATTCCTTGGTCCATTCATTTCCCATGCTCTTTATATTTAGACTCCCATATATGAGTGATACATAAACTGCTTCGGTTATCACCCTTTTTAGATTGATGTCCGAAAATATATCCAATTAGTGAAAAATAAAGAAGTTAGATTATAGCTTTCTCTCCCTCCCTCATTCGTCGACAAATACCGTCATCGTCGGTCCTCTATTCTCCTTGGATGAGCACCATCGCTGTCAGTACCCTCTCCAAACGCTGTTATCGCCGACTTCGGGTAGGTATGTTGCACACTACACCCTTTTTAATGGTATTTCTCTTCTCCCACTAAACATACGTTGAAATTTTATTCCTCTGTAAATAGGGACTTGCTTCTCCCTTATCTGAATATTACCACCGAAAAAATGGTCGGCAGCGAACGAAAGTAAACATCGGAGTTGGATTTTTTATTCTTCTTCCAGATGTGTTGGTATGTCGGCTGTGGTAGTAACCTATCACTTATCAAAACCCACTATCCATCTCAGAAAAAGAAGCTAAGCTCACAAAGGTTATCACTTCTACCTGAGCGATGGTGCCAAACAGATACAGAGGAACCCACATGGCCAAACGACATGTAAATAACTCTCTCACTCATTAAGATCGAGAAGGAAACTATGATGGCCACTGAAGATCCAAAATCAATTTATTTGAAGACGATGATGACCGAGCATCCTTATTTGCTGCTACTGATCTGAACGATTTTTTGTCTTCCCCCGCTTTTTATGTTGAAGGAATGATTTCATTTTTTTGGCTGAAGGTATTATATGTTGAAGATATATACAGAGGAAAAGGGGATGTCGAAGCAGGTGGAGGAAGTGAGGAGATTGACGATTGTGTCATGCATGAGATGCCCTATTTGCAACAAGCTCTATAGAGATGGTACTACTATTTCTGAATGTCTTCATACCTCTCAGTCTTTCTCTCCCTCCCTCTCTCTCTCTCTCTCGAGATGAGTGCTGCTACAATTCCCGAACTCAATTCCCCATATCCCATACCGAACAATTCAATAACAATTGTTAAAATCAATTTTGGGTTATAATTTTTTTTTTGTTATAATCAGTTTTATATTCTTTTTGGGTAGTTTTTTTTAAATAAAATCAGTTTTATTAAAAAAACTGTTTGTTTTAAAAAAGGGTTTTGTTTTATGAAAATCTGTATTTTTTTATATGAAAAAAAATATTTTTATAAAAAAAATAGAAACACGAACATAATTAAATGAAAATAACACGAACATAATTTTTTTAAAAAAAAATTGTTTTAACACTTTTTTTAACAAAATAAAAATACTTAAAGGGTGCCGCTGGCGTGAGCCTTTAAAAATAAGAGAATATTGATTAAATTAGTGTTTGAGGACTCATTTGGAGCAAAAACACACACTCAAAGTGTGCCGCTGGCGCGGACATTTAAAAATAAGATAATATTGGTTAAATTAGTTTTGAATTTTTTTTGGGAAGAAAATAAAAACATTTGCTGCTCACGCAGATCTTTAAAAATAAGAAAATATTTGTTAAATTAGTGTTTGAAGACTTTTTGGAACAAAATAAAAACACTCAAAGTGTACCGCAGATGCGGACCTTTAAAAATAAGAGAATACTGGTTAAATTAGTATTTAAGGTCTTTTGGAACAAAATAGAAACACTTAAAGTGTGTCACTAGCGTGGACCATTAAAAATAACAGAATATTTAAATTAGTGTTTGAGATTTTTTTTAATGAAATAAAAACACTTAAAGTGTGCCGCTGGCGCAGACCTTTAAAAATAAGAAAATATTGATTAAATTAGTGTTTGAGGTCTTTTGGAACAAAATAAAAAGGATTGGACTAAATGTGCATTAAAAAATGTTTAAGGGACTTTTTAGTAATTAATCATTAAATATTAGTTTACTGTAAAATTAATTTATCTTTAAAATAAATCATAACTCTAATTATTTATCAATATAAAATAAATAGATAAAAAAAATTAAAAGAATATCTTTTAGTTTTAATTTCAAATAAATCATAACTTTAGTGATATAATACATTATTTTTGAAAAATAAATTAAGAGTCAAGATTATTTTGGCATGTAATGAGATCAAGAGTGGAGATTCATGGGTATGGATTCGGTAGCTCCCCATTCGGGGAGTCTATCATTATTCTATACAGATACATACATACATAGACCCATGTATCGTATGTATGTGTGGCTTCAGTTTTGTTTAGTTGTTTGAATTATGGATTGTGTTCATGTTGTTTATGCATTTTGGGTTCTTTGTGACCTGTTTGCATTTAGGTTTGGTTGCTTCAATGTATGGTGATATATGGTTATTTCATTACTGTTTATGTGACTTTACTTTTCTTCATGGTATTCCAGGATCTTTGTTTTATGCCTTGAGATTTCATGTTAAAGAATGAATTTGTCTACTAGATGCAATATGCTTCCTATTTCATTGATCTCATTAGCATATGAAAAATGTCTTTATTTTAATTGAAACAAATTGTTTCTCACTTCCTTTAATTCCGTTTCTCAAATTTTGATATATTTTTTAGCATTGAATACGCCTGGTTGAACCTTTAATGTTTGATCCCGCCCCTAATTTCTTACAAGATTGCAGTTTTGCATATGTTGTGTAGTGTATTTGTTGTATATTTTATTAAATGCCAGCTTATTTGGTCAAACTTTAGAGTCAATTTTAATTAAGACACATATGTTAAAAGTGACGTGTCTTAGTATCAATGTGTTCTTTGTAGCAAGGAGATTAATTTGGTATACTCACTTGTTAAAAATAGTGAAGTACTGAATGAAAAAATTGGATTTAAAGTAACCCATTTGAGTTTAAGCTAGATGGTGTAACATAGTTAAGTGGGTTTATCCCACATTGGAAAAGTGGTAGAAATACTTGGAGTTAATACACCCAAGTTATGGGACTAAGGCTTGGATGCATTGGGCTATCCCAACTCTTTGAAGGGGAGATGACCTACACTATGCATGTGTTGGGCTTAGGCCAAAAGCCCACACGCGCGTGCCAGCGCCGCCGCCCGTCCGACCCGTGCCTGTGTTTGGGTCGTGGGTCTTTCTTGAGCAACTATTAAATTTTTTGGATAAATTTTAATTGACCTTTGGGCTTTAAAATTTATTTTCTGAACCAAAAAGTTTGGTTTCCCGGAACGAAATAATTAATTACGGATTAATTATTTTCTGCATTAATTAATTATTTAAAAATGCTGTCGTTTTTAATTATTTAAAAAACGCTGTCGTTTTTAATTAATTAATTAAAACGTTAAGTTACTTTATTAGAGAGATACGACTGTACAAACAGTCATATTTTTTCTGGGAAAAGACATGAGTTGCAGCCCTTCACCACTTATAAAAAGGACCATATGCAGTCCATTTAAAAGATTAGAAAATCTACCCGAATTTCCTACTAGTGTCCTTGTTCCCTTCTTACTGCTTGTGAGAAATTCGCCATTGTTGGTTCGTGGGACTGTTACACTGAAGTGCTTCTTATAACAGTCGTTGACCGTTTCATCTTAGGAGGCAGACGCCCGTTGAATTTGTCGTCAGCACCGTAGCGGGGGTGTATTCTGTCTTAAGGAGAGATAGTTCAACTTTCGACTCGATCAAAATTCTGCAAGTGATTGTTTCAATCACAAATTGTATGCTCTTCTTATCTCCCTTTACTGTTACTGTTTTTCTAGACTAATTAATTAAATAATTTTAATTACTATTTATTTATTTAGTGATATATTATTTTTTCGTAATCCGGTAAACAACAACCTTAAGATAGAATGTATACATATATTTTTTCTGTTTTCACTAAATAAATATAATTTTCTTAATTAAAATTAGATTGGTAATTTTTTCCTATTTTATATACATATTAAAACGTGTTTACATTGAATATCTCTTTTTTCTCCAATTTTAATTTTGGAAAAAATACATTTCATAAATTGGTTTTGTGTTATTCAATAACAGAATAATGGCTAATGAATCCTCTGAAAATGTGATGACTGTTCCTCAAAACGATGTGGCGGTTAGTATTTCTACTACCGTTCCAACTAATTTAACTCATGGAGAAAAACTCGAAAAGTTTAATGGTATTGATTTCAAGCGTTGGCAACAAAAGATGTTGTTCTATTTAACTACCATTAATCTTGCGAGGTTTATTAACGAAGAAGCTCCTGTGGTTAATGAAAATGAAACGGAAAAGACAACTTTGCTATTTGTAGAAGCCTGGAAGCATTCAGATTTTATTTGCAAAAACTATATCCTTAATGGATTGGACAATACACTTTATAACGTATATAGTCCAATCAAAACCGTTAAATTGTTATGGGAGTCTTTGGATAAAAAATATAAAATCGAGGATGCCGGTATGAAAAAATTCGTGGTCGGTAGATTTCTCGAGTATAAAATGGTTGATTCAAAGACTGTCATAAGCCAAGTCCAAGCGCTTCAATTAATTTTTCATGAAATACTTGCTGAAAATATGGTCATAAGTGAAACATTTCAAGTTGCTACGGTAATTGAAAAATTACCTCCTTCTTGGAAGGGTTTCAAAAATTATTTGAAGCATAAACGAAAAGAAATGGGACTTAAAGATTTAATTGTTCGGTTAAGGATAGAAGAAGATAAATCGTAAATCTGAAAAGAAAGATGGTAACCATGCTATGTCTGCAAAAGCAAATATTGTTGAGGATGGACAGGAGTTCAATAAAAAGAGCAAGCACAAAAATGAAGGCACAAGTCAACAAGGCAGTGCTAAGAAGTTCAAAGGAAAATATTTTAATTGCAACAAAGAAGGTCATAGGGCCAAGGATTGTCGCAAGCCGAAAAAATAAGAGAGCTTCAAGAAGAAAGCACCACAAGCCAACATGACAGAAGTTGATGCATTATCCGACGATGTTTCCAATGTTTCTCTCTCTGCAGTTGTATCTGAAGTAAATTTGGTGGGTAATACCAAAGAGTGGTGGGTTGATACCGGCGCCACACGCCACGTGTGTTCCGATAAAAGTATGTTCACAACCTACCAACCAATTGCGAATGGAGAACAATTATTTATGGGAAACTCTTCCACCTCGAAAGTTAAAGGTAAAGGCAAAGTAGTGCTGAAAATGACTTCGGGGAAGCATCTCGCACTCAATGATGTACTGCATGTGCCTGACATCAGAAAGAATCTTGTCTCCGGTTCCGTGCTAAGCAAGAAAGGATTTAAACTTGTCTTTGTTGGAGACAAATTTGTACTAAGCAAAGATGGAATGTATGTAGGGAAAGGATATATGTGTGATGGGATGTTCAAATTGAACGTCATGACTCTTGTACCTAAAAGTAACAATGATAATAGTAATATGATATCTTCTACTTATATGCTTGAGTCTATGGATATGTGGCATGGTAGGCTTGGACATGTTAATTATAATACTTTAAGTAAATTAATTCACTTAGAATTAATTCCTAATTTTAGCATTGATACAAGTCACAGATGTGAAACCTGTGTAGAAGCTAAATTAACTAAAGCACCTTTCCATTCAATTGAAAGAAATAGTGAACCTTTAGATTTAATTCACACCGATATATGTGATTTAAAATTTGCTCAAACTAGAGGTGGGAAAAAGTACTTTATTACCTTTGTGGATGATTACACTAGATATTGCTATGTTTATCTTCTAAGAGGCAAAGATGAAGCAATTGAAATTTTTAAGCAATACAAGATAGAAGTTGAGAATCAACTTGGTAAAAAGATTAAAGAATTAAGAAGCGATAGAGGTGGTGAATACGAATATCCTTTTAAGGAAATATGTTTAGAGAATGGTATTATTCACCAAACTACCACACCTTACTCTCCTAAATCAAATGGGATTACGGAACGTAAAAACCGAACTTTAAAAGAAATGATAATTGCATTATTAATAAGTTCGGGATTACCCCAAAACATGTGGGGGGAAGCATTGCTTTCAGCTAATTACATTCTCAACAAATTGATTCATAAGAAAATAAATAAGATACCCTATGAGTTGTGGAAAGGACGGAAGCCTTCCTACAAATACTTAAAAGTGTGGGGGTGTCTTGCAAAAGTACTAATTCCTGAACCTAAAAAGTTAAAAATTGGTCCAAAGACAATTGACTGCATATTCATTGGTTATGCACATAATAGTAGTGCATATCGGTTCCTTGTGCATAAATTTGACATTCCTGAAATTCATGAAAATACAATCATAGAATCTAGGAATGCATCATTCTTTGAAAATATATTTTCTTGTAAGAATACACAAGAAACAACTTCTAACAAAAGAATGCTTGAAGTTACAAATGGTGAACCTCGAAATATTATTGAGGAAGAACCTAGACGTAGCAAAAGAGCTAAGATTTCAAAATCTTTCGGTCCAGATTTTCTAACATATATGTTAGAAAGTGAACCTTAAACGGTAAAAGAAGCTTTATCCACTCCGGAAGCCTCATATTGGAAAGAAGCTATCAATAGTGAAATTAAATCCATTTTGCAAAATCATACATGGGAACTGATGGACCTACCACCAGGGACAAAATCGTTAGGGTGTAAATGGATATTCAAACGAAAAATGAAAGCTGATGGAATCATTGATAAATATAAGGCTAGACTTGTAGCTAAAGGATACAAGCAAAATAGGGAATAGATTATTTCGACACCTATTCACCTGTTACAAGGATTACATCCATTAGAATGTTAATTGCAATTGCAGCAATACATAAATTGGAAATACACCAAATGGATGTTAAAACGGTAATTTTTGAATGGTGAATTGGATGAAGAAATATATATGGAACAACCGGAAGGTTTTAGATCTCCTGGAAATGAATGAAAGTATGTAAACTTGTGAAGTCATTATATGAATTGAAATAAGCACCTAAACAATGGCATGAAAAATTTGACAATGTCATGAAGTCAAATGGTTTCAAAATAAATGAGTGTGACAATTTTGTTTACATCAAAAGCACTCAAGTGGGACATGTGATTGTATGTCTATATGTAGATGATATGCTAATAATTGGTAATAATAATAATGTTATCAATTATACTAAACAAATGTTGACTAGTAGATTTGAAATGAAGGACATGGGATTGGCTGATGTCATCCTAGGAATTAAAATTATTAGAACCCCTCAAGGAATTAGCTTATCTCAATCACATTACGTTGAAAAAATACTCCAAAAGTATAATAAATATGATCAAAGTCCAATGAGAACACCTGTAGATCTAAGCCATCACCTCCTTAAAAATAAAGGTGAAGATATATCTCAATTAGAGTATTCTCGTATTATTGGAAGTTTGATGTATTTATCAAATTGTACTTGACCTGATATGGCATACTCGATTAGTAAGCTCAGTCGATATACGAGTAATCCCAGGAAAGATCATTGGAAAGCCTTGATAAGAGTTCTTCGATATTTTCGATACTCTTTGGGGGATGGGTTACACTACGAACGATATCCAGCTGTACTTGAAGGCTATAGCGATACAAATTGGAAATCTGACTCAAATGATTCGAAATCCACAAGTGGATATGTATTTACCCTTGGAGGTGCAGCCGTATCTTGGAAATCCTCGAAGCAAATGTGCATTGCAAGATCCACGATGGAATCTTAATTTATTGCTCTAGATAAAGTTGGGGAAGAGGCTGAATGGCTTAAAAACTTCTTAGAGGATATTCCAATATGGTCAAAGCCCGTGCCACCTATCATAATATATTATGATAGTCAATCGATAACTGCTAGGGCTGAAAATAATAACTATAACGGTAAATCACGACATATATGTAGTCGACACTAAATCGTTAGACAATTGCTCTCAAATGGAATTATTTCTATTGACTATGTAAATTCAAAGGAAAATATTACGGAGCCACTAACTAAAGGTATACCTGGAGAGCAAGTTGCAAGTTCATCACGTGGAATGGGCCTAAAGCCTGTAAAATTCTAAAGAGTCGTCTTAATGGAAACCGAACCTAAATGACTGGAGATCCCAAGAAATAGGTGCAAAGGGACAACCTAATTATGATGACTGAGTTTGCACTGAGAAGTAATACTTTAATTACTTCCTTCCATTCCGAAGATGAGTCAGTGCACAAACTGCCGTGTGTATAAGGATAAACTATGATTTTTATATCTTGAATGTATAGGTTAAGTAGGGTATTAGCAGGATACTCTTTATAAAAATCACCTATGTGAGTGATAAGGGATCGCTTCTATGAGAATGACGAAGGCTATTTCTCTAGCACACTCATGAAACCAGGAGGTGTCTAAGGCCAAAATGGACACAACAATGAGAACCAATAAGGTTGGAAAGACATTGTGTGAATACTATTATCTCAGTTTACACAAATGGTCGATCAATTCAAGACATCACGTTCATTGATTGGCCAGTAATCTCGATAGTATCTCACTAGGAAAGATTCAAAGCCACAAGCTATCTTTTTCGATGCAATATTTTTTCCTAGAAAAACTCTCTGTTTGCATCTATATTCGTTTGATTCTTCCAAATTTCATTCTTGTGAGGGATTGTTGTATATTTTATTAAATGCCAGCTTATTTGGTCAAACTTTAGAGTCAATTTTAATTAAGACACATATGTTAAAAGTGACGTGTCTTAGTACCAATGTGTTCCTTGTAGCAAGGAGATTAATTTGTTATACTCACTTGTTCAAAATAGTGAAGTAATGAATGAAACATTTGGACTTACAGTGACCCATTGGAGTTTAAGCTAGATGGTGTAACATAGTTAAGTGGGTTTGTCCCACATTGGAAAAGTGGTAGAAATACTTGGAGTTAATATACCCAAGTTTTGGGACTAAGGCTTGGATGCATTGAGCTATCCCAACTCTTTGAAGGGGAGATGACCTACACTATGCATGTGTTGGGCTTGGGCCAAAAGCCCATATGCGCGCGCGCACCGCCACCGCCGTCCGTCCGGCCGGGCTCGTGCCTGTGTCCGGGTCGTGGGTCTTTCTTGAGCAACTATTAAATTTTTTGGACAAATTTTAATTGACCTTTGGGTTTTAAAATTTATTTTTTGAACCAAAAAATTTGGTTTCCCGGAACGAAATAATTAATTACGGATTAATTAATTTCTGCATTAATTAATTATTTAAAAACGCTGTCGTTTTTAATTATTTTAAAAAACGCTGTCATTTTTTAATTAATTAATTAAAACGTTAAGTTGCTTTATTAGAGAGATACGACTGTACAAACAATCACATTTTTTCTGAGAAAAGTCATGAGTTGCAGCCCTTCACCACTTATAAAAAGGACCATATGCAGTCCATTGAAAAGATTAGAAAATCTATTCGTATTCCCTACTATTGTCCTTGCTCCCTTCTTACTGTTTGAGAGAAATTCGTCATTGTTGGTTCGTGGGACTGTTGCACTGAAGTGCTTCTTGTAACAATCATTGACCGTTTCATCATGGGAGACAGACGCCCGTTGAATTTGTCGTTAGCACCGTAGCGGGGGTGTATTCTATCTTAAGGAGAGATAGTTCAACTTTCGACTCGGTCAAAATTCTATAAGTGATTGTTTCAATCACAAATTGTATGTTCTTCTTATTTCCCATTACTGTTATTGTTTTTCTAGACTAATTAATTAAATAATTTTAATTACTATTTATTTATTTAGTGATATATTATTTTTTCGTAATCCGGTAAACAACAGTATTTTATGTTGAAGGTATGATTTCAATTTTTTTTCACTGTCATTTATGAAAAGAGGGAAGTGAAATCAAGTAAAAAAAATCACTCAAAAAATTGTTGTTACTCAGAGTTTTTACAATTTTATTAAAATAAGTTACTATAAAATATTCTTTATTTAAAGTTTTCAAAAAATAATTTTTATTTACAATTTTAGAAAAATAAGTATCACAAAAAATAATTTTTCATTATAGTTTTAGAAAAACGGTTTTTATTTACAATCTTAGATAAACCGTTTTTATTTACAGTCTTAGAAAAATAAGTTACCAATTTCTTATTTATTTATAGTTTTAGAAAAACAATTCATATTTTGAAAAGAAAGTTATTAAAAAACTCTAAAGTTTTTTTAAAGGAAAAAACAGTAAAAAAAGTTTTTCGACGAATATTTTAAATCACGTAAATGAAAACTGTGTTTAGAAACAAATGTTAACTTATTTTTTTTTACTTTTTTAGTAACTTATCTTTTATTTGATTTAACTTCTTTTTTTACAATTTTTTTATTTACTTGATTTATAATATCCGGCCCAAATTTTTTGCATTATTGTTTTTCCTAAAAATATGGGGTAAAAAAAGTTTTTGGGTGTTTTCATGATTCTTAAATGATAATTTTTCATTTAAAATATTTTGCTATAATTTTAAGTATTTTTTTATATTATTTTCAGATTTGTAAGAGTTTTTCAATATATTAAATACTTTCTAAATGTTTTCCTTATTATTTTTAAATAATTTTATTAGTTTTTTTAATTTATATTTATTTTCTCTAATTTCATATTTCAAAAATATTTTCTCTAATTTGATTTTTTTTAAACTATTTTTCAATAATTTTCAGATTTAAAATATGTTTTCATTGTCATTTTTTTTACTTTTATGTTGTTTTGAATTAAAACGGGGGTAAGATGGTCTTTTATGAAAATTTAGATTGCAATTAACAGATTTTACTAACGTTGGGGGGCAATCACAAATGATAAAAAAGTGGAGCATAAACACAAATATCGTTATAAAATAAAGGATGACAAGTTAAAAAAAACCACTATTTTTCATAAATCTGACTTTTATTTTATGTATATTTATTTTTCTTTCAAATGTAATCTTTTACTTATCTTAGATTTGAGAATAATAATCAATGAACATAAAAATGTTTAATGTGGATTTTACGTTTTAAGCATATATTTTTGTCTATATCGCATAGGTATATATTTAAGTAGTAAATAGTTTTTGCAGGCTTCGTACGTTTGGTTCTAAGCGCAGGGGAAAATCAATTTGGAAACTACGTTGGAGGAATTGAAATTTGACTCGCGAGAAGAATATCTTTTGAATTTTTATTTTTTTAGTTTAGCGCTCAATGGACAATTTATTTTTTGGTAGTTTGATTTAATATGGAATGACCATTTTGATTGTCTACTGGTATGAATTAGAGTTTTATCATTTATAGGAAGTTAGATTTGATATTGTCATAGTTTTAATTGTGATATTTTACCCAATTTTTTTTGCAAGTTATTTTATCTTTTCTTATGATAGTCCATTTTTATATGAAATCTATAAAATATAGATATCTCAATTTCAAGTCAATTGTTGTTAAACACTTTTTTAACTCAAACGTTAGATCGACTGCCACCAATAGCCTCGCTCGCGCTTCACGCGGGTTTACACCTAATATATATTTACTTTTGTGCACAATTGTTTGAAAATTCCTGTATGTGATCCACGGATGACCGTCGAAAATTGGTAGCTGTCATTAAAGGTGCTATACATTCCACAAAAATTAATGATTTATAGCTTGCGTTGATGTATTTTGAGGAAGAGTACGTTAAAGGACAGTGTTGGACGGATCGTTTAAGTCTTAAGAGGTATCAAATTTTTTTATAGTTGTCATTGAAGATGTCTATATCTCTATCTTACCCCCTAATCGTTTAAGTCTTGTTACTGTTGTCTTATGTTTTAATGTTGCAATTTGATAGTGCTTTTCTTAATTTTTCATTCTTTTAACTGTTTTTCGCATTGGAAAATGGTCTATGAAGAAAATTTGACATTCTAGTCATAAAGACATATAAAAAATACAACCTAACCTGTCCAACAATTAAGAAAAATAATAGAACTGACGGTCGTACCTTGGTGCGATGGCAAGTGCCCTCGCCCAAGCTACAGTTGGTCTCCAGTTCGAGCCATGGGAGCACCCTCTCCATATATGGGGGTAAGGCCAACTGACATCCGTCTCTTCCAGACCCTGTAGTTAAGCAGGGGTGCCTTATGTATTGTGTAATTTTTTTTTACTGTGTTGATTAATACTTTTACCATGTTTCTAAATCTTGTGGTATCAACGCTCATGTGTGTTATAGCAATCCTAGTTGTGAATCTTATGATATGATATATGTTCAAAATTTATATATAAAGAATACAATAAAAAATAGAATGTCGAATTTGTGTTTATTCGACATTGTTTATTTGTTGAACAGGGTTGTTGGACGTGGATATTTGTTGATAAACATGTAATTGATTCATACTCATCATTCAAGACAAGGGATTATTTTGAATGCAAAACTACAGTACAACATATGTGTAATCTACCTTATTGAGTGGTGTATTATGATATCCATTTTAATTTGACTCGGTGTTCTTTCTCCAGCTTTAGTGTATCCAGTGTGATGGGTGGCAAACTCATATTGCAACTGGAATTAGGGTATCTCTGGTTTCAATTCCATAAACTTTCATATATGCTCTTGTCATTTTTTTAGTTTTTGGTCGCAAGTAGAATAATGCAATTTTTTTGTTTCCATGATTAAAAAGCAATTTGAGATCTGAAAAAAATAAGGAATAATGATACCAATACCAAGTGAATTCCTTGACTCTTCTGAACCGGGAAAGATGAGTAGCATATGACAAATACATAAAATCTATAAATTGAATATCTTAACCCTTTGAATCATAGCCAAAAAGAGAAGTGAATTTAACTTCTCATCCGATTTGTATGATGGTTTTTCAACTATAAAGGGTTGTTCATAGAATTATTCTACCTATCATAATCTATCAATGATGTGTCCATTTTTTCCCTACTAAATGATGTGTGCTTTACACTGATGAATATAAGCCATTGAAATTGGATCTCCTATCAAAACCTTACTAGTTGAGTTTCTCCTGGGTTTCAAAGTTTATTCGTTTCAAAACTTAATTATTATTATTTTATTTGCCCTTAGGAAAACTGTGCAAGTTCTATGCTAGAACCAGTTTCCTTCCATCACATTTTTAATAACAATTTCGGCTATGTTTATTGGTTGGATGGCTAGACAATATACTTTTTTCATAAGTGTTTTAATAATATATTGATATATAGAAATGGTCATCATGGTTCATAATTTTAGATAATTCGCGTAATCCAGTAGTCCAAATTTTGGATGGCATTATGGAGGTTCAGGTCAAATTATTATTTTTTCACCCAAGGGAGTGACTTTTTGTGTAGTAGTTTGAATAATTCTCTTAGGATGTTTATAATTGCTCGTGTATTGTTACACCCAATTCAAGATGTCATGACAATTTAAGAAAGCTCTCTTTGAACTCTATATTTCAGAAGTTTACTCTTAACATTTAATTTTTCTGTTTGTTTTCCTTTGTAACTACCACTAATTCGATAAATATTAATTTATCAAATATTTTATTTTGGTAGTTGGATTCTCTACTAGAAACTAGGATATTGGTTTTAGGATTGTTTCACGAATATTGCAATTGAAGATGTCATAGTGTTTTCTACACATTTCATTAATTTGTATATAGATTTCGTAGTTATATAATTCTTTCTTTACATATAGACCATAGGATGTCTTCTAATTTCTCCAAGGTATTTTGCTAATGGGATATTTTTCTTCTATCACACAGACAATTGCTTTTGTAGTTATTATTCTATATGGAGTTGTACAACTTGGATCTTTAAATAAAGTAAGTTGGTCACATTTTTTGGTGCATTTGTAGTACACTGAAAGATTTTTGTTCCAAGAATGATGTTTTTAGTATGTTTTGAATACTATGCAATTTTCCTTCCACTGCTTTAAACATTGAGAGAGAGAGAGAGAGAGATCCTCTTCCCTACCGTCACTCATGTAATATCATAGTTGGTTGCCGTTGGTTGCCGTTGGTTGAAGATGATTACCTTTGTTTTATAAATTTTAATAGCTGTAGTTTCGTATATTGGTTTTAACACTCGCTAAAAAAGGGAAACAAATATAGAAAATGTCAAAAAAATCCTATTCTAACACACTTTATTTTTTTCAAAAAGAAAAATTCACATCCAAAATGATATCTCAAATTGATCCATAATGTCTAAAGATTTCCCAAATCGATCCACAATATAGGATCAATTTAGAAAATCTTATTCTCTTACGAGTGATCCTCGCCAGAGGCACTCGAAGGAGAATGTGTAAAATAACGTTGGTGAATACATCAGAAAATGCAATATGAATCAACAATTTAGGATTCTTCTCCATATCCCATTCAATATTTGCTGCAAGTTTGATGATTTATCACTTGATTCCCTATATACATCCTCATATAAAAATGGATCTATGAAGTGTATATTAACATCCATATCCTCAAATAGTCAAGTAATTATTTTTTCCTGCTTTTTCTTTTTATAATTGGTTCGTTCTTTCTTATTTTTTTTCCATATCACGTGGGAGGAACAAATTATTGAGGATTTGAAGCTGGTGGACCATATTAGAGATATCTTTTTTTAGCTTCAAGATTCCCTGTTGAGGCATCCCCCAGTGTAATACCAAGTAGTGTCGAGAATTCCTCGTCTGGTAACTCTTTCTCGCTCTCACGAACATACAGAGACAACCTACATGCACTTCACACATGGAGTATTGTCATAATATCATTCTATGCAAGCATCTTATGCTGCTCATTGATTACTCAGTCAGATGTATCTACAGAGATAACCTACATGCACTTCACACGTGGAGTTTTATCTCCCATGTTTCCGTCTGTGGGAAAATCTGGTGGTCGTCATATGTTATTCAACTAGCTGGAGGTTATCCAAAGGAGATGGTTGGAATGATGAGTAATAATAATAGTGATCTTGATATCCAATATGTGAAAACACGGGCAGAATTACTGAATACCT
This sequence comes from Sambucus nigra, assembly GCA_949130495.1. Lineage (NCBI taxonomy): Eukaryota > Viridiplantae > Streptophyta > Magnoliopsida > Dipsacales > Adoxaceae > Sambucus > Sambucus nigra. Next base: position 829,555,658 of record OX422207.1, read on the forward strand.
TTTGAATCAGTGGAAAACTAGAGTTGGAACTCTTGTACAAAGTTCAAGTCTAGTGTTATGAGGACACAAACAGGATGAAGTTGTTCCCTAAAATTTTGAGGTCTTCATATGACCAAGATGTGTTTGCTGAAGATACCATTCTTCATTGGTTTCGTAAAGGAACAAATCCCAAGGGCAGGTGTGCCGGCCCATCCTTCCATTTTACTGACTTTCATATATTATGACATTGCACCTCTTTGGGGTTAATTTTAACATGTTCAATTGCAAAAAAGATAAAACACCCATATGGCTAGCTAACCTTTTCTCTAATACTGTCACATTTCCTTTTAAAATCTTGAATAGTTAGAAGATCAATGAAAATAAACTTGAATCATTCATTAGTTAAACAATTAAAGTGAACATATTAAGACGTCTCAAGCATCAACTGTTCTTTTATCCTGCAAACTTCTTTCATCCTGTAGTTATACGATAAAATCAAAATAGGGTTCGTGTGACTCATTGTAATAGGTGAGAGATAACTAGTCTTTTTCTTTGGTAGTTATTCCCAATTTATGCTTTTGACTGTGTAATTATTACAGGTTCATCTCATTTCAGGTCGTGTTCATTGAGAATGACTTCATTGTTTGCTTATTGCGAGCATCTTTATATATATATATATATGTGTGTGTGTGTGTGTGTGTGTGTGTGTGTGTGTGTGTGTGTGAGGGAATGTTAGGTAGGATATTTGTATTGAGATTTTCTACCCCTAGGATATATTGTATATATTTTAATATTACCTAGGCAAAAAATTCTTCTTCATTTTCCATATATAATTTTTATTGATGGACTTTTATTTTGTGTGGGATTGTTGCATACATAAAGGTTGTAATGTGAGGATCAATTTGGGTTAAAAATAGGAGTTGGGGGTAAAAAGTGGAAAAAACAACGCAGCGGCCTAGATTTAGGTACAAATACATCAAACGATAACCAAGTAACTTGTCTAAACTAACCGCGTCCTCATCGGATTCTCGGTTGGCCAAATTGACTAGTATACGCTTCTTTTTAAGGTAAAAATGGGCGTTGGGGTGCAAAAAGTGAAAATAACAACCTAATGGCTTAGATTTAGGCAAAAACACATCAATTGATACCAAAATAACTTGTTTAAACTAACCCGGTCCTCGTTGAACTCTCGGTTGACCTAATTGACTAGTATACTATTATTTTTGGGGTAAAAAATGGGCGTCAAAGGCGAAAACTTAAATTAATAGACTACCGACCTAGATTTAGGTAGAAGCACATGAAGTGATACCAAACTAACTTGTCTAAACTATCTTTGTCCTCCTCTAGAATTGCCATTTGTTGTATATTAATTACTCCCCAACAAAATTACATATGTGTCGATGGCACGAGAATGTAGGCATGTCAATGGATTTGATTTTATCCGAATTTGAATCCAAATCTGATCCATTTAAGCGGATATGGATCATGCCTAAAATTCGATTATCCGATTATCCCATTACCCGATTATTAAATGGAGCGAATTTGGATTCATATACTCCGATCCATTAATAATCCGATCCGATTAATATTTTTAATATATATATATATATATATATATATATATATATATATATATATATATATATATATATATATATATATATATATATAAATTATATATAATATATTTTTAATTAATATATATTGCATTTAATAATATTTTAAATATTTATTATAATAGTTCTTTATTTCATTATCTATTTTTGGAACATTTACAAAATAAATTTATGAAATAAGAGTTGAAAATAAAACTGTTGCAAATCAAGTTTAACATAAACAGATAATCGGATAATCGGATCGGATTCGAATCCGTTTAACATAAATGGATATGGATTTTGATTTGCCTAATACGATCCGATAAATAAATGGATCGGATCCTAAACTATTTAACATAAACGGATATGGATTTGGATTTTCCTGATCCGGTCCAAATCCGATCCGTTTACAGGCCTATGAGAATGTACTAGTCTTGTATGTTATTTACTCATTTATGTTTACATATTTATTAAGATTGAGTTTGTTCAACAGATTCTTATGGGGAAATGTAAAGATTACTTTGGGGAGAATGAAATCTACTTTTGCAAGGAATATCATGAAGACTACCTTTGGGAGAATAATATGTTTAGAACTTTAATGATGTTAGACTTTGTTTCAAGTTTATGGTTAAAAGCTAAATGATATATCTTGTAGTACATTTTGTTTTGAGTACTTTAATGGTTATGAATGAAATATAGTTTTAGATCGATTTAATATCACCGAAATGTAGTGTCGTTCATTTTGTCACCTGTGTTTTAAAATTATGTTTTGAGTGAAATTTGTGGGAATTGGTTATACATTGACATTGGTTGATCACAAGTTTTTACTAGTGTATTTATATCTACTTGTTTAATAAAAAATTAATGTTTTTTTTTAAATAAAATAATATTGCTAACAGACTTTAACCGTTACAAATAAAAACATTTGTTACAAATATATGACACTCCCAATCCGTTGCAATGTCTTTTGTAATGGTTTGTATCCATTACAAATTCTATATTTGTAACGGATAAAAACCGCTACAAGTTTGTATATTTGTTATTAATATTTGAGATGTGTACCAATGCCAAATCCGTTACAAAATATTTTGTACCGGATTTATCCCGTTACAAATATTAAATTTGTAACGGACTTTATCCGTTACAAAATTCGTTGGTAAAATAAATAACACCAATTTTCTAACGGATTTAACCCGTTATAAATATTTTTTGTTACGATTTTTGCCCGTTACAATTAACTTGTTTTGGTGTAATGAGTGAACTAATAATGTTAAGACAGACTATTGGGACTGTCTAGCTAATCTCATAACTATAGCCGACAAGATTCATTACTGAACCGACCTCCTTGTTGTTGTGGATGAGGCCACGTGTTGTCTTTTGAATGGCCCACGAGGTGTTCCATATTTATGGTATAATACCTATCTAATTCTCAAACCCCATAATGTAGATATAATTCTCAAACTTTTGAACCTAGATTTAAAATTTGAGACAAGTGTTGTCCTCTTCCACTGGTGGGGGTAATAGTGTGACTGAAGGATGTAACAGAGGTGGAGTTATTGAAAATAATGTGTTCGGTTTTTCTATTATTAAATAAATAAGTACGATTTAAGTGAAGAAAAAGGTTCTCATTGTATAAACGGTGTACTAAAAGTTTGTGTGTACTGGAAGTGCATGTGTGTAAGAAGAAGATGAATGAGAAGAAGAAGAGGGAGAGAGAGAGAGAGAGAGAGAGAGAGAGAGAGAGAGAGAGAGGAAAGTGAGGGGTATTTTGGTAACTCACCTCATTTTAAAAGTATTTTTATAATTTTGTTAGTTTAGACTATAACGAAAGTTGATGAAAGGGACATTTTAAAACGTTTCAATACTTCAAGGGGAAAATCTAGATAAAAAAAAGGTTTAGGATGTAAATTGAGATCGAACGATTTAGGGGGCATAGTTAGTTGTAATTTACACTATTATTTTACATTCACATTTTTATGGTATTATAATGGAGTTTTATTATAAAAACTATAACTTTTTATTGACAAATCGAGTTCTACAAAATTGATACTTTTGAAAGTTACTAATCAAACCCTATAAAATAATATTCATAATTTATATAATAGTTCTGCAATATACATATAACATGTTTATTTAGTTTTATGAATTTCGTAAATATTTATTTTTTATGTAATAATAGCATAGTAAATGTTTAGCGTATGTGAACGTTGTAGATTCCATTTTCTCGTGAACATAGTAAATATCATGGATTTAATGTTTTTCTCCCTTTAGATTTTTGTAGTCGTTATGGTTCTTGTTTGATAAATCTCATCGCATAGTTTTAAATATATCAATTTCGGGGAAAATATTTCTCAATCAAAAGTTATAACACTTTGCAGTTGGGAAAGGGAGAAAAACTTTAACCGCGGGGATGTTTTCTCCTAACAATAATGGATAAGTTGGTTACTGTATGGGATATCAAACCCAAAATAATTATTGTATTACTATTCGACCCCAATATATGAATGTCGTATGAAAAAGGACATAGAGAATTATATGGTTCGACATATTGTCATGCTTATATCCACAAGGAAGGGAGGGAATTTTTTATTTACTAGGAATAAAAGAGGACGACTTTAGTGCTAGGGTTGTTAACTGAGGGTCCAAGTCGTGATTATAATAATATAATATATTGTACCCTAAATAAATGAGGTCGCTACTGATAAGCACCCAAAAGTGTTCATTTTATACCCCGAATAGATGCATTTTAGACGCTCGTTTATAATAAAAATGGTCTTATGTGCCTTATTGTATATTGTGCAGGCTTGAATGCATGTTGTCGTGTTCAAACGTGTCATTTCGAGGCAATTGTGTCATTTCAGGAGCTAATTACCCTTTCCCATAACCCTAGCCTACCCCAAACTGAGCCTTAGCCTGTCCCAAACCCGTGTGTGTTTGATTTGTCCCCTTATATTTCTTTTACTTAAATTTTTATTTGTGTCATTTTGTTTTTAAAGTTTATTTTATTATTTTATTGAGTCATGTATATATTTTTAGGATTTTTATATTTTAATTTTTAGCGCGTCGTGTATTAGTTTTTATATTTTCTTTTATTTTCTTAGTTTTTAGACAATTTATTATTATTTCATTTTTTTATTTGTTAGTTTTTATTTTTATAGTTTTTATTTTAGTCGTGTTTAGTTTTTTTTAGAGTTTGTATAGTGCGTCGTGTCGTGTCGTATCATTTTTATTTTTTATTTTTTAGTTTAGTTAAATTTTTATTTTAGGTTAATTTAATTTAATTTTAATTTTTTAGGGTACAATCTAAACACCACACACACATTAACATACACATACCCACACCCTATCACTACCTATCCTCATCCTCACCTACACCCTAGTTTCCTACACCTTACCACACACAACACAAACCACCCCATCTTCTTTCTCTCACCCAACCACACTTTCCCTCTCCTCACCCAACCTCCATTAACACTACACCCACTTTTCTCTCTCTCTAAACCCAAAACACTACAACAAAACCAAACCCATCCCACTCTCTCTCTCGTCCATACAAACCGGATCACCCTATATCCACCACCCAAATTCGGCAACCCGAGCCACCCGAACCCGCTGTCATAAATCCGGAGCCCAAGACAACCCGCTCAGCCCGACCTCATACCTCCGGATACTCCGCCCAGCTGCGATCCATCCACCATTTATCCCAGCCTAACCCTCCATCCCTTGTCGACCCAACTTCCTACCCGTAACCACCTGCCTCAACCCCTTACTCCGGCGCCGACAATACCACTGTACCCGCCACTGCTCCGGTCGCATTTTCAACTCGAAGCACAACTCAGCAAAACCAAAACCATTCCCCAACCTGTTCAACCCAACCCATTTCATTCCCCATTACCCAAATCGTGTTCTCACCTGCCAAATGCCAAAGCCAATCACAAAACCAAACAAAAATCCAAAACCAAAAATAAACAAATTAACCCACATGTTTTATTCCCCACTTAACCCCAATACCCAAACTACCCCCAACTACATCTTTTAACCCTTATACCCAATATACCCCATAACCAAATCTGATTTTAATTACCTCATTCACATGACCTCACACCTCTCAAACCTCATGTGCACACACCCCATTTACATGCTCACCCCTAGCCTTTTGCCTCATATATCCCTTTAGCTCCATGGGCCACTATAAAATGAAGACCTCAAGGCCATTTTTGGGATTTGAAGATTAGAGATTAGAGAATTAGAGACTTGGAGAAGAAGAAGAAGAAGATAGTTAGAGAGAGAAAATATTAGTTTTAGTTTTTTTTTTTACCAAAAAAAATATTGAGTCATTGTAAATTGAGAGATTGTAATTGAAGATACCATTTCAAGTTGAAGGCAAAATTGGGTTTGATTCATTCTTCTCTGATTAATAATTCTATGCTATTACTTGTTTACAATTATTCTTGAATAATGATCATGCTAGGCTAATCACTCCATTCAAGGAGTGAAATGAAGCCCCGTGAATTCAATTAAATGAATTAATTATCCTTATCTACTTTGTTCCATTTAGTAAATCATTTTTCATTCCTACGTGTGTTAATGTATCGAGAGATGGTAAACCATCCTTGAGAAATGATTGAAAACTTATGTACTTTTAATTTTTGGAATCAAACTAGAGATAGGATGATCCACTAATTATAGTATATTATATTTTGTTATGCTCATATATTAATTTTTGGGATTTAAAGTTAACTATATGAATTTGCTCTAGCGAGTGATTTATGTAATTTCTCTAAATCATCTCTTCACTTGAGTAGTAGGAATGGAAAATGAATTGACTAAATGTATGTTAGTTTATTTTGTCAAATGATGATAATCAATTGATGAAATAAATTAATATTTGGCAACTTAGTAAACTTGAATAATCTTATACATTTAATTAATGAATTGGAGGTGAATTTTCATTCCTTGAATTTTTCTCACTCAATCTTATCTCAAATTAGTTATATCTCATTTTAGTTACTTAGTCTTGTTTTAGCACACTCTTTTTAGTATTGTTTTATATCTCTCATTTAGTGTAGCTACTTAATTTTCACCATCATAAAATATTGTTTTAATATTTGAAAAAAAGGAAAAACCAAAAAGTCTAAAAAAAAAATATTCGAGTGAATTATATTCATTATCTTCTCATTTTAGCATGTTCACACCTTAGATTAGGATTTACATCCTTATTTACCACTTTACACTTGAGTTTGTTATATATTTGTAGGTATTTGAGGTTTTGATTGAAGAGCTTTTACAACAACGACGCACCAAAAATCTTTCCATCAGCTACTATTTATAGATATAAATGCCCTATAAATATAGATATCCCCTTCATTTATCATTTTTATTTGATCTTATTACTGAATTAATAGAATTAAAGTAGACTTATATTCAATCGAGAAGGTTGTCATCCCTCTTGAGTTTCTGTAGTAAATTTGTGATCTTCGGCAAGCTAAATCGCCTTGACTCTAAGATTCAACGCGTTATTCCCCCTAAACTAATCAACTCAGTGTCCATTTAATTGCCCCTGATTGAGGTGATCGGTCTTTAGTCCTTGTCAGACTTATCCTCCCCTATTAATCGTGCACATGGGTTTCCTCAAACATCACATGTAAACTAACACACATCCCACTTGGGCACAGTGGGAGCGTAATCATTGTAGTTGACGCATGTAATCCTTATGCTTAAGTTTACGTGCACCATAAGTTATCCTCCCCAGGTAATGATGGCACATGAAGCGCGTGACCTGAGGGGAAACTGAAGTGAGGCCTCTGCCCAAGAAAGTCCATATTTCAACTTATTTGGCGGCAAGGGGTGTAAGAGTTTGGAATGCCCTTATACTTTCTCTTACTTTTTCATTTTCAAAATCACACTCCATTTTTCATTTTCTCTCTCTAAAATATTGAAACCTATATGCTTTATGTTTCTTCCTCTTCCTTTTTATTCTTCTTCTTCCTCAACTACCCATGACAACCATGTTTTGGCATGTGAAAAAGTTCAAGGTGTTCTTTAAAAATAATTTTGAGCCATTTAATGCTAAGTACCTCATTCCTATAAACGTTCATATTAGGACCTCGCCTAATGAGGATGACGTTTATGATATTGGATGGCGAGGTTGAAGGGGGTTTGTTTCCCTCTTCACATATAACTGGTGGAAGTGCTCCATTTTTAGAGAATACTTATAATCCAATCAAACATAAGTTTCTTCCATATTATAATAAGTATAGTGTCATTAATTAAATTTAGGGGAATAATCTGGGCTTAAAAAAATGGGTATTGTTAGGACTTAAGTACTTCCCCTGGGTCCGACACTTACCATTTCTGAGCCAGAGATAAGTCTCGTAGTTTGGTGACTTTGCTACCCATATCATAAAAATACACCAACAAGGATGTTTTGGTGATTTCCAAGCTAATATATAAGAAAGACTACACAGGTCTTCCTATGCCTGTCCTAGTCTGATCTCCTAGTAGGTCGTCTACTATTTTCATAGCTTAGTATGACAATCTGGTCACTTATGTAGCTAATTTATCTTTTTCTTATGTGCAAAGCTTTATTATAATAGTAAACCAAGGTGTTTAGAGGTTAACTTGAATAACTTACAAAGATTTTAGGATATAAAAACTCCGATCGGCGTCCGACCACACTAAAGAGCTGCCCACGTCCTTATACAAATTGACAATTGCATCTGCCAAGAATTTCACAATGGTTTTGGAAGTTTCCACTGTTGAGTACTTTTTATTCGGTGATTCCTCAATTCCTACAGTTATCTTCATCCCAAGTGAAGTGGAAAAGGGGTATATGTATGTGAGACCTCACTATTAATCTACGTAGACTCGACGGACTCCGACCAAGAAGTAGGAAGGGAAGAAAGAGAAAAAAAAATCCCTTTTTTTAATGACTTTGCCCCTCTCTTCTCATAAGAATATATCAGCATATCAAGTCGACTTTTAGAGGAAATTAAGGAAGAAGAAGAAGAAGAGTTACAAACGGGAGATTTATGATTCCCTCCCATCCCAGACAACTTAGAAGAAATGACGGGTCGTCCCCGCCAAACAATTGAACTTGTTATCGTTGTGCTAAACTGAGAAGTAGGGAGAACAGGCTGACCAAACTACACAAGGTGCAGTTGGTTCCAATAAAATGGTGATCTCCCTTTGGGATAATGAAACCATAAAGATAAAGAAGTAGATAGAGAAGGAGATATAGACCGAACTGGCCAAAAAGAGGAGTACAATTTTTTTTTCTCCTCAAGCACCCACCCCACGTCTAACTGGGGTAATAATCATCTAGTATTTATTTCCCCCACGAACAAAGTCTCTGACCGACTCCTCCACCGAACACATCCAGGATCCACACAGGTACAATCAGTTTCATGAAGGGTAAAGAGCCTGTTATGACCGATCACTTGATTTATCAAAACCTTGAAGTCGGGTATTCGGCCGCTCAGTTTTTCGTATTTTCCATAGATATGGAGGTTTTAAGGTCTTTCACCGTGGAGCACCTTCATAAGTAAGGAATTCGCTACAGTGTTTTGGTAAATTTGATTTATTAATGATTTTTATAATACTTAAGTTTCTAGTATTACATTAACTATTGTTCCTTTTTTTTTTGCTTTTCTGAGGCAATGAAAGATATGGCCACCAGGACCGACTAACTGAGGAGGAGGAACAATGCTTTCCATGGTAAAGAAAATGTCAGGAAGAACAGTTTTTCTGAGAAGACCAAGCATGTGATCGATCTGTAGGTCAAGGTGAAGAAGAAAATGACATGCAAGGTTGTGGGTGAGGTTGAACGAATATAATTAGAGTTTAACAAGGTTGATATCGATCTGTCCACCCTCGGGCAATCCTTCATCGAGAAAACCTTGTAAAAATTAATTTTACGAAGGCATAAGTGAGTTTTAGAGGAAAAAATGGAGGTGAATCTATATAAGTCATATGATGAAGGCTTTAAGGTGGTGATGCAATAGGTTTCCAGACAGTTGGACTACCATGATTCCGTTGTGTTCAACTTTGGATGGATCATTAGTCTCCAATGGAGAAATGTCCTTGAGAGCAACCCAGCATACAATGAGCACCCCCTTAAAGAAATCTATCATATGGGAAAGTGATTTTACCCTGGCTCCTACTCTGGAGGCCGAGCCCTCGGTTGTTAAACGCGTCGCTCCAGTTGATGTTGTTACTAAGGGGAGAATGTTGACGATGCTAATAGGAACGCTCCTACTTAAAGTTAGGGGCTCACCCCTAACAATTTTTAGACTTGTCCCTCCTCCCTTTTTATTTATTTATGTTGGTCATTTAACAATTCTATTTTTGAAGGCCTTGACCCCATTATGATAGTAATGAAAGTTTAATTTGTCGTCCACTACCATCATCTTATTTACTTTTTTAAATCTCAATTTGCACATTTTTCATAACAAAAACTTTACAATAGTCAATGGAGCTGTGGTCTGTGACCGATTCTACTAAATTGTAAAAATTCTCAAGTTGTGGAACAATGGACTAGAATTCTTGTCTAACTTAATTGATCGTCGATGGGGTTGTGGTATGAGACTAACTCCACTAACTTGTGAAATTCAATGAAGATGTTAACTGGTTAAGGATTTAATTAATGTGTGAGTTATACCACTGATTCTTGGGTGGTTTTGTGCATAATCCAGACCAACTAACCTAACTTGGGTTGTACCACCGATTTCAGGTGGGTTTTATGTCAAATTTAGGCGATCAACGTATTTATAAATTGTACCATCCATTCTTAGTTGGGTTTATGCTTATTCTAGGTGGACCAATCCAACTTGGGTTGTCTCACGATTTTCGAGTGGGTTTAATGCCAAACATAAGCGACCAACTTATTTATCAGTTGTACCACTAATCTTAGGTGGGTTTATGCCAATTCTATGTTGACCAGCCTAACTTGGGTCATACCACCATTCTCAGGTGGGTCTGATAATTTTAAGTTGTACCACCATCTTTTAAGTGGATTTATGCATTTCTAGCTCGTCCTGCCTAGCTTGGGTTGTACCACTGTTTTCAGGTGGGTTTGATGTCAAACGTAAGTGACCAACTTATTTATAAGTTGTACCACCCATTCTTATGTGTTTTATGCCTATTCTGGATCAACCAGTCTGACTTGGGTTGTACCACCGTTTTCAGGTGAGTTTGATGTCAAATATAGGCGACCAACTTAATTCTAAGTTGTACCACCCATTCTTAGGTGGGTTATGTCTATTCTAGGTCAACCAGCCTGTTGAGGCAAAAATATGGTTTTCACACACACAACACAATAAAAGTAAATTATAGTTAACAATGCTTGATAAATAAGTAATTTAATAATAAGATTGGCACTAGATGTATGTGGTTCGATCGGCTCGGCCTACGACCATGGGGTGAAATGGCAGGGGAGTTATTCTTAATACTTTAAGAATTGTAGAGAATTATAGATATTATTTTAGTTTTTTATCATCCATTTACTATGTTTTACACGAGGCTTCATATACTCAGCCTTTACAAAGTTGTTCTTATTTCATAGCTTGCATGTTGAAGGAATTTGAAAATACACATGTTTATCTCCGATGGCTTCACATGTTCCCGTATTTTATATTCACCTATATTCTCGGCCATATTAATAGGGGACGTGTTAACCATTTTAAGCAACGACCTGCTGGCAAAGTCTTATGAGTTTAAACTAGGGGTGCACACGGTTCAGATTGGTTCGGTTTTACTACTAAATAAGAACCAGAACCGAGGTGGTTCGATTCAAGGATTTTGGAATCGGAACCGGAACCGATGCTTTTTGGAATCGAACCAAATCGATCCGATGGTTCTTGGATTGGTTCGGATCGGTTCTCGGTTCTAATAGTATTTTTTAATTAAAAAAATCAAATACATTTTAAAAATATTTTTGTAACTTAAAAAAATATTTGTTCTTACTTAATGTTTTTATCATATTAATCTAATATAATTATCAAATTGAGTGTTTTATTAAGAAGTTGGGAGTTTTTAATCCTACATTTATCTAATTTTATCAAAAGAAAATGAGTCAATCAAAAGCTCTTATCCAAACATTTATTTAAAAAAAACATGCCCAGGTAATCAAAATTGAGCTCCGAAAACGGACGCTGTTATCAACTCCCAAGGTTAGTTGGTGCGTGCCTGGTTCTTTCTTTACTAAAGAAAAACAACAACAAGAAGAAGAAAATGCCCAGATTTGAGATGAACTTGTACATTCGGTAATATGACCAAACATGGATGCATTAATTTAAGCTAGTAACTAAGACAGAAGGTATTGATATATTGATTCATAAATTTTAGAGGACAAATTTTATCTCCAGTGAGAAAATCATACAGTCATGTTCTTAAACAGAAGTAAGAACTTGAGATCTCCAGATACTATAATTGTTTTGACTAAGTTTTTAATAAAAGAGGAACAATATTTGATGAAAAATATGAGAGAAGTGGAGACATAGTAATAGAATTTTCTGAGCAGGGGAGTTTCAAAGTCCTTGTAGTTTATAGTTTGAACATACACTCAGTACACTCCCACACCTTAGTTCAAACCCAAATTAGAATATTTTTCTCACTCATCTCTCCTTTTTCTTCTCTCATCACCCATCTTCTCTTTCATTTTCCCCACCTTCTCTCCCCTACCTCCATAACTAAGAACTTAAAATACACACATAGACCCATTTCAACATCCACCTATCTCCTACCTTCACGCACCCTACTACCACCATCCACCACCCCTACCTACCCCGAAACCCTTTGCCTAGCCACCTCATAAACCACCCTAAGCTCCAGCCAAACCAATACCCACCAGACCTCTAACCCCAAAAACCCAACCTTCCTGACCTGTACACCCCTTATACTTCCCTCTAAATTTATTTACTCCGACCTGAACTCAGACCTGAGCTCAAAGACGTCTTAAATTTTTTTAGAGAGGGAAGGATGGAGGGGGCAGAAAGAAGGTAATGGCGGAGAGAGAGAGAGAGAGAGAGAGACGGCTGAAGTATTTTCATATGGCAATGGCTAGGGTATTAGGGTAGTAAGTTAGTATTTATATTAGGTTAAGAATGGGAAGGAAAGAACGACCCATAAGGCCTTAGGGTTTTTACTTATTAGATATATTTATATCATATATACTTATATTATATATTACATTATATGATCGGTTCGGCCTTGGATTGGTTCGGATCGGATCGGTTTTCGGATCAGATTGGATTTTTTTCTCCTGGAACCGAGAACCGAACTGAAGTATCAGTTTTTTTAGAACCGGAACCGAACCATTGAGTCAAAAAATCTATCAGAACCGAACCAACGCCATCGATTTGGTTCGATTTATAGGATTTTCAGTTTCGTTGTGCACCCCTAATCTATGTGGTCCCTATGGTCTACTGTCCTATCGAATTAATCCACCCTAAGGAGCTTGAAATTGGATGGCATGGGGAAATCTAGGAACTTCTCAGCAGAACGGAGATGCTCGATGCTCGCCCAACTTCAATTGCATTGATAATGACTTTGGAGAGTCAACCTGTGTGGTTGCTGATACCCGATGAACGGTGGATGAGAGTTCTCGTGGAGGCGAAGGAAGTAGGGGGACCTTATTTTATAAATTTTGTTCCATTGGTGGGTTTCGGTCAACCTGTTGTTCTGATAACAGAGGTGGGTTAGGTTGCAGGCAACTCACGATTTGAGCGAGTTGTGTTTGGAGTGTTTGCTGCTGCTCTTTGAGGTGGTTGATGGCATGTGTTACCTAATTATTGTTAATGACTTTGGAATTTGTCGTTCCCATAGACAAAACCAATTATGTTGAAGCGAAAGTATGGTTTTAACACACACAACACAAGAGTAAACTATAGTTTACAATGCTTAGTAAATAAAGAATGAACTGATAAGATTGACACGATGTATGTGGTTTGGGTGAGATCAACCCACGTCCACAACATCAATGGGTAGGGGAGTTTTTCTTATTAGGGGTGAACACGATTCGGATTGGATCGGTTTTACTACTGAACCATAACCATAACCAGAACCGAGGTGGTTTGGTTCCAGGATTGTGGAACCAAAGCCGATGCTTTTTGGAACCGAAACAAACCGATCCGATGGTTCTGTAATACCCCGTATTTTCATAATATTTATTTATGGGATTAATTGAATTAAATGAGTATTAATTGGAAATTAATCTGGATAAAAATACTAGCAAGATGCGAGTTGGTATTTGATTTTAATGAGAATATATGGCTATATATGAATATTGAATTATGAAATTTGTTGTGAGATTGAAATACGACAATTTGGAAACTTTGTTGAGACGCGTGTGACAGTCGCGTCAGGAATATAATTATTTTAATTAAAAAGTGATTTTTATTTCTATTAATCGTATTGTCGTTTTGAGTGCGCCAATGCGTCCGGAAGGGTCGAAATAGTCAGAAAACACTAGCCGGGGGTTTAGTTTGGGTCCCGGGGAATTTTTAGGTCATGCCGGCAACGTATAAGGGTAGTTTGGTAATTTTGGATTTTTGGGAATTAAAACCCACGAAAATTAGGAATTAATATCTGATTTGGACTTTACCCACTAAACCCACTAACAACACTTAATGACTAAATGGGCTACGGGATTTATTGGAATTAGTTCCAAGAGTCTCCTAAGGCAAACCCTAGCCTCCATTGTCACCTTGGAGAAAAAGACTTGTAGAGAGAGAGAGAGAGAGAGAGAGAGAGAGAGAGAGAGAGAGGAGAATTCTGCAGAGAGAGAGAGAGAAACTCATCAATTCTCCATCAAAATCAGAGAAATACACAAGGCAAGTGGTTTAATTTACATTATTTTGCAGTGAATGTCTCTTCCATGCTTAGACAATTCTAAAATTTCATTTGTTTGGGAGATTGATGAAAACCCATAAAATTGGAGTTATAAATTTAATTTTGGATATAGTTTTGCATGTAGAAATGTTATTGGATGATTGAACTAATAGAATTACTACTTTTTGTGTTACAAAAACGGATTTTATTAGGCTCATTGATGATCTAAAAATTTCTAGGGTTCATGTTCTTGAGATTGGGGAAAAATGTAGAGTTTTGATATTTGGATGATGTATAGGATGAATTAACCCCACAAAACACGTTAGTATATGACCTAAGTGTGTTTAAGAATGATTAGAAACCTTGAACAATTGTTGGATTGATGTTTAGATGAGATTAGAGGTGAAGAAAAGATGGAAAAACGAGAATAGGAAAATCTGGGCTCGAAACTGGCCTCTCGTTAGAAGACCTGCCCAGGTCGTTCGAACGAGCTTCTAACGAGTTGACAGTTTGCCTTCTAACGAGAGGAATGTTCGTTCGATGCCTTTCGTTCGAACGAGATCTCGTTAGATGCCCAGTTCGTTCGAACGAACTCTCGTTCGAACAGCCTCGTTCGAACGAGACTTCTAACGAGCTGACAGTTTAGGCTTTTTGGCCTGTTTTGATTTTGCATGTACCGTAACCTTGTTTAATTGTAGAGATAACATTCCCTTGATGATAGATCGATATAGTTGGGACATTTGGGATATATTGAGGAATAAAACATAGAAGTGTGATTCGAATTGTATGGAAATTGAGGAATAGGACGTGAGTGACTATTACGATGCGAGAATTATTGACGGCTTATATAATTATATTAACCGGGAATATGTAAATTGTGTAACATTATAAGTCGGTACGAGAATGAGATGTGTACCACAAATAAATTATGGTGATTACTTAGATGTGTGCATACTTAGTATATGTATATGATTTTATGTGAATGACATACCTACCATACTTGCTATCACGGGAGCTTTTCGTTCGCTTAGGGCCATCTCATCCTTGTGTTTCCCGGATTTAGATTGGTACCTCGAGAACATAGGTCAGAGAAGGACTTATTGGGATGTTAATAAGTCTGCTGATCGTGGGAGCGTAGGTATGTGCGTGACCCATGTGATGTGAGTGTGTTCGCCTCCATTGTTTGTGATTGATGTTATCTGTGAACGATTCCTGAGAGATTCGGAATGTGTGATCCTGATGTACGTGATGTACCGGGATGGATAGCAGAGTATGTGTGCACCGCAGCTTAGTCTCAGGGTGCTTGTATTGTATATTCATGACGTGATTAATATACACTTAAATAATGGGAACTTTCATGTTGGTATTGTGAATATAATTATGGTAATGTTTTGAGAAAACATAACGGGTTAACCGATAGTGAGTTGTATTGCTACTAATTGAGAATCTGAGCTTAAGTAAAGCCCTCTATTTAATCGATAACGCTAGAATGTATAATGGGAATTGAGTAGTAAGGGGTAGAACTTATTACGGTTTGGTTAGTTATGTATGTCACTTAGATGGGTATGGTACGTTAGGAGTGCACAATTAGTCGAGAGGTGAGTACTTCATGTGAGTGCACGTCCTAACATGTATTTTGCATTTATTGTTTTAATGTTATTAAAACACTTGCTGTTTTTAAAATAATTTCCACTTTCGGGCTCTGACCCATTTGCTTTCAAATCTATTTTTGTAAAAATCATTTTAGGTGCCCAGCCACAAGGACACCATGCTTAGGATCCTCATTCAGGTGACAAGCTGTAGCTGTTTGTGGAAGTTACAGGACTTTGCGAGTAGACGCTTCATCTATCTTGACTCTATATTCAGCATTCATCAGTTGTAGGGCATGTCGCCCATTTCTATTAGAAACATTTCCTATTTCAGATTTTTCAGATTTTTGGCATGTAATTAATTCAGGATACATTGTTTTACTTATTTCAGTTGGGGGATTGTGGTGAGGAGTTTTCCTCCGGACTTATTATTATTTCGTTGGTTATTCTATTGCTTCTTTATGGTGAATGGTTGTTACTCTTTCATTATTCTTTTACCGCATGTTAACCAGACTTAAATTAAAATTTGGCAACTTACTTTTTAAATACTAGGTGGTTAGTAATCATTAAAACGTTTTCGACAGTGATGCTATTAACTGAACCAACTTGGCATTTTGTATTGATTTAATAAAGGAGTAGCTTCCCGATATTTAATTAGTCGGGGTGTCACAGGTTCTTGGGTTGGTTCGGATCGGTTCTCGGTTCTAATAGTATTTTTTAATTAAAAAAATCAAATACATTTTAAAAATATTTTTGTAACTTAAAAAATATTTGTTCTTACTTAATGTTTTATCATTTTAATCTAATATAATTATCAAATTGAGTGTTTTATTAAGAAATTGGGAGTTTTTAATCCTACATTTATCTAATTTTATCAAAAGAAAATGAGGCAGTTAAAGGCTCTTATCCAAACATTTATTTTAAAAAAACATGCCCAGGTAATCAAAATTGAGCTCCGAAAATGGACATTGTTATCAACTCGCAAGGTTAGTTGGTGCATGCTTGGTTCTTTCTTTACACAAGAAGAATAAGAAGAAGAAGAAGAAGAAGAAGAAGAAAATGCCCATATTTGAGATGAACTTGTACATTCGGTAATATGACCAAACATGGATGCATCCATTTAAGCTAGTAGCCAAGACAGAAGGTAATGATCTATTGATTTATAAGTTTTGAAGGACAAATTTTATATCCAGTGAGAAAATCATACAGTCATGTTCTCAAGCAGCAGTAAGAACTTGAGATCTCCAGATACTATAATTGTTTTGATTAAGTTTTTAATGAAAGAGGAACAATATTTGATGAAAAATATGAGAGAAGTGGAGACATAGTAATAGAATTTTCTGAGCAGGGGATTTTCAAAGTCCTTGTAGTTTTCAAAGTCCTTATAGTTTATAGTTTGAACATACACTCAGTACACTCCCACACCTCAGTTCAAACCCAAATTAGATTATTTTTCTCACTCATCTCTCCTTTTTCTTCTTTCATCACCCATCTTTTCTTTCATCTCTCCCACCTTCTCTCCCCTACCTCCATAACTAAGAACTTAAAATACACACATAGACCCCTTTTAACATCCACCTAGCTCCTACCTTAACCCACCCTACTACCACCATCCACCACCATCCACCACCCCTACCTACCCCGAAACCCTTTGCCTAGCCACCTCATAAACCACCCTAAGCTCCAGCCAAACCAACACCCACCAGACCTCTACCCCCCCAAACCCAACCTTCGTGACCTGTACACACCTTATACTTCCCTCCAAATTTGTTTACTCTGACCTGAACTCAAACCTGAGCTCCAAGACGTTAGAAATTTTTTTAGAGAAGGAGGGATGGAGGGGGCAGAGAGAAGGTAATGGCGGAGAGAGAGAGAGAGAGAGAGAGAGAGAGAGACGACGACTGAAGTGTTTTCATATGGCAATGGCTAGGGTATTGGGGTAGTAAGTTAGTATTTATATTGGGTTAAGAATGGGAAGGAAAGAACGGCCCATAAGGCCTTAGGGTTTTTACTTATTAGATATATTTATATTATATATACTTATATTATATATTACATTATATGATCGGTTCGGTCTTGGATTGGTTCGGATCAGATCGATTTTCGGATCAGATTAGGTTTTTTTCTCCTGGAATCGAGAACCGAACCGAAGTATCATTTTTTTTAGAACCGAAATCGAACCATTGAGTCAAAAAACCGATCAGAACCGAACCAACGCCATCGATTTGGTTCGATTTATCAGATTTTCAGTTTCGTTGTGCACCCCTAATCTATGTGGTCCCTAGAGTCTACTGTCCCATTGAATTAATCCACCCTAAGGAGCTTGAAATTGTATGGCATGGGGAAATCTAGGAACTTCTCAGCAGAACGGAGATGCTCGATGATCGCCCAACTTCACTTGCATTGATAATGACTTTGGAGAGTCAACCTGTGTGGTTGCTGATACCCGATGAACGGTGGATGAGAGTTCTCGTGGAGGCGAAGGAAGTAGGGGGACATTATTTTCTAAATTTTGTTCCATTGGTGGGTTTTGGTCAACATGTTGTTCTGATGACAGAGGTGGGTTAGGTTACAGTCAACTCACGATTTGAGCGAGTTATGTTTGGAGTGTTTATTGCTGCTCTTTGAGGTTGTTGATGGCATGCGTTACCTAATTATTGTTAATGACTTTGGAATTTGCCGTTCCCATAGACAAAGCCAGTTATGTTGAGGCGAAAATATGGTTTTAATACACACAACACATAAGTAAACTAGAGTTCACAATGCTTAGTAAATAAAGAATGAACTGATAAGATTGACACGATGTATGTGGTTTGGGTGAGATCAACCCACGTCCACAACATCAATGGGTGTGGGAGTTCTTCTTATTAGGGGTGCACATGGTTCGGATTGGTTCGATTTTACTACTAAAAAATTACCAGAACCAAGGTGGTTCGGTTCTAGGATTGTGGAACCGGAACTGAAACCGATGCTTTTGGGAACCGAAACAAACCGATCCAATAGTTCTTAGATTGGTTCGGATCGGTTCTCGGTTCTAATAGTATTTTTTAATTAAAAAAATCAAATACATTTTAAAAATATTTTTGTAACTTAAAAAAACATTTGTTCTTACTTAATGTTTTATCATATTAATCTAATATAATTATCAAATTGAGTGTTTTATTAAGAAGTTGGGAGTTTTTAATCCTACATTTATATAATTTTATCAAAAGAAAATGAGGCAATTAAAGGCTCTTAGCCAAACATTTATTTAAAAAAAACATGCCCAGGTAAACAAAATTGAACTCCGAAAACGGACACTGTTATCAACTCGCAAGTTTAGTGGTGCGTGCTTGGTTCTTTCTTTACTAAAGAAAAACAAGAAGAATAAGAAGAAGAAAATGCCCAGATTTGATATGAACTTGTACATTCGGTAATATGACCAAACATGGATGCATCAATTTAAGCTAGCAGCTAAGACATAAGGTATTGATCTATTGATTTAGAAATTTTAGAGCACAAATTTTATCTCGAGTGAGAAAATCATACAATCATGTTCTCAAACAGCAGTAAGAACTTGAAATCTCCAGATACTATAATTGTTTTGATTAAGTTTTTAATAAAAGAGGAACAATATTTGATGAAAAATATGAGAGAAGTGGAGACATAGTAATAGAATTTTCTGAGCAGGGGATTTTCAAAGCCCTTGTAGTTTATAGTTTGAACATACACTTAGTACACTCCCACATCTTAGTTCAAACCCAAATTAGATTATTTTTCTCACTCATCTCTCCTTTTTCTCCTTTCATCACCCATATTCTCTTTCATCTCTCCCACCTTCTCTCCCCTACCTCCATAACTAAGAACTTAAAATACACACATAGACCCATTTCAACATCTAGCTCCTACCTTCACCCACCCTACTACCACCATCCACCACCTGAACACCACCCCTACCTACCCCGAAACCCTTTGCCTAGCCACCTCATAAACCACCCTAAGCTCCAGCCAAACCAACAACCACCAGACCTCTAACCCCAAAAACCCAACCTTCCTGACCTGTACACCCCTTATACTTCCCTCCAAATTTATTTACTCCAACCTGAACTCAGACCTGAGCTCCAAGGCGTCTGAAATTTTTTCAGAGAGGGAGGGATGGAGGGGGTAGAGAGAAGTAATGGCGGAGAGAGAGAGAGAGACGGCTGAAGTGTTTTCATATGGCAATGGCTAGGGTATTGGGGTAGTAAGTTAGTAGTTATATTGGGTTAAGAATGGGAAGGAAAGAACGACCCATAAGGCCTTAGGGTTTTTACTTATTAGATATATTTATATTATATATACTTATATTATATATTACATTATATAATCGGTTCGGTCCCGGATTGGTTCAGATCGGATCGAATTGTTTTTTTTTCTCCTGAAACCGAGAATCGAATGGAAGTATCGTTTTTTTTAACCGGAACCGAACCATTGAGTCAAAAAACCGATCCGAAATGAACCAATACCATCGGTTTGGTTTGGATTTTCGATTTCGTTGTGCACCCCTACTTCTTATTACTGTAGGAATTGTAGAGAATTATGAGTATTTTATTTTTTTGTTATCCCTATATTATGTTTTATATTGAGGATTTATTTACTGAGCCCTTGCAAAGTTATTCCTATATCATATCACGCACGTTGAAGTAATTTAAATTAAGAAATACACGTGTGTCTCTGATGGCTTTATATATCCCTATATTTTTTATTCATCGATATTCCCGACCGTGTTAATAGGGAATGTCTTAGTCCATTTGAAGCAATGATATGTTGACAAAGTCTTATAAGTTACAATTCACTAATCGTTTGGCTTGATAAAGATGGGTGTTCAGCTCAATAGATATATTCATTCGGCCTTTAGTCCGATCGGTAAGCTACATCTCCCTAATACGTAAATCCCTAATCCTTTCGTCCGGCTAGTGTCTGAGGTGTTATTTATTCGACGCCAAACCGACCAAAATATTCCTTATTAGAGCCCAGTTTGGGATGTATTATCATTTTCAGGTGGGTTTGATGTCAAAAGTAGGCGACTAACTTATTTGTAAGTTATACCACCCATTTCTAGGTGTATTTATGCCTATTCTAGGCCAACTAGTCCAACTTGGGTTGTACCACCATTTTTAGATAGATTTGATGACGGGGAATAATATCGAAGCCATAATCATGAAAATGATTTTATTAACATGCATCATCTTTATTATATTAAAACATTTACAAAAAGTAACCTATCTACTCAATTAATAATCATTACCTAAGGCTCTTGGCATTCCATTACCTAAGTACTATTGTGCCATCTAAATCTTCTAAACGGTAGGACCCGGCCTCTCCTTTTGAGACCACTTTGTACGAGCCTTGCCAATTTGGTGCCATCATTCCACGAGAAGACTTCTTTGTCGCCAGTAGAGATTTCTGAGAAGTAGATAATTGAACTAAAATTCCCTGACCTCAGCCTTTATATCGCGTTGTATGACGAGCTCTTCTTGATCCGCTGCAAGGTGTATGAGAGCCTACTATCTTTGTTCTTTCGCTAAATCATGCTCATGAACTAATCGGTTGTCATTGTATCCATCCTCAAGGTTGGGAGACTAATATCCAGTAGAATGACAAATATGAGGGTTCTATAGTTAACCTCCTGGGTATTGTCCCATCATCTTTTGACCCCGATGAATAGAGTCTCGTTGGTGATATCAGTCTAGTCGTTGCATTATCAGAAGACCATTAAATCATTGTAATATTGATCCCATATTCAGTGCATAAGTATATAAAGTTATCATTATCAAATTAGGTCCCATTGTCTGTCACCAAAATTCTAGGAATTCAAAATCTGGTGGTGATGCTCCGCCAAACGAATCATCCGACATCAACCTCTTTATTATGAGTCAATATTTCGGTTTCCACCCATTTGGTAAAGTATTCAGTGGGAGTTATAAAATACCTCATATTCCCCGATGTTGTATGCAAAGGTCCCCGGTACCCATGCCACATTGATTAAAGGGCCATAGGCTCATAAAAGATCACTGATTGACTGGTTGATGATGGGAGAAAACTCTTGACACTTGGCATAATTATGGACGAACTTGATGGAATTTTTCTACATGAGAAACCAACAATAACCTATGGAGATAGACCTATAGGCAAGTGATCTTCCACCAACATGAGCAGTACAACTTCCTTCGTGCATTACCATAAGGATTCTTTCCACTTGATATGAACGAACACATTTGAGTAGATGACCTATGAATGACCGCTGGTAATATTTTCCTTCATATTTAAGGCAAAACCTTCGATAAAATCTTCAATTTGTGGGCCTATTTACCATCTGGTGGAAATGCCCCACTTTTTAGGTATGTGATGATAAGACCCATCCAAGATGGGACCGAATGAATCTGCATGCTTCCTAGACCAATTCCTGGTTCATCAATACTTGGTTAGTCAACATACTACGTTGCAATCATTCCTTTCAAATCAGTGTTGATGAGCATCATTATGACTATTATTTTTCCTCGGTAACTGTTCTACTATGAACGACCTTAAAGCCTTTAATATTTATCTCGCATTGTCATGATAGGCGACTATTCTAGGATCTCTAGCCTCGTACTCTCCATTAAGGTGATTGGCAACCAAATAAGAATCGTAGTATATTGTTATGTCTTTGGTTCCCATAATAATCTCCCTTTGTAGTCCAAGAATCATAGCCTTATATTCAAAATCGTTTTTAGATCCCTTAAATCCAAGTCGAACTTCTTGCTCAATGAGACATCCCCAAGGAGTGATGAAGACGATCCTCATGCTAGCCCCATGTTCATTAAATGCTCCATGTATGAATAATTTCCATCTTTGCAGTTGATTTTCTAACCAGACGTTAAGTATCTTTGGAATGGGTTTTGACTAAACTTCTTCCCTATTTGGTAACATGTCAGATAACTCATTAATGAAGTCGACCATTATATTCCCTTTAACAGTCGTTCGTAGTTTATACTTGATATCAAATTTTGCCAATTTCAACGACCATTTTGTCATCCCATTGGACAAATTGGCCTTTTTGAGCACTTCTTTAAGAAGGCAAAACATCAGGAAGACTACTGTGTTAGAGTCAAAATAATGCCGCAACTTCCTTACGGAGGTAACTAATGTCAGTATAATTTTCTCAATGGGCATATATCTCCTTTCTTACTCAAAGAGAACGTGGCTGACATAGTAAACTAGAAACTTCTCTTCATCCTAAAGTCATACCAATGCCCCGCTCATTATATGTTGAGAAACTGTTAAGTATAAATGGAGACTTTCACCACCAACAGGGTTTGAGAGTAAATAAGGAGATCCTAAGTACTGTTGAATCCGTTTTAGTGCTCGGTCGCAGTCTTTAATTCAAACTATTGTACTCACTTTCTTTAAAGCTTGAGAAAATGGGTGACATTCGTCAAATGACTGAGATATGGATCGATTAAGAGTGACTAACAACATGATCAAGACTTGCATGTCTATGACGGTGGTCAGTTTCTTGATATCCTGTAAAGCTTTTATTTGATTGAGATTGGTTTCAATCCCTCTTTGTGTGACCAAATATCCCAAGAACTTGCGAAAGCTAACTCTAAATACACACTTAGAGGCAATTAGCTTCATCCTGTAATCCTTAAGAAACTTAAAGGTTTTGGAAAGGACTCTGGTGAAATCAGATGCCTGCCTATTCTTGACGAGCATATCATCGATGTAGACCTCTATAAATGTATCAATTTATTTTTTAAACATCTTGATGACTGGCATTGATAAGCTGCCTCAACGTTTTTAGACCAAAATGCATAACTTTGTAGCAGTAAAGCCTCAAAGTCGTGATGAATGAGGTTTTCTCATAATCAAGTTTGAATAAACGTATCTGATGATAGCATAAGTAGGTGTCTATGAATCTCATCCGGTGATGTCTGATTCTTGAGTCTGCAAGCTAATCAATCTTGGGGGTGGAAAATTGTACTTTGGGTAGGCCTTGTTGAGATCAGTGAACTCAATGTAAAATCTCTACTTACTGCTCTTTTTTTACTATGAAATTATTAAAAATTTAGTTTGGTAATTGGGCCTCCTTAATGGAGTCAGCACGAAGTAGATTCTTGGCTTTGGTTTCCACAACTCTCATTTGCTCAGGTGCTGACTTCATTGGATTATGCTTGACTGTCAGTATGCAAGATCCACGTGTAGCCGATGGCAAACAATATTTGGATTAATTCCTAGAAGATCGTAGGTTTGCCAGGCGAACACGTCCACATTCATTATGATAAAGTTAATCAGTTTCTCTGCTTTATCCTTTGGTATATCAGAACCGATCAAAAGCATTTTCTTTGACTAAGAAGAGTCTAGAGTAACGGTTACCCAATCGACCGAGGCCAGTTTGGTTTCCTCAACCCTGGTCGAATTCCCTTTAGTTGCTATTTGGGTTTATATCCTTCTTAATTGTCATCGTTTTGACTTTTCTTGGGTAGAGTCTATTTGGCCTTGATGGAGGCGACAAAACAACTACAAGCTTCTGCCTGATCTCCCCTAATTTCGATGATTCCCCGATCACTCAAAAACTCGAGCTTCTAGTGTAGTGAGGAGTGTATGTCCCTTATGTTATGGGGCCATACTTTGGTAAGAAAGGCATTGTAGGGAGACTCTAATTAAATCACATGAAATTTTATCTCACGGTTGACAGGACTAACTTTGGTCGCGAGCTTGATTTTCCCCAAATGAAGTTTTCACATCTTTATTGAAGTTGATAAATGATAAATGGAACCACTTTGGTGTCTAGTGTTAGGGACCGATATAAGCAGAATAAGATATTTTATCCCTTGAATCTTCTATCAATCATATAATAGAAAGTGAAAAAGAAAAATCTAGGTTTAAAAAACAAACATAGGGTTTTAAATACAATAACTTTGCCAATCCGATAGCAATCCGATATGGTGAAATGTGTTTGTTGGTGATAGGGGGATGCCTTCTTTTGGTCCTCTAAAATCTTTCTAGACCCCTCCTAAATGCTTGTATCTTATAATATATGATCCACCCAAAGCTAGGTAGGTGTGTGGGCACATCTGAAGAAAAAAAATCTTATTTTTGAGTGAGATATGGTCCCTTCGCTCTAGACTTCTTCACAAAAACGTGAATAGTGTTTTCTCTCCCTACTCTTAAACATTAATAATGAATTATACAACACAATACCCTAAATTAAACCAATATATATTAGTATAAGTGGTGGGATTGGACCAAATTGGGTTTGTTAAAAATCCGGGCCTAATGATTTGGGTATATGGACTATATTAGGGACCCAAGATAACTAATTAACTGTCTTCCAAAATAAATACTCAAAAATACCAAACTATAAATCCTATAATTTATTTCATTTTTTATTTAATCATAATTAATTCCATTAAATAATCATGACTGCACTCCAATTTAATTATATCATAAATCAATCAGATATAACGAGCTTTTGTTTGCAAAGTTGATTATGGTGCATAATGTGATTACCATCATTACACTTTTGATACCCTTTTGGCAAAATCAATGTCCCGCTAATTGACATTAACCAACATTTAATCAAGGAAAATGATGTATGCACAGGAATTGGGTACCGAAAAATTACCGAATGTGCTTTAAGGGTATTGTACTATGGCGTGGGTCCCGCCAGGGCACAAACCCTTAAAGCACGATTTCGATAATTTTGGGGTAAATTTTGTGTGTGTGTATCATTACTCTTTAATCAATTCGTTGGTTCTCATACTTAACTTATTTTTCTACTCCACCGGATTGTAAGATAATCCACTTATTAGGTTTAACTGGTGGAAACAAATTTTCTTCATAGTCTATCAAGGTGGTATCTCATCCCGAGATATTTATTATACGTGGATTCTTCCGAATTATGATCTCGGGCCTACGTACAAAATTATCACAAAATCTTTGGAGATTGAGATAAATTAAATTAAATCTTTCCCATGACAGTCAAAGCGATAATTATGCAAGCATTCGAATTCTCCGAATTAAGAATATACAACCCTTTGCAAATGGTGTGAGATTACTTAAGTATAATCAAGACAACCCTTAGACTTAAATCTCATGGGTGGTCTTGTTCAATACATTCCTAGATGTACTGATCACAATCTTCTTTTGAACTATCGTACAAGTTCTTGAATCATTATATAGATTCCCATAGTTTGAGATAAACTATTATGATTGTATCGTAACCGTTCTGATAGGATGTCAACTCCTTATATAGGTTTTGAACTACTCAATAATAATAGAACCGAAATTCCGATTTGTTGTGATCAAGCTGAACCTAGCTTATCGGAATTCGTACTAAGTAAAATTGATCAACATATATAAAATAATATATTTAATAAACATAAATACAAATCAGTCTCATAAACATGATTCTCATAAGGGATTCCTCATTTTTTTCTCGAGGATGATTAAGGAATCAACCTCCTTTTCTACCGTCATGTTGGTGATGAAATAAGTTGTGAACTGCCCGGGAAATTGCCTAAATTAAGATACTTGGGGGATGGTTTTTTAAACCACATGAGACTAATTTCTCATAGGGTTAAAGGATAACACGACACGGGAGGGAATCGCGATGGATCCATAAAGATGTAGATTGTCAATAATGTATGACATGGTGAACGGGATCTGCCTTTTCATCCTAAATTATGATATTTGTAACGAAAAACTTCTTCGGTGGCTCTAAGGTCTCTATCTACATGGTAAAAGGAGATAATGGTCCATGCCCTAATGCCCTCCTAGGAAGATCATTTTCAGTTCGTGTTAAATTGGAGTTTAATCGCCCCTCTAATTATTTTTTGATAAACTTATGTAGTTCATTGGTACCGGCGTTCTTTCATAGAGGCTTAATCTTGGATGACCGATTATTGTGTGGATTCTATTGGTTGAACTGGTACATGTTCGTGGCTACCAGAGTAGTGAATCGACATATGATTCGTACGAGGGCGGTTAGACTTAATAAACACGGACTCCTTGATTTGTAGGCTCTAATGGTTTGGCTAAGTTTGTGGTGCATGGGGTAACATATCTTCCTCCTTTTGTGGCACTTCAGAGTTTGGGAACTAGACCCACTCTCCTTAAATTGGATGGTTACTTACCTCCCCAATCGAGAAATTTCTTCATATTTTCCGTCTAGTTATTCTTTTTAAAGGATGAATATCCGATCATAATAAGCAATTACATACAATAATTCCACTTGCACTATCATTGAGCATACATTTCTTCACTGGTAATCTCATTTTTATCCTTGAAAGTGATAACAAATTAAAATTATCAAGGAACCTTAACTTGGCTATGAATTCCTATTGATTAGCCGATAAGATCTCAATTATAACACTCAACAATTAGTATATAATTTCATTCAACATGTCAGTGAGACTTAATTATCACAAAAAACGATACGAGTTTAGTTGTGGAATGTAATATCTTACCCATAAGCAACTAACATAGTTTTAAGCATATGAAATCTTACATTGTATAACCCTGATAGGCTGATAAATAATTTATTTCCACTAGGGTAGTACACTTCCCTTATAAATCATGTTTAGAGGAAAACCCAATCTAAAAACTTGATAACCTTATTGATAAATATAGTGGGAAACAAAAACTTGAATAGAATCTTTTAGAGACATTACACATTTTACCATAACTAGTGAAGTTCTTATTTAAGATAGTAGTTCATTTATTTTAATATTACAGTACTTTTATACCATATCTTGCCTTATCTGACTATTCAATGAACTTAAATTCATATTACTTATCCCTTAACTTATTAAGTTACTTTGAATCGTCAATAATTACTAGTTAAGTAAAGCGATTTATAGTTAAGTGCCCAAATCTCATATTTTAGGTATGAGACCCCTACAATGTAATAAGACAAATTACATCCTTGTACATAGAAGCTCAGATGAAAACTTAGGTTTATATTAACAATTACATGCATTTTACTCTATCGTACTTTATGATTATGTACATTTCGTTTGCTTTTATCATGTGAGAGTACAACCTGATAATATACATGTAGTCCATACGTAATAATCTATTAATAGATTTTCTCATAATCAAAATCTTACCACCCATAACTTAAAAAATTAGATTAAACACTTGGTTCAATAAATATGGGGTTCGTTTACGAACATTTTTCCAAACTATAAAGGATGTTTTGGAAGTGGTTTATTATTTCATAATTCAATTAAGCATGTCCAAAGTCAGGCCCGATGAAATTTTCCTGATCATATGGTATTTAAGTGGTGCTCCTATGACCCCTCAACTCTATTGGGAATGGACGGGAAATATTCTATAGAATAGTGGATTTAAGTGGTGCCTTTGTGACCTTTCAGAGCTATTAAGAACCGACTGATTAGGGATAACTATAAAATAAAATCTTAAATTTAATCTAATAATCATAAAAGTTATAATTTCGTCAAAAGTTTCTCTATAACTTGTTAAATATCACATATCAATATAGGAGAAATCAAACAAGGTAACAATTGGGATAAACTCTCTTCAAATTATGTACATCAACCCTGTCATAAGTTTCCGATTTATTAAATTAATAACTTACTGGGAGTAGTTTCCACTTTTAATATTTATTTGATTCTAGATTAAAATGGCATATTCCTTTAAAATTCATGGTTATTTAGTTCGAATTGCTAAAATGTATGATAATAAATTCCTAAATTTTTTAATTATTTTCGAGTTACTTTAATTTAAGATATTAAACATATTAAATACCCATGAATGACAAATATAATTGTCATTATCTTTCATTTTCGTTCAATGTGAACTAGTCATTTAATCTTTCTCGTCAATAGGTAAGGAGACAAAACATTAGGAACATACATACTCCTAAGAAGAGTACTCCATGTGTATACATTATAGTAAATCATCCAAGAAGAGTACTCCATGTGTATAGAAACTTAGTTTATACATAATATTGTAGTAAAGTTATACCTTGTACATATTTATAGCACCATCTCGTCCCATACTCCCAAGCCAAAATATAGATCAATTGAATATATTCATGTCTTATACATATTCCTAGAACCTACTTTGGAATATTTATATCATCTTTGGTAAACCAAGTAAAGTTACAATATTACCAACTATGAGTTTATAAGCTTGAGTATTAGTTTCAACAAATCATCGAGTTTCATAATTTCCTACTTATATACTTTGAGTAGTAGATTTACCATTATAATGTTGAAAAGATATATGTCAATTGATCCCACTTAAATAGACATGTAAGAATTCATATATTCAAGTAACAACCCTAGAATCTCACTAGTCACCTTATACTATGTAGTTCCATCCCCATCACTTATCAAAAATTATATAATGTAGATAAAATATGTTTTAAGAAAACCTCCTCATCTATCCTTCCTAATTCTATTAACTTTTAATATTTATGGAAGGTCCTCTTAGAATATTTTGAAATCATTTGACGCATTCTTCTAGTACTACTTGGTAAAACTGTACAATAGTATCACGAGATTGATAAAATAAATGATCTATTTTGAAACACCTAATCGTACCAAATGTTACTTTTACTATTAAATTACTAGTTCATCAAATAATTGATTCCTACAAATACAATGTATTAGTACCCCAAACCTAGTACTTAGAGTAAAATTGCACAAAACTTCAAAGTGAGTTTGTAAACATTGTCTTAACCTAGATACCTCCTCGAAATTTTATTCTTTACTAGCCACTAAAAACCTCATCTTCATCTTAGCGGTATCCCCATTTATATATCCTTTATTCATAAAGATATAAACGTTTAGTTACCATCCCATCTGTGGGCATCCCGAGCGCTCGCACGACGTTCATTTCCCTAGGGGGTGGGGGGAGGAAGGAAGGATCCCTTTCGGAACCGAAAGGAGCTCCTGCTACCGTGGTCTCGCATTCCTCTCTTAGAAGGTTGCTTTGGACGTCATTAGTGGGGGGTAAATGTAAAGAGATGGAGTCACCAGCCTATTTTGTACAAAACAGGCAAAAGAACATGTTGCCACTTCGAGAGAGCGACATCAAGGACAAACTGATGCATATGAAACCAATAGATCGGAGGTCCGGGGGCTAAATTACTGAATGGGAAGGTGTTAAACACCCATCCCGTTCGTTCGGTCTCTCATGGGCTAGTCTTAATATTTCCTTTATATCCCCTGAAGTGTGTGCACATGTTTATATAATGGAGATAGGAATCGTTCAACCTATACCATGGACAAGGTAGGGTGAAATCATCCATAAGAATGTTCCCATGATAATAATATATATATAAGATAGAATACGAGCGTTCATTGCGAGATTCATCGTTATTAGGAAACAATAATATGTGTTGGGTGAAACGCAAACAAGCATGTTTGTAAAAATATGATAATTATGAAAATGAGGAATTTTGAGGAAATTAGGAAAATTGGAAAATTTTAAAAATTAGACTCGAGTCTCGGATTTTAATTCGGGACGCCTACGTAGCCTATGAAGGCATCAAAGTTCATGTAGTTAAAATATAGAATAGGGGCGAGGTTTATCCCATAGATTCAAACGTAATTTTATTATATATGTGTATGTGTAGACAATGTGTTTTTGGTTTTGGAAAAAGTGTGATGGATAATTCTGTTCGGAATTTACGGGTATAACCCTCTTTTATTTATTTTGGGATTTTTTATGGAAAATAAAGTATGTGCAATATACTAATAAAAGTGTGGATATTAATATGTATGAACTAAAGTAAAACTAGATTATGAATCTAAGTTAACTTATACAAAAATAAGAGATTAAAAGAGAGGGAGAAGGAATTGGACCTTCCTTGGAGCTTGCACTTTGATATTGGGTGAACTCACTTGAATATTGATTAATGTTGATGAGAGAGAAGGATTTTTGCCAAATTGGGTGTGAAAAGGATGGAAATTTAGGGTTAAATGGAACTTCTCATATGGAACTTTGTGAATTACTGAGATCACTAATGCTAATGGATAGCTTGTGTTTGCTGTTAATTATTGATGATGTTCATGATCTGGGAGTGAGGTCATGGCCTCTATTTATAGGGACAATGGCGGTCCAATTGGCTGACCCTAGGGTGCGCCTATCGGTAGGCAACCCTTGACACTGTGCCGATTGGCAGGGTTCAGGACCTGCCAATTGGTAGTCTCATGTAGACTTTTCTGGAAAAATGACAGTAGTGCAAAAATCCTTGATCCAAATCGTACATGGGGCATACCGTTAGAAAGGTAGTTCAAAGACATTCAAGAGTACTTGGATCACTCCCAGATTCAGGAGTTTACTTTGGGTCAAATGTGGCTTGAAAGTGCACGTCGGTCTTTTGGACGGGAGATCGTCGGACGGAAATGGATCGTTCGTCCGTATGGTAAGTTAGAATCGCGCATGGGGTGGAACATTGGAAAGGTTAGGATATGTACTTCGATATTCCAAAGAGTTTCACTTGATTCAGAAAGTTGACCTCGGTCAACCGGGGCCCGAAAGCTCCCAGTGACCTCTCGGAGTAAAACGGATTGTTTGTCCATATTGTAGGTCAAAATCATGTACGGGGCGGACCGTTGGAAAGGGTATTCAGTGCCCTTAGGAGATTCATTCAGTCTCGTTCGATTTGAAGAGTTGACTTTGGTCAAACGGGGCCCTAGAGTGTGCGATGGCCTTTAGATCAATTTTCGAGGGGAAACTGATCATTCGTCCAAATGGTTATGCCATTTCATGCACAGGGCAGACTTTTGGAAAGGGGTTTTAGTGCCCTTCAAAGATTCAAAGAGCTTTTACTCTGAGGTGAAGTTGATCGGGTCAACTCGGGCCCCGAGAGCACCCGGTGGCCTCCAAATTAATTTTTAGTAGTAAAATGGTCCGTTTGTCCGAGCCATTATGCCGGTTCATGCATGGGGTGGACTATTGGAAAGGGTATTCAGATACCTTCAAAGATTCAAGGAGCTTTCGCTCTGACGATAGAGTTGATCAAAGTCAAACGGGGACCGGGGGCGCCCGCTGGCCTCTAGATCGGTACTCGGAGTGCAACCTAGGGTTTATGGAAAAATGGGAAAGGGAGATTTAGGGCGTCCCATAATGTGGTGTCTACAGAGCCCCTCGATAGGTGAGCTTGGAACAAGTGATGGTCGTCGAATAGACACCACATGATAGAAGGAGGTCAGTTCTGTGGACCTAAGGGATGTGGATGACTGATTCATAGGGTCGGGGTTGATTCTGACCTAGAAGAGGTGACGACTGAGGGATGAGGTCAATTATGACCTAAAAGAGGTGACGACCGAGGTCTGAGGTCAATTCTAACCTAAAAAAGGTGACGACCCAGGACCGAGGTCAATTATGACCTAAAAAAGGTGACGACCGAGGGCCGAGGCCAATTTTGACCTAAAATAGGTGATGACCCAGCACCGAGGTCAATTATGACCTAAAAGAGGTGACGATCGAGGACCGAGGTCAATTATGACCTACAAGAGGTTAAGATCCAAGGCCCAGGTCAATTCTGACCTAAAAGAGGTGACGACCGAGGGTCACGATCAATTCTGACCTAAAAGCGGTGACGACCCAGGACTGAGGTCAATTAATTAGTGTTATCAACGTTGGTGTTATTAATTGAATTAAATTAAATTGGTACTTTATGATTATATTGTGATGTTGTGTTTATGATTTATGATATTGTGTGGAATATTATTATTCACTTTTGCCATCGCGGGGCCGAGGGGCTATTGGGTAGTATATTGCTCACCTCTATTTTAGGATGCTTACTAGGTATGAGACTAGTGGGTAGGCCTTGGTTAAAGTTTAACCTTGCTAGGTATGAGACTAGTTAGTGTAAATTCGTGGGGATTTTATATCTGGGGGTGGGGCAGATTTTTTCTTTATATCGTCATTTCTTTAGCCTAAGCATGAATCTGTCACATCCTAAGAATAGTATTTTATTTACTCGCACCCGGCTTAGTTTGGGTGGTGGTCGACGCTAGAATTAAGCGGGGTGTGACACTTCTGACAACCCAACACTGTATAATGTCACACGTCGCTGGAACCCATACATCGAATGACATGACAAAGTCGTTCAAACGAGATCTTCATCTCGTTCAAACAACATAGACAAACTTTGATTCCAACATAGAAAAATATATGAAAACAATTTTAAAATAATGAACCACGGATATAAACGTCTGACCTTTAAAAATATGCAAAATACCGACTCAAAGACAAAAACGAGTTACACTTTAGCAGTTCAATAACTATTCCCTCTGATACCTTTATTTCCAACAATGGTATCAGAGCGGGTTGCTCCAAGTTATCGAGTGATTGTGATTTTTCAAAAAAAAAATCCCTCTGATACCTTTGTTTCCAATAATTGGTATCAGAGCGGGTTGCACTAAGATATTTTGTTAGACCCCTGTTTAGTTCTTTTTGAGTGTTTTTGTTTTTCCCTCAATAGATACCCAGTGTTTTGACGACTTAAATCGTTTGAATTTGAAGTTTGCAAAAAGGATTAAATTCTTGAAAAAGAAAATTCCCGTCTTAAATCCGTTATAGAACTTTTGCAAACGGTTCAAACTCAAAGAGATATCTTTAGTGATAAGCTTGTGGGCATGGATTGAGATTTCAAAATTTTAGAGTTGTTCAAGAAAGAGAATGATGATAGAGTCCGAGTTTTAGAAAAAAAATTGGTGGACTTAAAAAAATCTAGGGTTAATGTTTGTGCCGTAGAGGACAGTGTTTAGTTTAATGATTTTAAGTCACGTGAGAAGAATCTTAGGGATAAGTTTGCGTTCATTGAGAGGGAGAGAGATAACCTTCTAAGAATGATTGAAAATATGAAGAAGGATTCCCTAAAATTGGAAGAGTCAAATTCTTTGCTTGAGTCTAAAATTTTGAAGTTGAAGGATGATTTAAAAGACTCGAGTAGTTTGAGTAGTAATGGTAATGGCATGCATGTTTCTAATGCTTTGAGTGTTAAAGCCAAGACCATTGTTTGTTTTAGAGGGTCAACCGCATCCAAGGACGTTAGAAAAGGTCAACTGATAGGTAACATTCTTCGAGTTTACATATATTCACATTGTGGTAGGAAATGTCACTTTAGGCTTTTTTTTTTAATCTTGGAAGAGGTCCTAGGAAGTTGAAGCCTAGTGTCCTGTTGGTTCCCTAAACCCCTATTCATCGTTTCACATCTAATTGGGTTAGGAAATCGATTTTAGAGGCGCTAGATGGTAGACTAGTTGACTCTCATTTTCTTGAACATGATTCTTTTCTTGATATATTTTATAGATGATTGCATACATGATTTTATTTGTCATACTCTAGTTGTACTTCATGATATATGTTTGCTAGTGTTTGACATGTGTATCTGTTGTATTTATATTTTTCTTTTATTAAGTCATATTGAAAAATACAAAAAAAAATTATTTTGATAAATTTTTGAAAAATACAAAAAGATTTTTGGTTTGGGGGTATTTATTTTTACACATTTGATATGGCATGTTGGTGTATTTGAATCCAATTCGCTCCACAATTTCCGTGGGGTTAGGACTTTTAGTTATAACTTTAGATGCTTAGATTGATCTTAACCATGTTTATCGAGTTATTTCGAACTTGATTTGCCTTATGGATTTGACTTTGTATATTCCTCCACACACACATGCACGAGTTTATTGTATTTTTACTTCACTATTTATATTTGTGCTTGGTGAGATGTTCTTCCATCAATCTTGTGATCTACATATTTTGTGATTATGGGGGATTTGTTCATGTAAGAACCGTTGCCCATGAGAATTTGTTTATTATTGAAAAAATATGAGTGCACACGGGAAATGGCTACGAGAGGAAAGTGAACTCATCGTGAAAACCACCATTTTAAAAGAGCCCAAGAAAAAAATTAAGACAATAAAAAGAGAAATATATGCCAAAAGGGGGCCTAAATAGTTAAGTTTAATTGATCTTGCAAAAAAGAAATCACTTTAATTGAAAAAGAAAAGAAAAGAATAGAAAATATGATTATATTTATCTTTTGAGGGTGTTGAGTTGAAGATCAACCGGTGTGCACAATGAATCCTAGTAGTCTTATTTTGTCATAACGCTTTCGATTTGTAGAATCATCAAAATTCTAGGCTTGTGTGCGTTGTGCTTATTTTGTACATTAAAGTTCACCTTTTTTATCAATTGAGGCTAAAGCTTAGTTTGATAAGGTCTTGCGATCAATTAGAACTTCTTGAACATATTTGAGTGTTCGGGTTGTAATTCATTTGTGTCTAGCTCGCACCCATTCATTCCATCCCACATGTTTGGACACATCAGTACTATGCTAGTGTGTAAAGCTTATGTATTTTGTGTCATGTTTTATGGCCGTTTATGCCTATATATGTGTTTTGGACTTTTATTTACTTATTTTGCATATATTATATATGGTATTATATGTTGTATTGGTAAAATTTATTTAGTTTTTGAAAAATTTGGAAAATTTTAAAAATAGTTGGTTGTGTTTGCCTTTAAGATGATCAATACACATGCTTGATTTATATCTTTTTGTGACGATATCTTATCTTTTACGTGATGCTTTGTATTTCATGCCTATGTTTCTACTTCTTTGTCTATTTCGGATAAAAACAACGGGGGAGATTTTGTTTTGAGTTTATTTTATTTGAAACTCGATGCGTCACGAGGAATATGTTTTTGTCTCATGTGTGTAGGTACTTAAGTGGAATTCAAGACATACGGATGAAGGCAAAGTTTGCAAAATGGAAGAAGAAGAATTTTTAAGACAAAGAGACGAATGCCATATCATTCTAGGGTTAGGAAGGATGTTAGTATTTTTATCAAAGGAGATTTTTTATTTTAATTTGGTGTTTGGTTATGTTTGTTTGTTTTGTACCAGAATAGCAAAAGGGGGAGATTTGTAAGAATACTTTTTTCAACATTGTCCATAGCATAGTTTTAGACTACTTTGGCGTATCCCGTTACAAATCGCCATGCACCGCCAAGACGAACCAAACTCAAGCATCTCCAAGTTTGAAGACTTCCCGACATCCGTACAAGTATAAAATAATTTAGAGTTTAAATTAATTTACGGAATTATGTTTGGGATGTTTATTTTTATAAAAAACGAACAAGAACTTTTTCATTTCAAAAAAGGAAAAATATTTTTATTTTTTACTCTCTTTCAAACGAGATGGTATGTCATTAGAAGGCCATTTTTATATGTTTTCAAATGAGGGCTTGCTGCCTAAGATTTTTTAGGTCGTTAGAAACGAGACCTATCTCGTTTGAACGACATCACCATGTCATTAGAACGAGGTCTGCTTCTTATTTGAACGACTGTGTTGTCTCGAAATTTGTGAATACCCTATAAATACATGTTTCATTTTTAGATTGTTTAAGAGTTTTGCTAAATAATTTTTTTCATAACTTTTGTGATTTTAATGTTCCAAAACACTATTTAATTCACAACAAACATCCTTGAATATTGTTCTTGTGAATTTGTTTAAACCCTAGAGAGTTTAGTATTTTACATACACCTTGTGGAGAGGATCTCCATGGCTGACTTTTGTTACCTGAGGGAAATCACTGTTAAAGACAAAGACTGGGGATGAAGAGGAATGACTACGATCATGTGATTCTTGTGAGGATCATAGTTGTTCATTAGAGACTTGCGAAGATTAGCGCGTTATACTTGTGGTGGTTATCAAGTAGAATTGTAAGTCGACTGTCTTGTAGATTTCTAAAGTGAATAAAAGGTTTTACCCGATTTTTTTTTCCTGAAACCTTGTCTTTGTTCAATGCTTGGTTTGATTTATCTATGTTATCACATAGATGCATGTTCAGGATAAAAAGATAAAATTGAGTTAAGATAAAATTTGAATCTTTGTTCGTCCTTGCCGAGCATATTTATTTCTGCATGAGCACTTATTATTTCGTCCCAACAAAAACGTAAAATCAGTAGACATGACTTTGTATCGTTACATAATAGGTCGTTTATTACATTTAACCAAAAGTATACCCGATATTATATTTAGTGTTAGCTTATGTGCCCGATTTCAAATGAATCCAAAAAAATCACATTTTTGTACTGTCAAATGCATTTTTTGATATTTAAATGGTACAATTGATTTAGGATTATGGTATGTAAAATTTACTTCTTTTGATCTACTTATCTATTCGAATTCGGACTTCATCGACTGCAAAATAGATAGGAAAAGCACTAGTGACACGTGTCATTTTTTTAGGACACTCCCTTATTTCTTGTTTTAGTAAAAAGAAAAATTTCGCCCCCTTATCCACGGCCGAGGCCGAATACATCTTCGCCGATAGTAGTTATGTTAAAACTATCTATATGAAACATCATTTAAAAGAATTTAAAATGACTTTCAGGACATTCGTATATTGTGTGACAATATTATGCCATTTACTTAACTAAAAATATGATAAAACACTATAGAACTAATCATATTGAAATTAGGCACCATTTTCTTCGCGATCATATACAAAAAGGGGATGTTAGAGTTGAGTTCATTAGCACGAGTCTTCAATTAGTAGATATCTTTACTAAACCTTTACCTGAAATCAATTTTTGTTTTATTCAGCGAGAACTTGGTAGACTCCTTTTAATGACTTAGAAATTTAGTGTTTTATTTCTACTTTCTCCCACATCGAGGCATAATTGGCAACCTGATGAATTTCCCGCGCTATATATATTCCTATCTTGTGCACCTCATTTTCATCCTTCAAAGATGGCAATTTTTTTTTATGTTGTTTGGGTTGGTAAAGCTCCAGGTATCTATACTTCTTAGGTAGAATGTGACTCCCAAATCAAAGGTGTGAGTGGTGCTTAATACAAAAAATTACATCTTTTAGTAACTCTTTAAATGTTTTTCGTGTCTCTGCATCTCATGCTCCGTGTAGGAAACCACCGTCGTGGCATTTCATATTGCCTTCCGAGATGCGCTCACATGTTTCAACACCTTTAAAATAAAAATACCTCTTGCTCATCTTCTCGAAATCTAGGTGAAAATTAGTCAAAGTTGTTGTAGAAAAAAAAGGAAGAAAATCACTATTGAAGGAAATTCCAAAGATGTGTGCAACCTCGTTAATAATCTTAAGGTGTAATTCAATTATCTTTTGCTTTGTCCTAATAAAAGTCTCTATGTTCAAACATTCATAAGAACTTCAACTTTACTATTTTTTCATGATATGTGTACATCCTTGTTTATATTCCATGCATATATTATATTTGATAGGGGCACTGCTTATTAACCTTTTGGCACTTAGTTTTTATGCAGGATGTTTTTTATAATATCAAAATAGGGGGAGAAATATTTGTGATTCACCTTGTGTGCTCTGATTTACTCATTTTTGAATTATAGAGAATCATTGTTTGTCATCATAAAAAGGGGGAGAATGGTAAATGAAAATGTACTTAATCCCTAATCTTATATTAATTATAATTATTGTACATTTTAGTTTAAAATTATGTATTGATTTTGATGATTAACAAACAAGTATTTTATTATGTATAATTTATTATATAAATTTAAGTTTAGTATTACATACATTTTCATATTATATTTTTTTAAATACTGTATATACATTTTATATCGACTCAATGTGATATGAACATATTTAGTTTTATACAAAATATATTTTTAATATTTAGTATATCTTTATAATAAATAATAATACATATACATATATTATATGTATTTTTCTTATTCTATAATATATAAAACTCTTTTTGTATGTGTTTTCATATATTCTATTTTGTATATATATACAACTGTATTTTGTACATATTACCTATATATATATATATATATATATATATATATGGGACAATGGTGTTTTACTATTCACATCTTATAATTTGCCACATCACTCAAAACGAAGGGTCTGGATTATTCCCCCATTATATCCCTTACTCTCATTTGCCCAAACCCTAGTCGACTTCTCATTCCCTCACTCTCATTTTTTACCGTCTCTCCCTATCCCTCACTCGCTCTCTCTCGGTCGTGACCTGAGCAAACCCTTCCTCATCCATTAACCTCTCAACCCCCTTGTCGCCGCCCCTAGGTAACCTTTTCCCCCCATTCTCTTACATACGCACACGCACAAGCTCATAGGGATCTGACACACATGCACACAATTTGTTTGTTTTCTTAGGGTTTTTTTCACATAGGGTTTTTCTTACTGTAAATTTATTGTCAGTATGTTTATATTTGGGTATTTAATTGTTTTTCGTGTTTGTTGCTTATTTTTTCTTTTTCAGATCAAGACCTGATTATCTATATACAATTTCTCCTTGCTTCTAAATTTATCTTTTGAGGCTTTTGTTTTGAATTTTTTGCTGTTGTCAATTAGGTATCATCCATTATCTGGATACTTATATCAGGTATACACTCCATTTTTTATTCGAGTTTCAAGTGTTCATAAGTTTTAATGCACTCTATTTTGCTGAAATTATGTTCTATTTGCAAATCTAACGGGATTTTACACTTCTAATCCAGAATAATTGAATGTTTTTTAATGGGTGCAGGGCATGTGCTTGATGAGATTGCTATGAGACATGGGAAGAAAATCGTGATTTTGTTGAATATTGACACTATTTTTGTTTGTTGTGTAGTAATAGTTTGAGATTTAGTTGAACGTTGACACTATTATTGTTTGTTGAATGTCATTCTGACTTTTATTTTTGTTTTTCCTTCTCAAATTAATAAATGAATTATTTGGGCTTTGGGTTTGAGTTTGTTGGTTTTTGGTTTAGGATGATTTGCTTTATTGCCCTTTTGGGGGTTCCCTATTTTGACTACCATCAATGCGTCAATTCTATCGATAAACTATCATTAAAAGTTGATTTATAATATTTTTGGGATCAACTATTTAGATTGGTACGTTCACACTGCCACATTTTTTTGTTTATGTTTATTTATTTAATTTAACACTCTTGAAAGATGCATTTGTCACGGGCTTATGTGATGTTTGTTCATGTGCCTCTTAGAATTGAATATGTAGTACGTGATTGTACCTATACCTACAATATTGAGGTTCAATACAAACAAGTTATAGTTTGGGACTTAATATTAACCATCGATTTTGTTTTCTTAGTTTGGTCCGTATCCGTCGCTTATTCTGATTTACATGTAGGTATACTATCATTTTATGTGGTGATTATGCTGATTTAGTTACACCTATCTGGAACTTATTCTAATTCACGTGTAGGTATACTATTAGTTTGTGTACTTTAGTTGAAATTTTGGAAATGTCATCTTAATTTGTGGGTTTCTTCATTCAGTGTTTCAAAAATTGTTATCTGGCAACGACTTCTCCCACACGTAGGTAAATATGACCCCAAATCTATTTTTTAATTGTATCCCACAGGTTTTTGAAGGACAACATAAATTCTTTGGTTCATTTTTATGACACCCCACCTAATAACATACCGGGTGATCAGTCCTATATCAAATCAAAACAGGAATCTCATGTGGTTCATTCTCAGCATCACTGTCGAAAAACTAATTAATTACTAATAACCTATTAGGCCCGATGTCAATATTTTCAACTTTAAAATATTTTCAACTTAAATCATAATTAAAACCATTCACACGGTAATATAATAAACAATGGAGTGAATAAATAAATAACCGATAACTCTCGGTGAACATAATGCAACCATATCGAATGCGCGTAATATAAAAATGATGGAAATAAAATAAATGACATCAAATGGGAAACATGATCGAGTATACTCTCAGTACCTCCTATCTAGATCACAAGAAGAAAAGTGTCTATATAATCTCCTGCCCACATCCACAACTGCGGCATCAACGTCTGACTCGAAAGAATACTCATCCAGGTGTCCCTGTGTCAGGAGACCTAAAAAGTATAACAAGGGAGAAGAAAAAGAAAATATAGATACGAGTCAGAGCCCGAGTTTTAAAAACATTTTTAGCAAGAGTTTAAAATACTTTAATATTTAAAATATGACATTCTCCATATTTAAACCGGTGTCGCACTCACATGATATACCCCTCACCTCTCATCTAGCAGTGTACACCTAACGCATGTATTTTAAACAACCTAGTTACGCTACTCAGCCTAACTAGCATCTCACCCAAACATTTCACACCATACGCTATCTCAACAACCTGCATATATTATATACTAAGCTTTCTCCCGCTTATGAATTATTATTCCTCATCTTTTATCCTTTACTCAATTCTTATCAATAACTATCACTAGTTATTATACTACTCACATTTTAGTGTTATTTATCTCGTATATAGTAGCCTCAAATACAGGTACATTACATATTTTTATTCCTGATTTTATACTCCCGGATGATCTAGAAATTAACTCAAATTTCATTCTTTATCTTGATCCAAGTATATATATCTTTTCACATCTCATATATGTATACATAATATACTATACACATCTAGTATATATCGATAACTATATATCACACACTATATATGTACAACACCCATCCCTCAGAGTTATAACTAAATGGATGCAGTCTCTCAGTGCTATCATCTTCCAGGCATACTCACACATCATCTTGGGTACCAGCGATTGGACTCTCACATCGACTTGGTAAAAACTAAATCACAACGTATGGGAAGCGGTCATATCTCCTCACCTGAAAGTGAGATCGAATCATGCCCAAGACATCTCACCCAGAATAAAATCACGCAATATAAATAATGGACGACTATGACCTGGGGACTATACTCTCCCTGCTCCTCAAGCCAGGGGATTCACCCACATCGCGCCACCTCCCATCATAGCACCAGATGGATATGTTCCACATAAATATATCAATCACGCATAGATATGTTTAAAATAACTACATATATAGATACTGTCTGTATACCCGTATATAGATTATCAGCAAGTCTGGCTATTCCTGCCTATCTCTCGTGGAATTAACCTAAAATCCAAATATACCAATTCATATTAATTTATAAGTATTCACGCACTTATTTTAATTCCATAAGTATTCACTCACCTGTGATACATTCGGATTTTACTAGTATACTATCGGCATATAATTCTACACGCATAAATATATATACATATATCCCCGCCGAAATACTTTCCCAAGTGTTGTTTGACCCAAACACTCCTAAAATTCATAACCCGGATCTTATTCCAAATAAATCGAGACTCATACATCACTCACATGATCTTTTATGGGTCCCTCACTCTATCTAGGATACTCTAATGTTTATGTCCCAAAATGAATTCGTCTCCAATCCTTTTTTTCCAAGAAAAGTCTCTCAATTTTTTTTGTCAAAACCGGACCGAACCCATGGCCAGAAAATGAAATGGTATGGCCAAAAATGAACCCATCCGACCACAGAAAAACAAATTGGTCCAGTGCTCAAATAAACGAACCGATCCGGTATTCTAAAAAAATGAACCGGTCTGACACAAACAGTTTCAGGAGTTCATCTTCTCCAACTCCAAAAATTCATTCTAAAACTCATCCAACTCAATTTCTATGGTTTCTAACATCACCCAACATGAATATATATATCTACACTCTATGATTTGCCCAACACAACAATTAATTCATGGGATCCCTCAATTTATTCAAGAATTAAACCCTAATTCTTATATATACCACACTTCTCATTTCTTCCAATTTCTCACCAAAGATTATACCATTAACACGGATTTTAGCTTAGATTTCATGTAGGATTATTATCTCATCAATTTCTTATGAAATCATCTTCCAAAAACCCATTTTTGTGCAAGAATCCCAAACCAAAAATTCATATAGTTTCTACACCAACCATAATATGGATTATAAACACACTAAAACAATTAAAGCAAGTTAAACACTTGCCTCATTGGATAAATCTGATGACCTCTTGTCAGGAATCCGTCGGAGTTGTCCTGAGCTCCTCTTTCTCTTCCTTCCTTTCCTTTTTCTTCTTTCTTTCTTTCCTTTCTCTCTTTATCTCGCGGCTTATAAGAGAGAATAAGGGTTTATCCCTTATCAAACCCAAAATTGACTCGTATACACAATTGCGAGTCCATACTAGTCCAAAAAGTCCCCGGAACCCAAACACTACGCCCGGGTACTCTATTCTGACTATCTCGGCCCTTACGAAACCAACCGCGCACTCGAAATTCCCATTTGAGTCACTTATAAAAAAACCACCTTTTTAGATCCAATTCAACTTCACATGTACTTTTCTAAATAAAATATTATTCCTTATCGCTTTACCCTTCCGCGGCCTGATATAAAATAATTCAACTTTATTTACTTATTCCTGTAAGTAAATGTAACACACATTAATATTAATCCAAAACCCGCCAATTAATATTTAACCCACATTTCAAATTTTCTTTCACTTGAAATTCTCAATTTATTAAATTACACTACTTATGTAATTTAAATATCCATAAAAGTACGGGGTATTACATAGTTCCCATTTGCAAAGGAATTTCGTCCTAGAAAGTCAGATACAACTACTACTAAGACTGAAGATCTTACAACACCACATCCTCCAGTACTCAAAACCAACTTCAAAGTAAGGTTCAATTACTATTGCCCCAATTTTAGAGCAAGCTTATTCAACTCTCTTGATACTAACATTCTTTATCAGTTATAAGGTCACACCTCAATAACGGTATATCACATTGTGCTCCTACCAACAACATTCGAATACGACGAGCCCATACACCACTGGCCCTATTATGTCACTATTATTGGAAGGTCGCACATCACTAAGTGCCAACTTCCCGTATTCATCCCAACACAAAACTCCCATCTTGAGAGAAATCACATGAACATCTGACCACTCCTGTCGGTCCTTCAATTCTCGGTTTATGGTAACGTGACTCGTACGATAGTCAAAATCCACTCAAAACAGTATGTGGTTACTCCTCTTTAGTCAACAGACCTAGGCAGTCAATTCAGAAGCAAAACCTGTTGGTGGCGTTGCTAAGGAAGATTCACTTAAAGTTGGGGAATGGTGTGGTACGTGTAGTTTTATGGCTGTGCCTCTAGATGATTTCCAAGTCATTGTGAAAGTCAATGTTCAGTTTTGGTCCATGAATCGACACGCTTCAAACTAGTGACCTCACCTAAAATAGTGACAGGGGGTGTCCAACCTTTCTCAACTTCTAGCCGCACACGCTCATCAAAAGTTTCCATTTATAACCAATTCGCCCTTGTAACATTATTACAAAACAAACCCAAGAGACTAGAAGATAGATTGGAGGCTCTTTTGCAAGGATCATATTCTAAATGCATCCATACTTGCGAGATCATTGGTAAAAGTAAAGATAAACTTGACACTAAACACGACTCGATGTATATCCAAATTGAATCTTGGACGCTACGTCTTCATTAACTTTTCTGACTATATCGACCCTTCCGGACGCGTTGGCACACTCAAAATGACCATACGGATAACTTAAAAATATTTCACTTTTATTGATCAATATTTAGTCCCGCTACGACACAGGTGCGTCCCACTTACGGACTATTTCGGACAGGAAGACAGCTGATTCAGCTCTCGATCAAAACACGAAAGTTGTAGATATTTTTGATACGGTCGCGTGGGCGCCAACCACATATTTTTCTGATTTTTCTTCGAATTGTTATGATTTTTACATTTGGCATGTAAACATATATATAATTAATTATATATATGTTATTAGCATCATGTGCTAAGGACTAAGCTTCTTCCGATTCTCAACACAGTGCTCTCATCCAATCCCATAAATCTAACTATCCGCTCACCTCTAAACAACCAGAGGGAGAATGGTCAGGATTTTCCACAC
Organism: Sambucus nigra; assembly: GCA_949130495.1. Lineage (NCBI taxonomy): Eukaryota > Viridiplantae > Streptophyta > Magnoliopsida > Dipsacales > Adoxaceae > Sambucus > Sambucus nigra. The sequence continues at coordinate 829,600,467 of OX422207.1, forward strand.
CAAACCACAATAAGCGCCTTGTCCACAAATATCAGGTACGAGTGTTTCACAGAAACCTACCATCGAAAATTTCTCCTCCCAATTACCATACTATGATTTACTTCACTTACAAGCTATATCAGTTGTGGAAGGAAACCAATCGCAAATTCGCTTTTACATCGCTATATTGGTCGTCAGTCACCTCCCTTCTACTCATCGGTTCACAAGTGACACGACCCGCTCAAAACAAAACGTCATCCCCACTACTTCCTGAAATCCCCCATCGGAGGTGGAGTTCGAGGATCTCATCCTAACTCAAAACAATATTAAGTGGCACCTTATGTTGGTGCGGTTCTTCTTTTCAAAGAAGAAATGGGTCACACTATCTAATAGTGTAACTCACGCCAAAAGAATAACAATTACTTTCTTTTTGGTCAACTTGTTCCATATATTCGAAGGAAGTCGTGACCTTATCCTAATGTTGGCCACCCGTTAAAGAAATTTACCAGCCTGACTGTCCCTTCCTTTACGGGAATCGTCGGCTTGATACAAAATTTATGGTTGATCATCTTGCCCCAACCGATTTCTATCTATGAGTGGTGCACGCGGAGACTACTCACTATGTTCCTCTCAGCAACTACTTCCACTTATAACGTCTCACATTAAGTGATACTTAATACTCCCCTTTTTTCTTGAGGTATCAAAATTCTCGGTTCGTGCACTTTCTGCCACAATGTGCACTTCTGGGCTCTTTATACATTATTAACATCACCATTCAATTTACGCACAAGTCACTCTCAATATTCGACTGAGTAGGACTCTGCCCCAATTCTGTAATAGTTGGGGTTTTCCCCTTCTCAAGAGATACTCAACTCAACTCAACAAAGCCTTTTCCCAATTATTTGGAGTCGGCTACATGAATCCTATTTTTCCATTCCATTCTGTCCAGTGCAATATCTTCGGTTACACCACATGATATCATGTCCTTTTTTATAATATCCCACCAAGTTAATTTAGGCCTACCTCTACCCCTTGGGTTACCATCAATACTAACTAAATCACTCTTCCTTACAGGAGCATCCATTGGTCTACGCTTGACGTGTCCAAACCATCGAAGTCGATTTTCTCTCAATTTATCTTCTATAGGAGCTACTTTCACCGTTTTACGAATTTGTTCATTTTTAATTTTATCCTTTCGAGTTTTACCACAAATCCATCTTAGCATTCGCATCTCCGCCATACTCATTTTCTGCACATTTTGTTTCTTGGTTGCCCAACACTCTGTCCCATATAACATGGCGGGTCTAATGGCCGTCCTATAAAATTTTCCTTTTAACTTCAAAGGTATACGCCTATCACACAGAACGCCGGTCGCACTTCTCCACTTAACCCAGCCTGCTCTAATCCTATGCGTAACATCATCACTAATATCTCCATCTTTTTGTATAATCGATCCTAAATAACGAAAATGATCATTTCTAGGTATTTCTTGACCCTCCAATTTCACCACATCTCCATTTGTCCTCCTATTACTACTAAAATTACACTCCACATATTCTGTTTTAGTTCTGCTTATTTTAAATCCTCTTGTTTCTAAAGTTTCTCTCCACAATTCCAACCTAGCGTTTATCCCCATCTTAGTCTCATCGACTAAAACAATATCATCTGCAAATAGCATACACCATGGCACCTCATCTTGTATTTGTCCAGTCAACTCATCCATAACAAGAGCAAAGAGATAAGGACTTAATGCTGAACCTTGGTGTAGCCCTACCGTAATTGAAAATTCACTACTTTCTCCAGCTGATGCTCTTACTATAGTCATCGCACCATCATACATATCCTTGATCACGTCAATATATCTGCGAGTCACTCCTCTTTTATGTAGAACCCACCATATTATATCTCTGGGTATCCTATCACACGCCTTCTCCAAATCTATAAAAATCATATGAAGATCCTTCTTTTTCTCTCTATACCTCTCCATTAATCTCCTCAATAAATAGATTGCTTCCATTGTTGACCTCCCAGGCATAAACCCAAATTGATTCTCAGATACTGTTGTCTTCAATCTCAATCTATATTCAATCACTCTCTCCCAAAGTTTCATTGTATGACTCATTAACTTAATACCACGATAATTTAAACAACTTTGTATGTCCCCTTTATTTTTATAAATAGGTACTAAAATACTTTTTCTCCATTCATCGGGCATCCTATTAGTCATTAAAATTCTATTAAATAATTTGGTAAGCCATGATACTCCATCCTCCCCTAAGCACTTCCAAACCTCAATAGGGATACCATCTAGTCCTAAAGCCTTCCCTGTTTTCATCTTTTTTAGAGCAATCCTGACCTCTGTTGTCCTAATTCTACGAAAAAATATATCTTCTCGAGTCTCCCTAAGTTCCTCTATATCTAATCTACTCCCATTATCTCCATTTAATAACCTCTCAAAGTAGTTTTTCCATCTTTCCATAATTTCATCATCTTTGACTAGGACTCTCGAATCATCACTTTTGATGCACTTAACGTTATTGAAATCTTTTGTTTTCCTATCCCTAAGTTTAGCAAGCTTATAAATACTTTTTTCCCCTTCTTGTGTTCCTAATTTTGTATAAAGATCATCATACGCTTTTAACTTAGCATCTCTTACCACTTTCTTAACTTCCTTTTTAGCCCATTTATATTTCTCAAAATTCTCTTCATTTCTATTTGTTTGCCATGTTTTAAAGCACTCCCTTTTAATTTTTACTATATTCTGTACTTCTTCATTCCACCACCAAGTTTCTTTAGACTGTGGCCCTTTGCCTTTTGATTCTCCAAGAATTTCTTTTGATATTTTCCTAATGCATGTGGCCATCTTATTCCACATTATGTTAGTTTCTTCTTCACAATTCCATGTCGCTTCATTTAATACTTTATCTTTAAATAGTTCTAATTTCTCTCCTTTTAAATTCCACCACCTAGTTCGTGAGTTAATCTTCACTTTTCGCATTCGTGATTGATTTTTAATATTTATATCCAACACCATTATCCTATGTTGTGAGGTTAAGCTCTCTCCCGGGATAACCTTACAATCTTTACACGTTAATCGGTCTCCTTTCCTAGTAATGAAAAAATCTATTTGGCTCTTATGTGTTCCACTTTTATAAGTTATTAAGTGTTCAAGCCTCTTTTTAAAACATGTATTTACTAGTACAAAATCATAAGCCATCGCAAAATCTAAGATAGACTCTCCCTCATCGTTCCTATCTCCAAAACCATGTCCGCCATGCACTATCTCATATCCTACACGATCTTCTCCTACATGGCCATTAAAATCTCCACCTATATAGATTTTCTCACCTAGGGGTATTTCTTGAATTAGTTCATCCATTTGTTCCCAAAATTGTACTTTAGTGTGATCATCTAATCCTACTTGAGGTGCATAAGCACTAACAATATTAATAATGTTTTCACCTAATACCAATTTTACAAGTATAAGCCTATCACCTTTCCTAATAACGGTTACGATATCGTCCTTAAAGTTTTTATCTACTATTATTCCAACTCCGTTCTTATTTCTATGTTTTCCTGTATAATATAATTTAAATCCTGTATTTTCTATTTCTCTAGCTTTCTCACCGACCCATTTAGTTTCTTGTAAACAAGCTATGTGAACTTTTCTTCTTATCATGGTATCTACTAACTCCATCCCTTTTCCTGTCATAGTCCCTATGTTCCAAGTCGCTAACCTAAGTCTAGTATCCTGTACTAGCTTCTTTACCCGCACACGTCCAGCTTGTTGCAGGAACCCTTGCGTATTTATCGTCGCATTCGGGCGCCGATGCGACGCCCCTTGCCTATTTTTCGAGACACCCGGTGGCAGGCGCAACGCCCCTTGCCTATTTTTCGAGACACCCGGTGGCAGGCGCAACGCATCGCTTAAGGGGAATGCCCTAGCATTAACACGTATATTCATAGGATTCATGTTCATAAGGATCTGACAAAGTTTTACGCTGGCTGTCAGCTACCTAACGCAACCCTCCTCCTTTTTCCGGGCTTGGGACCGGCAGTGTAAAAAAAAAATAAGAAGTTAAGCACGACCTTTCAACCCATCCTGGGTGCGTTACTCTCATTGCACACATATACTTGGATCATCGTCTTTCTCGCACGACGCTTAAGCCATTATATCATTCAATCTTTGTTTATAACAACCCCACAGGCATATATTTCACATATATACTCCCACGCCCCTTTAACTCAGACAATTTTTGAAATCCGTTGATTAGGGCACCCACATACCCTATAATCCGTGCACATTGGCATAAACATCACATACGCCTCACATGTAACACACATTACCCTATTGCACTCGCATTCACAATATTATCCTTCACATTCACAATGTGGTCATGATACTTGGGTATTCTCAATCACCCCATAAATAGAAATTTAATCCTTCTTGGCATTGTTCCACTCTTCAACTCGTGGTGAAAACTTTAGTGCTTTATCACAGCACTACCTGCTTCACTAGCCTTAAATTGTAATATAACTTTCAACTCACAGTTATAACTACATATTTGTATAATGACCGAGGTACCAGACTCATGGACAAATGACCAAACATCTCCCTTTTTCCAACATTACGCTAAGTTTCATCGTGGGATGTCTTGCAATGCAAAATACAAACAAGGAAACCCCTCAATACACTACTGCCTAACATTGTCGATCATCAAAATTCATTAGGTCTTTAGTACATAGCATATACCCCTAATTTCTCGTCTCTCTCTACTCACAACATTTACCAAGATCTATGCGAATCTCATCCTGCAATCGCATTTAAACAAGGAACTTTCCCCCCAAATGTACTCTCACTCAACATTGGTGGTAATCACATTCCATAACCTCAAATACTCAATCAGGACACTCAAATTATTATCCTCAGACATATAAATATCAATCTTAACTCCCACATATCTAACGGAGTGATATGATAATGCGCTCTTCCTATCACCCAGTCGTGAGCGCTAAACATAACAACGAGCTCAATCTCTCCGCTCGACAGTGAACCTAATACATTCCGAATCATATCGATAAAATCACTACACATCGGAACCATATATCTCGAGACAACTATACTCTTTGAAGTCTCTATAATAATATAATATAAATGCGAGCTCGACCCTCTCGCAGGTGAGATATCTCCCAAATAACACATCGATCCTGCCCTAGAGAAACAACCCCGATAGCCTTGTGATATCCGCCCACTATCGGTTTAACCAAATATAACCAATCTACACTCAAAATAATATTATACTCGTAATCACAGTAAATATATATATCACTATCAATACACCCGCTCACCTTCCGCAGATGCTACCAAAGGTAACCCCTCTATACCAAGGAAAATATACACATAATAATAATGTTATCTCTATATGCACAAAACTCATCTCACACGTGAATCTAGCTCTTAATTAAAATACAGTGACTAGCTCGTGTCACATAAAACATGCCTCATTCTCCGAGGATAAAACTCATATTTATATCTTGCCAATCACCCTGGCTACTCAAATGGTCTCCGAAAATAACACGCTTGTCCGAACCAAACCAAAAACTACTTTAATCATTGCCTTTACTAGGCACCATACTCTTGTCCCTTTTAATCGCTTCGGGCAAGATATAATGCATGTGGCCCTACTTTCCACAAAATATCTCTATATATAATCCACTTATCTTAGGTCATACTGACTATATTAGGGTTATCCTTCTCTTGATCTCTGGTAGTCTCAACTCTGACGACTGCCCCCGTTGTTCCCTTAGATCCGCTGGCCCTAAGGAATACACTGCTGGATTTAATAGCCCCTGACTGAATTCACCGTCACTTGGTAAGAATTCAACTAACCAAATCATTTAAACGGGTCCCCTGATGGGTCTTCCCCCCTTGTGGTGTTTCACTAACAATGTTTCATATGTTTTTACTCTACGACTAAATCGTTCGATTATTTTAGCTCCCTTCACAGAGAAGCGTTAATATCTCTGTTATCAAAATGCGACATTGTCACTATCTGCATCGACCATACAAGCATAGTTTCCCTTAAGTGCTGACAACTCTTCTCGCAAGTCCATTACCCACTTAAGAATTCTCTTAATTGTACTTACTTCATCCAGTATAAAATTTACTAGATCCTTAAATTCATTTTCATAAATGGACCTTCATCCATCCCTCTTGTGATAAGTTCAGAACAACATTCACATCTCATCTTGAACATCTGATGAAGGAACTTGCGGTCAAACCGTACGTCAGACCCTTCCATTGACACAACATCTCACTTTTAAATATGGTGGTTAACTCCCACCATCATAACTTGCTCCTACGAGCCGAGAAGAATTTTACCCCAACTCTTCATTTTCGGGCATACCACACTCCGTCATATGCCAAAGCCTCTGGATATCTAACTTCCATTGGCTAACATGCACAATCTCAACATTTTCTAAAATTCCTATGGACGGTCCTCTTTAGAGACCCGTATGTCTCTCTCCCATTCTAACCACATTGGGTGAGTCTAATTTGGCACCACTTTTGGTTGTAATGGTACTTGGAAATCATCTGACGCACTCAAGCAGTCCTTATGGCCCCGACTTCCCGAGCAACAATAGGGGTGACCTCTACTACGGTCATTATCCCCAAAATTTTCTATAATCTCAATTGAGCCCTACCTCCTGGTATCCTCCCAACGACCCTCGCCTGTCATACTCCATTCGTAGTTCGACACACGAGCACACCCGAATGCAAATAAGATTCACTAATATATATATATATATACACATTATAGCAGGAGAACGAAATCTCACCATATAAATTAATAATACTAAACATAGGGATCTATATCAAATAGAAAGCAACGTTGAAAGTGTAGTACGTTCACACATATTCCTAAGGACACTAGAACCTGATGCTCTGATACCACCTGTGACACCCCGCCTAATAAAATACCGGGTGATCAGTCCTATATCAAATTAAAACAGGAATCTCATATGGTTCATTTTCAGCATCACTGTCGAAAAACAAATTTATTACTAATAACCTATTATGCCCGATGTCAAAATTTTAAACTTTCTAATATTTTTAACTTAAAGCACAATTAAAACCATTCAAATGGTAATATAATCAACAATGGAGTGAATAAATAAATAACCGATAACTCTCAGTGAACATAATATAACCATATCGAATGCGCGTAATATAAAAACGCTGAAAATAAAATAAATGACATCAATTGGGCAACATGCCCGAGTATACTTTCAGTACCTACTATGTAGATCATAAGGAGATAAGAATCTATACAATCTCCTACCCACATCCAGAGCTGCGGCAACAATGTTTGACTCGAAAGAATAGTCATCCAGGCGTCCCTGTGTCTGGACACCTAAAAAGTATAACAGGGAGAAGAAAAAGAATATATAGATATGGGCCAGAGCCCGAGTTTTAAAAATATTTTTAGCAAATATTTTCCATATTTAAACTGTTGTCGCACTCGCATGAGATACACCTCACCTCTCATCTAACAGTGCAAACCTAAAGCATGTATTTTAAATTGTGACAACCCGTATATAATTATGATAAATCATGTTTAAATCATGCTTACCTTATGGGATATGGATAATGTGTTATTGGTGTATGTAATGTTAAGTTATTATGTTTAGTCTAATCCTACCTTCACAACTCATGCGATATCGAATTAGTTATAAACACAAATTTTTGAAGTTTTCGGTAGGACTGTTCAAGTTAGAGACTAGTTTTGACACTTACAATATAACAACTGACTTGAGGTCAAAACTAGAGAGTTGTAGATATGTGAGTTAGGTTTGTAACACAACAAACGGTGCATTGAACACATTTGAGTGAAAAGAAATCGTCTTTTTACGAACATGGGGTAAAGTAGTCATTTAGCTTTAAATGATATTTTGTCTTATATGGCGCCACATGTCATATTTTGATTGGACCAAGGGGAGATGCCCTTATGCCGACTTAAAGACCTTAAAATCTCCTCATTATTAATATACACCAGAATTTCAAGTGGGTTGAGGTTCCCAAAAAAGAAAGAGAGGTTGGGGTGAATTAGTGAAGGATTAAGGAAGATAATCGAGAAATAACCAAGCTTATGTATTCAAAGGTACTTAGGTAAGATTTAACTTGTAAATTTCGTTCTTTACATGATATATGTTGTTTTATATGATATTAAAGATCATATATGGGGATAAGGGGATACGTTTTGTTGTATGTATATGGGTATGTGTGAAACATGTTGAATTCATACAACTAAGGGCGAAATCATTATGTTAACAAAACTGGTGTATCTTTGTGAATACACAATGGAATCAATTGATTCAAGTTGGATATGAAACTAAACTTATATATACCTGTTATATCCAAAAATTATGTAAAAATACCAAGAATTGAATCTTGGGGGATAGTTTGAAGTGTAGGTATAGAATCTGCCCCGAAAGTGCAAGTATGCATACCAGGCATTTCATGATTTTCTTCACATAACAAATGAACTATAAAAATTATGAAACATTAATTTTGTATTATTAAATACGTTTATTGAAATTTGGAGGAATATCATGGAAATTTATGATATAGAAAAATTATGAAAATTCTTGGAAGTTGACTAAATGATAGAGGAGCCTATAGGGACGATTTTCTTTGTAATAAAGAAAGGGGCATATCTTGATCTTGAAGACTTGAAATGATGTGTCGTCCTTTGTATTGGGAACCTAATATGATAAGAATTAGATTTCCAAGAATGAATTAAAGTGTGTTTGGACTAGGAATTGGATATGTTAAATATCTTAACATGAAATTGGATGATACTTCATTTATAATAAATGATTTGAAGGGGATCATATGATGCTCATGAATTAAATTACGTTTAAGTGATTCTTTGGATTGCTAATATTCTTATGATAATACTAATATTTAAATAATGATAGGAAGGGAGGGATAACCGTTGAACAACTGTCAGACAAAGGCAAGGGGGAAAACCCATTAAGTGGCCAAGGTGAGTGTACTCACTGGTAAGATGCATTTATACATGGCTATGGATAAGATCGTAATATTACTCACTAGTAAGATGTATTTATGTATGGTTATGGATAAAATCATAATGTTAAGAATGTGAAACTGTTCATTTCGGTTTATCGAAATGGAGGGTTGCTCCCCCACCCGGAATGGGGGAGAATTGTCTATTGCAGACATGATATGTGAATCATGATTCGGGTAAGTTGGTCATTCTTTATGAATGATCCAGATAAGTATATCATTGGTCATTATTTATGAATGATCCAAATAAGTGTATAATTGGTCATTATTTACGAATGAGCTGGATAAGTATATAATTGGTCATTCTTTATGAATGAGCCGGATAAGTATATAATTGGCCCTTCTTTATGAATGAGCCGGATAAGTATATAATCGGTCCTTCTTAATGAATGAGCCGGATAAGTATATAATTGGTCATTCTTTATGAATGAGACGAATAAGTATGCATATATCATCATGTGGATATGATTTATTGCATTTAATTGTATGCAATAGTGTAGTAGTGATGCATTTGCTGAGATATGTTACTCATGGTTCCTATGTTTATGTTTTTCAGGTATTATGATATCACAACCAAACTAGAAGGTCGATGGGGTTATCAAGGGATGAATAAAACCATGATTTTGGTCAAACGTAAAATGGGTAATTTAAGCCCACTTATCTTTTCAGTAAGTTTGAATAAGTAAAATTACCTCAAAAAATTGTGAAAAGTTTTAATTGTATTGATTCATGTTAATAACTGAAAAAAGGACACTCATGTTTATGGTTTGGTTAAGGTAATTATGATTTGACTCACTTTGAGTTTCAAACTTAATTATAAGCAACTGGGTTTGGGTGTGTCATAAACACCCTAGTTACGCTACCCAGCCTAACTAGTATCTCACCCAAACATTTCACACCATACACTATCTCAACAACCCGCGTATATTATATCCCAAGCTTTCACCCTAGGGGCCGAATCGATTCGCCCCTGCGAAAATTCCAAGAATGGCTATGGAGTCTTGAACTCCAATTTCTACCCAACTCCAAAACCAACCCCAACCGAAATAATTTGCTGAAATTACTACACCCTAAATGCCTCTAACTTCCAACATTTATCATTATTAAACACCCAAATCCATTTCCAAGGGTTTAATACCCATAAATCCAACAAAACCCTAAAATGGTTAAACACACCAAATTCACAACTATCAACACTAATTATTCTACTTAAATCAGATAATAGCAAGTAGATAACTTGCCTTGATGTAGGAAAATCAGATTTGAGGAAGATACAAGAAAGATCCAAGCTCCAATCTCTCTTTTCTCCAAAGTTCTCCTCCTCTCTCTCCACTCTCTCTAGGGCTCAATTGGGTTTAAAGAGAAATGAGGGAAAAATAATAAGGTTAGCAAGACTTAATCGGGCCTTAAGTCTATAATTGTCCACTTAAATGACCAATACGCGATATAATAAATCGCAACTACACCTTTAAGCTATAACCAGTCAAAAGTGCCCAAAATGCCAAAATACAATATGACACTTATTTTGACTATCTCACACCTACTGGGACTAACTACACCCTCCAAATTATCATTTGGAAATTTTATAACTCATTTTACTTCCGGTTTCATATTAAACCAAATTGTCCTTTTTATATCTTATGACGCTATAAATCACCTCATGGATATTTTTACCTACTCATCAGGTAATCATACAACATTTTAGTAAATATTAACCTTTTCCACATTAAATTAATATTTACTCAACATCCATCATTTTGTAATTAACTACTACACATAGTAAATAAATATAAAATAGGTTATCAGAAGAGAGGGTTATTACATACTCCCCCCCTTATGAGGGAATTTTGCCCACAAAATTCAAGCCTACCTCGCAAGAAGAGATGCGGATTCTATTCTCGCATACCATCCTCGCTCCCCCATGTCGATTCCTTGACACTATAATGACTACATTGAACACAATCCTAAGGTACTACCAGCGATCTCAAACATCTCTCTCCATGCTCTAGAATAGCAACCGACTACTCCTCATAAGAATTGTCAAGTTTAAACTCCATATCATCAAAAGGAATGTGCCTAAAGCACCATCACATCTCTTATACTTCTATACAGAAGAGATATGGAACACGTCACTAACTTGCCGCAAGTATTTCAGTAGAGTAAGTTAATAGGCTACCGGACCCACTTTAACATATATAGGAAAGGTCCCACGTAACGCGGTGCAAGTTTTCCCTTTTTCCCAAAATGCTTGTTGCCTTTCATAGGCGATACTCGCACCAACACCTGGTCACACGACCTCAAACTCCACATGCCTTCTCCCCGCACCGACCTAACTCTTTCGTCGATCTTGGTTATACGAATGCGATTCCGAATGAGCTTAATTTTTGGAAGAAGTATCTCGGATCATTTCAGGTCAGAGAGACTTATCATCTAGCACCTCTAACCAACAAGCGGGAGATCCACAAGGCCTACTATACAAGGCTTTTTAAAGTTCCATACCAATAGTGAATCGATATAAATCATTATAACCGAATTCAACTAGTGGGATACACTGTTCCTGACTACTCTTGAAGTCAAGCACGCACATAAGGAGTATATCCCCCAACATATGGTTTACCCTTTCAGTCTGGCCATATGTTTGATGATGATAAGAAGTGCTTAACCATAATCCGATTCCCATGGCTTGGAAACTTGCCATAAATGGGAAATGAACATTCTATTTCAGTTGGAAACTAAAATCAAGGGCACCCCATGCAGTCCAACAATCTTTCCATGCCCGGCCACTACTACTGGCGGCGTATAACTTGACACATGATGTCATTACCCAGATGTAACGCAACCTTAGAAACGTAACATTTCTCCATATCTGTATTTTATAAGTCCTTCTCATTTGGGACAAACATTCTCTTATGGAAACGCACCCCACCCTCAAGGTTAAAAGAGCAGAGTTATGTTTCCTAAATCAGCAGCTTGTAAATGTGGTCTTAACCACCCCTGTCTCTCCTGCTACATCTTGCAACGAAGTGTTGCTTGCACGAAAGACTAAATTCTGCCCAGGAAGTAGCATCTCCCTTCCTATACGGCGATAACCCCCACGATGAACTTCAATTTAAACAGTGGATAATACTTCTCATAAGTTTAAACTTATGAGGCGCATCAACAATAAGTCGATACTCCAGTATTATTACTCCCCATCATGGCAGAGACTTGTTAATTGAATCCACCCTCGAGCTTAAAAACATAGTTCAGGGGTGCGAGTCAATTCACCCTTTAGTTACCTCCGTAACACTCTACTACGAGAGGCCTCATCTCCTTCGGCCTTAACTACCAAACTTCTTGAAATCCTCCCACTTCTCATAATCAGGGAACCAAATCCCTCTTAGAGTTAACACACGACTTATTCATGGTCAACTCCCAACAGCCCTCCTAAACTAACGCCACATGAACTAAGGCCTTATGTCCAAACAATCCTAAGGCCTACCTACCTATACTATATCCTATCTAAATCGTATACACCTAATACTAAGTATATCCCTAGTGCCCAAGACCTTTCTCAACTCCCGACATTTGCTCGGTTTCGTGCGTGGGACGTCTCGCCTAAGCGAAATCCAAATAAGGAACTCTCCCGTTACACTACTACCTCGCGTTGTTGGTCATCAAGGCATACAGGTCTAAGACACATGTTCATGACCGAAAAGATTCTACTTATATACATTACCATATAAACACTGAAGGTTTAACAAATCAAACAAATCCAAACTAAACCCCTATAATTATATATCCCACAACATAGGTACCTTTTTAAATAGCCTTCTTATCAAGACATAACCCGAAGTCTTAACTCGACTTCGCATCCCAGTCTCCCTCACATCGTTCAGAGGAGAGAACTATTTACAGTGCTTCCATTTCGCACTTTAATAGCCATCAATCACTCTTCTACGTGATTCTCGGCTAAACCTTTCCACCCAACAAAATAAAATAAAGTAAAATAAAAAATAAAAAATTAACTAAAAGAAGTAAGAACAGCATCTCTCCACTTCCAACGTCGTCGAGGTTCACGCGTGGAGCGTCCCGCAAAAGCGGAATCCAAACAAGGAACCCCTCCTATACGCTACTACTCAACTATGTCAGTTGTGGAGATAAGGCATACAAATCATATTATATCCGACCATGTTAAGGACGAGTAGAACGACCTCAAAGCACAAAATACCACAAGAAATTTCTATGCATAAAAACAAGGCATCGAGCGAACCATCACTCATAGAAAACTCAACGCTAGAAAAATACTCTCAGCAGATTCTTATCAAATCTGTAATCTGAGAAGAGCTCGTAAAATAAATGAGCGCGTAACACTCGCATCGAATAACACATAACTCACGTGTCTCTGAGTAAAAACTTACCCTCAATAATCTGAGGACACTCCTTCTTGTAATGACCTGCCTCCCCACATTGGAAGCACTGTCCTTTCATATCCTCCTGACCTCGATCTCTGTTATTCCTAAACTGGGAAATGCCTCGACCCGGATGACCTCTACCTCCAGGGCCACCCCGACCTGCCTGTTGCAAAGCACCCTGTCCGTGTGTATTATTATTATTGCCACTCGCAATAAACTCACCAAGCTTTCCTACTTGTCTCATTTAAATAGCTTTCTTGCTACCCTACATATATAATCGATGCTCCTGGAAATGGAGTAAGGGTGCATTCATAACCTCGCCAAAAGTTTGTAAAGCTGGGTTACCCAATAAGTGTTGCCGAATTCTCCAGTTTAGACCTCCCATAAACTTCGAGACCTTCCTCTCTTCCGGAGTCACCTCATCCAGTACAAAACTTACAAACCGGGTGAACTCATCTTCATACTCTGCTACAGATCTATCCCCTTGTACTACATCTTGCAACTTCCTCTTCATTCCTTCTGAACCGCGGGAGGAAAATACTTAAGTTCAAATAAAGCCCATAACTCAGTTATCGTCATTGTGTCTCTCTGCTCTGGTGTGGTCATCGTCTCCCATCAGTGTAACGCAGATCCGACAAGCTTAAAGGTTGTAAGGACTTGTTTCTTATCCTCACTACATTCTATCATTCGAAGGTGGCATTGCATGTTTTTCTTCCATTGATTGGCTTTAACCGCATCCGTGCCTCCCTCGAATTCCAGGGGATTACCCTTTAGAAAGGACTCCCTAACCCTTTCCCAAGGTGTAAGTCCCGTAGGAGCTTGAACACCTGGAGTCCGTGGCAATTGTTGGACCACTGCAGTCATGGCAGCATTAACCGCTTGAGCCACTATGTTTGCTACATCCACAACGTTAATAGTCCTTTGTGGCGACAGTGGATGACCTACCTCCTCTTCAACAACTCTATTACGTCTCGCTGGGCGACCTCTCTTAGGCGGCATCTGAGATGGAAGAACAATAATATTCGAATACTAGTTAAAATAATCTATCTTGCAGAAGATCGCAAACATAAGTAACAAAGAAGTCCTAACATTAGGCCCTACATCAAAGAACTCTACGGTAGAACGAGACAAGTCCACACAGATCCTAGTACTCTAGAACCTGATGCTCTGATACCATCTGTGACAACCCGCGATCCGAGATAAGGGGTGGCCAGCCCGATACTCAAACGTAACAGGAATCATGGATGGATATCATTCTCAGCATCGCAAATATATACTGAGTATACGGGAAAACCACCAAATAAATCAGAAAACGGGTTGCCAAAAAATGTAAAATTTTAGAAAATGCGGTTATGAAAATTAAATTTAAACAACCCAATCTGATAAGCAAGTGGAATTCCATAAAAATATATATAATACAACTAAAACGAATGTAAACAAATGGACCGAATAAGCTGTGGGTCCACAGCTACATAGAACACCGAACAACCATTTAATATCGTATATAATACATTCATTAATCAAATACAAATGTTTGGGCCACACGCCCGAGGGAAAAGACCCGATCATGTCTAGAATAATAAGGAGGAAACGTCTAGTTCAAGGTCCTGTAATCACCCGCAAAATGTTACAGCTCGTCGAAAGCCAAGGGATGGAAATATCATAACGGGCATCCTTGCAGTAGAGCACCTGAGCGGATACAATCATATATATACAACAAGAAAAGTAAACTGGTCAGGTCCGGGTTCTATATGATCACCAGAAGAATAAAAAGCATGGTAGGTATGAACAGTTATGCATGAATGACAAGGATGATAATATGGCATGCTATCTACAATTTCAAATAAGAATTTAAAAGTAAAGCACTTTAATTTAAAACCTTTACTCATTAATACAATTTCCATTTCCTTCTTACATTCCTTAATAGGAATAAAACCATTTATTCGGTTTAATCAAGAAGTTATAATTTCCTTTCATTAATTAAAACTTCTCATTTTTATCTTTCCATTCCTTAATAGAAATATCAGTTACATCAAGTGCTCTTTATGGCACATATATCATTCCCATGCTCTTTATGGCACGTATCCATTCTCTTTATGGCATTTATCATACGCTCTTTGTGGCGTTTATCAACCATAAAGTCCCACTTGATGAAAAATAGTTATATTCATATACATATAACGATTCTAAGACCGCCCGTCCGGGTTTTCCCACTGTGCGCACCCCTAAATGACCATCATCTTCCAGGGCCTAACATAAGACAACTTGGGCACCTATCGCAATACGTCGGGAAGCGGCCATGTGCCTGCGGGATAGTCAAGACCACATCCAGAATCTCCTACCCACCGCAGAAAATATATATATAACAAACGCTCACATGGCCTAGGACTATATCCACCCTGCGTTAATTTGCCAGGGGGCTTCACCTCACGGGCGAACTTCCCTTATGATGTCATTTAGAGAGGTGTGTTCAACCATATTTTATTAATTTCCATTTCATGATTGAGTAAATGATTATTTACATTTTTCAATCTCATTTTCATATTCAATTCTCATTTACCAATTCCATTTCCATTATCCATGTTTTAGGTTTATTTTATTCGAACCCATAACTATTAAACGATTTGGTTCATATTATTCGAACCTAATACCTTTACTAATTTGGTTCACTTCTGCGAACCCATCATCATCGAATATTATTGTTGATATTCCTCAAATTTCAAGTCCAGACTAAATCTCCCAATGATCGCTATGATTCTACGAATCCCCAAAATTCATATAATCTCAATAAGCCCCTAAAGTCTCCAAGCATGGGCTTTCAAACTCCTAACTTCTACAAATTAAATAGAAGAAGTAATGCCTTAACATTACTTTAAACCTCCCCGGAATAAACCCCAGATGAACCCATTTTTAGTCTAGGGTAACGACCAAACTCAGCTAATACTCTAGGACTCTAAGTTTACTTCATTCAAGAAGGTTCCTAGGTCCTAATCCTAAAGAAGAAGGATGAAAATTAAAAGGAAAAAGACCCAAAACTGCTGGAACCGAATCGATTCGCCCTAAGGGCCGAATCGATTCGCCCCAGCGAATTGATTCGCTCTGAAAGCGAATCGGTTCGGTAGAAAATTTCAAGTTTCTGCATTTGCCGAATCGATTCGGCCTTAACCCGAATCGATTCGAAAACACGGACCTGGGAAGTTGCTTCTACGCGAATCGATTCTCCCTAGGGGCCGAATCGATTCGCCCCTGCGAAAATGCCAAGAATGGCTATGGAGTCTTGAACTCCAATTTCTACCCAACACCAAAACCAACCCCAAACGAAATCATTTGCTGAAATTACTACACCCTAAATGCCTTTAACTTTCAACATTTATCATTATTAAACACCCAAATCCATTTCCAAGGGTTTAATACCCATAAATCCAACAAAACCCTAAAATGGTTAAACACAACAAATTCACAACTATCAACACTAATTATTCTACTTAAATCAGATAATAGCAAGTAGATAACTTTCCTTGATGTAGGAAAATCAGATTTGAGGAAGATACAAGCAAGATCCAAGCTCGAATCTCTCTTTTCTCCAAAGTTCTCTTCCTCTCTCTCCACTCTCTCTAGGGCTCAATTGGGTTTAAAGATAAATGAGGGAAAAATAATAAGGTTAGCAAGACTTAATCGGGCCTTAAGTCTAGAATTGTCCACTTAAATGACCAATACGCGATATAATAAATCGCAACTACACCTTTAAGCTATAACCAGTCAAAAGTGCCCAAAATGCCAAAATATAATATGGCACTTATTTTGACTGTCTCACACCTACCGGGACTAACTACACCCTCGAAATTATCATTTGGAAATTTTATAACTCATTTTACTTCTGGTTTCATATTAAACCAAATTGTCCTTTTTATATCTTATGACGCTATAAATCACCTCATGGATATTTTTACCTACTCATCAGGTAATCATACAACATTTTAGTAAATATTAACCTTTTCCACATTAAATTAATATTTACTCAACATCCATCATTTTGTAATTAATTACTACACATAGTAAATTAATATAAAATAGGCTATCAGAAGAGAGGGTTATTACACCAAAGAGGCGCGGTCAACCGCGGTCTCATGACCAGTCGACCGGTCCCCTATTTTTCACCCTAAAATGCTTAGTTTCCTCTAACTTCTTTCTTTTAAGATAGGGACTTAGGAACCTTCTTGAATGAAGTAAAACTAGAGTATTCGGGTCTAGTAGTAAAGTATTTAAGAACCTAAGTTGGAATTGAGAGTTGGGGCTTAGTTCCAAAATCAATTTAGTTAGTTAAATTAGAGGAAGTTAAATGATTCGTTTTATAAATGAACTAGTCTAGGTCTAGGGAGAGTTAGAGTGAGTTACTGTGGACTTCTAGAATTGGGTTGAAGTAATATTATACTTAGGGGCTCATCGGTTTGTCGTTAAGTTTCTTGGAGGCTAATATGGAAATATATTAAACGTGTTGTTTATGAAATATGTCATGAAACGCTTATGGCCCCGAATAAAACATAATGCACATTTTAAAATGGGAATAACTTATGAATGATAATTTGTATATACACACCTCTCTAAATGATATCATAGGGGAATTTATGCACATGAGGTGAAGTCCCCTGGCTAATGAATGCAGGGTGAATATAGTCCTCGACCATAGGACTAGTTATTATATATTGTGTGATTATTGTTCGAAGTGAGGTAATTTTGGGTGTGTTTATGACTCACTATCGAAGGTATATGGCCGTTTCCCGACGTCACGCGATGTAGGAAGCCTAGGTGGTCTTGGTGATAGGCCCTGGAAGATGATAGCTATTTAGGGGCGCATCCAGTGGGGGAACCCGAAAGGATGGTCTTAGAATCGTTATATGATGTGATTATAACTATTCTTGTTAAAGTGGAAATCTCATTGATGGCAAAGCATTTCATGAAAAAAATTGCCTTGAAAATGCTTCATAAAGAGAGAAGGAACTGTGAAGTAAATGGTTGTAATACCCCGTAATTTTATTGTTATTTATTTAAGGGATTAATTAAATTAAATGAGAATTAATTGGGAATTAATCCGGATATAAATACTAGCGAGATGTGAGTTGGTATTTGATTATGTTATTGAAATTGAAAACTTCATGAGTATTGAATATTTAAATTGTCACGAGATAGAAATACGACAATTTGGAAATTTAGTTGGGACGCGCGTGTCAGTCGCGTCAGGAATATAATTATTTGAATTAAAAAGTGAATTTTATTTTTATTAACCGAATGGTCATTTTGAGTGCGCCAACGTGTCCGGAAGGGTCGTTATAGTCAGAAAACACTATCCGGGGGTTTAGTTTGGGTCCCGGGGCATTTTTGGGCCGTACCGGCAACTTAAAAGGGTATTTTGGTAATTTTAAAAATTTGGGGATTAAAACCCACGAAAATTATAGTGAATATTTATTATTTTAGAAGGGACACTAAGGCCATTACCAGCAAAAAGTTTAGAGAGTGGTTACGTGAGTTTTGAGAGAAGTGGGAAGAGAAGTTACAAGAGCCAAAAACCACCATCTTCAACCTTGGGAGAATCTGTAAAGAAAGGAGATAACCAACATCTTTCACCAACATCAAAATCTGAAGAACAACTTAAGGCAAGTGATTTAGTATTCTTAATGCATTGAATATGTTTTCCATGTTTAGTGTAGGAAATTATCCTATATTGAAATTCTTGAAGAAAACCATGAAAATTGTTAGAGAAACTTTGAATTTGGGATAGGAATCGCATGTAGTATGATAAGGGACTGATTTAATACTTGAATAGTTTTATATAAATATTTAAAAAAGGATTTATGATGATTAATTAGGCATAATAAAATTTGGAGTTCATGTTCATAGGGATTGGAAAAATATATGGAGATTTATATAAATTTCTTGATGATTTGTAAGATTTGACCCTTAAAATATATGAAGGAATGACCTAGGGTGATTAGGAATGGTTTATAAACGTTATTATATTAATTGTATGATCTTTGGGTGGAATTAGAAAAGAGAAAATTGAATAAAAAACGGACTTCAGGATTTCTGGGTCGAAACTGCCATCTCGTTAGAAGACCTGCCCAGGTCGTTCGAACGAACTTCTAACGAGATGACAGTATGACTTCTAACGAGTTGGTAGTTCGTTCGAAGACTTTTGTTTGAATGAAAACTCGTTCGAATGACCTCGTTCGAATGAGGTTTCTAACGAGTTGACATAATGGCCTTTTTGGCCTGAATTGATTTCTAGTATCCCGTAGACTTATTTAAATGGTGAGATAACCTTCCTTTATTAACTAGTAGGTATAGTTGGGAGATTTGGGGTACATTGAGGAGTGAAACTTAGGATCGTGTAGTAAACCGGATGACATTTGTGGATTGGGAAGCGAGTAACTAACCACGACGTGAGAAGAGTTGGTAAATTAAATACATATAAATCGGGGACTTGTAAGCTGTAAAATACTAATGTTGGTATAATAACGAAATGTATACCACTAATGAAATATTAAAATATCTAAGATGTGTGAATGCTTAGTATATGTAGTTATCTGTGTATAACATACCTACTGTACTTGCTATCATGGGAGGTTGGCGTTCGTTTATAGGGCCATCTAATCTTTGTGTGCCTACGGGGGGAACTAGATTGGTACCTCGAGGACATAGGTCAGAGAAGGACTAATTGAGAAGTTAATAAGTCTGCTGATCTTGGGAGCGTATGTATGTGCGTGACCCATGTGATGTGAACTATGTTCGCCTCCATTGTTTGTGATTGTTGTTTATTGAACGATTCCTGAGAGATTCGGAATACGTGGTCCTTATGTACATGATGTACCGGGATTGGATAGCAGAGTATGTGTGCACCGCAACTTAGTCTCGGGGTGCTAGTATTGTATATTTATTATGAGATTAATATACTGTTAATTGAAACGAATTGTAGTGTATAATTGTGAGTAGTTATAGCAACGTTTTGCATAGATAAAATGGATGTTCTCTAGTAAGTAATGTCACTAATAATGGGAAACCGAGTATAAATGTAAGCTCTCTAATTATATGTAGAGATCAGAAATTAAGTGGAAATTGTATAGTAAGGTTAGAATCCATTTCGGACTAGATAGACTTGGGAATAACTAGAATGGGTACGGGTACGATAGGAGTGCACAATTAGTTGAGAGGTGAGGAACTCATGTGAGTGCACACACTATCATGTACTTTATATTCACTGTTTAATGATATTAAACACTTGCAAATTTTTAAACTATTTTCACATTCGGGCTATGACCCGTTTGCTTTCAAATCTATTTTTATAAAAACCTTTTAGGTGCCCAACCACAAGGACACCATGCGTAGGAGTTCTATTCAGGTGACGTGCTATAGCTGCTGTGGAAGTTACATGACCTTGATAGTAGACGCTTCCATTTCCAATCTTGATTCCATTATCAGACTTTCTCATTTGTTGGGCATGTCGCCCCATTTCTTTTAGAGACATTTTACATTTCAGTTATTTCCGACTTTGGGTTGTAATTAATGTAGTAATGCATACTTGGTATTTATTTATTTTAGCATTTGGTTTGTTGTGAGGGGTATTTTCCTCCGGACTCTTTATTACTGATTGGTTATTTTATAGTGACTACGTTGTGGTGGTTATATTAACACTTCATAATTTATTTGTTGTATGTAAATCGGATTTAATTTAAAATTTGACAACTCATCTTTTTAAATATTAGGTGGCTAGTAATTGTTAAAACGTTTTTCGACAGTGATGCTATGAACTGAGCCAACTTGGCATTTTGTATTAATTTAATAAAGGAGTAGCTACCCGGTATTTAATTAGTCGGGGTGTCACAATGGTGTCAAACTGAAATGGAATCTCATTAAGTAGGATTTATCTATATTTTCCTGCACTTATGAATATTGATCACTGTATTTGATATTGCTCTAGGTTGTGCATTTAGATTGAGATGTAAGGATATTTATTATTATTGCAAATTGTGGAGATCGAGTTAAAATGATTTATGGTAATTGATGTTCATAACTGTCATAAAATTTATTCACATGGTTACCATATCATCTTAAACCGGGCCCTGACCCGTTTATATCTCCTTGTTTTGCATGAATCTTATATTCACCCAGGTGCTCTGTCGCAAGAACGCCCGTATTGACTTTTCTATCCCAGTGTCCTAGAGCTGTAACACTTTGCGGATGTTATGGGATACTTGATATAGACTCTTCCCTCATTTCGTATTCTAGTTATGATCGGTTACACATTCGGGCGTGTTGCCCAAGTTTTTTAATTGTATTATATAATGTGATATTGTACTTTAATACTCGGTGTAACCTGCTTGTAAAGTTTTGTTAACCGACATCTTATTCAGTTATTTTGATGTTTATGGTTGATTATCTAACAACAGTTTTCTTTTATATCCACCTTCTTTTCAATTGGATTGTTTAAATGTTTTTCATTAACTTAAAAAATAAATTTTGGCAATCCGTTTTCTAAAATAATTGGTGGTTATCTTGTATACTTATTGTACTACAATGATGCTTAGAATGGACCATTTATGATTCCTATAATTATTGGAGTAGCGGGATGGCCACCTCTTATTTTAATAAGCGAGGTATCAGAGATGGTATTAGAGCATCAGGTTCTAGAGTCCTTGGGATCTATGCGGATTATCAGGTTCTACCGTAGCGTTCTTTGATGTAGTGCCCTATTGTTAGGAATGTTTTATTTGTATATGTATGTGATATTCGGTGAAGAGAAATTATTTTAAATCGTATTCTGATTCACTTGTTTCTTCATCTCAGATGCCGCATAAAAGAGGTCGCCCAGCGAGGAGAAATAGAGTTGTAGAAGATAATGTAGAACCTCCACCGCCACAGTCAGGAACTATAAATGCCACGGAGGTTGATAATATTATCTCCCAGGCGGTCAATGCTGCGATGACAGCCTTGGCTCAACAGTTTCCTCAAGCCCAACAACCGATAGTTCATGAGGTGCAAGCCCATGCAGGACCTTCCATGTGGGAAAGAGTCAGAGAATCTTTCTTGAAGGGTCATCCCCCAGAATTCCAGGGTGGTTTTGTGAAAGAGTGCGACTGTGTGATAATTGATTTAAATTAAATTCGCAAGTTTCCAAGTACCCCTTATTTAATTAGAGTCCCTAAACATGCATCTAAGGTGAGAGTGTCAACCTATAAACAAATAAATCAAGCAACGCAGTAAATATGCTGAGACACAGATTTCAGGAAAAAAACCCTTTCGGGTAAAACCTTTATTTCACTATGAATATATAAATCGCAACTTACAATTACATAGAGAAATCTGCAACGGATCCACGCACAACCAACCCACAAAGACACGCAGTCTTGAACTCAGCATGAGAATACACGCAGCACCCTCCAAGGACTCGCAACCCAAACAACAAAGGAAGAACCGCAGCTCTCCTTAATGGCACGCAACCATAAAACTTTGTAGAGACTCCCTCAGCAATGAGATGCAGCCCTCGGTTTCAAAGATCTCCCCATAAAGGTTGAACAATAGCAAAGCTTGTGTTCTAGGGTTCCAAAAGATTTACAAAAGTAATTGGGATTTTTGTGTGTGAATCAAAAAGATGTTTGGCACATCAAAAAGGTGAAGACTTTGAGTATTTAGGACTCTGAAAACCGTCTAGAAAAGTCTTAGAAAACAACTCCCCGAATTTAGTTTAAATAAGAAAATCCGGGCCTAAAAAATCTCGAGAAAATCTGCTCGATTTTATCCTAGGCGGACCGGTCCGGGTCTGAGGCGGATCGGTCCGAGGGGGAGGATCGGTTCTTTTAAATTTGGCTTTATCGGTTCGCTACCGGTCCGGGGTCTACTGGATCTTCAGCAAGCGGATCGGTCCGTCAGGAGGGCGGACCGGTCCGATATAGAGGCGGACCGGTCCGGCTTGGCAGAAAATTAAAAAACTTTTAAAATCCTCTTTTTGAGTGAAAAAACTTACTTCTTATTTTTTATAAAAACATTTTATAAAAATTTCCCAATACTAAGTATGAAGCATAAGGAACTGAAAAACAAAACTTTACCAAGTTCATTCTCGCAGAGGCTATGATGTTGAAGATGCTTTGATATTCGGATCCGTTGATGTAATTGCGATCTTGAATTTCTTCAACGGTGTAACGACGTACGACATACAAATTGATTATGGACAAAAATGTCCTTACATTTTGATGTAATAGTAGCAAACTAATGGAAGAAGGATATGCAGCGTCATATTCGCATGGTGTACTATAGTGAAGAATGAAAGAAAATTCTTAATACTTTTAAACTAGTTGGAGCATCCTTACACTGGTGGCAGTCCGTGACCACGTCAGAGGAGAGAGATACTATGACTATATCGAATTTTTGGGTTTTATTTGATCTAAAGTATTTTCCTCCCGCAATCCAAAGAGAGATGAGGAGGAAACTTCAAGATGTAGTCCAAGGTGAACGTTCTTTAGCAGAGTATGAGGAGGAATTTACTCGTCTGGCTAGTTTTGTATCGAATGAGGTAGTTCCGGATGAACGAAGGATCTCAAAGTTTATTGAAGGTTTGCATTGGAGAATACGGTAACATTTGCTGGGGAATCCAGCCTTACAGACATTTGGCGATGTAATGAATGCCGCATTGCTTCATTTCCAAGATCATCGGTTGCATGTGCAAGGAAGTAGGAAGGTTTTAGTGTCGGGGCAACCTAGTAAGCAGGGAGGCAATGGTGCTGGAGGAGCACTACCCTCGTCTCAACCGTCGGGTTGCAAGCAGAAGGATAGGGACACCCAGCAAGGAAGTTTGTCCAAGAGACAACGTTTTAGGGGGGTTTAATTTTGGTGGTAGCGGTTTTAGGCACGGTCAGGGTGCCCAGCAGCAAAAATAGCAGGTGGGCCAGTAAGGCCAGTAAGGCCAGGCAGGTCGGGGTAACAATGGGGGTCGAGGCCATCCGGGTCAAGGCTTGGGGAAGTTCCAAAATAATAAGGGCCATCATTGGGAGAATATGGCGGGCCGTTGTTTTCAATGTGGGGAAACGGGTCACTTTCGAAAAGCTTGTCCCCAATTACAGTTACCTTGAGTTCCACAGTATCAGCAGGCATATTTACCCCCACCACCACCTGTTCCAGCCGCCCCTCCGCAATAGGGACAATTACAGTATGGGCGTGTCTACCATATACTGGATGCTATGCTTCCTCCAGCCCCACCAGCTATCGAGGATAAGTTTCCTATTTAGGGACATATGGGTCGTGTGTTTTTTGATACAGGCGCAACGCTCTCATTTATTTCTAGAAGTTTTGCCCAATCGACGGAGTTAATTAAATCTATGAAAAGTACCTTTACTAATGTCGAGTCCTCTATGGGTGATGGTTCGCTCATTTTCTTTGTTTGTAAAAGAGTAGAAATAAATCTTAGTAATTTGTGTTTTGAGGTCGATTTACTCGTCCTAGATATGGTCGGGTATGATTTAATACTGGGTATGGATTGGCTAGTGAAATATCGTGCGATAGTAAATTGTTATGGGAAGAGTATAGTCTTTGCTATTCCGGGGCAAGAGATGTTTTTAGTGGCAGTGCCTCTTTTTGAGGCAGGTTCTAGCACATATTTGTATTGCATTGCGAAGGAAACTTCTCGTGACATAGTCGTTTCCCTAGATTCGATTTTCATGGTGAAAGACTTTGGGGATGTTTTTCAGGAGATACCAGGCTTACCGCCAAGTCGGGAGATTGAGTTTGTGATTGATTTAGCACCGAGAATGCGACCGATTGCTAGGGCTCCGTACCGTATGGCTCCTATTGAGATGAGGGAGCTAAGAGATTGGATTCAGAAGTTATTAGAACAGGGGTTTATTAGGCATAGTACGTCATCGTGGGGAGCTCCTGTATTATTTGTGAAGAAGAGAGATGGTTCCCTCCGGTTGTGTGTAGATTATCGGGAATTGAACAAGGTTACCATCAGGAATAAATACCCACTACCTCGGGTTGATGACTTGTTCGATCAACTTAGGGGAGCGTCGTACTTCTCTAAAATAGATTTAAGAATGGGGTATCACCAGTTGCAGATACGAGAGCAGGACGTGTCCAAAACTGCGTTCTTAACTAGATATGGGTCTTATGAATTTTTGGTCATGCCTTTTGGGCTAACCAATGCTCCTGCAGTGTTTATGGACCTTATGAATAGAGTGTTTCGAGACTTCTTGGACCAGTTTGTTATCGTGTTTATTGATGACATCCTAGTTTATTCTCAGACAGAAGCTGATCACGTGAAGCATTTACTATTTGTCCTGCAAACGTTACGGGATCATCAGTTATATACCAAATTTGAGAAGTGTGGTTTTTGGCTACAGGAAGTGCAGTTTTTGGGTCACATCGTGACAACTCAGGGTATTTCGGTAGATCTGAGTAAAGTTGTTACGGTGAGGGAATGGGGTCAGCCCATTACACCTACAGAGATTTGCAGTCTTCTGGGTTTGGATGGCTATTAGCGCCGATTTATTAAGGGTTTTTCTAAGATTGCTAGCCCTTTGATAAATTTGACTCGGAAGGGAGTGAGGTTTTTATGGGATGATTCTTGTCAACTGGCTTTTGATGAGCTAAAAGATAAGTTAACTTCTGCTCCAGTACTTGCGTTACCGAGACCGGGGGTGGAATATTTGGTTTTTACTGACGCATATCTGTAAGGGTTGGGAGGTGTATTACAACAAGAATAGCGGGCTATTGCTTATGCTCTCGCAAGGTAAATCCCCATGAGAAGAATTATCCAGTACATGATCTAGAACTTGCTGCAGTGGTTTTTGCCTTGAAGATTTGGAGACATTACCTCCTGGGAGAGAAATTTAGTCTTTTCATGGACCACAAATCGTTGCAATACTTATTTTCGCAAAAAGATTTGAATATGCGACAATGTCGGTGGTTAGAGTTTGTGAAAGACTACCAATTTGATATTCATTATCACCCAGGTAAAGCTAATGTAGTGGCAGATGCACTGAGTCAAAAACTTGAGGGGGAGTTAGCACTGGTATGGAAGGCTAAATGGAGAGAACTTAGCCAGGAAGATGCTGTTGCGAAGACGTTTATATCAGTGTTGACCGTTATGCCTATGATAGTGGCAAGAGTTGTGGAAGCTCAAGGAAAGGACAAAGAGTGTTAGGACCGAATACAACAATTACTAATCGAGGGAGCGTAATCCTACTCTATAAGTTTGGAGGGTGGATTGCATTTCCACGGTAGACTTATTGTCCCGGATGAGGGAGATTTGAGGCGAGCCGTAATGACAGAATATCATGGGTTCAGATTTGCAGTACATCCGGGTGGGGACAAAATGTACCAAGCCAAATGCCGTCATTATTGGTGGGTGGGTATGAAATAGGATATCTCTGAATTTGTCTCCCAATGTACTACTTGTCAGTTGGTGAAAGTAGATCATCAGCGACCAATGGGATTGCTAAAACCCTTAGAAATACCGGTATGGAAGTGGGAAAGCATCTCGATGGATTTTATCATGGGATTGCTAATGTCACAAAGTGGTCATGATTCTATTTGGGTTATCTTGGATCGCTTAACCAAGTCATCATATTTCCTACCAGTACGTACATATTACAACGCGGCTCGTTATGCCCAGCTATTCATTATCGATATTGTCACACTCTATGGGGTGCTTATTAATATAGTCTCCGACCGAGATAAGATTTTTGTTTCCAACTTTTGGCAAAGTTTCCAAGAAGCGTTGGGAACCGAGTTAAAGTTGAGTACCTCCTATCACCCTTAAACAGAAAGAGTCAACCAAATGTTGGAGGACATGCTCAGAATGTGTGTACTGAACTTTAAAGGAGGTTGGGATCAATACCTTCCCTTGGTAGAATTTTCTTACAATAATTCGTACCAATTCACTATAGGTATGGCTCCCTATGAAGAATTATATGGTCGACCGTGTAGATCACCTATTTGTTGGTTGGTAGTAGGGGATAATAAATTTCTTGGACTTGAAATGTTTCAAGATACATCTTCAATGATTGAACTTATTCGCAGCCGCATCTGAATCGCTCAAGATCGTCAAAAGAGTTATGCCGATGCAAATAGAAGGCATGTGGAATTGGAAGTTGGAGATCAAGTTTTGGTTCGAGTGTCGCCAATGAAGGGAATAACACGATTTAGTAAGAAAGGCAAGCCTGCGCCTCGTTATGTAGGCCCTTTTCCCGTTATTGCAAGAGTAGGCGCCGTAGCTTACCAACTCGCTTTATCGGAACGCCTACAACAGATTCATGATATGTCTCATGTTTCATCCTTGAAAAAGTATAAGAGGTGTGAAGGATCTCACTAGCATATTCCTTTAGATGATATCGAATTGTAGCCCGATATTTCATACGAGGAACAACCAGCTGCAATCTTAGATCACGGAGAGCGTAGGCAAAGATCTAGAGTGGTGCCCTTGGTTCGGGTCCAATGGGGACATCACAATGCCGAGGAGTCAACGTGGGAGCGTGAGGCCGATATGCGAGAAAAGTATCCACATCTCATTTTACAAGGTACGCCTAAATTTTGAGGGCAAAATTCCCTTATAAGGGGGGGAGTATGTAATAACCCTTACTTTTGAGTAATTTACTTTATATTAATTTACCATGTGAGGTAATTATATAATATATTGGATAATGTAGTAAATATTATTTCAAGTGATTTAAAAGATAATATTTACTGGATTTTTGCATATTTACTATTAAGTGAATGTAAATAGCACCATGTTATGTTTTATTTCGTCGTTGTGCTTTAAATGACAGTTATGGTTTAAAGTGATGTTGAATCATAAAATGAATTATGTTATCCTGGATGCCAATTCAGAGGGCATGGTTAGTCCCGAAATAATTGAGATAGTCAAAATAAGTGTCATGTTATATTTTGGGTTTCGGGCACTTTTGACGGGTTATGGCTTAATTATGTAGTTACGGGTTATTTTAATGGTGTAATAACATTTAAAGTTGGAGTGCAGTGTTAAAAGAATGTTTAAGTCTTCCAACCCCCTTTTTATCCTCAATTATATGTTCCTAAACCTAGAGAGAGGGAGAGAGAAAGAGAAGTGTGGAGAAAAGAGAGAGAAAGGAAGATAATTGAAGATTTGGGCTTTGGATTTGTGGCTACCGGAAGGAAATCCGAGACTACAACCCTAAGGCAAGTTTTTACTTACAAATTTATGATTCCATGTGTATAAATTGTAGTGATAGTTGTGTATTTGGAAGAATTGAACAAATGTTAGGTTTTGATAAATATTGATGTTTAACCCTTACATCTTGTTGTTTGTATGATTTAAGTTGGTCATGTGGGTTCGTTGTGATGGAGAAATGTTGTGGTTATGTTGTTGGTTGATGAGAATGAAGGAAGTGTAAGAATAAAGGGTTTAGGTTTTGGGATTTAGTATTGTAGAAGAAGTGAAAATTGTGGGTCCGATAGGCCCGGTCGACCGGGCTTAAGGGGGAGGCATATTGCTTTCCTCGATAAGTATAAATTCAGAGCGCGATCAACTGCGGTCCAAGGACCGATCGACCGAGCCTTCCCAAATGAGCTTATTGCATTCCTTTCTAAGAAAAACCAAATAGGCGCGATCGACCGCGGTCTCATGACCGGTCGACCGGTCCCCTATTTTTCACCCTAAAATGCTTAGTTTCCTCTAACTTCTTTCTTTTAAGATAGGGACTTAGGAACCTTCTTGAATGAAGTAAAACTAGAGTATTCGGGTCTAGTAGTAAAGTATTTAAGAACCTAAGTTGGAATTGAGAGTTGGGGCTTAGTTCCAAAATCAATTTAGTTAGTTAAATTAGAGGAAGTTAAATGATTCGTTTTATAAATGAACTAGTCTAGGTCTAGGGAGAGTTAGAGTGAGTTACTGTGGACTTCTAGAATTGGGTTGAAGTAATATTACACTTAGGGGCTCATTGGTTTGTCGTTAAATTTCTTGGAGGCTAATATGGAAATATATTAAACGTGTTGTTTATGAAATATGTCATGAAACGCTTATGGCCCCGGATAAAACGTAATGCATATTTTAAAATGGGAATAACTTGTGAATGATAATTTGTATATACACACCTCTCTAAATGATATCATAGGGGAAGTTATGCACATGAGGTGAAGTCCCCTGGCTAATGAATGCAAGGTGAATATAGTCCTTGGCCATAGGACCGGTTATTATATATTGTGTGATTGTTGTTCGAAGTGAGGTAATTCCGGGTGTAGTTATGACTCACTATCGAAGGTATATGGTCGCTTCCTGACGTCACGCGATGTAAGATCTCCAGGTGGTCTTGGTGATAGGCCCTGAAAGATGATAGCTATTTAGGGGCGCATCCAGTGGGGGAACCGAAAGGATGGTCTTGGAATCGTTATATGATGTGATTATAACTATTCTTGTGAAAGTGGAAATCTCATTGATGGCAAAGCATTTCGTGAAAAAAATTGCCTTGAAAATGATTCATAAAGAGAAAAGGAATTGTGAAGTAAATGGTGTCAAACTGAAATGGAATCTCATTAAGTAGGATTTATCTATATTTTCCTGCACTTATGAATATTGATCACTGTATTTGATATTGCGCTAGGTTGTGCATTTGGATTGAGAGGTAAGGATATTTATTATTATTGCAAATTGTGGAGAGCGAGTTAAGCTGATTTATGATAATTGATGTTCATAACTGTCATACTATTTATTCACATGGTTACCATATCATATTAAACCGGGCCCTGACCGTTTATATCTCCTTGTTTTGCATCAATCTTATATTCTCCCAAGTGCTCCGTCGCAAGGACGCCCATATTGACTTTTCTATCCCAGTGTCCTGGAGCTGTAACACTTTACAGATGTTATGTGATACTTGATATAGATGCTTCCCTCATTTTGTACTCTAGTTATGATCGGTTACATATTCGGGCGTGTTGCCCAGGTTTTGTAATTGTATTATATAATGTGATATTGTACTTTAATACTCGGTGTAACCTTCTTGTAAAGGTCTGTTAACTGACAACTTATTCAGTTATTTTGATGTAAATGGTTGATTATCTAACAACAGTCCTCTTTTATATCCAGCTTTTTTTCAATTGGATTGTTTAAATGTTTTTCATTAACATACAAAATCAATTTTGGCAATCCGTTTTCTAAAATAATTGGTGGTTATCTTGTATACTTATTGTACTACAGTGATGCTAAGAATGGACCATCTATGATTCCTGTAATTATTGGAGTAGCGGGCTGGCCACCTCTTATTTGAATAAGCGGGGGTTCACAGAAATCTCACCAAAGAAATCAACAATCCTATACATAGGGCTCTATATCAAAGAAAGCTACGCTGGAAGCATAATAAGCCGCACAGATCCTAAAGGACACTAGAATCTGATGCTCTGATACCACCTGTGACACCCCGACTAATTAAACACCGTGTAGCTACTCCTTTATCTCATTAATACATAATATCAAGTTGGTTCAGATCTAGCATCACTGTCGAAAATATTTTAAGCAATTACTAGCCACCTAATATTTAAAAAGTGAGTTGCCAAATTTTATTAAATTAAATTAACATGCAACCAATTAAATTAAGCTAACTATACAACATCCACATCATAACCACAACAAAATAATAATGGAATAAATAAAATGAGTCTGGAGTAACACTCCCCTGAATAAATCCCAATACAAAAGTCTGAATATATAAATAACTTCAATTTTGAAAAGAAACTGAAATTATGAGAATGCTATCTCTAAATGGAAATGGGCGACATGCCCTAGCATATGAGTAACCCCGAATAGAATTAAGTGCAGAATGTGAAGGCGTCTAATACCGAGATCCTGTAACTTCCACCGCAGCTATAACACGTCAATGTAATGGGACTCCTATGCTTGGCATCCTCGTGGCTGGGCACCTAAAATATTTTTACAAAAATAGATTTGGAAGCAAACGGGTCAGAGCCCGAGGTGAAAACAGTTTAAAAATATAGCAAGTGTTTAATTGCATTAAACAGTAAATATTATATACATGTTAGTTGCGTACTCTCACTTGAGTTTCTCACCTCTCAACTAATGTGCACGCTTAACGTATACCTTTAACCCATCCTAGTTATGCCACTATCTAACTAGTCCGTACTAACCCCTGCTTTCACATCCTAATATAAGGTGTCTACTCGTATTACACAAACAAGTTATATTTATATCTCACATTCACATTCACATTCATTAAATTTCTCATCACAAGTGTTATTTATATTCTCATTTTCGCAGTCCATTCAAATATCTTAGTTATTCAGATCTACAAAGCAATAGTGAACCAGTCACAAGTATATATATATAAATCACTCTCAATACATATATACATATATGTCACCAAAAGGCTAAGCTGCGGTGCACGCAAACTCTGCTATCGAATCCCGGTACATCACGTACATAAGGACTACGCGTTTCGAATCATTCAGGAACCGTTTCAATAAACAAAATCACACATATTGGAGGCGAACATAGTTCACATACCCATGGGTCACGTACATACCTACGCTCCCATGGTCAGCTGACTTATCAACTAATAAATAAGTCATTCGCAGTCCTATGTCCTTAAGGTACCAATCTAAATCCCCCCCATAGGCACACAAAGATCATATGGTCCTTTTTCGAAAGTCAACCTCCCGTGATAGCAAGTATGGTAGGTATGTCATACACATAAGAAATCTATACACTTGGCATTCACACAGCCTAAGTAATCGTATATCAATATAGGTATTCACACATTCCATCTTATAAATCTCATACATAGTAAGTTTATCCCGAACATTCTACATAATATATTTTTAGCTCGATAAGTCTCTCGTCGTATCAATTTGAGTAGCTAGACCTATGCTAAAAGGCAATTAGGTCTCCTATTAGTTTCTAATGCAATCTCAGTAACTTAAAGTCCATCCGTTACTGTTCCTATCCTTACCTCATCATTCATTCCCATTATAGTCTCAATTCGAACTATTTATAACCGTACTTCACTCGGTAGACCCTCGTAAGTGATAATATTCAATTCCATAAGGTAAACCATTTTTCTGGGCATCAACTAAGACCCTACTGACGTTAACTAAGTTTCACAATACTATATTAGTCACCCTAAGAATCATTATAGGTTTGTGTTTTATTTTAAACTATAAAGGGGGAAAAGTTCAAAAATCAGGAGGTGTCGATCGATCGAAGATAAAGGGTCGATCGATCGAAACAGTCGATCGATCGAAACAGTCGATCGATCGACATTCCTGAGTCGATCGATCGATCAAGCAGGTATTTGCCAAGAAATTCTTTATACAGTTACGGGTTATTCAAATTTAGACCCCAAATCTTCCATTACAACCTCCCAAACTCCCAACCAAGTATACTACTCATTAAACCAACATGTTTCCACAATCTCTAACGTTTTAGAATCATTAAACCCTCATGAATTAATAGTTTCTTAGAACAAAAGTCCTAAATATTCCTCCAAACCTAGTTCTTCAAAATTTCTTCAAGAACATCGAATTTCTCAACATTAATTCGTGAATTTGTACACATGGATTATAATTTCTTTGTCTCTACATACCAGAAGTTCATCTATATGCAAAACCTACCCATATTCAATTGTTTATTTCTCGCAATTTATAAAATTCTCAATTTTCCAAGTCTAGTCTCCAATTATAAACTACATGGATAATATATATTTGCTGGATCATAACAAGTTAAATCACTTGCCTGAGAATGAAGATTCTAATCCTTTGAAGACGATAAAGGTTGGTTCTCTTTCTTTTTCCGATCAGAACTTCAGCGATAGTGGAGGTGTGTGGTGGTTATGGCCTTGGAAACCCTTGGAACTTCTCCTCTCTTCTCACGTTGCCCACTATTTGGTTTTGACAGATAATGGCCCTAATGGCCCTAAGGTTAGCTGATAAACAAGCCTAATTTTTGCAGGTCAGTATTTATTAAAATTTAAAATGACTAAAATACCCTCTCAGGTTGTCGGTTAGGCCTAAAAATGTTCCAGGACCCAAACTAAATCTCCATCTAGTGTTTTCTGACTATCTCGACCCTTCTGGATCCATTGGCAGATTCAAAATGATCATACGGGTGACATAAAAACAATTCACTTTTAAATCCATTAAATTGATTCTTGACGCGACTCACACGCGCGTCCCAACTTAATTTTTGAATTGCCGTATTTATAACTCACGACAATGTTAATAAATTCAATAATCACATATTACAATAATCACTCATTAATATTCAACATTATCATCATAGTCAAATACTAACTCTGGTGTCGCTAGTTATTTAAATCCGAATTAATTTTCAATTAATTTAAATAATCGCATAATTAAAAGCAATTTTATTTAATTAATCTCATAATTAAAAGCCATAAAAATACGGGGTATTACAGTCTCAAACACTCCTAAAATTCATAACCCGGATCTTATTCCCACTAAGTCGAGACTCATACATCACTCACATGATATTTTATGGGTCCTCGCACTCTATCTAGGATTCCCTAATGTTTATGTCCCAAAAGGAATTATTCTCCCATCCTTTTTATCCAAGAAAAGTCTCTTAACTTTTTCTGTCAAAACATGACCGAACCGATGGCTAGAAAATGAACCGGTCCGACCAAAAATGAATCGATCCGTCCATAGAAAAATGAACTGATCTGGTGCTCAAATAAACGAACCAATTCGGTATTCCAAAAAATGAACCAGTCTGACACAAACAGTTTCGGGAGTTCATCTTCTCTAGCTCCAAAAATTCATTCTAAAACTTATCCAACTCAATTTCTAGGGTTTCTAACATCACCCAACATCAATATATATATATATATATATATATATATATATATATATATATATATATATATATATATATATATATATATATATATATATATACACACACACACACACACACACACACACACACACACACACACACACACTATGATTTACCCAACACAACAATTAATTCATGGGATCCCTCAATTTATTCAAGAATTAAACCCCAATTCTTATATATACTACACTTTTTCGTTTCTTCCAATTTCTCACAATAGATTATACCATCAACATGGATTCTAGCTTAGATTTGATGTAGGATTATTATCTCATCAATTTCTTATGAAATTATCTTCTAAAAACCCATTTTTGTGCAAGAATCCCAAACCCAAAATTCATATAGTTTCTACACCAACTATAATATGGATTATAAACACACTAAAAGAATTACAGCAAGTTAAACACTTGCCTCGTTGGATAAATTCGATGACCTCGTGCCGGTAATCCGCTAGAGTTGTCCCGAGCTCCTCTTTCTCTTACTTCCATTCCTTCATTTACTTTTTCTTCTTTCTTTCTTTCCTTTCTCTCTTTCTGTCGTGGCTTATAAGAGAAAACAAGGGTTTATCCCTTATTAAATCCAAAATTGACTCGTATACACAATTGCGAGTCCATACTAGTCCAAAAAGTCCCTGGAACCCATACACTCCCCCGAGTACTCTATTCTGACCATCTCGGCCCTTTCGAAACCAACTGTGCACTCGAATTTCCCATCCAAGCCACTTATAAAAAATCACCTTTTTAAATACAATTCAACTTCACACGTACTTTTCCAAATAAAATATTATTCCTTGTTGCTTTACCCTTCCGTGGCCTGATATAAAATAATTCAGCTTTATTTACTTATTCCCGTAAGTAAATGTAACACACATCAATATTAGTCCAAAACTCGCCAATTAATATTTAACCCATATTTCAAATTTTCTTTCACTTGAAATTCTTAATTTATTAAATTACACTACTTATGTAATTTAAATATCCATAAAAGTACGGGGTATTACGATTTTATGTTTATAATTCAACATTATGTTCTATTCAAAAGATAGAATCGCTAATTTTACCGCTTCAGGCTGAGATTACAAAATGGATGCACAACAGATGGAGGGTAATGAACTTATGGGATTGAGGTAATAGTAGAAATTTCTTTTTTAAATTGTGTACGGGGTATCAATTTAGAATTAATGTGAAAGTGGTGATAGTTGTTGTATGAGGTTTTATATTTGAGTTTTTTTTTTATTAATAACGTTGAACTTTATTTCTAAAGAATGTTAGGTCATCTACATTTAGTTGTCATGTTTTGTGGATAAAGTGTTATACTACATTAAAGTGGTTGGAGATAAAATAAAACTTTATCCCGTACCACAGTCCCACGCCTCCGCACCTCTCTCCACCCCACTTCACCTCTCTACACGTCGTCGCTCCTCTTAGGTAAGATTCAAATGGTTTAACCTTCGATTTAAGTTTTTGATTTAACCTTTGTAATATTCACATTTCATATGATTTTTAGTTCCGCTTTTTTGTTACACTTAACCCCGGACTCATGATTTTTGGTTCCATTTGGATCTGTTCTAACTTTTTAGATCTACGCATACTTAATGTATATCTTAATCTTTTAAATTTATACATAAGAATAAGAATGAGTTGAAAAGTGAAGGAGGGTTTTGTTTTAGGTGTTGTATCAAAATGTCATTCAAAAGTTTTATTTTAGTAGTTGCTCCATTTTGTTAGTTGGAAGGTATTTTTGTCAACTATTTTATTTCTTTTATTTGTATATCTATATGAAACCCTCTTATTTAATTATATTACTTTCATGATTTTATTTGTGTGATTTTGCTATATTTCAGATCTGACAACTATAATTTATGGTATTTTTGGTTTTGTATTTCGTGATCTAACTAATATTGTGTTTATTTTATTTTATTTTATATTCACTTTGTCTTTTACATTTACGCAGTGTAATCCTAAATGCAGAGTCATTTTGCTTAAAGATTTAAGTTTGGCTAAGTGAGTTGTTGTCAAGGTATGTGAATTGTCGTCTGTAGGGTAAAAATGTCGAGACATGGGTTTTACCCCCAAGTGTACCACATTAACTATATTACCATATTTAGTTTTAGTGGGAATATGATGTTTTTTGTTAACATTTTCAGATTGCAAGGTGAATCAAATTTTCTACTTTTTAACATGGCAGCATTTGATTGTGGGGTTGAGAAAGACCTATTAATCCTCATTTTTTTACCAAATGAGAAAGACTAATTTACCAAATGAGAAAGGCCTATTTTAATCCTCATCTAGAACTGTTAATGCATCTTATATGTTTGGAAAGACGTGTGTTGACTGTTGTACGAGTGTTCTGATCAATTGCACATCCTAACGAGGTTTGAAAGTAGTAATTTTCTTACCTAATTTATGAAATTTTAAATAAAATATCCGAAAGTACAAAATGTTTTGAGGATGCTTACATTTTGTTCGTGAGCTTAGTGTTAAAGCTCCTGGCTCAAATTATAATTGTATTTGAACTCACTATTTTGTTACCAACTTAAATTTAGATTAATTTGCTATTGATGAACTATTTATAGAAGCCAAGTGATCCATAGTTTGCTAATATCTCACTGCGGAATTATGTTTTCTTTCTAATGTCTCATTGTCATTTGTTTCGCACATCAGGTATTTCTCACTTCTCTGTGGTATATATGCTTTGTTGGTTTTAGTTTTTTAACGGTGGTCTGTGGGCTTAAGGCAATGGTTTTATGTGGATTTATTCTAAATTTGGTGGATTTATTATATTGTTGTTCAAAGTTACATGGAAGTGTCGATTCCCTAATGATTTATGCTTTGAAATGCCAGTCCTGAACATGGTAGACTTCATTAGATTTAACAATCATGCTACCATATTTCTTTAATATAGTCCTAATGATTCATTATTGCTTTAGATATGAGTCTGTTTTATATAATTAGAGAGCATTAGTGATTTCTTGTAGTTTCTTTGTGGTCACGAGTTGAGCTTTGGTTATATATTATATTTTTTTAATATTTTTAATGACATATATGCCTAAGCCAATGACATCGAAACTACATATAA
Source organism: Sambucus nigra (assembly GCA_949130495.1). Classification (NCBI taxonomy): domain Eukaryota; kingdom Viridiplantae; phylum Streptophyta; class Magnoliopsida; order Dipsacales; family Adoxaceae; genus Sambucus; species Sambucus nigra. The sequence goes on from OX422207.1 coordinate 829,637,893, forward strand.
TATTATAGAAATACTTACGAATATATGTCGACATATGATTCTTTAGTGTTTGTTTTATATTTGAAGTTAATCTTTTATGCTTCTTATCTTTTCATACTGTATTTGTTTCTTTGAATTCCCGACTTTGATTCCTTTGAATGTCCAGATTTATTACCACTCTTTTTCAGGTTTGATTAACTCATGTTGCACAGCACGACGATTGCTACTTTTTTATAAGTTTGATTTACTTTCAGTTTAGTATTTAAAAATAATATATGTATCACATGTATCGTATGTGGTGTCTCTATTAATATGTTTGTTGCTAAGGTTACATATGGTTTGCTGCTAAGGCTTCATAAACCTTATGCAACACCTGAGTGAGTGTGGATAATAAGTTTTCTGCTAAGGTTACACATAATTTTTAGATTAGGGGGCATGCATATTTTGGAGGCTAAAGGACGCCTTAGTTGCCTTGGATAAGGTAATTTTCTTGGTTTAACATCAATAGGTTATCAATTATTTATGGCAATTCAGCTTTATATATTTTGTCGTATTTAGAACATGTATTCTGATCAGATTTTACAATTCATCGCCTTCAGGTTTCCTAAATGGGGCGATCAATGCCATTACTTACAACCTAAGAGGCCAAACTATTCATATAATGGCAGAACAATTGTTAACCAACATTGAAGAGATGTGGGCCATCATGTAATGGAAGAACAGTTATTTGATATTAGTAGTGTTAATTCTGAAACACTTTGGGAACTTAATAGGACCGGTTACAAGAATATTTAAGCAAGATGAATAGAAAAGCTGAAATTGCTCAAGCAAAAGCAAAAATTGCCCACGCTATATCGTTAATGGTATGCGTTCAGTTCTTAATTTACTTTTGTAGTATCATGAATTTAAGGTTCGAATTTGGTCAATTATATTTTGATTAGATTAATATTCACTTTCAAAGATTTATGCACATCATAAGTGTGCGGTAGACCCTGAATTCACTGATATTGCAATCTGCAAAATCAAAAATGAAGAAAGCATTTTTCTCTGTGTTGAGTCTTGAAATTAGAAAATACAATTTAAAATTGATTTATGTTAGGTCTTAATGTAATTTATCACAAGTGTGCGACAGGCACACTGCTGACTATCGTACAACAGTCGTAGCTTGGTGGTACCTCTCTTGGTGGTCCACCCATATCAACTGCACTTGGTGTGCATATCATCTTCAGTTATGCACACTCTTCTACTGCTAGACTTATTTTATCCACTCTATAGATGCTCTATCCATGCCATTCACGAGATCTCACACTAATGTATGTGGTGTACCTTTTATGAATGCTCATGCCCCTTCCTTATTCCTCACTTTGGGTGTTCATGACCCTGACACTTCCCTGTTTAAGCCTATTTCATTTGGCATGTTAACTTGAATATTTTATGCCATAGTCTCTGTAGTTGGTGATATGATCAAAGTGCACCCTTGTACTCTGAGCAACAATGTCGTCCTATCTCATGGCCGAGTCGCTAAAAGATCCCCACTGGTTAATAATAAGGTCGTCCCTGATGAGGTCAACCTAATAAGCACCAACCTCAGCTGGATAGTAATCGAGATGAGCAACAACTTTATGGGTTCAACTTGAACCAGTCTCGCACTCTGCTTAGGCCGATATCACAAATGAGCTCGGTTACCTAACCTCGATTGGACTGTCCAATCGAGGTTATACTTGTGGTTGGAGGATCAATGGTCCTGTCGGAGTCTTCAACCTTGTACCCAACTAGGCCGAGGTTCCGTTGGATGATGTCACCAGTCCGAGCATATGCAAGTACAAAGAGACCTGGAACACGTGGATAAAACCATTATAAGTGGATCATTCCCTCACGTGAGGGAATATTTGGTCATTATGATTTACATGTGGCACATCCAGGTGTCCACATGAGATTAGCTAGATCATCTAACACATGGTTATTTCATGCTTTGGGGATACACTACACCCCCTAAGAACTATATATACCATTTTTCTTCTTCCTTGAAGGGGATCACATATTACAAACCCTAGCTGAAGCTTTGTCAAAATATATTGTAGAGAGAGAGAGAGAGTGTGTGAGTATTATATTACAAGGCCATTAGTGCCCTTCTTCTATAGTGAAGATCACTCACCTTCATAGTGGACGTAGGCCTAGATAGGTTGAACCACTTATGTTGATACCTTTCTCCTATTCTCCTCATCTCATTATAAACTTATATTGCTTATGTGCTGCCATTGTTATACGTGTTTGATCTCTCTAACACCTTGATCTGGTGGTGATATTTCTAGCATCATCATATTTTGGAGCCATTTACGGGAACGAGAAACTTCATCTCTTCCTTTTTATAGCTTGGCCTCACCAGAATCTCTGGTGGAGAACCAGTCCTCCCCCTTTGTGTGGAATTATTTCGCTATTCAAAGAGGTCCTGTAAGGTCCAAAAGCTCTCAAGTCTTCTAAATCACAGCTCAGTTTTCAGGGAAACACATGGCACCTAAATTGCCACCAGCTCCTCCACAAACTAGTGGTGGAGGACCTAGTTCTAGTCATGCACCACCTCTGTTCGAGATGGCTGAGGTGGCGATAACCTTAAAATCCTCGATGGCCAACCAACAAGTGATGCAAGAGCAGTTCGCTGCCCTCAGCTAAAATATGATGATGAGTACACCAGGAATCTCACCGGAGATGATCACTTCAGCAACTGCATAAGAACAACACTAGGAGGCTAGGGGACCACCTTAGGCACCACGTAAAGATCTGCCTCCTCCCCAGCGGCGGAGGGACGTTGCTGACCCAGTCATTTACGTCTGGGGAGGTAAGGACACCCTTTCCCTGAGGACCAGTATGACGATGCGGAGGCCGGTGGTGCTCTAGTAGAATACTGGGAGCTATATGAGATTTCTAATAGTACTGTATGACCCCTTAGAGAGAGCCAAGGAAGGTGTAGGATACAAAACCTCGAAGATCGCCCGAGAGGCTCAATATTTGATCGTTTGAGCAGAGGGTCGACCTTTGAAAGTCTCGGCCCAGTCAATAACCTGAGGGAGAGATTATTGAGGTCAAGAAGCCTTAAAGGGTACAGAAGAGAAGGGGCTGACTGTCGACCCCAGTATGGCCAACCCCATCATAGCCGAGATGGGGGTCATGGGGAAGTTAATAGCTAACGGAGGTCAGCTGCAGGAGAACCTTCAGTATAGACATTGGAAGTGGATGGGGATAACATCGGCTAGGACAACATTGCAAAACCCTGGAATTATTCAATTCAAAGGCTTGAAGATAAGATTTGCGATATTCTGAAGATCCGAGACCCTCTGCAGAGGGGGTACTCAGAGGGTTCACCCTTCGTTGCAAAGATAGTCAACGTCCCAACCTCGACCAAATTCAAGCCGCCTGTAGTGAATCCCAGGTATGATGGAAGCACTAATCATGTCCATCACATTGAAATATACCAATCGATAACCAATATCTACTCCATCTCAGATGAGATGAGATGCCATGATTTTTCAAGAATTTTGACCGAGGTTGTACACGTTTGATTTACTTCACTTCTAATGAATTCTATCGAGAGCTTCAAATAGTTAATCGAGCAATTTATCCATAACTTTTTCTTTAGGGTCAGACCTCAAAAAAAGATGACTCGTCTGCTTTATGTCAACCAGGGGAAGAATGAGAGTCTAAGATATTACATCGCGAGGTTCAACAAAGAGAAGTTGGAAGTATAAGACTATAAGTAAAGCATAGCTATGATAATCCTCATTGGAGGCCTCCAGAAGGGAAAGTTATGGTGGAAGCTTGCTGAAGACCCTCCTAAGTCAATGGCCGAGTTGCTTGCAACAAGTGGGAAAGTTATGAATACAAAAGAGGTAATGGATGCTAAGTACGAGGATGAGAAAGAAAGTGGCAGTGGAAGTAAGTTTCAGAAAAAGAATAAAGATGGGAAGAAAAGGATGGCAAACGATAAGTTTGCAGACTACACTCCGTTGACTGTAAGTTGTGAACACATCTTAAGCGAGATAAAAAATGATCGGTCTTTAAAGTGGCCTAAAAATTAAGAGCTCCTCCCCATAAGAGTAACAAGAACTTGTGGTGTGAATTCCACTAGGACCACAACCACTTGACTGACAAATGTTTTTCTCTGAAGGACGAGATCGAGAAAATATTAAAAGCTAGAAAATTGAGAAAAGTGTGGAAAAATGAGCTTTCAAGGGTGGCCGAGACAACCCTAGAAAGAGGAGGAATGATAAATGCCGAGAAGATGGCCCGTCTAGACGAGATGATAATTTAGACGATGACAGTGATGATCCAGATCTTCAACCAAAGGACAACAATGTCTAGTGAAGAGGCTTAATATGATCTTATTTGGTTAGGAATGATCTGTGGTGGCCTAGATGGAGAAGGCTCATAAGTGTCCGACCGTAAAGCCCATGTGGCTGAGGCGAAGGCAATAACAAAGGTCGAGGTTGTGCACTCGGCCTCCATTGATGTTAAATCAGAGAAAAGGAAGAAAGTGGACATTGACACCCTCGTAGTCGTCTTTTCAAGACTAGACTTTAAGGTCATCTTAGCTCCACATGACGACCCTCTCCTCATCACAACCAGGGTGCATGGATGCGAAAAAGGTCTTGGATAGGTCATTAGTTGCAACTCTATGGCTACATGATGATTCTGGTGTTGGATAGGTCTTGGATATCATCTACATAGTTGGCACACCATTTTTGACAAGGTTTTTCACATTTGTTCACCACAAGGTGCTTAAACGTTGGTAAAACATTGTTTATTTAAATGTTTTTGGTCCATTACATTTTTTTTCAATTTCACAAGTTACATAAGTATTAGGCAGATTATCATGAAGATAAAACGCATTCAAGAGTTTCAATTTTTATGTTCAGATTATGGGCTTGATTATGATCCATTCATCAAATCTACTAGAGATATTTAATGTTTTTGTAACTTTAATAACACCTATTGATTTTTTAAATACTCAATTTGTAATTTGTATCACTTAGTTCATTTTTATTTGAACTTATTTCTTATTGATTTTTTACGGGTGTTGTGATGGCCAAAGTGTTTCTTTTGTAAAACTTGGGTAGTAGAGAATCCCTAAAACCTTTTATATCTCTGATCCCCAGTCATTAATGATCTAAAGTTTTGTTTTGTGTGGAGTTATTAATACGAGCACAATACCTACAAGCAAAGTGAGTTGTAATTGTCGATTTGTTTTTTTTTGGAATTTTATGATCGTAGGATTTTAACTGTGTGGTGTACACTAACTGCCATGAATAAAATTCTTAGTATTCAAGTCATGTTTTCCATAAATCAAAATTCGTAAAAAATATTATATTTTCAATTGGATGTTTGGGGATGTAGTTTTTATCTTTTTAATTTTATTTTGGTCCTTTAATGAATATGCATTGGGTATGGATGTTTGTATATCGATAACTCCTCAATAGAATTACATGGATGGCGATGGTGAGGGTATGCACTATACATCTTTATGCATTTTAGTTTTGTTTGATGAATTTGGGTTATTTGAATATTTTTTGATTGGTTGTTATCCCTCAAGCATGGTGGATAGTCAAATAAATAAAGGAGATTATGTCAATTTTTTAAATACTTTGGTTATTTGAGGCACAATGTGAATTAGATTCATGAATATTGTATATTTTATGTTATATGTGAATTTGTTTGACGAATTTAGACTATTTGAATGTTGTTGGCCTATTTTTTATTTGTTAAGCAAGGTGGATAGTCCTATAAACAAATGATATTATGAACATTTTTTTATAAATTATACTTTGTTTGGTTGGGGAATGAAATTTTTATCGTTTTGTAATTATGTAATTTGGAAATTTTTGCCATTTTGTGATTATGTACTTTGGAAAAATTTTGTTGTACCTTCAAGCACGGGTATTATATATAACCCTTTTTATTTCTCCATCACAAATTTTTTTTCCTTACCTTGGGCCCCGCACCCTTTTGTTCAAAGATTTTCTGTCGCCTACTGCCTTGGGAAATGTGGCTCCATTTATGGGCCTCGCCGTCACCTAGACTTATATTCCTACGACCGCTGATACAAGATCTTTTTTATTTGGATAAATCTACATGGATCCAATTTTGTACCCTTTTCCCATACCCAATGTATTAAAATGATATACCTTGTTATTGTGGGTCCCGCCAGGACATAAAGTACAATTTCATATCAGCCTTGTTTTATTAGGCGAGTACCATGGACCCTTTTTATTTACATTTGTCATATGTGTTCGGCCATATCAAACGCCAAATTGACAAATCTGTGGGAGATTTTAAAAAGTATAAATCTTTGGTGTGGAGTAGTTCATAATCGATGGTTCTCTTTCTCAACAACTCTTAGCATATATGATACCCCCCAAAAAATCTTGCTTCGAGATTTGTTCATTTCGTACAATTTCTATATTGGCTTAGAATTGACATTGGGGCACGCCCATGTCAATTTGATTGAAAATTGTGTCGCCGATCACATTATCCTAGTGGATGTATCCTCTTTTTACCAACACCTATGTTTCATAAAATAAGAGTAGCACTACACGAACACGGTTTCATACCCATTTGCTTACCCGCCTAACAAAATAAAAAAGAGATGGCCCACCACAAACCAAGCTAAACAATACGAAGAATGTACTTCTCGGTTGCCAAAAAATAGACTTACACATCTTGTCTTCATTATTGGTTGTCAAGTCAGCAACTTCATAAAAGGCATTGCGCATCTTGTCAAAGCGCTCATTTTCAGGGTGGAACGCCCAATTAGAGTATATGATTTTCACTTTTGTGTTCTTCCTCTTAACATATTTCCACCATCTACGAAGAATGTACTTTCGTGTATAATTTTAACCTTTTTATTAATCAACACGGTAATAGCATGCCTGCATAAGATCCCTCTAAATTCAAATAATTGACAGGTGCAATTTATATCACAATCATCCTCCTTAAACCACACAGAATAGTTTGCACGATGATTTGTCTCTCCAACCATATCCTCACAAATGTCATATCTAACACAACAACATTCCTCGTTAATACGACATATTTCACAATAAATCTTCCCGGTCAACTCAATTTGGAATTCTCTAAATTTTGAAGTGGTGTAATCATCTTGAAGTTGCTTTTCAATTGCATAACGGGTAATACATGGTATGAAGGAGTTGAAGAAGTTGAAGGAGTTGTAGTCACTTTGTTCCTCCTTTTGTACTTTACTTCGTAATGCATTTTTATATTATTCGGCAAATTATTTTAGTATCATTTTTGAATTCACATAGCCATCGAATAACGCATTCATGCTCTCACTTCTTTGAGTCAATGACATTCCCGCCCAAAAAATATTCTTCATAAATGTAGGGACCCAACGGTTCCTCTCTTCAGGTAAGCCACTCAACCACTCATTATCATGGAGTTGAAATTTTTTAATGAATATTTTCCAACGTTCTTCAAATTCCACGGGCGTCGATGAATCATAAACATCATTTTGTCTTTCATACTTCATTGATTCATATTTATTATAACTTCACAATTTTTTGGGCAATTTCTTCAATATGTGCCATAAGCACCATCTATGTCGTGTATCCGGGAAAACAACCTCAATAGATTTTTTCATTACTTTTTCTAGGTCGGTAATAATTGTAGATGGAGGATGGTCATTCATACATGTTAGCCATGTTTTAAAAATCCAAGTGAATGTCTTAACATCTTCATTAGATATTAATCCACACCCCAATAATGTTGAATGACCATGATGATTTACACCAACAAATGGAGCAAATGGATTGTCATATTTATTTGTTAAGTACATAGTGTCGAATGTGACATCATCTCGAAATTCTTCACATGCAGCCCTACTCCGTGCATCTGCCCAAAATACATTTTTTATGCGACACTCGACATCAAAATCCATCACATAAAAAAAGTTGGCATTGCTGGTTTGCATTTTCATGAAGTAGTTTTGAAGAGCCATAGCATCACCATTCCCGAGTCTTAACCGCCTCAACTTATCAATAAAATTATAGCAATCTTTATCTAAAAATCGGAAATTCTCATGTCCAGTTGCTTCAATTGCCAATGAAGTAAAATTCTTGCATGGTCGGATACCCGCTTTGTCATTCATTTCAAGCCTTTATTTAACAAATGAACTTATGACCGGGTTATTTTTATAAAATCTTGCTATTCCGGGGCTCACCCTATGATTATATTCCAAGTTTACAATTGACACCCGTCATTTTTCATCGGAGCAAAATAAAATTCTTACTTTGGCCTTTTAATAAGTTCTCTCAACAGGACGCTTTTTAAAAATACTTTTTTTGTTGCTTTCTGGTTTTTCGGCACGAGAGCATGCCACTACAATAAAGTCGATCCCTTTGTTTGGATTTTTCCCAATGATCTTCTTTTAATAGGAAATCCCTTTTCATTACCATATTTTTTATAGTAGTAAAAAAATAGTTCAAATGTATCAAACTCCATTCTGATTTCGGGATCTCTTATTTCATTGGCCTCAACTGCTTCATTTTTATTTTCCTCGTCATTAACAAAAATATCATCCATTTCATCACTAGAAGATATCATTTCTGGTCCTACAATTTTTTTATAGCAACAAAAGAAAAAACACCAATGTCACTAAGAAACAAAATACCAATAAGAGTGCTTATTTACAGATTTAATAGAGAGAGAGAGAGAGAGAGAGAGAGAGAGAGAGAGAGAGAGAGAGAGAACACTTGTTACTTGTCGGAGAATTTGATCAAAGATTGCCACTTGTGGGTATTGTTTACTGTTTGAAATTTGGCGCCACAAAGACTTTGTTCAGATTACTATTATTTTTAGTTTAGATTTGGGAAATTGTGGGTATAGTTTAGCTTGGTTTGTGGTGGGCCATCTCTTTTGTTCTTGTTAGGCGGGTAAGGAAACGGGTATGAAACTGCGTTCATGTAGTGTTTTCCCAAAAATAAACTTATATTATCTTTATAATTTTTACCTCCTCTGACGATGTGTGATATAAGACTTAAAAGAAGTTTTGGGCCCCATTTCTATTAAAAATTCTTTGACCGTCCAACTACTCTTCCAACCATGCCTCGTTAGTAAGTATCTCCAAAAGATATGGTTTTCATTTTTTGTCTATTCCATAAACTCTAAGTCCATCTCCAGTTGAGAGGCTAAAAAAGATGTATATTTACATTGTGAGAGGTTAATTGTTTCGATGCTGCACACACTGGAGAGGGTAAAAGAATGTGTAAATGTGAGTTGGGCGTGCTGGACGGACGAATGTCAGCCGTCCAAGGCTGGACGGATGACTGACACCCATCCAGCCAAACCCCCCCTTAACGGTCCAAAATTCAACCATTATAAATCCGTCTGTTACAACTATATCTGTTATAAAATAAACATAATTAAAAACCAACCCCAATAAATACCATTCCAATTTACCTCCTTCTCATTTCATATAAATTCCAAATACCTTATTTGTTTTCATACCAATTGTAATACCTTCCATAACAAATTCCATATTTTCAGTCCAATTTACAACACTCATATTTATTTATATTATTAAACAATTTTATTATCCAAAATGCATTCTATTAAAAGGAAATGGTGTGGCAAAATCGCTAAACCAAATGAGAATCCCCCCAACCAATCTTCCCAATCGTGTATAGAAATTTGGTTCTGGTGTATGACGATAGTACACCACATGTGAGAGACGTAATTGTTGATCCTAATACGCATGCAAACGAGAGTTAATTTCACATGCGCGGGAGTCTACAAGGTCCGATTGAAGTGTATGCCCGTTTAGTTGATGTTTCAAAAGTTCGAGATATCATTGACAATTTCGGATTCAATCATTTGCTTAGGGGAATGTCTCCTAATTCGGACAATCAAATGACGGGACCGCTAATTAGTAGGTGGTCGGAGATAACACATATATTTCACCTACAATGTGTGGAGTTAGGGATTACCCCTTTCGATTTTGTGCATTTATCCGGTAATATTTGAATATAATTCTATGTAATTTATTTTATTCACCTATATTATTTAAGAATTTTTCGGTAATTAATACTTCTTAAATTTCTCCATTTTATAAGAATTCAAATTGGAATCCATCTAATTTTGCCCCCTTTCCTACGAGTAGTCCATATACCGTGAATAAAATATTCGAATTATATTTTCTCGGAATAAGCCATCCAGAGCGCAAAGGATGGAATATATCCTACAGAACCCTAAAATTGTACATGTTTCTGTGGCGTGCGCAAGCTTCAGAGCATATATTAGCGAGCACAGAACAAATCGCTCATTCTTTTATTATTTTCGTGATGAGTTTCCAATTTTTTTTTACTGGCGTTAATTCAGTATTTTTGGATTGGGTGCCATTTTTACACAAACTAAACAATATGGCTGATAGGGATTAGGGTTCTTCCATTCTTGCACGAGTTTACTGTGCCCTCGACGCATGCACCACAAATGAGCAAAAACAGTTAATTATTTCTGGAAAATTGTAGAGGTAAAGTCTTCTCTAATTACACATTTTAATTTTCTCGATAATTTATAAAAGTACTTGTTTTATGAGTAATCAATTATTAATGACTTGTTATTTAAATTTTCAATACCTAGGGTACGAGTATCTCCGTACGATGGCTCTACTCTTGCTCGACCATGCAGGAGCAACTAGAAATGCGTTCTACCGAGTCAATTATATGGCAACCATTTATGGAATTTCCTGAAAACTAGTTAGAAGTCCCTAGAGTTGCGCATAATTTAGTTCAAAGATGGTACATGATTTTTTATCCAGAGTTAGTTAGAACTTCGTACCTTGTAGACCGCTGCCACCGTCAATTGACAAGCCATATTGCTATTCTCGATAACTCGCCTTATCCAATGTCATTCATTCCAAGAAACATATATATGCAACACATCAGAAATTGGGAACCTGCAATTGCTCGTGTGACAATGTCATCGCAAGAGGAATGACTTATATACTGGAAGATTACGGGTAAGGGTGCAATTCTACCCCCAGTATTTCGCTGGCAAAACCACGACGGGTTTGGGTTTGCCCCGATTGTACCAGATGATGTACGGTACCCATCGCACCATCAGATAGATGGGAGGATCCACATATGTACAACATACAAGGACAATATTCCTTTTCATATTTCTACCCTTAACACGGGATGTTGAAGTTGTCAATTTAAGTGGGATGGCACAACAGTCCTTCAATTAGATCCGCCCAGTACACCAAATCATTTACCTTCCTAAGTAAATACTACTCATGCTCACAATGGAATGATATGGTATTTTTAAGAGAGGACTACATCCAGAAAATTAAATCCAAAATGTTAGAACGTGAGCTTATGTTAATGAGGATGTTACGCGAGAAAGATGAAGAGATTGCACATCTGTGAGGCGCGGGACCGAGCTAATCTTCGGGACACTATCCCATTCCGCAACACACACTGCCTTACATATACGGAGATGAATATCCTATTACTTCCCCTAATATTGCCAAGTCACCCTCACAAAATTCCGGAGGATCGACTACACAACCATCTCTTGCCGATGATGCTTTTGGAATTTTCAACACATTTTTTGGGTGCTAATAAAATCTTGTTCGAAATCTTGTTCATTTTTAATGGTAGTTTGCAATGTAAATGAATGTTGATATAATAAATTCTTGTTCGATTTATTGTTTATTTAATAAATTATGCCCTTCATTTTTAATAAATCATGCCCTTCATTTTTAATAATTATTAAATATATATTATTTTATAATCATGCCCTTCATTTTTATTTCCATAGTAATAATTGTAATGTTTATAAATGTTCCACACCATTAATTAATTTGTGTTGTCCAATCGGTAGTTAATGGGTTATTTTTAAATTTATAATTTGTAGAGTTTATTTGAAGTGGAGGAATTATTTAAATCTGACGAATTTAGATTTAATTATTCGGATTATTATTGTGTCGCATTTTTGAGGTCGAAAATTAGAAAATGTTATAAAGTATTTCGAATGACAATTCTAATTGCACGGTTGTTTTCGAAAGGGTCGAGATAGTTGGAATAGATTACCCGGGGGTAGTAATCAGGTCTCGGGGCATTTTTAGGCTTAACCGAGCCCAAACGAGAGTGTTCGGGTCATTTGGGCTTGACCCATAAGCCTAACAACGAGATTAGGATTAATAAATCTAATTGTATGTGTATGGAACGAAAGTTAACATAACTCTAAACCTAAAAATTGAGAGCAAGGCAGAGGGAGCAATTGGGGATTAACATGGAGTCTTTGAGAGACAAATCAAGGAGTAATTGAGGGTGTTGTTTGTGGAATCACCATCAACACCAAAGGAATCAGACTCTACCATTGTTAAGGCAAGTGGTTAATTTGCTGCAGTTGTAATTTTTTGATAACCAATTCATATTATGGTGATGTGTATAATCAAATATATTTTTGGGTGTGTGTTGAGAATTAAAATGGGTCTTTTGAATGAGAGTAGTATGTGTAGATTAATTAATCAATTGATGTGAGATTATGATATAGGACTGTTAAAATCAGATTGTAGGGTGAAAATTAGCAAGTATTGATGATTAATTTTGAATGTGAATGATGAATTGATATCGGTGGAATAAAAGCCAAAAAATACCCAATTTGATAAACATTAAATTTATGTAAATTTATTGATGATTAAGGTTTCTAGGTAGCTACTCCTTTATTCAAATTAATACAAAATGTCAAGTTGGTTCAGTACATAGCATCACAGTCGAAAAACATTTTAACAATTACTAGCCACCTAATATTTAAAAAGTGAGTTGTCAATTTTAACTGAATTCGATTAACATACAACCAAAATAAATTATGAAATACTGATACCACAACCACAATACAGTCGCAACAGAAAACAATGTAATAAACTGAATCTGGAGGAATACTCCTCACAACAATCCGAATACTGAAATAAACCAAATACAAGGCCTGAATCATTAATTAGTTACATCCAAAACTGAATAAATAAATTGTCTCTAAGAAAAGGGGGCGATATGCCCTACAGATAAATAAGTCTGAAATGATATCAAGGTAGAGAGTGGAGGCATCTATAATCGAGGTACTGTAACTTCCACAGCAGTTACATCACGTCACTGGAATGGAACTCCTAGGCTTGGTGTCCTTGTGGCTGGGCACCTAAAATATTTTTACAAGAAAAATAGATTTGAAAGCAAACGGGTCAGAGCCCGATTGTGAAAACAGTTTAAAATATAGCAAGTGTTTAATATCATTAAACAGTGAATATAAAATACATGATAGTGCGTGCACTCACATGAGTTCCTCACCTCTCAACTAATAGTGCACGCCTAACGTACCCGTACCCGTTCTAGTTATTTCACTATCTAACTAGTCCAATTTACCACCTAACTCTACTAAGCTACTAAGGTTCAATTCTCGACATTTTGATATAAACAGAGAGTTTCACTTTTCTTTTTATTTCTCAAAATTAGTGACAATAACTACTAGGGATTTTCCATTTTTAACTCTACTAAAAATGTTACTATTATTCACACTTACATATATAATAACAGTTCATTTCAATTATCAGTATATTAATCTCATCATAAATATACAATAATGGCACCCCGAGGCTAAGCTGCGGTGCATACACACTCTGCTATCAAATCCCTGTACATCACGTACATAAGGACCACGTATTCCAAATCTCTGAGGAACCGTTTCAATAGGTAATAATCACACATAATGGAGGAGAACATAGTTCACATCACATGGGTCACGCACATACCTATGCTCCCATGATCAGCAGACTTATTAACTCCCCAATAATTCATTCTCTGACCTATGTCCTCGAGGTACCAATCTAAATCCCCCCGTAGGCACACAAAGATTAGATGGCCCTGATCGAACGCCGACCTCCCGTGATAGCAAGTATGGTAGGTATTTTATACACAGATAAACACATATACTAAGCATTCACACATCTTAGATATCTTATAATATTAGTTGAGGTATATGTCACATTCCTATACCGACATTAAATGTTGCATGTTTACAAGTCCCCGAATAATATACATTAAAAATTGTCAACTCTTCTCACGTTGCAAATTCAAGTACTTACGACCTAACCCGTAGAAGTCACCCGGTCTATTATATAAGTCTAACTTTTAATCCTCAACGTACTCCGATCTCACAACTATACCCACTAATCGTAAGGGAAGAATAACACTCAATTAAATAAGCCTACGGAAAACTCGAAACCAAAATCGAGCCTAAAAGACCATTCTGTGAACTTGTTAGAAGTCACAGAAATCTCGTTCGAACGAGTGTCGTTCGAATGAATGGCTTCGAACGAACTCTGAATTCGTTAGAAGGGACACTGGCATCTCGTTAGAAGCTCGTTTGAACGAGGTCGTTCGAACGACCTGGATTGGTCTTCTAACGAGACGGCAGGGAACGCCCAGAATTTTTCCCAATACGTTTTTCTTCATTTGTCTCTTCTCTAAATCCATCCTAAGGTCATCCCAATTACATTTTAATTTTTTTAAACTATCCTAAGTCTCCCTAGGTCACTCCTTAACATATTTTTGGGGTCAAATCTTACTAATCAACATGCAATAATCATAAATCCCCAATTCTTGCCCCAAACCCTATGAACATGAACTCAGAATTTAATTGCACCTAAATACTCATCATTAATCCGCTTTTAAATAATCAAAGTTAAGTTTTGGGGTAAAAATTTCTCCCATAATCATTCTACATGCAATCCCTAACCAAACTTTAGAGTTTCTACAACAATTCCAATAGGTTTTCATCAAAACTTTCAAGTCAAATACAGTTTCTACACTAAACATGGAAGAAATATTCATTGAACTTAATAATATCAAATACTTGCCTTAAATTCGATGTTCTGATTCGTTGACGATCAAGGTTGGTTCTTTCTTCTTTTCGGTCTCAAATTCCTTTCAAAATGATGGTGGGGAGGTGGTTTGGTTTAGATCCTCCTTTAACCTCTCTTCTAACTTCTCTCAAAAACCTCTGTAGCCAACTCTCTCACTTTTGGATAATAATGGCCTTAGTGGCCCTTTTAATAATATCTAAATTACCTCTGAAATTCGTGGGTTTTAATCCCTTAATTTTTAAAATGGCCAAAATACCCTTCTAGGTTGCCGTTTGGCCTAAAAATGCCCGGGGACCCAAACTAAACTCCCGGCTAATGTTTTCTGACTATTTCGATCCTTCCGGACACGTTTGCACGCTCAAAATGACCATTCAGTTGATAAAATATAAATTACTTTTTAATCTAATAAAATTCATTCCTGACGCAATTGACACGCGCGTCCCAACTTAATTTCCCAAATTGTCGTATTTCTGCCTCATGACAATTTTAATATTTTCAATACTCATATATTACCATATATTCTCAGTAATATTTTATTTTAACATCATACACAAATACCAACTCACATCCCGCTAGTATTAAATTCTGGGTTAATTTCCAAATAAATTCTAATTTAATTTAATTAACCCAATAAATAAAAATCAATAAAATTACGGGGTATTACATACTTCCTCCCTAATAACAGAATTTTGTCCCGAAATTCGGAACTAAAGAATACCTGGTAAAAATAACTCTGGATAACGCTCGCGCATCTCATCCTCGCGCTCCCATGTGGACTCTCCAGCATTATGATGCCGCCACTGAACACGTACTAACAGTACTATCTTCGACCTCAAATTCCTCTCGCTGTGGTCTAGAATAGCAATCGGCCCCTCCTCGTAGGAGCTATCAGGCAGCAGATCGATGTCCTCTAAAGCAATATGAGTATGGGCTAAATCGTCCCTAAGATATCTCCTTAACGAGGAAATATGGAACACGTCATGAATCCTATGCAAGTGCTCCAGTAACCCAAGTCTAGACGCTACTGGCCCAATCCGTTCGATGATAGGGAATGGTCCCACATATTTAGGGGCCAGTTTCCCCTTCTTACCAAAATGCATAATCCTTTTCATCGGAGATACTATGAGTAGCACCTGGTCCCCTACCTGAAACTCTCTAAAGAACCTCTTGGTGTCAGCATAGCTCTTCTGTCGGTCTTGAGCTACCCGAATACGACTCCGTATCATCTCTATCCTTGCCGAAGTATCTTGAATCACTTTCGGCCCAAGGATTTGGTTATCCCCCACCTCTAACCAACATGCTGGGGAACGACAAGGTCTACCATACAACGCCTCGTATGAAGCCATTCCAAGATGAACTGGTAGGAGTTATTATAAGAAAACTCCACCAGTGGAAGGTACTGCTCCCAACCACCTCCAAAGTTTAGAATGTACATACGTAACATGTCCTCCAACATCTGATTCGTTCTCTCGGTTTGCCCATCTGTCTGCGGGTGGTACGCCGTACTCAACCACAACTCTTTACCCATTGCCTCCTGGAAACTCTCCCAAAATCGTGAAACATATATCTTGTCTCGGTCAGAAACGATATTGAGAGGCACCCCGTGAAGTCTCACTATCTCCGCTATGAAAATCTGGGCATAATGTCCCGTAGTGTAGTCTGTTCGGGCTGGTAGAAAATGACCAACTTTGGTCAACCTATCCACGATTACCCATATGGAGTCGTGACCCCTCTGTGACGTAGGTAACCCCGTGATGAAATCCATGGAAATGCTCTCCCATTTACACATCGGAATCTCTAACGGCTGTAGGAGTCCTGTCGGTCTCTTATGGTCCACCTTTACCAGATGACAAGTGGCACATTTAGAAACGAACTCGGCAGTATCTCTTTTCATCCCGCTCCACCAGCACTGTCGTCTCATGTCCTGGTACATCTTATCCCCACCAGGATGTACCGCGAACCGAGAACCGTGCGACTCTGTCATTACCTCGTGTACCAAGTCTCCCCCTTCCGGAACAACCAATCTCCCATTGAAGCGTAATCCCCCATCTGAACTAACAGTATAGGACTCGGATCCCTCTGCTAGTAATTGCATTATCTGCTCCTGACAGAACGAGTCATTTGCCTGGGCCTGTATCACTCTGACAATAATCTGAGGCGTAACAGTCATCACAGACATGAATGATCGGCCACTGCATTCTGGTGTCCCAACTCCTTCCACTTTGCTTTCCACACTTCGGCCACCTCACCTACTGGCCTATGGCTCAATGCGTCTGCTACCACGTTAGCCTTTCCTGGGTGGTACTGAATATCGAACTGATAATCCTTCACGAACTCAAGCCACCGACGTTGACGCATATTAAGTTCCTTCTGTGTGAAGAGGTACTGTAGAGACTTATGGTCCGTGAACAAATGGAATTTCTCCCCCAAGAGATAGTGTCTCCAAATTCGAAGAGCAAATACGACTGCCGCTCACACCAAGTCATGGGTGGGGTAATTCTTCTCGTGAGGCTTAAGCTTACGGGAAGCATAAGCTATAGCCTGACTCTCGTGTTGTAGTACACTTCCAAGTCCTTGTAAGGACGCATCAGTGTAGACTAGATACTCAACTCCCGGTCTGGGCAATGCTAACATAGGCGCTGAGGTTAACTTGTCCTTCAACTCATCGAATGCCACCTGACAGGCATCGCTCCAAATGAATGGCACACCTTCTCGAGTCAGATGTGTCAAAGGACCCACTATCTTTGAGAAACCCCGAATAAACCTCCTATAGTATCCTGCTAAGCCCAAGAAACTACGAATCTCAGTCGGTGTCGTGGGTTGTCCCCACTCCCTCAACGCGGATACCTTCCTCGGATCAACTGATATCCCCAGGTTTGAAATGTTGTGCCCTAAAAACTGTACCTCCTTCAGCCAAAACCCGCACTTTTCGTACTTCGCATATAGCTCGTTCTGACGTAGTGTCTGTAAAACCTGCCTCAAGTGATCGGCGTGTTCCTCTTCTGTCTGGGAATAAACCAGAATGTCATCAATAAAGATGATGATGAACTGGTATAGGAACTCTCTGAATACCCTATTCATCAAGTCCATAAACACGGCTGGAGCGTTGGTCAGGCCAAAAGGCATAACCCGAAACTCATAGGAACCATATCTCGTCAAGAAAGCAGTTTTCGAGATGTCTTGTTCCTTGATACGCAACTGATGGTATCCCGATCGCAAGTCAATCTTTGAGAAGAAGGAAGCTCCTCTCAGCTGGTTGAATAAGTCATCGATTCGGGGCAACGAATACTTATTCCGTATCGTGACTTTATTCAACTCCCGATAATCTACACACAACCTTAACGATCCATCCCTCTTCTTTACGAACAGTACAGGGGAACCCCACGATGAAGTACTCCTACGGATGAACCCCTGGACCAATAACTTCTCTATCTGATCCCTTAGCTCTATCATCTCCACTGAAGCCATACGGTAAGGTGCGCGGGCAATTGGCAGAGTGCCTGGCGTCAAATCGATAACAAAATCTATCTCTCTACTAGGAGGTAGTCTAGGTATATCCTGGAATACATCAGCAAACTCCCTGACAACTGGAATTGAATTGAGTGGTATCACCACCTCCTTAGAGGTCTCCTCCTCTATGTAATACAAGTGAGTGGACGATCCTCCCTCAGGGCGAGGCATCGCCACTAAGAACATCCCTTGCCCAAGTATGGCAAAAATGATACTCCTGCTGAAACAATCAATCATGGCTCAGTACGCAACTAGCCAATCCATACCAATAATCACATCGTACTCAATCATCTCTAATACTAACATATCGGTGGGTAAAGTAAACTTCCCGATCTCTATACCCACACCTCTACAAATAAGATAAATCACAGAACCCCTACTTAATGGTGAATCTACGTAAGTAATCATGCTCTCTGCAGTGTCTAACAACCCTATAATGCGCAAAAATTTCGTGGCAATGAAACAGTGTGTGGCCCCTGTATCAAATAAAATGCGCCCCATAGTCCCCTGAATAGATAACATACCCTCAATGGAAGGTGGATCCTGTGGGACTGCGGCCTGCTGGAGTTGATAAACTCGCCCGTACTGAAGCTGTCCTTGCTGGACTGGGACTGCTGGGATGGGTGGCAAAGCTGGCATCTGTGGTGGTGCTGGGAGGGCGGCGGGAAACATAGGTCTCTGGGGCTCATGTCGAGCACCCTGCTGCTGCTGCTGTGGGGCTCTGCCCCTATCAGGACACTCCTAGTGTTTGTGTCCAATCTTGCCACAAGTAAAACATTTCCCCAAAAAATTTCCCCCTCTATGACCCTGCTGTCCACGGCCCTGGTGGCCGTTTCCATTCCTCCCCTGGCCGTGCTGGCCCTCATGAAACTGCAGCTGTTGGCCATGCTGGCCCTGGTGACCCTGATGGCCATGCTGACCCTGCTGGCCATAACAAAAACTTCCATTTCCATTTCTGAAACCCCCAGATCTAAATCTCTTAGGATCCCCCTACTGGGAACTCTGATCACCCTGCCTGTGCTGACCCTGAACTGATTGTGCCCCATTGACACCATTTCCCCCTATCCTGCCCTGATGGCTGGACTCTCCTGATCGCTTACTCTCTGACAAGTGAAAGCGGTGGTCCTGGCAGTGAAGTAGTGAAGCATTAACCACATCAGAATAAGTGGCCAACGAGAGATTACCCAAAAAGTGCTGACGGATCCTCCAAGTCAACCCATCCATGAACTTCTGTATCTTTTTCTCCTCGGTCGGAATCTCATCGGGAATGATGTTTAAGATATTAGTGAACTCGGCCTCATACTCTGCCACGGTCTTCCCCTCCTGTTTGAGGTTCATTAACTTCCTCCCCATCTCGGTGTGAACGGCTGATGGAAAATACTTGCGATCGAACCGCACCCAGAACTCCTGAATAGAGAGGACATCTCTCTCCTCTGCGGTGGTAATGCTCCTACCACTGCAATGGTGACCCTACTAGATTAAAAGTAGCAAGTATCTGTCTTTGTACATACGTACACTCGTACATCCTCAAGTGCCTTTGGATGTCCTTCTTCCACTGACAGGACACAACAACGTCGAAGCTACCTGCAAACTCCAGAGGGTGTGATTTCTGAAAAGCATCACGAACGCGTTCCCAAGCAGACGGGAATGCATGAGTCTGTACTGGCGCTACTATCGGCGCCTGAGGTGGTGCCTACTGCACAAATGCAAGGGCGACATTTACCGCTTAGGCCACAATAGCGGCAACCTCGACGGGATTCATGGCGCCCTGAACTGGTGCAGGCTATGGCTCGGGCTGAGCATCCTTGGGAACTCGCTGTGCACATCGTGGAGGCATCTGAAATAAGAGAAAAGTATTATAAGTCTACAGTTATTATCTCAAAGTAGTTGAAGAGCGAAGCATACACAATAGAGTAAAACAATCCTAAAATATAGGGCTCTATATCAAAGAAAGCCCAGCGGAAACATAACAAGCCGTACAGATCCTAAGGACAGTAGAACCTGATGCTTTGATACCACCTGTGACACCCCGACTAATTAAATACCGGGTAGCTACTCCTTTATTCAAATTAGTACAAAATGTCAAGTTGATTCAGTACATAGCATCACAGTCGAAAAACATTTTAACAATTACTAGCCACCTAATATTTAAAAAGTGAGTTGTCAATTTTAACTGAATTCGATTAACATACAACCAAAATAAATTATGAAATACTGATACCACAACCACAATACAGTCGCAACAGAAAACAATGTAATAAACTGAATCTGGAGGAATAATCCTCACAATAATCCGAATACTGAAATAAACCAAATACAAGGCCTGAATCATTAATTAGTTACATCCAAAACTGAATTAAAACTAAATAAATAAATTGTCTCTAAGAAAAGGGGGCGACATGCCCTACAGATAAATAAGTCTGAAATGATATCAAGGTAGAGAGTGTAGGCATCTATAATCGAGGTCCTGTAACTTCCACAGTAGTTACATCACGTCACTGGAATGGAACTCCTAGGCTTGGTGTCCTTGTGGCTGGGCATCTAAAAGATTTTTACAAGAAAAATAGATTTGAAAGCAAACGGGTCAGAGCCCGATTTTGAAAACAGTTTAAAATATAGCAAGTGTTTAATATCATTAAACAGTGAATATAAAATACATGATAGTGCGTGCACTCACATGAGTTCCTCACCTCTCAACTAATAGTGCACGCCTAACGTACCCGTACCCGTTCTAGTTATTTCACTATCTAACTAGTCCAATTTACCACCTAACTCTACTAAGCTACTAAGGTTCAATTCTCGACATTTTGATATAAACAGAGAGTTTCACTTTTCTTTTTATTTCTCAAAATTAGTGATAATAGCTACTAGGGATTTTCCATTTTTAACTCTACTAAAAATGTTACTATTATTCACACTTACATATATAATAACAGTTCATTTCAATTATCAGTATATTAATCTCATCATAAATATACAATAATGGCACCTCGAGGCTAAGCTGCGGTGCATACACACTCTGCTATCAAATCTCGGTACATCACGCACATAAGGACCACATATTCCAAATCTCTCAGGAACCGTTTCGATAAGTAATAATCACACATAATGGAGGAGAACATAGTTCACATCACATGGGTCACGCACATACCTACGCTCCCATGATCAGTAGACTTATTAACTCCCCAATAAGTCAATCTCTGACCTATGTCCTCGAGGTACCAATCTATATCCCCCCGTAGGCACACAATGATTAGATGGCCCTGATCGAACGCCGACCTCCTGTGATAGCAAGTATGGTAGGTATGTTATACACATATAAACACATATACTAAGCATTCACACATCTTAGATATATTATAATATTAATTGAGGTATATGTCACATTCCTATACCGACATTAAATGTTGCATGTTTACAAGTCCCCGAATAATATACATTAAAAGTTTTCAACTCTTCTCACGTTGCAAATTCAAGTACTTACGACCTAACCCGTATAAGTCACCCGGTCTATTATATAAGTCTAAGTTTTAATCCTCAACGTACTCCAATCTCACAACTATACCCACTAATCGTAAGGGAAGAATAACACTCAATTAAATAAGCCTACGGAAAACTCGAAACCAAAATGGAGCCTAAAAGACCATTCTGTGAAGTCGTTAGAAGTCACAGAAATCTCGTTCGAACGAGTGTCGTTCGAACGAATGGCTTCGAACGAACTCTGAACTCGTTGGAAGGGACACTGGCATCTCGTTAGAAGCTCGTTTGAACGACCTGGGTTGGTCTTCTAACGAGATGGCAGGGAACGCCCAGAATTTTTCCCAATACGTTTTTCTTCATTTGTCTCTTCTCTAAATCCATCTGATTAGGCACATATTCTTCATATTTATCCCCTTAATTTCGGTATTTTTATGATCCCGTGCAGTGTAAATAGCTTGGATTTGCCTCGTATTTATGCTACTAACCTATTTTGGCAAGTATTTCTTGTTTTGTGTATTTTTCATGTGCTTTATAGGTATTTCATGCAAGTTAGTGCGAAGGAGAACTCAAAACAGTGAAAGAAACCAAGAAATGGAGAGTTGAAGGGCAATTTCGTATTTTTTCAGCCTTAGTCCGGAGGTGGGGCCAACTAGAAAGTTAAATATCTCTAAATTACAAGAATACTGGAAAAAACGACACCTCAATCCGAGCTACGGTGAAGAAGTTACGATGTTTTGAAGTTGCGCGATAATGAAGAGAAATGGACCAGAAACCAACCCGATCCGGATGGAACCAAACCGGTCCGGTCAGAAAAAAAAAGAACCGATCCGGTACCAAATGGATTCGTCCAGAACCGATCCGGCTGCTGCAATTTCTGGCAATTAATTATGCAGCTAAAGCGGTGCAACTCTTGGAATATCTTGCACAACTCATCGATATTAGCTGTCAAATTCGTGCTAGTTGGTGCTATAAAAGGCCAAGCCCTACATCCTTCCAATGGGACTCAAATTAGGGAGAGAGAGTCATTTTTTATAAATCCTTTTTAGTTTTTCATATTCTTAGAAAAATCATAGTTTGTAAGTTTGAAGAACAAGTAGTATTCTGGATTCAAGTTCATCTAGTGCAGATTTCAAGTATCAATTCTTCAATTCAATTCAAGTATCAAATTCCATTCTCTTATTTAGTCTCAATTCTATTTTCAATTCTCACTAGTATTGTAATTTGTTAAGAATGTTTCTTATATTCATAATTACATGCATTGTTATGAAATTGCTTTCTCATAAAACCATGTCTAGTTAAATTTTCAAGGGTTGGGGTACATGAACTCATTTCGAGGTAAATTACCCATGTAGAAAATAGAGGGTAAATTAAATATTGACCGAATCGTGGAGGGAAATTACATGAACATGGACAATCTTTTAATCTCTCTTGCCCTAGGTACTTGAGATGTTTAAGTATGCTATGTAAAGTGTAATTTGTCCATTCACCGCTTTGTATTTACCTTTGATTTCATATGATGCGGTCTAGTTCCCTCATATATGTAATGCTTAGGATCTATAAAGATTGGATTTGGTCAAAAATTTTAATTTACAACTCTAGGATTCTCTAAGGTAATTTGCTAAGGTTTGAGGGATTGTACTCCACCCTATTTTCTCATTCATCTTAATTAATTTAATTTCTTTATTTACCTATTTTTTCCCTTTTCAACCATCATCATCTTTTTCACTTTTTCTTTAGAAGTAATAAATCAATTAAATTCTATCAACCATTCCCTGTGGATTCGATACCCAGACTCGCCACTATACTCCTTAAGAAGTGTAGTTACAAGTTTATGTTTTTTTGTATTGAGGTTGGAAGCCGATAACAACGACTAGCGTATTGCACGGACGCTCGGTTTTTCCACTCGGTCAAAATGGCGCCGTTGCCGGGGAGTGTTTGTTATAGATTATAATTGACTTACTACTTCGTAAAAAAAAATTGAAAAATATGGGTGTCACGTTTTTGAATTGCCCACTTTGAAATGTCTTATTTTAACTCTTTTGGTGGCTTTAATTGTTATGCTAATAGTGAGGAGGAGAATGAACTCACGATTTATGAACATTGGATCAATATCACTAAAGATGAGTCTCATAAATACAAGACCAGTGCTAAGGCCATCCAAATTTATCAAAATGAAAGGCTTGAAGAAGCAAGGCGTGAAAAAGAATATAGGGAAAAAATCGTTTTTGGGAGCAAGAGTTGGATGCGTTATTCGAATCCAATGACGATTTTTCTTTCGATATTTTTGAGACTAAAGAATGTTTTCAACCAAATGAGGAATCCAATGACGAACCACTTGAGATTGAATTTATGTCCTCACCATTCTCATTCACTGTTATCGAACAATTAGAGTTATCACAAGAGTCGAATGAAAGTCTTGATGACGTTGACACAATTCTTATGGGCCATACACTTAGACGTGTCACTCCACCAGATCCAACTGAAAATTTAGGGAGAAAAGATTTTGAGGACAAGGACTCTATACTTAAATTATTTTCCAAGATGGACTCTTTCTGTTTGTGTGATCCGCTTCCCATACTACTTGAAAAATCTTTGGGAAGTGATTCTATTTTTCTTAGATCCCAATGGTACTTGTCCCCCTGTGCACTCAAATCCCTCATTATCCCCCTAAATTTTTTTATTGGTGATGGTTCATTTTGTAAACTTTGCACATGCCTTCAATTTTTCAAACGTAATTCTTATTTTCTGGGAGGCATTCTTAATAGTGAGGGTACACTATTAATTCCTCAAAGTCAAATTGTATTTTGGGTGGACCCTCAAATTTTTCGACTTTTAGTGTATGATTTATTAGCCGTTACAATTTTAGGTTGTAAATAGTTAGTTAGTTTTTTTTTCTCTCTTTTATTATAGTCTAGTTTCGATAGTTAAAGTTTTTGATATTATTTTTGCTATGCTTGGTTCTAACGTGTTTTGTAGATTCAATGGACTCGTACTCATCGGGGATCGCTCCATTTGGGTAATATCTTTCTTTTCCTCTCTTTATGTTGTGTTCTTGATTCGCATTGAGGACAATGCAACATTTAAGTTAGGGGGTGTGGGATATTCTTCCCATTTATTATTTAGATTCATTTATTCGATCACATGTTTGTTCCAAGTATATTTTTTATTTTATTTTCAAAAAAAAAAAAAATTAGAAAAAGTCAAAAATATTTTTGTTCAAAATAAATAAAAATTTAAATTTAAATTTTTCAAAAATATCACCTTTATTCTATTTAAAGTCTCAAATTGTTAAATCTCAATTGCAATAAGCCAAATTTGACCAACGATGGAAATTGAAGGAAAATTGATGACTTAACGAATAAGTGTGGAGATTGATCAAACCCGGTGAGATTTCGAGCCTTTCAATTATTTTTTGAGTTTTAAAATCAATCCGAGTTTATGATTAACTCAAAGTTCTTTTCAGCGTTTTAATAAGTCGTTGATGATCTCAATCCTTTGTTTTGATCGGTTATGGGAAATGTGTGAAATGTCATCTTGAAATTCGTGCTAAATATATCTCTAAACTTAATTAATCTCACGATGCATATGGTAATGTGATTAGCAATTTGGACCATGAAGTATGCCCTCTTTTGTTTAACCCAAAAATATTAGCCATAATAAAAAGTTGTGAAAAATTATCCCTTTGCAACCCACTTAATAAAATATTTCCCTTTCGTTTGATAACCCGAAAAACCCAAATAGCCCGGAATTGTGAAAATTTAGAAATTTATCAAGTAAGTCCAAATTGTGCAATAAAAAGGGGCAAGAGAAAAACAAAAAAAATGCTCAAAAAAAAAATAGAAAGAAAAAAGAAGAAAAAAAATGAAAATAGAAAAAGAAAGAGAAAAATGAGCAAATGCCCGAAAAAAGCACTAATGAACGTCATTAGGACATTTTCCAATTCCGAACATTTCGCCCATTCCCATTTTTAACATTTACACTTTTTAACCCGAAAAGTCCTAACCGAGTCCGAATTGCGAAATTTATTACCGCGTGGAGAGCTAAGACATGAAAAGATAATAAAAGAGATTAAAATGGTGTGATTAAGAGATGATGTTTCCCGTTTCCTAATAACTGTATTCCGATGATGAGATCTTTTCACCATATATTTCCTTCTTTTCAATTTTGTATGCATGAATTTGTGTCCATTATATTTACTCTTTATATCATGCATACCGAGAGAAAACAACCACAATCCGAGTGATTCGTTTGTGAGTGCATCCGTAAGAATTTGAATCAAAACGAATTTTCGGAAAGTAACGTAATGCTCAAACGGTGAAAATTTGAGGTTTAATTTCTGGCTTTGCACACACACACGCTATGGTTTGAGACATTTGAATATGAATTTTTGGTGATTATTTTTCGAAAAGTTTAAATTCTACAATTTTAAGTATTTTGATATTTATTTGAGTCAATAAAGAATTTTGTGGGTGTATTCACTACAAACCCTCACGAGACAAAACTCGTCCTACTAGGGTAACCTAGGGGTTTAAAGGCTTGTTGCATACGCTAAATGAAATCGCTTGCCTGCGAAAGTGGAATTTTATTTTAATAAAATGATTTTCAAGAGTTGAACCTTGATAGGATTCTTTTACATTGCTCGGGACACGCAAAGTTCTAAGTTAGGGGGTGATCTATAACAAACACTCCCCGGCAACGGCGCCATTTTAATGTTTTTGGGGTCATCCCAATTACATTTTAATGTTTTTAAACTATCCTAAGTCTCCCTAGGTCAGTCCTTAACATATTTTTGGGGTCAAATCTTACTAATCAACATGCAATAATCATAAATTCTCAATTCTTACCCCAAACCCTATGAACATGAACTCAGAATTTAATTGCACCTAAATACTCATCATTAATCCGTTTTTAAATCATCAAAGTTAAGTTTTGGGGTACAAATTTCGCCCATAATCATTCTACATGCAATCCCTAACCAAACTTTAGAGTTTCTACAACAATCCCAATAGGTTTTCATCAAAACTTTCAAGGCAAATACAGTTTCTACACTAAACATGGAAGAAATATTCATTGAACTTAATAATATCAAATCACTTGCCTTAAATTCGATGTTCTGATTTGTTGACGATCAAGGTTGGTTCTTTCTTCTTTCCGGTCACAAATTCCTTTCAAAATGATGGTGGGGAGATGGTTTGGTTTAGATCCTCCTTTAACCTCTCTTCTAACTTCTCTCAAAAACCTCTGTAGCCCACTCTCTCACTTTTGGCTGATAATGGCCTTAATGGCCCTTTTAATAATATCTAAATTACCTCTAAAATTCGTGGGTTTTAATCCCTTAATTTTTAATATTACCAAAATACCCTTCTAGGTTGCCGGTTTGGTCTAAAAATGCCCGGGGATTCAAACTAAACTCACAGCTAGTGTTTTCTGACTATTTCGACTCTTACAGACACGTTGATGCGCTCAAAATGACCATTCGGTTGATAAAAATATAAATTACTTTTTAATCTAATAAAATTCATTCCTGACGCGACTGACACGCACGTCCCAACTTAATTTCCCAAATTATCGTATTTCTGCCTCATGACAATTTCAATATATTCAATACTCATATATTACCATATATTCTCAGTAATATTTTATTTTAACATCATACACAAATACCAACTCACATCTCGCTAGTATTAAATTCTGGGTTAATTTCTAAATAAATTCTAATTTAATTTAATTAACACAATAAATAAAAATCAATAAAATTACGAGGTATTATAGTTCTCTGGCAATTATTACGGTTGTGGAGAGAGGGGACAAAGGAATAAGGATTTCCCTAAAGTGAGGCAAGGTGTAACTAAGATAAGATACTGAATATGCGACCATTACAGTAGATTGTGGGCCAGTTCCTACATGAGAGTTATGCTCAGGAACTGTTGACCAGGTAAGCTAGATGGAAATTGGAGATAGAGTTTTGCCTTATCCGTATGAGTACATGATACATTTCTAGTGACATGGGTGAGTCACAAAATTTTATTATTAGCATTAAAATTCGCAAGTGAGTCGGATGTAGTGGGTGTGTTAGTAGTAGTGGATTTATGATGGATATTTATGATTAGTTATCGTGGGGTAGAAGAACTTTTGGTGTCGCCTATAAGAGAACGGATGTACACTAAGGATTGATGCATTAATTGTTTGTTAAATATGTATATATGTATGTATATAAAATTTACATTGGGGTCGAGGGCATTCGGGACCAATGTAAATGGGAAGATAAATTGGGGTCAAGGTGCAATTCCGAACCAATATACGAAAGTGACTTTGAGGTCGAGGTCATATTCCGAACCAATAATATAAGTAAGCATTTTAGTATATATGGCGTGTGAAATATACACGATTTGATTACCGTACTTATGCATGACAGTAAATAGCACAGTATGCATTTATAGTATATATTGTGTGTGAAATATATACGCGTCTACTTATGTGTGGCAATAGATAGCAAGGTTTGCACTTATAAAATCAATTGTGTGTGAAATATATAATGTGTGACTAATCTTACTAATGAGTAATAGTAATAAGACTAGATAGTGTATATCTAAAATAAAGAACAATTTTACTAATGAGTGATAGTAAAGGCACAATATTGTATGTTGTCTTTTGTGGCATAAGAGTGGATGTGTATACTTTTATGTCAAGAGACAACATTTGGGGGTTCCTTGTTTGGATTTCGCTTTGCGAGACATCCCATGCATGAAACTTAGCACAATGTTGGAAATGGGGAGATGTTTGGTCATTAGTACATGAGTTGGGTACCTCGGTTATTGTTCATATATGTCGTTAAAATTATGAGATGGAAGGTATATTACGATTTCAGGCTGGAAGAAGTTGGGCATTATTTGTGAGGTTGAGCACGGGTACAGGGTGTATGAGCACCCTGGTTATCTAATTTGATTTTAAAATAAGTCGCGATTAAAAGTGAGAAGAGATAAGTGTAGTGATCTTAGAGGTATGGGAATAGAGAGATATTCAAAGCTTGGAGTACTAGGCTTAACTTAATTTCGAGGATGAAAT
Organism: Sambucus nigra; assembly: GCA_949130495.1. NCBI lineage: Eukaryota > Viridiplantae > Streptophyta > Magnoliopsida > Dipsacales > Adoxaceae > Sambucus > Sambucus nigra. Next base: position 829,666,853 of record OX422207.1, read on the forward strand.
TCCTTTATAAGGGGGGAAGTATGTAACACCCCCTAATTTTGAGAGCTTAGACTTTAATTATTTTTGGGAGAAATAAAACTTATTTAAATTAGAGAATTTTAAATTTATAATTTGGGGAGTTTATTTGAATTGGAAGAATTATTTAAATCTGGACTTCCAGAACATCTTCAACGGATACACGACGTGTTCCATGTGGCATCGCTGAAGATATACAGGAGGGGTGAGAGACCCTTCTGGCACGTCCCACTAGAGGAGATTGATTTGCAGCCAGATGTATCGTATGAGGAGAGACCTGTAGAAATTATGAATCATAGCGAGCATAAACTAAGATCCAAAGTAGTGCCGTTAGTGCGAGTGCAGTGGGGACACCACAATGTTGATGAGTCGACTTGGTAGTGGGAAGAGGATATGCGAGAGCAGTATCCAGAGTTGTTCACTGCAGGTATATTCTGATTTTGAAGACAAAATTCCTTTGTAAGGGGGGAAGTATGTAATACCCCGTATTTCTACGTATTTAGAATTTAATTAATTGAGCGATTAAATAGAAAATACATTAAAGAATTTAAATTACGTGAGTAGAGTAATTTAATGTGATTATATATTTAAATTACGTGAGTAGAGTAATTTAAAATGATTTAAATGTTAAATGAGATTATTTAATATTATAAGTTGATTTACTGAAGATGACTTTTGAATAACTTATGAATTTACTTTTATGTCATAACTATGAAGCACCTTATACTCTTGACTCACTTGAGTCTACATTGTATAAGTGCTCATCTAGTTTGGAAATAGTGACAAAATTGAGTCCATTCCCTAAAATCCAAAAAGCCTCAGACTCTACTCTTCATTCCCTTTGATTGATTGTTCAAAGGTATATTCACAATAATCCACACATATTAGGATTGCATTCATTCCATGTATATTGCATAAAATGATTGTGTGAGGGTTGTGTGTGTTTATTCCCATTTAAAATTGATTTTAATAATTTTTGGGAATTTTTTTAATAATTTTTAAATGATTTTTTATAAATTAAAATGTCGATTACAAAGTTTTTGGGGTTATTTTGTAATTCCTGGTTTTACCTTTTGATACCTATAAGTTGGTTTGGGTAGGATCCGAAACCGCTTGAGAATTAAGGGTGCCAGTGTAATTAAGTTTAAAACATGCGAGTGAGGTTCAATCGTAGCCCTACACCTGTCACAACTATACCAGCCTGCTTTGTGTTTCTTTAAAGACACATAACCGTTGTCCATTATCAGCCCTTGGATCGATGTTATCAACGCTCTGCATGCGTTTGAGGCCAATCAATGTGAAACCTCTCTAGGCCAATTAGAAGCAGTTTGATGCATCACTGTTCTTAAACCATTGGATCAAAGTCTTTCGCCCTTGACTTAATCTCAGCCCTTGATTTTGAACCGACCTTCTCGATCCTTCCTCACTCCCTATAAAAGGAGGCTTACCCTCATACTTTAGAAGACTTTTGGAATTTCGTCTAAGTAGAGAGAAGAGAGAGAGAGAGAGAGAGAGAAACCCTAAATCGTCTTAACCTAGTTTCAAACCCTAACTCTTTTTTAGAAAACTAGTTACACCAAACACCAACCTTGAGTGTTTGAGAGTTGGTTTGAAATCCGGTTCGTGGTTTATCCTCTTGAGTTTAAGATCTTGTGTCCAATTTAAACATTTAGGTTAAATATGTATTTCTTTTTTATAGAAATTATAGATCTGGTCATTTTATGTTATATTACACTTAGATGTGCATATTTAGTTTCTCATCTTGATAAATCTGTTTGTTGATTATTTTCTGTAAATGTTTTCAACTTTAGAATCAACAAAATTGTTTTTTGTTTCTAGTTCTTTTGAAACAAGACTTTTGACCTAGTTGGAATCGCAATCGGTGGTTTTCAATTTCAAAAATATTTTCAAAACCCTCTGAAATTGATTAAGACCTTGAACCGTCTTCCGAGCAAGGTAACCTTGGATTTCAGGATTAATTAAAAGGTCAAACAAAGTTCTTTTGTTTTCTAAGAAGAGAGAAACTAAAAATCACAGCATATAGATCTGATTTGTAATTTGATAGGACTGTTTGTATAATCTAAGCATGTGTGTGTGCATGCTTGTGTTAGAGAACCATCACAAACACTTGACACACTAAAACACATAAGTGTTGGTTGTAAGATCTTGAATCTAAAGAGTCGACGTAAAGACTGGAACAAAGTGGAGAAGTTAGCAAACTGGGAAAGCCACATCAATATAAGAACTGCAGAGAAGTTAGAAGTAAACCAATGGGTATATTTCTAAACTTATATAGGTCTGATTTGTGTGCATGTCTGTTATATAGTTTGTAACTTGTATATTTTATTTTAGTGGATTTTTGGTTTGTGACTTAGAAGTCACCGTGGATGTTTCCTCAGTTGGGTGAGGTTTTACCACGTTAAAAATCTCTTATACTTTATCTTCTACATCTCCTCATCTCATTATTGCTGTTGTGCCGAGTCTAATTGTTTTAAACTATTTTACTTACACCCGTTAACAAAATCTTGAACTGATCTCGAGCATATTTTATTAAACACATCTTGTGATTAAACTGATTTGATTTACAGAAAAGAGTTTCTTAAAAAAGCAGTTCGGAGTTACTTTAATAGTTTAATCTCGTATTAAATGGCCTAAGTAACAGCTTTTACAATTGGTATTAGAACTTGGGAAATTTCTTATCAAAAGATCTTGTGTTTCTGAAATTGTTTTCTTAAAATCAAACAATGGACAAGAAAAATGAAAGATTTGGTAACTTGATCAAACCTCCTCTCTTTGATGGAAACAACTTTGCTTATTGGAAAGTAAGGATGGTTGCTTTCATACAAGGAACCTTGGGAGATGATGTCTGGGATATTATGGAAAATGGATATACTTATCCTACCAAACTAGCCACTGAAGGAAGTAATGAGAGGATTAAGAAAGTGTTAAGTGAATTCACTCAAGAAGAGAAGCAAGTTTCTTGAAACAATAACAAAGGAATGAATGCCATTTTTATGTCTATAAATGAACATGAGTTCAAAAGGATCTCATCTTGTGCCACTTCTAAGGAAGCTTGGGATACATTGATTACTACATATGAAGGTGACACTAGAGTTAAAGATGTTAAAACACAGATGCTTGTCCAGCAGTATAACTCTTTAATTATGTCAGACTCTGAATCATTTGATGATTTTTACATGAAACTGACTGACATAGTGACCAAATTAAATGCTAATGGGATAACTTGTGGCAGACATGAAATTGTCTCTAAAATTCTAAGACCGTTACCACAAAAATTTGATAACAAAAGATATTCTATTGAGGAAATGAGTGACCAAAATCTCACTCCTGAATTACTCGGTAGTAAACTGAGAACTGTGGAAATGGAATTGGAATTTAAGAAACAAGTGACCCAGTCCCATAAGAAACATACTAGTTCCGACTTGAGTTTTTCCTCTAAGCTGATGAAACTTGAGCTTACTATTCCCAATGATGACTCTGATGAGGAATGCGATATAGATAGTTTGGATAATCAAATTGCCTTGATGTCAAAACAGTTTAAGAAAATCATCAAATTTAGAAATAAAATGGCAAACAGACAAGGCAAGCCAAATTATCCAACTCAGTCTAACTATAAACCTCATGAGAAAGGTCAAGACAAACATCACAAGAACATTCATACGAGACCTAACAAAGACTTCAAGAACATTGAATGTTTTAGATGTGGAAAATTGGGACATATATCACAAGACTGTAGAGTGAAATTGAACACGACCAATAAACATACTAGGGCCAACATTTGCAAAACATGGGATGATTCAAGTGATTCTGAAAATGAGGAACCTGAATCATCTGATGTCTTTGATCCTTGCATGTCTTTCTTTACTAAGATAATCTATAATGATGATATGTATGTGCCTTTGTATGAGAATGATGATAATAACTCTACTTCTGCTATTATAAATCATTCTACTACTGGTTTAGATGCTTTAATTTCTAAGAACAATGCTAGTTCTACTGCGGGGTGTGAGTCAAAGGGAAAGAGATAATGACAATGTCAATGTGTGTGTGAGTTCAAAAATTGAATCCTTAGGGGTCACTTAACACACCACACTTAGTGATTCGGACACTGAAGACCTCCCTAATATTCACACACTTTATGAAAAAACTCTCAAGAAAACCTCAAGACTAAAGAAGACTGTGAAAGTTTTCACTAAGAAACAAGAAGACCTAAGCCTGATGGTTAAACTTAATGTAAAAGAGTATACTAACCAATGTCTAACTCATAAAAATGAAGTCAAAATTTTTGATCAAAAATTGAAGAATTTGATTGAAGAAAATGAAACTCTAGAGAAAAAATATAAAGGGACATTATTAGAATTGGAACAATCTAAAGAAAAGACAACAACTGTTTTAAAAAAAATTGCAAAATTTGAAAGTAATTCCAACTGTTTTGATGGTTTTGTTGCTGATTCAAAAACCAATTATGATGATCGAACTGGAATAGGGTTTTGTCCTAATTTAAAGACACAAACTATAAACTTTGAATCAATTAAGTTTGTGTCAGGAGGCAAAAGACCTATAGAAACTTGTCCAGATTTTCATTCCCTAAAAAATGAGTTTGTTGAAAAACAACAAAAGTTTTATATTGGGGAATCAAGTAACTCTAAGTGTGTTAGTCCACCTAGGGCTAAATACATTTGCCCTTAGATTAGGAAGAGTGATTCTGCTTTTCAAACTGTACTCCCTAGGAATAAGGTTCAATCCCAAAATTCCATGAAGCCTATGTTTAGAGATTTTCCTAAGGAGATACCCTCTTCAAGCAATTTATATTGCTCATACTGTGACTTATATGGTCATTCATTTGAAGGTTGCTACTCTAGATGATGATGCTAAGATTTAGCACCACCGGATAAGTGATAATGATCTCAAACAGTAGTAACCATGGCAGCCATAGAGATATATAAGTGTATAAGTATGTAGAAAGGGATGAGTATAAAGGGAAATAAGACAATGATGTATAGTGGTTCAGCCAATTTGGCCTACATCCACTGTGAGTGTGTGATCCTCTAAGTATGGGCACTAATGGCCTTGGATACAATGCACATAAGCTCACTCTCTCTCTCTCTCTCTCTCTCTCTCTACTGTGTGTACAAGCAGAGTTTTAGCTAGGGTTACAGTCATGGATCGATCCCCTATAGGGTTGTAGGTGCCAAGTATAAATAGGTCTTGGGGGGTGTAGTGTACCCCCCAAGTATGCATGGTGCGTGTGAATGATGATCTAGCCAATCCCCTGTTGACACCTGGAGATGCCAAATGATGACATAATATTCCCTCACGTGAGGGTGTGATATTGTTATAACGGTCTTCCACGTGCCATGTGAGCCTCACGCGCACTGTTCCACGCATCTCCCAAACCACGCGTTGTCATGATGTCACCCTAGGCCTATGAGCCGAGGCCGAGGGCAAAGCTTCTTCCGGTAGTGAGTCTGGCCTAATTCTGGCCTCGTACTGTCGGCCCCTCGTAGGGTCGTCTAGAGCCTGGTGAAGGGTCGGCCCCTCTCAGGGTCGTCTGGAACCTGGTGAAGGGTCGGCCCCTCGTAGGGTCGTCTGGAACCTAGTGAAGGGTCGGCCCCTCGTAGGGTCGTCTGGAACCTGGTGAAGGGTCGGCCCCTCGTAGGGTCGTCTGGAACCTGGTGAAGGGTCGGCCCCTGAGGGGTCATCCGTCTGGAGGCAATCTTCAACCAGGCCGAGGATATAAACGGGTATATCAATCACCCCCCAGCCCTTCGCCATAGGTGCCATTGAGATGGCTGAGGGATAGTGTTGTAATTGAGATGCGTGTATGATCAGTTAGGTGAGTGACACATGGGCAGATACTCATTGTAGTTCCAGTTTCCAAGGCATGGCGGCTGCACACTTTTCTTGGGGCTTTGTGCCCTAATGATGCCCTTCTTGGTTAATGGGCCCACTCATTACTAAGATATTTAAGAGATTTTCGAATTCTCTCTGTTCTTCTTCTTCTTCGCGCCCAAGCTCTCTCTCTCTAGCCTTTTACCAATTTCCATCGCCATTTCTGCAACCTTCAATCCTTCAAGCTTAGCAACGTTCTTGCTCTCTCTTCATCAGGTAATCTTTTTCCCTCAGCGCTCTCATTTACCTTCATTTCTGTTTGCTTTTTAGGCTCGTAGGGCTGCATTTTCTTTGAGTTATCTCATAGATTTTTCCGGTGTCTTCTCCGGCAACTGTTTCTTGAATGTTCTTGAGTGTTCTTTAGTGAAAACCATCAATTCCCTTTTTAATTCAAAAGTCTAATTTGGTCAACTGCGAAATTGTTTGTAGTTAAGTTCCCCAAATTTCTCCAAGTGTAGGGTCTTCCCTTTTAATGCTTAGGAAACTTTATAGTTTAGCGTCTGAATTCCCATCCTTGAGAGAGAAGCTCTTTGCAGAGATCAAACGAGTGGAGGAAGAGGAAGAGAGGAGACAAGGGGCCGACCCTAATTGGGTACGACCCATCTTTCCCATTCCTCGTGCCACAATAAAACCATTTGAATCGTCTGAGTCTTGTGGGTCATCCCATCGTCCAGTCGAGAGTCATTTAAGTGAGATGGATGAGAGAGCATCCTCGCCAACTGGCGCTGGACCTTCCGGTAGGAGAGAGACATCTGATCTAAGCTCAGGCCGAGGGTATGGTCCCCTCCGAGGCTGTCCCTGTAACAACCCTATCTCCCCATGCCTTTCAGATGGCCTTCCCCCAGGGGCCTCTGAAGATGACGAGGCCGAGGGAGAGGGGACTGAGGACGAGGGCGATGATACAGATGACCAGATTGATACCTCCCATGCCTCGTCCTATATCTCCTCTGTTAGGGATCGCGACCTCTTGATATGGAGGCATGCCTATGGGGTGCCCCCCAGCATAACTATGAGGGTTCCCTCTGAGTCTGAGAGGGTTTTTAATTGTGAAGAGGGAGAGGTTGCAGTTTATGAACAGATGTTCAAGGTTGGAGTCAGATTCCCTCTACATCCTGCCATCGTAGATATCCTGTCTGCCCTTGGTGTTTCCCCCTCTCAACTTCCTCCCAACTCTTGGAGGATGATCCTGGGCTACATCTCCTTGTGGAAGAATGCTTTCACTGACGAGCCCTCGGCCGACCTATTCTTGGGCTGCTACAAAAATCACCTCCTCGTCTAAACAGCCTGGATACTATCATCTGGGGGCGAGGAGGTCTGAGAAGAAACTCCTCCAAGTGGCGCAGACTTCCAACCACGATTGGAAAAAGAGATTCTTCTTTATCTCTGGAGAGTGGGAGTTCACCGCCGATGGTCCGAGGGTACCCAGGAGATGGTCTAACCCTTCAATGAAGGCCAGGTCAGACCCTGGACTTAGTCTGGAGGAGAAGGACATCGTTGAGTATCTGAGGGGCCGAGGGAGAGAAGGTGAGCTTGCAAAATTTAAAGACTTGATGACCCCCCGGTTCCTCAAAGAAGCTGGTCTGAGGGTCGGCCCTCTGACAGAACTATGTGAGTTATACTGAACGTTCTCCATTCTTTACTTATTTTTAAAGTGTTTCCTCTTTTTCTCTGCATTTTTCTGACGTGTCTTCCTCTTGTCAGGTCGCCCTGCAGGTATATCAGACCAACTTTGGGAAATGACTGCTCTGAGCCTGCTGTCTGGTCTGAGCAAGAAGAAAGGGAAGGAGTCTCAGCAGGCTCCGAGGAAGACGAGGGCCGCTGGGCCGACAGTGGTGGAGCCGACCGCTGATAGTCATAAAAGAAAGGAGCCTGAGGCCCTTGTTGACCCTCGACCAGAGTCTCGGACGAGGGCCAGGGTCGAGGCATCTGAGGGGACGGCCTTTTCATCCAGCATGGGGGCCTTCTGGGCTCAAAACCTGGCGCATCTGAGGGCCGAGCCCTCATCACTCATTGCAAACTTAAGGGCAGCCAATGCCTCAATGTTTTCTGCACCTTCAGCCTCTGACTACGAGTTCCTGTCGAAGATGCCTCCTGCCAAAGTGTACGACTATGGTCTGCACGCCCTTGCACAGGTATTGGTCTTGATCCCCTTTTTAAATTTCATTCTTTCAATAACTGTTTCCTCGGCCTCTTGACATGTGTTTATTTTTCTATGCAGTCCGTCTGTGCCTTCACCTCGGCCACAAAGTGGATGGCTGAAAATCAGGCAAAGTTCCATGAGGCCGAAAGGGCCATTCAGCATGAGGCCGACCTGCAGACCGAGCTCGAGACTGCGACTTAGATGAACTGACGAGGCAGCACGATGATGACCAGCAGGCCAAGGAATTTCTTATAAAGGAGAAGGATGAGGCTTTACTCAACTTAAGGGCTCAGCACAAGGCCGATCTGGAAGCAGCTGTCAAGAAAGCCGAGGCCGATGCTGTGGAGGCCTACAAACTCTCAGACGAGTTTCAAGGGTTCGGCCTTGAATACTTGGAGAGAGGAATTAAGACGACCTATCGATGGGTCGTCTTAAAGTTTGCTGATGCAGTGTCGTCTGTTCGACCTTCTCTTGAAGCAGTTCAGCTGGACGATCCCTTTATTGCTGAAGCCTTGGCCCAAGTGGAGTCTCAGCATGTCGAAGGCATGGGCACGTCTGAGGGTCAGCCTATCATACTCCTAGAAGAGCCTTTCATTGATGTTGAGGCCTTGCCCTCTGATCTTGCTCAATAGGGTGGCTGTTTGTAGCCGATACCCTCTTTGTGTAATCAACATTTTTGTACTTTACTTTGTAAAACACTTGATATTTTGTATAACTGGCATTTCATTAATACCATCGTCTTCTTTACTGTCTTCCATATTTGCTTCTTGTATGGTTTGCTGTCTTTGTTAATGCCACTAACCCCTCCCTCGTCTTTCTTGAGGACAGTGGTGGGGTCGTCCCCTCCACTGGCCCTCATTATAGCCGAGGGATCAACTTACCAAATTAATGGTTTTTAATAAAGTTTTCCCTCGTCTCTCTTGAGGACAGTGGTGGGGTCATCCCCTCCACTGGCCCTCATTATAGCCGAGGGATCAACTTACCAAATTAATGGTTTTTAATAAAGTTTTCCCTCGTCTTTCTTGAGGACAGTGGTGGGGTCGTCCCCTCCACTGGCCCTCATTATAGCCGAGGGATCAACTTACCAAATTAATGGTTTTTAATAAAGTTTTCCCTCGTCTTTCTTGAGGACAGTGGTGGGGTCGTCCCCTCCATTGGCCCTCATTATAGCCGAGGGATCAACTTACCAAATAAATGGTTTTTAATAAAGTTTTCCCTCGTCTTTCTTGAGGACAGTGGTGGGGTCGTCCCCTCCACTGGCCCTCATTATAGCCGAGGGATCAACTTACCAAATTAATGTTTTTTAATAAAGTTTTCCCTCGTCTTTCTTGAGGACAGTGGTGGGTTCGTCCCCTCCACTGGACCTCATTATAGCCGAGGGTGGTTCTCTGTAGATTTTTCCATGCATACTAGAACTGATAACCACAGGATGAGGGGAAACACTGATATTTCTCATTAATTTTCCAAAGTGTTATGTTAGAGCAACTCTTATTACAATTATGGTCTATCAAGACCTTAAAACACTACTGATAGTATTTCTTCAAATGATCTGCATTCCATGGGTTGGAAAAAGGTTCCCCTTCTAGGTTTTCTAATCTATAGGTCCCAGGGACGACTTCATCGATGACCCTATATGGGCCATGCCAATTAGGATGGAGTTTGTTGGGCTTTTGCCAAGTCTTATCGAGGACCAAGTCCCCCACTGCGATAGGCCTCTATTTCACCCTCTGATTGTAAAACCTTGCGGTCCTCTGCTGGTAAGAAGCCTGCCTTATCTCAGCGTCCTCCCTCATTTCCTCAATCAGGTCCAAGTCGAGTCTTCTCTCTTCATCATTTCCCTGGGGGTCGTACATTTGGATCCTATGAGTAGAAAACTCAATTTCGGTGGGGATGACGGCTTTTGAGCCATAAGCTAGCATGAATGGGGTCTCCCCGGTAGAAGTCCTCACTGTCGTCCTGTATGCCCACAGCACGGCATATAACTCCTCGACCCATCTTCCTTTTGCCTCCACAAGCCTCTTCTTGATTCCATCTAGGATTGTCCTATTCGTAACTTCGGTTTGCTCATTGGCCTGAGGTCGGCCTGGGGTGGAGAAAAAATGTTTAATACTTACCCTCTCACAGTATTTCTGTAGAGAGGCATTCTTGAACTGAGTCCCGTTATCCGAGATGAGGGTGTTGGGGAGACAATATCTACATATGATGTTTTTCCAGATGAACTAGAAGGTCTTTTGCTCTGTGATTGTCACCATTGGCTTCTCCTCCACCCATTTTGAAAAATAGTCAATGGCTACGATGAGGAACCGATAGTTATTGATGGCCCTAGGCAAGGGTCCTACTAGGTCAATTCCCCATACTGCAAATGGCCATGGGGACGTAATGGAAGTAAGAGGCTGATGGGGCTGGTGAGGGATGGTGGCAAATCTTTGACATTTGTCACACTTTTTTACATATGCCGCTGCGTCTTTCCCCAAGGTCGGCCACCAGTACCCCTGGGTGATCACCCTCTTCGCTAAGGATCTGCCCTCGATGTGGCTTGAGCACGATCCTTCGTGCACATCTTACAAAATGGAAGGGACTTATGAGGGATGCACACACCTAATTAAGGGGAGCAAAAACCCCTTTTTGTACAAGGTGTCTCCGATGACAGTGAATTTTGCAGCCCCGTGCCTCAGCTTCTTCCTTTCTTGCCTTGCTTCTGGCATCTCACCCTCTTTAATGTATCTGATCAGAGGGTCCATCCACGAAGCTTCCTGAGAAACATTTAGGCAATTGCCAAGTGTTCCCTCAGCGTCTTCGATAGTTGGCCGAAGCAAAATTTCTACTGGGACCGTCCTCTTGATGTCTGTCCTCGTTGCCGAGGCCAACCTAGCAAGGGCATCAACACGACCATTGTCGAGCCTAGGTATCCTCTTTAATTTCACTTCTCTAAAGCCTTTCAATAACGACTTCACCTTCTCAAGGTACCTAGCCATCCTCTCGTCCTTAGCCTCGTAGGCTCCTAGTATCTGATTCACTACTAGCCTTGAATCACTATGGACCAAAATATGGCCGACACTAAGAGACTTGGCCAAGGAGAGGCCTGCTACCAAGGCCTCATATTCAGCCTCGTTCTTGGAGGCTTTGAAGTTGAACCTTAGGGAGTATTCAACGTCTGTGCCATCGGGTGCTGATAATATCAGTCCAGCCCCACTTCTGTTGTCACAAGAGGACCCGTCAACGAAGAGGCTCCACAGAGTCTTTCCCTCGGAAAAATTTCCCTCAGAGAGGGATCCCTGTCTAAAGATGTATCTTCTCTCTTCGTTTTCAGTCGCTTTCCTTTTAGCGGTGCTTGTCTCAGCCCTATCTGCGGGTGTGTCAGTGGGTCTATCTTGTTGTGTATCTGTCTTCCCAAGTGCCTCACCCTCGGCTTCATCATCTTCCCAATTAAACTCAGCCATGAAATCCGCCAGCGCCCGCCCCTTAATGGCCGTTCTAGGCTGATACACTATGTCAAACTCCCCCAGCTCTATAGCCTAGGCCATTAGCCTGCCTAATTTTTCTGGCTTGTGTAGGACCTGCCTAAGAGGAGAGTCGGTGAGGATGACCATTATATGGGACTGGAAGTACGGCTTTATCTTCCTTGAGGCATGGATCAAGGCGTAGGCTAACTTTTCCATCCTCGGGTATCTTTGCTCTGCCCCCTGAAGTGCCTTGCTGTTAAAATACACAGGCTTCTGTATCCCGTCTTCGTCTCTCACAATGGCTGCATTGATGGCCGATTCTGAGACGACGAGGTACACCTGAAGTCGTTCACCCTGCACAGGTCGTGACAGCAGCAAGGGAGACCCTAAGTATGACTTTAGGTCCCTGAAAGCCTCATCACACTCTTCACTCCATTCGAAGGCCTTCCTGAGGATCTTAAAGAATGGAAAACACTTGTCTGTGGCCCTAGACACGAACCTGTTCAAGGCAGCAACTCTCCCTGTGAGTCTCTGAACATCTTTAATGGACTTGGGGGTCTTCATCTCAACAAGGGCCTTTATCTTTCAGGATTGGCCTCGATGCCTTTTTGGTTGACAATGAACCCCAGGAACTTCCCTGCCCCGACCCCGAAGACACATTTGGCTGGATTAAGCTTCATCTGGTATTTTTCCATCGTATTAAAGGTCCTCTCCAGGTCTGCCACATGATCCTCTGCCTTCAGACTCTTAGTCAGCATGTCATCTACATAGACCTCCATAGACTTCCCAATTTGGTCTTCAAACATTTTATTTACGAGGCGCTGGTACGTTGCCCCCGCATTTTTTAGGCCAAAGAGCATGACCCTATAATAGTATGTCCCCTTGTCAGTGATGAAGGCTGTCCTCTCCGAGTCTTCAGGGTTCATGAAGATCTGGTTGTACCCTGAATAGGCATCCATAAAACTCATGAGCTCATGGCCTGCGGTAGCGTCTACCATCTGGTCGATGCGGGGGAGAGGGAAGCTGTCTTTGGGACAGTGCTTGTTGAGGTCTGTGAAGTCCACACACAGTCGCCACTTCCCGTTGGCCTTTGGGACAATGACTGCATTGGACAGCCATTCAGGGTAGATGACCTCTCTGATAAATTCAGCGTCTTCTAACTTTTTGACCTCGTCCCTAATGACCTCATACTTTTCTCTAGAGTAAATTCTCCTCTTCTGCTTTACCGGCTTCACTCCCTCTACCACATTGAGCTTGTGGCACATGATTTCAGGGTCAATTCCTGGCATATCTACATGACTCCATGCGAAGACGCTTCGCCTTCTTCTCAACAGTTTAATGAGGTCTTCCTTGATTTTGGGCCTCAGAGACTTACCGACTTGGACGGTTTTTTTCGGGTCATCCTCATCGAGGATGATGGATTCTACCTCTTCCGCGGGCTCTCCTTTCTTTATCTTCGTCTCATCCCTGGGGTCTAAGGTATCAATATTGTAAGTGGTCGTAACCCTCTTGTGTGCCTCCCTTTCTTCAGCGGAGTTGTAATAACATTCTCGCGTTGTCGTCTGGTCTTCCTGAACTTCCCCCACCCCGTAAGGGGTAGGAAATTTGATCATCTGGTGGACCGTAGACGACACAGCTTCAAACCCCTTGAGGGCCACACTCCCCAGTATGATGTTGTAGGCCGAAAACACATGCTCATCCATCACGAAGAAACTGACCTTCTTGGTGAGCCATCTCGGCCATTCGTCCCCCATCCTGACATCAGCCTCATACATTCCAAGGGGATGAACCTTTTCCCCACTGAACCCAATCAGTGGATGATGGTACGGGACAAGTCTAGCACGACTGAGACCTAAGGCTTTGAAGCATGGCCAAAACATCACATCTGCAGAGCTACCGCCATCTACCAGTATCCTCGTCACCTCGCACCCGTGCACCCTGGTAGTGATGACGAGAGGGTCATCATGCGGGGCCAAGAGGCCTTTGAAGTCCATTCTTGAAAATCCCACTATCAGAGTGTCCATATCAACCTTCTTCCTCTTTTCTGACTTGACCTCCAGAGAGGTTGAGTGTACCATCTTCGTCATTGCCTTGGCCTCGGCCATATGGGCCTTCCTGTCGGCGACCTCAGACCCTCCTTCTGCTAGACCCCCGGAAATTATTCCCACTCCGAGTGAGATCATATTAAGCCTCTTGACAGGGCCGTGGTCGTCTCTCGGCGGGAGGTCAGGGTCGTCTTCATCATCGGAAGGGTCATCCCCTCTTTTTTGAGGACCTTCTCTACATGAATCGCCTCGCTTCTTTCTGGGGTCGTCCCCTCGGCCCCTCTTAAAGGCACCTTTGTCGACGTACTTTCTGAGCTTCCCTTCCTTCAGCATCTTCTCAATCTCATCTTTCAGAGCAAAGCATTTGTCTGTTACGTGGCCGTGGTCTTGGTGAAATTCACACCACAGGTTCTTATTCCTCTTGCCGGGAGCTGCCCTCAGCTTCTCAGGCCACTTCAGGGACCGGTCACTCTTTATCTCATTGAGAATCTGTTCACAGCTGACCGTTAGAGGGGTGTAGCCAGCAAACTTGTCATCCATAGACCTCTTCTTCCCCTCTTTGTTCTTCTTAGGGTATTTACCCCCACTAGCACCTCCTTTTTCATCTTCATATTTTGCGGCCATCGCCTCTTCGGCGTTCATCACCTTTCCTGCTGTCGACAGCAGCTCAGCCATCATCCTCGGAGGGTTCTCAGCAAGCTTCCATAACATCTTCCCCTTTTGGATTCCTCCAATCAGGGCTATCATAGCTATACTCTCCTCATAGTCTTCCACCTCCAGCTTCTCTTTATTGAATCTGGCTATGTAGTCCCTCAGACTCTCATTCTTCCCCTACTTAACATAGAGCAAGTGGGTGGTCTTCTTCTGTGGCCTCACCCTAAAGCAAAATTTGTGGATGAACCGGTCTACCAACTGCTTAAAGTTTTCAATGGAATTTTTTGTAAGAGACGTGTACCAGACATGTGCAGCCCCTGTCAGGGTACCAGAAAAGGCACGACACCTCATCTCATCTGAGATAGAGTATATGTCTGCTGCTGATTGATACATCTCCACATGGTGGACAGGGTTGGTGCTCCCGTCATATCTTGGGGTGACCACAGGTGGCTTGAACTTTGATGGCGTGGGGAAGTTGACTATCTTTGCCACAAAGGGTGAGCCTATGGTGTATCCCCTCTTTAGAGGGTCTCGGCTCTTCAGTATGTCGCCAATCTTATCCTACAATCACTGGATTGAGTCATTCCAGGGCCTCACAGGGTTGTCTTGGCCGATGTTATCCCCTGCCGCCTCTTTGAGGTGGACGGTGGGTTCTGCTGCGGCAGGCCTGTGTCGGCTATTTACTTCCCTTTGGCCGTCATCCCGTCCCTGGGGTCGGCCATCTACTGCCTCCCCCTGGATCTTGCAGCACTTCTTGACCTGGATAATTTATCCCGCAGGTCATTTACTGGGCCTAGCCTCTCAAAGGTTGACCCCCTGCTCAGGCGGTCAAAAGCAGAGCCTCTCGGGCGATCATCAGGGTTTGGTCTCCCGCACTTTCCTCTACTATCCTAGAGAGGTCGTACAGTGTTATTGGAGACCTCATACGGTTCCCAGCATTCTATTGGAGCCTCCTCTCCCTCCAGATCGCCATACCTGTCCTCAGGGCAAGGTTTTCCTTGCCTCCCCAGGCGTAGACGCCGGGGGTCAGCAATATCCCTACGCCGCTGAGGGGGTGGCACGTCTTTGCGTGGTGCCTGGGGTGGTCCCCTGGCCTCATGCTGTCCTGGAGCTGCTGCCGGAGTAATCATATCAGGTGAAACCCCTGGTGGTCTCATTATGTTCTGGCTTAGAGCTGTGAACTGCTCCTACATCATCCGCTGGCTTGCTGCCAGAGACTTTAGGGCTGCCGCCACATCAGCCATCTCAGACTGAGGCGGCGGCTGACTGGAACTGGGTCTTCCCCCATCATCCGGCAGGGGAAGTGGTGGTGGTGGCATCTCAGGTGCCATGTGCTTGAGCTATGAAAAGTTGAACTGAAGAAAATACTGGTGAGCTTGGGAACCTTAATGGGTCTCTTTCAATGGTGAAACACCTCCTCTCAGGGGGAGTATTGGTTCACCACCAGAGTGCCCAGTGAGGTCAAGCTGTACAAAGGAAGAGATGTCTTCTCGTTCCCACAGACGGTGCCAAACTGATGATGCTAAGATTTAGCACCACCGGATAAGTGATAATGAGCTCAAACAGTAGTAACCATGGCAGCCATAGAGATGTATAAGTGTATAAGTATGTAGAAGGGGATGAGTATAAGGGGAAATAAGACAATGATGTATAGTGGTTCAGCCAATTTGGCCTACATCCACTGTGAGTGTGTGATCCTCTAAGTATGGGCACTAATGGCATTGGATACAATGCACATAAGCTCACTCTCTCTCTCTACTGTGTGTACAAGCAGAGTTTTAGCTAGAGATACAGTCATGGATCGATCCCCTGTAGGGTTGTAGGTGCCAAGTATAAATAGGTCTTGGGGGGTGTAGTGTACCCCCCAAGTATGCATGGTGCATGTGAATGATGATCTAGCCAATCCCCTGTTGACACCTGGAGATGCCAAATGATGACATAATATTCCCTCACGTGAGGGTGTGATATTGTTATAACGGTCTTCCACGTGCCATGTGAGCCTCACGCGCACTGTTCCACGCGTCTCCCAAACCACGCGCTGTCATGATGTCACCCTCGGCCTATGAGCCGAGGCCGAGGGAAAAGCTTCTTCCGGTAGTGAGTCTGGCCTAATTCTGGCCTCGTACTGTCGGCCCCTTGTAGGGTCGTCTAGAGCCTGGTGAAGGGTCGGCCCCTCGCAGGGTCGTCTGGAACCTAGTGAAGGGTCGGCCCCTCGTAGGGTCGTCTGGAACCTGGTGAAGGGTCGGCCCCTCGTAGGGTCGTCTGGAACCTGGTGAAGGGTCGGCCCCTGAGGGGTCGTCCGTCTGGAGGCAATCTTTAACCAGGCCCTAGGCAAGGGTCCTACTAGGTCAATTCCCCATACTGCAAATGGCCATGGGGACGTAATGGAAGTAAGAGGCTGGTGGGGCTGGTGAGGGATGGTGGCAAATCTTTGACATTTGTCACACTTTTTTACATATGCCGCTGCGTCTTTCCCCAAGGTCGGCCACCAGTACCCCTGGGTGATCACCCTCTTCGCTAAGGATCTACCCCTGATGTGGCTTGAGCACGATCCTTCGTGCACATCTTGCAAAATGGAAGGGACTTCTGAGGGATGCACACACCTAAGTAAGGGGAGCAAAAACTCTGTAATACTCCTCTATATCAGAAATCCTTTCCATTTTGCAAGATGTGCATATCACTAGACGTATAGTAAAACCTGTCTGTAATACTCCTCTATATCAGAACTTCAACTATTCTAGGAAAAGTCGTAACAATTATGTTCTGCCAGACAACCAGACAAAAAATCTAACTATAGAAAGAGAAAGACCAAACCTAAAAGATAATTTCCAAGAAAGATAACAAGGCACTTTCCAAAACCAAATGCTCATATTTTTCATAAAATTCAAACTCATGCGCAAAACATTTTTCAACAAAAATCTAATGCTCACAAATTTTATCAAATGAGAGCAAATATGCACAAAATAAAAACAAGATCTATTTGGGTTAGAAAAGATGAACTGTTACCCAAGATGAAGTGTAACATTGTGATTACTGCTTTAAAAGCTGAACACACCACTTCTGGTTGGTATCTAGATTCGGGATGTTCAAAGCACATGACTGGGGATGATTCCAAACTTTTAAACAAAACCAATTTTGCTGGAGGAAAAGTCATTTTTAGTGATGGTGTATCATATTAAATCACTAGTAAAGGAACACTCCAAAAAGAAGGGATGCCTATTCTTGAAAATGTCCTTCTAGTAAAAGGTCTTAAGGCTAATTTACTTAGTATCTCGCAATTTTATGACTCAAATCATACTGTCACCTTTTCAAAGAATAATTGCAAAATTTTAAATTAAAAGGGTGAGTACATAATTACAGGACTCAGGACTCCTAACAATTGTTATACTGTCCAGAACAATACTGAGGTCTGTAACATTGCCAGAATGGATGACAATGAAATATGGCATAATCGAATGGGTCACATAAATTACGAAAAACTTAGTAGATTGCCTTCACTAGAAATAGTTAGAGGAATTCCAAAGATCAAACATATTTCTAATATTGTTTGTGGATCATGTCAGGAAGGAAAAATTGTTAAGGCAACTCATAAGAAAGTTAAATATATCCTTACCTTTAAACCCTTGAAGCTCATCCATATGGACCTAATGGGTCCTTCTCGAACTGTTAGTCTATGTGGACATAGTTACATTCTTGTTATGGTTGATGACTTCACTAGATTTACTTGGGTAGCCTTCTTAAAACAAAATTCTGATACTTTCCAAACTTTTTTGAAAATTCTACTTCGGATTGAAAATGAGAAGGACACTCAAGTAAATAGAATTCGTAGTGATAGAGGTAGAGAATTCATAGACACCGGTATTATAGAGTACTGTGACTATAATGGTTACAAACATGAATTCATTTCTCCTAAAACTCCTCAACAAAATGGAGTTGCTGAGCGCAAGAATCGTACTCTGTAAGAGATGGCACGTGTTATGATTCATTCCAAATGCTTGCCTAAGTATTTTTGGGTAGAATATATTCGTAGTTCTTGTCATATTATCAATAGGGTCTATCTTCGGAAGAATTCTAAACAAACTCCTTACGAACTTTGGTATGGGAAAAAGCCCAATTTGAAATACCTTAGAACTTTTGGTAGTACGTGTTATGTCTGCAAAGACAGAGAACACTTATCCAAATTTGAGACTCGTGGAGATAAAGCCATCTTTTTAGGATATTCTCCTGATAGTAGAGCGTACCGTATCTATAATCTTCACACTAAGACCTTAATGGAATCCATAAACGTTCTTGTAAGTGACAATACTGTTGAAAGTAAGACTTGAGAACCAACTATTATGGAAGAGTCTGAAAATGTTTTAGAAAATGACTCTAAAAAAATAGATGATTCTTTACCAATTGAGACACCTAAAGTACCTAACTGGGTTTCTAAAGGACATCCCATAGATAATGTTGTTGGTAACCCTAGTGAGCCAGTCCGTAAAAGATCACAATTAAGAAACTATGCTCATTATGCATGTTTTGTTTCCTTTGTGGAACCAAAGAATGTAAATGAGGCATTGAATGACCCTCATTGGATTTCTGCAATGCAGGAAGAACTTATTTAATTTGTCATTCATGATGTTTGGTATCTTGTACATAGGCCTGATTATAAAAAGGTTATTAGCACACGTTGGATATTTAAAAGTAAATCTGATGAAAGTGGGATAATCATTAGAAATAAAGCCAGATTAGTTGCTCAAGGATACTCTCAAATTGAAGGAGTAGATTTTAACAAGACATTTGCCCCTATTACTTGACGCGACTAAGAATTTATCTCAAAAGTTCGTTCATTCTAGGCTCAAATGCAAGCCTGTCGCGTTAGTAATAATCTGACAAGTCGGGATCGTCTCCACAGGGACCAGAAATTGGCAATTGAGAATTATGTAGGAAAAGTTATTTATCCTTCAACTGGTTTCTTAAAAATAAATAAAAGATGATTGATGTTTGAAATCTCCAATGGATGAAAAAGAAAATAAACTACGTGCACAAAAACACTAAGAATTGTAAGAAATCTGATACGAATATGAGACTAAATAGGGTGGAGTACAATCCCTCAATCCTTAGTAAATTACCGTATATAATACTAGAATTGCAAATTGAAATTCTTGACTAAATCTAGCCTTTATAAATCCTAAGCATTACATATATGAAGGAACTAGCCCGCATCATATGAAATCAAAGGAAAATACAAAGCGGTGAATAGACAATTATACTTGCAAATTCTTCTTAAACATCCCAAGTACCTAGGGCAAGAGAGATTAAAAGATCGGCTATGTTCGTATAATTTCTAGACACGATTCGGTCAATATTTAATTTACACTCTATTTTCTACATGGGTAATTTATCTTGGAAGGAATTCATGTAACCCAACCCTTGAAAATTTAGCTAGAAATAGTTTTATGAGGAAACAAATTCATAATAATGCATGAAACTGTGGATCTGAGAAACATTAAAAAAAAATTGCAAAGCAATTGATAATTGAATAGAATTGGGATAAAGTAAGAGAATGGAATTTGATACTTGAAATCTTCACTAGGAAAGAGAGATGATTGAATCCAGAAATATTTCTTGTTCTTAAAAATTAGGGCTTTTCTAAGAATAAGAAATTTATCTACTAAAAACTCTCTAAAATCTGATTCTCTCTCTAAAATTCTATTCTACTATCTAGAATTCGACTCTTTTGGAATGATGTAGGGCTTGGTCTTTTATAGCACCAACTAGCACGAATTTGACAACTAAAAATCGATGGGCTACGCAAGATATTCCAAGATTCTCACCTCTTGAGCTCCTTAATAAATGCCAGGAATTTTAACAGTCGGACCGGTTCAGATACCTATCGGATCGGTTCTCTGTCCATCGGTTTGGTATCAATCCGGGGTCTACTGGAAATGTGACATTTCGGATCGGTCCGATATAGACCGGATCGGTCCATTTTTCTTCAAGTTTGACCTTTCCTTTCCATCTTTGACTGGTCATAACTTTTAATCACGAGCTCTGATTTGATTGTCGTTTCTTCTGATGCTCTTGTGAAACAAGGATCTTCAACTTTCCTTTAGACTTCGATTCCGAACTCTAGGTGTAAATTTACGCTTTTGCCCTTTGACTTATCTTCTTTTCTTTTCTTCCTTTCTTTCGGTTTCTTTCTTTCTTTTCTTGCACTAAATACCTATAAAATCCATAAGAAATACACGAAACTCGGGGTACTCGTTAGAAATAGACAATGGCCATGATATGGGATAAAAACGATTCAATTACGTTGTTTGAGATATCAAAATCACTAACTTCAGGGGCTAAATTCAGAAGAATTTATGCTTGGTCAAATTCCCCCTAACTTAGAACTTTGCACGTCCCGAGCAATGTAAATGAAGCTACTCAAAGTTTTATTCTTGAGAATTCCTTTATGAAAATTAAATTCCACTTTCACAGGCAAGCGATTGCATTGAGCATATGCAACAATCCTTTAAACCCCTAGGTTACCCTAATAGGACGAGTTTTGTCTCGTGAGGGTTTGCAGTGAATATACCCACAAAATTCTTTATTAACTCAAATAAATATCAAAGTACTTAAGAATTGTACAATTTAAACTTTTCAAAAAATACTCACCATAAATTCATATTAAAATGTCTCAAACCATAGTGTGTGTGTGCAAAGCCAGAAATTAAACCTCAAATTTCCACCGATTGAGCATTACGTTACTTTCCCGAAAATTCGTTTTGATTTCAACTTCTCACGGAATGCTCTCACAAACGAATCTCTCGGATTGTGGTTGTTTTCTCTCGGTATGCATGATATAAAGAGTAAATATAATGGACACAAATTTACGCATACAAAATTGAAAAGAAGGAAATAAATGGTGAAAAGATCTCATCATCGGAATACAATTATTGGGAAACGGGAAACATCATCTCTTAACCACACCATTTTAATCTCGTTTATTATCTTTTGATATCTTATCTCTCCATGCAGTAATTAATTTCGCCATTCGGACTCGGTTAGGACTTTTCGGGTTAAAAAGTGTAAAGGGTAAAAATGGGAATGGTCGGAATGTTCGGAATTGGAAAATGTCCTTATGACGTCCATTAGTGCTTTTTCGGGCATTTGCTCATTTTTCTCTTTCTTTTTCTTTTTTAATTTTTTTCTCTTTTTTTTCTTGCTATTTTTCTTTTCTTGCCCCCTTTTTTTTTACACACTTTGGACTTACTTGATGAATTTTCTCAATTTTCACAATTCCGGGCTATTTGGGTTTTTCAGGTTATCAAAAGAAAGGGAAATATTATATTAGGCTCAAAGTGGGTTGCAAAGGGATACTTTTTCACAACTTTTTTTTATGGCTAATATTTTTGGGTTAAACAAATGAGGGCCTACTTCATTGTCCAAATTGCTAATCACATTACCATATGCATCTCGAGATTAATTAAGTTTAGAGATATATTTAGCATGAATTTCGAGACAACATTTCACACATTTTCCATAACCGATCAAAACAAAGGATTGAGATCATCAATGACTTAATAGAATGCTGAAAAGAACTTTGAGTTAATCATAAACTCGGATTGATTTAAAAACTCATAAAAAATTGAAAGGCTCGAAATCTCACCAAGTTTGATCAATCTCCACACTTATTCGTTAGGTCGTTAATTTTCTTTCAATTTCCATCTTCGGTCAATTTTGGCTTAGTACATTTTGATTGTTAACAATTTTAGACTTTAAAAAGAATAAAGGTGATATTTTTGAAAAATTTAAATCCCAATTTTTATTTATTTTGAACACAAATATTTTTTTTTATTTTTATTTTTAGACTTATATATGCGAAATTTTATGAATACGCACTTATCATCCCCCCAAACTTAGTCTTTTGCATTGTCCATAATAAAAAAGACGAGAAAGCTAAAGAAGACAAAATAAGTAGTGCGCTAAACAAAACAAGCAAGGACTTTAAGAAAAACCGTGTAGTACAACATAACTGTGGAAATAAGAAATAAAAAAAACACCGGACAACATCACATAACATAGCTAGAAGGGGGGAAACTTGCACATGCTCCAACGGGGCGACCTACGGGGCTGGTGGGGGGTGAGAAGGTCCGGGGGATGCAGGGTCATAAGGGTCATGAAAATAAGGAGGAAGTGGGGCATCGGGCCCCGACGGTAGACGGTACATATCAGCCTGCATACGTAGTACCAGACTCATGTTCCGTTGGTAGGATGACATAAACCCATCAAAACACGTCTCAAGAGAAACAACGCGCTCGGTCAGACCCGTACCAACCGGAACATAGTCTGGATCAGCAGTTTCATCATACTCCTCCTCCTCTCCTTCTTCCATTTCGACGACATCATCATCAGGAACATCCTCTTCCAAAGCAGCAACCTCATCACCCGAGGTATCACTGTCATCTCGACGCGCACGGATCAACTGGATTTGTTTGTCACTTCAAGTGCGGGATTCTTGACCAAGTGGCTTAGGCAAGTTGATAAGATCCTATGGGGGAACAATGTCGACATCCTTAATAAAGGAAGTAATGAGGCGACCATAAGGAAGAGGGTCCCGTCCCTTTTTGTCCAGTGCCGCACAAATGATATCATTGTAAAACATGCGAGCCAAATTGATAACAGTGGCATGGTAAAACAGGTTATAAGCCATAGTAGCTTGGCGCGGGCGCATAGCCGAATCATTTGAAGTTTGCAAGATATTGGCGCAAACTATGTGAAAAGTGATACGTGCCTTGTCGGGTAACTGACCAACAGGATAAGTCTCGGTATTCCAAACCGTACCCGGAGCAATGCGGGACATGCAAACATCTTTGGAAACTGCTGGATCATGGCTGGGATATGTAAAGTGAGCAGGAGTAATCACACCTTTAGACTCTAGTTTCCTGGCCAGAATTTCAAGCGAGAACGGGATCGGTGTCGAGTCGATAAAGGCTTGATATTCGAAATCGGCGGTACGGACGAGGGAACCGTAAAACTGACGAACTTCATTCTCCCATATAGCCTCGTATGGTTTGTTGAAAAATCTGCACCAGCCTCGGGACATGAACATCCCAGTGACAGAATTAGGCAGCTGATCCCAAAGCACTTGGCACTCAATGTGGATTTTGCGTCGAGGTCCGAAAAAATGACGGCACCACTTTGCCTCACGACGGGAACGATACTCGCCATTTCCATCAGGAAGGATTTCAACGGAATTATATTTCTGGGGAGCAACCATGGGAATAGAAGAATTAGACAGAAAGTGAGAGAGAAGAGTGGAGATGGTGGTGTGAAGGAATTGGGAGAAGGTATATGGGTATTTATAGGTTGGATGGTGGGAATGG
Organism: Sambucus nigra; assembly: GCA_949130495.1. Lineage (NCBI taxonomy): Eukaryota > Viridiplantae > Streptophyta > Magnoliopsida > Dipsacales > Adoxaceae > Sambucus > Sambucus nigra. The sequence goes on from OX422207.1 coordinate 829,690,419, forward strand.
GGGAAGAATTAGGGGGGGAAATAGGAGATACGAATTTTTTGGGAGAGGGAGAGATTGGGGGAATGAATGGGTGGAGGATTGATGAGGTTTTAACCTCGGGAAGGTGCGCAGACTGCAGACTACCGGATCGATCCGGGTTCAGACCGGACCGGTCCGGTTATCTTTTTTATTTATTTCTTTTTGAGGCCGGATCGGTTCGTTCTTTATTGGACCGGACTGATCCGGTATGAAAAATTTCTTGCTCTTCCCTCCTTTAATTTAGTGACCACTTCCAGCTTGATTTCTCTATCTCAACATCCCCTCCAATGCAATTGAACCTCGAAACTCTCAAAACTCTCATCGAAACTCAAAACACACTCGGGACCGGTATTGGATTCCCACCTCTGGTAGTGACACACAACTATGACTATCCTAACATCCTATGACTACTATACACAACGTTCACCCCATACACGTCGGGGGTGCGACGACCTCACCTTACTTGCTCAGTCAATCCCCATAAATGGGGTCCGACAACCAGATTGTGTCGGCTTCCATTACAACCGCTTCCAAATACGGCTTGAGACGGTGTCCGTTAACCTTGAATGAGTTGCCCCCTTTTTGATCCTCTAGTTCAACAGCTCCATGGGGGAATACTTCGTTCACAATGAATGGACCTGACCATCGTGACCGCAATTTTCTGGGAAACAAGTGCAACCTCGAGTTGTAGAGAAGTACTTTTTTACCCGAATGAAACTCCTTACGTCGGATGATTCTGTCGTGAGCTCGTTTCATTCGTTCTTTTGAGATTTTAGCACTTTCATACGCATTATTGCGTATTTCTTCCAACTCATTCAACTGAAGTTTATGTGTTTTACCGGCTTTTTCCATATTAAAATTCACCCTTTTGATAGCCCAATACGCTTTGTGTTCAATTTCAACAGGAAGATGACAAGGTTTGCCATATACAAAACGAAATGGGGACATCCCAAGGGGATTTTTGTATGCAGTTCTATAAGCCCAGAGTGCATCATTCAATCGGATAGACCAATCTTTCCTATTAGGCTCGACAGTCTTTTCCAAGATATGCTTGATTTCTCGATTATCTAACTCGGCTTGACCATTCGATTGAGGGTGATAAGTCGTTCCAACTTTATGGACGACCCCATACTTTCACATTAACTTTTCCATCGGCCTATTGCAAAAACGATAGCCTTAGGAACTCCAAATCGAGAAAGTATGTGTTCTTGAATGAACTTTATCACGACCTTATTATCATTCGTCCTTGTAGCTATCGCCTCTACCCATTTTGAGACGTAGTCTACTGCGACGAGGATGCATAGAAAACCAAGGAGGGTGGAAAAGGCCCCATGAAGTCAATACCCCAACAATCAAACAACTCTAAGACAAGTATGGGGGTCAATGGCATCATGTCATGGCGAGTAATAGCTCCCATTCTTTGGCATCTATCACATGATTTGCAAAAAGTATTCACATCCTCGAAGATTGTGGGCCAATAGAGACCGCATTGCAAGATTTTCGCCGCAGTTTTATTTTTGGAGAAATGACCTCCACATGCTTCCGTATGACAAAATCGAATTACCCCTTGAATTTCTTCATCAGGTACACATCTTCGGATGATTTGATCAACACAATACTTAAACAAATATGGATCATCATAAAAGAGCATGCGTGACTAAGTAATGAACTTCCTTCTCTCTTGTGGAGTCCAATTGGAGGGGACGACTCCAGTGACAAGGTAATTTACTATATCCGCAAACCAAGGAAGAGAAGAAGTAATAAATAAATTTTCATTCGAAAAATACTCGTCCATGGGGATGGGATCAATAGGTACGTCGGACGAGAGACGTGACAAATGGTCAGCAACGACGTTTTCTACTCCTTTCTTATCTTGAATTGAGAGATTAAACTCTTGTAGGAGTAGGATCCACCTTATTAGGCGCGGTTTGGCATCTTTCTTTGTCAGAAGATATTTGAGGGCCGAGTGATCAGTGAAACAAATGATGGGTGACCCAACAACGTAAGAACGGAATTTATCGAGAGCAAAAATGAATGCTAGTAATTCTTTCTCCGTGGTGGAGTAATTAAGCCGGGGGCCAGATAATGTCCTACTAGCATAGTAAATAACATGAGCTTTCTTGTCTTTTCGTTGTCCAAGAACAACCCCAATCGCGTAATCACTTGCATCACACATAAGCTCAAATGGGAGTGGCCAATCCGGAGCTTGCATGATAGGAGCAGAAATTAGCATGCTTTTGAGTTTATCAGAAGCTTCTTGGCATGCGTTATTCCATTCAAACAGGGTGTCCTTCATGAGAAGATTACTCAAGGGTCTAGCGATGGCGCTAAAGTCCTTGATAAATCTCCAGTAAAATCCAGCATGGCCTAAAAAGGTCCTCACATCTTTAAGTGATTTTGGCGGGGGTAACTCAGCTATTACTTCTATTTTTGCTCGATCGACCTCAATTACCTTAGATGAGACTATGTGGCCCAGAACTACACCCTCAGTGACCATAAAATGGCATTTTTCCCAATTGAGGACTAAGTCTTTTTCCACATACCGGAATAAAACTCTTTCAAGATTCGCTAAACATTGTTCGAAAGATGGACCGAAAACGCTGAAATCATCCATGAACACTTCCAATACTTTTTCTATCATGTCGCTAAAGAGACTCAATATGCACTTTTGAAAGGTTGCAGGCGCATTACATAACCCAAAAGGCGTACGTCTGTAGGCAAACGTACCAAACGGACATGTAAAAGTCGTCTTTTCTTGATCAAGTACATCCACTTCAATTTGATTATAGCCAGAATACCCATCTAGGAAATAATATTAAGGATGGCCAGCTACTCGTTCGATCACTTGGTCGATAAAGGGTAAAGGGAAATGGTATTTTCTTGTTCCGGCATTGAGTTTTCGGTAATCAATGCAGACACGCCACCCGGTGGTGGTGCATTGAGGTATCAATTCTCCCTTAGCATTTTCAACCACGGTCATACCCGATTTTTTTGGAATGACCTGAATTGGGCTCACCCATTTACTATCGGAAATGGGATAGATAATCCCAGCATCTAACAATTTGATGATTTTCGCTTGAACTACATCTTTCATGGTTGGGTTCAGTCGCCTTTGCATCTCTCTCGATGGCTTCACTTCCTCCTCGAGGTGAATTTTATGGGTACAAATCAAAGGACTTATACCTTTTAAATCTGCTATAGTCCAACCAAATGCACTCCTATGCTTTCTCAACACATTCAACAACATGCCCTCTTGATCTTTTTGTAAACTGGAAGAAACAACAACAGGAAATGTATTATGTTCTCCCAGAAAAGCATATTTTACATGAGAGGGTAGTTTCTTTAACTCAAGACTAGGAAATTTCTCTTCAGAGGGGATCATGAGTGACTCCCTTGGGGGTAATTCCTCAAATCTCAAAATCCAGTCAACATCTCTCAACTTCTCAAAACTCACTTCTTCTTGCAACCAAGCTCCCAACTCTTCCACCTCACGCTCAAACGCAGTATAAGAATTCTTATTCTCAACATCTTGCACTAAACAAATTTCCAGTGCGTCTCCACCTATGATCCTCTCAATATGCTCATCCACCACTTCTTCAATAAGATCAACTTCATAAATTTCATCTTCATCACCCATTTGGTTAGCAACATTGAAAATATTGGTCTCAAGAGTCATGTTTCCAAAAGTGAGTTGCATTTGTCCATTACGTGTATTGATCAAAGCATTAGCAGTAGCTAAAAATGGACGACCCAAAATTATGGGAACATGATTGATCGAATGTGGGGAGGGCTCCGTGTCCCAAATGACAAAATCAACCGGGAAGTAGAAAGTGTTCACTTGAAGTATCACGTCCTCCACAACCCCACGAGGCACTTTCACTGTTCATCTGCTAACTGTAGAGTGATTCGGGTAGTTTTAAGATCACCTAAATCAAGATGCTTATAGATGGAGTATGGAAGGATGTTCACACTCGCACCTAAGTCAAGCAAAGATTTTTCAACTCTACTTTCTCCTATAACACATGAAATTGTAGGTGCACCAGGATCCTTAAATTTTGGTGGAAGATCATTAAGAAGGACCGAGCTCATATTTTGTGCCAAAAAGACATTTTTTTCACCTTAAGCCGCCGTTTGATAGTCAAAATATCTTTGATGACTTTGGCATATGCTGGAATTTGTTGGATAGCATCCAGAAATGGCAAGTTCAACTTCACTTGCTTCAGAACATCTAACACTTCAGTACGCGAGGCTCCCTTTTTGGGTGCTGCCAAGCGTTGAGGAAATGGAGCAGCAGTGGGTAGTTTTACTTCGATTTCAGGTTAAACTCCTTCTTCTTTATCATCCATGTGTAATGGGATCTCCTCAGATTTCGAAACTTCTTTAGCTTTAGATTCCCTGGGAGATGGTGGTGCTAGATCAATTACACGACCACTACGTAGAGTAGTGACAGCTTGACATTATTTTAGCAAATCCAATGATGTGGAACTAATCGTAGGTTGTCCTTGAATAGGGGGTCTTTGGCCTTGAGCTGGGAATTTACCCTTCTCCTGAGTATTTACTGCAGATTGCAACCTAGAGATGCTAGTATGAATTTCTGTGAACATTCGATCATACTTAGCATTGCTCTCCTTTTGGGATTGGATGAATTGATTCAGATTATCTTCAAAAGATCTCCTAGGGGGAGTGACATACGGACCAGGAGGTGGTGGCTGCATAGGGTTTGGCATTGGAGGAGCCATTTGCTGAAATTGCGGAGGGGGTGGTGGCAAGGCCAGCTGTGGATTAGGAGCCATCCCACCTTGTGGTTGTCCATAGTTGAACCCAGGATGATTCCTCCAAGATTGATTGTATGAATTCCCTTACAGCACATTAAAATTTCCGCGAAACCCCCTATCGCCTATACTTGCTCAGTATACATTGCCTTGTACATCCTTTGGTAGAATGACCAGCACTACAAATGGCACACAACTTCTCATTTCCTACTTGCACGGGTCCAGCTACTTCTTTTAATCCAACTTCAAGCATATCTCTGAAATTCTTTTCTAATTGGTCAAATTTTTGATCTAACAAAGTGTCCTTGTCCAAGTGATAAATATCGGACGCAGCAGACGAGTTGGACACTTGTCGATTTCTATTTTGACTATTGGGGTCAGAAACATCCCATGCTTGTGTAGTCTCCGCTACGTATTTCAGATGAGCCTCAGCATCGCTTGAGTCTAACTCCCAAAAAGGTCTTTCTCACATTGTCTGAACAAGTTGTTTAGATGCTAAAGTTATCCCTTGATGAAAAAAATGAAATGAGATGATGTTTTTAGAATCCATGATGTGGGCAAGCACTAACTAGCTCTTGAAAACGTTCCCAACACTTGTCGAAAGCCTCATTCTCATTTTGTCGAAAAGCTTGTATTTAAGCTTTGATAGAATTGGTTTTGTGTTGTGGAAAGAACTTGGATAGGAACTTAGTTTGCATATCTCTCCAGGATAAAACAGAATTCAGAGGTAGTGACTATAACCAAGTCTTAGCTTTATCCGTTAAGGAAAAAGGGAAAAGCTTCAACCGGATAACATCTTGTGGGCAAGTTTGGTCACCAAACGTCTCACATGCTTCCTCGAACTCTCTAATATGGAGATATGGTTTTTCATAATCCATCCCATGAAATGTAGGAAGAATTTGGATCATACCAATCCGAAAGTGGAACTGACCGGCATTATACGGGAGTAAAATGCAACCAGGGGTAACAGTTCGCTCCGAAAATAAAAGATCTTTCTTGGGAAGATATGGTATCTCTTCCTCTCCAGCACCAACACCAACACTACCGTGCACAGACATATTGCTACCAAAAGATTCAGAATTCTCACTCGGTGTTTGACTCAAAGTGCGACTTGTGATTGAATTATTCGGCGAAGGAGGTGGAACCCCAAAATGTGGAGAATCGGTGGTGTGAGAATTTTCAGAACTAGCTTCGGCAATAGGATTTTCGTGGACTTGGGTGAGAAGTGGATTTTGCATGTAATCTTACAAAAGATGAGATGAGATGAAAATTTATTTATTTATTTTTTTGAAATCACTTTAGGAATAAAATCACTTTCCTATGAATCACCAATAGACGATCCCCGGCAACGGCGCCAAAAACTTAACGCGTCTAAGAATTTGTCTCAAAAGTGCATTCTTTCTAGGATCAAGTGCAAGCCTGTCGCGTTAGTAATAATTTGACAAGTCAGAATCATCTCCACAGGGATCAGAAATTGGCAATTGAGAATTATGTAGGAAAAGTTATTTATCCTTCAACTGTTTTCTTAAAATAAAAGAAAAGATGATTGATGTTTGAAATCTCCAATGGATGAAAAAGAAAATAAACTACGTGCACAAAAACACTAAGAATTGTAAGAAATCTGATACGAATATGAGAGAAAATAGGGTGGAGTACAATCCCTCAATCCTTAGTAAATTACCGTATAGAATACTAGAACTGCAAATTGAAATTCTTGACTAAATCCAGTCTTTATAAATCCTAAGCATTACATATATGAAGGAACTAGCCCGCATCATATGAAATCAAAGGAAAATACAAAGCGGTGAATAGACAATTATACTTGCATAGTCTTCTTAAACATCCCAAGTACCTAGGGCAAGAGAGATTAAAAGATCGACTATGTTCGTATAATTTCTAGACACAATTCGGTCAATATTTAATTTACTCTCTATTTTCTACATGGGTAATTTACCTTGGAAGGAATTCATGTACCCTAACCCTTGAAAATTTAGCTAGACATAGATTTATGAGGAAACAAATTCATAATAATGCATGAAACTGTGGATCTGAGAAACACTAAAAAAAATAAAAATTGCAAAGCAATTAATAATTGAATAGAATTGGGATAAAGTAAGAGAATGGAATTTGATACTTGAAATCTGCACTAGGAAAGAGAGATGATTGAATCCAGAAATATTTCTTGTTCTTACAAATTAGGGCTTTTCTAAGAATAAGAAATTTGTCTACCAAAAACTATCTAAAATCTGACTCTCTCTCTAAAATTCTATTTTACTCTCTAGAATTCGACTCTTTTGGAATGATGTAGGGCTTGGTATTTTATATCACCAACTAGCACGAATTTTCCAGCTAAAAATCGATGGGCTACGCAAGATATTCCAAGATTCGCACCTCTTGAGCTCCATAATAAATGCCAGGAATTTTAACAGCCCGACCGTTCCGGATACCTATCGGATCGGTTCTCTGTCCATCGATTCGATATCAATCCGGGGTCTATTGGAAATGTGACATTTTGGATCGGTCCTATATAGACCGAATCCATCCGTTTTTCTTCAAGTTTGACTTTTCCTTTCCATCTTTGACTGGTCATAACTTTTGATCATGAGCTCCAATTTGACTGTCGTTTCTTCCGATGCTCTTGTGAAACAAGGATCTTCAACTTTCCTTTAGGCTTCGATTCCGAACTCCAGGTGTAAATTTATGCTTTTTCCCTTTGACTTATCTTCTTTTCTTTTCTTTTCTTCCTTTCTTCCGGTTTCTTTATTTCTTTTCTTGCACTAAATACCTGTAAAATCCATAAGAAATACACGAAACTCGGGGTACTCGTTAGAAATAGTCAATGGCAATGATATGGGATAAAAATGATTCAATTACGTTGTTTGAGATATCAGAATCACTAACTTCAGGGGCTAAATTCAGAAGAATTTATGCTTGGTCATTACTCGATTAGAATCTATTTGTCTTCTCTTTGCAATAGCTTGTTACTTACATTTTATGCTTTACCAAATGGATATTAAATCTGCCTTCCTTAATGGAATATTGACTGGGGAGACTTATGTAGAACAACCAAAAGGGTTCATTAACCCTCAATATCCAAATCATGTTTTTCGTCTTAAAAAGGCTTTATATGGCCTAAAACAAGCACCAAGAGCCTGACATGAGCGCCTTTCCAACTTTCTCTTAGACAAAGGTTTTAAGAGAGGTGGAAATGATCAAACCCTTTTTGTCAAACATTTTTACAAACATATTATTATAGATCAAGTCTATGTCGACGATATCATTTTTGGATCCACTTCCCCTTCAGAAGTTAAATCCTTTTCTGAAATTATGCATAAAGAATTTCAAATGTCTCTTATGGAGTAGTAAGAAATAAAACTACACTTCTTTATCAACAGATGAATCTGAATATATAACTGCTGGAAGTTGTTGTGCTCAATTACTTTGGCTTAAGCAAATACTAAGTGATTATGGTATTCAAGAAGAACAATTACATCTCAATTGTGATAATCAAAGTACGATCAATATCTCTAAAAATCCTGTTCAACACTCGCGAACAAAACATATAAAAATAAGACATCATTTTATACGCGAATTAGTTGAGACTAAGACATTAGAAATCAACTATCTTCCTACTGATTTGTAGCTCACAGATATGTTTACCAAACCTTTGGATTACAATAGATTTATTGCTTAGCATAAATCGATAGGAATGGTTTGTGCTAAATAAACTCCTATGAATTGGGTAATATTCCATTTGTCCATATGAGACAAAATGGGGGAGAAATTTGAGTCTTATGAGTTCATTTTTTTTTACATATTTCTAATAAACTTGATCTTAGTGAATAGTTGCAGGATTCTGTACAGATGTTATTAGGGTACTGATTTGTATTTAGTTGAGTTATGTAATTTTCTATTTCTAGGAAATGGTAGGATAGAAATTTTGTATAGGAATATGTTTTTCCTTATTTTGGTTTCCCTACGAGTCCTAATTGACTCAAAGGAGAATTTGTCTCATATTTCTAAAGTGGGAAATTGTAGCACCTTATACTCTTGACTCACTTGAGTCTACATTGTATAAGTGCTCATTTAGTTTGGAAATAGTGACAAAATTGAGTCTATTCCCTAGAATCCAAAAAGCCTCAGACTCTACTCTTCATTCCCCTTGATTGATTGTTCAAAGGTATATTCACAATCATTCACACACATTAGGATTGCATTCATTTCATGTATATTGCATAAAATGATTGTGTGAGAGTTGTGTATGTTTAATCCCATTTAAAATTGATTTTAATAACTTTTGGGAATTTTTAAATGATTTTTTATAAATTAAAATGTGGATTAAAAATCTTTTGGGGTTATTTTGTAATTCTTGGTTTTATCTTTTCATACCTGTAAGTTGGTTTGGGTAGGATCCGAAACCGCTTGAGAATTAAGGGTGGTTGTGTAATTAAGTTTAAAACACGCGTGTGAGGTTCAATCGTAGCCCTACACCTATCATAACTATACCGGACTCATTTGTGTTTCTTTGAAGACACATAACCACTGTCCATTATTAGCCCTTGGATTGATGTTATCAACGCTCTGCATGCGTTTGAGGCCAATCCATGTGAAACCTCTCTAGGCCAATCAGAAGCAGTTTAATGCACCACTGTTCTTAAACCGTTGGATCAAAGTCTTTCTCCCTTGACTTAATCCCAACCCTTGATTTTGAACCGACCTTCTCGATCCTTCCTCGCTCCCTATAAAAGGAGGCTTACCCTCATCCTTTAGAAGACTTTTGGAATTTCGTCTAAGTAGAGAGAGAAGAGAGAGAGACCAGAGAGGGAGAGAGAGAGAGATAGAGAGAAACCCTAAATCGTCTTAACCTAGTTTCAAACCCTAACTCTTTTTCAAAAAACTAGTTACACCAAACACCAGCCTTGAGTGTTTGAGAGTTGGTTTGAAATTAGGTTCATGGTTTATCCTCTTGAGTTTATGATCTTGTGTACAACTTAAACATTTAGGTTAGATCTGTATTTCTTTTTTATAGAAATTATAGATCTGGTCATTTTATGTTATATTACACTTAGATCTGCATATTTAGTTTCTCATCTTGAGAAATTTGTTTGTTGATTATTTTCTGTAAATATTTTCAACTTTAGAATCAACAAAATTATTTTTTGTTTCTAGTTCTTTTGAAACAAGACCTTTGACCTAGTTGGAATCGCAATCTGTGGTTTTCAATTTCAGAAATGTTTTCAAATCCCTCTGAAATTTATTAAGACCTTGAACCATTTTTCGAGCAAGGTAACCTTGGAATCCGGGATTAATTAAAAGTTCAAATAAAGTTCTTTTATTTTCTAAGAAGAGAGAAACTGGAAATCACAGTATATAGATCTGATTTGTAATTTGATAGGACTGGTTGTATAATCTAAGTGTGTATGTGTGTGCATGCATGTGTTAGAGCACCATCACAAACACTTGACACACTACAACACAAAAGTGTTGGTTGTAAGATCTTGAATCTAAAGTGTCGACGTAAAGACTGGAACACAGTGGAGAAGTTATCAAACTGGGAAAGCGACATAACCATCAGAACTGCAGAGAAGTTATAAGTAAACCATTGGGTACATTTCTAAACTTGTATAGGTCTGATTTGTGTGCACGTGTGTTATATAGTTTGTAACTTGTATATTTTATTTTAGTGGATTTTTGGTTTGTGACTTAGAAGTCATCGTGGATGTTTCCTCGGTTGGGTGAGGTTATACCATGTTAAAAATCTCTTGTACTTAATCTTTCTACATCTCCTCATCTCATTCTTGTTGTTGTGCTGAGTTTAATTGTTTTAAACTATTTTACTTAAACCTGTTAACAAAATCTTGAACTGATCTCGTGCATGTTTTATTAAACACATCTTGTGATTAAACTTATTTGATTTAAAGAAAAGAGTTTCTACAAAAAACGGCTCGGAGTTACTTCAATAGTTTAATCTTGTATTAAACGGCCTAAGTAACAGCTTTTACGAACAAGTGATATGTGCGTATATGATTTAAATCTCAACCGAGAGCCAAACATAGGCTAATGAGAGGTCGAGACAAGAATTATTATATTAGAGATTCAAATGGCAATTTAATGGTCAGGGTTAGCTCCGGAAGGGTTGAAATAGTCAAAATAGTATACCCAGGGGTACTAGTTGGGTCCCGAGACATTTTTGGGCTAAGTCGGGACCGTTAAAGGGCGTTTTAGTCTTTTAAAATGTAGGAGTGAGAATAACTACGAATTTTAGAGTCTTTTATCATCTGATTAAATAAGGGGTTAGGGTTAGAAACCTTATAACTCACGGAGAAGCCATTAGAGAGAAAAAAGAAGCCATTCTCAAAGCATAAAAAGAGAACTGTGAGAGATTCAAAGGAATTCTTGCAGTTTAAGCAATTGAAGAGTGAAGATTGAAGGGGACAAACAATCAAACTCTACATCAACAACGAAATCAGATCATCTCTGAAACAAGGCAAGTGGTTATTTACAAAATTTAAATCTGAGTTATAATAGCCATGCGTAGGATGAGTAGAATAAATGGTTTTGTGAATAATTCTTGAAGAAGGATTTGATTTAAATGCATGTTGGGGATAGGAATTGTGTTTGGTTTGATTTACACCTATAGAGGATTGAATAACAAAAGAAATATGTGTAAGGACATTTTTGTCCAACATACTTGTATATGTCATTAGCCGTAACACCGTTGCAAAGATTCAAAGTCCATTCATCATCAACGGAATCCGAAGATCAAAAGAAAGGAAGAATTCAGAAATCCAGTCAGTCGGACCGGTCCGCCTGAAATTAAAACGAACCGATCCGCCTCTGACTACCCCGGACCGATCCGCCTTTATATAAAAAGAACCGATCCGCTGAGACCCGGATCGGACCGCCCCGGATCGATCCGCCGTGCTCTTTTGAAGCCAGTGAGCCCCGAACCGAATGCGAACCGAATTAGCTTCAAATTAAAAGAACCGGTCCGCTATCGGACCGATCCGCCTAAGGCCCAGACCGGTCCGTCGAAGATAAACTCTGCCAGATCGTGTAGCAGATTTTTTAGGGTTTTGACTCCTTATTTAAACCACGATCAGTAGTTGGTTTCGATAAGACTTTCCCACGTTTTTCAGAGCATATGTACCCTAAAGTCTTCACCTATTGAGTCTTATGATTCTAGGTTTTTAGATTCACACATCTTCCATATCTATGTGAATCAAGTTTGGTAACCCAAGAACACCATTGCTGTTGTTCAACCCTTATGAAGTGGACCGTTTCTTCCTCTTCATTGCAGCCCTACTGGAAAGGGATAATTCCAGCCGCGACTACAGAATCCGATACCTGAGGGTAATTCTTAGTCAAAAACTTGTATTTCAGTGTAATCCGATTGTAAGCCGTTTCTCTTACAAATTATAGTGATATACAAATGGTTTTGCCCCTATGGGGGATTTTTCCTCAAATTATGTGTGTTTGAATAACTCTTGCATGATTTCATATTGTTTCAATCACACCTAGTTGCATGTTTAGGGTTTGTTTGGGTTAAAAGGTGTTTTAAATATAATTTGATCATTTGAACGCAAGCGCCAACTCTTTCAAATTGGTATCAGAGCAGGTTATGCTAATCTATCGCGTATTCCTTTTTCCGCAAAATTTTTCTAAGATATCAATTTTCTAAAAAAAAAAAATTGATTTTTGAAAAAGTGCGTGTTCAAATGGAGAAGTCATATTTTAAAATGCCTGTTTTTGACGGGTCAAATTATGCTTATTGGAAAGCCCGCATGAGGTCGACTTTAAAAGCCATTGATGAACGTGTCTGGATTTTGGTTGAACGAGGGTGGACTCCTCCCACTGTGACTGTTGATAATGTGACCAACTTGAAACCTGACATTTCTTGGACTGATGAAGAAATTAAATGGTCATCTTTCAATTCTAAGGGTCTAAGTGCTATTTCTGGGTCTGTCACACCTGATGAGTTCAAACGAATAATGACGTGTACCACGTCAAAAGAGGCATGGGATGTTTTGCAACTTACCCATGAGGGTACGAACGCTGTTAAAGAGTCTAAATTACAAAATTTGGCCACCCAATTTGAAACTATCACCATGTCTGAGTCCGAATGCTTTGATGAGTTTTTTGCACGCTTGTCAGACATTGTTAACACTAGTTTTAATTTGGGTGAGGTAATTGATAACACGCGTGTCGTTAAAAAGATTTTGAGATCTCTCCCAAAACGCTTTATTCCTAAAGTCACTATTTTGAACTCTTTGGGAAATTTGAAATCACTTAAGTTGGAAGAACTTGTAGGAGATCTTCAAACCTATGAGATTGACATGTTTCCCAAAACCACTAAGGCTAAGGATAATGGGATTGCTTTAAAGACTCATTTTCAGAAAAAGAAAGAAAAAGTTTGTGAGTCCAAATCTGAATGTGATTTTGACTTAGATGACTTGGCCCTGTTTGCAAAAAAATTCAAAAGAATTCTCAAATTCAAGAAAAGTGGAAATTTCAATGATAAAAGGAATGTTGAGAAAAATATTTTTGAAAAGAAAAATAAAAAGAAAGGAAAGGCCAAAGAAAGTGGTGAGAGGGAAAAAGAGAATAAATCCGATGAGGAGTGTGAGGAAGATTTTGAGAACGTCACATGTTTTGAATGTGGGGGTAAGGGACATAAGTCGTTTGAATGTCCTACATGGCTTAGAAAGAAAGGAAAGAAAGTAGCTATGCCCGCCACACTTAGTGATAGTACTGAAGGTGAGGGTGATGAGACTAGTGGTGAGAAGTTTATAGCTTTTTCTAGTCGTGTGAGCACTCCCACCTTATCCCACAATAGTGAACACGAAAGTGATAGTGATGGTTTAAGCGCTTCAAGTGAGGGAGAAAGTGAGGTCGAGTCGGTAGACTCGGGAGATGAGTCACCGCATGAGCGTAACTTCACCGCGTTCATGGCTAGTCATGTGAGTACCTCCAATGCTTCTCACGACGATGAGGATGCTACGTCACAAGAACACCTCGACAGTAAGAGTGATGAGATTGAAGGGGAGGATGAGGCAAGTGAGAGCGAGTGTGATCTCCCACGCACTTACGCCGAGTTATATTGTGAGTTTTTTGAAACCAAGAAGCGTAATAATGCTTTAGCCCTTAGGATCACCGCTTTAGAGAAGATAAGATGTTTTGAGTACGATAAGACAGGGCACAAGAAATTTGAGTGTCCCACTAGACTTAAGAGGGAGGGCAAGAAAATTGATATGCCCACTTCTCTAAGTGATAGTGAGGATGATAATGGTGATGAGATTTTGATCCAAAATGCCTTTAGAAAGTTGTTTATCGAGACCATGGAAATAAAAAGGTCTAATAGGATCCTCGGTCTTCGGATTGGTGTGTTGAAGGGAGACAATGATGAGCTTAAAAGGGAAAAAGGTGACTTGACCAACACGGTGTCTAGTCTGATGACACGTGTATCCCATCTCGAGGATGACCTCAAACAGGCACGAGAGGTTCAAGTCACATTAGAGATTTCACCCGAGCCTATATCCACCATTGTGAGTGAGTCCCATGGGTGTCCGTCTAGGAATGTTCATCCCAAAATTGTTGATAAATTACTTCCTAGACCGGTTTATGTTTGCTCCCACTGTAAGAAGCAAGGACATCTTAGGGAATTTTGTTCTAAGTTGGGTTTTGTGCCATATCATGCCACTTCACACATTCATGCACATGCACCCACTCATGATACTTTTCCTGCTCATGTTGATAGAGAGTTTGCACATATTCGCGAGCAAGTGAAGTTTTTGATCAAGACCACACATGATCTAGTGGAGTTCGTTCAAAAGATGTCACCATCTTTAGAAAACTCCACCGTTAATCCCGGTTGAGATCTAGTCTTGATTGCTAGCATAGGTTGTTTATCATTTTTTGACCTATTGCTAGCTTGTATCATTAGTTAGTTTTTCATTTTTTTTAAAAAAAAATACAAAAAAAATTTCTTTTTAGAAAAATTTTTAGAAAAGCACAAAAAGATTTTATTTTGATAAAATTTTTGAAAAATCAAAAAAAGAGTTTTGTTTTTATGGATGAGCATTTAAGATAGACAAGTCACAACTTCATTTCATATATCCATGTGACTGTTTGGTAGAGATTTGAGAGGCTACATCATTTCATCCATGTGCTTTACATTGATTGGAGTCTTTGAGATGTAATTAGTGATATCTTCCTACATGTTTGACTCCTATATCCTTTATTGCACACATGCACGGCTGTATTTGTCTATTGCACTTGTCTATCACATATTGGCTTGAGTGTTTCTATCTCAATTCTGTCTATACAATGTACAATAAGCGATAAAACTTGACAAGATTGGATTGCATGTAAAAACCGTTTTGGTGAGAATGTGTGTATATTTTCATAACGGGGAGGGGCTGCGAAAGTTGATTCTTATCCTTTGCGCAAAAGCCACCGTTAAAAAGGACCTAAAAAATGGAGGAATTTTTATATCCGATGTCCTAAGAGGTTAAAAGAGCCCGAAAAAAAATTATTAAGGCAATAAACAACAATTCATGCCAAATATGGGCCATTTAGGTTTCACCCAATTCTCCAAAGTTTGAGAATTTAGTATTCCTCTATTCAAAATATAAATCTGAGGGAGTTTGGTTGGAGATTGAAAAACGGGTTTGCACTTCCTTGAAAGTCCTCAAAAAGCATGAAAATCATTTTGGACGTTATTGGTGTTGAAATCACTTTGAGCTTTGATTTGTAGATTTGATATAGTCAATGTCTTATCTTTCCAATCTTTTACACCAAAGGAAGCATTTGAGTTCATTCGTTAGGAATATCCAATATTCATCCTGAACATATGTCATGTTTATATGCTTTGATTTTCCTATCGAATTTTGATCACACCCATTCTTTTACGCTATCACCGATTTGGTTGTTTTATGTTCTTTCATGGTGTGATTTTATGCCTTTTGTCACCCCTGTACTTGATTGCTTGATTTATTTCTCTCATTTGCCTATTTGGGGACATCATAAAAAGGGGGAGAATGAATTATCTGATTATGGGGGAGTTTTGAAATTCTGAGAATATCATCTTAAATTGATATATATGCTTATGTTTATCTCATTTCAAACTCGATACGTCACTTGGTATTTGCTTTGTCTCATGTGTGTAGGTACATCTTTTGATAATCCCATGTTGCACACCCTGATGAGAAAAGCGGTGAGATTTCTGAAGATTCGAAGAACAAACGATGCAGCCTTATTCACTTGTACTCTTTCAGTTTTGGGTTCATGGAAGGGTAGATTTGTATAGTCAATTTCATATTTGATAATTCGGATTTTTATGTATGTACCGGCATAGACATAGGGGGATATTTGTAAGGATATTTTTGTCCAACATACTTGTATATGTCATTAGCCGTAACACCGTTGCAAAGATTCAAAGTCCATTCATCATCAACGGAATCCGAAGATCAAAAGAAAGGAAGAATTCAGAAATCCAGTCAGCCGGACCGGTCCGCCTGAAATTAAAACGAACCGATCCGCCTCTGACTACCCCGGACCGATCCGCCTTTATATAAAAAGAACCGATCCGCTGAGACCCGGATCGGACCGCCCCGAACCGATCCTCCGTGCTCTTTTGAAGCCAGTGAGCCCCGAACCGAATGCGAACCGAATCAGCTTCAAATTAAAAGAACCGGTCCGCTATCGGACCGATCCGCCGAAGATAAACTCTGCCAGATCGTGTAGCAGATTTTTTCGGGTTTTGACTCCTTATTTAAACCACGATCAGTAGTTGGTTTCGATAAGACTTTCCTACGTTTTTCAGAGCATATCAACCCTAAAGTCTTCACCTATTGAGTCTTATGATTCTAGGTTTTTAGATTCACACACCTTCCATATCTATGTGAATCAAGTTTGGTAACCCAAGAACACCATTGCTGTTGTTCAAACCTTGTGAAGTGGACCGTTTCTTCCTCTTCATTGCAGCCCTACTGGAAAGGGATAATTCCAGCCGCGACTACAGAATCCGATACCTGAGGCTAATTCTTAGTCAAAAACTTGTATTTCAATGTAATCCGATTGTAAGCCGTTTCTCTTACAAATTATAGTGATATACAAATGGTTTTTCCCCTGTGGGGGATTTTTCCTCAAATTATGTGTGTTTGAATAACTCTTGCATGATTTCATATTGTTTCAATCACACCTAGTTGCATGTTTAGGGTTTGTTTGGGTTAAAAGGTGTTTTAAATATAATTTGATCGTTTGAACGCAAGCGCCAACTCTTTCAATATGATTGCTATTACAAAATATAAATCTGATTATGTGATGATTTAAGATGAAGAAGCCATATATCTAGGGTTTTTGAGAAAATAAGGATATTGTTGGTTCTTGGATGATTTTCTTAGAGATTTGATGATATATTCAAGTTATGAATAGTCTCTATACATATATAAAACGATTGATTATGTTATTAGAGAGTTACAAAAGATTTACTGGAGTTATGGGTGGTTAAAACTTAAGAAAAATGCAACAGGACATGTAACACCCTGTGTTTTTATTAATTAATTTAATTAAATAATTGGAATGTTCGAGAAAAATAAAATTTTGAATTTAATAATTTTTATTGGCTAAATATGCTGGTTATGATTTTAGAAGAATAAAACTTCAAGCGAAAATGAAATCGGAGTTAAAACGAATTTTATATAGAATTTTTAATATTTTGCCTTATGACATTTTTAAGGGAAACTGTCAGATTTTAGGCATGATCGATCGATCGATGATTTTCATAGATCGATCGATCCCTTCAGAAAACGCGCGCTGAAAGTTGTTTTTAATTAGAGCTTGTGTAGGATTAGAACTCCTAATCACTATATAACCTTGTTAATCCGTAGGGGGACTTCTCATAATCACTTTTTCTCAAGTTTCTCACCAGAGAACACTTTGAAATATTTTTCCTCACTCATAATCATCAACCTTCTTCATAATCAAGTTTTTATCACAAGTTTTAGGAGGCTTAATTGTGGCTTAATCAAGATTCATTCAAGAACACTTCTTTGCTAATTTTTCGAGAGGAATCCAGATTTCAAATCAGATTTTCAACACAATCTTCACAAGCATGAATACTCTATTCTTGTCCTTTAGTATTATGCTTTTTAAGTGTCGCCTAAACACTTAATTACATGTTTTCTTAAAAATAATTAGTAACTTAATTAGAAAAAGTGGACACTAACTATGGGGCTGTTTTTATAAAATCTTTTAATCTGAATAATATTCATAACCCTTTGGGTGCGTAGGATTCGTGAGTGATTTTGGGTTTTATGGGTGTAGGTTGCATGTAGAAAAACCCTAGTTTTAAAATAAATGGATTTGGGGGCGTATAACTCATGTAATTTATGTTGAAATAATGAAATTAGAAGTTTGATGTTTTAAAAGATGAAATAGCGGTATATTTAATTTAAATAATTAAATGAGATTTATTAGAGGTTTATGACGAGGTGATAATTAAATTATGATTAAATTGAATTGGACTATCATGCGTAGTTTTATACGTTGATTAATTATGCTTGTTCGTGTGACTTTTTGGTATTATTATATTGCCTTTGTGACGACGGGTTGTTGGGTAATTTAGCTCTCCCTACACTTTAGGATGCCTTCTAGGTATGAGACTAGTGGGTAGGCCTTTTTTATGATTTACGCCTTCTAGGTATGGGACTAGTGAGGGTAGATTATCGCGTTTTTATCATCTTGGGGGTGGGCTGATTTTTGATACTTTTTCATCGTTATGCTAGCCTAGGCATGGGACTAGGTCGAAATTTAGGATATAAATTCTTCCTATACATAGGGTAGGAAGTAATAATAACTTGGGGGCCCTTAGTTATGGGACTAAGGGGTATTTTGAGGATCTCACATCGATTAAAAGGGTGGGGTGATTATAAATTGAGAAATTGAGAATTAATGCCTAAGATAAAAACATGTATTAAAATTTGAGGCGACATAATGTGTTGGGCCGCCAGTTTAAACGGGTCAGAGGATGATTTATACCGTGTCGTGTGTGGAACCTTGTCATGTGTCGCGACCGACAGTTTAAACGGGTCAGAGGACGATTGACAAGGGGAAGTGTGACACTTTAATAAAAAAGTGAGAACAATATAGTTGGTTAATTTAAGTAAATTAACATTGTGGGACTTGGGAATTTAAAAATTATATTGTTGTGCCTTTATAAATGGGGATTTTTGCGGGTAGTTAGTGATTTATATTTATCGCGTTTAATTATTCCGTTTAATTTAAAATATTCTATTGTGATATTTATTGCATATAATGCTATGTCTTGATTCAAGGATCCTTTTTGAGGGGAGTAGTGTGTATTCTTGCTTGGGGCTTTGGCTCTGACCCATGCGTTGACTAATATTTTTCAGGATTAGAATTGGAGAAGCTGCATAAGTTTATCGGAGTTATCATTTTGAGGTGCAGCTGGAGTTATTTATTTTATGGCATAGTTTAGTTAGACTTTCTTTTCCAATCGTATTTAATTATGAGACTTCATTGGAGTTTTATTAGGCCATTCAGTTCCAAAGTTGTTTAGAGGATTTATGTTGGATTATTCAGATCTTTATTATTCAGGTTTTATTTAATCGTTTTTGGAGATTGGATTTATTCGAAGTTAGCATGTGATGGATCTTTTATCGCTTAGTGGTTTATCATCATTTGATATTGATTCAATTATTTATCTTATGGACTGATTATTTATGTCTCATATCTGTCTCATGCTAAAAATGGTATTTATTTAGTTCATGCCCGGCATAGTTTGGCTGCTCTATCGAATTTTGCGGGGTGTAACAGATGGTATCAGAGCATGGTTTTAGGTTTCGTAGGTTATGAGTCCGTTTAGCTTCCACGTTGCCCATTTTTTATGCATACGTGTTAGATGTGCTTCTTGGATATGTGAAGCTTTGTGCTAAGAACATCGCAGGCATTGAGTTTAGAAATATTAAGCTTAATGTGAGGGTCCTTAAAATGGATTTTGGAGACGATAATTATTTTGGAGATTTTAGTACATATGTTAGGTATCGTATGTATTGATTTTTGATGTTGAGATTTAATTTGAGGACGTTAGCATTTTGATGACTTTCGGATATAGGATCGAGAGGGCGATTTATGAGAGCGTGTGGTACGCCATTATTTTCAGAGTTATGCGTATGCATATAGGCAATATATATATATTATTTTATTGTTCGTGTGGTAGGTACGCGTAGGATTGGGTGTATGGGCACCCAATTATGGCATTCTACGGTTAGGCATATGTGAGCCTTATTTTATTTTGCGAGATTTATGCATTGATGAGTATGCTTCGTCTAATTTCGAGGACGAAATTCTTTGCTAGTGGGGAAGTATGTAACACCCCGTATTTTTATTAATTAATTTAATTATATAATTGGAATGTTCGAGAAAAATAAAGTTTTGAATTTAATAATTTTTATTGGCTAAATATGTTCGTTATGATTTTAGAAGAATAAAACTTCAAGCGAAATTGAAATCGGAGTTAAAACAGATTTTATATAGAATTTTTAATATTTTGCTTTATGACATTTTTAAGGGAAACTGTCAGATTTTAGGCATGATCGATCGATCGATGCCTTTAGAAAACGTGAGCTGAATGTTGTTTTTAATTAGAGTTTGTGTAGGATTAGGACTCCTAATCACTATATAACCTTGTAAATCCGTAGGGAGACTTCTCATAATCACTTTTTCTCAACTTTTTCACCAGAGAACACTTCCAAATATTTTTCCTTTCACTCATAATCATCAAACTTCTTCATAATCAAGTTTTTGTCACAAGTTTTGGGAGGCTTAATTGGGGCTTAATCAAGATTGATTCAAGAACACTTCTTTGCTAATTTTTCAAGAGGAATCCATATTTCTAATAAGATTTTAAACATAATCTTCACAGGCATAAATACTCTATTCTTTTCCTTTAGTATTATGCATTTTAAGTGTCGTCTAAACACTTAATTACATGTTTTCTTAAAAATAATTAGTAACTTAATTAGAAAAAGTGGACACTAACTATGGGGCTGTTTTTATAAAATCTTTTAATCTGAATAATATTCATAACTCTTTGGGTGCGTAGGATTCGTGAGTGATTTTGGGTTTTATTGGTGTAGGTTGCATGTAGAAAAACCCTAGTTTTAAATTAAATGGATTTGGGGGCGTATAACTCATGTAATTTATGTTGAAACAATAAAATTAGAAGTTTGATGTTTTAAAAGATGAAATAACGGAATATTTAATTTAAATAATTAAATGAGATTAATTGGAGGTTTATGACGAGGTGATAATTAAATTATGATTAAATTGAATTGGACTATCATGCGTAGTTTTATACGTTGATTAATTATGCTTGTTTGTGTGACTTTTTCGTATTATTATATTGCCTTTGTGACGACGGGTTGTTGGGTAATTTTTCTCTCCCTATACTTTAGGATGCCTTCTAGGTATGGGTCTAGTGGGTAGGCCTTTTTATGATTTACGCCTTCTAGGTATGGGACTAGGGAGGGTAGATTATCGCGTTTTTATCATCTTGGGGGTGGGCTGATTTTTGGTACTTTTTCATCGTTATGCTAGCCTAGGCATGAGACTAGGTCGAAGTTTAGGATAGAAATTCTTCCTATACATAGGGTAGGACGTAATAATAACTTGGGTACCCTTAGTTATGGGACTAAGGGGTACTTTGAGGATCTCACATCAATTAAAAGGGTGGGGTGATTATAAATTGAGAAATTGAGAATTAATGCCTAAGATAAAAATGGGTATTAAAATTTGTGGCGACATAATGTGTTGGGCCGCCAGTTTAAACGAGTCAGAGGACGATTTATATCGTGTCGTGTGTGGAACCTTATCATGTGTCGGGACCGATAGTTTAAACGGGTCAGAGGACGATTGACAAGGGGAAGTGTGAAACTTTAATAAAAAAGTGAGAACAATAAAGTTGGTTAATTTAATTAAATTAACATTGTGGGACTTGGGAATTTAAAAATCATATTGGTGTGCCTTTATAAATGGGAATTTTTGCGGGTAGTTAGTGATTTATATTTATCGCGTTGAATTATCCCGTTTAATTTAAAATATTCTATTGTGATATTTATTGCGTATAATGCTATGTCTGGATTCAAGGATCCTATTTGAGGGGAGTAGTGTGTATTCTTGCTCGGGGCTTTGGCTCTGACCCATGCGTTGACTAATCTTTTTCAGGATTAGAATTGGAGAAGATGCATAAGTTTATTGGAGTTATCATTTTGAGGTGCAGGTGGAGTTATTTATTTTATGGCATAGTTTAGTTAGACTTTCTTTTCCAGTCGTATTTAATTATGAGACTTCATTGAAGTTTTATTGGGCCATACGGTTTCAAAGTTGTTTAGAGGATTTATGTTGGATTATTCAGATCTTTATTATTCAGGTTTTATTTAATCATTTTTGAAGATTGGATTTATTCGGAGTTAGCATGTGATGGATCTTTTATCGCTTAGTGGTTTATGATCATTTGATATTGATTCAATTATTTATCTTATGGACTGATTATTTATGTCTCATATCTGTCTCATGCTAAGAATGGTATTTATCTATTTCACGCCCAGCATAGTTCGGCGGCGGTGGCTGGCCACCCCGTTTATCGAATTTTGCGAGTTGTGACATATGGTATCAGTGCATGGTCTTAGGTCTCGTAGGTTATGAGTCCGTTCAGCTTCCACGTTGCTGATCTTTGATTCCCTTTGTTGATTCGTACTTCTTAAGGTAGAGGGTCTAGCATACGTGTTAGATGTGATTCTTGGATATGTGAAGCTTTATGCTAAGAACATCGTAGGCATTGAGTTTAGAAATAGTAAGCTTAATGTGAGGGTCCTTAAATTGGATTTTGGAGACGATAATTATTTTGGAGATTTAATACAAATGGTAGGTATCGTATGTATTGATTTTTGATGTTGAGATTTAATTTGAGGATGTTTGCATTTTGATGACTTTCGGATATAGGATCGAGTGGGGGATTTCTGAGAGCGTGTGGTACGCCATTATTTTCAGAGTTATGCGTATGCATATAGGTAATATATATATTATTTTGTTGTTCGTGTGGTAGGTACGCGTAGGATTGGGTGTATGGGCGCCCAATTATGGCATTCTACGGGTAAGCATATGTGAGCCTTATTTTATTTTGCGAGATTTATGCGTTGATGAGTATGATTCATCTAATTTCGAGGACGAAATTCTTTGCTAGTGGGGAAGTATGTAACACCCCGTGTTTTTATTAATTAATTTAATTAAATAATTGGAATGTTCGAGAAAAATAAAGTTTTGAATTTAATATTTTTTATTGGCTAAATATTTTGGTTATGATTTTAGAAGAATAAAAGTTCAAGCGGAATTGAAATCGGAGTCAAAACAGATTTTATATTGAATTTTTAATATTTTTCCTTATGACATTTTTAAGGGAAACTGTCAGATTTTAGATATGATCGATCAATCGATGCCTTCAGAAAACGTGCGCTGAAAGTTATTTTTAATTAGAGTTATTAGGACTCCTAATCACTATATAATCTTGTTAATCCGTAGGGGGACTTCTCATAATCACTTTTTCTCAACTTTTTCACCAGAGAACACTTCCAAATATTTTTCCTCTCACTCATAATCATTAAACTTCTTCATAATCAAGTTTTTATCACAAGTTTTGGGAGGCTTAATTGGGGCTTAATCAAGATTGATTCAAGAACACTTCTTTGCTAATTTTTCGAGAGGAATCCAGATTTCTAATAAGATTTTCAACACAATCTTCACAGGCATAAATACTCTATTCTTTTCCTTTAGTATTATGCATTTTAAGTGTCGCCTAAACACTTAATTACATGTTTTCTGAAAAATAATTAGTAACTTAATTAGAAAAAGTGGACACTAACTATGGGGTTGTTTTTATAAAATCTTTTAATCTGAATAATATTCATAACCCTTTGGGTGCGTAGGATTCGTGAGTGATTTTGGATTTTATTGGTGTAGGTTGCATGTTGAAAAACCCTAGTTTTAAAATAAATGGATTTGTGGGCGTATAACTCATGTAATTTGTGTTGAAACAATGAAATTAGAAGTTTGATGTTTTAAAAGATGAAATAGTGGTATATTTAATTTAAATAATTAAATGAGATTAATTGGAGGTTTATGACGAGGTGATAATTAAATTATGATTAAATTGAATTGGTCTATCATGCGTAGTTTTATACGTTGATTAATTATGTTTGTTTGTGTGACTTTTTGGTATTATTATATTGCCTTTGTAACGATGGGTTGTTGGGTAAGTTTGATCTCCCTATACTTTAGGATCCCTTCTAGTTATGGGACTAGTGGGTAGGCCTTTTTATGATTTACGCCTTCTAGGTATGAGACTAGTGAGGGTAGATTATAGCGTTTTTATCACCTTGGGGGTGGGCTGATTTTGGGTACTTTTTCATCGTTACGCTAGACTAGGTCGAATTTTAGGATATAAATTCTTCATATACATAGGGTAGGACGTAATAATAACTTGGAGACCATTAGTTATGGTACTAAGGGGTATTTTGAGGATCTCACATCTATTAAAAGGGTGGGGTGATTTTAAATTCAGAAATTGAGAATTAATGCCTAAGATAAAAATGGGTATTAAAATTTGTGACGACATAATGTGTCGAGGACGATAGTTTAAACGAGTGAGAGGACGATTTATATTGTGTCGTGTGTGGAACCTTATCATGTGTCGGGACCGACAGTTTAAACGGGTCAGAGGACAATTGACAAGGGGAAGTGTGACACTTTAATAAAAAAGTGAGAACAATAAAGTTGGTTAATTTAATTAAATTAACATTGTGGGACTTGGGAATTTAAAAATCATATTGGTGTGCCTTTATAAATGGGGATTTTTGCGGGTAGTTAGTGATTTATATTTATCGCGTTGAATTATCCCGTTTAATTTAAAATATTCTACTGTGATATTTATTGCGTATAATGCTATGCCTGGATTCAAGGATCCTATTTGAGGGGAGTAGTGTGTATTCTTTCTCGGGGCTTTGGCTCTGACCCATGCGTTGACTAATATTTTTTAGGATTAGAATTGGAGAAGCTGCATAAGTTTATCGGAGTTATCATTTTGAGGTGCAGGTGGAGTTATTTATTTTATGGCATAGTTTAGTTAGACTTTCTTTTCCAGTCATATTTAATTATGAGACTTCATTGGAGTTTTATTGGGCCATTCGGTTTCAAAGTTGTTTAGAGGATTTATATTGGATTATTCAGATCTTTATTATTCAGGTTTTATTTAATCGTTTTTGAAGATTGGATTTATTCGGA
The DNA here is from genome assembly GCA_949130495.1 of Sambucus nigra. Lineage (NCBI taxonomy): Eukaryota > Viridiplantae > Streptophyta > Magnoliopsida > Dipsacales > Adoxaceae > Sambucus > Sambucus nigra. The sequence goes on from OX422207.1 coordinate 829,715,567, forward strand.
GTTAGCATGTGATGGATCTTTTATCGCTTAGTGGTTTATGATCATTTGATATTGATTCAATTATTTATCTTATGGACTGATTATTTATGTCTCATATCTGTCTCATGCTAAGAATGGTATTTATTTATTTCACGCCCAGCATAGTTCGGGGTCTGTCGGATTTTACGAGGTGTGAAACGAAGCTTCCCAGAACGGTCGAGATCGACTATGAAGCTCGATTGATCGACATTCATCAGTCGATCGATCGATGATGAAGTTCGATCGATCGACCCCTGCTGTTTTCTAGAAAAGATTGGAATTTTCTTCGATGGTCGTCACTTATTGGGATGTTTGAAGTAATCTTATACCTATCTAAGGACTTGATAAAGACAAGTAGGTAGAGAGCTAAGGCCCATCATAGTCGTTGAGAGAAAGACTTAGAACATGAATTGCTAAACATAAAACAATCGGATCGGGTATCGAAAATGGTGAATTTAAGTTACGAGGAGAGTTAACATAAATTCAATATAATTATCAATAGGATAAAGATGGATTTACTGTTGAAATAATTGGAGGGGTAACTAGGGTCCTTAGAGTAGTGCATATACTCAATTAAATGTGATAGTGAGATAAATCATAAATTAACGAGTAAGGTTAATATAAGAGAATAATGTATTACGTACGAACATGGTTGTTAGGTCGGGTGTGTACCTACTGAATTGTAAGAACTCTAGGTTTAAAGAAGTATACCTAAATTAACTATGTTAGGGTCGATGAAATATTCCGAACTAATATAGAGTTGTTATATGTTTGGGGTCGATGAAAAATTTGGGACCAAACCTTAGAACTGGCATCGTGATGAAAGAGTTCTGAACCAACGTATGTGTATATAAATAATTGGGGTCGATGTATCATTCTGAACCAACTCTTACTTGGGGTCGATGAATCATTCCGAACCAAGAGTCCTTTATGTGTGTCACAAGGACATATTAGTGATAACTAATATTTAGTATATATCGTGTGATAAATGTATAATGTATGTACAATCTACTAACATGAGATAGTAGATAATAAGATGGACTGATCACATTTAAGTAATAATTAAGTAGTGAGACTTAATTATAAAAAATATATAAAGATAACAGGAGATGAATATGTTATCTACGTATATAACATATGAGATATGGTGATTATTAATACTGCATGGGCGATATGGTAACTTAGGGAGTGTATAAGTTCAGTGGAGTAGCTTAGACAAGTTATCTTGGGAAGTATATCTAGGTGGACTAAGTACCAATGTTAGGCGTGCACTATAAGAGATGGGTGATGTAACTCAAGAGAGTGTACGGAGTCTTAACATGTATGATTAATAACTCAGTTTACTGTGATAAACACTTGCTAAATATTTTCAAAATGTTTTTGAGTACTAACTCTTGCTTTGTAAAATCTTTTTAAAAACCTTTTAGGTGCCCAGCCATAGGGACACCCAGCGTGACTTCATTCTAGGGATTTCGGAGCTGCAGCACAGGTGGATGTGCAGGGATTTGCTTAGACGATTTTCTTTTTCAGATCTAGTGTAGGATCTCAGTTTGGAACATGTTGTCCACTCTATACATTTGCAGTTATTCTGATTTGTTGGATTTTGAGTTAGTTTTATTTCAGTCGTAGTTTTCGGCAAGACTTTGTTTTATTCAGTTATTTATGATGGTTGGTTTTAGTACTCCTTGGTTTATATTGTTCCGCGTGAGTTGTTTTATCTGTTTAATGAAGATAAAATTTGGCACTAGCTTAATTTCATTTAGGTGGTTAGTAATTAAAAAGTTTTCGACAGTGATGCTAAGAATGAACCATTTAAGAAACTCGTTTTAAATTAAATTAAGGCTTGATCTCCCAATGTTTAATTAGGCGGGGTGTCACAGATCTAACCACCTAGTATCTAAAAAAGCTGGTGTCAAATTTTATCTTTTTTTTCATTAAACAACCCAACATGAAAAAATATAAACTCAACCAATCACACCATCTGGAACTCAACAAACTGAATAATTAATAAAAGACTTGTCGAATAAACTATTGGCTAAAATTACAAACCAAATAAATATCCAACAATAATAAAATAATCCAAAAACTGAATCTAAAAATAACTGGGCGACATGTCCTACATGAATAGTGACTGAGAATAAATCCCTAATCTAGGAACAAAGGAATGAAGCGTCTAATACAAACCCTTCTAGCATCCACATGTGCCGCAACTGCGTGTCCCTGGAATAAATATCAAGTTTGGTGTCCCTGTGGCTAGACACCTAAAAGGTTTTGAAAATATTTTTATAGCAAGGGTTAGAACCCAAAACATCTTGAAAATATTTAGCAAGTGAATTAAAATGCTGCAATTTAAAAATGCATGAATGCTCTTCATATTTAGGTTAGTGTCGCACTCACTTGAGATAATATTCACTTCTCATCTAAATTGCACACCTAACGTTCTATACGTAGTCCGCCTAGCTGTACTACCCAAGCTAACTAGACTATAGTAATCAACTAAAATTATTTACACGTCTAAGTTTCCCGTACCGACCATACAGTACATCATTTTTACTAACATCTCCCATATGTTAATTATCAACGTAAATAACATTTCTCACATATTATCTTCTAAATTATTTCATTAAGTTCTCAACTTAAATTTTCATTTCGATATCCACAATTATAAATAACAATGCACATATGTTATTAGCTTAATCATAATTAACTTTCTCAACTTAATTCGTATAACATTTCCTATCTATCATCATTCAACTTCTATAATTTTAACTACTTAATTTACTATAGATACTCACAATCTATTTTTAATCTTGTAATTAAGTTTCTCTCTACTTAATTTATCATTTAGATGTATATCTATATATATCATCTACAAGTCTACTTTTGCCCATAAGTATAATATCATGAAGTATATAATCACACACAATATATACTATAAGGATTATTGGTCCGGATAATCATCGACCCCAATTATCCTATCATTTACATTGGTCCGATTATCCCTCGACCCCAATTGTAAATGTTATACATATGTATATTGGTCCGAATTTTCATCGACCCCAATATAATTATTTAGATTTGGTCTGGATAATCATCGACCCCAAATTCTAACCATGTTCGATTTGGTCCGGATAATCATCGACCCCAAATTCGATCTATAGGTGTTGGTCCGGATACTCATCGACCCCAATACTATTAAAATACTTTAGGTATATATATATATATATATATATATTCGGCTAATTCTTGCTCAAATCCCTTAGCACCAGCCCAACATACCCAAGTCTATATCTCGACTTGTAATTTAATTAATTGCACATGAATTAAATTATCATCTAAGTAGTGTCACCCAACTACATTACCCCGACTTACTCATTTAATCCGTACCTTTACCCGTTAGGATCTATTACATCAAGTCCCACTATAAAGGTTAACACCTCTCATTAAATTTAAGGTTCAATAATTCATTATACATTTCTATAATAAATTAAATCGGTTACTCTCTGCCTAACACCCGTCACACTAGCCCTTAATATCCAAGTCAGATTTCCCAACTCTTAATTTAATTAATTTCTCATATTAATTAATTTAAATAATTGTACTCAACTACAATATCCGAACGTATTCACTCGGCCCGTACTTTAACCCTTTAGAATTTATTTCACCAAATTCCGTTAATAAGTATGACACCCTTATTAAATAATTTTCCTTAATACTCATCCCGTAAGACTCTAAGTATTAGGTTTCATTTAATTTCTATCAATTAAATTCGACCATAAGATACCAGCCCATGTGCTAAATTCATCCGAAAAATCCCATTCGAATACGTTCAAATATGTTCGAGTGTCGTTCGTTCTAAATACACAAAAATTAATACCCCGGATTCATCCTTATATAATAAAAGGATAAAATAATGCTCCTTAATATTTTCCCAAAGTCCTTCACTCATTTACGGACATCTCCAAATACCCGAATTTTTTTCTTCCTAAAGATGTCGGTCTCACGCACACTTTCGTAAAAAAATCATATCAAATCGGAAAAAATCAGAAAAATACGAGGTCGACGCCCACGCGACCGTGATGAAAAGATCTACAATCTCATGTTTTACAATAACTAAAGGGGTCGATCGATTGACTCCTTAGGTCGATCGATCGATCGACCAGATATCCATCTTCTTCCTCGATTCTGTTTCCACCATTTTTGAAACCTCAAGCTTGTTTTTATTCTCTCCCAAACATTTACCCAATCACAATCAACATTAAATTCATGAAATAGTAGGTTCTAAACACCCTAGAAACCTTAATCATAAATAAATTTACATAAATTTAATGTTTACCAAATTGGGTATTTTTCGAGTTTTATTCCACCGATTTCAATTCATCATTCACATTCGAAATTAGTCATCAATACTTGCTAATTTTCACCATACAATCTGATTTTAACAGTACCATATCATAATCTCACATCAATTGAGTAATTAATCTACACATATTACTCTCATTCAAAAGACCCATTTTAATTGTCAACACACACCCCAAAACGGATTTGATTATACACATCACCCTAATATGAATTGGTTATCACAAAATTACAACTGCAACAAATTCACCACTTGCCTTAACAATCGTAGATTCTGATTCCTTTGGTGTTGATGATGATTCCACAAACAACACCCTCAATTGCTCATTGATTTGTCTCCCAAAGACTCCATGTTGATCCCCAATTGCTCCCTCTGCCTTGCTCTCAATTTTCAGGTTTAGAGTTATGTTAACTCTCGTTCCATACACTTACAATTAGGTTTATAAATCCTAATCGCGTTTTTAGGCTTATGGGTCAAGCCCAAATGACTGAACACTCCCGTGTGGGCCCGGTTATGCCTAAAAATGCCCCGAGACCCGATTACTTCCCCCGGGTACTCTTTTCTGACTATCTCGACCCTTCCGAAAACAACCGTGTACTTAGAATTGTCATCCGAAATACTTTATAACATTCTCTAATTTTTTATCTAAAAAATGTGACACAACAATAATCCGAATAATTAAATCTAAATTCGTCAGATTTAAATAATTCCTCTAATTCAAATAAACTCTTCAAATTATAAATTTAAAATTCTCCAATTTAAATAAGTTTTATTTCTCCCCAAAATAATTAAATTATAAGTTCTCAGAATTGGGGGTTGTTACATAATTCCCCCCTTACAAAGGAATTTTGTCCTTGAAATTAAGTTAAGCCTAGTTCTCCAAGCTTTGAATATCTCTCTAATCCCATACCTCTAAGATCGCTACACTGATCTCTTCCCACTTTTAATCGCGACTTATTTTAAAATCAAATTAGATAACCAGGGCACCCATACACCCTGTACCCGTGCTCAACCGCATAAATAATGCCCTACATCTTCCAACCTGAAATCGTAATATATCTTCCATCTCACAATTTTAACGACATATATGAAAAAACTACACCCTCAATTGCTCCTTGATTTGTCTCCCAATGACTCCATGTTGATCCCCGATTGTTCCCTCTGCCTTGCTCTCAATTCCTAGGTTTAGAGTTATATTAACTGCCATTCCATACACTTACAATTAGATTTATAAATCCTAATCCCGTTTTTAGGCTTATGGGTCAATCCCAAATGACCCGAACACTCCCGTGTGGACCCGGTTATGCCTAAAAATGCTCTGAGACCCGATTACTACCCTCAGATACTCTTTTTCGACTATCTCGATCTTCCGAAAACAATCGTGCACTTAGAATTGTCATCCGAAATACTTTATAACATTCTCTAATTTTTTACCTCAAAAATGCGACACAACAATAATCCGAATAATTAAATCTAAATTCGTGAGATTTAAATAATTCCTCCATTTCAAATAAACTCTCCAAATTATAAATTTAAAATTCTCCAATTTAAATAAGTTTCATTTCTCCCAAAAATAATTAAATTCTAAGTTCTCAGAATTAGGAGGTGTTACATAATATAAATCCGAATATACCAATTCATAACAATTAAATAAGTATACTAACTACTCATCTTAATTCCATAGGTATCGCATCACCTATACTAATAGTCGTCAATAGACGTATAGGATAACCGCTCAATTCTCTTTAGCGGATAGCCTCACTTCCATCCTAATCGCGTCCTAGGATTTACTCAATTGTCATCGGCCCATATTTATCCTAACCGCATAAATATATCTACATACGCTTACCGAATAATTTTCTTGAATGTCTCTCGTCCTAAAGATTCATTAGGTCCATACCCTGGATTGTATCCTTAACTAATCCAATGTTCTCTCTTTTAATCCAAGGTCTACCCACCCTCAATTCTGTTATTTAGGATTCCTAATATCACGTCAAGAATCTCTTTCAAAATCTCGAATTTGTAATTTGACTCCCCATACACTTAAGGGAAGAAAACTACCAAATTTAGCAAAGGCGAATCTATTCGCCCCAAATGCGAATCGATTGGGGCTAGTGAATCGATTCAGTCTCCATCCGAAAGGATTTGGAATGTGCTCTGGAAGCAAGTCCCCAAAGGTGCATCGATTCGGTCTCAATCCGAATCGATTCGGCCTGAGACATCCTTACATATCCCCTTATGCGAATCGATTCGATCTAGACCCGAATCGATTCGCCTTGTTCGGAGGGCACTTTTTGGGCAAAATCTAAATCTCTAAAAATCCCAAATATCAACCTAATCTCCATTTTTATGGTTTCTAACCGCAACCACAACAATGTAATCATCCTAACACTGATTTATAACTAACACATCAATTAATTTGTGATATTAAACCCTTTCTCTTAGATTTTAACCCTAAAACCATTAAAGCCCTAATTTTATAATTTCTCCCATTTCTAACCATTTCTACACTCCATTATCATGGGTTTAACACTAGAAATCATTAAGAGTTTACAATTCATCAATTTGTAAACTTAAAATCAAATTTCCCAAATTTGTTTTAAGGGTTCTAACCCAAAATTTATGTAGTTTACCAACTATAACATGAGATACACACTCAAATGAATAAAGCAAGTAAATACTTGCCTCGTAGATAAAATTTGACGACTTCAAGTCGAATCCCACGAAGTTTGGCTCGAAATCCCCTTCCTCTCTTCCTTTCTCCTCTTCATTTCTTTCCTTCTTCTTTTCTCTCTTTTCTTTCTTCTATTTATCTCCCTTATGGCTTATAAGAGGGAGATAAGGGTTTATCCCTTATAAACCCAAAAATGACTCGTTTAATCAATTACTAGTCCCTACTAGTCCGAAAATCCCCGGAACCTAAACGCTACCCCCAGATACTCTATTCTGACTATCTTAGCCATTCCAAAACCAACCGTGCACTCGAAATCTCCATCCGAGTCACTTAACTAAAATTCACTAATTAAACCCAACGCATCTCAATACGCATTTTTTCCAAATAAAATATTATCCTGTCGCTTTACCCAACTGCGACATGTAATTAAAACAATCCAACTCATTTACTTAGTCCTAAAAGTAAATGTAAAACACATCGGTAAACATGTAACACTCATAAACTCCAAAAAAAATTATTCACAATAATTCCTCAAATTTCCAAATTACACCCACTTTTGCAATTTACATCTCTATAAAAGTGTGGGGTATTACACCGGATTAACCCATAACGCTTCCCACTAAATTCCATATAAATTCAATACATATTTTTACGTCATAAAATGTTCCTTAACCTTAGTATATCTCGTCAGACTATTTGATATTTAATTCACACCAATTATCGCCTACACCATTAGACTATCAGTTTCATTCTCTTTAATTACCTTCTACATTCTTAGACTGCCTAATTATTATTCTCATTAATAATTGTCTATCTCATTAGACCATTAAACTTATTTTTGTTACCAATTATCCACATCGCTATGTTAATTCGACTTTGTTACATTAGTATTGTCTACATCTATAGATTATGAGAATGCATTCTCGTACAAGGCATACCACAATGCGTATATAGATAAATACATATGTTCGCATATATATGTACGACACACGAAGACATCTATCTTCGGCGTCCTGTTCATGCTCTATTGCTAATACCCGAAGGAGTCCCTCATCCCAATGCAGGCAATAATAACACACAAGCAAGTGGGGCAGTACCTACGCGGTACACTAGTTCATGGCCCATACCCAGCGGTGACAAATGATTCCAGCATCTATACTTACCTCTTGTAAGTGGCGCCGCTACGTAGTACCTATAATATGACATATCCCTTATGTGCCGATGTGTGCTCCGATCTCGAACGAACGCACCCCAACTGATAGGGCGGTCCATGAACCCAGGTATGTACACACAAAATAATATAATACAAATTATCATCCAATATGTGCAAGGAATTACTCTATACTTACTTTTACCCATGGAGTCTCTATCCATGTAAATATAGCCTTCTCGGCTTAACCATTACATTTTAGGCAGTTATTACATAACCCATATTAAGTTATTATCCTACGACTGCTCTTCAATTATATATTAAGTCCCATATATCGCCTCCTAGACTTAATAATCAAATTTACTTCATCATTTATTTCTCTATAACTATATAGGTATAGTTATCCCCAAACTAACCTTCCTAAAATAATTAGTGATTTCAGCATGTTGCCCTCTTGGCTTAGAATTTAATCCTTCTAGATTATTAATAATTATTCACTTCTTGTTCCTTTACAATAAGGTTTATATGTACATATATAGGAAGTCAACTAATATGTATATATAGTTTCACCATAACTACTATCACAATCGATACCAACCATTATGACTTAGCCCATCAGGCTTAGGATACATTTCTACTTAGTATCCTTATACAGTAATAGTTTGAGGGAGCTAACCGTTAATATATTCTTAAGCATTCGACGTATCTCTAATAAGAAATTCTTTTATTTAAACTTACGCCAATTTAATCATAAAATTATTATCATATCTTTTAGGGTTTTATCATACATGTGCCCCTTCCAACATTCCTCAATCATCTAAGCATATACCTGCCTTTAAATATTTCTATTTCGTATAGCTTTAGTCAAGAATGCCACGAAAATCTTCTTGTTCATATAGTTAACTTCTACTTTAAGTCATTATGCATGCACCCCCATATCATGAATTCATCCTGGTTTAACTACGTATATAAGTTCATAACAATATTATTAATATCGTGGAATAAGTCTCTATCCCTCACTTGAGCGAAATTGGTCTCGTACACCTTTTCGTAGAAAAATCATAACTAATTAAAAAAATAAAAAAAATACAAGGTTGATGCCCACGCAATCGTAAAGAAAAGATCTACAAGCAGGTGTACCGAATTAATTCGATAGAGAGGAAGAATCGATTCGGTTCTCCAAGTAATCCGAGAACAGATATTCTTCCAAGTTAGGATTTTTCCAATGATTTCCAATTGTGTCAAACATTGTTCTTATGATTCAAAAATATCAAATGGGTTATGGGAATGAGTTCTGACATGATATAGAATCGTTTTAAATATGATTAAACCTCTAAATCATTCCTAGATTATCATCAAATCATCAAGATTCTTTCAAGAATTCTATGAACATACAAGTCTTTATATCTCATCTTAAACTTCAACAAAATTATAGATTTAAGAGAACGCTCTAAAACATGATTTCAATAATCAAATCCATATATTAAATAACATGAACTCAGATCTAATATGGGGTTTATTGATCTACACACGGATCATTCAATTTTCATTAATTTTTGCACAATTTAATGAACCTCTAAATATGCATCCCTAAATCATGATTCAAATATTATTCTACACATATATTGAACATTAATACAAGATAGAGCATTTTGAATAATAATGACAAGAGAATCCTTGCCTGAAAGGAGTAGAGGAGCCTCTATTTTCTTCCTCCAGGGGTTAATCCGCTTCTCTCCTAAGATGTGTGGCTGCCAAAAGTGTGTGTGGGTGATTATGGAACCCTAGGTTTGATCTTTACTCTTTTAAATATCATTTTAATTGGTTTAAATTTGAATTTCCCCAACGGGCCAAGACTAAGGCCCCTAAAAAGGTCTTTATTCATGCTTGGTTTGACCCGAAACTCTACCCAAGGTCCTACCCAACCCATAGGTCTATTTTTAACCACTTAAAATGCATATTTAAGTCATCTAATCACATTTAAAAGTTTGTAGACACCTTATACCTTTATTTGTATATTCCATCATTATCATATATGTATATTCGTAATACGTCTCAATTAAATCAACGAGTTATCAATTTATTCTCTACTATCTTCAGTATTCACAATATACTATCATACCATAAAAATCATAACACTCGTATCATATTTATGAAATATTATATGTAAATTAAATACTCCAATATAATTAAGCATACTCGTTTAATTATTACTCCAAATTAAAGATAAATACAATTATTCCATCCAAATAATAATTCCCGCAATTTCACTTAAATCTATATAACTTTAATTTAATACTCATAAAAATGCGGGGTATTGCACACAATTGGTGGACAAATAGAACTTTTAGGTTTAATTTAAATTAAAGTGAAATTAAATTGTACTTGTTGTAATATTAATCATTTGTAAACCCAAAATTATTTTAGGGGTAATTAAAGCAATTGCATTTAGAACTCATCTTCACACTCTCATTCTATATATTTTCTCATAATAAATGAGTCATGATAGTAAGTACTTTCCATAAGAGTATTAAAGGGTGAAATTTGATTGTAATAAAACATATTTCATTAGTGCACATTATATACAGGGAACTCGTATTTACAAGTATGAGAATAGATAAATTGAGCAATTTAATTACCTTTCAGATCGTGGATTTCGTCTTCCGCAGGTGAACTTGTTCAATTGTATTTTATTTTCCTTGCTAGAATGTTGGGATGAGGGAGTACAGAATATATTTAGTCTTCATAATTCGGACAGGACAATATCGTTGGTGATAATTTTAGAGAAGGCTGAAAAAAATTTATTCATTGTGGATAAAACTTCGTAAACAGAGCATTCACCTAGATTGTGACATCTCGTGGCATATGCACAATAAAAATGAGATTATGAATAAGTTGAAGAGGAAAGGATTCCGAGTTCATAACAAGGGTCTTTATACATCAATCATAGATACGCTTCAGCCTAGTTGGCCAAGTACAAAATTTCTTAGATTTTTAAAAAGTAATACTGACTGGATGGAAGTGAGAAACATCGACCGTGTTTTAAAAGTTGTTGAAAAAGAAATATATACATATATATAGTCATAAACCTGACTTTCGTACCTTCGATGCTAAATGTGTTTTAATTGCAGAAAATGTCGAACATGAATGGAAATAATCAATCTAAAAGTGAAACACCACCAACTCTATTGAATGTTTAACTTGGTGCTTGAGGTACTAACTACTCAAAATATGTGGGATTTTTTAAATTATCTTCACATTGGGAACCTGTGACATAACACAAAAGTGTATCCCAATTTTAGGATAATAAGAATGTGATACAACTTTATCCTAATGGGAGGGTTTCTCACATACAATATAAAATATAAGGTTATATTTCATCCTAATTTTATCTCGTATGAAACCTAATAATTTAAAGGTTATATTTAATATACAGACTTTTCATCACATGTACTTAAAGAGTCATGTTATTAGATTTTAAGAAGAATTCAAACAGTATGTGAATTTATTTAATACTTTTATAAGTTACGTACATATAGTTTAAAACATAACCATGGTGTAAAAGGTCTTATTCTTAAACCGTGATAAATTAAATTGCCACCTTAATTACTATAATAATGTAGCAATAATTAATTGATCAATTAAACTTTTTAATTAAACACATTGAATTTATACAACATTATAGTTTTATTTAGACCATATTGTAAATCTATATACTTACAGATACTCTTGTTTTGGCCTTAAATTGTTTTAATTTTTTAGAAATAAATTCTTAAGAATTTTTTTTATAAACTAGGTTTAATCGTGGATTTAAGATTTTAAATGGTCCAGGTGTAGAATAATTAAGGGCAAGATTTATTGACAAGATACATTAATACAACTTGAATTGCACAAGAAATTAGCATGTTAAGGTTGATTGGTTCTGAACATGATCGCAATAGTGATACAAAATTTTATATGAAATAAATTATTAAACATAAAAATTTAATTAGTATGAACCAAACAAACTGTAACAAATGTTCTAAATTATTAATGAACATAATATTGACTAAATTTATTAAACCATCAAAACAAAATTTAAATTCACCAACAACTTCAACTTAAATAAAACTAGCCAAGTTACTAAACTCCTAAATTTAATCTCAAATATATTTTCTAATCAAAATTCAACTTATGAAAGAAGATGTGGTTGATGAATGGAAACAATATAAGTACTACGTGAAGAACCAAACAATTTTATACAATTCAAAATTCCCAAAACAGTTTAATTAAAAGTTCCCTAACGAAATCTAATATAATAGCCTTAGCCGTTCTCAATTCATAAAGCATGCAAATTAACAACTACCCAATCCAAAAATGAAAAAAAGTAAGACTTGTTTAGTTATAGAAAACAAGCTTATTTTCTAAAAAACCCATTTTTTCATGAAAATAGAAAATTAGAAAACTAGAAAAGAGTTTTGCAAAGTTTTCAATTTTTCCAGAAAATTAAAAAACCACTTTATCAAGTTTTTCACAAATTTTATGTCCTAAAATTACATTTTGACTTTGAATTTTTATATGTTCTATCTAGACCCTTAACCTTATGGTAAATTACATTTTAATTTCTTAATTTTTCAAAAATTACACTTGAATATGAATTTTTTTAGAATACATTTTATCCCCTAAATTTTTTATAAATTATATTTTGACCCATTGACTTTTTGTAAACTAGATTTGGACCCTGTGATTACATTATAATCCTAAACTTTGTGTAAATTATATTTCAGACCCAAATTTTTTATAAACTATAACTTGAAAATAATAATTTATTTCTACTAAATGAATGCATTTTTTAGTTTTCTATTGAAAATGAAATTTAAAAATGGAGATGAAAATTGGAAATAGAAAATGAAAAACTATAAAAATGAAAACTATTTCTCACAACTAAACAAGGCTTTAGCCTTTCTAAGTGTTTTTTTTAAGAGAGGAAATATGTGAGTTTGGAGTATGAGTCCGGGTCATGCCTTCTGAAAGGGAAAAAGAAAAAGAAGAGAGTTTTTGTGTATTTTTAGTAAGACTTTTCATATAGTAAATTTATAGTATACCTCTAATACGATAGTATTAGAGATTAATTATAAGACTTTATTGTTATTTGGTTTTCAAGAATGAGGGGGCAATTAATAGTTTACAAACTTATCACCTACCATACATCTTTTCCTATTTATCTACTTGCCTTTCCATAAATTCTATCACCTCCTCTTTTTAAGAATCGTCTCCTCACTTCTTCTCTTTTTCATTTTTGTCAGTTCATTCGCACTTCACTCCATCTCTGGATCTACGAGAACATGAAGATAATCCACTAACAAAAATTATATGCCCATCTTCTGAGAACCTTCCACTTATATTATTGTATGTGAAATTATTTTCATCTTATTTTTTATTGTTCCTGATGGGAATGTAAATGAGAACTTTCTACGACATTTTATTTAGAGTTATACTTCGATATTGTTGGGCATGATTATGGGTATTAATGTTTCGTCTACACCATTTTACATATTGTTGTAACACCCCGCGCATTTTGGCAAGCGAGGTGGCCAGCTGTCGTCGCCAAACTACGTCGGGCGTCACTAAATAAGTTATCATTCTCAGAACGTGACATATATATGAGACATTTAAAAAAAATTCCACAAGATATAATAAATATTTATCCAACAAATATAACCATTCATTCAATATAAAAATCCATCATCATGATAATCTATAGAATAAATCCAACTCCAAATAAATATAAATCCCAATGAAATAATCCAAATATGAATATCTAACAAAAACCATAAACAACTGAGGAACCGATTAGCCCACCAAATCCATAAATAAAAGTCTCATAATAAAAGAAATGGAATGAAAAGTAAATCTAAACTACTAATGCGGATAAAAGAAATCTCCAGCTGCGCTCCAAAGATCTTCAAAACATCTTATGCAGCTACTCCAACAACTATAACTGAAATGTTAGTCAACGCAATGGGTCGAAGTCCACCGCATGAATACTAGTTACTCTTCCCAATTAGGGTATGTAAACCCAGACAATAGCATTATACATTATAAACATCACAATAAAATATTTTAAATTAAAGGAGATATATATAAACATACGAGAAAAAGTAAAGTACTACTATCAACCCATATAACCAATCCACCATAAAGTGTAACTCCAATTATTCCATTAGTACTATAATTTAAATGTGAGCTCTTATCCTTACTTAATTTAATTATCCAATTAGTTTTATTCTTGCGACGCCATTATAGACAATCGACCCCTTATCGATCCTGCACACACTCTTGGCGCGCTTAAACTTCTACACATCACACCCATTCCCCTCACTATAGACATTCAACCCGAATTCTGTCATCCTCGCATATACTCGTGACGCTAACACACACCCACGTCGCTATAGCCAGTCGGCCCGTATTCTGTCAGCCCTGCACATACTCGCGTTGTAACTTCATTTTAATACTCATTTATTTCCTTAGGCATTAATTCTTAATTTATTATCAAGTTCTCATTTTTCTATTAGGCCCACCCTTTCATTGAGCATAATTTCCTCAAACTACTCCTTGTCCCATACCTAAAGGTCTCCACAGTGCAAGCGTATCCTAGCCTAATATTAAGGAAGAATACCTACCACCATCTACTACCTACCCTCGCACCTAGGCTCATGATCCAACAAAAACGACGTACAAATCAACCTCACCCCAGAATCATCCATCCGTAAAAACATGCACTATCTAGTCACATACCTAGAAAGTATTACCAATAACTAAGCCCTACCTAATAGTCTTATACCTAGCATGCATTATAAAAATAAGGTTAGAGCAAAGACTACCCCAAACCCCTTCGTCCCCATGGTGTCAATTACCAACGCAATTAATGATCACAAGGCATATTTTTCAACTCATCACAACATTTTTATAAATTAATTACAAGATTTCCATTTATCCGATTTATGTCCATTTAATTGTAATATTTATTAAGCAATCCTTACTTCAACATTTTATATAATTTCCACCCGTAAATAGATTGAGGGGCACAAAAAAAAATAAATAACTATTCTGCAAGATGCATATCAAATAACATGATTTTACGCGTTGGATTAAATTTATAACATCCCTACGAGTTATCCTACATGTGAATGTTATAAATTTTAGAGAAAATACAATCTCTATTCTAAGCATGCAAGGGTTTTGAGTATTACTTCGTATTAAGGATTTGAATAAAAATAGTTCCGAAATTTGTTTCATTTTCCCTAATTAGTATCTATGTTTATTATAAAAAAACACGATAATTAGTGTTTAGGCAACATTTAAAACGCATAATACTAACAATAGATATACTCATGCTTGTAAAAAAGTCTTTTGAAGAATCCAATTGCACTCCTCTCGAGAAAACAATAAAGACGTCTTCTTAGACGATCTTGAGAAAACTATATTTATATCTTCAAAACTTGGGTTGAAATTTGTATTCAATGGGGTTTAGGTTTTGTAGATGAGAGATAATGAAATTATGGGAGGCTTTTAGAAGGCTAAAATGTGTTTTAAAAGTCCTCAACCCATCACTTTTTGTTTATATACCAAAAATAATTTGAGTCCTAATCAAATAGAAATACTAAAAAAAATTGCGGACAATCGGACCGTTGGAATTTGCTGAAATTTTAATACGTTGTAGCTGAAGGCGAGATAAAGCTGGACAAAAAATTCAGCTCAATTGGGCATTCAAATATTTTTTTTTATTTCTATAGGTCAGACCCTCCCCCAATTTTTATACAAAAAGTTATAATTTCCAAATTTTATTCCCGATTTAAATTTCGCTTCAAACCTTATTTTTATATATAAATACCAACATATTTACATAACAAAATTTAATAGATTCCAAAAATTATTTTTTTCAAAATTTTTAATTTAGAAAGACTTTACGGCTCAAAAATCACGTGGTGTTACAATTGTGTGCCCTTTACCATTACTACAAATTTAGTTCTAATTGTAGAGAACATTGGATTACCAAGTTTTGAGGTACATTGGTGACTAAATACAAATGTATGTTTGGGTTCTTTTATGTGATGTGCTTGATTAATCATAGATTTCTTTTACTCAAATACAATCTAGCATTCATAGTCCTATGAAACTATATTGTTTTTCAGTTTCATAAGCTATAATATCTTTTGGGATTTGTAATATCAGTGATAATTTTTTTTTCATATTCAACAAATTATGTTTTGTTGATAGGATTTATACATTTTCATTAACATAACTGTAAGGACACAAATTTCCAATTGAGTCTTAATGTAGTGTTGGCTCAATTTCGAACAAAAACATTTGAGTCATAGGATAGTGTTCACGTGTATCCTTCAAGCCTATGGCAAGTTTGAGTTGACGATGTATCGGCCTAGTTCAACGTGAAGACATCATCCTTGCCGAGTTTCAAGTGCCTTTTGCGTCCTCAACAATTCATCATATTTCAAGCCTCCAATAAGGTATGAATCCTATATATATATTTGTAGAGACTTGAAATAATTTATAATGGGTGTAATTTTTATTTTAAATAAATTTCAGAAATTTTTTTGGGGCTTAAAATGAAAAATGCACATTATGACATTTCGTTCGAAATTGTCGTTCGAACGAAAATGTCGTTCGAACGAGAATTTCATTCGAACGAGTTTTGCCAACGAGTTTTCCTTTTGAACATTGACTTTTTGTTAGAAAGGTCGTTCGAACGACATTTTCGTTCGAACGACATTTCAGGCGGGAACAATTTTTGGCAGTTTTTGACATTTTCCCACTACTTTGTCCCCGCTAACTTTTGACAGTTTAAATCAACCTCGGGACATAATTTTTTCTAAGGACTTTTTTCATCTCCTAGAGAGTTTTTGAAAGCTTAATTTTTTCATAAAAAGTCCCCTTGGTATTTGTTAAAAGTTTTTCATCTTTAGAACAAAACCAAGTTAGACACCCATTAGATTTTGTTTAATCCAAGTTCATAATATATATATCCATGATTGGAGTTGTTTGGCATTGGGTTCTACTATACCTATCAAAGAGTTGTTTGGGTTAGCTTCTACATCCCATAAAGAAGAAGACTTGTTTGCTACGGCGTTCCCACTCAGAGAAAGGCTTCGGGTGCGAGTTGACGGTTTGTCCCAAAAAGCTTCATTGGTGGATTCCAAGGTTTCGGTGGAGTCCGAGATTGTCGTCTAGGCAGAGGTGGTTGCAAGAAGACGCATCAGGAATTGGAGGAGTTGAGTCGAGTGTAGTAAGTCATCTATCTTGTAACAGTAAATTCGTAGTTAGTGGACTTAAGGCTAGGGGTCGTCCGAGGTTTTTCCCGTTGTGGGTTTTACTCGTACATCGCGGCTTAGTATGTTGTGAATTTATTTTATCTTGCAAATAACCTAGAATTCATGCTTAGGATTAAAAGATAAAATATGGTTTAATTCATACTATTGTTTAATTTAGTGTAAGAATTAATTTGGTTGAAATTTGGATTAAGTTAATTCAAGTCATTAATATAATTTGGTAAAATTTGTTTAGCCTAATTTGCGAAAAATGAATTAATCTTATTAGGTAAATATTTAGGACTTGGGTGAAATTTCTTTTGGGATAAAAGTTAAATATTCACAAGTTTGTTTTAATTTGATAGAAATTAAATTTGTAAGTTGTTTATGTGTTTGCACCATCCTATTCCGCATTTTAGAAAATTCATATTTAATTTTAAAAGAAAAACTAAAATTGGGGGTCTACGTTTCCAACAAGTGGTATCAGAGCAGGATCGCTAAATTATTGTGTTTAAGATCCTTTTGAGTTTATAAAATGGAAAATATGCCTTTTTCAATATTTCTTGTTTTCAATGGTTCAAGCATGCTTGCACATGACTCCTTTCTTGCTATATCATATGAGTAATTGCTTGCATGTTAACATACACTAGTCATGCCTAATGTTATGTCCTTGCTAGTTGTATGTTCATCTGTCATATTCAAGTCCATACTTTATTATATAAATTTTGCTAGAATTATGACAAGTTTATCTTTTGTATTTTATTTTTCATTTTTTAGTATAATATGAAAATACAAAATAATTTTTGTTTATTTTTTTTGAGTAAATTTTTGTTTGGTTAAAATTTTCAAAAACTAAAAAAAAAGGTTTTTTTGTGTGTGTATTGTTGAGTTTTACACACCTTCTGTGTCATATGTTTGTGCTGAATCTTTGTTTTCGCATCCATGTGGCTAGAACTTTTGGTTAAAATTTTCAATCCTTAAAATGTTCTTTGTCATGCTTACATGAAGTAGTTGGATTTTGTGTTGCCTAATGGATTCTATTTTTATATGCTTTAATTCACACATGCACGAGCTCACTTGAAATTTAATTATCACGTGTTTATTTGAGCTAAGTGAGATGTTCTCCCATCAATTTAGTCATTTACATTTTGCTATGACTATGGAGGATTTGTGAATGTAATAACAGTTTCTCGAATTTAAAAAATAGAAAAACATGTTTATTCGGTGTAGTTGTTTTTTCAATGGAATCGGGCTGCGGAAGACGAAATTTATTTGCGTGAAAAGCCACCATTGAGTTTTAGGCCTTAAAAATGTGGCATTAAAAAGAATATTTGCCAAGGTAAAAAATAGTGTAGTTAATATGTTCAAAAGAAAAGAATAGAAAAATTATGAGGAGTTTGATTGGATATATTAACGGGTTTGCACAATAAATTTGTATCCTAGTTAAGCGTTTATTATCATGACTCTATTGATTTGTGGAATCATCAAAATTCTAGGCTTATGTGTATTGTGTATGTTTGTTCACTGAGTTCAATTTAGATTGTCATATGAGGCTATATCTAAATATGATAAAGTTTTGTAATCAAATGAGAACTCCGTGAACATGTTTTAAGTGATTGGGTCGAAATTTATTGCTACTAGTTCACACCCCTATACTTTCGTTTACCACAAGTATTTGGACACATTTTTGCCATATGAGTGTGAAAAGCTTAAGTGTCATGTGTGGTGTTTATACCTATGTATATGTGCGTGTGCGTCAGTGATATTCATTATATATACATATTTATGCTATTTTTTTGTTTTGGAGTCTGCCTTGCTTGCTAGTCGATCTATACTTCTAATTCATAATTGGTATCTATTTTGTTGCGTATTCTGTTTGATATCCCATGCTTTGTATCAGCTGTGTCAAACTGGTATCATTTTTTCCGCATCATAAGTTGGTATCTGTTTATCCTTGTTGTGGATTAGTTCTTATTATTGTTGCCCATATGCTTTCATGTTCTTATCACCATCTTGTTTACTTGTTTTCCCTTATTTATATCCCTTATGTAGTTTTTCGGGGGAGAAATTGTACTTAGTTACATTGGGGGAGTAATGAGTATTTAATTCTATCACCTTTGTCTATTCCCGAACAAAAAATGGGAGAAGGGGTATCTAAACCTTTAGTTTAGGGGATTTAACTTAGGGGGAGACGTCTTTCTAAGTAGGTCTTTTATTTGATAAATGGGAGAATTAATTTAGGGGGAGTATATTTATCGTCTTGATATTTCCTATGCATTTAATGTGTTTCTTAAGTGTGTAGAATTTTTTTTAGCGGCAAGTTCATTCGACAAAGCTATTTATCCTTGGGTTTTGAGTCAAGAATTGTAATTTTTTTTATTTTTTGTGGGATGTTTTTGAGTCTAGTTGAGCTTAATGGCCCTTTAGGATTTTTGTTTGGTTTTTGTCCCAGAATAGCCAAAGGGGGAGATTTGTAAGGACACAAATTTTCAATAGAGTCTTAATGTAGTATTAACTCAATTGCGAACAAAAACATTTGAGTCATAGGATAATGTTCATGTGTATCCTTCAAGCCTATGACAAGTTTGAGTTGAAGACGTATCGGCTTAGTTCAACGTGAAGACATCATCCTTGCAGAGTTTCAAGTGCCTTTTGCGTCCTCAACAATTCATCATATTTCAAATTTTCAATAAGGTATGAATGCAATATATATATTTGTAGAGACTTGGAATAATTTTCAATGGGTGTAATTTTTATTTTAAATAATTTCAGAATTTTTTGTGGGGCTTAAAATGAAAAATGCACATTCTGACATTTTATTCAAAATTATCGTTCGAACAAGATTTTGAGGCGGGAACAGTTTTTGGCAGTTTTTTGACATTTTTCCACTACTTTGTCCCCACTAACTTTTGATAGTTTAAATCAACCTCGGGACATAATTTTTTCTAAGGACTTTGTCCATCTCCTAGAAAGTTTTTGAGAGCTTAATTTTTTTCATAAAAAGTCCCCTTGGTATTTGTTAAAAAAAATTCATCTTTAGAACAGAACCAAGTTTGACACCCAATAGATTTTGTTTAATCAAAGTTCTTAATATATATATCCATGCTTGGAGTTGTTTGGCACCGGGTTCTACTCTACCTATCAAAGAGTTGTTTGGGTTTGCTTCCACATCCCATAAAAGAAGAAGACTTGTTTTCTGCGGCATTCCCACTCAGAGAAAGGCTTCGGGTGCGGGTTGACGGTTTGTCCTCAAAAGCTTTATTGGTGGATTCCAAGGTTCCGGTGGAGTCCGGGATTGTCGGCTAGGCAGAGGTGGTTGCAAGAAGACGCGTTGGGGCTTGAAGGAGTCGAGTAGAATCGAGTGTAGTAAGTCATCTGTCTAGTAACAGTAAATTCGTACTTGGTGGACTTAAGGCTAGGGGTCGTCCGAGGTTTTTCCCATTGTGAGTTTTCCTCGTACATCCCGGCGTAGTGTGTTTTGAATTTATTTTATCTTGAAAATCACCTAGAATGCATGCTTAGGATTAAAAGATAAAATATAGTTTAATTCATACTATTGTTTAATTTTGTGCAAGAATTAATTTGGGTGAAATTTGGATTAAGTTAATTCAAGTCATTAATATAATTTGCTAAAATTTATTTGGCCTAATTTGCGAAAAATAAATTAATCTTGTTAAGCTAATATTTAGGACTTGGGTTAAATTTCTTTTAGGCTAAAAGTTAAATATTCACAAGTTTGTTTTAATTTGATTGAAATTAAATTTGTAAGTTATTTATGTGTTTGAACCATCCTATTCCGAATTTTAGGAAATTCATATTTAATTTTTATAGAAAAACTAAAATTGGGAGTCTACATTTCCAACAATAACAAAAACTAACAACTTCATAAAATTAAATTGACGTTAAAATAATGGTATTGTGAAAGTTTTTGCATGTTATTCTTAGGCAAAAAGGAAAATAAAGTGAGAATATTGTTGGTCATTTTGGCACCTAACTATTGTTTCTTATTGTTTTGCACATTTGGATGATACAATGAAGAATACAAATTTTTTATAATTTAGCTCAGTTGCTTTATATATTTTCAAATGATTGATGTTTATACCGTGTCTTACCCTGCATCTAAGAGACTGTAAGGATAAATTTTCAAGTGTGTTAATTTGTTTGTATATTGGCACTATTCCGGTCAAAACTTGTAAAAACATTTTAGTCATAGAATAGTCTTTATCGAGTTGATTCTATAAGCCTATGATGTTGTTTGATGAAGTCACAGCGTCCAAACTTCAAAATGATGGATTAATGTTAAAGTCGTGTTTATCGTTCCATGTTGTTACCCTTTTGTTTATACAATCCAAGTCTCATAATCTATATGCTTTTTGAGATCGTGTTTGGCACCTATTTGTTACTTTCATCAGAGGAAGAACTTGTTTCCATTTAGAGGATTTCGGTCGTGTTGTTTGTTGCAATGAAGAAGCGAAGGATTTCGTGTTTCGAATCGTAGACGGTTGCTAATTGTATCGGTGGAGACTGAGGTACGTGTGGAGTCGCGTGTTGTTGGCACTTTCGTAGGGGGAGTCCTATGTTGCACTATGGAGTAGCGATTGAAAAAAAGAAGAAGATGCTTTTTAAGGCTTGTGAGGATCGAGTCGTTGTGTAAGACTGAATTCTTTCTTCGTAAATTCCGTATCATAGTGATTGTCGTGCTGGGCTATCAGGAGGTTTTTACCCGCAGTGGTTTCCTCCTACATATTTCGTCTTGTGATTTATTGATTTATTTATTTTAATTTCTTAATCACCTAGATACATGTTTAAGATTAAACAACTTAAAATTGGGTATATAAAAAAAATCGCAAGAAAAGTTTTTGGTGCTAAGGTTAATTGGACATATCGTTTTATAAATTTAAAATTGAGAAAATTTTAAAAAGATTGTTTCTACCTAGGACACATAGTGAAGGGGCTTTGTCAAATTGGTATCAGAGCATCGTACACATCTTTACCGTGTAATTGGTCTTGTTTAGTCCTTTTAGGGTGGTTATTTGTTTCTCTCTTATTTTGTTTTACTCGATGGATTTCAATAATGTTAACGGCTCAATTCGTTTGAATACAAAGTTTGCTAAAAGAATTAAATTTCTTCAAAAAGAAAATTTCTTTTTTAAAAATGTTTTGGAATATTTGCAAGTTGTTGAAACTACTAGTGATATCTGTCATGAAAAACTTATTGCCTTGTACCTTAATTTAATAACTTTAGAGTTTTCCAAGAAAGAGAGTGAAGATGGAGTCCTTGTTTTAGAAAAAGAGTTAGAGGACTTTCAAAATTCTAGGGTTTGTGTACGTATTGTTGAGGATACAGAAAAAATAATTAATGATTTTAAGGCACGTGAGAAGACTCTTAGGGATAGGTTTGCCTACATTGAGGGGGGCGAGATAACCTTCTAGTAATGATTAAAAATATGAAGAAGGATTCCCTAAATTTGAAAGAGTCTAATTCTTTACTTGAGTCCAAAATTTTGACGTTGAAAAATAATTTAAAAGACTCAAGTAGTTGTGTTTGTAATGGTACTCGCTCATCTTGTTCTAATGCTTTCGTTGCCAAACCTAAGACCATTGTTTGTTTTAAAGGGCCAACTATATACAAGGATGTAGAATAGATTACACCTTAGGTAACATTCTTCGTGTTTACACATGTTTGCATTGTTGTAGGAAAGGTAACCTTAGGTCGTTTTATTTTTATCTTAGAAGAGGTTCTAAAAAGTTGAAGTCTAGTTTCCCCTTGGTTACCAAACCCCGTCATGTTAGATACACATCTATTAGGTTAGGAAATCACTTTTAGAGGCGCTAGATGATTCTCATATGCTTTCACATGATTCCTCACATGCTATATCTTATGGATGATTGTTTGCATTTTTTTAAGCACACTATATAGTTGACTCACTTGAGTCTGTACTATGTAGGAGCCTCAACTAGTTTAGAAAGATAGATAAAATTGAGTCCCTCCTTTAATACTTCATTCCAACTTCAAGTACATCATCATCACCAAAGATTAAAGTCAAATCACGAAGAAAACCAACACATAAACACCTAGTACTGCATATTTCATTTCGTTAATGAGTGGTGTGTGTTGAATTGAATTAAAATAAATTTTCTACACTGATTAGGAATTTTAAAACATTTAAAATCTATTTTTAAAAGAATTAAAATTAGGATTTTAAATTGTTTGGGGATTAAATTCATATTTTGAACGTACCTAAAACTTGTCCTGGGTAGAATCCAAAATCGGCATATAATATTGTGGGTGAAATTGGGATTTTTTAAAAATCTAAAACACGCATTTTTGGTTCGATGTGTGGTTGGCACGTGGTTGCATCTGGTTGGTTGTTTTAGTGTTTTCTCATACTCACAACATTTGCATACATTTTATACCGCTAGATTAAAATGATCAATGGCCTGCATGTAATCTGAGTTAATCCATGTGCATATGATATCAACCAATAGGAGCCTAGATTTGTGCGGTTCATTCTCAACCATTAGATTTGAATCCCAATCATTGTTTTAATCCTTATCGTTCATTTCGTTTCAAACTTCCATATCCTTTCAACCTTCCTACATAAGGAGCCATCGTCTCAACCATTATAAGATTTTTAAAGTCTGAGAGTTTGAGAGAAAAAAAGAGAGAGAAAAGAGAAAATAAAAGAGAGAGAAATAGAATTCATACATAAACTCTAGCAAAAAATTTCCAGAAAATTAGTTTTGAGAGTTAAGGTTTCTGGTTTTTGATTTTCCTCTTAGTCTAAACCGCTCTTGCAATAACCTCATGTTTTTTAATCTCGTTTCTTATTAGAAACTTATAGATCTAAATCAGTGACATATTCTCACTTAGATTTTTAGGTTATTTTGATTTCTTTTAGTTAGAAATAATTTTCTCGTGTTGGATACTTTTTTGTAAAATGTTTGTAATATTCTTTTATATCCAACATCTCTTATTTTTTACAAAACTGAAATAAATGACTTACCTATTTCAGATCTGATAATTTTTCATTTCGAAAATTTTGTATGTAAAAATAATTTTTGAGAATCTCTATTTTAGAGATTCGTCTAGAAATCAGATTTTGAAACTGTTTTGTGAAAAAGATTTAAGTCTAAATTTTAGAGTTGTGAAAAATAAGTCTCATTCTTAGATCTTTTGTAAATTTGTAGGAATTATTTGTAATTAAGTGTCTGTGAGTGCATGCATGGTATTTTAGGCACAATACTCATAACACATTCACTCACCATCATAACATAGTGTTATTTGTTAAGAGGTTCTAACTTTTGAGTCGACTTGGAGCAAAACGGAGAAAAGGAGCAGAACTAAAGAACGAAGAAATGACAAATGAATAAGCCTTAAAGAAGTAAGACTTAATACCGTGTAGTATAAGTATATTTTTGGACTTATAATAGGTTTTATTTGTATGATATGTTGAATGCTTGTAACCTTGACTGCTTTTAGTGAAATTTTGTTTTTGAGGTGTAAAGACCTCCGTGGATGTTTCCCCAATTGGGAGGGGTTTTACCACGTAAAAAATATATGTTTCACGTGTGTGCTTTTTAATTTTCCATTACTACAATCTGCTATCTAGACTTAGGTTTAATCTAAAAACATAATTTTCAGATTCTTGAATAATTTATTCAAACTAACTATTTTAACACATCTTCTGTACTAGTCAAGATTTTTACAAGAGTTTCTTCAAAAAGTATATTGGAACTTATTAAACATTCTTAACAGTTGTTAAAATAACATAGTGAGGATTTTTCAATTGGTATAAGAGTTGAGTATTTTTTTCAAAAAAACTTTTGATCATGTACTTTGAAATTGTTATAAAAATCCTTTATGGACGAAAAGTTTGAGCGTCTTGGAAAGCTATCCAGAACTCCCCTATTTGATGGAACCAATTTTTCTTACTGGAAAGTAAGGATGATTTCTTTCATCTAAGGGACATTTGGAGATGATGATTGGGAAGAAATTGAAAATGGATATTCTCATCCAACTAAGCCTATTGCATAAGGTAGTAGTAAAAAGACTCCTTAGTGAGTTTACTAAAGAAGAAAAACATGACTCCTTAAGTAACAATAAAGGGAAAAATGCAATATTCATGTCAGTTAATGAGCACGAATTCAAACACATATCTATTTTTAGTACATCTAAGGAAGCCTGGGACACATAGTCACTGCCCATGAAGGTGATGAATGTGTTAAGGCAGCCAAAACACAGATGTTAATACAACAGTACAATACACTGATTACGCATGAGACTGATACCTTTGATGATTTTTATATTAGGTTGACTGACATTATTATAAAACTACATGCAAATGGTATAATGTATAATATAAAAAAAATAGTGTAAAAAATTCTAAGGTCCCTTCCCCCTAAGTTTGATAATAAAAGGTATGCAATTGAGGAGATGAACGATCCATTCTTGACCCCTAAACTCCTCAGTAGAAAATTTAGGACTGTAAAAATGGAACTTGAATTTAAAAAGCATATTTTTAATAATCAGAAAAGACAGTCTAGCTCTAATGTTGTTTTTCATTCTAAAATGACCTCACCTCAGTTTGTTATGCCAAATGTTGACTTTGACTCTCATGAGGAATGTGATTGGGAGACATTGGATAACCAAATAGACCTTATGTCAAAATAATTTGAGAAAACTTTAAAGTTTAGAAACAATGATGCTTCTAAAAAAGGGAAAACTGGATATCCAAATAACTCCAATAACAAGCCTCGTGAGAGGAACCATGACAAACATGATACTAAGACCAATCACGGACCTAATAGAGACCTTAAAAACACTCAATGTTTCAGATGTGGTAAAATGGGTCACTTAGATTCTAATTATAGGGTTAAATTGAATAACACTGCTAAAGCCCATATCAGTAAGACTTGGGATGATTCAATTGACTTTGAAGAAGAGGAGCCTGAATTTTCCAACACTTTTGACCCTTTAATGTCTTTCTTCTAAAAAATTATGTATTATGATGATATGTCTGTGAATAATGTTGAACTTAATGCTACCATGCATAGTACTGTTATGTGTTATGATATCTTGCCTACTTCTGGTTTCTTTGCTCTTTGTTAGATAATAATAATATTGTTGATACTGCCAGTAGTAGCTCTTCGATGATATATGTGAGTCAAAGTGAACGTACTAATGATGAATTGAATGGGTGTGTGAGTGCGATAAATAAAGATCTAGGGGACAACTCACACACTGCACATAATGAGTTCAATAACAATGATCTCGCTGACATTCACACACTCTACACTAAGACTCTTAGAAAGAGATCTAAACTAGAGAAGACAGTCAAGGAACTAACTGAGAAGATAGAAGTCTTAAGCCTAATGTCGAAATAGAACGCAGAGGACTATACAAGTCAGTGTCTGGCCTATGAAACCAAAACTAAATCGTTTGTTGAAAAAATTAAAGAACTTTCCGAATCAAATGAAGTTTTGGAAAATAAATATAAGGCAACCTTGATAGAATTGGAAGAGTCTAAAGAAAAAGTTTCAACGGTCTTCAAAAATTTTTCTAAGTTTGAAAACAATTCTAATTATTTTGAAGATTGTGTTGCTTATAGCAAAATCAATTCTGAAGACAAAATGGGTATAGGTTTTGATAAAAAAAACAAAGTCACAAACCCAAACTTTTCAACTTGTGAAATTTATTTCTTCTGAAAAAAGACCAGATGACCTATGTCCTGATTTTCAAGCCTTAAAGAAAGATTTTGATAATAAGCAAAAAGGGACAGACATTTTAATGAAATAGTGTTCTAAGTCAACTATTGAACCTAAGGCTAAGTATGTCCCCCCCCCCTATTAGGAAAGGAGATTCCTTATTCAAACTTGTTTCAGTTAGACACAAGACCAAAGTCCAATAAATGGACAAACCTCTTTTTAAAGGTTTTCAAAATGTGAAAAAACCGTCTAGCCACCAATATTGTGATGTTTATGGACACTGTCTCGATGAATGTTTTAAAAAATGACTGTAGAAGCTTGTCTATAATTCACCAGTTTACAAAAACTTTAACTACTCTAGGGAGAGCAGGAATAATTATGTACTTCTTAAACAGCCTAATAAAAACTCTAACTATAATAATAGGAAGAAAATATATCACGCTAAGAAGAAATCTAAGAGAAATATTCCTAGATCTATTTTTAAACCAAAAGCTCGTAAAAGTTTTAAAACTAGACCTATATGGGTTATAAAGGACGATCTAATACCCCGATTGAAGTGTAACATTGTTATTAGTGCTTTAAAAGTTGAACACACTGCTTCTGGTTGGTACCTAGACTCTAGATGTCCCAAGCATATGACCGGAGACGATACTAAACTATCTGACATGAATGAATTCTTATGAGGGAATGTTTTGTTTAGGGATGGAGTATCCGCTCAGATCATAGGCAAAGGAACACTCTAAGAAAAAAGACTCCCCATTCTCAAAGATATCCTATTAGTAAAAGGTCTCAAAGATAATGTGTTGAGCATCAAACCACACAGTCACATTCTCAAAAACTAATTGTAAAATTTTAAATGAGAACGGTGATTTTATCCTTACAGGTCACAGGACCCCAGATAACTGTTACATAGTAAATCCGTGTAATGAGACTTATAGGTTAGCTAGACTTGATGACAATGAAATCTGGAATAATCGTTTGGGTCACATTATTTACGATAATCATGGCAAATTAAGCTCTCAGGATATAGTTAGAGGTTTACCAAAAATAAAATCAATTACAAATGTTATGTCTGGGTCGTGTCAGGAAGGAAAAATGATTAAGTCTGCTCACAAGAAAGTTAAAGACACTTTAACAAAAAAAAACTCTAGAGCTAATACACGTGGATCTTATGGGTCCTTCTCGAACTATGAGCCTTTGTGGTTGTAGTTACATTTTAGTTATTATGGATGATTTTACTCGAATCACTAGGGTAATGCTTTTAAAACAAAAATATGATACATTCCGTGAATTTTTGAAAATCCTTCTAAGAATCGAAAATGAAAAAGATACCCGAGTTAATCGAATATAGAACGATAGAGGAGGTGAATTTAAGGACTTGGGTGTAACAGAATATTGTAACACTAATGGTTATCATCATGAGTTCAGTGCACCTAAAACACTCAAACAGAATGGTGTTGTCGAGCATAAAAATCGCACAATCTTAGAAATTGCTAGGGTAATGATACATGCTAAGAACTTGCCAAAATACTTTTGGGTTGAGGAAGTTCAAGCAATGTGTCATACCATCAATCGGGTTTACTTTCGGAAAAAATACCAAACAAACATCATATGAACTTTCATATGGCAAAAAGCCCAATCTAAAATATTTTTGAACTTTTGGGAGTACTTGTTATGTTTGCAAATACAGAGAACACCTATATAAGTTTGAAACTCGTGGCGATAAAGACATATTTTTGGGTTACTCCCCTAACAGTAGGGCTTATTGCATTTATAATTTACGTACCAAGGTAATCATGGAATCGATAAATGTGATAGTGAGTGACATTAATGTCAAGAGTAAAGCACAAGGACTAATTATCGTGACAGAATCTAAAAACTGCTTTACTTATGACTATCCAGAGATAGTTGATTCTTTACCGACTGAGGCCCCTAAAGTACCTAACTGGGTTTCTAAAGATCATCCCATTGATAATGTTTTTAGTAACCTTGATGAGCCAGTGCGTACAAGATCCCAATTACGTAATGTTGCCCATTTTACGTGCTTTGTTTCTCTAGTAGAACCTAAGAATGTGAATTAGGCACTGAATGACTTATTTTGGATAGGTGCTATGCAGGAAGAGCTTGTCCAATTTAAAAGTCACAACGTGTGGTATCTTGTGCCTAGGCCAGAAAATAAAAGGGTTATTGGCACTCGCTGGATTTTTAAAAATAAAATATATGAATCTGGGATGATAGTTAGAAATAAACATAGATTAGTTGCTCGGGGCTACTCTCAAGTTGAAGGAATAGATTTTAGGGATGGAAATTTTCCTTGAAAATCCTATAATCCGTGGATAGACGAAAAAAAAAGCCCCGAAAATTCGGGGATCGGGTCGGGTTCGGGTATTAAAAAAATCCCCAAAATTTTTTGGGTCGATTTCGGGTATACCCTCGGGTCTCCATGGGGATACCCGATTTTTTAATATATATATATATATATATATTATAATAAATATATAGGTATATAAAATAAACATCTAAACCCTAATCTCTCTTTTTTTTACTCATTCATGCCGACCTCTCATACCCTCCCTCTCTTCTCTTCTGTCAGCCCGCTAACCTCTCATACTCTCCCTCTCTTCTCTGTCACTCTCCCTCACGCAGGGCCCGACCCCGGTGCTGCTTATACTCTCCCTCACGCAGCTACGCAGGCGTTGTCACACAAGTAAACATCTCTCTCTCTCTCTCTCTCTCTCTCTCTCTCTCTCTCTCTCTCTCTTCGTTGTTACGCAGGCGCTGATTTTGGATGATGATTTTTGATGTTACTGTTATTTTGGAATAACCAAAACTTTGTATTATGATTGTTTATTCTTAATTTATCCCATCATTTTAGATCATTGACTTGCCATGTCCCATGTGTCTGTTTCTCTACTTTCATTTCCTATATGCACATTACTAGAGCATTAAGCTTGGATGGTGATTTTGCTTTGTATTTGTGATTGTTTGTCACATGTCCATTTCTTTACTAGTTTGTATAGATGTTTTGGATGTTACTGTTATTTTTGATGTTTTATTAGCCCTATAAATGACGCGAACATAACATTTTGGATGTTATTGCTATTTTTTTAGATGTTTTTAAAAGCAGATTCTAGATTTTTTTTAGAAGATTTTAGATGTTTTTATTTTAGATTTTATTGTTATTTTGGAATAACTAAAGCAGATTTTAGATGTTTTTTTTTGTGATGATATGGGGACCCAGTTCGTGGACACAATTCGTAAACCTGGTGACGTGATTTTAGATTTTTTTTCTTAATTTGTCTAGGTTAAAATGTCTACATCAAAGGAGATTCCAACGCACTCGGGGGATGCCCAATCAACTCCTCCAATAAACGAGGTAGCTTCTAATCAAACACCAATTAATATATTGGATGATGATGATGAAAATCGTGAGATTGAGTCCCATGACACCGATGTTACTAATGAAAATGGAAAACGACCTCGACGGTCATGGGTATGGGACCACTTTGATTTGAAAAAAATCAATGGACAAGATAAAGCGATTTGTAGATATTGTGAAAAAAAACTTGGGGGTTCAAGTAAAAATGGAACATCTCATTTGGGGGATCATTTTAAGTCTTATCCTCGACGAAAATCAATGGATATTAAACAAGCGATTTTAAATCAAATGCGGAGGCTCGATGGAAAGACTCAACTGACTAATTTTTCATTTGACCAAGAAGGGGCAAGAGATTATCTTTTTAAAATGATCACTTTGCACGAGTATCCTCTTAGTATGGTTGAACATCAAGGGTTTAGGAACTATAGTAACTGTCTTCAACCATTGTTTAAGGTTCCATCTCATAACACCATAAAAAAGGATATATTCAAAATTTACTAGTTTGACAAAACTAAAACAATGGAGTTGTTTAGAAAGAATCAGGGAAGATTTGCAATCACCACAGATATGTGGACTTCCACTACCCAAAAGAGAGGATTTATGGCCATGACATCACACTTTATTGATGACTCCTGGAAATTTCAAAGTCGAATTGTGAGGTAATTTTAGTGTTGTTATTAATTAAATAGTATTTTTTAAAACTAAATAGAGTTATTTTTTTAATGAAGTAGTTTTTTTTTGTGTTTGTATATTTATATATGTTCCATACCCCCACACCGCGAAGGTACTTGCCGAGGCTTTGGTTGAATGTTTGATGGATTGGAATCTTGATCTGAAGTTATCTACGGTAACTTTAGATAATACCAGTACTAATGATGTAATGGTAAACATTATGTTGGATAAATTACCTTCTAATTATTTATTATTAGGAGGTAAAATCTTTCACATGCGTTGTTTAACACACATATTAAATCTTATTGTGAAAGATGGGTGGGATGTAATTGGTAATTCAATTGCGAAAGTGCGTGAAAGTGTAGCTTATTGGATAGCGACTCAAAAAAGATGGGGAAATTTTGAAAAAGTAGCTCGTCAATTAAAAATCTCATGCAATAAGAAACTTGCCCTAGATTGTAAAACGAGATGGAATTCAACCTATATAATCCTCCACACTGCCTTGAGTTATAAAGATGTTTTTTGTCGCTTAAAATTAAGTGAGTCTCAATACAAATGCATCCCTTTTGAAGATGATTGGTTATTAGCAAGTGAAATTAGTGAGAGATTGGAGATATTTTTTGAGGTGACATAAATGTTTTCGGGAACTAAATATCCAACAATCAATCTTTTTTTCCCGAAAATTTGTGAGATAAGAGCGTTGCTTAATGATTGGACATTCTCAAGTTATGATTAAATACGACTCATGGCATCTAATATGATAATAAAGTTTGAAAAATATTGGAGTTCACTTCATGGGGTAATGGCTTTGGGTACAATTTTGGATCCTAGATTTAAAATGAAAGGGATTGAGTTTTACTTTCCACTAATATATGATGATGAAGTGTCGACATAAATTGAAAGGGTGCGTAACATTTGTTTTGAGATGTTGGGATAATATCAAGTGAGTGAGAAATTAAATAAGAATACTCGTGATAATAGTGAATCTTCAAGTGGTAGATCATCTCAATCTCAAGGAAGGAGTCGGTTGATTAATAAATTTTATTTGTTTGTCTCGAGTACCTCTAGTACTGAACATGTTGAGTCGGAGTTGGATTACTATTTGGAGGAGAGCATTTTGCCTATATCCGATGATTTTGATATATTGGCTTGGTGGAAGTCAAATGATCTTAAGTACCCGACATTATTTGCTATAGCGAGGGATATTTTTTCCATTCCCTTATCAACTGTTGCTTCAGAGTTGGCTTTTAGCACTAGTGGTATATTTGTGAGTCCACATCGTAGTAGACTTTATCCAAAGACTTTGGAAGCACTTATGTGTTCTCAAGATTGGTTATGGTCCGCGATTCAAGGTAATTACTTTAACATATTGAAATGTTTATTTATTTTTATCCCTTTTACCTTTGTTAATTATTGCATCATTATATTTTTATGTAGGTTTGGGTTCTTGTACAACAAGATTTGAGAGAGGTACCATAAATCAAGATATTGATGATGAGGTAATTTAATTATTATATAAACATTGAACTTGATTGTATCGTTACATTTGTTTATATTGTTGTAAACTAATACATCGTGTAACTTGTGAAGGTTGAAAGTTGTGTGACAAATGGGTGAAGTGATAGAGTGACGGGAAAGTTTAGCACGCCAACAATGGATGGAGAAGCAAGCAAGTCAAGGAGCATATTGCGAATTTATTTTATTTGTTATTTCGTTAGTGACTTAGTTCGCTACTTGTTGTTATTTGTTATGTTGAAACAATATTCTTTGTTTCATTTGTATGTTATGTTCTAAAACTATTAACTATATTGGAGATTTTGGAGTTGCACTTTACTTGTGTTTAATTATTTTCTAATTGAGATGTAATTTAAAAGTAACTTTTACTTAGGTGCGTAAAGAGGAGTTGAAAAAATAAAAAAAAAATCAAAACGGGTTCCCCGCGGGGAACTCGATACCCGTTTTAAACGGGGACGGGGATCCCCAAACCCGTTATAACGAGGAACGAGGCGGGGATGGGGAATTGTTTTTCTAATGGGGACGGGTATGGAGAGTTAAAACCCGACCCCGAACCGACCCGTTGCCATCCCTAATAGATTTCGAGGATACCTTTACCCCGGTTACTCGCCTTGAGTCTGTTCGCTTACTCTTGGCCATAGATTATCACTTACAATTCACGCTTTATCAGATGGATGTGAAATCCACTTTTTTAAATGGTATTTTGACAGAGGAGATGTACATTGAACAACCAAAAGGCTTTATTGATCCTCATTACCCAAATCATGTGTATAGATAGAAAAAGGCATTATACAGTTTAAATCAAGCCCCTCGGGTCTGGTACGAACGTCTGTCGACCTTTTTAATCAATAAGGGTTTTCGATGAGGTGGAAATCACCAGACATTATTTGTTAAACAATTTAACAAACATGTCTTAATAGCTCAGGTTTATTTTGATGTTGTTATTTTGGTTATACTTCCCCGTTCGAGGTTAAATAGTTTTCTAAAATTTTGCACGGAGAATTCCAAATGTCACTTATGGGGGAGCTTCAATATTTCTTAGGACTTCAAGTCAAGCAAAAAGTTGATGGGTTATTCATATCACAGTCTAAATACGCAATAGAGTTAGAGAGAAAATTTGGTTTAAATAATGCCAAAGTTGTTAGGACTCCTTTGAGTACCTCTACGAAACTATCCAAAGATGAGATTGGGAAACATGTAGATCCTACACTTTATAGAAGTACGATAGGCAGTTTATTATACCTAATTGCTTCTCGTCCCTATATCATGTATGATGTGTGTGTTTGAGCTCATTACCAAAGTAAACCTAAGGAAAGTCACCTATTATATCTTAAAAGAATAATCAAATATGTTAAATGAACAATAAACCTAGGTATATGGTACACCAAAGACACCACTAGCATAATTCTAGGATACACTGATGCTAATTGGGTTGGTTGCTCAGATGACAGCAAAAGCACTTTATATGCTTGTTATTATATAGGTAATAACTTAGTAGGGTGGAGCAGTAAAAAGAAAAATGGCATATCCCTCTCCACAGCCAAATCAGAATATATAGTAGTAGGCAGTTGTTGCGCTCAATTATTGTGGATTAAGCAAATGCTTTGTGACTACGACATTAATGAAGAACAACTAAATCTATATTACGATAACCAAAGTGCGATAAATATCTCTAAGAATCCTGTTCAACATCTGTGTACTAGACACATTAAGATAAGACATCATTTTATACGTGAACTAGTTGTGTCTAAAGAAATAGAGATTAACCATTTACCCACTGAACATCAACTAGCTGACTTATTCACTAAACCTTTGGATAAATTTACATTTTAATATTTACGGAAATCCATTGGTATGATTATGCTTGAATAAATCCATTGGTATCATCATTTTGAACTTGCATTTTGTTTATCTTTTGAGTTAGCATGTTGTATTATTAGTATTTTTTTCCTTTGAAAAATTTATCAAAACTCAAAAAGATTTTCGGTTCTTGTGTAGTTTAGTTTTACACAATTTGTGTGGCATATTTATGTGTTTAAATCGTATCCATTTCATTCCTTCCATGTGGCTAGAGCATTTGGTTATGATTATAGATACGTAGATTGTTCTTAGTCATGTTTATCATGGAGTTGTTTCGACATTGATTTGCATTGTGGATTCGGATTTGCATATACCTTCACACACATACACAAGCATTTTGGATTTTAACTTCACATGTATATTTGAGCTTCGTGAGATGTTCTCCCATCAATCTTGCCGTCTACATATTTTTATTAACTACGGGAGATTTGTGCATGTAAGAACTGTTTCCCGTGATATGTTTGTTTTGTATTAAAAATATGAGGGTACGCGGGAAAGGGCTGCGAGAGACATGTTGACTCGTCGTGAAAGGAACCATTTGAAAAGAGCCCAAGAAAAAATAAAGGCAATAAAAAAATATTTGCCAAAAATGGGCCAAAATAGTTTTTTGTTTGATCTTTAGAACAATAGTTTCACTTCAAAAGGAATGAAAAAGAAAAATATACAATTATTGGTATCTTTTGAGGGTGCTTAGTTGAAGATCAACGAGTTTGCACAATGAATCCTAGTTATGCTTATTTTGTCATGACACTATTGATTAGTAGAATCATTAATATTCTAGGCTTATGTGAATTGTGCATGTTTGTTCACAAAGTTCATCTTTTTTTACACTTAAGGCTAAATATTAGTTTGATAAAGTTTTGCGGTCAATTAGAGCTTCTTGAATGTATTTGAGTGTTTGGATTATATTTCATTTTTATTTAGTTCACGTCCATTCATTCCATCCCACATGTTTAGAGACATCGATACTATGCTAGTGTGTAAAGCTGATATGTTTTGTGTCGAGTTTTTGTGATCGTTTATACCTATATATGTGTGTCATGATTTCATGATTATATTTTGCATATATTATATATGGTATTGGGTTTTGAGTCTTTCCAGTTTATAGTTAATCCTTGTTCATATCTTGCTTGATCGTTTAGATTATTTATGCTTGAGTTACCATGCAACACTTTGCACCGTTTGCATGATTTTATTCCCATTTCCCTTCACATATATATTGGTATCAAATTATTATGTATAATGGTATCTTATTTAGGGGGAGATTTGGTTTTGGAGGTAATTACTTATGTCATTTGATTTTGTCTATTCCTGAACAAAAAGGGGGAGAAATTGTATTTTTCCTTTTATTGATTATGATACCTAGGTTGAGATTTTTTAGACATTATTTGAGGTTTATTCATTTTCGGATTTATATTTCTATATTCTCTTTGCATTTGAAGGTATGTTTAAGTGTGTAGGATTAAAGATTACATCATCGCGACAAAGTTTCCAGCAAAGCAAAGTTACTCATGTAAATGTTTCATCAAACATTTGCACTTTTTCTTTATTGGGGATGGGGATTTGTAATTTTAGAGAGCTTGAAGGCCCATAGGCTTTTATGTTTTGGTTTTTTTCCCATAATAGCCAAATGGGGGAGATTTGTAAGGAAAAATTTTCAAGTGTGTCAATTTGTTTGTATATTGGCATTATTCTGGTCAAAACTTGTAGAAACCTATTAGTCATAGAATAGTCTTTATCGAGTTGATTCCATAAGCTTATGACGTTGTTTGATGAAGACGTAGCGGCCAAGCATCAAAATGATGGATTAATGCTAAAGTCATGTTTACCGTGCCATGTTCGTTTTCACATTCATGAGGATCTTGCAGGTATGAATACACATAAGTTATGAGTCCTTGGATACTTTTTTATAGGGGTATTTATTTTGTAAATATCGATTGGAACATTTTTTAAAGTATTTTTAAGAAAATATTTTTCCATTTTTCATTCAGAACTTCAAAGGAGATTTACCATGTTCGAACGAGTTTTGCGTTTAGTTTAAATGACATATGTGTCTAGTTCGAACGAGCTCTTCAAACGACAACCCTTTGTCATTCGAAGACTTCTTTTGAAGCTGTTTATGAAATGAACTTCAAACGACCCTTACTGTTTGACCTCGTTCGAAGCTCGTTTGAAGGTCATTTTAACGAGATGTGTTTCTCATTGGAACGAGATCTGTTCCTCGTTCGAACGAGCCCACCACCATTAAAATTCTATCTAATTTGGTTCATATATTCTTTAAGCAGTGTGTGTTTTTAGAACTCTTTTGCGAAAATGATTATGCAACTTTTTACAAGATTCTAATCTCCAAAAGTTTACCCTTTTGTTTATACGATCCAAGTCTCATAATCTACATGCTTTTTGAGATCGTGTTTGGCACCTGTTTATTTCTTTCATCATAGGAAGAACTTGTTTCCATTTGGAAGATTCCATTCGTACTGTTTGTTGCGGTGAAGAAGCGAAAGGATTTCGTGTTTCGAATCGTAGACGTTTGCTAGCTGTATCGGTGGAGACCGAGGTACATGTGGCGTCACGCGTTGTTGACACTTGCGTAGGGGGAGTCCTACGTTTCACTGTGGATGAGAGATTGAAGAAGATAAGAATATGCGTCAAGGCTTGTGAGGATCGAGTCATTGTGTAAGACTAAATTCTTTCTTTGTAAATTCCGTATCATAGTGATTATCGTGCCGGGCCGTCGGGGGTTTTTAACCCGTAGTGATTTCCTCTTACATATTTCGTCTTGCGATTTGTTGATTTATTTATTTTAATTTCTTAAGCACCTAGATGTGTGTTTAGGATTAAACAACTTAAAATTGGGTAAATCAAAATTATTTTTCACAAGAGAAGTTTTTGGTGCTAAGTTTAATTGGAGATATTGTTTCATAAGTTTAAAATTGAGAAAATTTCAAAAAGATTGTTTCTACCTAGGGCACATGGCACAGGGGATTTCTCAGTGACTTGTATGCTTATGTTCTTTACTGTGTCGTAACTTCATTTTTGTCTATTTGAGTTCAAAAATTTAAAACAATTCCAATTTTGTTGGAGAGAAAATTCATATTCTATTGGGCAATAGATTGTGAAAAAGTATTCTCATGACTGGGTATTTAATAAATATAGGATAATATAATACATATGTTTGCCAATTTATAAAATATCTGAAGTGAACGGGCTATTATAGAATAGAGAGTGTAAGTGCGGGTCGAATCCACAGAGATTTGTTAATTTTAACTTTTAAAAGAATTGCAACTGTCCAACTAGATAAAATGGGGTAGAGAATAATTATGAACTATACTAAAGAAAAGCATCTACGATAAATGAGAGTAACACAAGAGATTTGTAAACAATTAGGATGCCTGGTCCACACCATTCATCACGTAACTAATATTGTACACTAATTTAATGTTGTCATTACCTTTTTATAACTCAAATTAAACCGACTCTCGCCGCGCTGAATTCGAAAAATATGAACGTTATGTTCAAAATATTTTTAACGTCTCTAATACAAGGCTAAAATCCCTATTCCCTTATAAAATAGAAGTTTTAATATTCGTAAATGTATTTAAGCATGAACTATCAAAACAATCAAAGTGCAAGCATAATCTATCAAAAATTAATATTTTTTAAATCTTAAAACTTGATTGACAAAACAATTTTGAAGGTTTTAAAACACACTCTCTTGTCGTTTTAAAATGAATACCGAATCTTTAATAATAATTAAAATGAGTAGGGAATAAACAACAATCAAATTAATTTGATAATATTAGCTAACTATGATGAACTTCACCGTAATCCTTATAGAAGAATTAAGCTACCACAATGAAAGAGAAATTGCAAGAATAAGAAGAGATTTTCCTTAATAAATCAAACTTACAAATAGTTCTCTCAAAATAATCTTCAATCCTATAACAAAATGATAAAAACTTGGCCCTCAAATTGATTACAATCACTCAAAAATTGCTCCCCAAAAAATCCTTTCTAAAATTGTGAGCCCAAGGGTCGTTTTTGTAGGGCAAGGGGTGAGGTATTTGAGTTGTAGTGGAACTCTCCCTGATTGGCCAAACAGTAATGAAAGCTATCACCCCACCTATTTAATCACTGGATCATGATAAGGGACCAAATTTTCCTCCACTCGAAAACTCTTAACTTTTCTTACTCAACACGCATGCCAAATTTCGCCCAAATCGGAGGATAAAAACTTCCAACAACTTTTTCCGGACGACCATAAAAATGAGCTTTTTCTTGCCTTTTTCGAGTTGATCATCAATTTGTACCAAATTCCATCATTACCTGCCAAATTTTTACTAGGCAATGTTTTTCACAAATTAGCACAAGAATATTATAAAATTATCGAAGTGCCCATTTTTGTCTTAAAATTGCCATTTTTGAATCCAAATTCAACCAATCTTGTATTTTTTTCACTTTTTAATAAAACGGTCCTAAGAACTTATTAAATAAAATAAAATAGGACTAACATAGTATAAATTTGGGTATATAATATACAAAATAATGGATTCATCAACATATATGTATAAATTTCGTGCATCACACGAGTTACATGCTAGTTATATCTATAACTTTATAAGTGCCTTTGATTAGGCACATTTGACAAAATTCATGAGTAATAAAAAATAATTAAACATCATTATTGAAAAATAATATTGCGATATCATGGTCAAAATTTTCAATTGCCTTTATTTATTCTAATTTGAATGCTTTTGGCGCCAAAACAAACTGATTTTTCTAAGTCATTCATTTCGGTCAACATGTCGTCATTATCTTTCTCGGCACAACACAATAGGAATAAAGTTAGGGGTTTTTCTCATTTAAATGGATAATCGAAGACAATTAATACAAAATTCATAAGTGAAACACGACCATATTATATATCAAACACTAACATGCAACTCGCACGATGTGCAAATGTTTTACAATTCATGTGTTGAAAAAATATTATATCATTTAACTTAAAAAGTGATATAACCACTCAATCATATGTGTATCTGAGTTTTTTTTTCTTCGGAATATAAGTATAGGTAGGGTGCCACAAAGCTAAAGTAAGTTGTACAATTTAAATATAATTTACAATTTTAAAAATGAAATGGAATGATAATAAAAATTCGTTAAAAATACATCACACTATACCAATCCAAAGAAACATATTAAACACCTGTTATAAAACCAAAACGTAAAATTCCTTATTTCCATCTCTAAATGGTATAATTTACCTTATAAGTATTTTATGTGTCAAATGTATTACTTACCACGATCACAACTAACCAGTGAAACTTAAAATCCATCAACTATTCAATAAAAGTGACAATGATAGTGTATTTTACGCATGATGTTGGTGCGGTGAAGAAAACTTGGAATAAAACAAACATCTCGATTCTTGATAGTATTACCGTAGATGTAGCATTTTCTAAATATTCCTATTAGAGTAATTTATTTGTATTTTATCAATTCTTAAAATACAAATCAACCAAAATTATATGAAGTAACTAATTAAGTTATTTTTTCAAAAGCATAAGAAAAGACACAACAATCTAGATACGTAAAAGGTGGGTCAATGGACTGATGATTTTAGACATATTCATCATCCAAGCGCCAAGATGGTCTGAAGTGAATGAAAATTGACATTTTTTAGCACAATATTTGCTAGTGAGGAATGTAAAAGCGTCGGAGTGCATGAATTATCGCTGTGAGGGTTCACGAAAAGTCCATATCTTAAAAATTGATGAGTGATAGGCATAGTCAAGTTTTTATTTAAGGAGCATAATATGTATTAATTACTTAATAAAAGATTAGGATTGAATGCAAAAAATCACAATATATAAATTAATGAACCAAAATTAGTATGCTGATATGGACGAATAATAAGAAGACACGTGTCAATCTACGTGGCACAATAGCAACGAGGAAGTTTATTCCCCCGATCTAGTCATACTCACTCCGAGCAACAAGTGTACTCCGAGGAACTCCAGCTCTCCGAGGAACTCCAGCGCTCCAAGGAATTCTTGAACGACGAGCAACTAAGGCGGTTCGAGCTGCATCTCGACCACAACATTGATTGCCAGATAATCAACAATTCAAATATTCATTGAATGCTTATCATCTTAACGCACACGCTTGAAGAGCATTAAATGAATTACCCTTTCATATGAATATCATTTAATGTATCACCCTTTCAGATTATGGCCTGAAGGCTATAAATACATTGTATTACCCTCATTCAAAGGGACCGAAATTTCTTGATAGTACTTGTAATCGAGAATTCCCAAACACTCAGCAATAACACAACAGTGGACGTAGGCCATTCATATAAGGCTGAACCACTTTAAAATTCTTTGTCTCATTTATTTATCTGTGATTGAATTATTAAATAATCTATTTTTTTACATCAACAGATTGGAGCCGTCTGTGGGAAACGACTGTTGTTATCATTTTTCACCAAAAATCATTCATCATTAATGGCAGATAATCCAGAATCCAGCAATCGAAACGCTGGAAATGCTGGAAATCTTCCAAATCCTTCTTCACCTCCAGATCTGGCTGGAATTATGACGAATCTGGCTCAAGGACAAACCGCCATGCAAGAAACAATGCGGCAACTTATACAAACCCTTCATGGCATGGCACCTGCACATTCGGGACAACGAAGTGGTCAAAGGCAAACCAATTTACTTTCTTCACGATCCAGGCGTACAGAGACGTATCGTAATGAGGAATCTGATGATTTCTCTTATCAACCTGGGCAAACTTCATCGATACGGGCCACAAATACTAAGCAACGTATTACTCTCTCTCCAGAGAGGACCAGTGCCTTGGAAAGACTGAGCAGGGTGTCTCCTTACAGTCGATTAGGCCCTAGGAGGAATAAGAATCCACCTAAAGCCATGTCGAGGAATTTTCGATAACTATCAGATCTAAGAGAAGGATCAGCACAATCGCGACCAACTACTCGTCAAGATAGATCTCAGGAGGCCACTTCAGAACAATCAATTGCCCGAACTAATAGGCCCGAGGATGGAAATGATGCGTGGAAAGGTTCCATTCAGCGGTTGGAGGATAGATTGGGAGAAATGGCTAAGGCGAGGAACCCCCTACAACGAACTTTTGTTCAAGGGACACCTTTCGTAAAGGCCATTGTGGATTTCCCTACACCGTCAAAATTTAAAGCACCCGTGGTGACTCCCAAATATGACGAAAAGACATATCCTGTTCTTCACATATAGCAATATCAAGCTGCTGCCGACATCTATGTTGTCCCCGACGAGATGAGATGTAGAGCATTCTCAGGAACTCTTAATGGATCTGCCCAGATATGGTATAACAATCTTCCTAGAGGTAAGATTTCAACTTTCTTTCAGTTGGCTGAGTTGTTCATTAGCAATTTTTATTTTGGAGCAAAGCCAGTAAAACGAGTAGCACACTTGTTAAGTGTTAGACAAAAATCTGGTGAAAGTACTAGAGATTACATAACTCGTTTCAATAACGAGAAACTGGAAGTCATAGATTATGAAGAAAAGACAGCAATCAGCGCCTTGATGAGTGGGTTGTTGCCTAACAAGTTGTATTACACTTTGGCCAAAGATCCACCTATAACTATGTCAGAGTTGATGGCAAAAGCGGCCAAAATCATGAATGCCGAGGAGGCTATGGCTGTGAAGAAGAATATGGATAAAGAGACCAAGGTGGAAGTCGACAAATCTAAGAAGAAATAGCATAAGGGCAATAGCGGTGACAAGCATTCCAAGAATAGTAGGTCGTCATGGGAAGTCCTGAAAAAATTCGATAATTATACTCCTTTGAAAATGGGTATTAATCATGTCTTGGAAGAAATCAAGAATAGCGAGGAGGTAAAGTGGCCGAAGAAACTGAGGTCAAACCCTGATACGAGGAATAGGGAGAAATATTGCGAGTTCCATAAGGATCATGGTCATATGACCAAAAATTGCATAGCTCTTCAGAACGAGATTGAAACACTCATCCGAAGAGGAAAGCTAGCAAAGTATGTTGATCGGGGAGGTGAAAGAAGAAATAATGATCGAAATAGAGAGAGGTCTAGATCTCCTCGTTGAGCAGAGGAGAAAAAGAAGAGAAACCATAAAGATGATCCAGATGATGACCCCGATCTTCCCAAGAAACCAAGGCATCCAGAACGAGAGGTATTTTCCATACATTTTACGTCATTTGATTGTAATGTCATTACTGGAGGAGATGCAGGAGGAGGAGACCTTACTGCAGAAAGAAAGGCTTACCTTGGAGAGGCTCAAGCTTGTTCATATATTCAGCGAATAAATTTGGCTGAGGAGGATCGCCAGAGGAAGATAAACAAAGAGAAGCTGGTCATTGGCTTTTCAAAAAACGACCTGACAGGTGTTCTTTACCCTCACGACGACCCTTTGGTGATCAAAATGAGGATGAAAGAAGTAGTGATTTCAAGGGTTTTGGTAGATAATGGTAGTTCGGCGGACATCATGTACTACTCATGCTTTGACAGTTTAAATTTGAAATTATCTCAATTGGAACCTTATCACAGACCTCTCCTGGGTTTTGCTGGCGAGAAAGTTTTTCCACTTGGGGCGATCAAGTTGGATATATTCATTGGAACTTGGCCTGCTTGTCGAACAAAGAGAATACGCTTCTTTGTGATGGATAAGAATGTGCAGTCAGCTTACAATATCATCATGGGAAGAGTTGGTTTGAAGAAGTTCGAAGCAGTCCCATCTACAGTACATCAGTGCTTAAAATTCCCAACAAATTTCGGAGTAGGAGTTGTGAAAGGTGATCAAAAAGTAGATCGGGAATGCTATTATTCATCTTCCGAGAAAGAGGATCTTGAAGAGTCAAGGAAAAAGACTACTACCTACCAGGTGGAGGAAGGTACAAAAATTAAAACACTTGATCCCAGAGATGAATCCCAACTTGTAAAAGGACAGGTGGTGGAATCTACAGAAAATGTTATTCTGGACGACGAGCACCCTGAACGAGTAACCCATATAGGTTCGTCGTTGGATGTTTCAATAAAAGAGGAGTTGATAACTTTCTTGAGAAACAGGAAGAAAACTTTTGCATGGAGTCATGAGGACATGCCATGAATAAATCCAAACTTCTTATGTCATGAGCTCAATGTAAATAAGGAGATCAAACCTATAAAGCAGAGAAGAAGAGTATTTAGTCCCGAGAAGAATCAAGCTATACAAGAGGAGGTCGACAAGCTCCAGAAAGCTCGATTCATTGAAGATGTGAAATTTCCAGACTGGTTAGCAAATGTGGTGATGGTAAAGAAGAAAAACAATAAATGGAGAATGTGTGTTGATTTCACTGATCTCAACAAGGCATGCCCAAAAGATCACTTTCCATTGCCCAGAATTGACCAGCTAGTGGATGCTACCTCGGGGCACGAGCTGCTCAGCTTCATGGATGCTTACTCTGGCTACAACCAGATCAAAATGAAACCTGAAGACAGGGAAAGTACTTCTTTTATTAACCCTAGGGGAACTTATTGTTATAATGTTATGCCTTTTGGTTTGAAAAATGCAGGAGCGACATACCAGCGGCTGATGAACAAGGTTTTTACCGAACAAATCAGTTGCAATATGGAATTCTA
Organism: Sambucus nigra; assembly: GCA_949130495.1. Lineage (NCBI taxonomy): Eukaryota > Viridiplantae > Streptophyta > Magnoliopsida > Dipsacales > Adoxaceae > Sambucus > Sambucus nigra. The sequence goes on from OX422207.1 coordinate 829,759,857, forward strand.
TGTCGATGATATGCTGACAAAGAGCAAGAAAGCTGCTGATCATCTAGTTGACTTAGGTCAGACATTTGATCAACTGGATAAATACCAAATGAAGCTCAACCCGACGAAGTGCACATTTGGAGTACGAGAAGGAATGTTCCTCGGATACATCGTCAACCAGAGAGGCATTGAGGCGAATCCAGAAAAGATCAAAGCTCTTTTAGGGTTGAGATCTCCAACGACGAAAAAAGAGGTGCAAAGTCTTACAGGACGAGTTGCAGCGCTCAACAGATTTGTATCCCGAGCAACTGATGGATGCCTCCCATTCTTCAAAACACTTCGAAAAACTTTCGAGTGGAATGATGAATGTGAAAAAGCCTTTCAAGACTTGAAGAAATATTTGGGAGCACCTCCACTGTTGTCCAGGCCAGTAACGGGAGAAAAGTTGTACTTATACCTGGAAGTATCAGAGAATGCAGTCAGCTCAGCATTGATCAGAATGGAGAATGGAGTCCAGAAGCCAATTTATTACACAAGTAAGGCTTTCCGAGGTGAAAAGATCAGGTACCCAAAGCTGGAAAAATTGGCATTGGCATTAATTGAGGCAAGTAGAAGAATGAGGCCATACTTCCAGGCCCATACCATCGTCGTGTATACCGACATGCCATTGAGACAAGCCCTTCATAAGCCAGAAAAATCAGGGAGACTGATGTACTGGGCAATACAGCTCGATGAATATGATATTGTGTATGAACCCGGATCATCATCAAAAGGGCAAGTTGTAGCAGATTTTATAGCAGAGTTTACTTATCTTGATACCCCCGAGGAACAAAAGTTGCTCGCTGATCAACCTGTGGATGTTACAGGATCATCAAACCAAGCCCATACCAACTCCGGTTGGTAAAAGGTCTTGTGGATGTTGAAGGATCATCAAATTCGAGCTCAGACCAACTCCGGTTGGTAAAAGGGTGAGAAGAGATGATCGACGAGGAGCGAAAAATATCAGGGGAGGAAGAGAAAAAATAGCAAATATTTCACCGAGGAATTCTGTCAGATAAGAAATTTGAAGATGAGTTACCTACATGGAGATTATATGTAGATGGGTCATCTTGCACAACAGGTTGTGGAGCAGGGATTGTTTTGAACACCCCAGACGAGATTGACATGGAATACGCCCTGTGATTCCAATTCAAAGCTTCCAATAATGAGGCTGAGTATGAGGCCATGATAGCAGGTCTTAATTTAGCAAAGATTATGGAAGCGCAACAAGTGATGGTATTCAGTGATTCCCAATTAATTGTGAATCAGATGATGGGAACATATGCAGTTAAAGTAGAATTAATGGTCAAGTATCATGCAAAGGCGATAGAGTTATTGGCAGAATTTGATGCCATTCACTTGATCAGAATACCAAGAATGGAGAATGCACGAGCAGACACACTGGCCCGACTAGCATCAGCTACTCGTACCGAGCAGCGAAGAACGATACTAATTGAAGTATTAGAAAGTCGGAGCATAGAGGAAGACTTGACGATGAATATTATTACCCTTGATTTAGGACCATCTTGGATGGATCCCATCATGGCATACATTGAGGAGGGAGAATTACCGGAGGATAAGCTCATTGCCAAGAAATTAAAGTATAAAGCTGCTCGGTATGTACTAATTAATGGTGTTTTGTATAGACGAGGAATTATGGCATGTTTGCAAAGATGTGTACATCCCTCCGAGGTGAAAGAATTGATTGAAGAGATCCATGAAGGGTCCTGTGGAGCCCATGTAGCAGGTCGAACACTTTTGCAAAGGGTAATGACGCAGGGATACAACTGGCCGATGATGAGGGATGATTGTATAGCCTATGCTAAGAGATATGATAAATGCCAACGTTTTTCCTCCATCCGACGAACTCCACAAGCATTGTTGACACCCATAACTTCCCCTTGGCCATTTGCCATGTGGGGAATGGATTTGGTTGGACCACTGCCAACGACCCGAGGAAGATTCAAGTATCTCGTCGTCGCAGTGGATTATTTTACTAAGTGGGTAGAAGCTGAGCCGCTTATTGATATGACATACGAGAAGGTGTACCAGTTTGTTTATAAGAACATCATCTGCCGATATGGTCTCCCTCATGCCTTCATCACAGACCAGGGAACACAATTTGATAACGAGGAGTTTGCCGCCTATTGTCATCAGTCAAACATTTTGAAGATTCATTCAGCACCAGGCCATCCTCAAAGCAATGGACAGACTGAAGTGACGAACAGAACATTACTAAATGGATTGAAGAAGAGGCTAAGTGAGGCTAAAACTAATTGGATTAATGAGCTACAGTCAATATTGTGGGCTTACCGAACAACTCCCCGAGCAGCAACTGGAGAATCACCATATATGCTAGCATTTGGAAGTGAAGCCGTAATACCTGCCGAGTTGGGTCTTCCAACACACAGAGTGCTGAATTTCAATTCCCCAGTCAGCGATTTAATGAGGAGATTAGATTTGGACATGCTCGAGGAGGTTAGAGAAGAGGCAGCCATTAGGAATGCTGCTTACCAACGACGAACAACTCTGTTCTACAACAAGAGGGTGAAGAAATGCGACTTAAAAGAAGGAGATTACGTGCTAAAGAAGGTCGTTCAGAAGCACAATAAGTTGGAAGCAAACTGGCATGGACCTTACCGAGTTACAGAAGTTGTTCGACCAGGAACTTACCAAATAGCAACTCTAGAAGGAGAGGAATTTAAGAATGCATGGAATGTTGAATACCTACGCAAGTATTATCAGTGATGTAAAATGTAAAGCAGTTCCATCAATATGAATAAAACGATGATATTTCACCATCTTCTCTCCTTTTATTGAAATTTTTTTGGGGAATACTAGTGTTAAACACTACAAACTACGATAGTTCAAGCTCAGACCAACTTCGGTTGGTAAAAGAGCGAGGACACGATAGTTCAAGCTCAGACCAACTCCGGTTGGTAAAAGAGCAAGAACAAACATACTCCTTTGGTTAGGAGGCGTACACTAGCTCAGATCAACTCCGGTTGGTAAAAGAGTGAGTGGACATAATAGTTCGAACTCAGACCAACTTCGGTTGGTAAAAGAGCGAGAACAAAACATACTCCTTTGGTTAGGAGGCTGACACTAGCTCAGACCAATTTTGGTTAAAGGGCAAGTGGACATGATAGTTCGAACTTAGACCAACTCCGGTTGGTAAAAGGGCGAGAACAACATTCCTAAAAATGCCAACGTGTTTGGCTAGGAAACAAGATATGCTCTCAAATGCCAACTTATGTTGGTTCGGAGGTAAGATTATTCCAGAAAATACAAAAGTTCCTCGTAGGACAAAATATTCCAAACTGAACCAAGTATGGTTGGTCGGAGATAAAAACCCACTAACTGTAGTTGGTCGACGAGGAAAAAGTATTCCAAATAGTACCAAGTATAGCTGGTCGGGGATAAAAACCCACTAATTAGAGTTGGTCGACAAGCACAATTAAACAACCTCGGTTGGTTGGAAAAATTTTCAACATTTTTATACTCATTACTTTATTATTAAGTGATCGAGCAACATTACTGATACTTGCAATTTTTTATAACTAAGATGGTTAATGAACCACTCAATATTGTTATACAATCACAAATATAAAGTGTTTGACAAGTACAAGACAGTAGCAATACAGATTTGCAAACAAAAATGAAAGTCTTTTATAAAATTCAAAATAAAATTACAAGTTACATTGATAATTACATGAATATGTATATTAATTGTTACATAAAAAATTCCTATTCTATTGGTTTTTTCCCTTCAGCTTTCGATACAGGTTCCTCGCCAGCAGGCGGATCATTTAAAGACTGAGGAGAATTGATGAAGTTTAAATCCCTCAGCATCCTGACATTCGTCACAGAAGGTCGATCTAGAAGATGTTCAGGACGAGATACTTCAAACTGAGAATGTAAGTTGTAGTCACCGAGATGCTTCGCAATTAAGCTCCGAGGAATGGCACGAGCTGGGATCCATTCCATGTCCAAATTATACGGTGGCACAGGAAAGTCAAGTACCCCAGGATCATAATAGTCCCACAAATAATGTCCCTGTTCGAGTTTCAACACACATAAGGCATTCAGCCAGCCTTGTTTATAGCCCTCATTATTGACATTCGGGATACGAGCATCTAAATGGAATAGTGCCTCGTTGTATCCAGCCATCCATAACTCCCTGGGCTATTTGTGGAATTGAAATGTTAACCTCTCAAGCTTCTCATAAAGACTCTGGATGAAAAGTTCATTAGTCTCCAACACTGATTTCTTTGAAGAGAGTTGTTGTTCCAATTCCCTAACTTTCTTGGACAGTTCAGACAAGGCTTCATTTTTTGCCATCAATTGGAATGCTTGGTTTTCCAATGCTGATTGAGTACGAGCTTCTTCAACAATAGGACGAAGAGTTCTTGATCGACCCCGAGTAGGTGGAGTACTTTGATCCTCAACAACATTCTGAGAAACTCTTCCTCGTCCACGAGAACCCCTTCCTCGTCCCCGAATAGCAGTAGAAGTATCTGACCTTCTCAAGGTATCCAACTCTTGCCTTAATTTGGCATTCTCAACCTCTAAAAATGAAAATCCCTCGTCAGTCACTGGGATTACAGCTGTTGAAGAAGAGGCTGCAGACTTATACTGTGCTAGCTCTTTCTGCAAATTATTATTCTCTTGCTCCAGCAGCTCGGCAATCTATCTACACGCTTCAACTTCACCCTTTAGGGTTCTCTCCCTAACATCATATCCAGCGATGAGCTTCTCGTAGCCCTTCTCGGAAGAAAGCTGCTGATATTTCTTCTCATATCCTTCATGCAACAGGGCGGTTGATTCCTTATACTGATTTTGAAGGTCTTCTAAAGTACATTGAAGATACTCTATCATTTCATAGTAAGCCACATTATTGTCCACAGCTCGGTCAAGTAAGACCTTCAGGTACTGATAAGCTTCGACTGCTTGCTCCGAAGCATCACGACCAAGGATGTCGGCAATTTCTGATACACTCAGTTCTGTGTGACCAGCCTTATAATATTCATGACATTGCTGCATCAGCTTTGTATCATTAGCAGATAGAAAATCCATCCTGGCCAGAAACTAGCAGAAAAAGAAAAAGTAACCATAAAAAAAATAAAAAAAAATCAAGGCAGTGTACAGATAGAAAAGAGACAATCATATGGAAGAACTCAAATTTTATTAGATCATAGTGCAGAGTTACAAAGATCTTGGTTACACTTAAAAAAAAAGAAAAATAGAAAGAGAATACCGAACAACTTCACACCTTTTCCTTGTCTCCCAAGACTTTCTTGGGAGGCTGGGACGAGGAGCTCGGTTGCTCGGTGGGAACAATAAGTTGGTCGGCTAGAACTGGGACTTGTTCAGGAGGAGCAGGCAGAGATGAAAACTCCTCGTCAGCAGGCTGAGTAGGGATTGGATCAACCACTGCCATTGAAGATTCTTCGGAGGCAGCTTCGTCCTCTTCTTCATCTTCAATATTTGGGGGAGGACCAGGGAGATGCTGTTGAAATAGTTCTGAGTCCTCATTAACCTTTAATTCTTGCAGGGCAGCCACCCAACCATCTCGGAAGTATTTCAAACTCCCATACTGCACTTGGGCCATCATGGCTGCTACCCCCCTGTTCCACTCTTTATCCCAACCAGTGCGGAAAGATTTTTTCAGCACCACTTTTCTTTTTATTTTCTCCGAGGAAAGCTTCTCGGATAAAAGATCCTCGGTGGCTTTAAACTTGGCTTCCACCTCCTCCTTCTGGCGATTTACTTCTCGCAGAAGGGTTAGCTCTTCCTCAGCCAATTTAAACTTATTTTCAAGCTCCCCAAAGTTCGTGAGCTTCTCGGCATACTTCTTGTTCTCTTTCTCCAAATCCTTCACTTTATTTTCCAAACCCTTGACAAGCTGCACCTTCTCTGCCTCAGCTGCAGTCAGCTTTTTCTCTCAATCAGCCTTATCCTCGTCATACTTTTGATGAGAATCCTTCAAAGACTGGGCCAAACCCTGTAAAGCATCCTCCACTCCGGACGAGGATCTAGAAGCTTTGATCGCTTCATCTTTCTTCACAATGGTGTTAAAGCAACTCACCAGCTGAAAAAAAAGGAGATAACGGTATATCAGCACAAAGATACATGTATTGATGGAAAGAAAGAAAATTTAGAATATGAGAAACTTACTGAAGCAATGTGACGAGTATCCAGGGATGTAAGCATATCCCTAGACATATTCTCCTCAATTCCTTGGACTTCAGGAATGGTCCAAGTCTTCACTGAGCTCATAGCTGAGCTCGGAGGAATAATAGTTGGAACACCAGCTCCACTAACTTGGAGCTGGGGAATGGTTTCAGCCAAATTGACCGAGGAGGATTTCTTCAATCTCCTCGGTGGCGTTTCAACAGTCTCAAACAAAGATGAACTTTTGGTTGGGGAAATGGTGATCACTTCCACAGGTGCATCCTTCTTGCTCGGAACCACTGGGGGCTTCTCGACAGCCTTCTGAGGAGCAACAAAAGGAGCAATATCTACTTTCTTTGTCCCCTTTGGGATGTCAGTCTTGTTTCTTTTTCCATCTCCAGCAGAGGTAGTCTCCTCAAAGATGGCATGAACTCTTCTTTTGCCCATTTTCTGACTCAGAGGAATGTGAGATTCTGGAGATGAGTCCTTAGGAACTGACACTGGAGCACTAGTACTGACCACAGGACGAGCAGTAAAGGATGATGTATAACTCTTGTACTGCAATAAGTATGAAGCAGACCTAATGTGCTTGTCTGCAACTTTCTGATGCAAACTCCAGATATGTTTTAAATGCTTAATATTTACTTCTGATTCTTTTGGAGTTTTCCTTTTGCTGTCAACTGCAAACAAATACATATCGAAATTTCAATCACACATTTATTCAAACATAATGAAATCATAATTTTAGAAATAAAATAAAATGGAAATAACCTATCCCATTGCCATATGGAGGGCATTTAGGACCTTCATCTCCAGTCAAAGGGGCATGTTGCCAATTTTTGATAACTACCCCATGTTCAAAACAATCCCTATTAGCATCAGGGAGATTGACTACTAAAGCCCTATTCAAAAATCTAGTTTTTAAATAATAAACATTATCTAGAACAGCCCATCTATAACAATACATAATCTCAGGCATTCCTATACGAGTTCTGTGAGTTTGATTTAACCTATACACCCCATTAACTATTCTCCATGTGTTGTGGGATATTTTTGCAGGAACAACATCGAAATATTGACATAACTCTAAGCATAAAGGGTTTGTTGGAAAAGAAAATCCACATTTAGCAATAAAGAGGCTGGAGAACCAATGTCCCTTAGCCAAGCGAAAATAATTTGAAGGCTCAGAAAGATCCTCCACAATTACCCAAGATGGAATAGAGAAATCAGAACGGAATTTCTCAAGAGATTCAATAATATAAACCATGGTGAATAAAAGAAATGAAGAAGAAGGAAGAAGATCTTACAGGAAAAAGGGCGATCTGTTGACAACGAACGAAAACAAGGATGAACGCACAAGAAAAAGAAAGACTATGGAAAACTCGAAAGCAGAAATTGGAAAAGGTAGAAGGCGGTGATATTGTCTATGAAGTTTAAATACTTTGCCTTGGGAAACGGCGAAAGAAATGATTATAAAAAGGAAACTATTACGCTACCAGCGGCTAAAAGGACAAAAAGTGCACGAAGATCGAAGCGCTTATAAAAATGCAAAAAGGCGGATTCTGCGAATTTGGAAGGAAATTCAAATACGGAGAAATGTTCCTAAAAACTAGGAAGATCATTTAATACTTCCATATACCGAGAAAGAATGTTCCATACTCCTCAAAGTTCAAAATATGAAACATTGGGGGCTTCTGTTGATACCAAAATTAGTATGCTGATATGGACGAATAATAAGAAGACACATGTCAATCTACGTGGAACAATAACAACGAGGAAGTTTATTCCCCCGACCTAGTCATACTCACTCCGAGCAACAAGTGTACTCCGAGGAACTCCAGCTCTCCGAGGAACTCCAGCGCTCCGAGGAATTCTTGAACGACGAGCAACTAAGGCGGTTCGAGCTGCATCTCGACCACATCATTGATTGCCAGATAATCAACAGTTCAAATATTCATTGAATGCTTATCATCTTGACGCACGCGCTTGAAGAGCATTAAATGAATTAGCCTTTCATATGAATACCATTTAATGTATCACCCTTTCAGATTATGTCCTAAAGGCTATAAATACATTGTATTACCCTCATTCAAAGGGACCGCAATTTCTTGATAGTACTTGTAATCGAGAATTCCCAAACACTCAGCAATAACACAACAGTGGACGTAGGCCATTCATATAAGGCTGAACCACTTTAAAATTCTTTGTCTCATTTATTTATCTGTGATTGAATTATTAGAATAATCTAATTTTTTACATCAACAAGTAACATGTTTTTTTATCTTCTTTTGCCATTGATGTGAACAATAGTTTTATTTTTTTAGGTTATGAATCAATATTGACATTTTAGAAGATAAGATAATTGTGACACTCCGCCTATTTAAATACCGGTTGATAAGTCCTTTACAAAAATAAAACAAGAATTTCATTTGGTTCATTCTTAGCATCACTGTCGAAAAACGTTTTCAAGTTACTAGCAACCTAGTAATTAAATAATCTGGTGCCAAACTTAATATTTCATTAAAATACAACAACAGTTAAAATAAAATAATATAAACCAACCACATATTAATATAAGTCTAAACCATCACATGATAAATAACGAAATAAAATAATACCGAATAAACCATCGGTTCCCAAAATCCAACTACATGCCTGAAATAATAAACTGAATCCACATAAAGTCTAATAAATAAAACTAGAACACTAAATAGTCTGAAGGAGCAACATACCCAAACGAAATACAAAAGGAAACTCTTAATCTAGAAATGAATAACTGAAGCGTAAACCAAAATCTTTCAAACCTCCACAAGTGTTGCAGTTACACATCCCTAAAAATAATCATCAAGCTTGATGTCCCTGTGGTTGGACACCTAAAATTGTCTTAAAAAATATTTCACATGGGTAAGAGCCCAAAACCCTTTTGAAAATATTTAGCAAGCAATTAACTTGCATCAATTTAAATATGCATGAACACTTTCCATGTTCAAGTTGTTGTCGCATTCTCTTGAGATATTACTCACACCTCAACTAATGTGCACACCCATCGCTTGCCTCCTAACCCAACTAGTTATGCTACCCCCACCAAACTCACCTTGTTACATGCTTTCAATCACGCTACTCTAACCCGAGTATTCCTCACTTTGATTTATAAGTTGTTCTAATCATTAACTTATTTTGTCATTTCAACTTTAATTAATCATATAACGTTCACACTAGTAATAAATGAACTACATCATATAACGTTCACACTAGTTATATAAGAAATACATTCACACTTTATGTATATATCCCGTATATAATTATTTACTCCCATTATATACGTACTAGTATACTACAAAACTAACACACATGTCGCGTATAGTAACCATCCTCCCGAGTAATAACTCATCAGATGCTTTCTCTAAAATTCTATCACCCCAGGTATACTCAATCCAACCCGGATACTATAAGACGGTTCACTCACACGAAATTAGGTAGTAAAATCATAAGCGTAGTAGAGGCGGTGATAGATCCTCGAGAGTGAAATCGAATCATACCCAAAGCGTCTCACCTCGAAAAGAAATCACTCAAATAAATACCAAACGCTAGGACCTGGGGACTACACTCTTCCTGCATTCACTAGCCAGGGGATTCACCCACATCGCACAACCTCCTATGATAGCACTAGAGGGGTATGTATTCACATAAATATCTAACGCCAATATTTATAAAGTACACAAGTATACATACATACATATATATACATATACACTATTATAATTTTCGTATATATATAATTAAATTAAATCCGGCTAGCCCGTGCCTAACTCCCGTAGCCCTAGCCCATAATACCTGAGTCTATTTCCCGACTCTTAATTTATTTAGTTTCACATCCATTAAATAATTTTCGTAGTCTCACCCTACTACAATACTCAGACTCATTCAATTGGTTCGTACTTAATTATTTATGAATTTAACTCATCAATTCGATATTTAGACTTTATCGCCAATTATCTCTCTCACGATTTCCAATTTAAATTTAATTTCCCATTTACCCCTAGGCAATAAATCTCTTTAAATCACCCCCACTAACTCTCTTTGACCTTTAGGGCTCATAAATTTCATTTGGAACTCCCCGAAATTTACCCAATAACCAAACCTCAAAATTCTTCAAAAATAAGCTTTATTGATGGATAGATAATCCCAAACTAGTCAAGTTCGTGTTCATATAGTTTATTTCAAGTTTTACACCTAAACTAACAAAATTGCCATTTTCAAAATTATCGAATCAGGCCGTAAATTTTCTAGCAGATTAAACACCCTTTAGTAAAATTGCGATTTCTCCCTTTATCGAAGTCCAAATGACCTCATTCAAATCTCATTAGAAAGCTAAGACCTAAATCTTTTCAGACATGTATAACACACAATATAATTCTAAGTAAAATTAAAACAACATACGTGTAAAGTAACATAAAATATTCTAGTTGATTGATATTCTAGAAAATTAAACACCCTTTAATAAAATCACGATTTCTCCCTCTAAAGAACTCCAAATGACCTCATTCAAATCTCATTGGAAAGATAAGACATAAATATTTCCAAAAATCTATGTCCTGAAATATAATTCTAAGTACAATTAAAATGACACATGTTTTAAATAACGTCAAAAAATTTGGTAGATTATCATCTTATGTTCATCAATTAAACCCTAAGTTATTCAAGACTCATGTTCTTCAACTAACAACCTAATAAGATTCCATCTTTTTGTATCTTAAATCTCAAATTTTGAAATATAATCTAATTCTAGTAATCATAAATGGTTTTACTTCATCAACTGATCATCTAAATTACCCGTGATATCAATTTTATATAAAACCCCCATTTACATGTGATAACCCTCCCAAAAATGATTTGTCTACACCTACCAAGATATGAACATGAGTTTTTGCAATTAAAATTAGAAGCAAGATAATCACTTTCCTTTTAATGTTTGTATAGTCTTATTACACGTTGTAGAAGACGAACCGATGATTGCACACCCAAATCCTCTCAGAATTTGACTCATAAAGCTCCCTTTTTTTCTTCTTTCTTTCTTTCTTCTCTGAAATTATAGGGTTTAGATTAATTACAATGGCTGACCCAAACTCTCTAACTTAGGTTGAATATATTTAATCCCGAAATTAGGCTAACGAGTCAAGCCCAAATGACCTCTACACCCCCGTGTGGGCTCAATTATGACTAAAAAGCTCCCGGAACCCAATTACTACCTCTAGGTACACTATTTCGACTATATCGACCCATTCAGAATTAACTGTGACTTCGTAATCACCATCTGAATCACTCTACAATAATTTTTTATCTCGACCCCATATAGTCTACACACAACTCCCGGTTGAGATACAACACTGGCATCACTATCACTTGCTATGACGTATAATAATCATTTCTATTCACTGAGTAATTTTATTCCACAAATATTAACCATTATCTCTCCCAGTTAATATTTTAATAAACACATAATAATTAATTCAATTAAATTACGACAAACATGTAATTTAAAAATACTCGAATTAATTAAATCATAAATACTCAGAAATACGGAGTGTTACATACTTCCCCCTTACGAAGGGATTTCTCCCTCAAAATTGGGATAAGTATGGTACTAGTAGCTTCGGATATAACCTCGCACAACATACGTCTCTTCCTAAAGTCGATATCATTATGTTGTTCCCGCTACACCTCTACTAACGGTATCCTTCAGTACGACGGTCTATACATTACCATTCAATATAGTGACCAATCCACTTTAGTCACTTTATACCAAATTACTCCATCTTTTTATCTACCATTAGTCCTTGGCGAAGGCATAACAGATTAAAATTTCATCCAACATTTTTCACTACGATGAGCCTATTTACTAACGGCTAAAGTATTCTCTCTACTGGGGAAAGTCCCAACATCCCCACGGCCTGACTCCCTTATTTATTTACTCTTGAGTTACTCATACATTACCACATCTCTGCTTGAGAAATATGCTAAAAGTTCAACTAACTGCGCATAACTGCACAAATACTACTAGGTTCCTACTACCCTTAAATCATAAAATAACTTTCAACTCACAGTTTTAACCACACATCTATGCAACAACTGGTGTACTAGATCCATGTCCTAAAGACCACACATCTCCCAACTTTTGGCGTTCGCTAAGGTTCATGCGTGGGATGTCTCGCAAGATAAATTCAAATAAGGAACCCCTCCCCAATACACTACTCCCTAGCATTGTCGATCATCAAGATCCGTGGGTCCAAGCACATAACTAATATACCTCAAATCCTATCCTCCGACACATAAGTCAAATCGTCCATGCCCATGTCACTTAAGGCGTCGCACAATAAGGCACCCTCACTATCACTAAGTTATCAACACTTAAACAATAACGAGCTAAATCTCTCTTCTCAATGGTAAACCTGATATACCGTGAATCACATTAGTAAAAGTCCTTACACACCGGGATCAAAATGTAACGAGACAACCGTTCTCTACGAATTCTACTTTATAACACATTATATAAATATAAATATGAAGGCTCGACCCTCTTTCGAGTGATACCGTGCAAAGTAATACATCATATCTCGTGACAGCGAATACGATAGTCTCACTATTACAATCCATTACCGCTCAAACCCTCGCTAACCCATCACTACTCAGGATCATAATAAACTCTACTTTCATAACTCTCAAAAGTAGAAAAACTAACACACAATACAAAATCCTCTTATTGCCCACACCCACTCCCCTCTCCCTTATAGGAGACACCGAAGAGCCCCGCTACACAACGGTAAATATATTCATAATAATGTTGATACTTCCAACGCACCCACTCAACCTGATTCACACGCGAATTTTAGTGTTACAATTTATATTGTGACGCACCCAAAATATATCTCATACTCATAAGGATAAATAAAAAATTTACCTCCATTTTCCATTTGCCTTGCCTGGTCGACGGGTTTCAGAACGTAATTCTTGCTTCGGAACTGACCCATGATCTGCTGCAATGGTTGTACATCCAGGACTTTATCCTGTAGTTAACCCCTGCCTCGCTTTGGGCAATCCCTCTTCATGTGGCCTCTCTCTCCACAACTGAAACAACTGCCAAAAAAAACTTCCTGCCTCTGGCCCTACTGGCCTCCCCCTCTATAACCTTGGTCCTGGAGGCCCTGAGGAACGGGATGCTGCTACTGTTGAGGACCCTATTGGTCCTGCAGTAGCATATCAAGGATACAAAGGAATTCACAAAGGAAGTAGGATGCACTAAAAGACGATGAGAATATTCATGTGCCTAACAAGGAAGGGAACTCGAAAAATAAAATTCTTTACAGCGGATACTCATATCACTTAAAAACAACTTTACTGATTTAAAATCTCCCTCATGTTTGTGAAACATACAGACTACTCGACTTGAAACATGCGTGTCCTACGGGCGAGCAATTGCATCGCAAGAGCCAAGCGCAAACATGCTTGAGTTTGACCCGTTGATTGAGACACTCAGCACATCAACAGTGTGCCCGACTTGAAATTCACCTCCAAAAACAGAAGTTCTCAGGCCGGTAGTTATATCCCATAAGAGACATGTCTGACCACCATAGATGGAAATTATTATACATTTAAGATCGATAATTTTTTTCAGATGTTAGTTTGAGTTTAAATAAGAATGTGTTGGCAAGTTTCACATCAGCGTGCGAGGAATGAACGGGGTGAACATCAACTAACTGCTTGATTTTAGGGTGAAAATTGAAGCGTATTGTAACAACCCGCGTAATTTTGGGCTATTTTAATTAATTTTTGGAAAATAAAGGAAAATAAAGTTTTTGATAAAATTATTTTTATTGCTCAAATATGTTGGTTATTATTTTTAAAGGCGATAATTTCAAACGGTTTCGAAAACGGAGTTAAAACGGATTTTAAAATGATTTTTAAGATGTTTATAACTCTTGGAGTTGTTTTGATTTCCAACTCTTCGTTTATTTGCCTTAATTAAATGAGTCTTTTGGATTCCAACTCTTCATTTCTTTGCATTATAAAAGGAAGTCGTGGGCAAGACTTTTAACATCATCTTGGCTTAACTTTTTTGGCAGCAAATATATTTTATATTCCTCTTCTTTTTATTTATATTTTGGCCCTTGAGATTTGTGAGTTCCAACCTTAGATTATAGGTGTTCTTGGAGGAGATTTTGTAGATTTTTTGAGTTGATCTTGAGGATGTGATTGTTGGTTTCTCATCATGGTTTGAGGTATGAGGTTTTACACAATATGCTCCTTAAATCTCGCGAGTGTCATTCTCTTTGAATTCTTGTTTAATTGAACTCATATTTGAATTGATAAATTCATTGAAATCTGGAAAATAATTATTGAAATTATTTTGATTCATGTGGTATCATTATATTGTTGTTGAGCACGTTGTCATGAGATTTTAATATGGCACGGATGTTGGGCACCCGCCAAAATTCCTGTTTCCCGGGCTATGGCTTGATAAAGCATATACGGATGTGGTGAGGCCTGGTGACCCGGTTAAAGTGTTGTTGAGAAATTATATTGATAAATCCTTTGATATTTTCATATTCGTACTCGTGTTGTTACGCTTTAATCATTGCTAATCTATATTTGTTGAGCATCTTTCTTGTCGTATTGTGTACTTACCCATATTTTCTTTTAGTGGCAGGTTAGCGCGGATTTTGGGGCGCTATGGAGATTGATTTTAGCGAGGATTGGTTGGAAAAGATTTGTATTATTTTGATGTATAGAGCTTTGGAGAATTATTTCGAGTTAGTTGTTGTATTTTTTATTCGAGAGACTTGTTGTAATTGAAGAGATTGAGATTAGTGGATTTATATTATTGTGGGACTTAGATGCTCTATACCTTGTCACTTGTGGATTTGGATTTATTTTATCGCATTATCGCTCCGTTCGCTCTCCCCGGGCGGGCGGGGTGTTACAAATGGTATCAGAGCTTAGGTATACGGCAACCCTCGGGTCTTGGGTTTTGGGTTCATTGCGTGGTTAGCAATTTTTTTTGAGATAGCAAATTTTAGGTGATATTCGTGTTAGGTTTCAATATTAGATGTGAGGAATTTATTTTTGGGAGACGTGATTTATTTTTGGAGATTGTTGGCCTGATTTTTTGAGAGTTAGGCATTCGGCGAATTTCGAGGGCGAAATTCCATTGTTAGTGGGGAAGTGTAACAACCCGTGTAATTTTGGGCTATTTTAATTAATTTTTGGAAAATAAAGGAAAATAAAGTTTTTGATAAAATTATTTTTATTTCTCAAATATGTTGGTTATTATTTTTAAAGGCGATAATTTCAAATGGTTTCGAAAACGGAGTTAAAACGGATTTTAAAATGATTTTTAAGATGTTTATAACTCTTGGAGTTGTTTTGATTTCCAACTCTTCATTTATTTGCCTTAATTAAATGAGTCTTTTGGATTCCAACTCTTCATTTCTTTGCATTATAAAAGGAAGTCGTGGGCAAGCCTTTTAACATCATCTTGGCTTAACTTTTTTGGCAGCAAATATATTTTATATTCCTCTTCTTTTTATTTATATTTTGGCCCTTGAGATTTGTGAGTTCCAACCTTAGATTAGAGGTGTTCTTGGAGGAGATTTTGTAGATCTTTTGAGTTGATCTTGAGGATGTGATTGTTCGTTTCTCATCATGGTTTGAGGTATGGGGTTTTACACAATATGCTCCTTAAATCTCGCGAGTGTCATTCTCTTTGAATTCTTGTTTAATTGAACTCATATTTGAATTGATAAATTCATTGAAATCTGGAAAATAATTGTTGAAATTATTTTGATTCATGTGGTATCATTATATTGTTGTTGAGCACGTTGTCATGAGATTTTAATATGGCACGGATGTTGGGCACCCGCCAAAATTCCTGTTTCCCGGGCTATGGCTTGATAAAGAATATACGGATGTGGTGAGGCCTGGTGACCCGGTTAAAGTGTTGTTGAGAAATTATATTGATAAATCCTTTGAGATTTTCATATTCGTACTCGTGTTGTTACGCTTTAATCATTGCTAATCTATATTTGTTGAGCATCTTTCTTGTCGTATTGTGTACTTCCCCATATTTTCTTTTAGTGGCAGGTTAGCGTGGATTTTGGGGCGCTATGGAGATTGATTTTAGCGAGGATTGGTTGAAAAAGATTTGTATTATTTTGATGTATAGAGCTTTGGAGATTTATTTCGAGTTAGTTGTTGTATTTTTTATTCGAGAGACTTGTTGTAATTGAAGAGATTGAGATTAGTGGATTTATATTATTGTGAACTTAGATGCTCTATACCTTGTCACTTGTGGATTTAGATTTATTTTATCGCATTAGCGCTCCGTTCGCTCTCCCCGGGCGGGCGGAGTGTTACAAATGGTATCAGAGCTTAGGTATACGGCAACCCTCGGGTCTTGGGTTTTGGGTTCATTACGTGGTTAGCAATTTTTTTGAGATAGCAAATTTTAGGTGATATTCGTGTTAGGTTTCGATATTAGATGTGAGGAATTTATTTTTGGGAGACGTGATTTATTTTTGGAGATTGTTGGCCTGATTTTTTGAGAGTTAGGCATTCGGCGAATTTCGAGGGCTAAATTCCATTGTTAGTGGGGAAGTGTAACATCCCGCGTAATTTTGGGCTATTTTAATTAATTTTTGGAAAATAAAGGAAAATAAAGTTTTTGATAAAATTATTTTTATCGCTCAAATATGTTGGTTATTATTTTTAAAGGCGATAATTTCAAACGGTTTCGAAAACGGAGTTAAAACGGATTTTAAAATGATTTTTAAGATGTTTATAACTCTTGGAGTTGTTTTGATTTCCAACTCTTCATTTATTTGCCTTAATTAAATGAGTCTTTTGGATTCCAACTCTTCATTTCTTTGCATTATAAAAGGAAGTCGTGGGCAAGCCTTTTAACATCATCTTGGCTTAACTTTTTTGGCAACAAATATATTTTATATTCCTCTTCTTTTTATTTATATTTTGGCCCTTGAGATTTGTGAGTTCCAACCTTAGATTATAGGTGTTCTTGGAGGAGATTTTGTATATCTTTTGAGTTGATCTTGAGGATGTGATTGTTGGTTTCTCATCATGGTTTGAGGTATGGGGTTTTACACAATATGCTCCTTAAATCTCGCGAGTGTCATTCTCTTTGAATTCTTGTTTAATTGAACTCATATTTGAATTGATAAATTCATTGAAATCTGGAAAATAATTGTTGAAATTATTTTGATTCATGTGGTATCATTATATTGTTGTTGAGCACGTTGTCATGAGATTTTAATATGGCACGGATGTTGGGCACCCGCCAAAATTCCTGTTTCCCGGGCTATGGCTTGATAAAGAATATACGGATGTGGTGAGGCCTGGTGACCCGGTTAAAGTGTTGTTGAGAAATTATATTGATAAATCCTTTGAGATTTTCATATTCGTACTCGTGTTGTTACGCTTTAATCATTGCTAATCTATATTTGTTGAGCATCTTTCTTGTCGTATTGTGTACTTCCCCATATTTTCTTTTAGTGGCAGGTTAGCGTGGATTTTGGGGCGCTATGGAGATTGATTTTAGCGAGGATTGGTTGGAAAAGATTTGTATTATTTTGATGTATAGAGCTTTGGATATTTATTTCGAGTTAGTTGTTGTATTTTTTATTCGAGAGACTTGTTGTAATTGAAGAGATTGAGATTAGTGGATTTATATTATTGTGAACTTAGATGCTCTATACCTTGTCACTTGTGGATTTGGATTTATTTTATCGCATTAGCGCTCCGTTCGCTCTCCCCGGGCGGGCGGAGTGTGACAAATGGTATCAGAGCTTAGGTATACGGCAACCCTCGGGTCTTGGGTTTTGGGTTCATTACGTGGTTAGCAATTTTTTTGAGATAGCAAATTTTAGGTGATATTCGTGTTAGGTTTCGATATTAGATGTGAGGAATTTATTTTTGGGAGACGTGATTTATTTTTGGAGATTGTTGGCCTGATTTTTTGAGAGTTAGGCATTCGGCGAATTTCGAGGGCTAAATTCCATTGTTAGTGGGGAAGTGTAACATCCCGCGTAATTTTGGGCTATTTTAATTAATTTTTGGAAAATAAAGTTTTTGATAAAATTATTTTTATCGCTCAAATATGTTGGTTATTATTTTTAAAGGCGATAATTTCAAACGGTTTCGAAAACGGAGTTAAAACGGATTTTAAAATGATTTTTAAGATGTTTATAACTCTTGGAGTTGTTTTGATTTCCAACTCTTCATTTATTTGCCTTAATTAAATGAGTCTTTTGGATTCCAACTCTTCATTTCTTTGCATTATAAAAGGAAGTCGTGGGCAAGCCTTTTAACATCATCTTGGCTTAACTTTTTTGGCAACAAATATATTTTATATTCCTCTTCTTTTTATTTATATTTTGGCCCTTGAGATTTGTGAGTTCCAACCTTAGATTATAGGTGTTCTTGGAGGAGATTTTGTATATCTTTTGAGTTGATCTTGAGGATGTGATTGTTGGTTTCTCATCATGGTTGGAGGTATGGGGTTTTACACAATATGCTCCTTAAATCTCGCGAGTGTCATTCTCTTTGAATTCTTGTTTAATTGAACTCATATTTGAATTGATAAATTCATTGAAATCTGGAAAATAATTGTTGAAATTATTTTGATTCATGTGGTATCATTATATTGTTGTTGAGCACGTTGTCATGAGATTTTAATATGGCACGGATGTTGGGCACCCGCCAAAATTCCTGTTTCCCGGGCTATGGCTTGATAAAGAATATACGGATGTGGTGAGGCCTGGTGACCCGGTTAAAGTGTTGTTGAGAAATTATATTGATAAATCCTTTGAGATTTTCATATTCGTACTCGTGTTGTTACGCTTTAATCATTGCTAATCCATATTTGTTGAGCATATTTCTTGTCGTATTGTGTACTTCCCCATATTTTCTTTTAGTGGCAGGTTAGCGCGGATTTTGGGGCGCTATGGAGATTGATTTTAGCGAGGATTGGTTGGAAAAGATTTGTATTATTTTGATGTATAGAGCTTTGGATATTTATTTCGAGTTAGTTGTTGTATTTTTTATTCGAGAGACTTGTTGTAATTGAAGAGATTGAGATTAGTGGATTTATATTATTGTGGGACTTAGAGGCTCTATACCTTGTCACTTGTGGATTTGGATTTATTTTATCGCATTAGCGCTCCGTTCGCTCTCCCCGGGCGGGCGGGGTGTTACACGTATGTGCAAGGGTTATGTAGTGTAGAGTAATGGCAATAGTGTGTATCCCATTGCTAATTGTTTTTTCGATTTGAGCACTGCTTCGGGAACCCATACTGAGTAACCTCACCATCTATTGAACAATGATATGTCTAGTTTTTTTAGAATTAAAAAATTACGTAGATAAAGACTCACCTAATTTAGTACCACTAAACTGAAGCTCGTTCTTGAGTTGATTAGTAGTTTCAAACAAAATTTAGTCAACAGAGAGCTCACCTGACAGGTTAGAGGCCAAAATACTATGACAAATGTATAATGTTATGGCTAAAAACACCCAAGGCAGCATGTAGAGATAGTTATGATTATATTGGGTGGTAGTAAATACCTACTAAGCTTAGTTCAATGACCAACCTCATCCCACCAAAAATCTTTATGATTGTCCAAGCGAAGGTGGACAAACACCTCGAAAGATCCAACACCTTGGTGGAGCAACTGTTACAAGGCTAAACGCTTAATTGGCCTGAGGTGGATCACAACTTCAATAAAAGACCATACGTATCAGTACTCCTTTATTTTTGGTATTATACATCCATAAATTTGTGATCTTATTTGGATAAAGGGTAAACATTTTAAAGAACGGGACCTTAATGAAAAATCACTGAGATAAGGTCAAAACTTGTCCTGGAAAATAGGCCTCTAAGGGATAAGACTAATAATGTGAAGAATAAAATTGTGGGATGAGGTTAGGACTCGAAATAATGGGCGAGCATATCACAAACTAGACCTAAGTTGAAAAAGACTAACTTTCTCAAAGGTTAGCTCATATGTTCAGCAGCCCTAGCGACTGGTGAGTTGATGGTATCGACAAAACATGGCCTAGTAGGAGAAACTTATAGTCCTAAGTTGATTGTAAAAGATGTATACCTTTTTTAATAAGAAAAAATGTGTGTATAGCTATAAAAAGAACTTGAAGCTTAAATTCCAATTAGGAGCGGCCAAACCTCTACCCTTAAAGTAGGATCAGCACCCTGCATCAAACACATAATTAGGATTTGTTGTAACAATTACTTTGATCACTTTCAAAAAAGCTATTGTAATAATTACAAAAAACATAAACAAAAGATCTCAACAAGTATAATACAATTAGGATCTCAACAAGTATAATAAATTAAAACACAAATGGAATCCTACAATGTAACTCACTGTTGCATCCATTATGGATCATACAAATCATAAATGGTTTGAGTAATCAGTTCAACATTTAAAATAGTCCCAATTTGAATCAGTTCTATATATAAATCAGTTCCATAATCATATATTCTCTATAAACAAACACAAAACCAGTTGTATAATCATACACAACACATTGATTTATGGTCATGTTAAAGACAACATTAATTTATGGTCATTTCCCATACTCCGGCCCATTGCATCTCCATTTATGATTTTATTATCCAGATTTGTTCTTTTATTATTCAACTTTTAATCGAGACATGATCTTAACACGATATCATACAAATCATAATTTGATCTTAACAGATCGTATCAAGTTGTATTCAGGTCTTATTGGTTTTGTGTCCAAAGTGGGTGACTTTTTTATCGAGTGAGAAAACAACATTCGTTAATGTAAAGGTCTCATCTATGAAATTTTCTATTAGCACACTAAATTATACAACAATAGGGCATATATATTGTTTACTTAAATTAATGACTCTTGACCGTCAAGGGTTTTAACGTGTAGAGTGAGTTATCATCAAACCATTCTTTAACTCTCATGTTAGGATAACCGAGATATGACCCGAAATCATTAATGTTCCACCCATAAACCAATTAGTTTGTTGCATAATAAGTGCACCTAACTAAACAGCTAAAATTGAATCGGCTCAAATTGAAGTAAAGATGCATAAAACTTCAAGTCATTTCTAATTTGAACAGTTTTTTCCCTTCAAATCCTACAAACCCAAAATCAGATCACGCATGGAAATTAAAACAAAACAATGTTTCACAATTTAAAGAACTAACCGTTCTGAAAATTATTAAAAACTCAAAAGAGATTTTTAATAATGAACAAAAACTTCACAACGATAATAATGAACAAAAACTAATAATAATAACTACACAGTGATGAACAAAAACTACACAACGGTGACAAAAGTAATGAACAAAAACTCAAAAGCGATGAACAAAAATTACTGTACGAGAGTGATGAATAAAAATTCCATCACATTAATTAATGAACAAAAACTACACATTGAATAATAATAATAACAACTGCACATCGAAAAAATACGTCCCCAAGGTCATGGCGAATACTACTAATAATAATGTTATGTGCTTAAACCCATCTCCACGCAACACAGTGAAACGGGGATTCTTCACATCGAAAAAGAATGAAACGGGAAATGGAGATAACAATAACTCACAGAGGAAATGGAGATTCTTCGTCGATTCTTTACACACATATCAAACTAAAATACACACAAAAAAAATCTTTTTGAGTTTTTGAAATTTTTAAACCAAACAACAAAAATATTTACTCAAAAGACACACAAAAATATTTTTGTATTTTTTCATTTAATGCAAACAAAAATGAAAGAAATATAATACAAAAGAGAAACAAAAATCATAATTTTATCATGTGACTAAGCATGGAGCATAGACTAGAAAATGATTAAACATGCACCTAGCAATGATATATAATATAAAGCACAAAAAGCTAGAGTATGTAAACAAAACTAACACATTCAACCTTTAAATTTAACAAGGGAGGTTTCATGTGAAAGCAAATGAGAATCTACAAATCTAATATCTAGCGCGTCTAAAAATGATTTCCTAACCCATATAAATGAATATTTAAAATGATAGGGTTTGGGAACTAATGAAATGCTAGACATAGACTTCCTAGGACTTCTTTTAAGATAAAAAAAAAATGACCTAAGGTGACCTTTTCTACCACAATGTAAGCATGTGTAAACACGAGGAATGTTACCTAAGGTGTGACCTTTTCTAAAGTCTTAAGATAAAGTTGACCCTCTAAAGCAAACAATGGTCTTAGCATTGGCAGCGGAAATATTTGAACAGGATGAGCTAAAACCATTACAACTACTACTCGAGTCTTGTAACTCATTTTTTATTTTTAAAATTTTGGACT
This sequence comes from Sambucus nigra, assembly GCA_949130495.1. Classification (NCBI taxonomy): domain Eukaryota; kingdom Viridiplantae; phylum Streptophyta; class Magnoliopsida; order Dipsacales; family Adoxaceae; genus Sambucus; species Sambucus nigra. Next base: position 829,782,445 of record OX422207.1, read on the forward strand.
CAAGTAATTGATTAGACTCCTCAATTTTACGGGACTCCTTTAAATTTTCTATAATTCCTAGAAGGTTATCACACTCCCCCTCAATGTGAGCAAACTTGTCCCTAAGAGTCTTTTCTCGATTATCACTCTCTTTTTTGGACTTTTCTAAAATATTAAAATTGTAATTTATGTCCATGGGCTTTTCACGAAAAATATCTTTTTGAGAAAGCGAGGTTTGCAAAAGTTCAATTCTAGATTTAAAACATAAATTTTCTTTTTCAAGAAACTTAATTCTTTTTACAAATCTCATATTTAATTCTCTTAAATTTTCATTACACTTATTAAGCCCATTAAATTCCTCTTGAATAGAAAAAACTTCTTTATCATTAGAAATGGACAAATTGTCATTAAGACGTCCCATCGAGAGATAAAAAAATGAGAGTGAGTAAAAAAAATGAACCACCTAAAAATACAAGGAGCACAAAAATTATAAAAGCCGAAAAACGGATATTTGACGCGACAAATTAGCGCTCATGCTCTGATACCAATTTGAAAAGCGATAGTTTTTCTCAATCAATGCTCTGATACCACTTGTTGGAACACGAGGCCCCTAATTTTTAAATTCTTGCTACAAAAATTATTTTCAATCTCCTTTTAAATATGCGGAAGCGAGATGGTTCAATAAAACACACACAAACACCAAATTTTAATTTCTTTTACAAATTAAAATTAAACAAGTGAAATAAGATTAAATCCACACAAATTTTAATTTCACTTAATCCAACTAAATTCAACCCAAGTGCTAGAAATTTGCCTAAGTCATATTTTCAATAATACCAAATTAGGCCAAACCAATTTTATCAAATTAAGTGATGACTTGAATTAAATTAACATAAACATTACCCAAATTAATTTAACACCAAATTAAACAAGTAGTGATATAAACCAAATTTTATCTTTTTACCTAAGCATGCGTTCTAGGTGAATTTTGCAAAAGGTAAAATAAAAAAATAAATCACTACGCCGCGATGTACGAGGAAAAACCCATAACGGGAAAAAATCTCGGACGGCCCTAGCCTTAAGTCCACTAAGTACGATTTTATAATTACAAGACAGATGACTTACTTCCTCGACTCGACCCCTTTCAAGCCTTGACGCGTCTTCTTGTAAACACCTCCGCCTAGTCGACAACCCCGGAGCTCCATCGGAATCTTGGAATTCACCAATGAGAATTTAGGTACACCGTCAACCACACATGGTGCCTTTCACCATGTGAGAATGTCGCGGCAAAATAACGAACTTCTTCTTTGAGGGATGTAAAAGTAAACCCAAACTTTTCTTCTTCAATGTGTAGAGATAAACCGGTGCCAAACACTCCAAGTAAGATATTTATATGGAAACTTGGAATGAACAAACTATGGGTGTAAAACAGAAGTGTTTTAAAGATTTTTCTTTGAAAACTAAACATTCAAACTTGAACTTTTTCCTTTTGGAATTTTGCTCTCAAAACCTCTCTTGGAGATGGAAGGATGTGAAAAAGTTAGTTCAAAAGAGTTGGTTCCCGCACTACATAAGTCGGTCAAAAGTTAGTGGGGAAAAGTAATGGGAAAAACTGTCAAAAAATGCCCAAAACTACCATTTTAATTTTTCGGTGGAAATATCGTTCCAACGAGATTTTTGTTTGAACGAAGTCTCATTCGAATGACCCTTCTAACGAAGTTCTAGTGGCCTGATGGGAAATCTCATTGCCAAACTCGTTCGAACGACATTCTCGTTTAAACAAACCAACTCGTTCGAATAACAATATCGAACGAAGTTCTAGAGGCAAGATCGTTGGCAAACCTCGTTTGAATGATATTCTCGTTCGAATGAAAAACTTGTTCGAACGAAAATATCGAACGAAAATCTAAAAAGCCTAAAATTTCGATTTTAGCCCAGAAACTTTATTTTAAAGTTTTAAAGTAACTTTCTGAAAATAAACAACAATTTAAACAAAACTTACACCCAATAATTATTGTTCCAAGCTCCTATATAAATATGTAGTGCATTCATACCTTAGGAGTAACCGTAACATTATTGATGACGTAGAAACTAGGCACACTAAACTGGCATTTGATGAAGCTTTATAAACTTGGCCGCTATGTCTTCAACTTTAGTATGTCATAGGCGTGAAGGATGGTCAATAACTCTATCCTATAACTCAAACATTTTTATCCGAAATTGAGCCAAAACTACAAAGGAATCAATTGGAAATTTGTGTCCTTACATTAAACATGGTCACGGTCCTCGATCGTGGCCCCATTGGTGACCAATTAAAATCTCGAGAAATAGTCATGGTTCTGGACTGTGACTATAGAACGTGAACATTTTGAAATGGATTTAGGGGTCACAGGGCCAAACTGTGACCAATTTTGACTCGTAATTATCATGGGAGGTTCACGATTTTGGACCGTAACCCCCTTTGTGTCCCAAATAGCGAGAAACTTGGCATTATAAAGGATTAAGGTTAATTCATGGTTGTATACCGTGACCCCCTTGGTCATGGGTCTTGTCCGTGACCATCCCTTTAATAAGGTCATACTAAACCCTAGTCACATATTTGGTCACGGTAAATATCTAGGGGTCATGGTTTTGGACCGTGACCACTATAACCCATTTATTGTGACGAATTCTGGTTTTGGGTGTAGTGGTCAATGTTCAAAAATAAAGACTCGTCCCTCAAGTGCTTGAACATTTTATTAATACGTCGAAATGGATACTTGTTCTGTATGATGACCTTGTTCAGCTCCTAATAATCCACACATAATAATTAATGAATCATTTTTCTTTTTAAAAAATAAGACTAGATCTCCCCACAGAGATGTACTCCTCCGACTAAACCAATGGCTCAAGAGCTGCTAAATTTTCTCTCGTACCTCCCTCATCTCCAATGGAGCCAGTATATATGATTCCATTTCTATGGGCTTAGTTCCAAATGCCAAATATATTATAAAATCTATCTCATGAGCGGGCGGTATCCCTGGTACCTCATCAAACACATCTGATAATGCCTAGACTAATGGTATCAACTCTAAATATATGGTGACCTCCTTTGATGTGCTCGCATTGATGTAATATAAGTGTGTGCTAGAACCTTCCTTAAAACCAGACATAGCTATGAGAAGAATATCTTTCTCGATAACGGTAAACGTGGTAGACTTCCCACTACAGTCGATTTGAGCGTGATACTGCATTATTGAATCCATACTCAATATAATGTCATACGTTCGCAAATCTAATTTCAATTGGTCATCCAAGAAATGTAACAAATCAATCTTGATTGTTACATCCTTACAGCTTCCCTACGTACTAGGGTATCTACATGCAATGAAACCTCGATAGTAATATCTAATAACCCGAAGTTGTGGCAAATGAACTATTAATAACATGTAATGACGTTCCAATGTCAAATAATACACATGCATAACAATCGTAAATATAACGCATGCCCTTAATAGCCTTTGGCATGGACTATTGGTCTTGTTGATAGACGTTGAAGACACGTCCATAATGAAACCTTAGGGAGACCTTGATTTGGATCTCTAGGTTGTGGTGGAAGTGTCAGATACTACGATGGGGCTAGTAATGCCTGATGCTTCCCCTATTAGAATTTGTTTTGATCGATCGCATTTCCCCTAAGGAACTGCGTGAAGGAGTGGCCTTTCTCTCCACATGAGTAATAATTTCCTCTAAAGGGAACCTCATAATGGCAGACCTACTAGAACCCCTACTTTCCTTATCCCTAGTTCAGTCCTGCTGACCTTGGTCTTGTTGGCCATGTCCCCTCTAGTCATGGCTTTTTTGTCCCCGAAACGGCTAGACATTATGCCCTTTGACTCGATGTCCATGATAACTCTATCCCTAATCAACTAAAACTCTTAGGGGTTGCTCCCCCTGTGATGGTATCTTGTGATGATGTGAACCTACTTGATCTCGGGAAGACTCATTATCTTTTTATATCTTTTGCCCTTAGCCGATCACTGCATTTTTGTTCTTATTATCCATGTCTCACTAAATGTTACGGTGATCCTGAAAATGTATTATAATTATGTCCACTACCTAAGTATAAGTAGTGAAGGTTGGGTTTCCAAATAATACCTATTTGATCTTCCAAGTGAGGCCCCTAATAAATTTGTCCATCTTATTTGACTCCATATCAACCTCGTCAAGGGAAAAGAATAAAATACGACTCAACTTCAACTCAACTCCATTGCGGTACGAATACCCTATGATAATCTTAGAAAATAAATTCGCATGCTCGATTGAATAGCTGGTGGTAAATAATGTCCCTTGAACTTCATCTACAACAGTCTAATGGCCATCCATGACTTCTTTGCATTGATGATGACTAAATCCCACCACTACATTGCATATCCTACTAGTTTAAATCTAGTCAGTATATGCTTCTTCACTTCAGAGCACTCTACTAGATGTAAGTGCCTCTGAATGTCCATCTCCACTATAGTGAGATAATAACATCTATCGAGTCGACGAAATCAAGTGGATTGCCCTTGCTGAAAGCATACCATGCCTTTTCTCAAGTTGACGTTATGTAGGGAAGGTACAACCATGGGTGGTGGCAGCTGATCCTCGTACATGGTGGCCACAATGCCAGTAGAAGTCTGTGCAATAATGGTAGCCAAATCTTTCAGTGAAAGAGCTGGTGCCTACCCCTGTGGCTGTTGAAAATCTCTAGTGCTCCTAAGGGTTCTAAGGATTACCAAATAAACACCAATTTTTTTTAAAATTAATTGTATCAATTAAACTTGTGTTGTAAAAATAATTAGCCAAATTTTATCTTGCCCTAAATCATGCATCTAGGTGATATAAGAAAGAAAAAAAAATAGAGCAAACAACAACACGACAATATATGAGAAACACCCATAAAAGGAAAAATATCACACTACTAGCCATACAAAATACTATGATATATGTATCTCTATAAGGAAAAATTAGACATACTCAACCGACTTGATGCCTTCAAGCCTTGATGCTCTCTGTGTTGTTTCAACCTTCTTCACAATCTCTTTTGGATGCCTTCTAATAGTGTCATAATATCGGCACTCCCCACGTATCAGTATCACAACGATCTTACCATTGCATGACTAGTTCCATCTGCTCATGAAAACATGCACGGACCACCACACAAAGAAAACACGGACTCCGTCATTCAAAACAAACTCTTTAGGGTATTCTTGTTCAAACCAAAACACTAGTCATTCAAACGATAGTACAAATCTTATTTGGACCAGCTTCAAATGACCTTCGTGCGACATTGTGCTGCCAAGACAAAACCAACTCGTTTTAACCTCATTTGTTGCAATTTAAATAAAAATTGAATTATCTTTTGACGTCGCTCATTTGAATGACCTCAAGAAACTCATTTTAATGACAAAGGTAAACTTGTTCGAACGATTGAGAGAAAAAATATTTTTCCTTTGAAAATCCTTTTTAGGAAAATGGTTCTCAATTTTTTTTAAAAACAGCACCCAAAACATGTATCCAGGGATCAAACATAATACATATTCATACCTCATTGAGATCCTATGGATGTTAAATAACTTGGCATGAAACTCGGAACAATGTCTACTTTGCTTTATTGGCCTCTATGGCCTTCAATCACACATCATAGGCTTGAAGGACAAGTAAATCGAATCCTAACCTATGACTCAAATAAGTTTTGTTCAAAAGGAAGAAAATCAATATACATACAAATTGACTCGATTGGAAATTTGACCTTACAAATCTCCCCCTTTGGCTATTCCTTAAGAAAACTCAAAAACAAAAAACTATTGGGTTGTCATGCTCTCTAAAGACACAAACCTAACCCCAAGAGTAAAAAGTACAGATAATTTTCTAAGGACAAATTTCCAATCGATTAATTTGTATTATTGGCTACATTTCGTTGGACAAAATTCTTTTGGATCATATCAAGTCTATCATCTTACATTCTTGGAGAATTGGGCATTCAAAGTTCACGCTACATCAAAACGCATTCCAATTCCATTTCCTAAAAATATATATGACCAAAAATCTTTTTTAAGTGGTGTAGTAATTTTAATTTACTTAAAATATTTATGAAACTTTTTAAAATTAATTTCAAATCGTTTTTAGAGAAAAATATATTTTCGTTCGAAGTTTTCCTAGGTCGTTCGAACAACCTGGGTCTAACGAACCAGCTCAATGTTCTCTAGAAACTCTTTAGAAGGATCCTTAGAAATTTCATTCGAACGAATTCATTCTAACGAGATTTCTAACGACTTCCTTTATTTTTGCCTGAACTATCGTTAGAAATCTCGTTCGAACCAGGTCGTTCGAGCGAGATCTGTCAGTTTTGAATTTTTTTTCTGCAGTTATTTTAAATAACTGCCCTTGTCCACCTCTTTTCCAGTTTTTATAATATGGACGAAAATCAGTTTTTCACAAAGGACTTGCACATTTTCAAAAGAAGAATTCTTGTCTTCCTTTTTATGAAAAACTATCCAATAAAATTTTGATTTTTTAATGAACCAAAGACCCAAGCTTTCAACCTGGATCTCATCATGGACATTTGCAGTGGATTTCTGCGTCCTAGTTAATTGGAGACGGTTATTTATCCTTCGATGGATACCGAGACACGAGCAGTGTTGTGCAACGCATTGGAGCTTCGCGTACTACAAATGGAGGTATTGGAGATGGCATCAGCGAGTATTTGTGAGTCAAGTCTGTAAGTCTTTTGAGTCTCTTTGTAAAACCATATTTATAGTGGATTTGTCTAGGCCCAACCGTCCGAGGTTTTTCTCATTTGGGTTTTCCTCATACATCAGCGCGTTGTGGTTGTGATTTATTATTTCATTACATATAATCACCTAGATGTATGTATAGGATAAAAAGGATAAAATTTGTCCAATTTGTATCTCTTAATCAAGTTAAATATCCCTTCACTGTAATTGATATTTGGTCATGCTAACTTACTAATTTGCAAAGGATATTTAAATTTGAATATATCTCTATTTGGCAAATTTTTATAAGTGTAGTGTGTGTCTTCTACGAAATAACCTCAGTTCATATAACCTTACAACTTCAAATTGGTATCAGAGATAGTCTCTAAAAGTTGTTTAAATGAATCATGTAGGTTATATGGAAAGTTTTTCGTCAAATATACCACCTATGTTTGATGGAACTAATTACACCTATTGTAAAACACGTATGAAATCTGCCCTTAAATCAATTGATGAATGTGTTTGGGTTGCTGTTGAAAGAGGATGGTCCCCTCCTACTATGATCCTTGATGATGAAATTATTTTAAAACCTGTAGAGAATTGGAGTGAGGATGAATTAAAATTATGTAACTTTAACTCTAAAGGTTTAATTGCATTATTTAGTGTTGTAACTCCCAAGGAGTTTCTTCGTATCATGACTTGTAAAACTTCTAAGGATGATTGGAACATTCTACAAGTTACTCATAAGGGAACAAGTGCAGTTAAAGAATCTAAGCTTCAAAACCTAACCACTAAATTTGAAACCGAAACTTAGGTGATAAAATCCCTAAGTTTTGTTGAGTTTTATGCTCGTATATCTGATATTGTTAATTCTTGCTTTAACTTAGGTGATAAAATCCCTAAAGATTATGTTGTTAAGAAAATACTTAGATGCCTTCCTAAGCGGTTCATTCTAAAAGTCACAGTTCTTAATTCCTTAGGAACTATAAATAATTTAAAACTTGAAGAGCTTGTTGGTGATCTTCAAACATATGAATTAGATATGTTTCCTAAAGATAACAAAACCAAAGATAAGGGAGTAGCCTTAAAATCTAAGAAAGAAGAATTGTCTGAGTCCGAAGAGTTCGACATGGACCCTGATGATTTAGCGTTTTTTGCTAAAAAAATTAAAAAAATTCTCAAGTTTAAAAAGAAAAATTCCAAGTTTGAAAAACCTAAATTTGAGAAAAATAAAAACAAGGCAAGTAGGAGTTTTAATAATCAGGAACAAAAGAAGTTTAAAAATGACAATTTTAAAAGAAATAACTTCAAAACGGATGATTATGAGAGATGATTTGAGTGTGAGGGATGAGGTCATAGAGCATATGAGTGTCCTACTAAACTTAAGAGACAAGGTAAAGAAAATTTCGTTTACAATGTTATTCTAAGCGACAGTGATAATGAGTCTGAAGACTCTGATGACTCCCCCTGTCTAGAAATAATTTCACTGTCTTTATAGCAAGTCATGCCAGTGATTCTAATGAGTCACACCCTAATGTTAAAAATTCAGAGCATGATCTTGAGGTTGCTTCCACTTAATTAGCAAGTAGTGATGAAAAAGGAAGTGAGATTGAAGTAGATGAGAATGAATTACAATCTGCCTATTCTGAACTAGACACTAAGTCTCTTCATATTCAAAAGGTAAATAAAAGATTAACCTTTAAAATTTTAACTTTAGAAAAGGAGTTGAAAAGCCTGAAGGAGAATGAGGCTTTAGTTAGTCAACTCGAGGCAACTAAGATACCCCTTTCAGAGAAGATTATCTTGGTAGGTAAAGAAAAATGTGATTTAATTGACTCCTTAGAAGGTGTAAACAAAGATCTTCATGAGTCTTTAGAGATTAGAAAATCTCTTGAAGCTAAAATTGTCCAACTTGAAAAAGATCTCGAGTTCTCTAGGGAAGTTAAAGTCACTATTGAAGATAATTCAGGAAGAATGGGTAAATTATTTCTAGTTCCAGTTTTAGGATATAAGGAAAAAGGTTACCGAGAGAGGCAGGATATAGGATATGAAGAAGGGGAGTCATCCAAAGCCAAATCTAAACCCTTAGCTAAGTTTGTTACCAAAACAAATTCACCTAAGCCTTATCTACCTAAAATAAGTTCACCTAAGCAATCTCTAAAAGTAACTCCAAAATAACCATATGTGTGCACTTATTATCACAAACGGGGCCATCTTAGAGATTTTTATTACAAGCTTGGGAAGAACTCTTATTTCACAACTTCTAAGCAACACTATAACTCCTTAGCTAATCTTAAGAGTCAAGTTGAGTATCTAGTTAATAAATACAAAGGTCTAATGGAATAGTTTCTAAGGTTCTCTAAAGTCTAAGGAAATATTCCAACCAAAATACTAGAGTCAACAAAGGGAAGAATACAACTCAAGCTTAAGTTAAGAAAGATGAGACCAATAAAGCGTTTATTGTTCATGTTGAACTGAAGGCTCAAAATACCTCCCAATGTTACTTTGATAGTGGTTCTTCGAGACATATGACCGATGATAAATCTTTGTTTACCACTCTTGAAAATTATAAAGATGGTAAGGTCACCTTCGGGGATGGAAGCAAATCTCGAATTATGGGTAGAAGGTCTACTAAAATTTTCGAGTTTCCTAAACTTGAAAATGTCCTTTATGTTGATGGTCTTAAGGAAAATTTGATAAGTATTAGCCAGTTATGTGATAAAAATCTTAATGTTAAGTTTAGTCAATCGGAGTGCACCACATATGATAAATAGGGTGAGGCTATTTTACAACGTGTGAGAACTAGTGACAATTATTACGGAATAGTTCCTAAGTCTCCTTTAGTTTGCAATAGTGCAAAAGCCTCGTCTACCAATATTTGTCATCAACGGTTAGGTCATGTTAACTTTAAATATCTTGATCGTTTAGTAAGAAATGAGCTAGTTCGTGGTTTACCATCACTAGGAAAACCAACCTCCAATATTTGCGGGCCTTGTCAATTAGGAAAACAAATTAAGAATCCAGATAAAAAGTTGAACTCAATAACTACCTCTCGTGTCTTAGAATTGATACACATGGACCTTATTTGTCCCACTCCTACCGAGAGCATAGGAGGAAAGAGATATATTATAGTGATGGTGGATGATTTTTCAAGATACTCCATAGTAAGTTTTCTAAGAGAAAAATTTGAGACTGTTGACTTTCTCACTGTTAAATGTAGAGTCCTTTAAAATCAACATGGTGTTACCATAAATCGTTTTAGGAGTGATAATGGAACCGATTTCAAGGAATCCGATGTAAATGCCTTTTGTTATGAAATATGAATTAAACATGAATTCTCGACCATTCGAACACCATAACAAATTGGTATAATTGAAAAAAAAATCAAACAATCCAAGAAATGGCTAGATCTATGCTCCTAGGAAGGAATGTGCCTCATAGGCTTTGGGCCAAAGCGGTTAACACCGCATGTCACATCGTAAATAGGGTTTATCTGCATCCTAAGACTAACAAAACACCTTATGAATTGTGGACTAGTAAGAAACCTAATTTGGCTTATTTAAGAGTTTTTGGTAGTCCTAGTCATATCCTCCGGGATAGAGAAATCCTAGGTAAATTTGACTCAAGGAGTGATGAAGGTATTTTCCTAGGATATTCTCAAAACAATAGAGCTTTTAGAGTTTTCAACTTAAGTAGTTCAAAAGTCATGGAACTAATAAATGTTGTAATAAAAGATGATGCTCCAGCCACATCTATTGAAAATGAGGAAGATTTGTCATGTGAGTATGATGTTGTACCCGGTGTGGAAAATATTGAGTCTCACACTGACTTAGTTGTTCCCACTACTGAGAGAAAGGATCCTTCTCCTTGGGTTCGTAAAAGTCATGACCCTTCAAAAATTATAGGAGATCCCGAGGTACGTGTCAAGACTAGGGCTCAATTAGAAAATGAATCTCCCTATTTGTGCTATACTTCTAAAATTGAACCTAAAAACTTCAAAGAAGCATTAAAAGATGAACATTGGATTGATGCCATGCAAGAAGAATTGTTTCAATTTAAGAAAAATGATGTTTGAGAATTAGTCCCTAGGCCTTCTAATTCTAACGTCATTGGTACCAAATGGATTTTTAAAAATAAAACGGATGAAAATGGTGTCATTGTTCGTAACAAAGCTAGGTTGGTTGCTCAAGGATACACCCAAATAAAAGGTGTTGACTTTGAAGAAACATTTACTGCAGTTGCTAAGTTAGATTCGGTTCGCCTTTTACTAGCCATAGCATGTCACCTTAAATTTAAATTGTATCAAATGGATGTCAAAAGTGAATTTTTAAATGGTATTCTTCAAGAAGAAGTCTATGTTGAACAACCTAAAGGGTTTGAGGACCCAAAACATCCTAATCATGTCTTCTTTCTAAATAAAGCGCTATATGATTTGAAACAATCACCCCATGCTTGGTATGAAAGGCTCACTTCTTATCTCCTTTCTCGTGGTTTTTTGAGAGGGGGAGTAGACATGACATTATTTGTCCGTCCTGATGAGAAAGCTATTTAGTTGCACAAGTATATGTCGACGACATAGTGTTTGGTTCTACGTGTGATAAACATACTCAAATGTTTTCAAAAGAAATGCAAGATGAATTTGAGATGAGTATGGTCGGTAAACTTACCTTCTGTAATACCCCATACTTTTATGGAAATTTAAATTACATAAGTGAGTGTAATTTGGAAAATTGAGGAATTTATGTGAATAATAATTTTTGAAGTTTATGAGTGTTAGATGTTACCGATGTGTGTTACATTTACTTTTGGGACAAAGCAAATGAGTTGGAATATTTATATGTCATGTTGCGGTTGAGTAAAACGAAAAGGAATATTATTTTTGGGAAAATACGAGTGATGTTGGATTGGACTAAAAAGGTGAATTTTGGATAAGTGACTCAGATGGAGATTTCGAGTGCACAGTTGGTTTCGAAAGGGTCGAAATAGTCAGAATAGAGAACCCGGGGGTAGTGTTTGGATTCCAGGGACTTATGGACTAGTAGGGACTCGCAATTGTATATACGAGTCAAATTTGGGTTTAATAAGGGATAAGTCTCATTTCTCTCTTATTAAGTCACGAGAAAAAGAAAGAAAAAGGGAAAGAAGAAAGAAGAGGAAAAAGATTTGAAGACTCGGGCCAACTCGGACAGATTCCTGGCATGTGGTCGTCGGATTTATCCATCGAGGCAAGTGTTTAACTTGCTTTAATGACTTGGTGTGTTTGTCTTTCATATTATAGTTGGTAAGAAAACTATATGATTTTGGGTTTGCGATTCTTGGATAAAAAATGGGATTTTGGGATATTAATCTCATGTAAATGATGTGATAACAATTCTGTGTGTATTCTAAGTTAGAACCCATGTTAATGGTGGTATTTTTGTTGGAATATTGGAAGATATGTGTATTGTACAATTAAATGGATTTAGGGTTTAAATCTTGTTATATTTGATGAGTCCCATGAAGTAATTGATGTGTTGGTTAAATCATAGTGTGTAGATCATTATTTTGATGGTTGATGATGTATAAGCCATAGGACTTTTGTTGGTTGAGTGTTGGAATGAGATGGAAGTTGGAGAAGATGATGAATAGTAATACAATGTCATTTTAGAATCGATTCGCGTATTTGTCAAAAATTAAAATTTCTAGATCTTTTCTATACGAATGCATGGGCACCGATCTCGTATTTTTCTGATTTTCTTTGAATTTATAATGATTTTTCTACAAAAGGCTATTCGAGATTAACATCGTTAATCAGAAATCAAACCTGATATTGGGATAATTAAGGCTAGAATTGTTTGGAGATAAATATTAGGGGTTCCTAAATAAAGTTTTAGGACTTATAAAGGACTTGAGGAAATATAAAAAAAACTTGGGTTCGTAGAAATAAATCGATGTTATATTTTAAATGAATGTTTAGGACGAGTAACATTCAAGAGAAGTCTATGGCAAGGGTGTTTATATATTTATGTGGTTAGAATAAATGTGGGCCGATTGCAATTGAGTAAATCCTAGGATGTGATTAGGATGGAATTTAGGATATTGGCTAAAGAGGATTGAGCGGCTATCCGGTACGTCTATTGCCGACTATTATTATAGGTAATATGATACCTATGGAATTAAGAAAAGTAGTTTGTATCCTTATGTAATTATTACGAATTGGTATATTCGGGATTATATATAAATCCTTAAAAGTGATTAAGGTGCGAGTTATATTTTAAGTAAGATAATACTTATAGGATTAGTATTTTAAGTGTGTAAATAATTATATATTATTACGAATGGGAACATTCGAGGTTTTGGCTATCGCTATAAGAGTTTGGCTATTATAGCCATAATATATTGAGAAGTGATATGTAATATATATACGGGAGTTGTTACGGTATATATATGATATGACATGAATATAAATATATATGTATGTGACTGGTATATTTGTACTTTAGAGGCTGGTTCCACAAGCTTCCCCGGGCATAGGGATGGATAACCAGATTACATATTTTTCTCTAGTGCGATCGAGGGAGGTTGCACGATGTGGGTGAATCCCCTAGCCTAAGGAGCAGGGAGAGTATATCCCCATGTCATATCGTCCCACATATGAGTGCGATATTGTTATTCCACTTTAAGGAGGGAATATGACCGCTTCCACCATTGTGTATTTTTACCATGACCATGAGTGAGTCTAACTTGGTACCGTGGTTGATTTAGTAAATACGAATTCGGATAGGCACTATGAGACTGCATCCTCGAGTTATAGCTCGGTGGGATGGTTATTATACTTATGATTGTAATAGGTATAATTATACACGTGCGAATGGTATATTACTTGAATATGAAAATGAGTTATCATATAAAGTAGACTTGAGTAAAGTGAAAAGAATGAATAAGGTGTTATTCTCCTTCTAGTAGATTTATATCCGGATGTTTATTAATGTGAATCATAGGTTCTAGTGAGAACTATATATATACAGGATTTTATAATATGTGTTATGTACTGAGGGCCTAATGGATCTTGACGATCAACATTATCATGTAGTAGTGTATCGGGGGGGTTCCTTGTTTGGATTTCTCTTCGCGAGACACCCCACGCACGAACGTAGTACAACGTTGGGAATGGGGAGAAGTTTAGCCTTTAGTAATCGGGTTCATGAGGATTTAGAAGATGGGTGAAATGGATTAGTTAGGCAGGGTAGCTTAACTAGGTTGTTTTAAAGGTATGCGATAGGTGTGCACTAATAGAAGAGGGGTGAGGTGTATCTTATGAGAGTGCAATACCAGTTTAAATATGAGAGATTTCATATTTGAAAATATGGTATTTATGCACTTGCTAAATATTTTCAAACTTGGGCTCTGACCCGTTTCTCTATTTTTCCCCCTCTTGCTATATATGTAAATATATTAGGTGTCCAGACACAGGGACGCCTGGATTATGATTCCTTCGAGTCAGACATTTGCTGCAGCAGCTGTGGATGCATGCAGGTTTATTGTATACATTTCTATCCTTGAGATCTAGATATGAGTTATTGTAGAAACATTCAAGCCGATAGCCCAATTGTACTCAACTATTCTTTTACTGCCTTTTAGTGCGACATTCGATTTGGTTGTATTATGTTAAACCGAGTGTTCGGTTATTTTATTTTATTTCAATTTTTGTGTATATAAACTGTGTGAATGTTTTACTTGGTTGGTTTGGTTAAAAAAAAGATTAGTTAAATAAAATTTTGACGCCAGCCTAATAAGTTATTAGTAATTAAATTGGTTTTTGACAGTGATGTTGATAATGAATCATATGAGACTCCTATTTTAATTTGGTATAGGATTGATCACCCGGTATTTATTAGGCGGGGTGTCACAGATGGTATCAAAGCATCTGGTTCTAGTGTCCTTAGGAATCTGTTCGGACGTACTACGCTTTCATCTTTGCTTTCTATTTGAAAAGAGCCTTATGATTAGGATTGTTGGTTCCTATTGTGAGATTTCGTTCTCCTGCTAAGATTTTAGTAAATCTTTGTGCGCTCGTTCGAGATTTGTGTCCTGATCATAGAAGGGCAACCAAGGAAGGGTGTTATGAGGCAGCAGGAGGCAGGGCTTAGTTGGAGTTGTAAGTTGAGGCTGGGAATGTGGACCGCAATAGATATCACTCCCCTTGTGGCATTACTAAGTATTGTTGCAACGGCTACTAAAGTATAGTAGTTATAACTATCCAAGTACCGCTATAGTAGAGTGGTGCTAAACTTGACTTACTCAGTAAAGTTAAATTGGGAAAAAGTCTGAACGGTCTTTGATAAGGACCATTCGTTGAATTTTAAGTTATGCAAAGAAAGTGTAGAATTATTCAGTGGAAGCAGAAGGCTCAGAAGCTTTGGCTTAGACCAGGGTATGGAAATGCCTAGATGTGAAAATTTGGGGAAAAATTTTCACTCGTTGGAGCAATGTTGAAATGGTGGGAATAATGGTCACCATATTTGGGGGAGCAGGATGTTTTGCTCATCAAGGAATCTTACGGACGATTTTAACCACAAGTTCCTTTGATTTATGAAAAATGAAGAGAATGCAGTTTATCAATTATTCACATGAGGATCGGTCAGAGGTCGACAACGAATAAAGAGATATGGTTAAGTGAACTTTGTATCGAATTAAGGTAGGTACAATGAAGAAATATTCCTTCAGTGGAATGATAAGCTCACTAGAAAGTGTTACTAACACTTATGGAAATTTGTGTTTGTGAAACCCCACAGGTGGACATCCGCCCGGGGATTCATTGAAATAGGGAAGTTGAGGTCGGTAGTATGTTTCCTTTTAGTCAGAGTAGCTAAGGGAACCATGAGGATGATTATAAGGATCGAGGCTATTAGTGTTCGAGATACTGATAATTTAACATGGTTAGGGTGGCCTGCCAGGGGGAATCTGGTGAGGTGGAGTGTAGAACCACACGGTTAGTCTTTGACCAATAGGAGTTAAAGGACATGAGTAGGGTGCCTAGACGGGGCATTGATTAAAGTAATTTTTGTTTCGGTTAAGGCAAGTGTACTATGTCTGAGGACCATTAAGAGCAGTCAAGGAGATTGGCAAAGTTGTTAGTATGAGTTCACCTCGGGTAAAGGAGGTATATTTTGCGTGGCAAGATTGAGTCGCAGTATTTTGTTAACCCTGGATTCGTGTGTGTAATTCGAGCTTTGTGGCGGTATCGGTAATATTATAGAGGGTATATCTACATATTTTTCGCAGTAGCGGGATTCTATTTTCTTCATTCGTTATGAAAATGGGTGTTGGTATTTTGAACTTATATTTGGTTTGTACTGCTCATTTTGTGTGTGTTATACGAGTATAGTACTAATATATTCTTGGTTGGTCGAAGAAATAGAAGGTTAATGATTGTAAGGCTATCGTATTCGTGGTTCCAGGATGGAACTGGTTGTTTTTACGATATCTCCCCTGGATGCAGGTTGAGCTCGCTATTTATTATATGTTTAGATGGAACTTCGGTGAGTAGATGTTTCACTAGCATGACTTTAGTGCATGGGGACCTTATAGATATGATCTAAGGTATGCATGATTTAGTATTTTTCATGTTTTACGCTGACATACCTCCACGACTGTTAAGTAGTAGTGTATCAGAGGGGTTCCTTGTTTGGATTTTGCTTGCGAGACACTCCACGCATGAACCTTAACGATGTTGGGAGTGATGATATGTTACTGTATGCTAGGATGTTGGTTTTGTTGAAATTAGTTGAGAGTCATGTGATGATTAGGGGCTAATAAAGGTAGATGTGCTGTGGAAAAGCACGAAAAATGTTTCTCTCGCCGCAAGTATATGGGTGAGTCAAGCTAAAGGAAATTGATTTGAGGCTTATAGCCAGGACTTGAATATAAGGCAAATTCAGAGGAAATATATTTTGGGTATGATGTTCGTAACACTTTTGCAGAGAGTAGGCTCCCCGATTAGTTAGACTTTCCATTTCGCCAAGATTGAAGGATATAGTGGTAGAAGTATGTTAGTAGGTTATCAAGGTAGGATTTAGAACGTCCCGATGGTGTGCCTTAGGCCGTTATATCTCAATGACTGACGATGTGAGGGAGTGGTGTAACTGGAGGGTTCCTTGTTTGGATTTTACTTTGCGAGACGTCCAATGCATGAAATCAAGCAAATGTTAGAAGTTGAGAGAGGTTTTGGGCACTAGTGATATGGTTAGGATAGTACTCATTTTACGTGTGTAGGGAAAACACACCGATCTTAGGACTACTAAGAGATAAGTCCAGTAGGGCAAGTGGCGCTGATATAGGAAGAATGAAATTTTGAATTATTCGGGTTAAGAGTACCCAAGTGTTAGTACCAGGCCGAGGAAATAAGGCCCAATTTTAGAGAGATATGTGTCGGACGTTTACAATGGTTGTGCAGATAGGCACAGGTTAAAAGGTGTATGGTCACCTTGGTAGGTTAGTTTTATATATCGTCCGAAATAGAAGGGGCGTAGTATATAAAGCTGAAGAATATGCTTTGGAGCAGTTATGGGTTGAACTGAACGTCGTAGGAGGAATGAAAAAACCTAATTGTGTAGGTGCAACAAAGGGTTAGCACACCTAAGATAAGCGAAAAGACTGACAGGAATAGTCAAGCGCTAGTGTAGTTTCCTTTTTGAGGGAAATTTGATGTCCTATTGTAGATGAGTGGATGCTTAGAGTCGTGGTTCTCGGATGGGATCGATACGTTAGAGTTGTGATTATAGTTTCGTTATCTTTAAATACGATTATAGAAGCACTAGGTGCGATGTGTCATCGTTTTCAGTTTGTAGAGACTTAGTCAAGCTTGTTGTTAAGCTAGTGCGTTAGAGCATAAGCCTTGAGATATGTGGGTACCGCAAATAGGTAGATGGTAGGGTACCATTGTGTTAGTACAATTTGACTATGGTATACTAGGATGTAGTGTGATTAGCAATCCTAGGTTGGTAGTACCGGTCGTATCCGAATTTCGAGGACAAAATTCTCTTGTAAGGGGGGGTGGAGGGGAAGAATGTAATACCCCATACTTTTATGGATATTTAAATTACATAAGTGAGTGTAATTTGGAAAATTGAGGAATTTCTGTGAATAATAATTTTTGGAGTTTATGAGTGTTAGATGTTTACCGATATGTGTTACATTTACTTTTGCGACAAATTAAATGAGTTAGAATATTTATATGTCATGTTGCGGTTGAGTAAAGCGACAAGGAATATTATTTTTGGGAAAATACAAGTGATGTTGGATTGGACTGAAAAGGTGAATTTTGGATAAGTGACTCGGGCGGAGATTTCGAGTGCACGGTTGGTTTTGAAAGAGTCGAAATAGTTAGAATAGAGTACCCGGGGTTAGTGTTTGGATTCTGGGGACTTTTGGACTAGTAGGGACTCGCAATTGTGTATACGAGTCAAATTTGGGTTTAATAAGGGTTAAGTCTCATTTCTCTCTTATTTAGTCACGAGAGAAAGAAAAAAAGAGGGAAAGAAGAAAGAAGATAAAAGAAGAAGAAAAATAGGAAAAGGATAAGACTCGGGCCAACTTCGGCGGATTCCCGACACGAGGTCGTCGGATTTATCCATCGAGGCAAGTGTTTAACTTGCTTTAATGACTTAGTGTGTTTGTCTTTCATATTATAGTTGGTAAGAAAACTATATGATTTTGCGTTTGGGATTATTTGATCAAAAATGGGATTTTGGGGTATTCATCTCATGTAAATGATGTGATAACAACTCAATGTGTATTCTAAGTTAGAACCCATGTTAATGGTGGTATTTTTGTTGGAATATTGAAAGATATGTGTATTGTAGAATTAAATGGATTTAGGGTCTAAATCTTGTTATACTTGATGAATCCCATGAAGTAATTGATGTGTTGATTAAATCATAGTGTGTAGATCATTATTTTGATGGTTGATGATGTAGAAGCCATAGGACTTTTGTTGGTTAAGTGTTGGAATGAGATGGAAGTTGGAAAAGATGATGAATAGTAATACATCAACATTTTCGAATCGATTCGGCCTAGAAGAGAATCGATTCGCCCATTTGTCAAAAATTAAAATTTCTAGATCTTTTTGATACGAACGTGTGGGCGCCGACTGCGTATTTGTTTGATTTTTTTTGAATTTATAATTATTTTTCTACGGAAGGTTGTCCAAGATGAAAATCGTTACAAAGAAATCAAACCTGATATTGGGAGAATTAAGGCTAGAATTGTTTGGAGATAAATATTAGGGGTTCCTAAATAAAGTTTTAGGACTTATAAAGGATTTGAGGAGATATAAAAAAACCTTGGGTTCGTAGAAATAAATCCATGTTATATTTTAAATGAATGTTTAGGCCGAGTAACATTCAAGAGAAGTCTTTGGCAAGGGTGTTTATATATTTATGCGGTTAGAATAAATGTGGGACGATTGCAATTGAGTAAATCCTAGGATGTGATTAGGATGGAATTTAGGATATTGGCTAAAGAGGATTGAGCGGTTATCCGGTACCTCTATTGACGACTATTATTATATGTGATGCGATACCTATGGAATTAAGAAAAGTAGTTTGTATAGTTATGCAATTATTACGAATTGGTATATTAGGGATTATATATAAATCCTTAAAAGTGATTAAGATGCGAGTTATATTTTAAGTGTGTAAATACTTATATACTATTACGAATGGGAACATTCGGGGTTTTGGCTATCGCTATAAGAGTTTGGCAATTATAGCCATAATATATTGAGAAGTGATATGTATTATATATACGGGAGTTATTACGGTATATATATGTAAGAGGGTACTTTAGATAAAATGGAGGCGTAACCTATTTGAAGTATAGTAATGATAAGTTAATTAGCCAAAACCTTGGATTAGTGATAGAACATGTAAACACAAACCTAATGAAGATAAGACTCAGTTTAAACTCACAAATCTCTCGTGTATAACTCAGAAGATCGTAATGAAATTAGAAGTAACTTAGTAAGAGGGAGAGAGAAGCAAGCACCCTAGATACACCTTGGTAGATAGGCAAACACACCAAACACTCTCAAGAATCTCTGTCACGTATTAAAAGCTTTGTAATAAATAATAATGGCGAGTGAATAAGAATTCTGGTTTGTAATAACTCTCTCTGATGTGTATTCTCTCTAGTGATAACTTCTTAAACTCTCAAAAGATCATCCCTCCTCAAGGGTGGTTGGGGTCCTTAAATAGCGCCCACACCATCCCCAAGGTAACTCAGTCATTAAAGACGATGAAAGACATCCCTCATACTTTATGTCACAGCATTAAATGCCTGATGCACCAGTTGTCTCCACGTCATAAACATTAAATGCAAAGACATGCCTTTTGCCTAACCACTGTATGTCAGGGGGCTGTTGTCGCAGAGGTGGCTCACCAACTGCCTGAAAGACCCAAATACCATGGTGGTCAAGTGTAGGTCTGATATTATTTAGCTGGCTAGTCACATCACCTACAGTAGATGTGACATTAAGTAAATGGCTGCTTGGTTCACAACTCATCACCAGATGGAACTCCAAGTTGCTCCGCCCGAGGTTTCACGGTCAGGGTCCTTCGGTGTTTTACCAGGTGTATCTAAGATGGTCAGGACAAGTCCCAACGGGGCCTCACTTCTCAATCATCCAAACCAGGTGTAATACCCCACAATTTTATTGAATTTTATTTAAGGGATTAATTAAATTAAATGAGAATAAATTGGGAATTAATCCGGATATAAATACTAGCGAGATGTGAGTTGGTATTTGATTATGATGTTAAAATCGAATATTTCATGAGTATTGAAAATATTAAAGTTGTCGCGAGGCTGAAATATGACAATTTGGAAAATTAAGTTGGAACGCGCGTGTTAGTCACGTCAGGAATGAAATTAATTAGATTAAAAATTAATTTACATTTTTATCAATCGAATGGTCATTTTGAGTGCGCCAACGTGTCCGGAAGGGTCGAAATAGTCAGAAAACACTAGACGGGGGTTTGGTTTGGGTCCCGGGGCATTTTTAGGCCAAACCGACAACCTAGAAGGGTATTTTGGTAATTTTCAAATTGGAGGAATTAAAACCCACGAATTTTAGAGTTTATTTTGATAATGTTAAAGAGGCCACTAAGGCCATTACCAGCCAAGAGCATTAGAAGTGGGCTACGGGAGTTAGAGAGAAGTTATCATAGGGTTCCAAACTAAAAACCATCTCTCCACCATCATTTTGGAAGAGATTGTGACCAAAAAGAGAGAAAAATCAACCTTGAAACACCGACAACAAATCTGAAGAATGAATCTAAGGCAAGTGATTTGATATTTTTAAGTGCATTGAATATTTCTTCCATGTTTAGTGTAGTAACTGTCTTGTCTTGAGGAAAACATAATGAAATTGCTGTAGAAACTCTAAAGTTGGGTTAGGAATTGCATGTAGAATGGTTATGGACGAATTTGGTATCCGAAGACTTAACTTTGATGATTTAAAAACTGATTTATGATGAGTAATTAGGCACGATAAATTCTGGGTTTCTGTTCATAGGGTTTGGGGTAAAATTTGGGGATTAATGATAATTACATGATGATTAGGAGGATTTGACCCCAAAAATATGTTAAGAAACGACCTAAGAGGATTTAGTTAAGTTTAAGAACATTAAAATGCGATTGGGATGATTTTAGGATGAATTTAGAGAAGAGAAAAATTGAGAAAAACGAATTGGGGATTTTCTGGGCGTATTCTGCCATCTCGTTAGAAGACCTGCCCAGGTCGTTCGAACAACATTGTTTGAATGAGACTTCTAACGAGATGATAGTACCCCTTCTAACGAGTTGGTAGTTCGTTCGAAGCCATTCGTTCGAATGACACTCGTTCGAACGAGATTTCTAACGAGCTGACAAAATGCCTTTTTAGGCCTGATTTTATTTAAAACTTCTAGTAGACTTATATAATTGAGTGTTAACCTTCCTTTGTTGACTAGTGGATATATTTGCGAGATTGGAAGTACGTTGAGGATTAAAACTTGGAATTAAGTAGTAAACCGGATGACCTCTATGGATCAGGGTATAAGTAATTAAAATTATGACCTGAGAAGAGTTGATAACTTTAATGTATATAAATCGGGAACTTGTAAACGTGTAACATTAAATGACGGTATAGGGATGAGAAATATACCTCTATTAATATTATAGGATACCTAAGATGTGTGAATGCTTGGTATATGTAGTATTTGTGTATAACATACCTACCATACATGCTATCACGGGAGGTCAGCGTTCGATCAAGGCCATCTAATCTTTGTGTGCCTATGGGGGGATTTAGATTGGTACCTCGAGGACATAGGTCAGAGAAGGACTTATTGAGAAGTTAATAAGTCTGCTGATCATGGGAGCGTAGGTATGTGCGTGACCCATGTGATGTGAACTATGTTCGCCTCCATTATGTGAGATTGTTGTTTATTTAAAACGATTCCTGAGAGATTCGGAATACGTGGTCCTTATGTACGTGATGTACCGGGATTGGATAGCAGAGTATGTGTGCATCGCAGCTTAGTCTCGGGGTGCCAGTATTGTATATTTATGATGAGAATAACATACTGCTAATTGAAATGAACTGTCATGAATAAATGTAAGTGTGAATAATAGCAATATTTTAGTAGAGTTAAAAATGGAAAATCTCTAGTGATTAGCATGACTCATATGGGAACTAAGAAGGAAAGTAAAACTCTCTGTTTAAATTAAGATGTCGGGACTTAAATCGTGAATCGTATAGAAATGTTAGATTGTGTATTGGACTAGTTATATATGGGAATAATTAGAACGGGTATGGGTACGATAGGAGTGCACAATTAGTTGAGAGGTGAGGAACACAAGTGAGTGAACGCACTATCATGTACTTTATATTCACTGTTTAATTATATTAAACACTTGTTGTATTTTAAACTGTTTTCACAATCGGGCGCTGATCCGTTTGCTTTCAAATCTATTTTATTGTAAAAACCTTTTTAGGTGCCCAGCCACAAGGACACCAGGCATAGGAGTACCATTCCGGTGACGTGCTGTAGCTGCTGTGGAAGTTAGAGGACCTTGACATTAGACGCCTCCACTTTCGATCTTGACTCGATTATCAGATTTCCTCATCTGTTGGGCATGTTACCCCATTTCTTTCACATATATTTTAGCTATTCAGTTATTTCAGAATTTTGGGTTGTAATTAATTTAGAGATGCATACTTTGTATTTGTTTATTTCAGTATTCAAATGGTTGTGAGGAGTATCCCTCCAGATTCATTATTATTCCATGTTTATTCCACTATGCCTATGTTGTGGTGGTTATGTTAGCATTTCATAGTTTAACTTATTGCATGTTAATCGGATTTAAAATAATTTGACAACTCACTTTTTAAATATTAGGTGGCTAGTAATTGTCAAAATGTTTTCGACAATGATGCTATGAACTGAACCAACTTGACATTTTGTATTAATTTGAATAAAGGAGTAGCTACCCGATATTTAATTAGTCAGGGTGTCATAGGTGGTATCAGATCATTAGGTTCTTGTGTCCTTAGGATCTGTACGGCTTGTTATGTTTCCGCTGAGCTTTCTTTGATGTAGAGCCCTATATTTTAGGAATGTTGTATTCTTTTTGTGTATGATTCGCTCTTCAGCTATTTTGAGATAATAACTGCGAACTTATAAGACTTTACTCTCATTTCAAATGCCTCCACAATGTGCACAGCGAGTTCCCACGTATGCTCAGCCCGAGCCACAGCCTGCACCAATCCAGGGCACCATGAATGCCGCAGAGGTTGCCGCTATCGTAGCCCAAACGGTAAATGCCACCCTCGCAGTTGTGCAGCAGGCACCACCCCAGGCGTCGGCAAGAGCGCCAGTTCAGGCTCATGCATTCCCGTCTGCTTGGGAACGTGTTCCTGATGCTTTTCAGAAAGCACACCCTCCGGAGTTTGCAGGTAGCTCCGATGTCGTTGTGAAGAAGGACATTCAAAGACATTTGAGGATGTATGAGTGTACGGAGGTACATAAACAAATACTGGATACTTTTAAGCTAGTAGGATCAGCGTTGCAGTGGTGAGAGTCCATTACCACCCAGAAGGAGAGAGATGTCCTTTCTATACAGGAGTTTTGGGTGCGGTTCGAACGCAAGTATTTTCCATCAGCCGTTCGCACTGAAATGAGGAAGAAGTTAATGAACCTCAAGCAGGAGGGGAAGACCGTGGCTGAGTATGAGGCTGAGTTCACGAATCTCTTGAACATCGTTCCTGATGAGATTCCAATCGAGGAGAAGAAGATTCAGAAGTTCATGGATGGGTTGACTTGGAGGATCCGTCAGCACTTATTGGGTAATCTCTTGTTGGCCACTTATTCTGATGTGGTTAACGCAACACTGCTTCACTTCCAGGACCATCGCTTTCACATGTCAGAGAATAAGCGGTCAAGAGAGTCCAGCCATCAGGGCAGGACAGGGGGAAATGGTGCCAGCGGGGCACAATCTTCTCAGGGTCACCATAGGTAGGGTTCCCAGCAAGGAGATTTTAAGAGGTTCAGATCTGGGGGTTTCAGAAATGGTCAGGGAGGTTTTCGTCAGGGCCAGCAGGGTCAGCATGACCAGCAGGGCAAACAGTAGCAGTTTCATCAGGGCCAGCATAGCCAGGGGAGGAATGGCAACGGCCACCAGGGCCGTGGGCAGCAGGGTCAGAGAGGGGGGAACTTTCCGGGGAAATGCTTCATTTGTGGCAAGATTGGCCACAAGCGCCAGGAGTGTCCTGATAGGGTCCGAGCCCCACAGCAGCAGCAGCAGGGTGCTCGACATGAGCCCAGAGACCTATGTTTCCCGTCGCCCTCCCAGCAGCACCACATATGCCAACTTTGCCACCCATCCCAGCAGTCCCAGTCCAGCAGGGACAGCTACAGTACGGGCGAGTTTATCAACTCCAATATACCGCAGTCCCACAGGATCCACCTGCTATTGAGGGTATGTTCTCTATTCAGGGGACTATAGGGCGTATTTTATTTGATACGGGGTCCACACACTGTTTCATTGCCACGAGACTTACACGCACTTTGGGGTTGTTAGACACTGTGGAGAGCACGGTTACTTGCGTAGATTCACCGTTGAGTAGGGGTTCCGTGATTTCCCATATTTGTAGAGGTGTGGGTATAGAGATAGGGATATTTACTCTACCCGTTGATATGCTAGTATTAGAGATGACTGAGTACGATGCGATTATTGGTATGGATTGGCTAGTTGCGTACCGAGCCATGATTGATTGTTTTAGTAGGAGTATTATTTTTTCCATTCTCGGGAAGGAGATGTTTTTAGTGGCGATGCCTCGCCCCGAGGGAGGATAGTCCACACACTTGTATTACATAGAGGAGGAGACCTATAAGGAAGTGGTAATACCACTTGATTCGATTCCCGTTGTTAATGAGTTCGCTGATGTATTTCAGGGGATTACCTTCTAGCAGAGAGATAAATTTTGTTATCAATTTGACATCAGACACTCGGCCAATTGCCCGCGCATCGTACCGTATGGCTCCAGCGGAGATGAGAGAGCTAAGGGATCAGATAGAACATTTGTTGGGTCAGGGGTTTATCCGAAGGAGTACTTCACCGTGGGGTACCCATGTGTTGTTCATAAAGAAGAGGGATGGATCGTTGAGGTTGGGTGTAGATTACCGGGAGTTGAATAAAGTCACGATACGGAATAAGTATCCGTTGCCCCGAATCGATGACTTATTCAACCAGCTGAGAGGAGCTTCCTTTTTCTCAAAAATTGATTTGCGATCGGGATACCATCAGTTACGTATCAGGGAACAGGACGTCTCGAAGACTGCTTTCTTGACGAGATATGGTTCCTACGAATTTCGAGTTATGCCTTTTGGCTTGACCAACGCTCCAGCCGTGTTTATGGACTTGATGAATAGGGTGTTCAAAGAGTTCCTAGACCAGTTTGTCATCGTCCTTATTGATGATATCCTGGTTTACTCCCAGACAGAAGAGGAGCATGCCGAGCATTTGAGGCAAGTTTTGCAGACTCTGCGTCAGAACGAGCTACATGCAAAGTATGAGAAATGTGGATTTTGGCTGAAGAAGGTTCAGTTTTTAGGGCATATCCTTTCAGACCGAGGGATATCTGTTGATCCGAGGAAGGTATCCACGGTGAGGGAGTGGGGACACCCCATGACATCGACTGAGATCCGCAGTTTCTTGGGCCTAGCAGGATACTAAAGAAGGTTTATTTGGGGTTTCTCAAAGATAGCGGGTTCTTTGACACATCTGACTCGCAAAGGTGTTCCATTCATTTGGAGTGATGCCTGTCAGTTGGCATTTGATGAGTTGAAGGACAAATTGACCTCAGCTCCTGTGTTAGCATTGCCCAGACCGAGAGTTGAGTATTTAGTCTACACCGATGCGTCCTTACAAGGACTTGGAGGTGTGCTGCAACAGGAGAGTCAGGCCATATCTTATGCTTCCCGTAAGCTTAAGCCTCACTAGAGGAATTACCCCACAAACGACTTGGAGTTAGCGGCAATCGTATTCGCTCTTCGGATTTGGAGACACTATCTCCTGGGGGAGAAATTTCGGTTGTTCACAGACCACAAGTCTCTACAATACCTCTCCACGCAGAAGGAGCTGAATATGGGTCAACGTCGGTGGTTTGAGTTTGTGAAGGATTATCAGTTCGATATCCAATATCACCCAGGGAAGGCTAACGTGGTAGCAGACGCATTGAGCCATAGGCCAGTAGATGAGGAGGCCGAGGTGTGGAAAGCTAAGTGGAAGGAGTTGGGACACCAGGATGCAGTGGCACGATCATTCATGTATGTGATGACTATTACACCTCAGATTGTTATGAGAGTGGTAAAGGCCCAGGCAAATAACTTGTTATGTCAGGAGAAGATAGTTCGATTACTAGCAGAGGGAGCCAAGTCCTATACCATTAGTTCAGATGGGGGATTACGCTTCAATGGGAGACTGGTCGTTTCGGAAGGGGAAGACTTGCGGCACGAGGTAATGACAGAGCCGCACGGCTCACCGTTCGCGGTACACCCTGGCGAGGATAAGATGTACCAAGAAATGAGACGACAGTATTAGTGGAGCGATATGAAGAGAGATATCACCATGTTCGTTTCTAAATACGCCATTTGTCAGCTATTAAAGGTGGACCATCAGAAACCGGCAGGACTTCTACAGCCGTTAGAGGTTCCGATGTGGATATGGGAGAGCATATCCATGGAATTTATCACGGGGTTACCTACGTCACAGAGGGGTCACAACTCCATATAGGTAATTGTGGATAGGTTGACCAAGGTCGCTCATTTTCTGCCCGTGAGGACAAACTACACCACGAGACAGTATGCCCAGATTTTCATTACAGAAATAGTGAGACTTCACGGTGTGCCTCTAAATATCGTGTCTGACCGAGACAAAATATTTGTTTCACAATTTTGGGAGAGTTTCTAGGAGGTCATGGGCACGGAGTTATGGCTGAGTACGGGTTATCACCCGCAGACTGATGGGCAAACAGAGCGGACAAATTAGATGTTAGAGGACATGTTACGTATGTGCATCCTAGAATTTGGAGGTGGTTGGAGCAGTATCTTCCACTGGTGGAGTTTGCTTATAATAACTCCTAACAGTTCACCATTGGCATGGTTCCATTTGAGGCGTTGTATGGTAGACCTTGTCGTTACCTAGCATGTTGGTTAGAGGTGGGGGATAACAAATTCCTTGGGCGGAAGTGATTCAGGACACTTCGGCAAGGATAGAGATGATACGGAGCCGTATTCGGGTAGCTCAGGACCGGCAGAAGAGCTATGTTGATGCCAAGAGGTTCTTCAGAGAATTTAAGGTGGGGGACCAGGAGTTACTCAGAGTATCTCCCATGAAGGGGATTATGCATTTTGGGAATAAGGGGAAACTGGCACCAAGATACGTGGGGCCATTTCCTATTATCGAGCGAATTGGGTCAGTTGCGTATAGACTCGGGTTACCGGAGCACTTGCATAGGATTCATGATGTGTTCCATATTTCCTCGCTAAGGAAATATATTAGGGACGATTTGGCCCATACTCACATTGCTTTAGAGGATATCGATCTTCAACCCGATAGTTCCTACGAGGAGGGGCCGATTGCTATTTTGGACCACAACGAGAGGAAACTGAGGTCGAAGATAGTACCGTTAGTAAGCATGAAGTGGCGGCATCATAATACCGAGGAGTCCACATGGGAGCGCGAGGATGAGATGCGCGAGCGTTATCCAGAGTTATTTTTACCAGGTACTCTTTAGTTCCAAATTTCGGGACGAAATTCTGTTATTAGGGGGGAAGTATGTAATACCCTGTAATTTTATTGATTTTTATTTAAGGGATTAATTAAATTAAATGAGAATTAATTGGGAATTAATCCGGATATAAATACTAGCGAGATGTGAGTTGGTATTTGATTATGATGTTAAAACCGAATATTTCATGAGTATTGAAAATATTAAAGTTATCGCGAGGCTGAAATACGACAATTTGGAAAATTAAGTTGGAACGCGCGTGTCAGTCGCGTCAGGAATGAAATTAATTAGATTAAAAAGTAATTTACATTTTTATCAACTGAATGGTCATTTTGAGTGCGCCAACGTGTCCGGAAGGGTCGAAATAGTCAGAAAACACTAGCTAGGGGTTTGGTTTGGGTCCCGGGGCATTTTTAGGCCAAACCGACAACCTAGAAGGGTATTTTGGTAATTTTAAAAATGGAGGAATTAAAACCCACGAATTTTAGATTTTATTTTGATAATGTTAAAGAGGCCACTAAGGCCATTACCAGCCAAGAGAATTAGAAGTGGGCTATAGGAGTTAGAGAGAAGTTATCATAGGGTTCCAAACCAAAAACCATCTCCCTGCCATCATTTTGGAAGAGATTGTGACCAAAAAGAGAGAAAAATCAACCTTGAAACACAGAAAACAAATCTGAAGAACGAATCTAAGGTAAGTGATTTGATATTTTTAAGTGCATTGAATATTTCTTCCAGGTTTAGTGTAGGAATTGTTTTGTCTTGAAAGTCTTGAGGAAAACATAATGAAATTGCTGTAGAAACTCAAAAGTTGGGTTAGGAATTGCATGTAGAATGGTTATGGATGAATTTGGTATCCGAAGACTTAACTTTGATGATTTAAAAACTGATTTATGATGAGTAATTAGGCACAATAAATTCTGGGTTCCTGTTCATAGGGTTTGGGGTAAAATTTGGGGATTAATGATAATTACATGTTGATTAGGAGAATTTGACCCGAAAAATATGTTAAGAAACGACCTAAGAGGATTTAGTTAAGTTTAAGAACATTAAAATGCGATTGGGATGATTTTAGGATGAATTTAGAGAAGAGAAAAATTGAGAAAAATGAATTGGGAATTTTCTGGGCGTATTCTGCCATCTCGTTAGAAGACCTGCCCAGGTCGTTTGAACAACCTCGTTCGAACGAGACTTCTAACGAGATGACAATACCCCTTCTAACGAGTTGGTAGTTCATTCGAAGCCATTCGTTCGAATGACACTCGTTCGAACGACCTCGTTCGAACGAGATTTCTAACGAGTTGACAGAATGCCTTTTTAGGCCTGATTTTATTTAAAACTTCTAGTAGACTTATATAATTGAGTGTTAACCTTCCCTTGTTGACTAGTGGATATATTTGCGAGATTGGAAGTATGTTGAGGATTAAAACTTGGAATTAAGTAGTAAATCGGATGACCTCTATGGGTCAGGGTATAAGTAACTAAAATTACGACCTGAGAAGAGTTGATAACTTTAATGTATATAAATCGGGAACTTGTAAACGTGTAACATTAAATGACAGTATAGGGATGAGAAATATACCTCTATTACTATTATGGGATACCTAAGATGTGTGAATGCTTGGTATATGTAGTATTTGTGTATAACATACCTATCATACTTGCTATCATGGGAGGTCGGCGTTCGATCAGGGCCATCTAATCTTTGTGTGCCTATGGGGGGGATTTAGATTGGTACCTCGAGGACATAGGCCAGAGAAGGACTTATTGAGAAGTTAATATGTCTGCTGATCATGGGAGCGCAGGTATGTGCGTGACCCATGTGATGTGAATTATGTTCGCCTCCATTATGTGTGATTGTTGTTTATTGAAAACGATTCCTAAGAGATTCGGAATACGTGGTCCTTATGTATGTGATGTACCGGGATTGGATAGCAGAGTATGTGTGCACCGCAGCTTACTCTCGGGGTACCAGTATTGTATATTTATGATGAGAATAACATACTGCTAATTGAAATGAACTGTCATGAATAAATGTAAGTGTGAATAATAGCAATATTTTAGTAGAGTTAAAAATGGAAAATCTCTAGTGATTAGCATGACTCATATGGGAACTAAGAAGGAAAGTAAAACTCTCTGTTTAAATTAAGATGTCGGGACTTAAATCGTGAATCGTATAGAAATGTTAGATTGTGTATTGGACTAGTTAGATATGGGAATAATTAGAACGGGTATGGGTACGATAGGAGTGCACAATTAGTTGAGAGGTGAGGAACTCATGTGAGTGCACGCACTATCATGTACTTTATATTCACTGTTTAATTATATTAAACACTTCCTGTATTTTAAACTGTTTTCACAATCGGGCTCTGACCCGTTTGCTTTCAAATCTATTTTCTTGTAAAAACCTTTTTAGGTGCCCAGCCACAAGGACACCAAGCATAGGAGTTCCATTCCAGTGACGTGCTGTAGCTGCTGTGGAAGTTACAGGACCTTGACATTAGACGCCTCCACTTTCGATCTTGACTCGATTATCAGATTTCCTCATTTGTTGGGCATGTTGCCCCATTTCTTTCACAGACATTTTAGCTATTCAGTTATTTCAGAATTTTGGGTTGTAATTAATTTAGAGATGCATACTTTGTATTTGTTTATTTCATTATTCGGATGGTTGTGAGGAGTATCCCTCCTGATTCATTATTATTCCATGTTTATTCCACTATGCCTATGTTGTGTTGGTTATGTTAGCATTTCATAGTTTAACTTATTGCATGTTAATCGGATTTAAAATAATTTGACAACTCACTTTTTAAATATTAGGTGGCTAGTAATTGTCAAAATGTTTTCGACAGTGATGCTATGAACTGAACCAACTTGACATTTTGTATTAATTTGAATAAAAGAGTAGCTACCCGGTATTTAATTAGTCGGGGTGTCACACCAGGTCCCTCTAAAGTTCTCAGGATGAGGTCATTCGATAAAGCATGAAAGCTCTCCCAGGCCCTGCCAAGCCTGGTCTCTCGCGAGTACCGTTTGACCTCACACTAAAACTCGTTATTATTCTCGTTACATCATTACAACCGTTATAGCTTACAGTCAATATAAAAAAAGATACAATATGGTTAACATAACAAACTAAAGTATGAGTCGCCACGCTAAGCTGCCTCGCTGAGTTGCCACGCTTGAGCTCCCTTGATTGCCTTAATCCCCAAGACACTGTTGCTAATGTGGAATTACTTCTAATCTCAAAATTACCTTCAATCCCCTTCTAGATTTGCCCCTTCGTGGAGAGATTTTTTAGAGCAAGAATGTCTGCATGAAACTTCTCAAACCGATGAACCTTCTCTACGTGAAAAAATTATGGCCTCCTTTCCTTTGTTAGAACCATAGCCCTATAATCTCCAGGAAAAAGTAAAATTCTCCCTGAATAGTTGGGGCATTAACGAAGGGACATCGCCACTTTTTCCTTTATACTGCGCTTCAACCGTTCTAGCTTTTTAGTATTTGAAATTTTCCCAAAAGGCCTGCTATCCTTTTCAAATACTCGTTTTGATTCTTGGTAAGTGAAACTCTCCCTTGCAATGCTTCACTATGTTCGAAAAAGCAAAAATTCTCCCCGATGTAGATGAATCACCATTTGAACAACGTTTGAACTTGTGGCGAGGGGACATCGTAGCTTTTTTTGAACCGTTGGGACATCTTTTCCGTTGGGAGTTAGTGTATATGTCTAACAAAAATTTTGGCACCAAAACTCGAACTTGCTTAGAAAGACAACCCTTCCTATTCCCCAGGTGTCACTTCGTAAATGACGTAGCGCTGTCTTTTCAGCTGTCAAAAAACTTCCCAAAGTGCCACGTGTTCATTTGAAATGATTATAGGCGGCCTTGCACGTGCGATGGTGGGAAACTCAAAAGACAGGTTTAAAAGGTTTAAAAGGCTTCAAATGTCTTTTTTATTTCAAACCCTTCTCTTTCCTCCTTTTTCTTCTTTAAGCTCCCGTATTCCTTGGAGAGAGAAACCTCTGCAAAACCTCCATTGTTGTCTAGTTGTTTACTCATTCTTCACCCTTTCCCATCTGTTGCACCACCACTCGTGATTATGGTTCTCTATATTCATTCCTAACCCTTCTTTTATCAAGCTTTATTTCTTGCACTTCATTGTTGTCTGTAATGGCCTCTTCAAGCAACCCTGTCGCACCTGCCACCAATGCTCCACCTGCTTCCCCCGTTGTCACTGCCTCCTCTGTCGCCTCATTGAGTGTTGCTCATCAAGAACAGTTGCATTTCTACCGCCAGTCCCCCATTTTCGACAAGGGTGATGACTTCACTAGGTTTTGTACGAGTTGCGTTTTTAATGCCATGTATGATGCCATGACACTTGGTGATGAAGATGAGAACTTTGATGACTGGGGCTTTCTACCTCCCAAGGGGACTCTCAGATTTCATTTTTAGCGAGGGGACTTCCCATGGTCCCACATCGACTTTGAAGGTCCTGGGGGCTCTCCTGCTCATTTTGCTGCTTGGAACTCCTATATGCAGAGTTCCCATGATGATACCCTCATTAAGATTGGGCTTCATCAGGACAAATGGTTTGGTGAGTTCACCCTGTCCAAAAATAATACTGCCCTTCCCGTTCTAGTATCTCGCTAGAACGTTACCACTCATACGTTCATCGCTGCGTGGGGAAAATTTATAATAATGTTAGAGGACGTGTGCGAGCTCCTAGGCCTTGAGGCAACAGGCCATGAGCCCTATTCCGGTGAAGCCCTGGATGCCCAAGAGACTACTGATCATTTGGAGTTGGACCGTATATGCCGAAGGTGCATCGGTACTTCAAATATAGCTACCTTCACTCCTCTTATCAACTATTTCTTCAATGATCCTTCTGAAGGTAGTTCCTCTGAGGCTGTCCCTGGACAAGGTACATCGCTGGAACTTCCTACCTATATCCTTATCATTCTTTCTCATTTTTTTTAACGGGGAAGCCCAATGACTAGCCTCGAAGGGATCTTATCAACATATCCCTTATTTGGCCTAGGGTATCAAGCTTCCTCTGGCTGCAATCGCCTTGGGATCCCTCTACACATGGCTTAATAGAGCCCTTTTGACATGGAGCGATCTTTGGGCTGTTACAACTTTGCCAATTGCGTCCTCCTAACAGGCTTCCTCTATGTGCATTTCCCGGTTGTAGCTGTAAAGACCAATCGCCCTCCTTCGGGGGAAGCAATCCTGCCCCCTTGCTCCTTTGTTTATCACAAGAAAGAAAGCTGAAAAGAGCTCCATACTTGTGATTTTTTTAAGCATGAAGCAAGAGTGGTCCATGAAACTACTGTAGACCTCATTACTGAAGACCCCGCACTAGCCGTGGTCCTTCTATTTTCTCCAGGCTACCTGCCCTCTTACACCGAGTGGGGATACACCAGTAAGCACTATAATTCCAACCGATGCAACCGTCAGTTTGGCTTTGATCAAGGGGCTCCTCGCCCAGTGTTTCAATCATCCAACCCCAAGGTCTCCTTTAGCGAGGCGTGCTCTATGTTTTGCTCAATTGCTGCGTGGAGAGTGAGTTTTACCCTGGCTGGGCGAGTCACCATTCCCAGTATTACAAGGCAAGGAGACGTGACCCCTCTGTTTGCAACAAATTACTGGCCGAGGCAACTGGCCCAAATTTTTGAATTCGTTGAGGGGGATCCCGTGTATCCTCCAGTTCTTTCATTTTCTGCCTTGGAGTTGGGGTTGAAGGGTAATTCTATTCTTGGGATTGAGTTCCCTTTAAGCCAGACCCCCAAAGAACCTCCCACTAAACTTCCTCCATACTACCCCATGATCCCTATTTCCACGCCCAAACCCAAGGCCGCTGTAACCCCCAAACCAACTGCCCCTTCGACCGAAGCTACAGCGAGAGAAGGGCCTTCTGAGCCACCTGCTAAGAAGGCCAAAAAGTCTAAGTCCTCGAAGTCCAAGCCCCAGGTTCAAGCACAAACTCCCTTGGAGGCGTTTCCTATTACCTCTGTTCCCCCTCCTATGTCTCCAGAGATAGCTGAAGAGCTGAGGAGGCAGGTTGAAGCTGAAATCGCAAGAATAAATGTCGAGTTTCAACGATGCGCTATCATTGTTCCTCCTTCGGCTGCTGTTCCCACAATCGTGGTTGATCTTACTGAGCCACCGGTAAAAAGGAGGAGGAGGTTGAGGGTACCTGAAGGTGGTGATGCAACGAGCTCAAGGAAGAAAGCACTCAGTACTAAGTCCTGGAAGAGACGGTCTATCGAGGTACCTCCATCCGCTTCCCCTTCTACTGCCGCCTCTTTGTCGCCTTCACCAGTTGTTATACCCTCTCGTTCTCCCTCCGGATCTCAGGTATGTGTGTATATTTTGTTCTTGTTCCCCTTTTCCTAAGGCAAGTTGCATTCACTTATTTCTTTGATAACTTTGGTACAGGGATTTAAAGAAGAAAGGCCCAGCCCCTCTTGTCCTCCCAGTCCCCCTATAAGCCATTTCGTGGGGGGGGGGGCATTGCGGTATCTTTCAAGCTGATACCACTCCTCCCCGTTCCCCCATGATAGGCCTGACCTACTCTTGCCGTTTGGCCTCCCAATGGGCAAAGAAGATGCTATGGGGGCTGCCACCGTTGGGTCTGCTGAAATGTCTAGCCAACCATAGGTAACTACTCCAACCTCCTCTAAATTACCCTCCGACCAAGAGGTTTCTCTTCCCCTCGTTGTGGTCGAAGAGAGTGCCACTAAGGTAAATTTCTTGTCAAGTATCACGTCATTTCTGCCCCTTATTCTTTTGTGTTTTCTCCTTGTTTCTAACACTTGGTTTTACATTTACAGCTTTCTCCAAGTCTCTCTCCACCCTTTGCTCTTAGTGGCCTTTTACCTTCCCAGGCCTAGGTTGGTGCTACTACTCTCGTTGGGGCATCTCTTAAAGGTCCAACATCTTCTTCCGATGATGCTCCTGTGTTGGCTTTAGTACCTTATGCCGGCGAGGGAAGTTTGCCTACCATTGAAGCTTCTTCAGCCAAGGGCCCTGTTGAAGCTGCTGAGGCAATGAGCCCGCCTCCAACGGTTTCTACCATTATGGCCCCTGTGGTGACTCCCGTTCTCGCTCCTACTACAGCAGAGGTACTTCGATAATTTCTCTATATTTCCCAGTTTCTCAAACTTCACCTATGTAGGTGACTTAATCAATGAAAACACTTGTTAAGGTTTTTTCGTAAACCCCACCTATATCGGTGACTTAACAACGAAAACGCTTGTTAAGTTTTTCCAAAAACTCCACCTATATCGGTGACTTAACAACGAAAACACTTGTTAAGATTTTTCCAAAAACTCCACCTATGTCGGTGACTTAATAATGAAAACACTTGTTAAGATTTTTCCAAAAACTCCACCTTATCGGTGACTTAACAACGAAAACACTTGTTAAGATTTTTCCAAAAACTCCACCTATATTAGTGACTTAACAACGAAAACACTTGTTAAGATTTTTTCAAAAAACTCCACCTATATCGGTGACTTAACAACGAAAACAATTATTAAGATTTTTCCAAAAACTCCACCTATATTGGTGACTTAACAACGAAAACACTTGTTAATATTTTTCCAAAAACTCCACGTATATCGGTGACTTAACAACGAAAACACTTGTTAAGATTTTTTTCATAACCTCTATGTTTCTTCTAACAGTTCTCAGGTTTCTCATTACCTCGACGCACCGGGAACCTATCGTTTCAAAAGATTCCAACCACGATGACCAATATTCCATGATCGGTGCCACTTCTGAGAGCGAGTATGGCTGTGAGCTTCCTCTGCCCGACCTAGCTCCTCATGCGTTCTGCCTGATGGTACTTCAGCATTTTCCTCAGATTCCTTCCAACCATCGTCTGATCATTAAACAACTTATAAATCATCATCCTGAGACGTTCACGGTGGATTTCCTGCGCTCAAACATCTCCGTTATGAGTTACAGGATTTAAGGCATGTCCACCGTCGTTGCTAAAATTGCCAACACTCTAACCTTAAGCGTTACCCGACCACTCCTTAACCAATTTCTGGGTTATCTGAGGGAGTTGGGTCGCGATGGCTTCCATTTAGGTTGGCTTATCACACATTTGAAGACCTTGAAGAGCTAATAACTGGATAGCCAAAGGGAACTCTTGTGAAAACATTAGGAGGATCAACGGGCGGAGGAGACTAAATTGGCCTAGATAGCATCTCTTCGTGGAGCTATTGATAAGGAGGTGGAGGACCACGAAGAAACTCTACGTCTGGCGAAGCTAAAATGAGAAAAACTCCGTATCGAACGCACGCAAGCACAAACAAGGTTGGAGGTTTCCATTAATGCCCAATGGTCTTGCTTAGCAGCTTTTTTGGGTCTTCCTGGAGATTTTTTCTCCTCCCCGAATCTGTGGTTCCTCCTAGGCTAATGAGTTTTTGTATATGTATATTTTTTTCTTCTTCTCATTAATTCTTGGGCAATAGCTCCCAATTTTTTAATGCACCAAAGTTTATGAATGAAGAAGGATATCAATTTTCTCATACCATTTCTTTGTGTTACAACTGTTTGCGTAGCTTGTGAAACTCTGTAATTCTTTTATCTTTACTTGAGTTATAATAAAAATAACTTACATACTTATCATAAAAAAAACTTGTGTATTCATAGCAATAGCTAAATACATCAGTGGCCCCAAACGTAATTATTTACACATGATAGACCTTCAACTATTTGTTGCTAATATTAAATAACCTTTCTTCTTCTAACTTAGAAATTAAGCAATAACCTGAGTCATGATCCTCTTTTACAAAAAAGGGTCCCTCCCAATTCCCTGCAAACTCAGGTAGAGGAAGCCCCCTGATGTGTTTTACCGCTGCCTTCAATACAAAATCTCCCTCCATAAACTTTCTTGGTCTCACTAAGTTATCGTATGCCCTGGACAGTTGTTTCGTATACATTTAAAAGTGTTGCATCGCATTATCTCTGTGTTCATCTAATGCTTCCAACTGCACATGCCTATTCTGAGGGAGCATACTACTTCGCAAAAGCATATCGAGCAGAGGGAACTCCCAACTCCACTGGGAGAATCGCCTTGGCCCCATAAATAAGAGAGAACGGAGTATACCCTGTGGGCTTCCTCTTAGTCGTCCGATAGGCCCACAAAACGGCTGGTATCTTATCATCCCACGATATTGGAAAATCTTCCATCGTTTTAGCCAAGATATTGACCAAAGTTTTGTTAGTCGCTTCGGCTTGGCCGTTTCCCTTTGGGTATGCCACCGTCGAAGTGTGATGGACAATGGAGTATTTTTCTGTGAGCATCGTTACTTATGAATTGACGAAAGGGGTTCCATTGTCTGAAAGGATAACCTTTGGGATCCTAAAATGATAAATGATGTATTCTCTGGTGAAGTTGCTTACCACCCCCACTGTTGCCCTTCTCAGTGGTATCATCTCAGCCCACTTTGTGAAGCACTCCATTGCTACTAATATCCATATATTTCCCCTCGAAGAAGGGTGTATTACCCCTACCAGGTCAAACGTCCAAGTGTGAAAAGGATAAGGCATTGCCAGGGAGTGTAAGTCCACTGACGAGGCATGGATCATATTTCCATGAAGTTGGCAAACCTTCCACTTTCTAACTAACTCAGTCGAATCTTTCTCCATTATTGGCTAATAGTATCCCAAAGTCATCAACTGGTCATATAACTTGGCCCCTCCTATGTGAGCTAGATCGTGCGCCTGTTTGAGGACCTCGACTGCTTCTTCCTTCGTGATACAACGCAACGGTCTGTTAAAGTATCCCCTTCGATAGAGTTGTCCCTCCTAAACGTAGAATCTCGGGGCCCTTCACCTGAGTCCCATCGCATCAATTTTCTCCGTTTGGATAACTCTATCTTTAATGAAGTTAATATAGGGTTGTCTCCAGTCAGGTTGAGCCTCCACAAAGTGACATTCAGCTGTCTCAAAGAATAACAGACATTTTTCTCACTTCCGTTGTATCTCTACCGCATCCTGTTTCATCTTAGGCCAAAAATACCCCTCCCTTTGCATTCTTCGGTATAGGGGTATCTTAGTTATTTTGCAGTGCGCTTCGTGTGTTTTCTTTAATCTTTGCCTTGCCTCTTATGGACAGACACATCTCGACAACTATCCTCCTATGTTTCTAAAGTAAAGGTTTCCCTGGTTTGTAAAGTATTGGGCCAATTATCTGATCCCCATCGTTCCTTTACGAGCCTCCAGTTACCTCTTAATCTCTCCCCTCTAGTCCCCATCCTCTTCCATTAGTAGAATTGACTGTACCATCGAAAGAGCTGTTCTTCGGTGGATCACGATGGTAGTTGTATCGCTCCTCATGACCATTTTTTGGGCAATGGTGGCATAGGTGTCTGGGTGGAGGTTCATCATTCTGGACTGCCTCCTGATCTTGGTCTGATAGAACTAGCAAAGAAGTTTCTGGATGATTGTTCTGTATGGTTCCAGGCTCATGTGTTTCAATGCGTACTCTCCATTCACTTGTTGAACCACCATGTTTGAATCCCCTTTGATGCAAAGTGAATGAATCCCCCTTCGAAGAGCTTCTAGCAACCCTAGCACCAATACTTCATATTTTGCCTCGTTGTTAGAGCAAGGGAAATCCAATTTGTAGGAAAGGCAAATCTCCTCCATTGCTCTTAAAAGGATAACCCCCGCTCCTCCCTTCTTTTTTGTCGGGGATCCATTGAACTACATTCTCCATTCATCATCTGTTGCATCTAGGTGATTGGCCTGTAAGTCATCTCCTAGGATACTTTCCTTGGGTGGCTCAAACGTTCCTGAAGGGAAAATAGACAACAGATTAGCATACGCCTGGCTTTTAATTGCACGAGGAACCATGCACTTCAAGTCATATTCGAAGAGGATAAGGAACCATCTAGCTACCCTGCCAATCAATATAGTTCTTGCCAGCAAATACTTAATAGGACCACATCTAGTTACAATATGAATTATAAAAGATAACATATAATGTCTAAGTTTTTGCATTACTAATACTAAGGCTAAACAATGACTTTCCAAGCTACTATATCTGACTTATGGCCCATGGATGATCCCGCTGATGTTGTAGACTTGACGTTCTTGCCCGTCAATCTCTTGTGCCAGTAAAGCTCCCACGGATCTCGTGGTGGATGTGAGGTACAGCTGCAACGGTATTCCTGCCTTTGGGGGAACCATGGTCTGTAGTGAAACGAGTAGTTTCTTCAGCCCATTAAGAGACTCCTGGTGAATCTCCTCCTATTTGAACTTCGTGTTCCTTCATAATAGTTGCATCAACGAATGTGTTACCTCGGATAACCCATGCACAAATCTCCTAAGATAGGAGACTTTATCGAGAAAACTCTTCAGCTCTTTCGCTGTTCTTGGACATGGCATTTCTAAGATCGCCCGCTGTTAGTTCTGGTCCATCTGTACCCCTTGTCAATTAACCACAAAGCCTAAAAATTTCCCACTTGTTACTCCAAAAACACACTTCAGTGGATTTATTTTTAATTTAAACTTCCTACAACAGGAAAACACCTTCCTCAAATCGCTCAGGTGGGACTCCTCCTTCCTTGACTTGATGACTAAATCATCTACATAAAATTCCACAAACTTGTGAAAGAAGTCATGGAAAATTTCCACCATCGTTATCTGGTAAGTCGCCCCAGCATTCTTAAGTCCAAAAGGCATCACCCTGTGTATGAAGTTATCCAACGGGGTTCTGAATTCTATTTTCTCTGCATCCTAGGGGTCCATCTTAATCTGGTTGTACCCTACATACCCATCCATGAAGCTATATATCTTATGACCAACTATTGCATCTATTAGGATATCGATGGAGGGTAGAGGGAACTCATCTTTGGGACAAGCTCTATTCAAATCTCTAAAATCCATACAAATTCTTATTTGATTTTTATCTTTCTTTCCCACTGGGACAATGCTAGCTAGCCAGAGTGGGTGTTGTATCGACTTGATAAACCTTGCTGTTAGCAAACGTTGGACCTCTTTCTTGATCTTCAGGTCTAGTTCAGGCTTGTACGTTCTCGTTGCTTATTTTACTGGGATGGCTGAAGGCATGACATTCAACTTGAGACAGCTCACTTTCTCATCCAGCCCTTCCATCTCTGCGTACTTCCACATAAAAACATCTATAAATTCCCGAATCAACTCAACCAAGGCCTTTCATTTTTCCTTATTGAGATCTTTCAAGATGAAAATGCGCCTTGGGTCCTCCTCTCCTCTCGCTAGGTTCAAATGGTCCAGTTCTTGTGCTTGCAATTTCAATCGATCCGCCATATAATCTGGTTCCTCAGCGACTTCCTCCATAAATTCCTATATATTGGAGTTGTCTATCACCATATATTGTCCCCGTTGATCAACCAGAAAGCATTCATATATCGGGTCAACCTCATCATCAGTTTCCTCGACCGCCCGCTCACACCGTTATAATCGATATACCACATTTCCTTCTTCAGTAATGACCTTCTTGCATTGTCTGCTGGTAGCGGTGACTGCCTTCCTCTTATTCTCTCTAGAAGCCTCGACCACTCTTTTTCCCAAGAATCGACTCAGTACACTTTGTCGTTGGACCTCATGTTCCATCGGATCCACTCTGGGCCTCATCCTATCTTCGAGTTGCTTCGAGATGTTTTGGGGCCGAGGGACCACCTGGTGAGCTTCTTCGGCCATTTCCCCTGTGCTGCTTGCAACCTCCTTCTTCTGCTCGTTCAAAGGCCCCATCCTTTCTCTGATCGAGGGAACCTATGCTCCCTCCATTCTTCTAGTTAGGACCCGAACATCCTCCTCCAATTTAGTCTAAAATGCCACGTCGACCAATTGAGATTCCTCAATAGCGAAGGGCCTTTTCGTAGCCCTAATGGTCACTTATGTCCCCTTGATATTCTCCTTAGCGCATTGGTGGTACGTAGAAGGAACTACCCCTTGGTTGTGCATCCACACCCTTCCTATTAGCAGATGATAGGAAGTTACACTCTCTATTACGTGAAACTTGATATGGGAACTCATATTTCCCATCACAATCCCAACATTAACGTACCCAATGGATTTGGAAGATTGATTATCATACCCCGAAATTACCAAAAGCATGGGGACCAACCTTTCTTCTGGAATATTGGTTGCATGGAAAGAGTTGATTGTCATAATATTGATGGAAGCTCCCCCATCCATAAGAGTCCTTGCAAGGCTAACTCCGTTGACATTGGCAGTCACATACAATGGCCTATTGTGAGGGAACCTTACAGCCCTATCTGCATCGCTAAAGGTTACATCTGACAGAAACCTTCTTACCAACCTGGCCATGGGTCCCTTCCATCTCAGCGAAGGGACTGCGTTCTTCCTCGCAATATCAAGTATTGCCTGGGTTATCTCCAACCTACACTCATTTGGTATCCCCACTTGGTCGAAGAACCAGGTGAACTTCGGGGATTTTCCAACTGCATAGTATTCTAGGACTGGGTCTGTTTCTTCACCTTCGATGCTATATACATCCTCCACATCTTTGGTGCTTACCTCATCGTAAGCCAGTACTACATTAGCCATTCCTCTCGTACAATCTTCCAGAGATTCTTTGTACTCTTTTTGCTTCGTCGTTGACTCTTTTTCTCCTCTCTCCGCTTCTTCGTCATAGGACACCGTGAAATTGGCCCCATGTGCTGGCAGCGAATTGTTATTGACGTTCTGTGGAGGGATTTGCTATGTTCCTACCTTCACGTACTTGTCGATGATTCTTCTCAGTGTGAAACAAGTCTCGGTTGGATGCTGGATCCTCTGATGAACCTGACAGTACTTGGATCCGCCTTCGTTGCCGCATCGGGGTCCCCAACGAGAATATCCTTTGGCTCATAGACCGTTCCCCCTAGGACCATCGCGTTGTAATAGCTGACAACTTCCTCCACTGTATAAGGCAATGGTGGTGGGTCCTCCCTGTCTCTTCCAAACTTCCTCTTATCATCTGCTTCGGTGCCTTGCACCTATCTCCCCCCTCGGTGTACCCTACCCGTGCGGGCTGAGATCTCCCTCCCGCGAGTTTCATCGGCTGCCTAAACATCATGGGCACCACCAAGGATATATTTCTCACCGCTTTTAAGAACGCCGCAAAAGTCCCTTCGCACGTCTCATTGATAAGATGGCAGATGTACTCAGGAAGCAGCCCCTCAGCGCAGATCTGCAATAACTTGGATTCTTTGGCCTCCTCCCTCACATCGAGGGATCTTTCCCTGAACCTTTGAACATAGGCCGCCACTTCTTCCCCAGTTCGTTGCTTCTCCCTACCCAGCTGGATCAAAGTAAACTCATCCTCTGCCAAAAATAACTTCTGGACAAACAATGCGTGCATCTCCTCCCATGTAGAAACGTTGTTAGGGGCCAAATGGGAATACCAGGTATATGCTTTATCGGTTAAGGATTTGAAAAACTCCCTCAACCTAAGTTTTTTATTATTGCAATGCGCTCCCAAGTGTTCAACAAAGCACTTAATATGCTCCTTCGGGTTCCCACCTTTCCCTGTGTATTTTTCAAAAATAGGAGGAATATAATCTTTTGGATAGGGCTCATCGTTATATTCCTAAGGATAGGGTGTTCTAAAGTCATCATAAACCGAAGCTACGTCGCGAGCAGATTGCGAGGAAGCTTGCATGAACTTAAGCATCTCTTTCTGCATCTCCTTCCTCATTTCCTCCATAGGTGATGCTACTAGGGTAATAACCAACAGGAACATAGGCTGAGTGCCCATTATAGTTGGGACAATCGTCGCAGCTGGGGGCTGTTGATACTCTTAGGGTTCCCACTGTTGGATTCACAATATAGGGTATGCTTGTTGGGACCATTCCCGCTACACCTGCACCTGGTGAGGCCGTTGGGACTGCCCCTGCTGTTATGACGACATTGGCTTCCAATCCTCCCAACATCGTGGAAGCTACTGGAGTTTGAAAAAACTCATAAAACTTACTCATGAGGAGAGTCACCTAAGTGGGTCCCAACCCTGCACTCGTGGAAGCTTGTGTCACCCCTAGAGCGCCTGTCATCGCCTGAACTGGAGGTATCTCTATTCCAGGAACCCCATCCCTTAGAGCCTCTAGTTCTCTCACAGCTTGTTATTCATTGTGTTGGATGCCATCAAAGTTGAGCCTTCGATTAACATTATCTTGCGCCATACTCCCTACTTAGAAGAATTCCTCACCAACAGAGTCGCCAAATGTAAGAGGGTACTTTAGATCAAAATGGAGGCGTAA
Organism: Sambucus nigra; assembly: GCA_949130495.1. NCBI lineage: Eukaryota > Viridiplantae > Streptophyta > Magnoliopsida > Dipsacales > Adoxaceae > Sambucus > Sambucus nigra. The sequence goes on from OX422207.1 coordinate 829,825,739, forward strand.
CCCCTTTGAAGGATAGTAATGATAAGTTAATTATCCAAAACCTTGGATTAGTGATAGAACATGCAAACACAAACCTAATGATGATAAGACTCAGTTTAAACTCACAAATCTATCGTGTATAACTTAGAAGATAGTAATGAACTTAAAAGTAACTTAATTAGAGGGAGAGAGACGCAAGCACCCTAGATACACCTTGTTAAGCAGGTAAACACACCAAACACTCTCAAGAATATCTGTCACGTATTAAAAGCTTCGTAATAAATGACAATGGCGAGTGAATAAGACTTCTGGTTTGTAATAACTCTCTCTGATGTGTATTTTCTCTAGTGATAACTTCTTAAACTCTCAAAAGATCACCCCCTCCTCGAGGGTGGTTGGGGTCCTTAAATAGCCCCCACACAACTCAGTCATTAAAGACTATGAAAGATATCCCTCATACTTTATGCACAGCGTTAAATGCCTAATGCACTAGTTATCTCCACGTCATAAACATTAAATGCCAAGACATGCCTTTTGCCTAACCACTGTGTATCAGGGGGTTGTTGTCACAGAGGTGGCTCACCAACTGCCTGACAGCCCCAAATACCACGGTGGTTTACTCAAATATACGTCTGACATTGTTTAGCTGGCTAGTGACATCACCTACAGTAGATGTGACATTAAGTAGAGGGATGGTAGATTCATAACTCATCGCCCGATAGAACTCTAAGCGGCTCCGCCCAAGGTTCCACGGTCAGGGTCCTTCGGTGTTTTACCAGGTGTATCTAAGATGGTTAGGACAAGTCCCAACGGTGCCTCACTTCTCAATCCTCCAAACCAGTTCCCTCTAAAGTTCTCACGGCGAGGTCATTCAATAGAGCATGAAAGCTCTCTCAGGCCTTGCCAAGCCTGGTCTCTCGCGAGTACCGTTTGACCTCACACTAAAACTCGTTATTATTCTCGTTACACCATTACAACCGTTATAGCTTACAATCAATATAAATAAAGATACAATATGATTAACACAACAAGCTAAAGTATGAGTTGCCACGCTAAGCTGCCTCGCTGAGTTGCCATGCTTGAGTTGCCTCAGTTGCCTTAATCCCCAAGACACTGTTTCTAATGTGGAATTACTTCTAATCTCAAAATTACCTTCAAGCCCCCTCTACAATATATGATATGATATGAATGTAAATATATTTGTATGTGACTAGTATATTTGTACTTTAGAGGCTGGTTCCACAAGCTTCCCCGGGCATAGGGATGGTGTAAGGACATAAATTTCTAATTGAGTCCCTGTATTGTTTTGACTTAATTCCGTGAACAAAACTGTGTTTGTAATATGTCATAGGGAGAATTTTATTTTGTCACGATCCCACTTAGTCTGTGACGTATTGAAGATATTAAAGACGTTGCGGCAAAGCTTCAAAGAAATTATCATGCCGATGATTATTTGGTGCAAGTTTACTCGTCTTTAAAGTTAATTTCATTCCGAGATCACTCAGGTATGAATGCATATAATTAATGGTGCTCGGAATTATTTTATAAAAGATAAGGATGTGATTTTTATAAAGAAAAATGTTTTAAAAGTGTTTTAATGGTTTAAACTTCATTTTATGATGATAAGCTTGAAATAGAGTTTGACTAATTTGAATCTCTTTGTTAAGAGACGTTTTTTATCCGAAAGTCAAAGAAAGTCAAACTTTCACGAGGTCGCTCGAACGAAATTGGATCTCATTCGAACGAGATACAATGTCGCGCGAACGACATGCTTAAGTCGTTCGAACGACACGTTTTTCAAGACGGTGTTTAAATCATATTTAAATAGTATTTGCATAATAATTTCTTAAGTGTGCTTTCTGAAAAAAAAATTACGAACCAAAACCTTGTTTGCACATGTTTTCTAAGGTTTAAAAGTCTTAAACACATCCTTAGAGTTTGCAAAGATCCGAGTTATCATTCTTATATGTTTACGTGATCTTGCTGCACCAAAGTTGTTTGTTCTACACATTGAACACAAAGGGTTTTGCGGTGAAGAAGCGACGGACATCGTGTTCGACATCGTAGACGTATCAAAGCCATATCGGTGGACACCGAGACATACGTGGACGCATGTGTTATGGACAGAGATCGTGGAAGACGGAATTTTTACGCGGGCACTATTGAAGAACGGTTGAAGATCAGAAGGAGCGTCAAGATCCGTGGGGATCGAGTCTTAGTTTAAGGCTAATCTGTCTTTGTAAAACCATTGTTCATAGTGATTGTCTGGCTTGGGCCGTCCGAGGTTTTTTTTTCTCATTTTGGGTTTTTTACTCGTACATCCGGTGTTGTGAGTATTCTTTACTTTACTTTACTTGCTTTAATCACTAGATGCATGTTTAGGATTAATCAAGATAAAATTGGTTTAAAGTGAGAATTGGGATTTCACAACTTGGTTTGGTGCATAATTAAAAGTTGGATCCTTTTCGAAGAAAAATTGGTTTTGTTGAAAACACACACATCGGGCCACTCGCGAACTTCTCAGATGGACAACCATATTACATATTTTTCTCTAGTGCGATCAAGGGAGGTTGCGTGATGTGGGTGAATCCCCTTGCTTGAGGAGTAGGGAGAGTATATCCCCAGGTCATATCATCCCGCATATGAGTGCGATATTGTGTATTTTTACCATGACCATGAGTAAGTCTGGCTTGGTACCGTGGTTAATTGAGTAAACCCAGATGCAGATAGGCACTATGAGACTGCATCCTCAAATTATAGCTCGGTGGGATGGTTATTATACTTATGATTGTAATAGGTATAATTATACATTTGCGTATGTATATTACTTGTATATGAAAATGAGATATCATATAAAGTAGACTTGAGTAAAGTGAAAAGAATGAATAAGTTGTTATTCTCCTTCCGGTAGATTTATATCCGGATGTATATTATTATGAACCATAGGTTCTAGTGAGAACTATATATATACGGGATTTTATAATATGTGTTATGTATTGAGGGCTTAATGGATCTCGACGATCAACATTGTCATATAGTAGTGTATCGGAGGTTTCTTGTTTGGATTTCGCTTCGCGAGACACCCCACGCATGAACGTAGCGCAACGTTGGGAATGAGGAGAAGTTTATCCTTTAGTACTAGGGTTTATGAGGATTTTAGAAGATGGGTGAAATAGATTAGTTAGGCAAGGTAGCTTAACTAGGTTGCTTTAAAGGTATGCGATAGGTGTTCACTACTAAAAGAGGGGTGAGGTGTATCTCATGAGAGTGCGATACCAGTTTAAATATGAGAGATTTTATATTGTAAAATATGTTATTTATGTACTTGCTAAATATTTTCGAACTCGGGATCTGACTCGTTTCTCTATTTTTCCCCCTTTTGCTATATATGTATATATATTAGGTGTCCAGACACAGGGACGCTTGAATTATGATTCCTTCGAGTCAGACGTTTGCTGCAGTAGCTGTGGATGCATGCAGGTTTATTGTAGATATTTCTATCCTTGAGATCTAGATATGAGGTATTTTAGAAACATTCGGGTCGATAACCCAATTGTACTCAACTATTCTTTTACCGCCTTTTAGTGCGGCATTCTATTTGGTTGTATTATCTTAAACCGAGTGTTCGATTATTTTATTTCATTTCAGCTTTTATGTATATAAACCGTGTGAATATTTTACTTGGTTGGTTTGGTTAAAAAAAAGATTAGTTAAATAAAATTTTGACGCCAGCCAAATAAGTTATTAGTAATTAAATTGGTTTTCGACAGTGATACTGAGAATGAACCATATGAGACTCCTGTTTTAATTTGGTATAAGATTGATCACCCAGTATTTTATTAAGCGTGGTGTTACACCTTCTTCCTAGGTCTTCAAGTTTGTCAACTCGATAGTGGGATATTTTTGTCCTAAATTAAGTATGCTAAAGATCTTGTGAAGAAATTTAAACTAGAATCCTCTAAGCTTGCACGTACTCCAATGATTTCATTGGTTAAACTTAGTAAGGACACCGAAGGAAAGGATGTAGAGCACACTCTCTTTAGGAGTATGATAGGTAGTCTACTTTACCTAACCGCTAGTCGTTTAAATATTTTCTTTAGTGTAGGAGTTTATGCCCGCTATCAAGTCGCCCCAAAAGAGTCTCATCTACTTTCCATTAAACGTATTTTCAAATATGTTAGTGGGACCCTGTCTTTTGGGATTTGGTATTACTTCAACAAAAATGATTGTTTATCGGTATATTCAGATGCTGATTGGGCAGGAGATGTTGATGGATGCAAAAGTACATCTAGCGACTGTTTCTACATTGGAAATGCACTTGTCTCATGGATGAGCAAGAAAAAAAATTCTATTTATTTGTCCACAGCAGAGGCCGAATACATAGCCGTTGGGAGTTGTTGCACTCAACTCATTTGGATGAAACAAATGTTGGAAGATTAAGGTATTTCTCAAGGCACTATGACTATCTATTGTGATAATACAAGTGCAATCCATTTTTCTCGTAATCCCGTTCAACATTCTAGAACCAAGCATATTAGGATCAGTGAACATTTTATTCGTGAAATGGTTGAAGTAAAAATTGTTTCCTTAAGCTTTGTAGGCACCGATCAACAATTGGACGATATCTTTACCAAACCTCTAAATTCCCTTAGGTTTGGAAACCTTAGAAAATCAATTGGGGTTTGCTCCATTGATTGAGATCGAAGTTATCTATCTAATTTAGGTTATGTTTACTGTCTATTTTTTTTTACCTATGAACTAGATTATTTTTGTAAATATTTTATTCAAAATTTCAAAAATATTTTTATCTTATTTTTAAGGAAAATGGGAAAGGTTAGAAAATCTTTCACAAAATTTTGTCCATATGGTTTTGTGTTCGATGTGTTCGAATCACTATTCAGTTTCAAGTCCACGTGGCTTTCGATGAGTAGTTAATCCGGACTTCGTTTCACTTGTGCACAATAATGCTCTTTTATGATATGTATCTCTGTGATTGCCTCATATATTTGCCTTCTTGCACACACTTTTCACGAAATATTGAGGATATCTTCTTCGCATTGCACTTGTGTGGTGAGATTTTATGTTGTCTTTTCAATCTTAGTCGCCTCTCTTATAGGCAATCGAAATTGTGCATGATCATCCATTGCCCGGATTTTAAAAAAAATATAATAATATTCATTCGATTGTTTGTTGTTTCTAGCAATGAACTCGGGTTGCGAAAAAGAAATTTTTTTTACGTGAAAAGCCTCCATTTGCATTATAGAATAAGAGCCTAAAATTGAAGCATTGAAAAATGATATATATATATCTAATGCCAAGGCCAAAATTTTTTAGCTTGATTGATTCTTTAAAAGAAAAGTCTCAATCTAAAGTTGCTAATGGGAGATATAAGTTGAAGATCAATGGGCATGCACATTTATTCGATACATTGCTTTCTAATTGTGACAACATTAGCGAGAGAATCATCAATCTTGTATGCGTGTTACTTTAGTGATAAAGTGTCCTATGGTATTTCCTTTTTTACACAAGGCTGATGTGAGTGCATATTTCGTCTATATATTGTTTGGCATTCTGCACTTGTGTGTTGTCTTAGGTAAAAGGTCTCAATCGTATTGTTCACACCCCTTCATCTTTGCTCCCACGGTTTGGATATGTCATCACAACCTAGGACAGTTAAAACTTTCATTTTGGCAATTTTCTGGCTTTCCCTACTCCTTTATATATGTTATTTTTATTTTATTTTTTTATGTTTTAACCTGGTTGAAGTTCGTCAGAAAAACTCGTTCAAACGAGTTTTTGAAAGAAATTTCCAACTTCTAGTCTGGCATATCGTTCGAATTGTCTTTCGAACGAAAGATGTCGTTCGAACGAACTTTTAACGAAGTTTCAAACGAGGTTCATTAAATCCTTCTGGCATATCGTTTGAACGACATTTCTCGTTCGAACGAGCTGGGTTTCATTTGGGCGGTTTACTTTTTCCAATTTCTTCCGCTTCATTTTTTTTAGTTTCTCTCTCTCCTCGTTTTCCCCACGATTTCCCCAAATCTCTCCTTGTCTCTTACACCCATTTCCCACTATCCCTCTTCCCCAATAAAGCCATTACCCCTTTTCCCCTACGATTCTTCCCCTCATCTCCATTCAACCTATTTCTTCCTCACACAACCTTCATTTCTCCTCCATTCATCATTTTCAGCTAGGGTTCCGAGTTTGAGTTCTCCCTCTTCTCTCTTCCAGGTATCCTTCTTCTCTCTCTTCTTTTCTTTATATGTATTTGTATATATCCATATATATATGTATATATATCTATATATCTATGTGCTATTGGGTATGTTTTCAATTTAACCCTCCTTTGTCACCTAATGTCATATATATATATATATATATATATATATATATGTATATATATATATATATATGTATATATATATATATATATATATATATATATATGTATATATATATGTATATGTATATGTGTGTGTATGTGTGTGTGTCTATATCTTTTGCTTTGGGGCTATATACGATATCATATTTTTTGTTTCCCCTAATTAACTTGAGCTCCCTGAACATTATCATATTTTTCAGGTAATTTTTTTTAAAGATAATTTCTCAGAACTTCACTTAATTATTTCATTTTTTAATCCCATTTTATCTGTTTATCACTAATGGCAGATGGGAATTGTTGTTGTTTTGGTTTGTTGGTGTTGTTTGGCGGTTTGGTTGGAATATTTTTGGGTGGGTTCTAGTTTAGTCCTTTTAGAATGCCTCCTCATAGTCGTCGCACCCGTCGCATAAGCGACTCTCCTGAGGAACATTCTTCCTCCTCATCTTCATCCTCATCCGATGAGGACACAGATGTTAATTCGTCTATTCCCGACCTTAGATTGCGTTTGAGGACTCTCACCAGTCATACCCAATACCATACAGAGGGTTTTTCCACTTGCTCCTATGTTCACGAAAAAATCATCAATCTCCCCTCTCTAGCTGGCTCTACTATTCACTTTTGGATTTCTGATTTGGGTTGGGACCCGCTGTTCACCCTCACAAACTCCATTTATCCCGACCTTATTCGAGAATTTTCCTTTTGGATGAATGTACGTGAGGATCATATTTTAGCTAAAGTGCACGGTCGACATCATCGTCTCTCCTGAGTCCATCGCTCATCTTGTTCCATTACCTCGTGTCACAAATCCCTCGTTTCCTTGGCCTCCCAACTCTTGTCCTGACTCTGGTCTAGTCATGAGTACCGTGAGTCGCCTTACTCAATCCGGTACCATCATAATTTACCATAAGAATTTAAATCAAGATTTTATATTACTTAATTAGATTGTTTGTGCTTGTCTCATTACTCGTGCCAACTCCACTCGGATTACAAAAGTGCACGTGGATCTCATGCTTGCCATCAGCATTAGAGCTCCCATAGACCTCCTCGCCTTCATTTTTATGGTTATCAAATCTATCAAAGTAAACCCATCCGGCTCCGTTAGGCAAGCCCTTCCTTTTGCGGTTCTTATTACTCATCATTGTCTTGATGCGGGATGCCCTCGTCTTCCATCTGATGTCCCTCTGACCCGATTTCAAACCATTGATATGTCCTCAGTTAGTCGCTGTCGTGGTCATTTACCCCCTGATACTCCACAAAGCACTATCTCTCAATCCTCCTCCTCTCAATCCGTCGCTGCCTCAATCCCTGCTCCCTTTAGACCATCATCTTCTCATGCTCCCCCACCCCTTGAATCGGAGGATCTTAGGTCTGTTCATTCAAAGTTGGAGCAGATTCATGAAGAAAGGCGCCAGGATATTGCTCTTATGTAGGAGCTTTTGCTTGCCATGCGTGGGATCATGATGCTCAGGCTCGCCGGGAGGAGGCTCGAGCTCGTCGAGATGAAACAAAGGCTCATCGTGATTCCATCCTTATTGAGCATCTTGAGGCGATTCGTCGCATGGAGATACGTCGTGGTGAACGATCTTTCGATTCAGGATCCCTTCCAGATGATTCACCACATGATGCCCCAGCTCCTTGATTTCCTTTATGTTTAAGTTTATTTCATATTTTGTACTTGTGAGGTCGAGCGGCTCACCATTATTTACATTTTCTCACTTGTACCTATTTATATCGTTTGGTTAGATTCTCTTTATTGATGTATGGATATTTGGTTTTTCCCTCTATAGTTAATGATATCTCTCTCCTATTTATTCAATTATTGCATATATGGATCTTGGATTGTGTTGCATATTTTGCTATTGTTTTTATTCCTCGTATCCTCTTCTCTAACCATGCAGGCTAATTCTATCCCTTCGTCTTTTCCGAACAAAAAGGGAGGGAAACATTTATAGGGGATTAAATTTTAATTTAACATATGTCATACTCATGATTAATTAACTTGCTTTATATTCTCTTGATTAGTAAACACCTGATTCATATTCTCTATTGCCCCATGCATTTTATGTATTTGTTGCTTCATGTGTGTAGGATATATTGCCTACCTATCTGTAGCTCATTGTCAGTCGCGTACATAAGTCTGTCTTTTTATTTGGGTTCTTGGAATGGGCTTTAGAATCGGCTAGACGACTGGCTTAGCAAATTCAGTCTTTTTGTTTATTTTTTTAATTTTGTTTTGTCTCAGAATAGCCAAAGGGGGAGATTTGTAAGGAAAAATTTCCAATCGAGTCATTTTTAGTATTGGCTACATTTCGTTGGACAAAATGCTTTTGGATCATATCAAGTCTATCATCTTACATTGTTGGAGAATTGGTCATTCAAAGTTCACGCTACATCAAAACGCATTCCAATTCCATTTTTATATGACCAAAAATATTTTTTAAGTGTTGGAGTAATTTTAATTTACTTAAAATATTTATGAAATTTTTTGAAATTAATTTTAAATCTTTTTTAGAGAAAAATATATTTTCATTCAAAGTTTTCCCAGGTCGTTCGAACGACCTGGGTCTAACGAACCAGCCCAATGTTCTCTGGAAACTCTTTAGAAGGATCGTTAGAAATGTCGTTCGAACGAATTCGTTCTAACGAGATTTCCAACGACTTACTTTATTTTTGCCTAGACTATCGTTAGAAATCTCGTTCGAATGACCTCGTTCGAACGAGATCTGTCAGTTTTGAATTTTTTTTCTTTTCTGCAATTATTTTAAATAACTTCCCTTGTCCACCTCTTTTCCAGTTTTCATAATATGGACAAAAATCAGTTTTTCACAAAGGACTTGCACATTTTCAAAAGAAGAGTTCTTGTCTTCCTTTTTATGAAAAACTCTCCAACAAAATTTTGATTTTTGAATGAACCAAAACCCCAAGCTTTCAACCTGAATCTCATCATGGACATATGCGGTGGATTTCTGCGTCCTAGTTAATTAGACACGGTTCTTTGGCCTTCGGTGGATACCGAGACACAAGCAGTGTTGTGCAACGCGTTGGAGCTTAGCGTACTACAAACGGAGGTATTGGAGACGGCATCAGCGAGTCTTTGTGAGTCAAGTCTATAAGTCTTTTGAGTCTCTTTGTAAAACCATATTTATAGTGGATTTGTTTAGGCCCAGCCGTCCGAGGTTTTTCCCATTTGAGTTATCCTCGTACATCGGCGCGTTGTGGTTGTGATTTCTTATTTCATTGCATATAATCACCTAGATGTACGTGTAGGATAAAAAGGATAAAATTTGTCTAATTTGTATCTCTTAATCAAGTTAAATATCCCTTCACTGTAATTTATAATTGGTCATGCTAACTTACTAATTTGCAAAGGATATTTAAATTGGAACATTTCTCTATTTGGAAATTTTTTATAAGTGTAGTGTGTGTCTTCTACGAAATAGCCTCAGTTCATATAACCTTACAACTTCAGATTAACCAACACAAATTTGAATAGCTTTGATCTTGGGAAAACTTTGTCGCATCGTTTCTAAACCTTCACACTTAACATACCTTTCAAACGCAAAGAGAAAATAACAATATTAACAACATATGAAAAACAAAACTCCCCCTTTGTTAAATATCTCCCCCTTAGAGTATGCATCGCCCTTATGTTAGACTAATTCCCATGATAATATTACTCCCCCCTTTTGTTCGAAAATAGACAAAGGTAAATTGGAAAAGATAAAACAACTTCTCCCCCAAAATGTAACATGTGAACATAAAGAAAAATATATAATATCATGAAATGATGTGAAGCGAGATGACAACAACAAACAAACTTGGCAACACAAGCATAACTAATCCAAACAATGAAATAATTGATACCAATGTAAACACTAAAACGAATTATACCAATATGATCATGTAAGATGCCAATATGATACAAAGATGAAACAAAAGGCAAACATGGATTAAAAGCAATGCAGAGACTAAAAAAAACATACCATACAAACACACACACACACATACACACACACACACACACACACACACACACATATATATATATATATATATGAACATATAATAATATTGCACAAGCATATATAGGTATAAATACCATAAATTATGAAAAAATAAGCTTTCCACACTTGTACGGCATAAATGTGTCTAAACCAAATGTAGTATGGAGTAAAGCGTAACAACGTAGAAAATAAAGAAATACACCCCAAACACTCAAAATAATCCAAGGAGTTTTATTTGACCATATTAATTTATTAAACTTCGATTTAGCCTCAAGTGACAAATAATGTGAACTCATAATGGATAAACATACACAAGGCACACTATCCTAGAAAATATTGACTAATCTCAAATCAATAATTTCAAACATTAGGATGAAATAGGACACATTGTGCAAACCCATTGAGATTCAACTTAACACCCACCCATTGAGCTTCAACTTAACACCCTCAAAATAAGCACATTTCATTTTTTTTGCTCGTTTCTTTTTTAAGATATTACACTTTTGATGATCAGTGTTAAACTTGGTCTTGGCAATTCTTTTCTTTTATTTTTCTCTATTTTATTTTAGGCTCTTGTCAACGATTTACTTTCACGCAAAGGATATTTTCTCCATTTGTAGACCTTTCTTGTGCACTCTCATATTTTTTTAATCTAAAAATAAACTCATGGGCAATGGTTCTTACATGCAAAAAGCCTCCAATCACACACACATGCACACACACACACACACACACACACACACACACACACACATATATATATATATATATATATATATATATATATATATATATATATATATATATATATATATATATATGAAAAGATTGATAGGATAACACCTCACTTATCTCATGCGACATAGGTAGCTAAAATTCAAAAGAGCTTGTGCAAGTATACGCGGAGGCATATGCAAAATGAATCCATTATGCAAATCAAGTTCGAACAACTCCATGAAATCATGATTAAGAAATAATCCAAAGATTTGTAAACCATACTCTAATGTCCTATCCAAATTTAAATCATGTAATGAATGGGCTTTAAACAAACTGATATGGCACACAAAATGTGTAAAACCAAACTAAAAAAAACAAAATATTTTTGAATTTTTCAACCAATTTCAAACAAATAAAAAATGAAATAAAATCTATTTGTATTTTTATCATAAAGACCCAGTATATTAAAAATAAAAATACAAAAGATACAAACATCATACGGCGAGTAATAACATATATCATGAAACACAAAAGCTAGTGTATGAAATACTTGTAAACACAGTCAACCATTAGATATAACATGAGAAAAATCATGTGCAAGCATGCAAGAATCAGCAAGTCTAACATTTGATGCATCCAAATCGGATTTCCTAACCTACATAGGGTAACATGATGATCTTGGGTTTGGGAAACCTTGATGACACTAGAGTTAGATTTCCTAGGACATTCTCAAAGATCATAATAAAAACACCTAAGGTGACATTTCCTATAACAATCTGTGCAAGTGAAGACATTGTGAGGAATGTTACCTTTGGGTTGACCTTTTCTAATGTCCTTACCTAAAGTTGACTCTCTATAAATATTGGCCTTGGTTTTAGCAGCAGAAGAATTTAGATCATCAAAGACAATTCCAATCTTGTCATTTTTTATTTGGACGGTGTCTAAAATCTTATCCAACTTATCTAACCTAGATTCTAATTCAAATTTGATATAAGTTGAGTCTCTTAATTTCTCCTCTAACTCCATAATCCTAGACTCGAGTAAAAGGCGAGACTAGTCAAATTTTAGGGATTCCTTCTTCAAATTTTCAAATAATCTACGAAGGTTATCTCTCTCTCCCTCAATATACTCGAGCTTCTTCTGTTAGTCTTTTCACACTCCCTCAAATCCTTAATCAATTTATCGTCATCATCATTAACTATGACATATTCTTTCAACTTCGTCCCTAACTTCAAGTTAGCCTTTTTTAACATTAACAACTCGGTGTACAACTCACGGAAGGTCACTTGAAGCCCACTTTTCTCCTCCTCCTCCTCCTCCTCCTCCTCTTCTTCTTCTTCTTATTCTTCTTCTTCTTCTTCTTCTTCTTCTTCTTCTTCTTCTTCTTCTTCTTCTTCTTCTTCTTCTTCTTCTTCTTCTTCTTCAGTCATTTGTGAATCACAACTGGGTCGTGAAACTGTTATGTAACTGATCATAATTAACATCGAAAGAATTTTCATCTAATACCACATAACTGTCGGTAAAAGTGGTGTAGTTATGCTCCACAAGGGAATCAAGCATCTTCCGTCTCCGGCGGTTAAATGTTAAAATTGTTAAAAATATTATTCACACCCTTGGGAATGTTAAATCATTCTTTTCATCCATTGTCCAAGAAGAGTATGCTTTAGAGAATCACCATTGGTTGGATGAGACCACCCTTGCTCCACGGAGTTCCAAATATTCTCATCAATCGATTTCAAGAAAAATCGCATATGAGCCTTCGAATAAGGATTGTTTGAATCATCAAACATAAGAGGCTGGGTATTGGTACTTCTTTCTCAGTTAAAATCCATCTAACCAACCCTAAACGTGCACTGAACATGGATCTAACACAATAACTTAATGTAGCCGCTTTGATACTAATTTTAAAAAGTTATACGGATTACTAAACAAATACCAAATTTTTAAAATTCTCAAAATTAATTGCACTAATTAAACTTATGTTGTGAAAATAATTAGGCAAATTTATCTTGCCCTAAAATATTCATCTAAGTGATATAAGAAAGCATAAAATAGAGCAAACCATAACACGATGATGTACGAGGAAAACCCACAGCGAGAAAAATCTCGTACGACCCAGCCACACAAATCACTATGATATAGTTATCTCTACAATGACAAATTAGGCTTACTCAACCGACTCGATGTCTTCAAGCCTTGATTCTCTCTTTGCTATTTTAACCTTCTTCATAGTCTCTGTTGTACGCCTTCCAACAATATCACAATGTAACCCCCCGTCTCGGTATCATACCGATCTTACCATTGCATGACTAGTTCCAGTCACTCACGTAAACATGCACGGACCACCACATAAAGCAAAAAAGGACTCTATCGCTCAGAACAAACTCTCTATGAAGAGAAAACCTCCTTGGTTCAAGACACACGAGATATCAAATAAACATATATGAATGATTCTTGGATCTCAAACACTTGGGGTGTAAACTAGGGTTTAGGAGGCACAAGATATGTTCTTGAAAACTGTTTTCGCAAACCCTCAAACTTAAAAGCTCTTTGTCAGCCCTAGTATTTATAAAAAACACAAAAAATAAGGGGCACACTTTTTGATAAATATCATTTGAAAGAAATCACTATAGTCAATCGAACTAAGTGGGTATTCTTATTTGAACTAAAAAACCAGTCGTTCGAACGACAATACAAAACTCGTTTGAATATACTTTAAACAACCTTCACGTGATATTGCTATTCCAAGACAAAAATAACTCATTTGAACCTCGTTTGATGCTCGTTTGAACAAAAACCTATTTCTCATTTGAAGCAGCCCATTCGAATGACCTTAAGAAACTCATTTGAACTACAAGGGTAAAATCATTTGAACGATTAAGAGAGAAACATATTTTTTCTTTAAAAATTATTTTTAAGAAAAACGCCTCAAATCATTTTAAAATAATAACCAAAAATTGTATGCAGTGATCAAACATAATACGCATCCAAAACTCATTGAGATCCCAAGGACATTGAATACGAAACTCGACTCGAAACTCGAAACAATGTCTACGTTGCTTTTCGTGGAGACTATAGTCTTCAATCCTGCATCATAGGCTTGAAGGACAAACAACTCAAATATTAACTTATGACTTAAATAGGTTCTTTCCAAATAGAATAAAGCCAGTATACATACAAATTGAATCTATTGGAAATTTTCTCTTATAGTTGTGGTTGGGGCCGTGATACCTCTGACTCGACAGTAACGGTCTATCTACGATGTGCTCCTCCCCTCCTCGTGATCTCCATCTGAAAGGTGATAAAAAAGAGTATTAATAACATACGAGATAATAATACAAAAGCCTAAATAGTTTGGCCATAAAGTAATCAAAGAATGTAATGCAAAAAAATGAAGAACACACTCAAGACAAGACACTAGAACCTGGAATGCTCTGATACCAATTGTGACACCTCATAAAATTCATAAATAGATTGATTAATTATAAATATAAATAATATGAGAGTAAAAAAAACTAATATCATTGTAAGGACGACTTGACAAAAATAAAGTGATAAAGATGATAACAATGATAAAATAGAATAATGAAATAATCCATGATACAACTCTGATATCAATCCAAGCCCCAATGAAATAAAACTCCAAATTGGAATATACATATCTCAAATGAATAAATATCCAAGATCTGAATAAAAAAATTTGACCCCAATATAAAATAATCCTCAATACAATAATCCGACCTAACTCTCCAACTAAGAATGATCAGGTGTGAGGAGACTGTTGCTGCATAGGACTTGAAAAACAGTTCCACAACACAAGATTAAATCTATTAAGTCTCTAGTGAGTAAAAATATAAATAAATTTGGGCAATAATAACAATAACATATCTTCCTCCATTATTTTAGTTGTTTTTAAATTATCCCAACCCAAACAACCTAAATAAATACGCGGTTTTAATCCCTAACTCGAATGAGCACCATGTGATATGATTACATCTTTTGAAATAAGTACTCGATAATTTAATAGTTTGCAAGATATAATAATAATAATCATACATATATAGTATATTCATAATGTATATCAAGGAAATAATACAATCCAATAGTCCAAGAGAGTATGGCCAGCTCATATGGAAATCATATGGGATATACTCAATCCCTATCCCTAATTCCATTAGGGATCACTCATGACACTACTAGGTATTGCTATAGGACGTACCAACCCTATAGCCTCAAATAAACATAGAAGGGAAATAAATATTCCCTCACACCAAAAGTAGAGACCCATACCCAAGGTTATACGAGAGTATTAGGTCCCATTGTCCCAATTTCCTGGATACGCACCTCAACACGTAGTATCAGGGTAAATATAACCTAGATAAATCTCGTCTAAATCACTGGGGTACCAAGCGTGGTTATCGTCATTAGCACCCCATTAAATCCCCTCATAGGTACTCTTACACGCCCACACATAAACACACCTAAATATGGTTTCACTAAGTAACTCAAGACAACAATCAATTCTACGCTATGGAATTACTAAAGAAATCTCTTCAATTTTTTATTACTAAATATGTTAAGCATTAATAGTTTATATAAATTAAAGCCCAAACACTTAGGGTTTCTATTCAAAGGATTTTTAACATTTAGTGTATTGGGTATAAGTGTCTTCTAATTAATTAAACAATCCTCAATCGAACCAACCTCAAAATCCCAATTCAAAACTCTAGACTACCCTTTCTCGGCCTAACCCACCAGTACATATCGATTTAGACCCATGTTAGATCGATACGACATGTCCAATAGAGTTCCCTTTCTTATTTATTTGAATTATGATGGCCATAACCTATTTCAACCCAAACCTAAAGCCTGTAAAACACGAAATCTGACCCTTATCCTTTTTATCAAACCCACATACAATTATTACTAACATGTATTAATAATATTTTGATGGTTTAACATATGACTAAATATTTAATTACATATTTTTAGACTTTAACCCTAATTTCATGATCTAAATAAGATTAATCAAATTAGCGTACGGATTCAAATCAATAATTGATATAAAGTGAGTGATTTATAGGTTGCCATTAGTAAGATTCATACTACAAGGATTCATTATTCAATTTGATGATTAAATAAAAAAACTACAATTGTTCTTCTTAACATAAACTAGTGTTTAAACATATGATTAAACTAATTATAAAATTAGGTTAATTATGATTACAATTCAGATTGCACGAGTTTAATTATCAGAATCCAACATACTACTATTATTCTAACAGAGGCCACTTTACATTATTAATCAAAATAAACTTGTCTTGGATTAATTATTAGAATCAAATCCCAAAATTCCCAATTTTGCAATCCTAGTTGATCCTTCTTTCACCTTAGCTAATAGGTTTATTTTCTAATTATGTTATGAGAGCTTAGGTTTATCTAATTCGGTTACAAAAGACACTAATCTAGAAAATAGTCTTAGGCCCTAAAATGGCCTTAACTTAACAAGCCCAAAACATTCTCCAACTGACTTAAAACTTTTCCCAATCGACATACTAACCCAACGAACTTATACAAATACTACCATATCGTTAGAATATATTCCCATTATTTAGGACTTCCCATATGTATTTTAGGAGATTTAGAGATTGCCACTAACTCATAAGATATATTTTGTCATTAATTCAACATTGGGTATTAAGCCGATAGAAAGGTAACTGGACCATATGACACAATTAAAAGATGCGAGAGCTTAGAGATCAAATTCAATAATTACTAAAACTGAATTTCCTACAAAGGAGTACATCACCGTAGGTAACCCAGCTCTATTTTTGAATAATAAGGATGGGTCATTTCGTTTCTATGTAGATTATTGGGAATTAAATAAGGTCACGATCGAAACAACTATCCATTGTCATGTATCGATATTCTACTCGATCAACTAAGAGGTGCTTCACACTTCTCAAACATAGATTTGAGGTTCGGGTATCACCAACTACGAGTTTGGGACTGTGGACATCCCAAGATCTACCCTCCCACGTCAAGGGGTGGTGTTTCAACCCTCATGCGTGTGCATGGGGAGAGGGAGATAAAGGTCTCGCACCCTTTTTTAGAGCGCTTCGGTCGTCGCCGATTTTGGGGTGATATAAAGAGATTGAGTCGGCCACCTATTTTGCACAAAATAGGCAAAATAAAATATTGTCGCCTCGAAAGAATGGCATCAAAGACATATTGATGCTTGCGAAACTAATAGTTCAAAGGTTCAGAGGCTAAGTTACTGAATTGGAAGGCATTAGGCATCCATCTAGCCCTTTCGGTCTCTCATGGGATTATGTTATTATTCTCCTTAATTTCTTCGTGGTGTGTATTTGCATGTATATATAAGTGGATATCGGAATCGTTCGACTCGCGTCATGAAAAAAGACGGAGCGAGGTCATCCATAGGAGTATTCCCAAAATAGTAATTGAAAATATAATGTGTGCACTTATCGAGACATTGATTATTATGATGAAATGATAATATGTGTTAGATAAGATGCGATATGAATCAGACGTATAATATAGATTAATAATGTATGGATAAAATATAAAGAAGAGGAAAATAGGAAAATAGGACTCGAGTCTCGAGTTTTAGCCTGAGATGCCTACATAGCCTATAAAGGCATCAAAGTCAACGTAGTTCGCATGCGACACAAGGGTGGGGTTTATCCCATAAATTCAAACGGGGATTTTATTATATATGTGTGTGTAAAAATGGTGTTTTAGTCTTGAGAAAGTATAGTGAAGAATCCCATTTGGAAATTATAAGTGTAACCATCTTTTTCTTATTTTTTTTTACAGAAAATATATTATGTGCAATACTACTAATAAAGGATTTAATATTAATATGTTTATGATTTAAAGTAAAAGAAAAATTAAGAACTTGTATAACTAATGCAACAATAAAGAAATTTAAAGAGAGAGAAGAATGTTTGGAACTTCTTTGGAGTCTTGGATATTGATCTTGATTGTTGATGAACTTCCTTTCAAGTTAGTGAGGAATGTAGGGGAATTTTGCTAAATCGGGTGTGAAAGTGACGGAAATGAAAGGTGGAGACAGGTTTCAAACAAGGAAACTTGAGATCATTAAAGTTGATGTTTTTTAGGTTCCCCTCAAAATGATCTCATGATTTCCTTATATAGGTCCAGGGGACTATCGATCGACATTTTACTTATCCTACCTATCGGTAGATAACCCTAGACACACATCCGATATGCAAGGAAATGGATCTGCCAATTGGTAATCTCGTGAAGATTTTTCAAAAAAATGGTCGTAAAACGTAATTCGTAAGTCCATATCGTGCATGGGGAATACCGTTAGAAAGGTGATTCAGAGACCTTTGAGAATCCTTTGGGCCTCTCCCAAGTCCAGGAGTTGACTTAGGTTCAAAGAGGCTTGGAAGCGCTCGTTGTTCCTCTGAATAGGAGATCATTGGACAACGATGGAACGTTCATCCAAACCGTAAGTACGAATCGCGCATGTGGAGGACTGTTAGGAAGGTTATGAGAGGAAATTCTATGTTTCAAAGAGCTTCGCTCGGTTTGGAGAGTTGAATTTGGTAAAATGGGGCCCAGAAGTGCTCGGTGACACTTCAGATCAAAACGGATCGTTCGTCTGTACATTAAGGCTGATTCGCACATGGGGTAGACAGTTGGAAAGGATATTTAGTGACCTTCAAAAATTCATTCAATATCGTTCAATTCGAGGAGTTGACTGGAGTTAAACGGAGTCTGGGAGCACCCGATGGCCTCTAGATCAGTCTTCAAGGGAAAATAAATCGTTCATCAGAACGGTAAGGCTAATTAGCGCACGGGCATACCGTTGGAAGGGGTTTTAGAGCCCTTAGAAGATTCATTGAGCTTTGTCTTTGACGATGAAGTTGATCGGAGTCAAATGGTGCTCGAGAGGGTTTGATGGCCTCTAGATCGATACTCAGGGTATGACCTAGGGTTTATGGTAAATAGGGAGATTCTAGGGACTTAAGGAGAGACTTATGAGGGTCCTAGAAGGTGGTGTTTATAGGGATGAGGACATACATAATACTGGTTTTCTTACTCGATATGGATTATATGAGTTCAGTAATATGCCATTTAATTTAGGCAATGCTCTAGCGGTATTCATGGAGTTGATAAATCGAGTCTTTAGACCGTGTATAGACGAGTTTGTCATCATCTTTATCGATGATATATTGGTTTATTCATGGACTGAGTATGAGCATGCACAAAATTTGGTGGTTGTTATATAGATATTGCCGGAGCACCAGTTGTATGATAAATTATCAAGGTGTGGAATTTTGTTATGAGAAGTTTAGTTTTGGGGCCACATTGTGTCAAAGTTTGGGATTTCAGTGATGCTAGTAAGGTATCTGTAGTATTATAGTGGGTACAACCCATTGCACCGATAGAGGTACGTATTTTCCTCAGATTGGTAGGGTATTAATAACAGTTCATTCATGGTTTATCTAAGATTGTGGGCCCACTAAGTAACTTGACTAGGAAATGACTACTTTCGTTTGGGATGAGCACTCTAAGCGAGCTTTTGAGGAGGTGAAGGATAAACTCATTTTTTCACGTGTGATTGCACTGCCTCATAGTGGAGTTTAACTATTTGGTGTATACCGATGCTTCATTATAGGGTCTTGGAAGTGTGTTGATGCATGAGGACATGCCTATAACTTATGTCTTATATAAACTTAAGCCTCACAAGGGGAATTACCCTTCACATGACATAAATTTGGTCGTAGTTGTTTTTATTTTGCACATCTGTAGATACTACTTGTTGGGGAAGATATTTACCATCTTTATGATAAGAGTCTTTAGTATCTCTTCGCACAACATGAATTAAATTTGAAATATTACAAATGGTTGGAGCTCGCGAAGGACTACTAGTTCAGTAGATTTGGAAGTTCTTGAGGGACGACATGGCATATCAGCACAGATTTGGAAGAGATTGAACTATTTCGGATACATATTATAAGGATAGACCTTTCTGAATCCTAGATTGTAAGAACAACGCTCTTTGCTCGAAGATTATACCATTAGTGTGTGTATAGTGGAGTAAACACAAATAGGCCAAGTCTACATGTGAGCGGGAGAGCGAGATGCAAAAGATATATCTTGAGCTTTTCAAGTGATGAATGTGTTGAATTCTGAGGATGAAATTCCTTTATAAGGGGGAAGAAAAGTAATACCTTGGATATTTAATAGATATATAAATTATGGAAATTAGTTAAAGAAATAAGAACAATTTGTTAAGTTATATAATCTAATTATTTTGGCATGTTTTGATTATTTTAGTGTTAATTTAACAAGATAAATTAAATAATTATAAATAAGCAAAAACATGATTATGTTAAATATTTGGTTTGCATTTGACTAATTAAATTAATAATTTTTCAGTGATCTTCTAAAAAATTAATAAAATGCTAAATTAATAATTGGGTAAATTACCTAATGGCCCCATAATGTTGGTTAAATGTTTCTATTGAGCCCCTAATGTAATTTTTATACCTATTGAGCTTTTAATGTTTATTATTTGTATGTAATTAGCCCTTCCATTAAACAACATTGTTAAGGTTAATGGATTTTACCCAATTTATCCATTTTCTTCTATTTAAAGTTGCAAAATGATATTTTTAACCATATTAAACTTTCTAACCTATTATTACTATTTATTATATTAAAATATATTAAACATTAAAATTTATTTTGCACCTTGTAACAAAATATCTTTTTTTAAAATCAGTTACATATTAAATATTAGAAACATTAGATATTAACTTTGATCTTGTAAAACATATTAAACTATAAATATTTTTAATAACGTATATAACGATAGATTATCCTTTTTCATCACGTATCGCTTTTTCCCTTGAGTTTGGGTGTTTTCTATCCTCTTTTGTCTAATAAGGTTAGTTTTTTAGATTCTAAAATTATTGAATATGACATCATTGAGCCGTAGAGATAATTTTGGCTATTATAATTTTAAAAAATTGAAAACATTTAGTAGTTAACAATTTTAAAATAAAAAATTAAAATTTAACGCCTTCTAATAATAATATTTTAATATACAAAATTTCAAAAAATTTATAATATAAAACTTAAAAAATATATGTAATGTTTAAAAAGGTTAAAAAGTAATTTTACATAATTAAAGAGGCATAAATATATAAATTAGGTGAAATTCGTTAACTTTAATGGTTTTCTTTTGGAGATTAAGGGATCAACATGTACAAGATATATATGGATTTTTGTAACAATTAATCATGTTTAGTAAGTATGTAGTTCAATAGGTCCTGTAAATTTTTTTGGTCCAATAGGTTCCTTGAAAAAAAAAATTTGGTCCAATAGGTCATACTTGTTAACATGCAGTGAATATTTACTACATGTATAAATATGAGAAAAAAAATATTTTAGTAGAACCTATTAGAAAATATTTATGTAAATATGACTTATTTGTCAAACATCCAATTTATTAGGATCTTAAATATTTAGTCATATGTGGAATAATTTTGCTGCATTCCATGCCATGTATTATTATTTTTAGTAATTGGTCGTGTTGAGTGACGATTAAAAGTTCATATGACATGTGTCAATTTTTAAGAAAATAAAGAAGGGCGATTGGAAAAATAATGAGAAGTTATGAAATAAAGGTTTTTTAATATGAAGAGATTTTTCCAATATAAGTCCCAATGACTTGTCACAATTTTAACTTTTTGAAACTAACCATTCGTAACTTTTTGGCGGAAGTTACACAAGTATTTGATTTTTTTTTTCTTCCTATTTTTAATCTTCAAATGATTATAACTTTTTATTTACAAATCAATTTTTAGCAAAATTACTATTTTTGAAATCTTATCACCGAGATCTATCAAATAAGATCCATGAAGCCCATGATATTTCAAAGAAAAAAAATTACACAGACAGTAAAATTTACTGTGTGCGCTGAAAAATGAAATAGTTTTATATCTGGGACATTTTCAAAGACAGTAATATCTACTGTGTTAATATAACATAGACAGTAAAATTTACTATGTCCACTGGAAAATAAAATTCATAAATTTATCATATAAGATCCATGAAGACCATAATATTTCAAAGAAAAAAAAAGTACACATACAGTAAAATTTACGGTATGCAATTCTAAAAATAGAACTTAATTAATGATTGATTGGTCAATATGACTTAATTAAGAAAAAACTTTCAAAATAGAACTTACATATAATAATACTTACTAATTGGGTTGTCACATTAGTTGTTAGGATTATCCAATAATACAAACAAATTATTTTAATAAATGGGTCAATTAATGTATAGTCCCCAACATATATATATATATATTTTGTAAAAAAAACACCTATTTTTAGTTTAACCCATTTAGTTCCTCAAACACCAATTTATCCAATATTCTCTTATTTTTAAAGATTCGCGCAAGCGGCACCCCACACCACCCCCACCCACCCCACTGTCGGATCTCTGATAGGCCCAAATACACATTTACCCAATATTCTTTTATTTTTAAAGGTCTACGCTAGCGGCACCTCACCCCACTGTCGGAGCTCCGGTGGGCTCAAACACACATTATCCAATATTCTATAATTTTTAAAGGTCCGCTCTTGCGGCACCCAATTCCCACCCCCACCCACCCCATCGCGAGAGCTCCGACAGTGGGGTAGGGTGCTGCTAGTGCGAGCCTTTTAAAAATAAGAGAATATTGGATAAATGGGTGCTTGGGCCCACCGGAACTCCGACAGTGGGTGTGGGATGGGGTGTCACTCGTGTGGATCTTTAAAAATAAGAGAATATTGAATAAATGAGCATTTGAGGGACTAAATGGGTTAAACTAAAAATATGTCTTTTTTACAAAATATGTATTTACGTTGGAAACTATACATTAATTGACCCATTTATTGAGATAATTTGTTTGTATTATTATTTAATCCTAACATCCAATGTGACAACTCAGGTAATAAGTATTATTATATGTAAATCATATTTTGAAAGTTTTTTCTTAATTAAGTCCTATTGACTAGTCAACCATTAATTAAGTTCTATTTTTAAAGGTACACATAATAAATTTTTCTGTCTATATACTTGTTTTTCTTCGAAATATTATGTGTTTCATATATCTTATTTGATAAATTTCTGAAACACAATAAATTTTACTGTCTATATAATATTAACATAATAGTCAATGAAAATATCTTAGATATAAAACTGTTTCATTTTTCGGTGCACACAGTAAATTTATTGACTGTGTAATTTTTTTCTTTAAAATATAGCAGGCGTCATGGATCTTATTTGATAGATCTCGGTGAGGAGATTTCAAAAATATTAATTTTGCGAAAAATGAATTTGTAAATCAAAAGTTGCGATCATTTAAAAATTAAAAATAGGAAGACAAAAAAATTCAATTACTTGTGTAACTTTTACGGAAAATGATATTGGAACCGATTTTTTTTACCAAAAGTGGAGATACCGAATTAGGTGGCGGGTTTCTATTGGTTAGTTTGTGGGATCCACGCTAGTGGGACAAAGACCCCACCAATAACACGCTGTCACGTGTGATTTCTGAAACGACCCTTTAGTGTACTTAGGTAAAAAATAACTTTGTTCGAATTTTTAGTTAAAACCAATTTTTAACTTCTTAAACCCTAACCATGCATCTAAGTGATTAAATCCATTCAATGAATAAAACATGCGGTAAAAGAAACAATTTCAGGAAAAATCCCCGAAGGGCAAAACCTTTTATTTTCACAATAATTTTGTAAGAGTACGGCTTACACGGATTATAATGAAAATACTGTGTGACATACGAAATACCCGCAGGTGTCGGTTTCGATGTCTCGGCTGGAACTTTCCCTTTCCAGGAGGGCAGCAGTGAAGAAAAGAACGGTTCCTTCACAAGATACTTCGTAAGGTCTCCTTCTATAATAACATGCAGCTCTTCGGTTGTAGAGTTCTCCTCACAAAGTGCAACACGATGTGGTGAATGAATTATCTTCTGGTAAACACGTTCAAGATCACCTAACTTTGGAATCGAGTAATACGATCTTGAATAAACACCGAAAGATGAAAAACTTGTATGGGAATAAGTTTTTCTAAACTGTTCTACCTCGGGAAACGTTAGCAGATATATTTTATTTATAACTGAGCTGCATAGAGTCCAAGAAAACTAAAACACGAAAATTGAGGCGGTAGGTCGTTCGAGCGAGATGCCAGGTCGTTCGAGCGAGATGAGATCTCGTTCGCGCGACATGCAATGTCGTTTGTACGATACTCAATCTCGTTCGAGCGAGACACAGTAAAAAAAATATTATTTTCTTTTTAATTTGATCCTCGAATTTTCTTAGACTGTTTGCAACTCAGAAATAATTTTTAAAACGATAAAACGATTTAAATTTCCAAACAGATACATCACCCAGTATTTAATCAATGTACACATTACTCAACTACACATAAGTATTCATACTTGAGTGATCTTAAACATATGAAACAGTCTTGACATGTAATCTTCTTGAAATCTATGATTGCGCATTCTTGGACTTTGAACTAAGTTTTAGGCTTTTAAATAGACTCCATAAATAACTAGCCTAGACTTGATTTATTTTGTCCGGAATTAAGCCAATTTAAACCAAATGAAAATACTAAGAATTATGTTCTTACAAATCTCCCCATTTGGCTATTCCGGGACAAAAATAAACAGATCTATATGCCATAACCAAATACATGTACATGTCCTATCACAAACTCACAGAAATACATAAAGTACAGGACATAGTAATGAGACTGAATAAACGGTATGCATCTGAATCTGTCTTTGAATGGCAATCATCTGAATCTGTCTCTGTATTGTATGTATATCAATGAATATCTGAATCTCTGAAAACAATACCTACACACACGAGACACAACCAAATACCAAAGTGAAGTATGGAGGAAATAAACTAATATAAACTAATATAAAATCATAATAAATACTCCCCCTACATCACATATATCTCCCCCTTTTTGCCTGAAATAGACAAAAGATGGGACAAACAACCAGATCTATCAATAACATATGAGAGTGAATCAGCATATCTAGATAATCAATAGCAATATGACAATGGGTAGGATAACGGAATCATAATAATAATAATAATACGAGAATCACTATTAATCGCAAAAGAAGACAGTACATCCATGTCATAAATATGAAGATACAACTGATCAAAAGAGTACATCATATCAGAGAGAAAAACAAAATACATCAGGAATATGGATGTCTCAGATACAAAACAACAACTACATCTAAGAATCAGTAGTATCATCATCATCATCATAGTATGTGGAAGAAATATTTCCAAGTCCAGATGAACCGGCGCCTCTCCGCTGCTCTCTCCGTCGCATCTCATCAAAAAATGCTGTCATCCTAGACTCAGCACGAGCACGGGCATCAGCCTCAGCATCAAATCTATCCATGATGGAATCATACAGTCTGGACTGGGCAGCTACATGTGCCTGTAAATAATAAACCTCCTCCTCTATAGGACGTGTAGGTGCAGGAGTGGGGGGTGGTGGTGGAGTAGTCGTGCTCGAACTAGAGTGATCAGAGGCCTGGCAAGGATCAACATCAGGAAAGAATCCTCTGGGGGCGGAGCTCTCGCTCTCGCTGTCTGTGGCAAATGGCTCTCAGAACGAGCGAAAGTAGACTAATTAATAATACCAGGCGTAGGAAGACGCAGATCACCCTCTAAAACAGGGACACCAGAAAAAGTGCAAATGGAAGAAATGAGAATCCCATAGGGCAGAGCAGGACGGACAGGGATGGAACCATGGACAGTGAATGAAGATATGACTCTAAGCATGATAGTCGGAAGATCGATATCCCACCCCTGAAAAACATGATACATAAAGTAAACAATGTCTGACCCAATCTGAGTATGATTTATCCGAGGATAAATGGATGATGATACAAACCTATTGAGTACACGAAAAGAAGGATGAAGCTGGCGATGATACATCGTAGACCCTGCAAGAGGAATCTCCAGAAACAATGTCGCAAAATATCATCATAAGTCGGTCCATCGTTGGAATAACGAGGGAATACAACGGCAGGGACACGAGGAATGTGTAGAACAACTGCAATGAGATCTGCAGTGACGAGTACAGGAACGCCACGTACAGAAGAGAAAATCCCCTCGGAGTGGGGAAGAGCACGGAAGAAAAATTTCCGAATAAAGATCCCCTTGAACCTCGAACATATAATCCCAGCCTCTAGAAGATAACCAACGAGGAATACCTAACTCATAAAACTCAGAATAACGAAAAATCCTCTCAGAAACAACTGACCGAATATGGAGACCCAATGAGCAGTAATGGTCATACTCAGCATGCGTGGCCCACCTGATAGGAGAGTACGGGGGCTTGCTAGCCTGGGCTCTCTGAGCTCGAGCAGAGGGTGGTGCCTCAGCAAGTCGCCCGGTAGGGGCACCACGGCGTCTAGGAGGCATGACAAGAATGTGAAATGAGAGATGTAAAAACAAATGTCTCGAACACACGCACACCTAAACACCTATCTCCGTACAAACATCCAACCAAACCACGGCGAACACCAGCCACAATCACAGTCAAAATCAGTAATAGAACCAAGAAATATCTCAAAACAAGTTAAGAAAGATCATTGTTACCTCGAAACCACCGAAAAAAGAAGAGAATATGCCGGAGATACAGTAAACCCAACGAGATACATCTATTCAGAACAACTGACTGCACCACAGCTCCTTAGCTGAAATAGAAGAACAATAACTGATTTAGACGCACAAGGGGGTATCAATGGTTGATCTAGGCGTTGTAAGAGCGAGGGAATATGCTCAGAGGAGAGTGTAGGAGCCAACAACGGTGAAGATTGGTGGGATAACAGAGGAAAATGATGTAAACAAGGGTGCTGAGAAAAATTTCGCTGCTGTCGCGAGAACAGATAAGGACGACAGGAGAGAAGAAGAGAGAATGATGTCTTAAGTGAAACCCTGATCTCGCGAGAAGTCGTTCGAACGACTTAAGGATGTCGCTCAAACGATTTAAGATATCGCTCGAACTATTTAGGAAGTCGCTTGAACGACGTGTTCGCGCGACATGAGATGTCGTTCGAACGAGAAATCAAATTTTCCAGAAATACCCCCAAAACTTGCAGAATTTGCCCAGCGAAAAAATTATCTCAAAATAATACTTGGAACAGAAAAACAGAAAAACAAAAAAACAAAAAAAAAATGTAAAAGGAGAAAAATGAGAATTATGTGTTAACAAGGTACTAATGTGCTCAATTAAGAAAGATGATTGATTGGGAGGGAACTACAATAATTGAGCCATCATTTCAATACGTTGAATCGATCAAAGAGTTCTTATTGAAAGCAAGGAATCCTCAAACTTTATCAAAGCCATGTGAGATAAAAAGTGTGAGTTTGATGAACTAAACTTAATCAACATGCATACAAGTTCGGATTGTTGACGATTCTACAAACAATAGCGTCATGATACGATGTTTCAACATAGGATTCGTGGTGCAAACCCGTTTACATTAATTTCCAACCAAACTCCCTCAATATATGAATTTTTCAAGATCTTTAGAAATAACTAGCAATCTCTACTTAGAGAAAGTCCTATTGGCCCCAATTATGGCATTTATTTCTTTTTATTGCCTGAATTTTCTTTTTGGGCTCTTTTAAACGGTGGCTTTCACGACGAGTCAATAATACACTCTCGCAGCCCTTTTCCGTGAACACTCAACATATTTTCAATACCAATTCTCACAGAAAAACGGTTCTTACAAGCACACCTCCTCCTTAAGTTTACTTACGCATTGATGACAAAATTGAGATAAGAACGTCTCACCAAACTCAAATATGCAAGAGAAGTCAAACATCCATATAAACTCGTGCTTGTGTGCAAGGATGGCATATAAGCAAATTTGAGTCAAAAATGCATATCAACATCGAAACAACCCCATAGTGCAAAGGTTAAGATCATTCTCGGCATCAATAATAATGACCAAAAATCCTAGCCCCATAAAAGATAAAAGAAAGGGGGAATCAAGCACACTAATATCCCTATATTAATCATGTAGCTTCACGACCCAAAATAACCAAAAATCTTTTTGTATTTTTAAAAAGTTTTATAAACCGCCAAAATCTTTTTGTATTTTCAAAAAGTTTTATAAAACGCAAAATCTTTTTGTATTTTTCGAAGAGACTTAAATAAATGACAAAAACAAGAAACATGCCATAATACTAGCCAAGAATAAGGAAAGGTGACGATACTAGTGTATGACAAATCGACGAACAACCTCAATCGAACGAGGACAGATGAGGAGAACCATGATCAATGATGCGAGAATCACCAATCTTTAAGCCTAATGCTTCCAAATCCGACTTCCTAACCCAAGTAGGTGTGAACCGACGCGAAGAGATATTGGGAACCGGAATAGCTTTAGACTTTCTAGGAGCGATCTTAAGGTCGTAGAAAAATCGTCTGAGATGACCTCTCCTACCGCAATGTGTGCAAGTGTAGATACGGTGAGGAGTGTGTCCTATAGGCCGATTGTACCTCACGTTTCTAGGTGGCTCTCTCCTAAGGTTTCTAGGCAACTTTCTTGTTTGGATGGTT
Organism: Sambucus nigra; assembly: GCA_949130495.1. Lineage (NCBI taxonomy): Eukaryota > Viridiplantae > Streptophyta > Magnoliopsida > Dipsacales > Adoxaceae > Sambucus > Sambucus nigra. Next base: position 829,854,506 of record OX422207.1, read on the forward strand.
TTGACTTTGAGAGCAGGTGAGACATGATTATTAAAGCCAATACCTCTCCGATTATCTTTGATTTCGACGGTGCCTAAGATTTTGTCTAACTTTTCAGACCTTGCCTCCAAATCAAACTTAACTTTACTCGAATCTCTCATTTTTTCTTCAAGCTCACCTATCCTTGACTCAAGTAAATGAGTAGAATTTTCAAATTTTAGTATTTCCTTTGTCATAGTCTCCATAAATCCTCGAAGACTATCTCTCTCACCGACATATTCTAGCTTCTCTCGAATTTTCTTTTCTTGTGCCCTAAGATCCTCAATTTAAGAATTGGAATTATTTATTTCTATGGCACGTTCTTTTAACAAGGCTACTAGTTTCACGTTTGCATTCTTTGTTTTTAAAGTTTCTTCATACAATTCTTTGAAAGAAGTTTGCAAATCTCTCTCGTCTTCGCTCTCATTCTCACTCACCTCCTCCTCACTCTCAGGAATATCAACTTCAGTGGTTGTGGAAGACTCATGCAAAGGTAAGTCTTTATCACTTACATGACTAACCACATAGGTGGAAAGATCACGCTTACTAGCAAAAAAAATTTCTTCTTCTGGGCCACTATCACTAAGGGAAGAAACGCGATTTATCGGTTTATTAAAATTCTCCCTCAGTTTAGTGGGACACTCATCTATCCTGTGACCAAAACCTTCGTAGTAAAGACATTTTTCACAATCACCTTTATTGACAAGTTTTTTAAGAGCAATTTTCATGTGTGATTTCCAATTAGATGATTCAAACAGGTGAATTCTAAAATCATCAAAACCACCGAAAGGCATACCTAAGGACAGGGGATCACAAACACAATAAAATAGTGCAACAAGCTCTGATACCAATTTGAAACGGCCCTTTAGTGTACTTAGGTAAAAAATAACTTTGTTCGAATTTTTAGTTAAAACCAATTTTTAACTTCTTAAACCCTAACCATGCATCTAAGTGATTAAATCCATTCAATGAATAAAACATGCGGTAAAAGAAACAATTTCAGGAAAAATCCCCGAAGGGCAAAACCTTTTATTTTCACAATAATTTTGTAAGAGTACGGCTTACACGGATTATAATGAAAATACAGTGTGACATACGAAATACCCGTAGGTGTTGGTTTCGATGTCTCGGCTGGAACTTTCCCTTTCCAGGAGGGCAGCAGTGAAGAAAAGAACGGTTCCTCCACAAGATACTTCGTAAGGTCTCCTTCTACAATAGCATGCAGCTCTTCGGTTGTAGAGTTCTCCTCACAAAGTGCAACACGATGTGGTGAATGAATTATCTTCCGGTAAACACATTCAAGATCACCTAACTTTGGAATCGAGTAATACGATCTTGAATAAACCCCAAAAGATGAAAAACCTGTATGGGAATATGTTTTTCTAAACTGTTCTACCTCGGGAAACGTTAGCAGATATATTTTATTTATAACTGAGCTGCACAGAGTCCAAGAAAATTAAAACACGAAAATCGAGGCGATAGGTCGTTCGAGCGAGATGAGATCTCGTTCGCGCGACATGCAATGTCGTTTGAACGATACTCAATCTCGTTCGAGCGAGACACAGTAAAAAAAATATTATTTTCTTTTTAATTTGATCCTCGAATTTTCTTAGACTGTTTGCAACTCAGAAATAATTTTTAAAACGATAAAACGATTTTAATTCCCAAATAGATACATCACCCAGTATTTAATCAATATACACATTACTCAACTACACATAAATATTCATACCTGAGTGATCTTAAACATATGAAACAGTCTTGACATGTAATCTTCTTGAAATCTATGATTGCGCATTCTTGGACTTTGAACTAAGTTTAAGGCTTTTAAATAGACTCCATAAATAACTAGCCTAGACTTAATTTATTTTGTCCGGAATTAAGCCAATTTAAACCAAATGAAAATACTAAGAATTATGTTCTTACAATTTCAGTAAAAAATTATGTCAATTTTTGTTTCAATAGAAGTGTTCAACTTTTACGAGAAAGTTACGAATGGTTGGTTTCAAACAAGTAAAATTGTGAAAAAAAAGTTTCAAAAAATTAGAAATATGAAACACTTCGTATGGATTGTATGAACTGCGTAAACAAGAATTCTTGAACAGCGAACAACCAGTTCAAAAATTCACGACCAAGAAGTTCAAAAATTAATTTGGGAACGTTCAGTGCCAAAGTCACTCAATGGGTAAGTCACATTTGATGATTAAAAAGTCTATGAAACTTATTTAAAGAAAATCTCTTGGTAAGAGGTCTATAGATAAAAAAAAATCCATTAATTAATTACAATAATAAAAATACCACTCACAATACAAACTAGGGGTGTTCACGGTCCGTTTCGATTCGATTTTGAGTTTTTTTTTACTGAACAGACTTAGTCGGTCCTCTAAAAAAATGGACCGAGGATAATGTCGATTAACCGACTCTAGTCAGTTCGTTTTTTTATAGGGTCGGTCCTCACGTTAATGAATTGCATAATTTATAATAATAAAAATATATCCAACTAAACATTAAAAATTAAAAAATATCAAAGTTTGTAATTAAAACAAACTATTGTGGTGCCCACACACGGCCTCTCCAGCGGCTGATTTCATGCAAATTCCTAAAGCGTTCACTATACTGGGATAGAAGCACATGGCCGTAACGTGCTAGCTATTAGACTTACACCCAAGTAGGGTTGTGTGTGGGATGTTGTCAGAGATAGAGTTCAAAACTACGGTTACTCTAGTATATTCTGAATCATCTTTACTACGTAAAGGTTCAAGTCGAAAGACACCTTTGCTAATGCACAATTCTATAGATTATTGCTCGATAAAATGTTTTCAAATTTTGCAAGTGGGGGATTGTTGGAAAACAGCTGTCATAACAGCTGTTGGTTTTGGTTACAAAAGTTGAAACAGCAGAACTCATTCTTGTCCCACATCGGTGGGTTCAAAGAAATGGGGTGTGTTAATATACAATTTTTTGGGAACAAAGGTTCAGCCCTTTGGGCATTCAAGTTTTTGTGGGTATGTGGGGCAGACCCAATGGGCCAAATCACACACGCGCGCCGCCGCCGTCCGTCCGGCCCGTGCCTGTGTCCGGGTCCGGGTCTTGGGCTTGGGCTCATTAAGAATTAATTTTTTGGACAAATAAATTAACGTTTTTTGGGCCTTAAAAATTATTTTTTAACGGTAATTAATTCCGAAAAAAAAATTAAAACGTGGTTTACTCCGTGTTGATTTCTTCAACCGAGTCGCCCACTTCTTCCAGTTTTTTCTCCACGTTGTTTCCAACGTCTCTTTTCTTTTTGCCCCATAAAAGAGCTGGTTGCCTCCGGTTTTGGTATACAGTTATCTTCTTCCAACACGAAAATTTTCTCTACAGTTCTGAAAAATTTCTTTCTCCCAGAATACTATTTCCAGAATAATTAATCTCATTACAGATTAATTATAGAATCGAGCAATTAATACAGAATGGGTGTATACAGACCGGATTAATTCTTGTGCTATCAATCCGTAATTTAATTGGAGGCTGTTTTATCCTGGGGGTGACGGCTGCACACTGTCGGCACAATTAGAGGCAGAGCCGCGAAACACCTTAAAGAGAGCGACCTAGTCCGCGACTCAGCCGTGTTCTTCGCTGTCCAGTTTCCGGAATTCTTATATTATTTTTCTGGCCCAGAATTATTTGCTCCAATTGGGTAATTTCGTTTCTGAATTTAATTCTACATTTAATTATTTAAATTGCTGCTACAACAAATAGTGTAAGCGTGTATGAAATTGGCTACCATTTCATGCAACCACTGCAAAAACTACATCACATTCAACCTTTGATGATCCGTGAAGAAATTCACTCACTGGTTTGTATTAAAAAACTATACGGCAAAGAGAGATTTTTTTTCCTTCTTTCTTGACGTGTCAATTTTAAATATATCTTTCTCGTGTGCGGTGTCATGTTCTTATCATAATTATGAATACATATTATAATTTCTTCTTTGATTTCATAATTTCTAGCTACTATTTGGTTTCTTCTTGAATTGGGTTAGCATGATTATATAATTTCTAATTGTGGGTGTTTCAGAGATGGAAGAGATAATGAAAACCCATAGAAATCTACCAAATAGACCCACGATTGAAGAAGTTGAAGCTGCAAAAACATTAATCCAGAAGGTGGAAGCTGAGGCCCAGTCAAAATTGGATGCCATATCCAGGGGAAAAAAGAGCATTAACATGCCAGATGATATGTTTAATGTGTTACAGGAGATGAGGAGAAATATAGTGCATTTTGAGAGTAAAGAGCAGAAGAGAAAGGCTTTGAGATTATTGGATCTTGAGAATGCACACAAAGTGTCTGCTGAATTGATTCAGAGAGCTTCCAAATGTGTTGGCTCAGGTGAGTTTGAATTGTTATCTGTATGTATTAATTTCTAGTTTTATCCTGTTGGATTTTTATTTTATTGAAGTTGTAGTACATATGGGTTAGTTTGTTTACATTGTTTTGTTGTATTTTTATGAATGGGCGTGTAATGTGTTTGGGTTTTCAAGATTTTAATAGGGTTATGCATCTAGAAGTAATAGTCAGATTGTCACACCAAATGTGTCTTTTTGGTGTGTCGGTTGTACCTTGGAGCGATGGAAAATGCTCTCGCTCAAGCTATGGTCTCGAGACTTGGGAGTGGCCTCTTCATAATATAAAACAATATGAGGGTAAGGCCGACGGCATCTACCTCTCCCTCCGAGGCCCTGCAATGAAGCGGGAGCCTTGTGCACTGGGTACGACCTTTTTATATAGCTGTACAAGTCTAGGGTACAATCAGTGTTGGTCTTGAGATTTATAAAAATTCATAAGGCCCTGTGCAAAAATTGTAAAATAAGTCCCTATTGTGTGTATTGTTATAAAAATTGGGGCCTAAACTTATAGGTAAAACAAATAGTCTAGCTTTGCCCTGTGCGATCGCCCACTTAGCACCTGTTCAGGACCGCCCCCGGGTACAATGATTATTGACCAATTATTCTTTAGGGTTTGATGTTTGATTTAATTGAGTTGGTATTTTTAGAGTTTGATTTGATTATTTATGGTTGTATTTTAGGGTTTGATTTGATTATTTATGGTTGTATTTTAGGGTTTGATTTTCTTTTGATTGGGTTGGTGTTTAGGGTTTTGCACTTGTGGAGGTGGATTTTAATATGGGGTTATCGGATTGTAATTACTATTGTGGTGGTTCCTTTTGAGATTTTTTTTCTAAAGTTAACATTTTAATTTGATTTCAAAAATGAATGTATAATTTCGTTATTTTGGCTGTATGTCTAAATTCAACTTGAAAATTTGAATATTTGTGAAAAATCTAAAAATATCCTCCAAAAAAATCTTCTCGGTGTCTCCCTCTCCCGGACCACCACAAACAATCCTGGCTCCGTCACTCCGCCACACTCTCCAGAAATACCACCATAGGGGGAGCTAGGAAATCTTAAGCAAATACAGTGTATGAGGACTCTTTTTAGTTTGGAGTTTGAGATCATAAACAAAGCTATTGGTGGTATAAAAAATATTTAGAGCAGGGCCACATTTTATGTATAGATATTCTTTTCAATAGAATATATTTTTTATGTTTTTTAGAGACTCAGTGCTCCTGATCAGGGCCACATTTTATGCTGTTATCTTTTCAAACTAAATGCGAGTTTTAATAATGATCAGCCACTGTTTTTGCTATCTTCCTGTACTGTAGTTCTTGCAGGTTTTGGAGCGTAATACTTGCTTTTTGATTTCTGTCACGTGTGTTACTCCATGAATAATTTCTGGCTTCTCCTGTAATTATTTTCTGCAGATACCAGACTTGAGGTTATGGCGATGAAAGGATCTGATGGAGAAAATGTCCCACTTCCAGTTTGGATTTGGGGGTTACCGCCAGATCCTGATAGAAGACCACGTTGGTTAGATGGACAGAGGAACCTCAAAACGCTGTTTCACTGCGTTGACATCATGGAAGATGATGTCTATTCACAGATACAGTTTAGGCTATCCCTCCATGCAAGGGATGGCTGCCAAAACAGTAAAAAGAAACGCACTGATGGTGATTCCGATGTGACAAAATTGGGTCTCCCCGAAGGGGCATTAGGGTTACGACTCCGCGGAGACTTGCTTGCCAAAGGAATCCTCTTAACTAGCGTCCCTAAGGCCCTAGGCTCTTTCATATATATGATTGGCGGCTATAATGGTCCTACTTTTGAAAAAACTATCCATTACCTTGATACCAAGTCTCTTCATTTGGGGTGGAGGACTCATAGTATGAAAGTTGGCAGATCATATCCAAATGTGGCAGCTGTGGATGGGAAGCTCTATATTGTTGGAGGGGCTGCCGGACCTGATGGTAGAATTACTGATTGCCTCGGGGAGATTTTTGACCCTCAAACCGGGCTATCTGAAATAATGCCCGATGCTCCACGTGATTATGCGGATTATATGCGTTTGATTACAGTCCTCCCTGACTCGAAAGAGATATTGTTTTATTCAAAAAAACCCTTCTACTTTTTGTACTACAGTGTGAATGGTGGTAAATGGAGGATTGACCTCAATGATGACAAGGAGAATGACGATATTTTGATGCGAATTGAGGAGGAATTCAAAGATTCTGTGAATGTGGTGATAGGAAATATTATCTACTGGTTCAGTAACTCCTGTATGTTAACTGCCTATGATTTTTCCACCAGAAAGTTCTACACATCGAACAGCTCATTGGCGATGGATTTTGGAAAACATGGGTATCCAGACCGTGGTTATATTAACCATGCATTGGCGTTGGTTCATATCAGAGAGGATTATTTCTGTCTTCTTTGGGTTGATACTTTAAAAGACAACTGCTTCCCTGATGAACCAAACTCTTATTACAGACAACTCCGCTGCACAAAGCTGCAGATCTGCATTGACGAGGACAGCAAATATCTTTGTGCTTCCTTGCTCTCTACCCAGGCCTACCTTTTCGAACCACAAGTTGGCATAATGGGTGCTATCCCAATGTATGTATCTTTACTTCATTATTATTATTATTATTATTATTTAAATCACTACTCTAAATTGTGGGTGGTTTGGGGTTATGTCTCCCATTTAATCCGTGGCACTTGGCTCTGGAAGCATCATAAATACACCTTTAGGTGACCTTTTGTGTTGATATTTAGTCATGTGCTACGATTATTCATGACAGATTTATTGGGGAGGTGCAGGGTCCAACCTAAAATTTTCAAACCTCCATGCCAAAGTCTGATTCGAAGGATTAATGGGGAGATCAAATCCCAAATCACCCTTAAAACTGAACTATTAAACACAGCAGGTTACTGAATCCTAAACTATTCGGGAGGCGAAGTCAGATAGCTTCGGGGTGATTTGTGTGGTGTAAAATACCCAAAATACCCTGACTATACAAACTTTAGCTAAATTAATATTCATACACAAATACATGTATACACATGGTCAGACAGTTTCATTGAATAATAATTTAAGCTTGCAATCATGTCTACATTATATAAATTATCTTTGAAAACCTTCATCTAACTTCATAAATTCAATAAATGGGTCAGGTTTGTTAGGGTTTTGAATATGAAACCTGTTACTGGTTCGGGATGGGTGGGTTAATTGTTTTTCTTCATATGTGACAACTAATGGGGTGAATGTCTCTTAGCTTTCTAGGAACAAGTATTCATTGAAAAGCAAACAAATATAAGCCACAAATTTTTGTAGTCTTGGCATTAACAATTTCTTGCTGATGGGGTACTCATATCATCATTTATTCTCAATAATGCAATTTGAGTTTTTTGACGCTAACCTCAATAACAATTACTAATTTGTTTATCTCTAGTCACTTCGGGTGTGTTTAATTACAAATGTTGAATATATATTCTCCAACATATCTCACACTTCACATACATACCAATGAACATACCCATCTTTTTAAAATAGTAAAAAATCGAGTTTTTTTACCAAACTCAGTATATATGATCTACGTAGCAAGGTGATCATCTACAAAAGAAAAATCATAAAAAAATTCAACCTTGAATTGGGTGAATTGATGGCAAAAATTTGAACTGCCGAAAATGCTCATATATATCCACTTTTCATTTCATCTATCTTTGGGTTAAAACATTTTTATGATTGTTTTTGTAGATAATATTCATTATGGAGTTCGTGTATATGAAATTTGGTCGAAAAATATTTTTTTGTTTACTATTTTTAAAAATAGGTATGTTCCTAGGAGGTATGTTGGAGAACCTATATATATATAATAAAAAGTTGACAATGAGTGATAAAGATGGGCTGGCCTTATTTTTTTTTTAATTTTTTCCATTAAAATTAGTTCTTTGGGTGATGGCCAGGAAATATTTGGTATGAAAAATGATAATTTTGGTGCACTCTAGGTAGTTTTACCTGTTGGTTTCATAGGTCGTATTAGAAATCAAGCATCACCAAAAGGAAAAATGCAGTAAGACACCTATTTTTCAGGGAAAAGAAACGGACCCCCCTCTGTCTATGATATTTATATTTGTATGCCAATTCATAATTGCAGCTCATACCATTATTAGGGTGTGCTTTGTAACCCCAATTTGATGGAATTGGAACATTTTGAGTTCATACACTCTTAAATTTTGGCCTAGGCTAATATTTTATTTAGTTTCCAACATTAATTAACACTTTTTTTTTTCTTTTGAAGTGCAAATGTGTGAAAAATCTACTTCAATTTATAATTGAAACTTTTTTGCTGGTGTGTGGATGTATGGAATTGTCAACTATAATACATTATTACATGTTTTCAGTAGCATTATTAGTGATTTTGGTTTTAGTATATGGAAATTAATTTATTTAGATATAACATAGGTATATAGTTTTTTTCCCAATTGTTTCGACTTAATGCCAACCCAATAGCAGAATACTTGGTTTTTGAAATTATTTTGTAGTTAATTATGTTTTGCTCTAATTTAATGATTTCTTTTTTGTTTTTGTTCCCTTACTATTTTTGTTCTTGCGACTTATAATTTTTGTATGCAGGCCATCTGCAAATTGAGAATGATGCTTTGGTGGAGCTTTGGGTCAAGGTTTTGAGACCAATTTTCCGAGTTGTGGACATGTAAATTTCCTTGGAATGTTCCTAGAATTTGGATGTAGTATAATTTTACTGTGTCTTGGATCAATGTTTGAAGTCTTAAAATACTATTAGGGCCCGTTTGGCATCCTAATTCCAAGCCATGGAAATGGAATTGGAAGACCAATTTTAATTCCATGGAATTGAAATTGCCCTTTCAATTCCAATTCCAAGCCTCGGAATTGAGATGCCAAACGGGACCTTAATGACTCCACCATTTTGTATATTGAAACTCGAATGTAACTTCGAGGTAGACTTGTCGTGGGTGGGTCGTGTTGGGTAGTTGATGTGTTAGTGTCAAAACTCCTAACCTGGACATGACAAGTTAATGCAAGCGGTATCAAAGACAAATTATAAACCGAGTTTGTTAGTCTTGAATTTGTTCTAACTTGGGTCTAGGTTGATTTTGTTCTATTTATTTTTATCTGGATCTGCACGAACTGATTGGAATTAGGTTTTAATTTTTGCTTTCAAAATTGGGACAAAATGATTTTGACACTATTTTAATTCCGTTTCGAATCAAGTTGAACTGATTTATTATGAAGAAATGGTGTTTTTAATCATTATATGAACACTTACTAGCATACCTTTGCTCGAGTTTGTTAAAATCTGATGGCTCGCTAACAAAATTGGGCCAGTTTTAGAAAAGGTTAAAAGTATTCTTCGAATTTAAAATTTAACCTCATTAAAAACATGTGTTGACTTAGGCTGTGTCTTGTTTGTGTGCTGATTAATTAACATTTCTAATATGTTTTTAAGAATTAAAAATATCTCAAATGATATTTCAAATACTCTTTCAAGCCACAAGTTGATAATTGGCTTGTTTGAGCAGAATTTGGATCACTTTAGTCCTACTACCCCCCTAGGACTTCACAGAGTTGTTTTGATTATACAACACCGTTCTTAGTATAAATCATAATTGTGTGTCTTGCTTGTGAAATTGTTTTTCGCTCTTCTGGATTTCTTTTAGGATCAAATACCAAAACGTTTCTCAAATATTTTTTATTATACATTTAGTCCGAGCGTTTTATTTTGTACCAAAAAGTTATTTATTCTCTTAAAAGTCCGCGCTAGCGGCATGGTAAAGCCTTTTTGGCATAGTGAAGGACTTTTTGGTGCAAAATAAAAAGGCTTGGACTAAAAGTGTATTAAAAAAAGTTCGAGAGACTATTTGGTATATGACCATTTCTTTTATTGTAATTTGAATATCCTTTTGGTGATTCTTTTAGGCTCAGTTTGGTTGCGCAAATTGTTCGATTATGTAAATTGGTTCATTGTGAATTGTAAATGAGTGAATTTGAAATGAGTTAAATCCAATTTTACACAATGTTTGGTAATTTAAAATTGATGTTAAGATACTATGAAAAAAAGATAAAAACAAATCAAGAGAGAGGGGGAGGGAAAGAGAGAGAGAGGGGGAAAGGGGACTTGCACTTTATGTGACTCCTATTTCAGATGGATTTATTTCATATTTTTTGTGAAATGATCCAATTTCAGATTTTGCACATGAGCTAAAATAGGACAATTAATGAATCCTTTCATTAATGAAACCAAACACAATTAATGAGTCAATTTGTAAATGGATCAATTTATTAATGATCCAATTTACAATTTTGGGACAACCAAACGGAACTTTAGTATATCAGTTTCCAATATAGATTCTTTAAATTCTTTTTATTTGTTTTTGATTCACCTTTATTGTTGTGGGTCTATGTTTGAGAGTCAACTTTTAGTTTTAGTTCGCTTTAGTTTGCTTAGTGCCAGTCGTCTTTAACCTTTACTTCCAGATGCCGGGACAAAACATTTTAAATTCAGTGTTGATAAGAGTTATATGCTGTTGTCACATTTGAAAGAGAATAAAATCTATTAATGTTGACTTTGATGATTATATTGCAATTAAGAGTGTCAAATTTTTGTATCATGACAATGAAAATTATGGTCTGAATTTTTCAAAATGAAAATATGAAGGTTAAATTCGCTACTAAAATCAAACTATTTGAAAAGAAAATGTTTCTACAAGGCGAACTTGATTGCTAACCAACATACCACTAAAGTGAAAACAACACCCTGGAGAAAGAAAATTTTAAATTTGAAAACTAGAGTAGTTCACATATAAATGTTTTTAAAACCCATTATTTTTAATGAGAATTGTTATGATGGAAGAACTAAAACAATTGAGAAAATAAGTCATTTAATGTAAAGTTGTTAAGTGTGGCCTTACTAAAATTCTTTGAAAGATTAACTTGATTGGTGTAAAATAATTAAAATGTAATTCATTCTCTTATCCAGAAAACGTACACTGTGTGTGTTCATCTTGATTACGTGACTCGAATGAGATTAATAGATCTTCCTTAACAAAAAATGGCAAGAAAAATAAGGACAACGAAAAAAAATGTTGAAAAGATGGAAAATGCCCAACATATTTCAAATGATCATTCACATTAATTCACGTGCATTTTTTGTCACAAAGAAGATAATCTTATGTTACAAATTGAAGACGGTCTAATGAAAACAACGGGTTTTTCATAAACATCATTTTAAGGATGCGTGATGTAAACATTATGTGTGCACATATTGTCATAAAATTGACACTTCAGAGATTTTTGTGACATATTTTACAATTCACATTTGGTAGTTCTTCACATGACTTTGATGTGATTAATGATTTGAAAAGAAAGATTCATGTGCATATTACAAATTATCTTTTTAAAGCGAGTGCGAATTTGATTTGGGTGATGTCTTTAGAAGAATGATGAATGTGAAATATCATAATAATGGCGGTTGTTTGAGACCTTTTACATATGTTCCAATCTATGTGGTAGGATAAATTTAAGGGTAAGACTATATTTTCAAAAGGGATTTGGGAAGCCATTTTAACACCCTAAGAAAATCCTAGAATTGCTAGTAAAAAAGTGAAAATGTGTCCAATTTAATATCTTTTTCAAAAGCAATTTAACATTGTCCAACAGTTAAACATTTGTAGAAGCGTAAAATGAATAAATAAACTTTTTATTCTCATTAATCTAAAAAATTCCTTTACAATTTTTCACAATAAAAATGTAAATTTCTTTGAAATAAAGTATAGAGTTGTCTACTCCGTGTATCCCAAATATGAATCATGTCGTATAAAGAATCAACCGTTACTCGACCTGTAATGCATATATAAATTGTGGGGGTGTGAGCGAGAAATTCAGTAGGATCTTATAAATACTCATGCGTGAACATATATATTGTATGCATATGAACACTCAACTATTATCTCAAGATAACCATCACATCCGAAGATCTCACCACGTGACATTACACTTTCCAAAGTCCCCCATATCGAATTCCCTACCTCACTTCCCACAATACGATGTGGACTCTCGTGAACCTCTTTTTAATTATTCTCCCAACACTTTATGGTCCCAAACCGATTTCATTTCAATCACAAGGCAAGGTAGGGTACCCCCTCATCATCATACTATAATGGCTTAACATACCAAACCAAAATGGACTTATAGCTGAAGGATTCATAAAATAGCTGACGAGATAAGATACAAGAAAATATCCCGAAAGCACACTCATCCAACGGGTAGTTATGATAAGAGATGTCTATGCATCCTCCGACATTGTTGTAACCTAACATAACAGTACGATATGGACCGATGATAATATGACACCTGTCATCGTCCCGTGGGCCTAATCCCATGATATTCATGTGGTTGGCCCATTGATACGACGCAAATAGTGTGTATTTCGCCCGTTAACCTATGCGTTATTAGCCCCCTCAGGTACCATAATTTCTATATTTATGATCATTAACTAGACAACCTCCGTTTTATATGTTAACATGCTATAGTTAACCATGCTAGAACTATGATTTGTGTTTATCTTTTGTATTATAGTTCTTTCATTTTAGTTTGCATTAAATGAAAAATACAAAAAGATTTTGTGTATCATTTGTGTTTTATCTTGAGTTATTTAGGCTTAATGAAAAATACAAAAAGATTTTGTTTGTCTTTTGAGTAAAGTTTTTGGTTAAAAAATTTCAAAAACTCAATTTTTTTTTGTGTGTGTATTTTAGTTTGACACACTTTATGTGGCATATACTTGTGTTTGAATCCTTTCTTTTTCGCTTCCATGTGGCTAGAACTTTTGGTTAAGATTGTAATCCTTAAAATATTCTTTGTCATGCTTACATGGAGTAATTGAATTTTGCGTTGCTTAATGGATTCTATTTTTATATGTCTCTTTTCACACATGCACGAGCTCTTTTGAAATTTAAATGTCATATGTATATTTGAGCTAAGTGAGATGTTCTCCCATAAATTTAGTCATCTACATTTTTGCTATGACTATGGAGGATTTGGGCATGTAATAACCGTTTCTCGGATTTAAAAATAGAAATATATGTTTATCCGGTGTAGTTGTTTATCAATGGAATCGGGCTGTGAAAGACAAAATTACTTTGCGTGAAAAGCCACCATTGAATTTTAGGCCTTAAAAATGTGGCATTAAAAGGAATATTTGCCAAGGCCAAAATATTTTAGTTCATATGTTCAATAGAAAAAAAAAAGAAAATTATGAGGAGTTTCGTTGGATATATTAACGGGTTTGCACAATGATTTTGAATCCTAGTTAAGCTTTTATTGTCATGACTCTATTGGTTTGTAGAATCATCAAAATTCTAGGCATATGTGCATTGTGTATGTTTGTTCATTGAGTTCAATTTATATTGTCACATGAAGCTATATCTGAATGTGATAAAGTTTTACAATCAAATGAGAACTCCGTGAATATGTTTTAAGTGATTGGGCCGAAATTTAATTATTACTAGTTCACACCCCTACACTTTCGTTTACCACATGTATTTGGACATATTTTTACCATACGAATGTGAAAAGCTTAATGTATTTTGTATCATGTGTGGTGTTTATACCTATGTATATGTGCGTGTGCGTTAGTAATATTCATTTTGTATACATATATATGGTGTTTTTTTATTTTTGAGTCTTTGCCTTTACTAACTAGTCCATCTATGCTTCTAATTCAAAATTAGTTTAATTTTTTTTGCATTATAAATTGGTATCTATTTATCCTTGTTGTGGATTAGTTCTTGTTCATGTTGCCCATATGCTTTCATGTTCTTATCCCTTATGCACCATCTTGTTTACTTGTTTTCCCATTCTTGATATTCCCTTGTGCAGTTTTAAGGGGGAGAAATTAATATTGTTTTAATTCTTTAACGTTGTCTATTCATGAACAAAAAAGGGGAGAAGTGGTATCTAAACCTATAGTTTAAGAGATTTAATCTTAGGGGGAGACGTCTTTCTAAGTATATTTTTTACTTGATAAAGGGGGAATTAATTTAGGAGGAGTATTTAATTTAATATCATTTAATACTTTGATATTCCCTATGCGTTTAATGTTTTGCTTAAGTGTGCAGGAATTTTTCTAGTGACAACTTTATATCGGCAAAGATAGTCTTCCTTGGGTTTTGAGTCAAGCTTGTATTTTTTATTTCGGGAGGGATGTTTTTGAGTATAGTAGAGCTTGACAGCCCTTTAGGATTTTGTTTTTGTTTTTGTCCCGAATAGCCAAAGGGGGAGATTTGTAAGGACACAAATTTCCAATTGAGTCTTAATGTAGTGTTGGCTCGATTCCGGACAAAAACATTTGAGTCATAGGATAGTATTGAGTGAGTATCCTCCAAGCCTATGACGTTTGAAGTTTCAGTTGAAGACGTAGCGGCCAGTATTAAAAAGCGAAGATCATCAAAGTGCCGAGTTTCAAGTGCCACGTTTATACGTCAACGACAATTGATTCCATAGTCTCCAAAAGGTATGAATGCATTTTTATATATATATAAGGGAGACTTGGAATAATTTTATTATGGGTGTAATTTCATTTTAAACAATTTTTATTTTCAGAAAGTTATTGTTGAACTTTGGATAAAAAGTTCTTGGGCTTAAAATGTAAAATTGGACTTTCTGACATTTCGTTCGAAATTGTCATTCGAACGAGAATGTCATTCGAATGGGAATTTCGTTCAAACGAGTTTGCCAATGAGTTTTCCCATTTTGGCCTCTGGAATATCGTTAGATGGTCGTTAGAACGAGACTTCGTTGGAATGAAAATCTCGTTCGAACGAGATTTCTGGGCGGGAAAAGTTTTGACAGTTTTAACCCATTTTCCCACTCTTTTATCCCACTTCCTTTTAGCAGTTTAAAATATAATCAGGACACATTTTTCAACAGACTTTTGTACCTTCCTTGAGAGCACTTTTGAGAGAAAATACACCAACCAAAAGTCAATGTTTTCATGTGTTAAAATTCCAAGTGAATTCTCATAAAACACATGTTGTTACACCCGTAGTTGAGTTTTTTCCCCCCAAGTATCTCTTCATATATATAATATTTTGTTGGAGTTGTTTGGCACCATTGGTTCATCTCTACCAACAAAAGGAGAAGTTTGGGTTTACTTCTACATCCCACAAAGAAGAAGACATTTGGTTTACGCTCCGGTGTTCCCACTCGAAGAAAAGCTTCGCGTGAGGGTGACGGTGTCGAAGAGCCCCATCAAAGGAGTCCGAGACTGTGGAGGAGTCCATGGTTATCTACTAAGTAGAGGTGTTTACAAGAAGGAGCGTCAAGGCTTGGACGGAGTAAAGTTGTTGGTGTAAGTCTTACTGTCTTGTAATTTGTAATTCCGTACTTAGTGGATTCGTTAGGCCAGGGAGGGCCGTCCGAGATTTTTTCCGATTTGGGTTTTTCTCGTACATCGGCGTGTAGTGTGATTGGTTTAATTTCATCTTGCAAAATACGTAGATGCATGCTTAGGTAATTCAAGATAAAATTTGGTTTAATTATCACACGTATCTATTTTGGTGCTAAAATTAATTGGGTGAAATTTAGCTTAATTTAATCAAGTCACATATTTAATTTGATAATTTGGTTTGGCCTAATTTGTAAAATTGAATTAATTATTGTTAGGCAAATTTCTAGTACTTGGATTGAATTAATTTGGTTTAAGTGAAAATTTCATTTGTTGTTTAATTTATTCACTTTGTGTTTAGTTTAATTTTAATTTGAAAATAAATTAAAATTTGTCTTTTGTGTGTGTTGTGTTGAACCATCTTATTCCGCACTTAAAAAAAATTATATTTAATTTTAAAAGAATATTTAAAATTGGGGGTCCTATCACTTCTCAATTATATGTGTAAGACATGGCTTAGATAATATATTTTAAATAAAGAAGAATAATGTAACATAAAACGATTGCTTCTCATTAGTTAACCATGTATTGCACGGTTTAAATAACACATTTAAATTAGAGTGGGATACTACTATATACAAAACGTAAATAGACTTAGTAAATTTGAAAAAGAAATTGAGACAAACATGAATGTGTAAAAACCAGTAATGCATGAAGTGAAATTAAAAAACAAATTGATGGACTCGCATTTGAGGCCTAAGAAGTAGTTTCCAAAGATGTTGAGTCCTCAGAGGGGTCTTCTTCATAAGAATGATAAGTAGATTTATTGACAAATGGTTGGTCATAATAAATGTAGTCCAAAATTTCAACATGACTTGAGGAATGCGCAGAGTTGGACGGTTCAATGAATGGTTTTTCATCGTTAGAGACATTAAGGGGAACTCCACTAGTTTAATTATCAGAAGTAGGGTCAAGATCGATGAAAGTGGGTGGAATAGCATGGTGAATTTAAGTATTGACATAATTTATCCTATGGAGATTGCTAGTAGAGAATTTTGTATTCTTGCCTTAGTTTTGTCAATGTTTGGAGAATGAACGACCTTCCCTTCATTATTGTAAGTTTATATAATGGAATTATCTTCTAATTCCTTTAGGACTCCACAATTCTTCTCGACCCTTGATCTTTTGGGCTTCTTCTTTGATAAAGAGATGAATGCCTCAGGATTGCGTCTCCGACGGCGGGAGGAAAACCTTTTGGCCCCGAGGCTTGGATTTTCAACATCAATAATTTCTCTATTATAGAACATGAGGTCTGACTTCAAAGTATGTTCACGTTTTTTGAGAACCATGGTTATCCTAAATGATTTTTTGGTTGGGTAAAAATCAGTTAGTCCAAAATAGTTACGGTATAGTATGTACATTATATAGAGCCATTGGAGATTGGTCATGATAGATGGTTATAATGGACACAAGGGTGATATATGGATATGAAACAATTAGGATAAGGAAACATAACAAATGCGATTGTAATATATGGATGAAAGGAACGGTCGATAGAAACATAATTATACTAAATATGTGTAAATGAATGGGCACCCATTTTTAAACGAATATAAGAGAGAAATAATTCACGAACATATTTAAAGTCAGGAAGTTTATGTATTTTAAGCCAACAACATAAAAATTAAAAATTTATCCAAGAGTTTTAGAGTCATGAAAATAATTCTACAGTTTTATTTTATGAATTGGAAATATTAGATTGCGTAAATTACAGTAGGGAGCAAACAT
Source organism: Sambucus nigra (assembly GCA_949130495.1). Lineage (NCBI taxonomy): Eukaryota > Viridiplantae > Streptophyta > Magnoliopsida > Dipsacales > Adoxaceae > Sambucus > Sambucus nigra. Next base: position 829,872,114 of record OX422207.1, read on the forward strand.
TATAGCCAAATGGGTTTTAAAAGTTACAAAATAGAGAACGCAATCTTATTTATAATGGCAAGATAATATTATATCACATGTATACTAAATCTTAAAAGTACCACAAAAAATATAAAGAAAGTTTTAATAGAAAAATCTTAATTCCCAAAAATGGTTCATATCAACAAAAGCCCATATGAGTATTTGAACGAAAGTCTAATTATTTAAGCATTGTTTTAAAAAATCAAGTATGACTCTAAATCCAATATCATCCATATGAGAGAAATTAAATTCTACATTTTGCATATAACTCGAATATTGCAACAAATCAAGTATGAAGTAAACCATATATGAACATAAACAAAATAATATCAGTTAAGATGTAAAGAAAATAAAAATTCGATATGAATTAAATTCAATAAGGTTTTCAATTATAAAATAGGCCTCACTAAATGTATTATTATCCCTTCAATCAAGAAATGGAAAAAGGTAAAATTGTAAATATTAAAGTTTAAGAAATTAATGTTCGAACATTATATCCATTCACTACTTAAGAAATGAGGGAAGAAAATTATTCCACCAACAATATGGAACTCATTTAATGATTTAAACCATCATTTTCAAGCCTAATAGAAAGCCTAAATGATAAAAGAGTATCTATAAAGTCACCTTTTATGGAGTTGGAATAAAACAATTTTGGATGTGTCAAATTTTTTACCAAATACATATATTGACATCAAAAGTTCATAAATATCTTTATAGTAGTTTTATTTCCTACCAAAATTTTTGTACTACCAAAAATTTAATTTGTAATAGGAGAAAAAATTATAGCAGGTGTCAAACATTTCAATAAATTGGTACAAATCAGTAGCATGTATCCAAAATTTTAACCAAACTATATTTATAGCATGTGCCCAATGTTCAGAAATATATTTACAGTAGGTTTATTTGCTTCATTACAATATGTGGCAAATACTTTTTATATTTGTATTGTTTATTTTATTTGGGCACTTGGACTATATTTGTACTGTTTTGATTTGTTACATTTTGGTTTGCATATGGATATATTTCTATTTTATTCGGATATGGATTTATATATGCAATAATTTGGTGCATTCTTTCTATTTTATTTGGATATATGTTGTTTGAATAGTTACAATTTTGCTATAACAGGTACAAATATAATGCTGGGCAGTGGCAGTGGCCATTCTACCCAACAGATTTTTTTAAAATTCTGCCTAGAATTGTCACGGTCATTGACCGTGTCAAGTTTTTAAGACTTGTAACGGGCTTTAACCGTGACAACACTTGTCAAGGTCAAAGACCGTGACAGGACCGTGACAAGTCTATGAACTTATCGCGGTTAAAGACCGTGACAAAAAAAGTTATCACCCCCATACTTGTCACAGTCATTGACCTTGACAAGTTGGACTTGTCACGATCAATGACCGTGACAATCCGACAGTTTTTGTGTAGTGGGGGACGCTTCCCACGGGTCCCACATGTAGCTTGATATAATCCCGAATCACATTCTAAACAAGTGAAATGTTAATTAAATAAAACTGGACTAACAACATTATTCAGGTGTAATACCCCGTAATTTTATAGATCTTATTTAATGGGATTAATTAAAATAAATGGAAATTAATTTGGATTTAAATACTAGCGAGATATGAGTTGGTATATGATTATGATGATAATGATGAATATCATTGGGTAAATATGATAATATATAATTATTGAAATGATTAAAATTGTCGCAAGTCATAAATATGACAATTTGGAAAATTTAATTAGGACGCATGCATACGCGTCAGTAATCAATTTAATTGAACTTAAAAGTAAAATATAATTTTATCATCCATATGATCATTTTGAGTGCGCTAGTGTGTCCGGAAGGGTCGAGATAGTCAGAAAACACTAGTCAAGGGTTTAGTTTGGGTCCCGGGGCAATTTTAGGCCACAACGTCAACCCAGGAGGGTATTTTGGTAATTTCTATTTTTAGGTATTTGCAACCCACGAAAATTGGGTCTTGCAATCAGCCTATATCAAGACCCTACGGGGTCATTCATTGTCACACCAAGCCTTCATCAAAGAGAGAAGAAAGGAGAAGTTCTAAGGGGTTTCCAAAGCCACCACCACCCGCCGCCGCGATCGCCGGAAATTGTGATCGAAAAAGAGAAGGAAAATAAACCAAGATCATCATCAAAGGATCAGAACTTCAAAAATAAAGGCAAGTGATTTAATCCATTAAGATTCAGAAAATAAATTATCCATGTTACGAGTAGGATTTGATGATATCCTTGAAAATCTGAAAACTCATGAAATTTGGAGATGAAACCTAAATTATGATTAGGTTGTTTATGAAATCTTGAGTCTGGACGAACCTCACATATTAGATCATAAATCATGTGTAATTAATTTTGAATTTATGAAGAGATTATAATGATTCTTGAAGAAAATTTAAAGATAAGACTTTTTATGAAATTATGATGATTAATCCAAGAAAAGACCAATTGATGATGAATTGACAGTTATGGAACCTTTAGAATCATGTAGTTAGGTTGTATAATGACCCTAGATGTTTAATTTAGAATTTAACACCTTGAAATGATGATTTGAGACAAGAATTGGACTTAAAATGAAGCAAACCCGTAGCCTGCACCTGCTTGATCGATCGATCGACATTCATAGGTCGATCGATCGACCTTCCCAGAAACAGTGATCTTATTTCCCTTTTTCGGATTTAATCGATTCCGGCCATTTGAAGGTTGAACGAAGGGATTATGTAAAGACGTTAGGACTTAGGAGATACCAGTAGGGACGTAATTAAAACCCCAAAACATATTAGAATTGATTGGGAATATAGTGATTGAATTTATGAGGGTTCAACAAGTAATTTCCTATTTTATGATACGGAGCATGATTTATATTATTAGGAGTGATAAGTTAGGATATGAAACATAAATAAAGAGCTAAGGGTACTAAATTAATATTTGGGAAAGTTTGGAGACATAGTAACCTCTCCTGTTAGGATTAAGTACTCGAAATTTCACGACGTGAGACGTATCGACAAAATATAATATATATCATCCGGAATAATCATAGTGTGTGAACTTTGAGTAATGGTATAAGGCTGAAATATACCCTTAATAAAATAAATAATTATTTAAGTTGTTTGAATGCTTAATATATGGATTATTATGTGTATGACATACCTACCATACTTGCTATCACGGGAGGTGGGTTATTAATAAGGTCCATCTAATCTTTGTGTGCTTACGGGGGGATTTAGACTGGTACCTCAAGAACATAGGTCTTGGAATGGCTTATTTTGAGTTAATAAGTCAGCAGACCATGGGAACGTAGGTATGTGCGTGACCCGTGTGTATGGGAACTATGTTCGCCTCCAATATATGTGATTTTGGTTTATTGAAATGATTCCTGAGATTTGGAATACGTAGTCCTTATGTACATGATGTATCGGGATTCAATAGTAGTGTATGTGTGCACCACACCTTAGCCTGGTGGTGCTATATTTGTATATTTATGCTGAGAATGATATACTTGCATTTATAACTAGCTCATTGTTAAACTGTGAATACTAATATTTGGGATACTTGAATGGAATTAAAAATGTGATAATACATATCGTAATTGATATGATAATTCTGATAAATGAAAAGGTAAGCTACATGCAGAAAATATTAGAATAATATGAATAGACCCCTATATTATAAGAAGATAAGAAGTAATTACATACTAGCTAATTAGTGGCATAACTAGGATGGGTTAAGGGTATACATTAAGCGTGAACATTAGTTCAGGGGTTAATGACTCATGTGAGAACTCTTAACATACATGTATAAAATATTTACTGTTTTATGTAATTAAATACTTGATGTATTTTAAACTGTTTTCAACTCAGGCTCTGACCCGTTTGCTTTCAAATATTTTTCTTGTAAAACCTTTTTACGTGCCCCGCCACAGGGACGCCAAGCATAGGAGTTTCATTCCATAGACGTGCTGTAGCTGTAGTGGAAGTTACGGGATCTCGGTATTAGACGCCTCCACATTCTGCATTTGATTTTATTCAGGGTCATCTATCAGTTGGGGCATGTCGTCCCTTTCCATTTAGTTATAGCATTCCTAGTGTACTAGTTTCATTTCAGTTTTTGGAATTTATTTAGTTATTCAGACTTCGTTTTGGATTTTATTCAGTAATTTTATTATTCAGGGGAGTGTTACTCTAGGCTCATGTTATCATTCCATTATCATTCTATTTTGTTATAGATGTGGATGTGGTATAATTAGCTTATAATTTCTTTGGTTGTATGTTAATTTAATTTAATAAAATTGAGAACTCACTTTTTAAATATTAGGTGGCTAGTAATTATTTTAAAACATTTTTCGACAGTGATGCTATGGACTGAACCAACATGACATTTTGTATGAATTTGAATAAAGGAGTAGCTACCCGGTATTTAATTAGACGGGGTATCACATCAGGTTCTCATTACACTTCACACCTAACGTTTGGAACAAATCGGTTTGACCCACGAGTAACCCATAAATTCAAGACAAGACATCATACACTTTGTGCGTCTCGTAAATGTTCGATGATAACTTGAAGAACGCAAGAGCCTTCTACGCATCTTAGATAGTCTACATCTTTCAGTGTATTCCATCTAGTACAAAATATATTTAAAGTTAACATTCAAAATAAATGCAAAATGATTCACGAATAAGACTTCTCTAACTTCCATTCTTATTTTCCTTGTTTGTTGCATAAAAAATTGAAATGCTAGAATATATGGAAAGATATATTCAGAAGAAATACAACTTTCCATTTCTATCTCTAAAGCCACCTCACTTCAATTTTGGAATTTCTCAATTCCCGAGTTAAATAATTTAATCATCCTCCTAATCTCCTTTTTTTCATCTTCGTCTCATCGTCCCTTGATTATCTCGTCCCATATACTAACTCTATTTAATAGTAAGTTTTGTGCCCCTCCATTATCAAGCCCAGCAACTCGAGCCTTCCAGAGATGGCTACATGGACATCATTTTTAGAGCCTGTGATGTCCTCACCACCCTCGAGTAGAACTATGACAATCGAAGGACAATTTTGCATCGGAAGATGTTTAGAACGGATGCAGAGATAGAAAAGGATATGCTAAAGTGAATTTTACACCTCTAAAACGAGGGATGTGTGCAGGGCCAAGGGGGCAGACCCAGTCGAGATGGGTTAACGATTGTTTTTTTTTTTTTTAATTTTTCGTATATATTTATATATGTGACGTGTATCTTTTTCTATGACTTTCAACTTTTGAGGATGTTTCATGTTTTGAGATTAATTTTGGCAATCTTTATTTTTTTTTCGGACATGTGTGTGCCTACATGGTTTTCTGTATATGTAGATTATTGTAAGGACACAAATCTCCAATTGAGTCTCAAAGTTATTTTGGCTCAATTCCGGACAAAAACGTTTATGTCATAGGATAGTGTTCAATATATCTATTCAAGCCTATGATGTGTTTTGTTGAAGACGTAGCGACCAAGATATCAGAACTTCATCAAATGCCGTGTATACTGTGCCTCGTTTCTACGTCATCAACATAGTTCCAATTGCTCCCAAGGTATGAATGCATTATATATATATATATATATATATGGAGGCAGGCTCCTGTGCACACTAAGTTTGCACACTAACTTTGCACATTACCTTTTAAAAGTGTGCAAACTTAGTGCTGGCGCACACCAATTTTTTTATGTGATATTTTAACATTTCAACGGACTCACATAAAAAAAATTAGCTCAAAAAAACTTTTTTTGCTATTTTTAAAAAATCGGTCAAACTTTCGCAGTTTTTAAAGGGTTTAAAAACTGCGAAAGTTTGACCGATTTTTTAAAAATAGCAAAAAAAAAAAATTTGAGCTGATTTTTTTTATATGGGTTCCTTGAAATGTTTAAATATCACACAAAAAAAATAAACTCAAAAATATTTTTTTTACCACTTTTAAAAGGTAATGTGCAAAGTTAGTGTGCAAATTTAGTGTGCACAGGAGTCTGCCTCTATATATATGATCTTGGAACAATTTCTATTGGGTGAATTTTAATTTAAAACTGTTGTTTATTTCAGAAATATTTAATTAAAACTTTAATATAAAGTATATAAAGTTTTTGGGCTAAAACTCAATTTTTCAGCTTTCTGGAAGTTCATTCGAAGTTGTCATTCGAACGAGGTCTGCCAACGAGTTCCCCAATTGGCCACTAGAATGTCGTTCGAACGAGATTGTTGTTCGAACGAGAATTCCAATGAGATTTCTAACGAGTTCAAATTTTTATACACTAGAACTTCGTTAGAAGGCTCGTTCGAACGAGAATCTCGTTCGAACGAGAATCTCGTTCGAACGAGTTTTGGCAGGAACAGTTATTTTGGCAGTTTTGATCAGTTTTTCTCACTTTCCCACTTCTTTTCCCACTAACTTTTCACCTGAATAATTAAGTGCGGAAACCAACTTGTTCAACTTAACTTTTTCATATCCTACAACCTCCAAGAGAGAGTTTGAGAGCAAAATTCAAAGAAGAAAAAGTTCATGTTTGAGTGTCTACTTTTCAAAGTATAATCTTTCAAAACACTTCTGTTTTACACCCATAGTTTATTTATTCCAAGCTTCCATATAAATATCTTTCTTGGAGAGTGTTTGGCACCGGTTTATCTATACACCTTGAAAAAGAGAAGTTTGGGTTTACTTCTACATCCCTCAAAAAAGAAGTTCATTGTTTTGTTGCGGCATTCTCACATGGTGAAAGGAACCACGTGTGATTGACGGTGTACCTAATGTCTCATTGGTGAAGTCCAAGATTCCGGTGGAGATCCAGGGTTATCTACTAGGCGGAGGTGTTTTCAAGAAGACGCATCAAGGCTTGAAAGGGGTCGAGTTGAGGAAGTAAGTCATCTGTCTTGTAATTGTAAAACCATACTTAGTGGACTTAAGGTTAGGGCCATCCGAGATTTTTTTTTCCCGTTGTGGGTTTATCCTCGTACATCGCGATGTAGTGGTTTGTTGTTTAATTTTATCTTGCTATATCACCTAGAACACATTCTTAGGTAAAAAGATAAAATTTGGTTTTAATCACTACTTGTTTAATTTGGTGCTAAATTAATTTTGGGTAATGTGTAGTTAATTCAAGTCATTAATTTAATTTGCTAAAATTTGGTTTGGCCTAATTTGATTAAATGAAAAATATGACTTAGGCAAATTTTTAGGACCTGGGTTAATTAATATGGTTTAAGTGAAATTAATATTGTGTGTGAGTTCCATCATATTTTACTTGGGTTTAATTTTAATTTGAATAGAAATTAAAATTTGTTAAATTGTTTAATTGAACCATTATCCCTACTCCGCGTATATTTAAAAAGGAATTTGTTTTAATTTTTGGGAAAACTTTAAAATTGGGGTTCCACTCACGCGTTTCAGATTGGTATCAGAGCCAAAATGATAAATTATTTCGTTAAGATCCTTTAATTTTTTTTGGCTAAAATGAAATTTTTCCCATTCTCAAAATTTCCTATTTTCGATGGTTCTAATTACGCGTAATGGAAAGCGCGAATAAAATCGACACTTAAATCTATCGACGAGAGGGTTTGGTTATCTGTAGTTAGCGGGTGGTCCCCACCAACTCATTTAGTAGATAATGAACGTGTTCCCAAATCGGCCGATAGGTGGAGTGAGAGTGAATTTAAACTTTCAAATTTTAATTCCCGAGGTTTAAATGCCTTGTTTAGCGCTGTCACACCGGATGAATTCCGACGCATTATGACGTGTGAGACCGCTAAAGAAGCTTGGGATATTTTACAACTCAATCATGAAGGAACAAGTGTCGTTAAAGCTTCAAAACTCCAAAACATCACCACTCAATTTGAAACCATCAAAATGAACGATAAAGAAACTTTTGATGAATTTTATGCTAGACTTTCCGATATTGTTAATTCATCTTTTAATTTGGGAGAGAAAATACCCGACAACCGAGTAGTAAAGAAAATTTTAAGGTCCCTACCCGATAGATTTATTCCAAAAGTGACCGTTTTAAATTATTTACCAACTTTAGCCTCTACAAAATTAGAAGAGCTCGTAGGTGACTTACAAACCTATGAACTAGACATGTTTTCCTCTAAAACTGAAAAGAAAATTGAAAAGGGCACTGCTTTAAAAGCTCGAAAAGAGGAAAAAAAAGTAGTAGAGAGCGATAGTGAAAGTGACTCGGAAGACATGGCCTTGTTCGTTAGGAATTTTTGAAAATTTCTTAAATTTAACAAAGATAAATTTAAAAATGATTTTAAGAAATTTGAAACTTTTAAGCATGACAAAGCCGAAAAGAACCCTAAAACTTCTAAAGGAAATTTAACAGGGATGAGTCAAATAGGTATTTTGGTTGTGAGGGTTATGGCCATAGGGCTGTTGAGTGCCCCACTAAATTAAGGAGAGAGGGTAAGCAACCCATTTCATATAATGCAACTCTTAGTGATAGTGATAACGAAGAGGGACCCGATTCCTCCACTAAGCCCAATTTTGTGGCTTTTATGTCTAGTCATGTGAGCACCGATAGTGAATCTTTCCATGAAGATATACAAACATATGACACTTCCGTGGTCAAAGTTTTTTATTCCCTTATTTTTTATGGTAGTGAGAGTGAAAGAGAGAGAGAGAGAGTGAAAATAAAGAGGTTGATGTGAGTGAACTTCAAGTTTCTTTTCAAGAATTATTTAAAGAATCTATTAAATTAAAAAGAGCTAATTTGAAGTTAGAATCGTGTTTAAAAGAACGTATCAAGGTCATTGATGATAGTGCGTGAGTGGAAGACCTTAGGACACGTGAGAGAACTCTTCGAGAGAAGCTAAAATATATAGAAGGTGAGAGAGAAAGCCTTAGGGGTGTAATGGAATCCTTGAAAAATGAGCTTCTCGTGTTTGAAGAGAAAAATGTTTTGGTAGAGTCTAAAATCTTAGAATTAGAAAATAAACTAAAATACTCTAGCAAAGTCAAATTTTATTTGGAGTGTAGGTTCGAAAAACTAGATAAAATCTTAGGCACGGTCCAAATAAAAAATGCCTTGTGTGGTTTAGGCTTCGATACTTGTAGTAAAATAACTCATAAAGCCAAAACCCATGTTTTAGGATAATCCACTAGGAAAGCTTTTAGATATCACTCCTTAGGTAAATCTTTTCGCCGTGACTTTAGATGTTCACATTGTGGTCGAAAAGGTCATCTTAGAAAATTTTGTTTTGATCTTAAAAGAGGTCCTAGAAAATCCCTTCGTAAGGCAACCGAGGTAGCCAAGATTCCTACACCCCGAGTTAGTCACTCATCGTTAGTTTGGGTTAGGAGATCCGACTTAGTTTCTTTACAAAGTAGGATTTTTGATTCTCATTTACTATCACATGCTTCCTCCCTTGTTAAACCTAAAGGTTGAATGTGTTAGTGTTTGCATACTTTAGCTTCTGTACTTCATACTATATCATCATGCTAAATGTATGCTTGTTTAATCATTTTCTAGTCTATGCTCCATGCCTTTCCACATGCTAGAATTATGATTTTTGTTTATCTTTTGTATTATATTTATTCCTTCTTGTTTGCATTAAATGAAAAATACAAAAAGATTTTTATTTATCATTTGTGTTTTACCTTTTAGTAATTTAGGCTTAATGAAAGATACAAATGATTTGTGTTTGTCTTTTGAGTATTTATTTTTATTTTTATTTTTGATTAAAAATTTCAAAAACTCAAAAAAAATTTATGTTGTGTGTATTTTAGTTTGACACACTTTATGTGGCATATAATTGTGTTTGAATCCCCTCTTTTACGCTTCCATGTGGCTAGAACTTTTGGTTAATATTTTCAATCCTTAAAGTGTTCTTTACCATGCTTAAATGGAGTAGTTGGATTTTGTATTGCTTAAATGGATTTTTTTTATATGCCTCTATTCACACATGCACGAGCTCTTTTGAAATTTAATCGTCATATGTTATATTTGAGCTTTGTGAGATGTTTTCCAATTAATTTTGTCATCTACATATTTGTGACCTAGGAGGACTAGTGCATGTCAAAATCCGTTGCAGTGAGATTTATGAGATAAAAAATATTATATATAAATGTGCACGGGGAAGGGATCCGAAAGGAATAATAATCCTTTGCGAATAGTAAGCCACCGTTTGAATGGACCTAAAAGAAAAAACGTGGTCCAAAGGCCTAAAAATAGAATATGGCATTAAAAGAAAAAATAATTGTCAAGGCCTATGTTTATTTGATATATTCATTCAAATATATATACTTATTGAGGGAGATTGGATGGCATATCAACGGTTTGCACAATGTCCATTTATCCTAGTTGTCCTTTCATTGTCATGACTCTATTTGGTTTGTAGAATTATCAAAACTTTAGGATTGTATGCATTGTGTATGTTTGTTCATTGAGTTCAATCTATATTGTCACATGAGGTTATATTCAAATGTGATAAAGTTTTCAATCAATTGAGAACTCCGTGGACATGTTTTAAGTGTTTGGGTCTAAATTTAATTATTACTAGTTCACACCCCTACACTTTCGTTTCCATATGACACATTTTTGCCATACGAGTGTGAAAAACTTATCGTATTTTGTGTCATTTGTGTGTTATTGGTATAATTAAAGTACGTATATATATATATATATATATATATATATATATATATATATATGATATTTGTGTTTCTATGCCTAACTTTCTAGTCCATCTTTGCTCCCACTTCATTTTTGGTATCTATCTTGGTGCATTCTTGTTGATATCACATGCTTAATAATTTATGTATCATATTGGTATCACTATACTGAATTTTAGTTGGTATCCTTTATTCTTTATATGGATTAGTTATAATTTTGTTGCCCATATGCTTTAAATGTTAATATCTTGTGCATTATCATGTTTAAATTAGTTAATATCCTTTGTCTATTCCTAAACAAAAAGGGGGAGAATGATAGGGGGAGAAATGGTATCTACGAATTTTTATGAAATTATGATGATTAATCCAAGAAAAGACCAATTGATGATGAATTGACAGTTATGAAACCTTTAGAATCATATAGTTAGGTTGTATAATGATCCTATATGTTTACTTTAGAATTTAACACCTTGAAATGATGATTTGAGACAAGAACTGGACTTAAAATGAAGCAAACCCGTAGCCTGCACCTGCTTGATCGATCGATCGACATTCATAGGTTGATCGATCGATGGTGCTCGATCGATCGACATTCATAGGTCGATCGATCGACCTTCCCAGAAACAGTGATCTTTTTTCCCTTTTTAGGATTTAACAGATTTCAGCCATTTGAAGGTTGAACGAGGGGATTATGTAAAGACGTTAGGACTTAGGAGAGACCAGTAGGGACGTAATTAAAATCCTAGAACATATTATAATTGATTGGGAATATAGTGATTGAATTTATGAGGGTTCGACAAGTAATTTCCTATTTTACGATACAGAGCATGATTTATATTATTAGGAGTGATAAGTTAGGACATGAAACATAAATAAAGAGCTAAGGGTACTGAATTAATATTTGGGAAAGTTTGGAGATTTAGTAACCTCTACGGTTAGGATTAAGTACTCGAAATTTCACGACGTGAGACGTATCGACAAAATATAATATATATCATCCGGAATAATCATAGTGTATGAACTTTGACTAATGGTATAAGGCTGAAATATACCCTTAATAAAATAAACAACTATTTAAGTTGTGTGAATGCTTAATATATGGATTATTATGTGTATGACATATCTACCATACTTGCTATCACGGGAGGTGGGCTATTTATAAGGGCCATCTAATCTTTGTGTGCCTACGGGGGGATTTAGACTAGTACCTCAAGAATATAGGGCTTGGAATGGCTTATTTTGAGTTAATATGCCAGCAGACCATGGGAACGTTGGTATGTGCGTGACCCGTATGTATGGCCAATATATGTGATTTTGGCTTATTGAAACGATTCCTGAGATTCGAAATACGTAGTCCTTATGTACATGATGTACCGGGATTCGATAGTAGAGTATGTGTGCACCACACCTTAGCCTAGTGGTTCTATATTTGTATATTTATGCTGAGAATGATATACTTGCATTTATAACTAGCTCATTGTTAAACTATGAATACTAATATTTGGGATACTTGAATGGGATTAAAAATGTGATAATACATATCGTAATTGATGTAATAATTCCGATAAATGAAAAGGTAAGCTGCATGCAGAAAATATTAGAATAGTACGAATAGACCCCTATATTATAAGAAGACGTGAAGTAATTACAGACTAGCTAATTAGTGGCATAACTAGGATGGGTTAAGGATATACGTAAAGCGTACACATTAGTTGAGGGGTTAAGGATTCATGTGAGAACTCGTAACATACATGTATGAAATATTTACTATTTAATGTAATTAAATACTTATTGTCTTTTAAGCTGTTTTCACCTCCGGCTCTGACCCGTTTGCTTTCAAAGATATTTTTCTTGTAAAACCTTTTTAGGTACCCCGCCACATGGATGCCAAGCATAGGAGTTCCATTCCATAGACGTGCTGTAGCTGTAGTGGAAGTTACAGGATCTCGGTATTAGACGCCTCCACATTCTGCATTTGATTCTATTCAGGGTCATCTATCAGTTAGGGTATGTCACCCCTTTCCATTTAGTTATAGCATTCCCAGTGTACCAGTTTCATTTCAATTTTTGGAATTTATTTAGTTATTCAGACTCCGTTTTGGATTTTATTCAGTAATTGTATTATTCAGGGGAGTGTTACTCCAGACTCATGTTATCATTCCATTACCATTCTATTTTGTTATAGATGTGGATGTGGTATAATTAGCTTATAATTTCTTTGGTTGTATGTTAATTTCATTTAATAAAATTGACAACTCACTTTTTAAATATTTGGTGGCTAGTAATTATTTTAAAACATTTTTTGACAGTGATGCGATGGACTGAACCAACATGACATTTTGTATGAATTTGAATAAAGGAGTAGCTACCCGGTATTTAATTAGACGGGATGTCACATCAGGTTCTCATTACACTTCACACCTAACGTTTGGAACATATCGGTTTGACCCACGAGTAACCCATAAATCCGAGACAAGACATTATACACTTTGTGCGTCTCGTAAATGTTCGATGATAACTTGAAGAACGCAAGAGCCTTCTACGCTTCCTAGCTAGTCTACATTTTTCAGTGTGTTCCATATAGTATAAAATATATTTAAAGTTAACATTCAAAATAAATTCAAAATGATTCACGAATAAGACTTCTCTAACTTCCATTCTTATTTTCTTTGTTTGTTGCACAAAAAATTGAAATGCTAGAATATATGGAAAGATATATTCAGAAGAAATACAACTTTTCATTTCTATCTCCAAAGCCACCTCACTTCAATTTCGGAATTTCTCAATTCCCGAGTTAAAGAATTTAATCATCCTCATAGTCTCTTTTTTTTCATCTTCATCCCTTGACTAACTCGTCCCATATACTAACTCTACGTAATAGATATGTTTTGTGCCCCCCCATTATCAAACCCAGCAACCCGAGCGTTCCAGAGATGGCTACATGGACATCATTTTTAGAGCCTGTTATTAGAGTTTTATTTTGCATTGAGGGTATTTTAGTATTTTCCCTTCTCCTATTATTATTAGGTGGTTGTAGTAGGTTATATATATTCTCTCTTCTTCCTTTTATTGTAAGACATTCTAGTGTATGGCAATATGAAACCCTAGCCCCTATTTTTCTCTCTTTCCATTTGATTGTAGATCTTTGATATATTATCATGGTATCAGAGCGGGATCAAAGCTTAATCTCATCAACACAGTTCGCGGATCCATTTGATTGTAGATCTTTGACTAACTTGTCCCATATACTTTTTCTGTTCGCTCGACTGTTTTGAAGGTAATTATGGTCGTTTTCCTCCTATTTGTTCGATTAATTGTTCTTCGACCTCGTGTGGAACGTACCAAATTATCTCCAAAGTCAGCTATTTGTGTCTTTCTTGGTTATGGTGAGGGTCAAACGGGATGTCGTTGTTATGATCTAGTTACAAAAAAATTATATGTCTCTCGCCATGTTGTGTTTCTTGAGCATATTCCTTTCTTTTCTATTCCTGATAGCCCTCATGAACTGACTAAATCTGATCTCTTCAATATTGATCCGTTCTCTGATAATGATGAGAGTGTGCCATCTGAAGTACCTTGCACCACCGATAGTGTGCCACCCCATATTTCTCCTGTTCCTATTATTTCTACTGATGCAGGTACTTTGCCATCCGATGTTCCTGATGCTCCCCCTTCTCGTGTGGCCACCCAAGCACCTGCTGAAACGGTGGAACCTCCTTCTCGCTATCCAAAACGTCCACGTAAGTCCACTCAATCACTAGATTTTGTTTATTCTTGTTATTCTGATTCTTTTGCTTCATTTTTATCCTTTATTCACTGCCTCTCTGAGCCTTCGTCTTATAAAGAGGCAGTTATTGATTCTCTTTGGCAACAAGCTATGGCCGAGGAACTCTCTGCTTTGCATCAGACAGATACTTGGAGTTTGGTCCCCTTACCTGCTGGTAAGCGGGCAATTGGATCTCGTTGGGTATATAAAATCAAAACCAGGTCAGATGGGTCAATTGAGTGGTATAAAGCAAGATTGGTTGCTCAGGGTTTTTGTCAGCAATATGGTATGGATTATGACGAAACCTTTGCTCGTGTTGCGAAATTGACTACTATTCGTACTCTTATTGCTTTTGCATCTGTTCGTCAGTGGCATATATCGCAAATGGATGTTAAAAATGCGTTCTTGAATGGTGATCTTCATGAGGAGGTTTATATGACTCCTCCTCCGGGTGTTCCACATGGTCCTGGTGAAGTTTGTAGGCTTCAGAAAGCCTTATATGGTCTCAAACAGGCACCATGGGCTTGGTTTGAGAAGTTTACTGCCGTGATTACCTCTCTTTGGTTCAATTCCAAGTGAGAATGATTCAGCTCTCTTTATCAGGTGCACCTCCGGTGGTCGTATTCTGGTCTCTTTGTATGTTGATGATATGATTATTACTGGGGATGATGTTGGTGGAATTACAACGTTGAAGTCTGAATTATCTCGTTGTTTTGAGATGAAGGATTTGGGACCCCTACGTTACTTTTTGGGTATTGAGGTAGATCATTCTCCAAAGGGTTATCTTCTCTCACAATCTAAGTACATCGGGGACATTCTTGAGCGTGCTCGCCTCACTGGTACTAAGATTGTTGATACCCCTTTGGAGCTTAATGTTCATCTTTTCCCGTATGATGGTGTTCTTTTGTCCGATCCCACCTTATATCGCACTATTGTGGGCAGCTTGGTTTATCTCATTATTACTCGTCCAGATATAGCTCATGCTGTCCATGTTGTTAGTCAGTTTGTTACTGCTCCTACTACAGTTCATTGGGCAGTTGTTCATCGTATATTGCGATACTTGAGAGGCACTCGATTTCAGAGTCTTTTACTTCCTTCATCTTCTTCTTTGGAGCTGCGTGCATACTCTGATGCTGATTGGGCCGGTGATCCTGCAGATCGCAAATCAGTTACTGGATTTTGTGTGTTTCTAGGTGATTCTCTTGTTTCTTGGAAGAGCAAAAAGCAAGTTGTTGTTTCCGTGTCTTCCACGGCAGCCGAGTACCGTGCTATGGCTTCTACCACTCGCGAAGTTGTTTGGCTACGTCGGTTACTTGCAGATATGGGTGTCTCTCTTTCTCAGCCCACTCCTATGTACTGTGATAATAAGAGTGCTATTCAGATTGCTCACAATTCAGTTTTTCATGAGAGGACTAAGCACATTGAGATTGATTGTCATATTACTCGTCATCATCTTACGCATGGCGCCATCACTTTGCCTTTTGTTTCTTCTTCCGCACAGATAGCTGATTTGTTTACGAAGTCTCATCCAGTTCAGCGTTTTCGTTTTTTGGTTGGCAAACTCTCAATGCTTCTCGCTGCAGCATCGTGAGTTTGAGGGGGGGGGGGGGGGTATTAGAGTTTTATTTTGCATTGAGGGTATTTAGTATTTTCCCTTCTCCTATTATTATTAGGTGGTTGTAGTAGGTTATATATATATTCTCTCTTCTTCCTTTTATTGTAAGACATTCTAGTGTATGGCAATATGAAACCCTAGCCCCTCTTTTTCTCTCTTTCCATTTGATTGTAGATCTTTGATATATTATCACCTGTGATGTCCTCATCGCCCTCCAGTAAAACTATGACAATCGAAGGACAATTTGGCATCGGAAGATGTTTAGAATGGATGCAGAGATAGAAAAGGATATGCTAAAGCGAATTTTACACCTCTAAAACGAGGGATGTGTGCAGGGCCAAGGGGGCGGGCCCAGTCGAGATGGGTTAACGATTGTTTGTATTTTTATATTTCATACATATTTATATATGTGACATGTATCTTTTTCTATGACTTTCAACTTTTGAGGATGTTTCATTTTTTAAGATGAATTTTGGCAATCTTTATTTTTTTTTCCAGACATGTGTGTGCCTACATGGTTTTCTGTATATGTAGATTATATATGCTGATATCGTAAACACACAATCTATATCAATATACAATGGCATTAGAAAATGATACGAAGTTATACCATTCACCAAAAATGAACTTTCCCCATCACTATTATTCTATCCATGTACAAGAACTATTCTAAGTTGTTTCCATGTGTGGGATTTCTGCCTCTTGTGATGTTTAAACACCCCATTTTAAGTCTTCCTTGATTTCAACGTATGATGTACATGGGTTTTGAAGTTAATATGGTTTTGATAGATGCCAATTATTTTGACATTGAGTTTAATGTAATTCTTTCAAAAATATGATTAGTTTGCTTATTTAAGTCTTGCTGTTAAATTTTTTTCTAACATATCTTTTTCAAAGTTAAATAAACTATTGATACCCGTGATGTATTAATATGTATTTAGGTTTTAAACTAATTGTTGTGTCAAAGTATATATATGTAATATTTAATTTAATAAAACTCTAAATACACCACATATTAAAAAATTAGACTATGTAGTTTTAGGACTTAATATAATATTGGTTATGAAATTAGGACAACAAACATTTGGTTTTCATTTTTAGTCTCTATTTTCAAATTATTGAATGACGTGACATGCTTTGATTGATTAACGTTTTATGAATATGGGTCCGCGCCAGCAGCTTTATTAAAAAATAAGGACTAGAATTATTAATAAAATAGAAGAACGTTTTAGTGTGATTTTTCTTCTTTTATTTTTATTTTTTTGTTTATTTCGATCTAAGTTAATGATATCCCTCCTGTTATTTATTTATTTTTTGTTTGTAGCCCTCAGTTGATGTTGTGTATATAACAGATCTGTTTTGTTATGGCCAAGGTTTTAATGTTGTTTGGGCATACAGGCAGCAATATCACCATAGTGCTTATAAATTGTGGATATTTGCTAGGAGGTCTGAACAAATACATGGCTTTTTAGTTTGGAGTTTGAGATCATAAACAAAGCTATTGGCGCTATAAAAAATAGTTTATGTATAGAATAGATATTCTTTTGAATCGAGTATTTTTTACCCTCAAACCGGGCTATCTGAAATAATGCCCGATGCTCCACGTGAATATGCGGATTATCTGAAATAATGGGCCTGGTTTGAGAATGATTATTTTTGGGTTTGGAACTCTGATACATTATTTCTTTTAATTGAAACTTTTTACTTCGGAAAGGATGTTAGTCATATGGAATTGTCAACTATAATACATTATTACATGTTTATGTAGCAATTTATTTATTTTGGTTGTAGTATACGGAAATAAATTTCTTTAGACATTGGGGGATAGTGTTTTCCAATTGTTTTGGATCAATGCTGAATTGACATGCAGAATACTTTGTTTTTGAATATATTATAAATTATTTCTGTAGAGTTTGAAGTTAATTATGTTAATGTGGTCCAACTTTATGATTTTTTTTTCCTTATTTTCTATTCTTGCTATTTATAAATTTTGTATGCAGGCCATCTTCAAATTCAGAATGATGCTTTGGTGGAGGTTTATGTGAGCATTTTGAGATAAGTTTTTCGGAGTTGTGGACATGTGAATTTCTTAGAATGCTGCTAGAATTTAGATAGTGGTTTATACTTTTATTGAGTTTTGGATTCATGTTTATCTATATCTATACCAACTTAAAATGTCCCTTAATCAAATTGTGTCAATTTGGACATAAATACACCTTTGGTTGTGAATAATGACCTTTTCCTTATGTTTGTTCCTCTCCCTCGATCCACTCCGTCATACAGTTTTTTACATCGAGTAATTCTAAGCCGACTCATCAATCCGACTCATTTTATGCGACTCACTGATGTGTCATGCTACATTTTCTCATTAGATTCGACACACCAATGCAGACATGACACGCCAGTGAGTCGCACCAATGCAGACACGAAGCATCATATCGACACACCAATGAAGACGGAGACTTTGAGTCGCACAAGCTGAGTCAGATTCCTTATTACTTTTTTACGTCAGCATTCCTTATGCACCACCGTCGATTCATCTTCTCCCCCTTCTCTCTTCTTAAACGCAGCTCCCCACCCCTTCATTTGTTTCAATGTGTTTGTTTTCTTGAAATTTCTTTATTGTATTTGGTAAATTTTCACTTGCAAGTAGTAGATTTTGTTCCATTTTTCCAGCTGAAATCAATTTATGACGTAAAAACTCTTTCCAGCTGAAATCAATTTATGACGTAAAAACTCTGGTTTTAGTTTTAGTGCCGACTTTGTCATTATAATGTTAATATTCAATTATCATTGAATGTTTAGTACTTATCTGAACTTCAAGAGCTTTAAGTTCTGTATCAATTACCTTTTGTTTTTTGCATTTATGTATTATTTATGGTTCTATTTGTATTGTTTTTGTTTGCTTGACATTTAGCTGCCAATCTTGTATATGCTGAGTGAAATCAGTTTGTAGTTGAATTAAGTTTACTTTGAAGTATGAAAATGACACGTTTACTCGACACAATTTCGACATGTAACTAATGTTCACTCTTTTTTGATATGAGATCACATATAACTGATAAGGATCTTACTATGTAATTTTGAGTTAATGTTCTTCAAATGCACTATGCTATGAATTGACTAATAATTTTCTTTCTGATGGGGATATGTGAGACTTAGATCTCACAACCATAATAGAGTAAAAAGTGGTTAACTTTTAAATTTGGATTCATTAAGAAGTGGTAAAGAAAAGGAAAAAAATATTAGTTTGCTATGTTTTTTCCCTTGTGTCAACTCATCAAATAAGCTAAACAAACATTCAAACCTAAGGGATTTTATTGTGAAACAATGCGATATTGCAAATTTATCAAAACAAAAATATTGATTCAAAGTTACTCTTTACAATCATATAAAATCAGTACATATGCAAGTTTAACAGTACTAAAAGGTCAAAAAATAAAATAGGGCCTTGAACATACCTTGTTTGTTGACTTGCTTAATGCATAGATCTAAAAGACTGTTGAAGTTGCATGATTCCTTTAAGCTTGTTTTGGTCCCTGATTTCTTGAATTCATCAATAAGACTTCAAAAGCTTTTTTTCAAGTTGCTAATGGCATACTTCCTAATCACATTTTTATTTAAAATTCTTATCTAATCACACTGTATTTTGGCATTTGTTTAATATTAAAGCCATACTTGTTTCCCAAAGATTATGTATGTTTAAAAAAATTATGTTTGTTTCCAAAAGAGTTCACCATTTTTTTTGTAAGTTTTTAAGGTTATTTGCATTTTGGTGGTCATTTGTTCTCGTTTATTCTTGATTGGGTGTCAAAGTTTTTGCTATTAATGGTTGTTTGCCATTTTTTACAAAATCTCTTGAGGCATTCTCTCTCTCTCTCTCTCTCTCTCTCTCTCTCTCTCTCTCTCTCTCTATATATATATATATATATATATATATATATATATATATATATATATATATATTTAATTTAAGAATAGTTTATCTTATTTCTAAGAATCTTAATATTCTGGAAATTAAAAAAACTTCATATTAGGAATATAAAAATCCTAATATTCCAAAAAACTAAAAATCGCAATATTCCGAAAAGTTAAAAATTGTAATATTCTGGAGAAATAAAAATCATAACCAAGTCACATTTTTATATATAAAAAATTCTTATATTTATAAAAAAAATGTTACAAGAAGTTTTTTTAGAAGAAAACTGATTAAAAATATTTATAAAAATTCCGCCTTTTATATTTTGAAAAAAAAATAAGAAAAATTCTTGAATGGGTTATTAAAAATTTGTTTTACAAAAAGAATTAGAAAAAAATCGTTTTAAAAGTGTTATGCCCATTTTTTTATTATTAAAAATTGCGTCCATTTTTTTTATAAATAATGAATCAATTTTCTTAAAACTATTTTATAAAACAATTTTTATGACTTGTTTACAACACAGTTTGTAATAGAACAATTTATGATTTGCTCATTAGTTTATAGTTTGGCATATTCCGTTACACCGCTACCATCATGTACATTCTCAAGAGATTTAATCGAATACAAGTTAGTGACCGAATACGATAATCGAAGATTGAGGAGTTGATATCATCACTACAATCTTCGGAGAAGATATATGAGGTTGATTTTGTGTTAACTTTTGTTCAGGGGTATTTTTAAACTTGTTTGAATCGAAAATAGTTTTTAGAAAAATTGCCAAGCCGTTCGAATGACATCTGGTATGTCGTTCGAACGAGTTTCTGTACTTCGTTAGAACAACTTTCAACGAACTTCGAACGCGAATGTTTTTTGGTCTGTTCTGATTTCTCGTTAGAAGATGTTCGAACGAGATCACTTGCTTTCGAACGAGCCAACGGAAATTTAATTTTTAGTTGATTTCGAACGATCTCTTGAAGATTTTCTCCCTATTTAAGTGAGACGAGCTACGCTTCTTTGCAAGATTTTTTTCTCATATTTTGTGATCAAACACTTTGATTTTTCAAACCCAAGCCCCTTGGATATTTTGTAAACACTTTATCAAACCTTGGAAGAACACATCTCTTATTCAAATCCCAGTAGATTGATTTTTCCCTGCTAAAGAGACGAAATGAATTTTTTAAGGCTGATCGATGGACACCGAGGCAAGTGGATCTTGTTGTGGGGGCGCTGATGGATCTGCATCACTTTCAGTTATCAACAAGGAAAGCGACGTAACTGCGATTCTTAGTGGAGTCTAAGTCTGTAAGTCTACCTTTGTCGTTTGTAATATCAGTAATAACAGTGCTGGAAAGGTTTTTTTTCGAAAGGTGTTTTCCTTATATGTCGTGTTTTTTATTTATTTATTTATTTATTTAGATTCAATATCTTGCATGTTTAATTTTATCTAATTAATCAATATAAAATTGGATTAAAATTGAACTTGACTTGTTTGTGGCCTAATCTACAGATTCTACCTTTGACTATATAATCGGACCAGTTTACTCGTCTTTCAAATTGGTATCAGAGCCTGTTTCTAAATGTTATTTAGATTACTCCTGATGGTTATATGGAAAATTGGTACAATAGTCCACCTATGTTTGATGGCATGAATTATGCTTATTGGAAAGCTCGGATAAGATCGTCTCTAAAATCGATCGACAAACGTGTTTGGCTAGCGGTTGAAAGGGGGTGGACTCCTCCTAATGTGACTAGTGAAAATATCATTAGTCTCAAGCTATTTTTGGTGTTGTAACACCTGACGAATCTTATCGTATCTTGACGTGTATTACGGCTATGTAAGCTTGGGATATCCTCTAACTCACATACGAGGGTATCAACGCTGTTAAAGCTTCTAAGCTTCAAAAGATCACCACACAATTTGAGAATATACGCATGATTTAAACTAAAATATTTGGTGAATTTTATGCTTGTATATCTAATATTGTGAATTCATGTTTTAATTTGGGTAAGAAATTTTCGAAAATGAGAGTTGTCAAGAAAATTTTCCCATTTCGTTTTTATGAAAAAGTTATTGTCCTTCACTCTTTGAGAATTCTATACACAATTAGGCTAGAAGAACTCGTAGATGATCTCCAAACTTACGAAGTAGGCATGTTCACCAAAACCCAAAAGAAAAAAAGAATAGCTTTAAAAGATAGATAAAAAAGGAGAGGTTTCTCATTCTGATTCTAAAATTGATCAAGATGATTTTGCCCTCTTTTCTAAAAAAATTTAAAAAATTTCTCAAATTCAAAAATCAAAGTTCATTCGAATCGAAAAATAAGAAATTGAGAAATATAAAAACTTCAAAGCAGGTAAGAATTTTAATCGAAACGACCAAAAGAAAGTTAGAGGTGAAAATTCCAAGAAAGATGAATTAGAAAAATGTAGCAAGTGTGAGGGGAAGGGATGCAAAGCCCATGAGTATCCCGTTGGGCTTAAGAGGCAGGGTAAAGAAGCCGCCTATAATGTCACTTTAAGCGATGGTGATGTAGAGTCGGTGGATTTTAGGGATAAATCACCGAATGGACGTAACTTCACCGCGTTCGTGGCTAGTTACGTTTGCACTTCAAGTATGTCTCACCCCGATGAGGATGTTTCTTAATGTGATAACCTCGGGAAAGAGTCGAATCTTTCCGGAGAGTTTGAGGGCGATGATGAAAATTTGAGTGAGGGTGAAGGTGGTCTCCAATCCATATAGTTTGAAATTTACACTAAATCGTTAAAAACTAAAAAGCAAAATAAAAGTTTGACTCTTAGTGTGTTGTATTTAGAGAAGGAGTTGAAATTTTCAAGAGAGAGTGAGGCTTTGTTTAGAATCTCTTTGAGTGAGTAATTTATTTTGGTGGGTTGGGAAAATACTGACTTGACCAATAAAGTGGCTAATCTTATGAGAGATCTTCAAGCATTATTATAGACTCGTGAGAAACTTAAATTCCATATTTCCCAACTTGAGAAAGATCTCGAACATGCCCCGGAGGTCAAAGGCACTTTAGAACACACATCCAAGAAAGTTGGAAAGATGTTTCGAGGATCCGCTTTAGGCTTTAAAGAGAGGTATGTCATAGGTTATGAGGGTGCATCCAGTTCTAATACCGTAAACGAACCGGTTGCCTAGTTTGTGTTAGATCCTTATGATCCTCCACCTAACCCCCGAGGAGAACTCATCCCAAGCGTTTTAACCCAGGTCGACCTAAAAAAATCTATGTTTATAGCTATTGCAAACGAAGAGTCACCTTAGGGAGTTTGCTACAAGCTAGGAAGAGTCTCTAACACATGATCCCACACACCACCATAGCAACTTAGATATCGAGTTGAGTTTCTAGTCAATACTTCTAAATGTTTAATGAAATAATTTGAATGTATGTCCTAGTCTAATGAGAGAACTTCCAACATAATGACTAGTGCCAACAATGATAAGGGTAAGCAAAAGGTTACCATAACTTGGGTACCTAAAAGTGAAGAAAAATCCCTTCTTATTCACGTTGCTCTTAAGATTCAAGATACTTGGCAATGGTATTTTGATAGTGGTTGATCTAGGCACATGATAGTGTTAAGGTCACCATCATGGACATTTGGCATCAACGAATAGGTCATATCAATTTTAGAGATCTTATGAGGCTGTTAAGAAAGATCTAGATCGTGGCCTATCATCACTTAGAAAACCAACTTCCTTAGTTTGTGGTCCTTGCCAATAAGGGAAAAAAAATCAAGAGTTGCCATTAGAAGTTGTGTACTATTACCACCTCATGTGTGTTAGAGTAGATACACATGGATCTTATGGGTCCAATGTGCACTGAGAGCATTGTTGGCAAGAAGTATATTTTGGTGATGGTCGATGACTTTTCCAGATATTCCATTATTGGTTTTTTAGGGAAAAGTATGATGATTGTGAGTTCCTTACCACCATGTGTCGTTTACTTCAAAATCAACACAATGTTTCCATTAATAAATTGAGAAATGACAATGGCATGAAGTTTATCGACGTCGGTGATGGTACATATTATGATGGTATAGGCATAAAATGCAAGTTTTCGACTATAGGCTCTCCTCAACAAAATGGTATTATTAAGAGGAAAAATAAGACTATAAAAAAGAAGGCACGATTTATGCTTCTTGATAGGAACATGTCTAGATGTTTTTGGGCAGAGGCGGTTAACACCGCATGCCACTTAGTGAATAGGTTTTTCTTCGTCCACAAACACTTCACACTCTATATGAGTTGTTGACCAATAAGAAACCCAACCTAGAATATTTTTTAATTTTTGGGAGTCCTTGTTATATCCTTAGAGATAGAGTGATTAGGTAAATTCTACTCTAGAAATGATAAGGGAATATTATTAGGATATACATTGACAAGTAGAGCCTATAGGGTGTATAACCTTAAAATCTATAAGGTAATGAAATCGATAAACATCACTATTAGAGATGATGCACTAGATATGTTTATTGATCATGATCTTGTATGTGAGAACAATGCACCCGCGACGATGATCCCATTATTCCTAACACCACCACGGTGGACCCGACTCTTGAAAAAGACGGTCCACCCTCTTGGGTTCAAAAGAGTTACGACCCTACTGACATAATTGGTGATCCAAAACTAGGTGTTAAGGCTCATGATCAACTAGACAATATGTTAAGATATTTTTGCTACACTTCCATAGTAAAGCCTAAGAATGTGAAGGAATCATTCAAGGATAAACAATAGCTAAGTGCTATGCAATAATAGTTGCTTCAATTTTGAAAGAACGATGTTTAGGAATTAGTTCCCCGACTTAGTGAGACTAATGTGATTGGTACAAAGTGGCGTAAAAAAATAATATGCATGAGAATGATACCATTATTCGCAATAAGTCTAGGTTGGTTCCTCAAGGTTACAATAAATTGAGGGTGTAGACTTTGATGAGACATTTTCTCCCATTACTAGGCTTGGGTCCGTCTGCTTACTAATCTCCATAGCATGTCATATACAGTTTAAACTATTACAAATAGATGTCAAGTGTGCCTTTCTCATTGGCATTCTTCAGTACGAGGTTCATGTAGAACAACCAAAGGGGTTTGAAGATCCAAAGCACCCAAAACACGTCTTTTATCTAAAGAAGGCCTTGTATGATTTGAAGTAAGCACCCTGTGCTTGGTACAAACGAAAAATTTATATCTCTTAGCTCGTGGCTTCAATAGAGGGGGAGATAATATGGCGTTGTTCATTAGGATACGGTTGTTGCTATCTTGGTTGCCCAAGTCTATGTGGATGACATAGTCTTTAGATGCACATGTTCAGAACATATTCACACTTTTGAGAAGGAGATGAAGAGTGAGTTTAATATGAGTATGGTTGGTGATAGTACCTTTTTCCTAGGTTTCTAAGTGCATCAACTCGATAATGGGATATTTATATCTCAATCTAAATATGCTCGGGAACTAGTGAAAAAATATGGGTTGAACTCTGCTAATAACTCTCACACACCCATGAGTTCCTCGACAAAGCTTAGCAGCGACACTTTAGTTAAGGATGTAGGTTAATTAATATATAGGAGTATGTTAGGTAGTCTCCTCTACTTGACAGCTAACTGTCCCGATATCGCCTTTAGTGTTGGGGTCCGTGTATGGAACCAAACATCCCCAGAAGAGTCTTAATTGCTTGTACTAAAACCTGGCATGAAATACCTGCGTGTCACTCTTTCTTATGACATTTATTATTCCTTTGATACCGATGACCGTTTATCGATTTATTCAGATGCCGATTGGGCCAGGGATGTTAATGATTATAAAAGAATATCGAGTGTATTCTTTTACTTTGGGAGTACTTTTGAATAATGGTTGAGCAAGAAGAAAACTCCATTTCTTTATCCATTGCAGAGGTCGAGTACACAACTACTGGAAGATATTACACACAACTCTTATGGATGAAGCAAAGTTTAGAGGATTATGGGATTAATCAAGGCATAATGACTATTTATTGCGACAATACGAGTGTAATCCATATTTCTCATAATCCCGTCCAACATTCTCGTACAAAGAACATTAGGATTCGTGACCTGGTTAAGGAGAAGATCATTTCCTTGTACTTTGTGAGTACCGAACGTCAATTGGCTGACATTTTCACTAAATCCTTAGATACTCTTAGATTTGAGGATCTCAAGAAGTCTTTGTATATTTGTTACATTGATTGAGTTTGGGTATTATTTCTAGTTTAGGATTTGGGTGATTTTTATATTTCTATCATTTGTCCATTCAACTAGATTGTATTTTTATGTTTATAGATTGAAAAATCCAAAAATATTTTCTTTTCGTTTAAAAAAATTTCACAAAATTTCAAAAAGGTTTTCTGTTGATAAACTATTATCAAAAATTACAAAAACATTTTTTATATTTTTTACACCATATATAGATGCGCATTTAAGATGTTCGAATAATAATTTCACACCATCCATTCACGTAACTTAATCATGGTGTCATGAGACTTGGCCATATTTTTTCTGCTTAATAATGCATGCTTAGCATTGAATCGTTTATGTTGACTACTACCTTCATGTTAGACTCATTATATCGTCTTGATTAAACACATGCACGGACTTTTGAACATTGCATTTACTTGTCATGTGTTCAATAGAATGTTCTGATCTCAATCATGCTTAATAACGAACCGAATGTACTAGGAACTAATTGTCCATGTAAGAACCATTACTCGAATTATTTTTACCAAAAAAATGATTGATAAAAGTTTAAGCAATGGGAAGGGGCTAAAAAAGAAGTAACATTCTTTGCGTTAAAATCTACCATTGACAAGAGCCTAAAAGATGAATTCACCACATAAAAATAGAAGTGCCAATGCCAAATTTGATTATTAATGATTTATTAAAAATGATAAATATGATTCCTTTAAAAGTTTTGAGATTTAATGCTCAAATGTGAGATATTATGGGAGTTATAAGTTGAAGATCAATGGATTTCCAGAATAAAATTCCTATAAAAACATTAAATAGTTTGGCGTTATTGATTTGAGAAGCATTAAAATTCGTGACATTTTGTATGAGTTGAGTCAATTTAACTTTGTTCAATAACTTTTTCACAAAAGGTTGAATTGAGTTATTTCTTTAGGAGTGTATCTTTGATTTCCTGCAACCTCTCTATGTATGCCTATGTTGACTTTCATGTGCATTAAGTTCACATATATACATTTTCTTTCCATGTGTTCAGTGCTAATCCATGGTGTGTTTGTTTGTATTTTTATGTATTATTTTATACTCAAACAAATAAAAATTCTAAAAATATCTTGTTTGTTTATTGAAATTTCATCACATATGTTTCATTGGTTATCCTTTATGATGCTATTTCAAATTTGTATACTCGTGATACTAAATTTTCAGGTTTTGCTTCTAACCCTTTGTATATTGAGGATAAAAATGAAATGATCATATTAAGGGGGAGTTTTGTGCTAATAAGTTCTATTTGTTTTTAAACTCCATGCGTCGCGATATTTTCTTTGCTTTATATGTGTAGGTCTCTTTTCACATTGGTGAATACAATTACTACACGATGAATATTTTCTGGATAGATAAAGTTCCAAGTGTATTTTCCTTTCGTATTTGGGACAGATATTAGTTGAACTTGTCTTACAGGCTTTTTTTGGCTCTTTGTTTTTAGACCGGAATTGCCGGTGGGGGGGGGGGGGGGGGGGGAGGGATATTTATAAGGGAAAATTTTGTGATTTTCTCATTATGTCTATAGTTTGGCATAGTCCGTTACACCACTACATCTCATATACATTCTCAAGAGTTTCAATCGAGGAATTACTAAAGGACATGGTCCTACAATAACATGCCCGATATCGACCCTGAGATAACTCAACACGAGATTCCACCTCTCCCCAAATGCAAATCGATCCTTAACCAAATCGAATGGTCGCTCAAAGTTAGAGAAGAAGTAGTAAAACAACTGAACATGGGCTTCATTCGTGTGATCAATACCCGACATGGCTAGCCAATATCATACCCGTGCCGGAGTCAGGAGCGAAGGTTCACATGTGTGTCGACTACCGAGACTTTAACAAGGCCTCTCCAAAGGATGATTACCCGCTACCCAATATCGACATGATTGTGGACAATATGGCCATTCATGCTCTCAAGTCATTCTTTGATGGGTTTGCCAGATATAACCAGATCAAGATGCACCCCAATCTTCAAGAGAAAACCGCATTCATCACCCCTTGGGGAACCTTTCATTACACTGTCATGCCATTTGGTCTAAAAAAATGTAGGGGCTACCTACCAAGGGGTTGCCACAACCATTCTGCATGATCTGATACACAAGGAAGTCTAGGTCTATATAGACGACATGATTATCAAGTTCATGCTCCCTCTCTTCAAAAGTTCTTCGAGCGACTGCGATAGTACCAGATGCGACTTAATCCACAGAAATGTGTTTTAGGCATCACCAAAAGAAAACTCTTGGGATTCATGGTTAGTGAGAAAGGGATAGAAGAATATCCTATTAAGATGAAAGCCATACTCGATATTCCACCATCCCGAACGGAGAAGGAAGTTTGGGGATTCCTCAGGAAATTATAATACATCAGCTGGTTAATTAGCTAGTTGACTTCCATCTGTGAACCCATCTTCAAACTCCTCCAAAAGGATTTAACCAAGGTTTGGAACAAATCCTTCCACGAAGACTTTGACCGAATCAAGAAATACCTAATCCAACCTTCGGTACTTAGGCCATCGCAACCTGGTCTTCCCTTACTCCTATACCTAACCATAATCGATACTGCGGCTAGGGCCTTACTAGCCCAATACCTTAAAGAAACCCACAAAGAGAGGGACATCTACTATGCCATACGTAAGTTAGGCAATTACGAAGTTAACTACACCGCCTTAGAGAAAGAATATGTCGGTCTTGTCTGGGTTATCCAAAAGTTACGGCACTACATGCTCGCCTTTCCTATCAAACTTGTATCCAGAATGGATATAATCAAGTACTTGCTCGAGAAACGTACCCTTTCCAGTCGAATGACCCATTGGTTGATGCTCCTAGCTGAATTTGATATTTCTTATGTCATACAAAAGGCTATGAAAGGAAGAGACATCTCTAACTACCTTACTGACTACCCCATGGAAGTGGCCGATGTCTGGATCTCTGAGTTCTTAGATGACAATATTCTCTGTACCTCCCAAGAAGACCCTTGATGTAAAATGTTCTTCGATGGCATTGCCAATAAGAAAAGGTATGGCATTGGGATACACCTAATTTCCCTTGGTGATTCTCACACTCCCATTGCCATCAAGATGAATTTTCCTTGCACCAAAAACATAAATGAATATGAGGCATGCACGGTAGGCCTTAAAGTTTCCCTCAAGAAAGGAATTTGATGCCTCTATGTCTACGGGTATTCAACCATCATCATTGGTCAAGTACTTAGAAAGTGGAAAGTCAAGGATGAAAAACTCTTACCCTTTCATGCCCACCTCGAAGCGATATCTTCCCAATTCTAAGAAATCACCTTCCACCACCTACCCTAATCAAAGAATAACCTAGCCGATACCCTTGCTACCTTAGACTCCATGATTGACATTCCTGAAGGAATAACCATGGACCTTTTCCTTATCCAAAAGTAAGATAAACCAACCCACTGCTACCATATGGAGCTCATCATAGAGGAAGATCCAGAGATAACCACCTGCTGGTACTATGATATTTAGTGTCTCCTCAAACATGGTAGGTATCCTTAAGATTCTGACAAGAAAGAACGAGAAACCCTTTACAAACTGGTTGCCCAATACATTGTCTGCCATAAATCATTGTTTAAGAAAAACTTTGATAGAATCCATTTGCACTTCATCGCAGGGGCTGACATTGAAGAAATGATGTAGAAAATATACAACGGGTAATGTGGACCCCACATGAATGACCATATGCTCGGGAAAATGATCATTCGACAAGGATACTATTGGACTACCATGGTTTAGGATTACACAGCCTATATTTGAAGATGCCTTAAATGCCAACAGTTTTCTAACCTATAACACTTGCCCCCATGAGAATTGTACAACATGGCCTCCCCCTGACCGTTCTCCACATAGGTCATCGACATCATAGGGAAAGTTACACCAAAAGCATCCAATAGGAATGAGTTCGTCCTAGTCGCCATTGACTACTTCACTAAGTGGGTCGAAGTTGAGTCATATGTAATCCTGAAGGCTAAGAAAGTGGCTAAATTCATAAAGAAAAATATCATTTCTCGATATGGGTTCCTGCACGAGCAGGTATCAGACAACGGGTTACACTTCAAGGCAAAAGTTACAAAAGTGGTCGACGAGTATGGAATTCAAAGACATAAATCTTCTCAATACCAACCTCAAACTAATGGAGCAGTCGAAGCATCCAATAAGAACCTTAAAGCCATTATCAGTAAAATGACCGAGAGTTATCAAGATTGGGATGACAGGATCCCTTACACCCCCTGGGGATACCACACTTCAATCCGAACCTCTACTGGGGCTACCCCATACTCTCTAGTTTACGGCATGGAATCAGTCCTACCCGTGGAGCTAGAAATTGCTTCGCTGTGCATAATGATAGAAAGCAAAGTCAATGAGGAAGACTGGCACCAAAGTCAATTAGATAAGCTGTCCCTCTTGGACAAAAGGAGGCTGAAAGCTCTATATCACATAGAAGGGTACCATCACCGTATAGCGCGATCATTTAACAAGAGAGTTAAGGACCACGGTGTTCGAGAAGGAGAATTAACCCTCAAAGAAATAATAGAGCCCATCTGGTACCATAGAGGGAAGTTCAAGCCTAATTGGAGTGGCCCCTACATTGTGGTGAAGATCCTGTTTGACGGTACTGCTATGCTCACCGACCTTTATGGAGAAGAAATGGTGCGTCCAGTCAACCTGGATTGTCTCAATAAATTCTATCCCTGGTCCGAAATCTCGGCGCGCTACGAATCTTCTCATCTCCCTTCTATTCTAAAAAAAAGTCTTCATTACCCTCTACTCAGAACTATGTCAGGACTGATCCTCTAAAAAATATTTGTGCTTGTAAAAAACTGAATTTTCGAAAATTTTAAAAAACCCTCAGAGGTACGTAGGCAACTCATCCGCCTTACATGAGCATGATCCCCTTTTTTTTCCCCATAAAATGCTATTCTTTTCTTATCCCCTAGAGCGATAGTTCATTTTAACATATACATGAACAAAAGGATTATATATGAATTAGCAATCGGTATAGATAATTCAAAATGTAGAACTCATCAAGAGGCACAACTAGATGATAAAAAACTCCTTTATTTCATTATTCGAAATTTCGGTACGATTACATCGGCATAGGGATTCAAACGACTTCCCTTGTCAAGCTTACTCCTACATTCCTAAAACCAAAATAAAAACAAGCGCCTCTACTCCCAAAATAACCCTCAAATTATTTCTGAACACAGAACCACACCCATTACAAAAGCTTCACAAAATTCGACCCACAGCTGCTAAAGGAACCAACCCCATCATCACCCACATCCCGGGGTCCCCAAACTTCTCCTGCCTGAATGGAGTGTCGCAGACACTCCATAGAGAGATAAACCTGAACTATCTTGGGGAAAACCACAACACCGCCCTCCATGGTGTCAGGTATGGCAAACCACCTTTGCCCAGTCTCCACAGCCAGTATCTTGGCCATTACCTTCTTCCATAACCACTTCATGTAGTCCCTGGAGACGTGCCAGACTCCACCCCCAAATTGGGAGGGACGAGTCGATGGACGACGGTTCTCCCATAGAGAATCAAACCGCACGTGCATACGCTCTGTCAGGTCCTCTACAGGAAAGAAGTTCAGTGTCCGCGGTGGCACAATTTGTTCCCAATCAAATTGGTGCAATAGCGGCCAAGGAAAGTAGAAAGAGGTTTGCCTAAGGCCTACTAACTAGACATATTGGTACTCCCCGAGTTTCTAGAATGGGTAACAGCTCCCCTCACCAAGGCACTGTCCAATGCAAGACTTGAGCCCCATGCTTTATGAACTAGTTATCCTAGATCTCAATGTCTAGGTCTATGCTAATGAAATACCATGCAAAGAAGTTTGGCACCGCCAACAAAGGATACTCATATGGGACCGACATATGAAACCTCTCTGATAGACACATGAATAGCATTACAGTGCTACCCTTCAAAAAGTCGAAACAACCTTTCCTCCAGGCATCCAAACCATTCAAAGTCTTCGTTAGTATCACAACCACAGAATTGCGACAATACGACATACAAGAAATAATAGCTACAAGTTGGGGATCCATCAGTACTTCCCCAGTTATCAACAACAGTTTTGAAACCAGGTCCAGAATGACGGCCCCAACGTGACTAGCATCATCGACATCCCGTAAATGCACATAATGAAGCACCACAAGAAGAGAAATCATTCCTCCTGTGACCAACGACCTGGATGCAAAAGGTGAAATGTGGAGAAGTCCCACCAACGGATCCCTAAGGAATTGAGAAAACTCAGCCATAGCCACTACAACGCTGGGATTTATCCCCTACATGCCAGAAAACTTTTCATAAGTCGAACAAATTTCTTCCAACCTGAAGTGAAAGACATGTTCTTACGGGTACCAGAATTCCATGGATGCCATCAACATATTCAACTATATGGTCCAATTGGCCACAAAGAGACTCGCCACATATTAAAAGCTTCGTAGTCAACATGGTAGGAACACATTGTTTACAAGGTTTCAAGGTAATTCGCAAACTCAAAACTACCAGGGAGAGCCATATCACAAAAGAAGAAGAAAATGAACAAAAAAGGATATAAAGGAGAAATAATGTGGAAGTGTGAAGAAAATCTCCATCCACACCCCTATTTATACTTGAAAACTCTCAAGCAAAGACAAGAAACCCTATAGAAATTTCAGGAAAACTTACCCCACTAAGTACCAAGCAATTGAAGAAAGTGCAATCAAAGCCTTGGGTTGATTGGACTGGACTAATATGCCGATAGGCAGGATAGGGTTCATGACGATCGACAACCACCTATTTTTGCGAAATCCTTTTTTTTCCTCTTTTATCAAAGTCGAAAAACATAATAAAAATAATTTTTATCTTATGGGAATTCTGGACCTCCTTATCCCTATGTTTTTACTTATCTTATTTTAAAATAAAATCCTTCTCAAATAATTTTTAATACTTTTTATGGTCTTAGCAGAAAAGTAAAAAGAGCATGCACATTAATCACTAAAAACAAAAATTCACAAAAAATTTCATTTCACTTGCATAGATATTTGTTGTGTTACATTAGTGTTGCAGGAAACGAAAACAAGAAATACAACGGGACGCACCTCGAACCCAATTTTCTTTCTTTCTGTGTTTGTGTGTCTCTCTCTATCTCTTCACTTACAAACTCTCTCCCTCTCCTTCTTTCTATCTCTTATCTCTATCTCTAAGAGCCTCCATCCTTGTGGCTCACCCTCTTCCCTCTGCGGCGAGACGATGTGCCACCACTCCCAAAGCCCGACCCTTCCTCAGATGAGGCAGACGACACCAAACAGGAAGGAACCGAAATCACATCCTTAATGTGGGTAGTCGTCGAAGATATTCAATCCCTGATATCCCTCATCCAAGTGGTGGAGACACGGACATGCTGTAAAAGAAAACAAAAAGAGAAAATCAGTCAGTTTGAAGCAAAAAGGAAGAAATCAGGAAATTAAAAGACAAAGAGGAAAAAAGTATACCTCAGGTCCAAAGATCTCCCCTGTCAAGCCCAACTCCTCCGGGTCCATCGCATTAGGACAGTATAGCATATGCACCAACCCTTCGTCTACCCGCCGAATATTGTAACCAGGTGAGAAACCGTACAAAGGGAGCCTTTGAAGTCGTCGTTGCTATTGATGTTGTCATACCACTTGAACTGTGGGAGGACCCCACCTGCCGACTCGATCCCACGCGAGGAAGAGGTATCACGTCATATATACTAGGTGGCATCAACCAGCTCAAAATGAAGTCCATATAATCATACATCACCTCCATATCAGTATGAGTAAGGCTCACCCATCATTGCTGCCACCCAAGCATCGTTTGACATCTCTCGCACTAGCCTCATGAACATTGGGGGTTTCATTGGTGTCACACGAACTCATTGCCAACAATCTGTCTAACTACTCTCTCCCCGAGATACCAAGAATATCCAAACTCATGCGCCAACAGAAGCCGCATCTGCGCATGTCCCCAGTCACCCCCATATGCTGAATAGCCGTCCCCATGGATAAAAGGTCACCTGTAAAATCCCCAGTAAGAGAAAAAAAAGATCAATATCAATAAAAGATAGTCAGGGGAAAGAGAATCTCAATGAAAAAGGGGGACTTACTCTCTCACTTGTCAGTCCATTCAAAACCTAACGCAACGTCTACAGAGAGAGGGATTTCTTCGATTGCCGATTGGACTTTCGCCACTAATAAACATGACAGAATTCCCCAAAAGGCTCATACTTTAAAGTTATCAATTAGGTGATAAACCCAATTATCTCATAGAACCACATTTGAAAAGGACAAAAGGTTAACATTTATGAAATCAAGAATAAAACACATGAAGGAAAATGTGAATGCATAAAGGAAAAAGAAAAAAATGAAGAATACCTCAAGAAGATATGTGGCTCCAGTAAAAGGTTGCCGACAACACCGGATGAATGCATCAAGAGAATAATAAAGGGTCTCTAATGTCATTCTCCCCCAGACATAAAGACGGAAGTCCGAAAACACCCTTAAAAATGGCAAGAACCACAAGTGCATGATGTCGCCACTCGTAGCCACCAGAAAACCTCCTAGCACCAGCAAAATGAACAGACGATACATCTAACGTACCTGCCACCCATCGCTATCATCAATAATCCTCCTCAGCAACAACTCCCCCAAAAGAGACAAATGAAGAGAGTCCCTAGAAACCGCCCTCTCCACATCACCCAACTTCACCGTCACCGCCTCCGGTGTCACCCTCAATGTCCTGTCCACCTCAAACTGCGTACCCTCGTAATCCAACCCAAGAAGATATTGCACATCTATGGGAGTCACCATCATCTCCCTAAAGACAAAACGAAAGGCGTGGGTGGTGTCCCACTACCTTTCCTCAGAGCGCAAAGAACAACCGCGGAATGAGGCGTCTCATCCAGAGTAGATGCCAGTCTCCCAAAATCGACTGATGACACCATCCAACGAACCACAGATGGAAGGCAATCCCAAACATCATTAATCCCTATCATCCATCTACCATGCATAGTCGACATAGAAACATCAGACTGGTAAAAAGCGAGAAGTAAAAGAAAGACCTTTGTCAAGTTCAAGAAATAGGAAATCTCTCCAAGAAAAAAAGGAAGAGAATACCGAAAGTCATAAATACTTACATAGCCTCTAAGGTTCACCACCTTAGAAGAGAGATGACACGAAGGCTCACAAAAGAGAGTCCGATCATCCAACATTGGCTTGAATGAGTCAAAAGAGTTTTCGCTGCCCAAAACAAGGGGCACCCTAGCCCTCCTTTCCAAGCCTGCCTAGTCGTCAGCATTAAGCCGCGCCATGTGTGTTGCGCTACTTGAGAACTCATACAAATCTTGACTTTAGAATGTTGGAACAGTTTTTAGAAGATAATTATAGAATAAGGAAAGTAAAAAAGCTGTGAAAAATGAGGAGAACTCGCCCCCTTTTTATAGGAGGCTAAGGGGAATGCCGATCGTCATCTCCCTGGCACTCACCGATCGACACTCTCTCTCCACCTGCTCGAGGTACCCCAAAAGACCGTGCCACTACCGTTTGGCACTCCTCTATATATGTCGGTCGGCACCCCATTTGAAATTTTATACAAAAAGCCTGAAAAATGCTAGAAAATTCCCCAAATTTCCAAATGGATTTTAAAAACCTTGTCCACCAAGAAAAACATTTTTGTTACACTCATTTCCTCGACAGAACCCTTATCTTCCCCAACAGAATTCCCAAAATAAATTTCATGTCTCCCCAACAACGTCTCCAAAGGACACCACAAAATTAAAAAAATCTCCGTCTAAGAAACGTTCGACCTTTGGATCATTTCCTCTTCCCAAGAGGAACCTAAAATCAAATGCTTTCCAAAATCCCTAGCAGAACTACAAGATAGGTATCCCCAATGGAGTCTCCAAATTTTCCCAAGAAACTTAAGCCCGCAAAATTAGTTTTGACCCGCAGAATTGGTCACCCCTACTTAAGCCCTCAGAATTGGCTTCGACCCACAGAATTGGTCGCTTCTACTTAAGCCCTTAGAATTATCTTCGACTCGCAAAATTGGTCACTTTTACTTAAGCCCACAGAATTAGCTTTGACCCGCAGAATTGGTCACCCTTATCTTAAGCCCTCAAAACAGGATTTGACCTGCATAATTAGTCACCCCTACCTAAGCCCGCAGAATTGGTCGCTTATACTTAAGGCCAAAGAATTGGCTTTGATTCGTAGAATTGGTCACTCCTATTTAAGCCTGCAGAATTAGCTTTGATCCACAGAATTGGTCACTCCTATTTAAGCTTATAAAATTAGGTTCGACCTGCTGAATTGGTCACCCCTACTTAAGCCCTCAGAATTGGCTTCACACTACAGAACTGGTCACCCCTACTTAGGCTTTGACCCGTAGAATTGGTCACCCCTACTTAGGACCCTATAATTGGCTTTAACTTATAGAATTGGTGGCTTCTAGTTAAGATCATAGAATTGGCTTTGACTCGCAGAATTGGTCACCCCTACTTAAGCCCACAGAATTGACTTCGACCCGTAGAATTGGTTGCTTCTACTTAAGCCCGCAGAATTGGATTTGACCCGTAAAATTGGTCACCCCAATATTAAGCCCGTAGAATTGGCTTCTACCCGCAGAATTGGTCACTTTTACTTAAGCCTGCAGAATTGGCTTTGACCCGTAGAATTGGTCACTCCTATTTAAGCCCGTAGAATTGGCTTTGACCAGCAAAATTGGTCACCCCTACCTAATAGCTCATAATTGGATTTGGCTCGCCGAATTTGTCACTCCTATTTAAGTCCAAAGAATTATCTTTGACCCGTAGAATTGGCTTCGACCCATATAACTGGTCCTCACATTGGTCACTCCCTATATTTTACCTCAATCATCGCATCCTCTTAGGACCTCAGAATCGGCCATCCCCAGCATCCCCTTAGGTCCTCAGAATCGACCTCGACCCTCTGAACTGGTCATCCTCATTCCTTAGGTCTGTAGAACCAACCTTTGTACATAGTGACAAGTCATATACGCGGTGTAGTTGCGCTCATTGGGGGAATCTTCTGCCTTTTCCGAATCACTATCGCTAAGGGTGGAGTTAAATGCTATCGGTTTCTTTCCCTCCTTGTTAACTCCAGTTGGGCACTCCACTACTCTATGGACACAACCCTCACAACCATAATACTTATCTGATTCGTCCCTCTTAATATTCTTATTTCGATTATTAAGGAAACGATCGACCTTCTTCTTCTTATTTTTCTCAAGTCTTTTTGCATCTTTCCATTACTTCCAGAACTTAAGAAACTTCTTAAACTTCTTTGCCAACATGGCCACATCTTTGAACTCGATGTTAGACTCATCATTCAAAACTCTTGTTTCCACCTTTTAGTCTTTCAAAGTTACGACCTTTTCTTTCTTCAGCACTTTCCTAGAGGTAAACATGTTAGGCTCATAAGTTTGTAGGTTACCTACAAGCTCTTCAAGTTTCATCGAGTCAAGCATACCCAAAGAGTTTAAAACAGTCACCTTTGGATTAAATCTACCAGGAAACAACCCTAAGATTTTTTTATCATTCGATTTTCAGGTATCTTCTCTCCCAAGTTAAACGCCAAGTTAAATATATCAAAAACTCTAGCATAGAACTCATCAAAGGTCTCATTATCTAACATATTAATCGTCTCAAACTCGGTGGTGAGGTTTTGGAGTTTGGAAGCCTTAAAAGTTTTGGTTCCTTCATAGGTAAGTTAGAGTATATCCCAAGCCTCTTTAAATGTCGCACATGTCAAAATATGGAGGAATTGCTTTGGGGAGAAAGAACCGAAAAGTGCGTTCAAACCCTTAGAATTTTATTGCTCTAGTTTGTGCTCGGTATCAGTCCATGACTCAACATGTTTTAAACTTAAAACCTCTTCATCTATCGTGACTGGTGGTGTTCGCCCATTAGCTATGACTAACCACACTCACTTATCTATGGCCTTAAGAGTTGACTTCATACGCATTTTCTAGTAAGCATAATTAGTCCCATCAATCATAGATGTACTAATAACCTAAAATCCTTCTGGATTTATGCCTGAAGACTAGGGAACACATACGCATTAAATTAGTGTTCTATCTCTAATATGAATTTGAGAAGGTGCCTAAGCAGTAATCTATAGGTAAATGAATTATTTTTAAAATTTCCAAATTTTATCTTTAGCACCCACAAACTTATCTTGTGAAAATAATTTGATTTAACCAATTTTATCTTATCAACCCTATAACATGCATCTATGGTGAATAAACAGATAACGTATATAAATCAAACACAAGACACGCCGATGTATGAGGATATCACTAAAGCAAAATACCTTGAATGTCTAGTCCAGACAATCACTATGATATGGAAAATTACGAAGATAGATATAGTATTACTCAATGAATCGATCACCCATAAGTCTTGACGCCACTTCTTCTCTTCAATTTCTCCTCCACAATTCCACATAGGAGTCCACCCATGAAGGTGTCCACAGTACACGAATCCACGTACACCTTGGTATCACCGATGCAACCTATCAATCGTTTAAGAATTTGAACACGGATTCAACCACTTCTTCTTCATAATCAACACATTTAGAATCCATCGCACAAAAATAATTGTTCAAAATGATGGAACAATTTTTGGTGCCAAAATTAAGATCACAGTAACTATCGAATTATCAAATTTGGATCTTGAAATTAAGGATGATGGGAAACTATTGAGAAATTTTGTAAACTATATACAAACACGTTTTTTTACAAAATTTCTTGTGTTATCTGAGCAAAAGAAGTCTATAAATATGAAAACATGAATTTCAAGGCGACATGTCGTTCGAACGATAAAAAAGTCTCGTTTGAACGAGAAACAAATCTCGTTTGAATGAATCTCAGATTTTTTTAAACGATAGGAAACATAAATTCAATTTTAAAATCATCCTCAATTTTTTCCAAATAATATCAACTTAGAAAATATTTTTAAAATACGTTTCCAAATTTCTTTTTTTCAAATTCCCAACATAATTTAATTTTAAAACACAACGTTATTGAAATCCTAAATCTCACTATAGACACCACATTCTAGGACCCCCTAAGTCTCTCCTTAGGTCCCTAACACCTCCCCATTTCACTACAAACCTAGGTCAAACTCCAAGTACCAATCTAGAGTCTGCTGGAGCTCCTGGGCCATGATTTGACCCCAATCAACCTCTCCGTCAGAGAAAAATCTCTCTGAATGTTTGAAGGGCACTGAAACCCCTTTTCAATGGTTCGCCCCATGTAGGAAACGACATCACCATTCAGACGAACGATTAATTTTCCCCTAAAAATTGATCTGGAGCCCACTGGGTGCTCTCGGGCTCCGTTTGACCAAGGTTAACCCTTCGGCTCGAATAAGACTGAATGAATCTCTGAAGGGCATTGAATACCCTTTCTAGTGGTCTACCCCATGCACGATTCTGACCTACGGTGCGGACGAACGATTCGTTTTACTCTAACAGGTCACTGGGCACTTCCAAGCACCGATTGAGCTAGGTCAACTGTTCGAACTGAGTGAAACTCTTTAGAATGTTGAAGTACATCTCATAACCTTTCCAACGGTATGACTCCGGCGTGATTCTGACTTACCATACGGATAAACGATCCATTTTCGTCCGACGATTTCTCATCCAAAGGACTGACATATGCTTCCGAGCCATATTGGACCCAAAGTAAACTCCCGAACTCGGGAGCAATCCAAAGAACTTGAAGGTCTCCGAAATACCTTTTCTAATGGTATGACCCGTGCATGATTCAAATTAATGGATTAAGTTCTACAATCATTTTTTCAGGAAACTCTGCACGAGACTGCCAATTGGTAGGTCCATATGCCTGCCTATCGACAATGTGTCTAGGGTCACTTGCCGATAGGTTGGACAAGGCCAGTGCTAATAGACAACCACCTAACCCTATAAAAGGAAGGCATGACCTCACTACCAAGCAGACCAACACTAGAGATCCAACAACATCAGTGGTCTCAGCAACATTCTTTCGAAATTAGCAAAATTCCCCATGTGAAGTTGCATTCAATCTTACATTCCCATCATTTTTATAACCAATTTGGCAAAATCATATTCTATCTCATCTAATAGTCATCTCACATTCAAGGGAGTTCATCCAAGATCAAAGATCAAGATTCAGAGAAGGTCCAATTTCTTCCCCCTCTCTTTAAATTCCTTATTTTTGCATAAATTTCATTAGATTCATAATATAGTTTGATGCCTTTATAGGCTATGTAGGCATTTCGGATTTAAACCTGAGGCTCGAGTCCCATTTTCCAATTTTCTAATTTTCTCAATTTCATAAATTTCCCAATTTCCCCAAAAATATCCCATTTTCACATTTATCATATTCTTGCATTATATATTATCGTTTCATAATAACGATAAATATCGCGATAAACACACAAATCATATTTTCTAGATATATTATTTTGGGCACATTCTATTGGATGGCCTCACTCTACCTTTCCCAATGTATGAGTTGAATGATTTTGATCTCCATTATATATACACATGCACACACTTCATGGAGAAATAAGGGAAAATAATAACACTAGCCCATGAGAGATCGAACGGGCAGGATGGGTGCCTAACACCTTCCCATTCCATAATTTAGACCCCGAACATTTGATCTATTGGTTTCGTATGAATTAGTTGGTCCTTGATGCTGCTATCTCGAAGTGGCAACATGTTCTTTTGCCTATTTTGTGCAGAATAGGATAGCGACTCCATCTCTTTATATTTACCCAACACCGACGATGACCGAAGTTTCCCGAAAAAGGGAGCGAGACTGTAATCTTTAAAGGGATCTTCTACCCCCTTCCCCTCGAATATTTTCCCTGGATGGCCACACTTTCAATCCATTTAGCATTCAT
Organism: Sambucus nigra; assembly: GCA_949130495.1. Lineage (NCBI taxonomy): Eukaryota > Viridiplantae > Streptophyta > Magnoliopsida > Dipsacales > Adoxaceae > Sambucus > Sambucus nigra. The sequence continues at coordinate 829,913,292 of OX422207.1, forward strand.
ACTTGTGTGATCTAAGATATACCATATGTGAAGAAATACGAAGGCACTAAACACGAAATGAAAATCATCTTCAAAGCTTTGTTGTAATATCTTCAACACTAAACGTCATAGGCTTTGTGGGATCACAACTCAAAGACTAACCTACGAATCAAATAGTTTTGTCCAAAATTAAAACAATTACAAACAAAATGACTCGATGAGAAATTTGCCCTTACAAGACAAAGATGTGGTCCAAATTTAATTCAGCAAACCGAGCATGCAAAAACTCAGAAGAAGTAAGTAAAAATTCCTAAAATAGGGAAAACTTTTATTCATCACTATACAATATTTGTTAAACACAGTTAACTTACAAAGTTCTTAGAACGACTAACTATGGTGCGTAGTTCTTTAAATCTTCTACAACAACAACACAACCCATAGGAAGTAGTCTTCCCTCGGTATCCACCGAACAACCTTCTTCTTCATTAGTAGATCCTCTTGCTCCATAAATAAGTAGTAGAGAATGATTTCTACAATAGTGTATGAACTATATGGGTTTTTCTTGATTTGATGAAGTGATCTCCAAGTTTCTAAGGGGATGAAAATAATATTCGAAGAGTTTGATCATAAATAAAACTTAAAAAATGTGTGAAAAGCTTTAAAAAAGAGTTCTTAAAGTTCTTAATCCCGCATATTTATTCATAAGGAAGTTAGTTACAAAATGATTGAATAAAAAAAATCTCACGCGCTCATTCAAACAAGGTACCTATCGTTCAAACTATGTACATGTTCTCGTTTGAACGGGATTCAAATGACATATCGAACGAGACTAGAGAATAATGAAAAAATGTCTCCTTCGACTGTTAGAAGGCTCATTCTAATGACCTACACTTTCTCATTCAAATGAGTTCTAAATATATTCCAAAACTTGACCAAAAGGAAACGTTCGAAATTTTGTTCGAACTAAGAGAACTAGTTCTATGACATAACACATCTCATTCGAATGACAAGCTTAACTCGTTATAACAAGATAACGAGATTTGCGAATTTTTTCTAAAAACATTTCAAAATAATTTTGAGATGCAAACTCTCAAATATTCTACAGACCCCTGGAAAAATAAAGATTTATCAAATCAATTATAGCTCTTTTGAAAGTTGTTGAGACGAACGATTCTTTAATCTTCCACAAGTCTTTAACTCTATCCTCAAGTACGTAGAAATAGTAATGATGATGCAGTGTATATGTAATAGGATAATCCAAACTAAAAAGTAAACCCTGATAAATTATGAAACTGGCTCTTACAAATGTACCCCTTTGGCTATTCCTATACAAAACAGAAACCGAATGCCAAATTGACCCCAAAAGACTAATACAATAAATGATAGAAAGAACTTTTCGGTGTATTTTTTCGTCGTTGCTTGAAAAGTCTTTCTAATAAAAAATCTTATATACCTAAAAAATAATATCAACTCAAGTGTAGAGGTAAGTAAGGGTATCAATCCACTTCCAAGGGGGTAAGCTAGAGACAAATTCAATTGTAATTCACTTTTTATTTTCTTTTTGTGCTTTTTCACTTTTCTAATTTTTTTAGCTTTTTCAGTATAAAAACAATAAGGTGAGGTGAGGTTTTAAACTAAACTAAACTAAGATGAAAATAACTAACTAGAAAGTGACTAAAATGAAAACAAAGTCTAACACTAAAATAAAAGATAAAGTGAGGTAAATAATTGTGAGAACAATCAAGGAATGGGATTACACCACAAATTTTAGTTATTCTAATTAATTAATTTAATTATTTGAATTCTCCCAAATTAATATCAAAATTACAAACCAACTCTCGTTGCAAGTGTAATTATAATAGTAATCTTTTAGAATGTTAAGTTTAACATCTCACAACTCTAGAAAAAATAGATCCACACTCCTTTTAATTAATCACCCGCTAGGATTGATCAATTAAAATTTATGTAAATCTTAGAAAATAAATTTAGAGTTGAAATTCAAGTTATAATACCCCACTTAAGAAACCCCTATCTCTAGTTCGAATCTAAAATGTGTATTATAACTAGAATTTCGATTTTCTCTCAAAAATCATTTACCCTCTCTCGAGGCGTAAATCTAAGGGTAAGGGATCAAAATTAACATTCAAAGGGACTTTTAAAGTAATTAAACTAATTAAAATAAAATAACATCAAATAAGGGTTTTACCCCACCCCTTGAAAGGGGTTTTAGCCTAACATGACATGAAACATGACAAATTAATAATCAAGGATAATAAAATAAAATATAAGGGAATAGAACAAGCAAACCAAATATCTTTGAGAAAGTTCAACTCTACTCTTCCAAATTGAAGCATACAATCCCTCCAATTGAGCATCCAAATGATTTAAAATTAAATATCCATTCAATTAACTCTCTTACAATATTTAATCTCACAAATATCTAACAAAAATAAAAAGAATAAAATAAAACTATTTACAAATGGTATTTTTCTCTACAATTCTCTATCTAGAATTTCCTCTCTAAAAGCTTTCTTTCATATGGGGTCTTCATCTTTATTTATAGTAGGCACATGGAGCATGGGGATATTTTTGGGAATTGGATTGGGTGTGCATGAAAATGGTGAGGTGTGGGGATAAGTGGGTAAGGGAATAAAAATCTGATATTATTATGGGGGTATTTTGGGAAAAGGGGATAAGTAGGTAGTTGGGGGTATTTGGGTAAAAGGAAGTTAAAGGATTAATTAAGCACATGGGGGTTTGTTTTGATTTCTTGTGTTTGTTGGCAGGTGCACGATTTTTGTTTGGAAAAATGGGTTTGAGATGAGATGTGACATTGGTTTGGTGGGTATGGATGGGAAATGGGTTTGGGTAGGTGGTAGATGGTGGGAGTAAGGTCTCGGGTTACTAAGGGGCAGACCCGTAAATGGTCACGGGTTGTGGCGGTTTTCGCCGCCGTCGGAGGGCTTCGCCGGGCAGGGACGTCGCCGGAGTTGGCCTGGAGTTTAGGACAATGTCGGGTTGACAAGGATCGCCGGCGGGGGCTGATGGTTGCTGTGGTCGGCGCCGGGGTGGATAATAGGTGGTTCAAGGGGCATCGCCAGAGGTTTCGCCGGCGCGAGGGGCTGCTGCGGCGCCGGAGGGGCAGAAGGGGGGTAACGTCGGGTTTAAGAATGGGTTCCGAGTTCAGGGATGGTGGTTCCGGACTACGACGATCGCCGGAGGTCGGGGGTGTGGCAGTGGGAAGAAGTTGGGTAAGAGGTAAGGGTTTAGTGTTGGATAGAGATTGGTGTTTGTGGTTAAATGGGTGGTTAGGATTTAGGAGAGAGAAATGGGGTTGGAGTGTGAGGTGTAGGGTTTAATGGTGAGGGTGAGTGAGGTATTTTTAGGTGTATTGGTGTGTATAGGAGTAGGGTGTGTGTGTGTGTTTGTTTTGGACACCTAACTAAAATAATAAAGACTCAACAAAAATAAAAAATAAAATCTCACTAAAAATAAAACAAACTAAAGAAAATAAAAAAAATAAAAATATTAAAACTAAAAAATAAAATCCTAAGCTTAAATAAAAACTAAATAAAACAAAAGAAATAAAAACTAAAAATCTAAATGAAAATTAAAGTCCTAAAAAAATATAAAATATAAAAAACTAAAAATAAACTCCTAAAAATTAATCCTAATAAAATAAGACTACAATAAAAACTAATAAAAATCAGAATAAAATAAAATTATACTAATAAAATAAAATAAAACCTAGAAAATACTAAATAAATCTAAAATAAATCCTAAAAATAAAAATGACTCAAACTAAAACTCTAAAAAAATATAAAAAATGGACAAACAAAACACACACATGGTCGGGGAAGGCTAAGGCTAGGATGGGCTAGGTTAGGGCCAGGGGATTGGGAATTTAGCTCCATTTTAACTGCAAATTTCTCAGAAATATAGCTTTTGACACCGCAACTGGAATTAAACCTGCATATTGAACAATTAAGGACATAAGACCCATATTGCCAAGAATTAGCAACTAAAGTACCTCTATTCGGGGTATAAATTGTACAGTTTTGGGTGCTTATCAATAAATACCCTCCCAAATCAAGAAATTAAAATGAATTCTTATATAAGTCTTCAATTAAAATGTCTTCATATTATGCGATCCATGAAATCATCATCAAGGCATAATTAACCTGCACACATGAGATAAAAGAAATACCGTAATGCATACGAGTTTTAAAAGATAAATAACCCCCCCCCCCTCAATTTTTTTAATCTCCCCCTTTGGCTATTCTGGTACAAAACTCAAACTCGCCATGGAAGAACACTAAAATATCCGAATCGTGAAAGAAGAATGAAATTGTGTGAACATTATCCATAGGAAATCAACATACGCATTCATAACATATTTGCATGAAGTCGTGAGACACTTTTAAAGAAAGAACTCAAAGTCTTCCTTAGGTGTAAAATAGTAAACTCAAATGAAATTGACTCAATTTAATCACTATGCCATGAACTTAAATGATTCTCATACCAATAATGCCAAACTATTTAATGTTTTCCAAGAAAGTTTGTTGTGAAACCCCATTGATCTCATACTTTATAACTCCCTTAAAATCTCACATATATAAGAATTCACTCTTAACAATTATGAAGAAATCATAATTCTTGTATGTAGTGAAGCATCAATGAATTTAAACTAAATGGCCTTGGCACTTCTGTTTTTATTTTTCATTAATCCTTTTAGCCTCTTTTATGCAAATGGAGGCTTTTAATGCAAAGAATATCTTGATCGTTTGTAAGCCCTTTCCATTTCTTAACATATAACAATATTGTCTGGGAAAATAAATTCGGACAATGGTTCTTACATGCACAACATATCTCCTTTTACACTTAGTTCGTTATAATCAAAACTGAGATGAGAACATCGTATTCGATGCATTATAAGAAAGTACAATGTTAAAAAAAGTTCACACACTTGTGCAATAAAGGTGACAATGAGTCTAACACATAAAACGTAATCATCAATGATCAACCTAATGAATATCCACACATTATTAAGCACACTGACAAAAAAAATCCATGTGTCAAAGCCTTATGAAAAAGTCACGTGAATATTGTGAGGTCTTGACTAAATACTCAACTTGCTCTACAAAACTCTCAAAATCTCTTCGGTGATGTGAGGGAGAATATGGAGTAACACGTGTGGGAGTGCATGCGAGGACATGTATGGGAAGTTGTGTGGGAGCATACCGAGGAATAAGAATGTGAGAAACTCTCCGTAGCTTAAAACAAAACTCTCTAAGGTGACATCTTTGTTTGCAATGGGAAAAAAGCATAAATGGGCTTGGGTCCACCTTGCTCAAAACATGTAGGAAGAGCTTTCCTTGGTAGGTTCGATGTCCTAGGAAGGTTAGGATGAGGTCTATAAGGATCCATCACAAACTCAGGAACCATCTCGGGTGTGACATAGGAAGTGGATGCATCGTCAAAACCGATTCCTTGCCTCTCAATGTTACCTAACAAGAGACCCGGGAACATCTTTCCATCCTTCTTAGACGAGTCTTCTAAAGTGACCTTGATCTCCTAAGCCCTTTCAAGATCATTCTCAAGTTGGGATTCACGGGCTTTAAGTTTGTCATGAGTCTTCAATGAAGATTGAAGATCTGTTGTAAGACTAGCCACCGTGTCTGTCAAATCGATCTTTTCCTACCTACAATAATTAACTTCTCAAATAAAGAAACCGTCACCTTATCGTGTTGACTCATTAATACCTCACCCTCTTTCAAAACCTTCACGTCCCTCTCTAAATCAAACACCCTAAGAGAAAAATTTTTGTTATGCTTTTTCGTTTTTGAAGTCTTGGTTTAAAGTTCATAAAAATCTTTTTAGAGTCCACCTTCTCCCTCACATAAATTATCCTCCTTTCTCTCTCTCTCTCTCTCTCTCTCTCTCTCTCTCTCTAAAATGATTAGAAACCTCATAGAGCTTCTCACATTTAGAAATATCTTCATCGGCATGGGATAAACTAGAAGTACTAATGTGACTGGCCATGAACACAAGATGTGGTTCATGTGGCGATTCATCCCCTAAATCCACTGACTCGACATCACTTTCACTAAGAGTGGCCTTATGTGCAACTTTCGTGCCTTGTCCTCTAGCTTAGAGGGACACTCATGTTCCTTGTGTCTTTTTTCCACACATTCATAGTATCTTATCTCACAAACATTCTTGCCATCATTCTCACTTTTATTTTTCTCAAAAATCTTTTCTTTGGAAGAAATTTCTTTATTAAATTTGAGAATTTTTTTTGAAGAATTTGAGAAATATGTAACCTTCTCTGATACTAATTTGAGAAATCTGGGGATTCTATGGAATTATTCGTATAGTAGTCAACCACACAAAAATTAAATTTTACCAAATTTTATCTTTGATTAAATTAGATGTGCATAGAAACATGCGGTCCAAATTTAAATTAGCAAACCAAGCACATAAAATTTAGATAAGTAAGGAAAAATTCCAAAAAGGGAAAAACCTTTATTCAACACTATACAAGATTTGACAGACATAATCGACTTACAAACTACTTAGATCGACTAAGTATGATGCACGGTTCTTCAAATCTCCTGAACCAACGGTACAATCCAACACTGTCGATAAGAAGCAATCCTCTCTCAGTATCCACCAATTAACCTTCTTATTCAGTAGTAGAGCTTATCCTCCACAAATCAGTAGTACCGAACAATATTTATAAAGGTGTATGAACTAAAAAGGTTCTACCTGATTTGATAAAGTGATCTCTAAGTTTTTAAGGGTATTGGAATAATATTGGTAGAGTTTAATCATGAATAGAACATAAAAAGGGTGTGAAAATCTTTCAAAAAGAGTTTTTGAAGTTCTTAATGTTGCATCTGTATTTATAAGGAAGTTAGCTACAAAACGGTAATTACTAGAGATTTGGATCAAATTTAATAATAATAAATATCTCCCGCTCGTTCGCATGATAGGTACCTCGTTCGCATGATGTACCTGTTCTCATTCGAACAAGATTCAAATGACATATCGAATAAGATTTTAGATCACAATAAAACAAGTGTCTCGTTTGATTGTTGGAAGGCTCATTCTAACGACCTACCATTTCTTGTTATTATAACTTATAACGAGATTACAGAACTTGACCAAAAGGCAATGTTCTAGATTTTGTTCAAACTAAGAGAACTTGTTCTAATGACATAGCGTAGCTCATTCAAACGACAAGCTAAACTCGTTCTAATGAGATATGAAAATGTGATTTTCACTAATTATAAATTCCAAATAAGGGGATGGTTCACCAAATATTCCAAACTTAAATTTACTTTAAAATCTAACATTTAAAGATTCCAAATTTTAATTTCCACAAAATTAAAATTAAGCCCAACTAAACAACAACAAAAATATTTGAATTTTTTCTTTCAAACTAAGCTAACTTAACTCAAGTCCAAAATTAGCCTAACAACAATTAATTTAAGTTATAACATAGACTAAACAAACTTAACACAAAGTTTACCAAATTAAATTGTTGACTTGAATTACATTAGCCTAAAATTAACCTAATATTATATTAGCACCAAATTAAACTAAAGTTGTGATTTAAACCAAATTTTATCTTTTTAACCTATGCATACATCTAGGTGATTTTTGGAGATAAAATAAACAATCACAACCATAAGGCACGATGTATGAGGAAAACCCACAATGGGAAAAATCTCGGACGACCCAACCTACAAATCCACTAAGTATGACATATTTATAAAGACTACGACAAGAGAAATTACAACAACGACTCACCTTTCAAGCCTTGCCTCTCATTTGCTCTTCAACCTCCGCCTAGTAGATAACTCCAAAGTCCACCGAAGTCATGGAGTCCACCAATGGGGCCTGGTTGCTGTCAATTACACATGGGAGCCTTTATCGATATGTGCACCGGAAACCACACGAACAGAATCCACCGCACAAAATTGCCCCCTTTTTGGGGTAGAGAAGGAACCCAAACTTTCTCCTTTTGGGTAGAGATAAACCCGGTGCTAAATGATCTCAAGCAAGAGTATATATATCAAGAAGCTTGGATGAAAAATAAACTATGGGTGTAAACATTTTTTTGTGTGAATATAAATCATTTAATTTTAAAAAAACAAGGAAGACTTTTGGTTTGGAAATCTTTCTCTCAAAACCTCTTGGAAAGGAATGAAAAATCTTGCCAAAAATTGAGTTCCCGCACTTGTTAAAACTGATAAGAAGTTAGTGGGAACATGGGAGGTTAAAATTTCAAAACTTCTCAAAACTATCATAAACCACCCTGGTCATTTAGACAACATTTTGGAGTCGTTCGAACAACACTGTTCGAATGAAATTCGAAAGAAAAGTCAGGGTAAAAATTCCAATTTTCATTAGATATATCGTTAGATGTCTTGTTCGAACAATTTCGCTCGAATGATATTTCTAATGAAATCTCAGGAAAAATGGTAGCAATACGTTCGAAGCTCGTTGGATATCTCATTCGAATGAGATTTCTAACGGAAAATTCAAAAATATTTTTTAACCCCAAAACTTTGATGAAAAGTTTGAAAATGATTTTCTGAAAAATATGAAAAGTCGTTAAGACAAAAATTTAATAAAAATAGACTCGTAAAAATTATCCAAGACTTCTATATATATTAAATGCATTCATACCTTTTAGAGACCTTGAAATTGATGAAATTTTGATGACATAAAACATGGCACTAGAAACTAATAATGATGTCAACTTCAATATCTGGGCCACCACATCTTCAACTCAAACGACATAGGATTGAAGAGACAACTTGAATCCTACGGCTCAAATTATTTTGTCTGGAATTAAGCTAACAATACTAATTGACTCAATTGGAAATTTGTCCTTACAAGATGGCGAGATTTGCCAAAATTTTCTAAAAGCATTTTAAAACCATTTTGAAATGCAAAATCTCAAAAATTATAAGGACCCCTCGAAAGATAAAGCTTTACTAAATCAATCATAACTCTTCTGAAAGTTGTTGAGACAAACGATTCTTCAATCTTCTATAAGTTTTCAACATTGTCTTCGAGTACATTGGACTAATCATGAAGGTGCAGTGTATATGTAATGGGATAAGAAAAAATAAAAATAAACCCGAGCAATTATAAAACTTGCTCTTAAAGTAATTAACTACGTAATTGCAATCTAATGCAATTAAATTATTTCTTTTTGGATATGAATCTAAAGTCTCTCTCTACGTAAGGATGATTCTGAGTCCAGAGATGATCTTTTACTCTCTTCTCTAATGTCCTTTTCTACCTTTATTCTCTTTTCCTATTCTCTTAAACTCTCTCTTATACACAATTATGAAAATATTAAAAATTGGGCTGTTGTCCACCTCTTTAATCCTTATATACTAACTAATAACACTATAATCCCATTTTTAAGTGTATCCCTAAGGGTAAAAGGACACACATACCCCTATACGTGTAATAGCCTATACCAATAAACTAATTAAATTATGTATAAATTATATTGAAGAAGGATTATGTAACACCCCGCTTAAAATAATAACGGGTGGCCAGCCCTATTCTACATTAAATCAAGGGTCTCAGATGGCTCAGTCTCAACATCAACTGGCAGTACTAAAATATATAAGACTAACTACCCAAAATCATATAAGCGAGATGTTAAAATTAAATAAAACATAGAACATACAACAAACCAACACTATAAGCTACTAACAAAGAAAAGAAAGATGCATACAAGAACTATGATAAATGAAATGAATAACTACAAATGAATATGCCTCAAAGTAATAAACCCGAATAAGCTGTCGGGCCACACACAATACAATAACATAAATGGAATAAATATAAATATCTATAAATATCCCTTGGATACAAACCTGATATACAATATGAGTCCCAACTAGCTTTTCAAGGAAATAAGAAGCGACTACAGTCTAAATCCCGCAACAGTCCGCACCTGTTACGGCTCCCACGACTCTGGATAGAAGGGCATCCGACAACCAAGCGGTAGGACACTTGTAGTAGTAGTAGTATATATATATATATATACATGCAGGAGAGAAAAGTAAACGGGTCAGAGCCCGAGTTGTGAAAATATTTAGCAAGTGTGTTAACTGTGCATAATAAATATAAATGCACTTATTTCATAATTAATGTGGAATCGCACTATCGTGAAACCCCAACTCACCTCTCATCTAACGGCGCACACCTATTCGCGTCCTGAAATCTTAATTAAGTTACCCCACCCATAAGGACAACCTAACTTACCATAGGCTCGACCTATACCCACAAGACCTGCCCTCCTATCATTACCCATGAATCCAACTCTTTCTAAACACACTTAATTATTTTCAAACATATATGCCATACTAGGCTTTATAAATTCCAATTTAACTTAATCATTCATCCAATTTTATAACTACGCATATTAACATTAAGCTTCATTTTAAGAGTTTATTCTCTAAGTAACATGCACAATTTAATAAGGACAAAACATCTCCCTACTCTCAACATTGTACTACGTTTCGTGCGTGGAGTGTCTCGCAAAGCGAAATCCAAACAAGGAACCCCCCCCCCCCGTTACACTACTCCTTGACAATGTCGATCCTAGAGATCCATTATGTCATACATACACTTCTACTATTACAACTACTGAATTTAGATTACCATATAAGAACAACTCGAAATCTCCAATAATATCCTTGGGATGATGTAACCGAAATATTCCTTAAATGCGATACATCAACCCCCAATAATCTAGTACACCATAATCATCCAAGATGTACTACATAAAATTCCATATCCTTCCACATATAGGATATATAAATATATATATAGGCATTTATTCTAACCATATATATATATATACAATCATCCATTCCCATAGCCAAGTGTACATACCACATATGATGTATAATGGCCATGCACATAATATACCCGGTTATACATATCGCCGATAAACTGCACCGTGCTATCATCTTCCAAGGCATTACTCACATACCATCCTGGGGACCACGGTCGGACTCAACATCCTCGACATCGGGGCCAAACACACACACACACGACGTCCCGGGAAGAGGTCATAGCTCCTAATCGGTCAACGAGATGAGACATACCCACCACGTCCCACCACAAAAGAGATGCATATCACATAATAACATAATGGACGACTATGACCTGGGGAATATCCACACCCTGCTCCTTGAGCCAGGATGCTCACCCTCTGCGCGGAAACTTCCCAATGATAGCATGAGCGGGGTATGCTTAACCACATAAGTATATATATCATTCTCATGCACAATATATATACATCCATATGATCCCATCATATAATTAAACCATCACATACGGTTTAGATATTCACAACATGAGTATGCACATCCATATCTATACAATAATATATATGTATATCCACATAAATATACACACTATCTCTCGTCCATATATATAAGATTTATAAACTCGGCTGTAAGTATACATAATCTTCATTATACTAGCCATCGTCCCGACACATTTAATTTACCTCAATATGTGAATACAATCCCTCACTTGAAGCATATTCATCCATTTTTCCTATGATATGAATAGTCTTCCAACATGTATATACCCAACATTAAGGTTATCACCCAAAGTTTAGTGTAGGAAACCATCACTACACATCTCATCTATATTCGAAAGTACATAAATATCTCTAGTACTATTCGATCATTTGTGCGCACATAACTATTAGTCTATAAACCTCAACTCAATCTTAAATTCATCTCATGACTCCCATCACGTAGGGAAATACCACACCGATATATAGTTACTAACCCGACTACGGTTCAATTGCTCCTATGAACCCCTAAGTCTTATTGCACTTGCAATCTATTCCTTAAGTTAAACATTCCTAAGGATACTCAACCTCTCTCTCGCGTCGGTCCCAAATCTCGTCCTAAATAGAATCCTATCACTATAAGGATTCGACACAAACCTCGGCCTATGATTTCATGTCGTACCCTCACAACTCTCTCGAAGGGACCCTATCCTTACATCATAGCTAGGCTCACTTTTGATCTATAATTAGGATTTCCATCCCTAATGAGGTTCTCACCATCTCTATATACAACTCCAATGCATACATATATCTATTCTTTCCCAATTTTAGTTCAAGAAGTCCCCAATATCATAACATGTGAGAAGCCCCTTATATATCTCCAAATCATGTGATAAGCCCATTCTTACATCATAAAAGAAGGTCCAAAATCAATAAACCCAACCAAAAAGGGTTAGAAATCATTCTAGAAAAATTTAGCAAAACTACCCTGTTTTCGAATCGATTCGGCCCCTCCGAATCAATTCGGCCCCAACAGCGAATCGATTCGGCCCAACTAGACCTGTAAGTCTGCTACATACCGAATCGATTCGCTAGGGGCGAATCGATTCGGCCCTAAAGACCTGAGGTTTCTACAACCTGGCGAATCGATTCGCTAGGGGCGAATCGATTCAGCCAGTTCAGAAAGCCACGAAAATGGCTAATTTCTCCAAAACCCAATTTCCCAAAATTCAATTATACATCTTCCAACCCTTAATCTTCAATCCCAACATTTTTCCAACATCAAATTTCATCCTATATCTATCTTCATCAAGTTATTTTCCTTAAACCCAAGTATAATAATCAATTTCAAGACTTAAATACACAAAATTAGGATTTGCCATTTAACCCAAAATCCAATTCTTTTACCCACAAATTATGAAATCAAATACACAAATGACTTATTTAGCAAGATTAAACACTTGCCTCGATTTTGTAGAGGTTGGATCGTCCCCGAAAATTGCTGCTGGGCCGGAAGTCTCCAAGCTTTCTTCCTCTCTCTCTTCCTTTCTTCTTCTTTCTTTCTTCCTTTCTCTTTTGTTTCTATTTCTCTTTCTCTCAAATGAGAAGGCTTAATCCGTAAGCCTCTTAAATCCCTTAAAACAATAAACCCAGTTTTAAATGTTAATACACACTTTAAATGACTCGTTTACTCCAATTCGAGTCAAACTGACTTAAAAATAATCCGGAACCGAAATAAAACCCAACGACAGTCATTTTGACTATCTCGACCCAACCGGAACAAATGGTACACTCAAAATCATCATCTGGAATACTGTGAAATATTATCTATTTTTGAACTTCAATTTCCAAAATTTAAAATTGTCCAATTCAATTAAATTTTATTTTCCCAAAAATTTAATTTCTCAGTCCCAAAATCATGGGGTGTTACACTCTCCCCCCTTACCAGAATTTCGCCCGCGAAATTTAAGATGTACTTAGGACTTCAATCTCATATAGTCCTTACATCTACCCTCTAAAGCACTATACCAATCCTTCCCGATTCTCACGTCGAACCATATAAATTTTAAAACGAACTAGGTACCCAGGGCGCCCATACACCCCGCACCCGAGCTCCACTCGTAGAATTATAATCAGGCTCCATTAGCCTCAAATCGTAATATAGCTCTCAGCAATATAATATATAACAACATTTTAAATATATAAAAGTTTGAAAATTCCCAATGGTTGAACTCCTTTCAATTCCTGACACTAGCTACCTTCGTGCGGGGGAGGTCTCGCAAGCGAAATCCAAACAAGGAATCCTCCCAATACACTACTGTGTAGCTAGGTCGGGAATTGAGATTAGTTAAACCAGGGTTGAGGTTTTATAAAACAATTTTCATATTTTAGATATTGCCCGAAGGCCTATACAACAATATAATATAAATCAATTCCGCGTCTTTCGACACGCCAAACAAACACCTTATGTTTAGGACACAAGGCCTCAAAAAATACAACACTCTAACCACTACCTAGTTCTTAAAACTAGCACAACTACGAGCTAAATTCTTCGCTCAACATAAATCTACTAAACTCTAAACCTCTCAATTATAAAATTCCTCTACATCACATCAACACCTTTCCATAAAATAAGTTCTTCCCTCATTGGAACACTACCATTACATGCCCGAACCTATCCGTAAGACAATAACCTTATAACGACTACTCAACAAACCTCGACATTTCGCACTTCCGGAATTCAATAACACAACTTTCTACTATCTCTTTACAAGACGGTCAATTGTCTCAAAAGATGCCATACGAAGGTTGTACTTGCTCACTCCTTCCTCCAAGGAAATTTTATACACCCTAATGGTGTAGCGGCTACTACTCATCATACCTTACGCGCGACGTTCCCAATATCGCACAAAGCATGACTTAAACCCAAATAAAGGTATTCTACCTTATACTTCCATAATCCAATTGTTTTACCTCATCCGTGGATCCTCCTTTAAGGTCCTCTACTCCTTCCAGGACACTCATTCTTCCTAAACCTATTTCTCCACAAGAGAAACATCTTCCTCAAAATCCTTCCTAACCATCCCGAAGGACAAAACACTATTGCGACTACCGAAAACTCCCTCAGTCCTACTTAATGGACCCAAAACTTTAAATTTCTCACTCCCTCTTCCCAAAAGGCAATACTCCCGATATTGGGACAACTCCACACACCTCACATCGAGAAAAGTTACCAACACCAAGTTTCCTAATAATTGTTGAAGAATTTCTCAATCTAACCTCCCAAGGACTACAATATATACATCTCCTGAGAATTACCTTACTACGTCCAAGATTCGCCATTCGATTAAATTTCCCTTTCTTACTCAACCACCGATAGAACACCTTGAACCACTACTAGAGTTATCTTTCTTATTTCTGCCTGAATCGAGGAGAACAAATACCTCCAATCAAAGCGTACCCAAAATCTATTATGGGTATCTCATCTCTAATCTTGTCCTTCCCTAGATGACATAATCTAGGCGACGTCTAAAACGAGAGCAACTATTATCAGAACGTCGATCAAGTGAATACACTTCACAGAAGCAGATAAACGCAGTGAACACAATAATCTTGAATGTAGGGATCTATATCAAGAGCGCTAACGAAAGAACGCAGAAAACCCGCACAAATCCTAAAGACTCTAGAACCTGATGCTCTGATACCATCTGTAACCCCCCGCTTAAAATAATAACGGGTGACCAGCCCTATACTACATTAAATCAAGGGTCTCAGATGGCTCAGTCTCAACATCAACTGGCAGTACTAAAATATATAAGACTAACTACCCAATATCATATAAGGGAGATGTTAAAATTAAATAAAACAAAGAACAGACAACAAACCAACACTATAAGCTCCTAATAAAGAAAAGAAAGATGAATACAAGAACTATGATAAATGAAATGAATAACTACAAATGAATATGCCTCAAAGTAATAACCCCGAATAAGCTGTCGGGTCACAGACAATACAATAACTGAAATGGAATAAATATAAATATCTATAAATATCCGTTGGGTACAAACCCGATATAAAATATGAGTCCCAACTAGCTTTTCAAGGAAATAAGAAGCGACTACAATCTAAATCCCGCAACAGTCCGCACCTGTTACGGCTCCCACGACTCTGGATAGAAGGGCATCCGACATCCAAGCGGTAGGACACCTGTAGTAGTATATATATATATTCATGAAGGAGAGAAAAGTAAACGGGTTAGAGCCCGAGTTGTGAAAATATTTAGCAAGTGTGTTAACCGTGCATAATAAATATAAATGCACTTATTTCATAATTAAAGTGAAATCGCACTCTCATGAAACCCCAACTCACCTCTCATCTAACGGCGCGCACCTATTCGCGTCCTAAAATCTTAATTAAGTTACCCCACCCATAAGGACAACCTAACTTACCATAGGCTCGACCTATACCCATAAGAGCTACCCTCCTATCATTACCCATGAATCCAACTCTTTCTAAACACACTTAATTATTTTCAAACATATACGCCATACTAGGCTTTATAAATTCCAATTTAACTTAATCATTCATCCAATTTTATTACTACGCATAATAACATTAAGCTTCATTTTAAGAGTTTATTCTCTAAGTAACATGCACAATTTAATAAGGGCAAAACTTCTCCCTACTCTCAACATTGTACTACATTTCGTGCGTGGAGCGTCTCGAAAAGCGAAATCCAAACAAGGAACCCCCCTGTTACACTACTCCTTGACAATGTCGATCCCAGAGATCCGTTATGCCATACATACACTTCTATTATTACAACTACTGAATTTAGATTACCATATAAGAACAACTCGAAATCTCCAATAATATCCTTGGGATGATGTAACCGAAATATTCCTTAAATGCGATACATCAACCCCCAATAATCTATTACACCATAATCATCCAAGATGTACTACATAAAAATTCCATATCCTTCCACCTATAGGATATATAAATATATATATAGGCATTTATTCTAACCATATATATATATATATACAATCATCCATTCCCATAGCCAAGTGTACGTACCACATATGATGTACAATGGCCATGCACATAATATACTCGGCTATACATATCGTCGATAAACTGCACCATGCTATCATCTTCCAGGGCATTACTCACATACCATCCTGGGGACCACGGTCGGACTCAACATCACCGACATCGGGGCCAAACACACACACACACACGACGTCCCGGGAAGCGGTTATAGCTCCTAACCGGTCAATGAGACGACACATACCCACCACGTCCCACCCCAAAAGAGATGCATATCACATAATAACACAATGGACGACTATGACCTGGGGAATATCCACACCTTGCTCCTTGAGCCAGAATGCTCACCCTCTGCGCGAAAACTTCCCAATGATAGCATGAGCGGGGTATGATTAACCACATAAGTATATATATCATTCTCATGCACAATATATATACATCCATATGATCCCATCATATAATTAAACCATCACATACGGTTTAGATATTCACAACATGAGTATGCACATATATCCATATCTATACAATTATATATATGTATATCCACATAAATACACACACTATCTCTCGTCCGTATGTATAAGATTTATAAACTCGGCTATAAGTATACATAATCTTCATTATACTAGCCATCGTCCCAACACATTTAATTTACCTCAATATGTGAATACAATCCCTCACTAGAAGCATATTCATCCATTTGTCCTATGATATGAATAGTCTTCCAACATGTATATACCCAACATTAAGGTTATCACCCAAAGTTTAGTGTAGAAAACCATCACTACACATCTCATTTATATTCGAAAGTACATAAATATCTCTAGTACTATTCGACCATTTGTGCGCACATAACTATTAGTCTATAAACCTCAACTCAATCTTAAATTCATCTCATGACTCCCTTCACGTTGGTAAATACCACACCGATATATAGTTACTAACCCGACTACGGTTCAATTGCTCCTATGAACCTTAAGTCTTATTTCACTTGCAATCTATTCCTTAAGTTAAACATTCCTAAGGATACTTAACCACTCTCTCGCGTCGGTCCCCAATCTTGTCCTAAATAGAATCCTATCACTATAAGGATTCGACACAAACCTCGGTCTACGATTTCATGTCATACCCTCACAACTCTCTTGAAGGGACCCTATCCTTACATCATAGCTAGGCTCACTTTTGATCTATAATTAGGATTTCCATCCTCAATGAGGTTCTCACCAACTCTATATACAACTCCAATGCATAAATATATCTATTCTTTCCCAATTTTATTTCAAGAAGTCCCCAATCTCATAACATGTGAGAATCCCCTTATATATCTCCAAATCATGTGAGAAGGCCCTTCTTACATCATAAAATAAGGTCCCAAATCAATAAACCCAACCAAAAAGGGTTAGAAATCATTCTAGAAAAATTTAGCAAAACTACCCTGTTTTCGAATCGATTCGGCCCCTCCGAATCGATTCGGCTCCAACAGCGAATCGATTCGGCCCAACCAGACCTGTAAGTCTGCTACATACTGAATCGATTTTCTAGGGGCAAATTGATTCAGCCCTAAAGACATGAGGCTTCTACAACTTGGCGAATCGATTCGCTAGGGGCGAATCGATTCGGCCAGTTCAGAAAGCCACGAAAATGGCTAATTTCTCCAAAACCCAATTTCCCCAAATTCAATTTATACCTCTTCCAACTCTTAATCTTCAATCCCAACATTTTTCCAACATCAAATTTCATCCTATATCTAGCTTCATCAAGTTATTTTCCTTAAACCCAAGTATAATAATCAATTTCAAGACTTAAATACCCAAAATTAGGTTTTGCCTTATAACCCAAAATCTAATTCTTTTACCCCCAAATTATGAAATCAAATACACAAATGACTTATTTAGCAAGATTAAACACTTGCCTCGATTTTGTAGAGGTTGGATCGTCCCCGAAAATCGCGATTGGGCCGGAAGTCTCCAAGCTTTCTTCCTCTCTCTCTTCCTTTCTTCTTCTTTCTTTCTTCCTTTCTCTTTTGTTTCTATTTCTGTTTCTGTCAAATGAGAAGGCTTGATCCGTAAGCCTCTTAAATCCCTTAAAATATTAAACTCAGTTTTAAATGTTAATACGCACTTTAAATGACTCGTTTACTCCAATTCGAGTCAAACTGACTTAAAAATAATTCGGAATCGAAATAAAACCGAACGACAGTCATTTTGACTATCTCGACCCAACCAGAACCAATGGTACACTCAAAATCATCATCCGGAATACTTTGAAACATTATCTATTTTTGAACTTCAATTTCCAAAATTTAAAATTCTCCAATTCAATTAAATTTTATTTTCCCAAAAATTTAATTTCTCAGTCCAAGAATCGTGGGGTGTTACAGGTTAATGATGATTATAGGAAAAATTGTGGGTCCAAAATTAAATTAGTAAGAAGAGTGGAGAAAGAGGTCATTCAAACGACATGGTAGGGTCGCGCAAAGTAAAGCTTAAAATAACATGCCACTTATTTACAGTGGCATGTCGCACAAAGGTTCACATGAAGTAAGCATCGAACGAGGTGGAGAAGTCATTCGAATGACTTGGACTTATCGTTAGAATGACGTCGATCGAAAGTTTTTAGTCAGATTGTCCTTATGCGTTGTCACATTTTTTACCATTAGATCATTGATATGTCAAACCAGATTAGATAAAACGAAAATTTAGACTTTGGGAGGATTTTATAAGGGTGTTTTTGGGCATTTGTTGGGAGAAAATTAGAAGTAGGGGGAGAGAGAGAGAGGTGGGTGGTCTTGAACCTACTTGCACCACAAACCACCATCCCTCCAGCATTCTACCACCATTAAACACCATCTTCTTAGTATATTCCACAACATTTGAAGTATTTACACCCATTTTCACCATTATTGAAGAAGACCTATGAATTTTGGACAAATATTGATTTTTTTTAGAGAAGATGAAGATTGAGCTTTCATGGAGTTTGAAGTGGGTCTTGCTGGGAAGCTTGGATGGAGAATATTTTGGAGATTTTAGAGGATGAATTTGGTAACCCCTTGAGGCTACCTTTGGAGGTTGGGGTTTCTCCTCCTACACCACCATTCGAGGTATTAGAAGTGGTAAAATCTATCCTTAGTATTTAAGATTTTATTTGCATTATTTGTAGTCTTGTTGTTAGATTACACAAATATTGTGCATTTTATTATATGATGAAAATCATGTGTAGTAAATAATAAATTTTTTTATGGAGTAACATTGTTGGTAAAATGTTGTTTTTTGAAAATAAATAATGAATAAATATTTCAAAGTCTTGAAATATTAAAAGTTGACATTTTGTGAGAATAGTGTATTTTTCTAGAAAGATTGATGCTAAATATTTTATGGAATAAAATGTTTGAAGACAATGCTTTATGTTGTTAAACATTGATGAAATAATGTTTTAAAGTTTCTTGCAAAAATGAAGATTTTGTGAAAAATGGATACTTGTTGAGTTTGAAGAAATTAAAAATGTCTTTTATGCTTTGAAAGTGTATTTTTACAAATATGATGAATTTCTAGAATGAAAAATATGTTTAACCGATTTAATAGGATTTTAAGGTTTAAAATCCGTCTTCTCATGCATATAAACTCGTAGTAATTGGATGATGAATGTGTAAACAAGTTTAAAGAATATTAGTTGGGTTAAAATATGGAATAAAGAAAAAGTGGAAATTCTAGTCTTCATGTGTGGGAAAATAGGATTAAAGGTATAATGAACATAAGGTTGTAAGACTACATGTGTTGATAAAAAGAAATGGTGTTTTCTTATAAAAGTAGTCTTGAAGTGTATTTAGATTTATTGAAAAAAGAAAGTAAAGAAATGACTATTTTGGAAAATGGTTAATGAAAGGTTGAACAAGTGTTAATGGTTAAACATTGGAAAGTTTGTGCGTAACTAAAAAATATTATAAAAGATTAACACTTATGAAATTGAAATGGAAATAATGGAATAAAGATGTTTCCAATTAAGAAGAATATTACTCTACGGTTAAAAGGTGTTAAAGTATTAAAACACTTAAGGAGTTAGTATGGTTAACTGATTAGTGTTTTTGGACAATTAACACTTGGAAAAATGGAGTAAAGGGTGAGTTTGGAAACAAATGGGTAAGATGGTAATTTTACTTTAAGTGGAACATTTTTATGAAATAAAAATGTTAGGAAAGGTGTTACACAAATTGGTTCTAAATGAATATGATTTTTTGGAATAAAATTAAGGTTAAAGTTTAAAGGACTTGAAATGGTAAATTTCAAAGTATAACACAAGTTGGGGTGAAACCTTGGGTTTTGTCTTTGGTCGGGTTAAAGAAATGTTGGAATAATGTGGACATTTATAAAATGTTAAAACACACTAAAAGGAACTTGGATGATAATGAGATAATTAAGGAGGGCCCATAGCCCTGGTATAAAAGACCCAAAATAATTGGTCAGAGCATATCGTACGCATAGCCGGTGGTGTGGAGCCCGTTGAAGTATGAGACAATTGGAAGATTCTGAGAAAAGATAAAGGAATAAGGAACATGTCAAGAAATGGGTTATGTGGTGAAATTTGTTAATACAGCCTAACTTCAATGAATTCATTAATATTCCGGTAAAGGTTAAAATTGACAGTAAATGTGTAATTGATTAAGGTCTATAAAGTAAAGAAAAAGGTAAAGTAAGTGGATAAATGATTGATTTAGAAACCAAAGCGGTTAAACCAATAATTAACACGAGAAAGTGTTGTTAAAGGTTCTCAAATATTAAATGAGTATTTTCACACACGGTGTTCACATGTGTTAAAATGGTGGGTTTCAACTAAAATTCTAATATGTATTTGATAAAATAAAAGGGTGATTTCTGTAAACAAATGGTTCTGGTTAAATCAAATATAGTGGTTTAAAGTATTGAACCGTGTGTGTTAAATAAAGCGAGAAATTAAAAAATGAGAGAAGTCTTTTATAAGATTAAGTAAATCAATCTGGATAAATAAGGTTTTTGAAAGTAAAATTATTTCATGCATTAAGTATAGGCATATTTATGTATATATATGTATACAAGTTAATTGCATGTTCACGTAGGCATAACGTGCTAGATTCTCCTTTCTGCCGTTCGATTCTATTTGGACTTGTATATTTCCCACTAAGCATTATCTCACACCCTCGCTTCGTTATGATAGGTTGGAAGCGGTTTCATATTTTGAGAGCGTTATACAGGTAAGTACTTTTTTTATTTTACGTTAGTAGCTCTGAATTCTTAGACTTCAAGGTTCTCCCATGGGCCCCTCGGGTAGTTTATTTTGAAACTGGAATCGCATGCCAAATAAGTGAATGTCAATTAAAATAAAATTGGAATAGTAACATTATATATGTTGTTTCATTTCACTTAATACCTAATGCTCGGGTTGGACCTGGTTGACTATGGGTAACCCATAAATTCGGGCTGGGGAGTTACAAATGGTATCAGAGCTCTAGGTTCAAGGTTCCTTTCTGGAGTGATATGGTGAGGTTGGTGTAGGATCTTTCGACGTCAATGTTGGTTTGGGACATTATGCAAGTTTGGTGATGGTTTAGTTCGTGTCATCGAAGGTAAAGTCAAAGAGGTTAACACAAATGAGTTAGTGCCAAGTGACACGCGATCAAGTTGATAGTTATTAATGGCTTTCACGCTTCTGATTAGAATTATTAGTAAATTATGAGTGTTCGTGCTGACTAATAGTTGTGACACCATGGTTGTCACTGTGAGGTGCTTGTGTTAAATTCGAGATGGCATATAATCATTTGAGATGTTTATAGAGTGAGTAACGCCCATTGAGCGAGTGGCATAAGTTTTATACAGTAAATGGTAGATGTTGATGGCTAGGCTTTTGTGACTAGGCACTGATGGTTGGTGATTAGAAAGTATATAGCCCTTAGGTGCAGAACTTATGGGTAGTTAATGCTGGTATTGTAATTAGGAAAATTCGATCCTTGGAGTGATATCATAATTGATGGTAGTCCGATGAACATATGCAGTTGTGTAGGATAATAGTGGTAGCGTCGTGATCTTTTGTGTGGGATGTATTGTGTGATAACTTTGACGATAAGATTAGCCTTGGTAGTGTCAACAGTGAGTAGTGTTCTTTGTAACCTACATGTAAAGGTTGTGTATCTTATGTATGGAGACTAGATGACTGAGTGACATTCGTAAGTATTGATATTGTGGTGAGAAACTATTTGGTTTCCTTGGTTGAGGACTTGGGTTTAGTGTGTCTTAATTATAATATGGTATTGAGGAATGGGAACTCATGTGGCATTTGTAATGTGGGACTTGGTATTTATAGGCAATAGTCGATGTCCCATATCTTACCAAGATCTATATAGTCGTGTTAACTTGTAAATTAGCGCATGGTGTGATGTTTACATAATAGCACAATTTAGTTGTCGCGACTGAACATTCATTGAAGATTAGGTGAGCTAGACGTTGAGGTTCATAGGTTATATGCGACATCTTGTACCCTGCCATAGTCCGTAGTAGAGTTAGTTGTGGTTTATACGTGGCTTATAGAGACGACCATTTGGAAGAAAGATAAAATCACTATCTAAGCATAGAGACTCATTTTAGCCGTCGAGGTAATGGCTAGGTGCGAGGTGATACTAATGTGAGAGTAGTTCATAGGCATTTTGAGGCGCCCAAATGATGAATTGTGTTTGGAGTCATTAAGGATAAAGATTGAATGTTGTGAAACCTTGAGGTGTTTGATAGTTAAAGTGCACTATAGGTAGAAGTTCGTGGACTAGTGTCTTTGCGAGCACCAAGTAACCATGATGTGGTCATTCAAAGGTTTGTATAGC
Source organism: Sambucus nigra (assembly GCA_949130495.1). Taxonomy (NCBI): domain Eukaryota; kingdom Viridiplantae; phylum Streptophyta; class Magnoliopsida; order Dipsacales; family Adoxaceae; genus Sambucus; species Sambucus nigra. The sequence continues at coordinate 829,936,511 of OX422207.1, forward strand.
GTACCTACAATGATAAAGGTATGGATCATAAAATTTTATCAGGTCTTGAGCACGGTTACATGAAATGTGTTTAGTATCCTTATAAGACCAGTTAGTGCGATGTTAAGGAGCTTTATCATTTTAGTAATGATTATGTTGAGGGTCATGTGATGATCCCAGATTACTGGCCGTATAGTGTACATGTCGGGCATGGCATCCCAAATCAGCACATATGGGTAGCATAATACCGAAGGTAGAGTGATAGCTTATGTCATTATAGAAGTGATGCTGGGATGTTAAGGAATTAATAGTATTAGTGTGGTGATATTCAATTTCGGGGCATATTAGGAAATGCATTCGAGACTTAGTGTGATGATGTGGAGACTTGAAAATGGCAACCAAGGTGGAGTAATATCGAAGCACGATAAGTAGGTCGAAATGTATAGATAGTGTATGTTAGGGTAGCCTTGGCACGTGAGGACTAGTTCTTGGCACGTCTTGCCAAGATGGTGCAGATTAAAGGATTTAGCCGTATGTGATGCTTGCTACCCTTAGAATACCAAGGGCGGCGGGTATAGTCGCCACATAAATTCGGTGTGGGTAGAAATCAAAGGTAAGTTTGGTGGCAACCTCGTGTGGTCAAAGGACACGTTAAGGTGAATGCCTCACTTGAACTAATAATTCTTATGGGAGTTTAGTATTTCGATCACGATATGATAAGGAAAATAATAGCCTAGGTATATTAGGTTGGTGATGTCGTCTCTAGTAATTGGATAAGGTCAATGTAAAGAAGAACATGAGTTATTTACCAATCGAATGGTTCATATACACTAAGGATATGAAAGGTGGGGACTTACTAACAAGGAGGGAAGTCGGACGTTGACTTCCTAAAGGACGACCAATTCATAAATTACTTTCATATGGAGAGAATGGAGGGTTGTGGTTTGACTCTCCATGAATAGTGACCCAAGCCAGGGTATGTGGCTAGGATTTGCGCTCGATGAGAACTTGGGAATGTGTGGCATGACTTCAAGTATATAGTGCAGGTTCGCTTTCATAAATCATAATCGAAAGCTCATGTGCAAAATTACTCGGATGGTTGCTTATTGTTTTACTCTCGTATGTCCTTTTTTAATTTTGATAATCGGGGATCTATATTCTCATCTCTGTAGTGACTTAGATTGTTGTCATGTCATGGTATGACACAATTGGGTCTGGGAGAGCGCAATGGACTGGATATGGTAAAAGCATATTGATAACTAAATGTGCCCATCTGAGGTATTCTTGTTATGGAATAAAGTTCTCTATACAGGTGGTTGTGCTTTTTACCATACGATTTTCTCGTAGTACTGATCTTTCTTAGTATTGGTGGACTTTTGATTGGCTGACGCGACAATTAGCGGCTTGAGATGCATAGAGCGAGATGGTGACCTGAGGTTGCGGTATAGTGTTGGAAATCGAGGAAACTTAGCATAATTTGCCACGGTGAGTGGATTCGAGTGGGACTCTAGCGAGTACTCAAGGATGAGACACCTAGGGTAGTGCTAGGTTCATCAAAGTGACTCAGCGAAAGGGGTAAACAGGGCACACAGTGATGACTTAATGAGAATATTACTCCTTAGAGTGAGAAAATGATATAGTATGATTATCGGCAAGATCATGCGAGTTGTTTAGTTAGGATAGCCTAAAAATTTATGAAACACAGGATGTACGATGCTAAGCCAGAATTGATTTTGATGATGAATGCGAAAGCTATTATATTATGATTCACATTGGGTGAGTGTCGACCTCTAGAGAAGGGTTTTCTCGTAGAGGTGCCGATATGCCTTAGGTACTAGCATAGGTAGCTCTAGAAGTGGTTTGCACTTGATCATAAGGTGAATGGATATTTGAAATTGATTGTGTAATGTCATGGTTAACGGGATAGTGAGCATCAAGCATGTTGATTATTTGGTGACCTTAGTGTTGTGGACTTCAATAATTTTTCCTTGGAGGATTTTATATCTTAGAATAGAAGTTAGTCAACCCAATGAGCTTAAGGAATAAAGGATCGAGAATTTCGAGGACGAAATTCCCCAAGGAGGGAAGTTTGTAATACTGTCCCAATAAGAAGAATGAAAAAGTTAAAGTTCGTTCGAATGACAAGGTAGGATCGCGCGAAGCAAGGCTTCAAACGACATGCCACTACTTTACAGTGGCATGTCGCGCGAAGCAAACATCGAATGAAGTGGAGAAGTCATTCTAACGACATGGGCTTATCGTTCGAATGATGTCGATCGATTTTTTTAATTAGATTACCCTTGTGCGCTGCCACATTTTTTACCATTAGATCGTTGATCTCTCAAAATCCAGATTAACCCAGATTGGATAAAACAGGATTTTAGACTTTGGTAGGGTTTTATAAGGGTGTGTTTGGGAATTTGTTGGGAGAAAATGGAAGAAGAAAGAAAGGGAGAGGTGGGTGGTCTACCACCTAATCTGACCACAAACAACCATCCCTCCACCATTCTAACACCATTTTCTTAGTATATTCCATAATATTTGATGTATTTACACCCATTTTCAGCATTGTTTAAGAAGATCTACGAATTTTGGAAAAGTTTGGGAGATTTTGGAGAAGATGAAGATGGATCTTCCATGAAGTTTGAAGTGGATCTTGGTTGGAATCTTGGATAGAGCACATTTCGGAGCTTTTTAGAGGATGCATTTGGTATCCCCTTGAGGCCATCTTTGGAGGTGGGGGTTGCTCATCCTACACCAACATTTCTACCACCATTGGAGCTATTAGAGGTGGAAAAATCTATTCTTAGTATGTAAGACTCTATTTGCATTATTTGTAGTCTTGTTGTTAAATTACACAAATAGGGTGCATTTAATTATATGATGAAAATCACATGTAATAAATAATAAACACTTTTATGGAATAAAAATGTTGGTAAAATTTTATTTTTTGTTCATAAAGAATGAATAAATATTTCAAAGTCATGATATATTAAAAGTTGGTATTTTGTGAAAATGGTGTTTTTTTATAGTAAGATTTATGTTAAACATCTTATGGAATAAAATATTTGAATACAATAATTTATCTTCTTCAACATTGGTGAAATAATGTTTAAAGTTTCTTGCAAAAGTGAAGATTTTGTGAAAAATGGACATTTGCTGAGTTTGAAGATTTTTTGTTTATTTGAAAAAAAACATCATTTTGTAAATGTATGAATGGAACCTCCCTTTTATGCTTTGAATGTGTATTTTTTTCAAGTATGATGAATTTCTATAATGAAAAATATGTTTAACCCATTTAATAGTATTTTAAGGTTTAAAATCCATCTTTTCATGCATATAAACTCGTAGTAATTGGATGATCAAAGTATAAACAAGTTTAAAGAAGATTTAGTTGGGATTAAACATGAAATAAAGAAAACGTGGAAATTTTAGTCTTCAAGTGTGTAAAAATAGGATTAAAACATGAGGTTGTAAAACTACATGTGTTGATAAAAAGAAATGGTATTTTCTTATAAATGTAATTTGAAGTGTAATTAGATTTCTTGAACAAAGAAAGTAAAGAAATGACTAGTTTGGAAAATGGTTAATGAAAGGTTGAACAAGTTTTAACGATGAAACAATGAAAAGTTGGTGCGTAACTCAATAATGTTGTAAAAGATTAACACTTATGAAATTGAAAAGGAAATAATGGGATAAAGATGTTTCCAATTAAGAAGAACATTACTCCAAGGTTAAAAGGTGTTCAAGTATTAAAACACTTAAGGAGTTAGTATGGTTAACATAGTAGTGTTTTGGAAAAATTAATACTTGCGAAAATGGAGTAAAGAGATAGTTAGGAAAACAATGGGTAAGATGGTAATTTTACTTAAAGTGGGACATTTTTATTAAATAAAAAATGTTGGGAAAGGTATTACACAAATTTGTCCTAAATGAATATGATTTTTGGAAATCAAGGTAAAAGTGTAAAGGACATAAAATGGTAAATTTCAAAGTATAACACAAGTTGGGGTGAAACTCCAAGTTTTGGCTTTGGCTGGGTGTTGACGCAAAAATTCTCTATCTACGAGGACCAGTTAGAAAAGGACACATGTCATCCTACGTGGAAATATTTATACTTGCTCGGCACCCGAGGAGGTTTAGTCAGCACCCAAGAAGAGTTAGTCGGCACCCAAAGAGAGTTAGTCGGCACCCGAGGAGTGTTGGTCGGCATACCAACCAACACATGGCATACCAAGCAACTCAAGGAAGATCAACCATCCTAGAAGACCAACAGTTAGATTCATTTTATTTAGATATAAATGTATGAATTTATAAAGACATTATATCTCTTTAACTCCCATCACTATAAATACATGTATTCCCTTAGCCAAAGGACGGACAACTAAGAAACACCATACACAAGATACACACTCTTTATCTCTCTACACCATATTGTGCTATTGTAAACCCCTGGGAATAAAATAACAGTGGACGTAGGCTTTATTCATAGCCGAACCACTTTAAAAAACCTTTGTCTCTTATGTGTTTGATGTGATCACCATTTCATCTTCAATCATCATCTTCATACCTCTATTTTTATCTGTACACCGGGTAAAATGAATGTTGGAATAATGTGGACATTTATAAAATGTTAAAACACCATAAAAGGAACTCGGATGACACCGGAATAATAAAGTATTACTCGGAGCCCTAGGGTGAAAGATTCGAAAAAACAGGCCAGATATCGTGCACATAGCCAGTGGTGTGGAGCCCTTTGAAGTATGTAGCAATTGGAAGATTTAGAGAAAAGATAAAGGAATAAGGAATATGTCAAAAAATGGTTTGTGTTGTGAAATGTGTTAATACAACGTAACTTGAATTAATTAATAAATATTCTGGTAAAGGTTAAAATGGACAAGTAAATGTGTAATTAATTAATGTCCATAAGGTAAGAGAAAAGATCAAGTAAGTAGGTAAATGGTTTATTAAGCAACCTAAGAGGTTAACCCGTAATTAACACGAGAAAGTGCTGTAAAAGGTTCTCAAAGATTAAATGAGTATTTTCACACACGATGTTCGCGTGTGTTGAAAGGGTGGGTTTCAACGAAAATATTAAAATGTATTGGATAAAATAAAAGGGTGATTTCGGTAAAAAAAAATGGCTCTGGTTAAATCAAATGTAGTGGTTCCAAGAATTGAATCGTGTGTGTTAAATAAAGCGAGAAATTCAAAAATGGCAAAAGGTAAGTCTTTAATAAGATCGAGGTAAATTAATCTGGATAAATAGGCTTTTCGAAAGTAAAACCGTTTCATTCATTAAGTATATGTAAATGTATGTATATATAAATGTATACAAGGTAGTTGCATGTTCACGTAGGCATAATATGTTAGAGTCTCCTTTCAGCCATTCGATTATATATTGCATGTGTATATTTCCCACTGAGCATTGTTTCACACCCTCACTTTGTTACGGTAGACTGGGATTGGTTTTATATTTTGAGAGTTTTGTACGGATAAGTACTTTCTTCATTTTACATTAGTATCTCTGTATGCTTGGACTTCTGGTTGCTCCCCATGGGTCCCTCGCATAGTTTATTTTGAAACTGGAATCGTACGATAAACAAGTTAAATGCTAATTAAAAATAAAACTAGACCAACAACATTATATAGGTTATTTCATTACATTTCACACCCAGCGCTCGAGTCGAACCGGGTTTATTGGTAACCCATAAATTCGGGCCAGGGCGTTACAATACGGGCCCAAGTACGTTATAAGAGTCTCCAAAATCGAACTATAAACCCCGGCAGCCTATTCTAGACTATTTCGACCCATTTACTATCACTGATGCACTCAAAAAGATCATCTGAGTCACCCAACTAAAAATATGCCATCCTCTCATAAATCTGGTTCGACACATGCATTCAGTACGCGCCATCCATAAAACATGAGAATCCGCCAATATATATCTCTATCGACGTAACATAATAAACCATCATTATTCACTCATAAATGACATATAATAAATCAGATCTCTATTTACTTATCACACATAAGTAAATAATAAAAATAATAAATGTTAATCATTTTCTCTAATTAATATTTAGCAAAACCAATTTAATTTCCCCAATTAAATTAATGAATCCATGCACACGTGGAAATTAAATTCTCATAAAAGTATGGGGTATTACAACTTAGTTCTATCCTTCCACCTCCCTTTTGGTGTTTACAAATTACTATGTATTAACTCCTTAAAATTAACATGGTTTGATGATCAATTTCCTCCGATGGGGAGGAAAGACGAATAATAACAGGAGGAATCAATTACATCATAATTTTAAAATGTAGATGGGAATTTTGGGTCAATTAAGTTTATTATCCCATTAAGTTAGAACAATATCCAATTGTCATTTTAACTCCTTGAAACTTAATCCCATAAAAAATTTACTTAAAGACTAACTAGTGAGTGAAAGTTGAATTAATATTTTAACTCTTATAATCAACATTAAAAAATCAATGCCCAATTAAAATGAGAGAATTAATCAATTAAATTCTAAAATGGCATCACTCTAGTGGCAATGAAAATATGATCCTTTTTACAGCTTAGTTCCCTTGTGACATGAGATTTCTTGAAGGGATATTAAGTCACATCACCTTAAACTACACATATTTTCTTTCATTATATCATCTGAACACTTCAGGAAACTTTTGTCCAATATAATGAGTAGTCGAGGTCTTTTATTTCTACTCCTAATGACAGTGACTCTGAAGTGTATGATATCATTAATTATATTTAAGTGTATACCATTAATTTGTTCATTGAAGCTAAACTAAATCGTGTAGAAATTTCTCGATGGGAGAACTGAACTCACTCACATTTAATTTCACTGGATTATCACTTAAGTGTCTCGAGAATACTAGATGCCGTGAATAATTCCATTTGATGGGCGGCCAAATCAAATCTGACATGATAAAGTAATCACGTCACATTCTCGAAACACATATGGAGATCACAGGGTTTATCTCCTCTCCCACTTAATATTTTTAACTTGAGTGTATTTCGAAAAATAATTCATTCAATTCAAAATGGTCAAATTAAATCCTTGCCAATTTCAAATTTAATTAAATTTCCCGATATCAGGATTTTAATATTGTAAAACTAAAACTAATTTTATGATGAAATAAAAGTCTGAGATCAAAATTTAATTATACCTTTAAATTAATTACACGATTAAATTCAATTTAGAAATGAATAAATGAAAAGAGATTTTCAGAAAAAATGCAATATAGGCCGATCTCAATAAAAGTCCATGTTATCTATAATAACATGTGATCCTAATTAGTTAAATAATTAGCATACAAAATTATCAACATGTAATATGTAAGAATTATAATAAAATATAAAAAGAAGCAATCATAATTCAAATAGGAATAAAATGCCTACCCCATCATTACATAGAGATCTTATTGAAGTAGAAGTCTTAAAGAACAAGTAATTCGCTAGAAACTTTAATATATTATGGAGTTCTTCACATGTTAATCTAGTGGAAATAATCCATTATGGTCAAGGAAGAGTTGGTACGAAGGATTTGCTATGCAAATAGATAAAAAAGAGTGTCTATGCAAATAGATCCAAAAACACTTATCAAATAAACTTTAACACACTATCAGGGTCAGATCGATCTGGTTCGGGTTGGATCTATCTGATTCCCTTATTGATTGATCCGATGAGCCTTCAGATTGATAAGAGTCTGTAGCCCATCTTCTTCATCACGGGTTTACAATTTTCATGCAAAAGTGACCATAACATTGTCGGATCTTCACGAAACTTTGTCCAACACCATAACATAGGTAAACACATTGTTATAAATTACAAAAAAACTATTACACACCCTTACGATATCCTCTATATACATCAATAAAAAAATAATTAAGAAAACCTATATATTACAATTATAATGAATATAAGAGAGAAAAAATACGTACGGATATACTATCTTAGGAACTAATCACAAACAATTTGACCATAATGGAAGTGATATAATCATATAATCTCTCCAAAACCATGTTAATATGATACCATACGCAAAGATGCAAATAATATACAAAATACAAAAGCAAGGTTTTTTTAATGTTGGACAACATGAACCTCTCCCTATAACTATGTCTCTAATACCAATTGTTGGGGGAATGGGGTTGACATAAATGTGAAAAATATCGGTCCAAAAAACTTTGATAGATCGTGAAATAGAGAGTAAAAATTAAGATTTAGGTTTAAACCACAAACCTAGGGTTTTTAATACAATACATTTGCATATCTTGTTGTGATCCATATAAGAAGAGATATGTTAATGAAGATGATGATCTTGATGGCCAAATAAGTTTTCCAAAAAACTTGATTGACTGCTCTGAACCTTTCGAATCTTCTAGTATATTATCCACCAAAACTAAGCCTTGTGTGTGGGCACTCTTGGAGATGAAACTTTAGTGAAATATGAAAGAAATCAATTTCTCTCTCCTTAACCCTTCACAAAAAATAAATAGTGTGTTTTATCTCACTCTCTAACCCTACGTAATGGATATATTCCCTAAAACCCTAAATTACATCAATATATATAGGTATAAGTTACGGGCTTTAGTTAACTGGGCTTCTAGAGAGTTTCAGGCCTATTACTTGGGTAATTGACATAATAAGGACCCAAGATAAATGATTAAATTGTCTTCGAAACAAATCCTTAGGAATACTAAAACACAACACTATAAGTTATATCCTTTATTTATTTATTTATTCGTGAATAATTTCACTCAATAATTACGATTGCATTCAATCTAATTATCTTTAAATCACTTGGAATAAAGAAGTGTTGATTGTGGTATATATGATTCCCTACGTTAAGTGTCTTATACCCACTTGGATAAATCAATTTTCCTCTTATCGTTTCAATTCTATAATTCTCATACTCAATGTATTGGATACTTTACCTAATTATAAAAAAATCATATGATCGAGTTTAACTGGTTGAAACAAAATATATAAGTCTATTAATGGGGTATCACAATCTAATATTTTTCTTGAATGTAAATTCCTCTTAATTATGATCTCTGATATGCTCTCACAATCATTGCCCAAATTCTAGGTATCTACTAGCTTAATCTATAATTAAACGGAGCCCATAGAAATGAGAGCAACAGTTATTCAAGAATTCTAATCCTCATAACCCTCAGTATTAATAATAAATGCATTATTTGCGAATGTTGTGAGATTACCCAAGTCTAATCTAGACAACCCTTAGAATGGATTCTTATGGGTAGTCCTGCTCAATACATTCTTGAATATACCAGTCATAGTCCTCTTTGGAGCTATTAAATAAATTCTTGAGCCATTCGATTTGTTCACGTAGTTAGAGATAAACTACTAGAATTGTACACAAATATACCGATAAGATGCCAATCCCTGTATATGTTGTGAACTACATCAATTGAATTATATGGAATTTTGATCTCATGTGGTCAATACAGACCTAACTCACAAAAATTCCTACTAAGTCCAATTGACCGACATATATACTACAAATTTAAGACAAATATAAGTCATCTCATAAACATGATTCTTATTTCAAAATGAATTGACATACATTTACTGAAAAATAAATGTCATACACAAATTCAAGAATAAAACCCCAATGCAAATATCAAAACTCAGTAGGAACTCATATGTCGTACAGACCATCCAAACATTTGAAGCCCATACATACTCGTAACCCACCTATTTAAGTGTTAATCCCAATATCTTATGAATTCTTTAATATACATAATACCTCAAATTCACTTTCATATGGGCTAACGTCACTCACATCCAAAACTATATCCTAGTCAATAACAAAAGTCATAACCATGCAATTGTATCAACAACCAACCCACTCATAAATATAAAAGTTGGAAAATCAACCATCCCCTTATTTCTTATAAAAATGCATCATAACTAGTACACACACGATGCATATACATACAATGAATTGCATGATTCATTATATCTATGATGAAAGAATTGCATCATTAGCCAGTCTATCATCTTCACATGCCCTAGCTGCTCACTCGACCCATGAATCCACATATAATTATCATAAAATAAGCATACATAAATCCCACATGTCCCCATAATAGCTACATATATCAAGCTATGTCTACCCATATGTATATACCGTAAGTTCATACACGAGTCTACCCAATAGTACGCACTCGTACTTACTTATTGGCATCAAGTTGTAGATTTGTAAACATTCCCACACCCTAACTCAATCTAAACTTTAATAGATTGTCCTAGGTTAACATACAATGTAAATATACATATAACCCCACTATAGTACGAGTGATAAAAATCGAAAACAAATGATGACTTCAACAAGCCATATAAAATTTAGATATGTTGGCCCAAAAATATCCCAAGAGCGGGGATGAATTGGTATATGGGTTTAATGGAAATTTTAAAACTTTATTAACTTAGTATTGAATTAATTACAATATGATATATCAATTAAGTATCAAGGAGTTAATTAACAACAAATATGAGCAGTTAAGAGAGAGAAAAAGACTAATGAAACTTTGCGAATTGAGATTTTAATGTGGTTCATCATCTACCCACATCCACGCTCGAGACGGTACTCTAGAACTTCACTATCTCTTGTTCACTTATTCCAAAATCAAAAACTCATAAGTAACACCACCGTTAAAACCTACTAATAAGATGATAATCTCGTCCGTGCCCAAGTGGCACCCACATATTAGCCTAATATCTTTAAAAGCCTTGACTAGTCGCAATTACGACACTATCAACCGTGAAGATTGTAATACCCCATATTTTTGTGATTTAAATAATTAAGGGATTAATTATTATTGTGGGATTGATTGAATTAAAATGTGAGAATTTAATTATTGATTAATCCGAATTTAAAATAAATTTTAATTAATATGCTAGGGTTAATACTTATTGATTGAATATTACTGTGTGATATGTAATATGGAACTATACACTTCGGTAAATTGTCAAGAGTAAGAAATATGACAGTTTAGTAAATTAAGTCAGACGCGCGTGTGAGTCGTGTCGGGGTTAATTTAATGGAATAAATATAATGATTATTTTTAGTAACTCTTATGGTCATTTTGAGTGCACCGTTGAGTCTGGAAGGGTCGAGATAGTTAAAATAGTATACTCGGGTGTTTAGTTTGGATCCCAGGGCAATTTTAGGCCTAACCGACACCCCGTGAGGGCATTACGGTAAATTATATTTTTGGGCCTAATTAATGGACGAAAATTAAGAGTTATTTATCAGCCTAAGAAAGTCCAATTAGGGTTAAAAAGTGCCAGGAAATTAAGAACGGCCGTAGAAGGTGTGAGGGAGAGCTATTTCCAAGAGAAAAGGGTCAGGATAACACCACCTTGCACAACCACCACCGTGTAGATCGGGATAAGGGGAACACAACCATACCAACAACGTCAACAAATCAGACGACAAATTCAAGGCAAGTGTTTATAACTTGATGTACCTTAGCAATTATTATATTCATGTTAGTGTAGGGATGTTATAATCATGTTTTAGTGCATAAAAGTGATGAAAATTGAGGATTTAGGATACGTAGATTGAATCTGAGAATTATTAAATTGAAACCCTTCATGTATGTAGACTAGAAATCACGTTTGGATGAACTCATGTATAGAACGAATCTGGAAATTTTGTGTTATTGAATATGAAATTAAAGAACTAGGGTTTTGGTAAATTAATTTGGGGATTCCATGTTTTATTGATGACTCGTAATGAATTGATGATTCTAGGATGTTAGAAGCCATATATAATTGATAGGATTCGAATTGGAACTGTTTGTTTGGAGATTGGGATGTTGATTTAGAGGTTTTAGGGTTAAAATGATGGGAAAACGCTGAAATTCTAGGTAGAAGACGAACAGTGCAGTCTCGCGTGACCTCGTGCGAAGTTGTTCAAACGAGATTGTATCTCACACGAAGTCGTTCAACCGAGATTACATCTCGCACGAAGTCGTTCGAGCGACACGTGGCAGTCGTTCAAATGACATGCCATCTGGTTCGAGCGACAGGGTGAATTTTCGGGAAGTTTCTTAAGGGCAGTTTAGGAATTTTCCAGTCTTTACGAATGAGAGAAATTTATCAGTTAATAGATTTAAAAGGAGGTAGGTCTACGAGGAAGTATGTGAGTTTATACTTTAATTAATCCGGAAAGAAGAGTTACTTTGGAAATTACTAAGGGACATTAGTAATTTAGTAATAATTTAATATACGTAATAATGAGAATGAAATACGTATGGAAAATATATAAGAAGGTTGGGAGAATACCTATAATTATTAATAGGATGTGTGAATACCTATTACTTACTAGTATTATATGTATGACATACCTAGATGCTTGCTATCACGGACGGTCGTGTAGAGACAATCTTATCTTGAGGGGATTATTGACTTGTATCTCAGAACATAGGACTGTGAAGGCTTATTGGTGAGTTGATAAGCCAGCTGACTATGGGAGCGTAGGTATGTGCGTGACCCATAGATATGTGAACTATGTTCCCCTCCATTCTGTGTGTTTTATATATATGGTTCGTGGGGATTTACGAACCAATAATCCTTTTTTGAGTACGAGATGTACCAAGACATGATAACAGAGTATGCAATGCACAACAGGTTTAGCCTTGGGGGTGTTGTATTAGTATATGTATATTATAGTGGTGAATATATGTATATATATACTTGTGTTATTCCTATTGAGAGAAAATTGTAGGATATTGGGTTAGTACCATCTTAAGTGATGTAAGTTGTGAATATTTAACTTAGTGTGATAACACTTAACCGAATTTATTAATAAATGCTGATATTAATAATGTGGAAAATTGGGGAATTTGAAATGCTACTACGAGTTATAATAAGAAGCGTAAGTCTTCTTCTAGTTAGAAATGTTACTAATGGATAGGTTGGGATAGATGTACGTTAGGCGTGCACAATAGACGAGAGGTGAGAATCTCATGTGAGAGTTCGAACTAACATGCAATTGATACTTGCTTTATTGCAAATTTTAAATATTTTCTAAAACAAATATTTTTACACATCGGGCTCTGACCCGTTTCTTGCATCTATTCTCTCTCTTGCTATATATATATATATATATATATCTACTACTATAAATGAGGGGATTTTCTATTTATCTCTAAAATGACTAAAATACCCTCATTGTTTCTAAAATACCTATCCTACCCCCGATACCCCCTCCGAGAAACTATCCATTCCTCTGATAACCCCTGATACAAAGAATCGTTGTTTCCAATTCGAAAAAATTAAACCGTACGATGGTTCATTTTATCCAATGTTAGAAATCCGAGGTCGGCTTCTCCGAAATTAATCAAGGCACCTTGATACTCCACATTCATCCATTGTATGTATTCATTCATACTCTCCAGTGGATTCGGAAATCTCATCCATTGTATGTATTCATTCATACTCTCCAATGGATTCAGAAATATCAAGAATGATGAGTTCGAACGTATCTTCTGCGTATATAAGCTGCATCTATCTATCTCATTCAAATGTCATGCTCTATGTTCTTCATTGGTTTCGATACTTCTTCCCAAAAAAGGTCAGTTTATAATTTTTGTTTGTATGGTGATTTTTTGGATGCTATTAATCGACATCTATTTTACAGAAACTTTAATATCTAAGATTTAATTTACTGAAAATGCAATTGCCCAAAATTTCATTTATCAAACATTTCTGATCCATACTATATAATTCAATAATTTTATGTGTGTAATTGTAAGTGACCAAACTTATTGTATTTCATTATTTTTTTCATTGGTAGAAAATGTATTACTTTTTTTGGTTTTAGTCATGAAAATTTATTGTGCAAAAACTCAGTCATGTAAATGTAATTTTTAAAATTAAATAAATTATATTTAAAAATTTATGGGAAAAAATGTTGTATTTAATAGAATTTATGGACCATACTGTAGCTGTCTTCGATCCAGTTTATTTATTTTCAGTTTGTATCGGTTGTAGGTTTTTTCTGGAGGACAGTTGCGGTACTATCAAATTGATTACATATCAGGTATTTAATCATCTTCGTCTGAATTTCTGTCAATTTCATCCGAAAATTTACAATGTGATCTATATTTATAGGATGAGACCAAATTAGTTTTCTTCCTATAATACGCTATGTCATGAATGCATTTCCTTCACATATACTGAACTATCATCAATTGGTTCCACTTTTCAACTCTATAGGTGTTAACGAAATAATGTCGTAAAGTGTTCAGTCGATGATTCTAAATTGCTGAGCCTTTCCGCACCTTCTTAATACATTGACTGTATTAAGCAGATTGAACACAAAAGTTGATTAAATGCATATTGAAATACATTTTCTAAAGAACTCTTCTAATCACGCATTGGAGTTATCAGAGATTGGATCACTTTCAGAATTTTAATTTCCATTATCAGCATTGATTATATCACTTTTTTCAGCTGGGAGGTTTAAGTTCATGTGCATATTCGATGCCTTGTGGGCATGTTTAGTGCCAATCAGCTTTCTTTTGTTCACATATATGAGGATAGAACCGTCATTTGTTACACAATCTCCAACAATAAACCTCATTAGGATTTGTCGTGGCCTGCCTTTCACTTTTAGTAGATTTTCCTCTGAATAGTAAGAAATCTCATACATAAAAGGGATAATTTTTTTATCCTCTATAAATCTCAAACTTGTCACAATGATTGCACTACCACTGCAATCTTCTCTCCCATGCAAGTCGGAAATTCTAGCGGTTCTCACAACTTGAGACAAGCTGTCAATTTCATCCGAAAATTTACAATGTGATCTATATTTATAGGATGAGACCAAATTAGTTTTCTTCCTATAATACGCTATGTCATGAATGCATTGCCTTCACACATACTGAACTGTCATCAATTGGTTCCACTTTTCAACTCTATAGGTGTTAACGAAATAATGTCGTAAAGTGTTCAGTCGACGATTCTAAATTGCTGAGCCTTTCCCCACCTTCTTAATACATTGACTGTATTAAGAAGATTGAACACATAAGTTAATCAAATGCATATTGCAATACATTAGGAACTCTGTACAATCCTCTGCATTTCAGAATGTATGAGTTGACTATCCAAAATATGTCATTGACTATCCAAAATATGTCATTTCTAATCTAGAATAGTAAAAGTCATTGGCGATTCCTTTTCTCCATATATTCTCTTGAATCTTGAACGACGGAGTCGAACATAAGTTCCACATTTTTGTCCAAATGTTCTCCCAGATCAATAGTATTTTTCTTCTTTTTCTATCTACTTTTAAACCAAAACAACCATTGTTGCCTCTCTAATGTTTTTTTTCCCCCATATGTAAAATAAGTGCAACACATCGCAAAGACATATCAAAAAATAATAGAGACAAAGTTCATTACCGAATTTTTATAGAGGATTTTTACTGTATGGGCCTTGATTTTAGAGCTACCCTCCAGCATAGGTTATTAATATATTTTACTGACCATACTATTTTTTAAGTGGAGATTCGAATGGTGTTCTATTGCATTTGATTTGATAACAGAGAGAGAGCTTAAAATTGTACCTCTAATGAAATTCGGAAAATTCCCCACTAAGTACCTTGTCAATCCAGTCATCCACTCTAAGACCGTTCTCCAGCAAAAAAATGATTGCAACTATCTGCTCCGTCAATTTCGAATCATTGTCAAGTCATCTCTTCAAGCCAACAATCTTACAAAAGCACTCGCTGATCTTCTTCAAGATCTTCTCAGCAAGCACATTGATACCAAGAGGTTTGAAAATTACAGTTGTATCCACTTGTCTAAAGAACTCTTCCAATCACGCATTGGAGTTATCACAAACTTGTCACAAATATTGCACTACCACTGCAATCTTCTCTCCCATGCAAATATGAAATTCTAGCGGTTCTCACAACTTGAGACAAGCTCTTCTGAGAAATTGAATCAGCATTGTCTATAGTAAAAAGGTAAACAACAGATAACAGTTTTATACTCAATTTCTCACCAATATAATCAACAACGTTCTTCCCTCTATATTTTATATCCCAACTGTTCATTTCTTGGCAATCGAAACTAAGCTCCACGCAGATAAGAATTGTTTTTGTTTCCATATATAATTTCAGCTAGGGAAAGAACAATTTTCTTCTTACTGAGCCTATCAGTTCCGAGAAAATTGGACCACATATCTCCTCTACTTGGCCCATGGCATTTTTGTTTTCTTGTTCTGCTCTGAACTATTGGTTGGCTAACAGCACTAGCAGCTTCTTCTTGCCTGCTAATCCTATTAACTAGAAACGTGTAAAGCATCTTGAAATCCTGCATATATATATGAGTTTATTTCTCCGATTCTCTATGTATATTCAAACCTAAATCTGTATTGACAGAAGTTGTTGGGGACAAACTGCGGGGTGAAACCTGAGGCCAATCAGATCATTTGTGATTTTTGAAGTTTTGTCGAATAATTTGTGGAGGAAATTCAAATTTTTGGAATTTGAAATTGCAGTTGATGGTGTTATTGTTTTTTAATGGTTTTATATTTTTGGGACTACTTTTAGTTGAAGATGCATTAGTGTTGTTGCCTCCCTCATCATCAACACTTTCCTTATTGTCTTCAAAAAGTTGAAACCCACAATAGATGGAATTTGGGAACTTACTTAATGAGAATCTGCCTTAAATAATAGATGAGTGGAAGGTTGAGCATGATGAAGATGAGGTCCGGTATTGTCCCATTTATTTACTCCTGAAAATTTAGCACTTAGTAAAATGCTATCGTCTCTGGCCTGCATTGGAGATGATATTTGTTTTAACATGAATAATGTAGGGTACATCTGATTTCTAAGTTATAAAAATGGTGAATAACAGTTTCATTTTTTATGAGAAGTTAGAAAAAGGGACAACTGCTTTGGTACCCAATTAATAAAGTCAATGAAGATAATCCTATTTCTTTGGTTCAGTAGAAAAGTAGACCAATATCAAGTTGGAGGAATAAAGTTTATTGCAGCCCCCGTTGTACAACAATATCATTTGCATTGAGTGTCCAAAATATGTCATTTCTAATGTAGAATAGTAAAACTCATTTGCGATTCCTTTTCTCCATATATTCTCTTGAATCTTGAACGACCGAGTTGAACATAAGTTCCACATTTTGGTCCCAATGTTCTCCCAGATCAATAGTATTTTCTGTTGTACTACATACATTACCGTTAAAAGCAAGTCTAGAGTTTATGATTTTGGAGATGATTTTTTACGAGAAGTTTCATAGGTTGATTAGTTTTGGTCCAAAGAAATTAGCTTAAATAAAACAGATTCCAAAAGAATTTTACTGCAGGTTCGGCTAAACTACAATGAAATGTCAGCTATCCAAAACACAGAATACTCAATAACCCGTGTTAAAATTCAATGAAATAACTAAATTTCTTTTACTATTCTAAATTCAGACACCTCTTTGCATACTGTTTGACATATTTTTTAGGGTTGAACCTAGCTATGATGTTTTCGCGATTTTGGCAATTGTCTTCAATTTAGTTTAATTACTTTCAGGGTGTATCTTTTGTAGCTTTCTCCGGAGGATATTTCAGGTACTACCAAATTGATTACATATCAGGTATTTTAAGATAATAAGTTTTATGCCTCTTCATATTAATCTTCTTAGTAAGTTATTTGTTTTTATTCTACCAAATACTAACGCAATTAACCCACATCACCCCAAACAATACCCTCTACTAAAACCGAACAATCACCGAGTCGACGTTTCTCATTATTGAAATGATATGCAACTATTTCAAAATCTCCAAGTAAACAATATACAAAAAATATCCTTATTTTTTGTTATTTTAAAAAAATGAGTCAAAGTTCAAATGTTTTAACTTACAAACACTACTAATGTAAATTCTCTCCATGCATTTAATAATCCATATTTAATATAATGATTTCATTTCCTCTTCGCTTCATTATTTTATTTTTCTCTAAACTCTTAGGTTTATTTATTTGGAAGATTATACATTTATTTTATTTTTTTATTATTTTTCTCTAATCTATTAGTTTTATCTATTTGGAAGATTATACATTTATTTTATTTTTTAAAGATATACTGAGTCGACATTTCTCATTATTCAAATGATATGCAACTATTTCAAAATCCCCAAGTAAACAATATACAAAAAATATCCTTATTTTTTGTTATTTTAAAAAAATGAGTCAAAGTTCAAATGTTTTAACTTACAAACACCACTAATGTAAATTCTCTCCATGCATTTAACAATCCATATTTAATATAATGATTTCATTTCCTCTTCGCTTCATTATTTTATTTTTCTCTAAACTCTTAAGTTTATCTATTTGGAAGATTATACATTTATTTTATTTTTTTATTATTTTTCTCTAATCTCTTAGTTTTATCTATTTGGAAGATTATACATTTATTTTATTTTTTAAATATATAAAAGTAAATATGAAATATATGTCCCATTTACATGAAGTTATTTAAATTTAAAAATGTATTTCCTTACATCTATTTTCACCATTCTTATACTTAATTAATTAAAATTTTGTTCGAAATTATAAAATCATTAAATTACAATTCTCATGCTCCTTTCTTACTAAACTTATTAAATCTAATCTTTCAGACACGTCATCTCCGAAATTCTTAGAAATGTCGTCCGTTCAACCATCCGAAAATGTATCTGCCAAAACAAATACAAGGAAAAGACAGAGAATTACTTGGTTACTTCGAGCACAATTAAATTCTTACCAATATCAAGGTTAGATAAAAATAACTAAAATATATTTTACGCTTAAATAAATTGTGTTACACTTAAGAAACGGATATTTAATTGTACAATTGCTCTGATGTTAGGAGAAACCATATATGAACCTCTCTGCTCTACGTTGCTAGAACTTGAACCGACTCCCGATTGCCATCACTGCAATGCAAAAAGATTCCAATACGAAACACCAACATTTTGTTGTCAAAAAGGTCAAATCTCCCTCGCTCAAACTTCAGTGCCCAAAGTTCTATTTCAACTTTTCACATCTAATTCTTCTGAATCACGAGAATTTCGTGCTAATATCAGAGCTTACAATAGCATATTTTCCTTCACCTCATTTGGAGTTACTCTTGACAAGCAACTAGCTTCATCAAGATGTGGTGTACACACGTTTCGAGCTCAAGGACAAGTTTATCATCACTTACCCTCATTGGGACCCACCAACAACCCTGTTATTTCCAACTATACTTCCATGACACTAGCAATGAGGTTCAAAACAGAATGGGAATCTTACCAGCATTATCCTTAAACGTTGATATAGTGGAAAAGCTCTTGAATGTACTAAATGAAAATCCATATGCTCAATTTTTACGATGATTAAAGGACTACCCTTCACTCGATGCACTTCAAGTTCAAATCAATAAACATGTTAACCTTGATCAACGTGTTTACAATGCCCCTACATCCGATGAAGTTGCTACAATATGGATTGAAGGAAACAATGCAAATATTCCTTTCGAGCGAGACATCAATATCGTGTCGCACTCCGGTCAACGACACCAAATAAAGCACTACTTTGGATGTTACGACCCATTACAGTACCCATTACTTTTTTCAAAAGGAGAGGTTGGATGGCATCAAGACATAAGGCGCAAAAATGATACCTCAGCTAACACATCTACAAACATCCAGGGATCCATACCTGCAATCACATGTACAGAGGACATTTCATCATCGGAGCAAGAAGGTATAAATTTAACATAAAATATATTTTAAAAATACCATTCTTAAATTAATTTTTTTTTACGTTAAACAATTATTCAACTTTTCCGTTTTCCGTAACCATACACTCTTCTAGGTGTTCATCGAGATAACTCATCTAAAGTATCATGTCGAGGATACTACGCACACAAATTGCAGATTAGAAATAATAGACAATCAACGTTGTTATTCGCTGGAAAGCTACTACAACAGTATTCAGTCGACATGTATATAAAGTTAGAAACAACCCGACTTGACTTCTATCGTACGCAACAGAAAAAAATCAGAGGTGAATTATACCAAGGGTTGGTCGACAGCGTCACAGCAGGTGAAACAAGAGCCAGCAAAGTTGGTCAAAGAATTGTTCTCCCAGCATCATTCATTGGTGGACCTCGAGATATGCGTCGTAGATACTTGGATGTAATGGCTTTAGTTCAAAGATATGGGAAACCAGATTTATTCATCACAATGACTTGCAACCCTGAGTGGAAAGAAATCATTGACAATCTTCATCCAGGTCAAGTCCCTCAGGATCGTCCTGATCTAACTTCGAGAGTCTTTCGAGCTAAATTAAAGGACTTAAAGGATCAACTTTTTAAGAAAGAAATATTTGGAAAGGTAGCAGCGCATGTACATGTAATCGAATTCCAAAAGAGAGGATTGCCACATGCTCATATTTTGGTAATTCTGAAACAAGATTACAAGCTCAATACTCCAGATAGTTATGATAAATTCATTTTTGCAGAGATACTGGATGTTCATGACTACCCATTACTTCATTCATTAGTCAACAAACATATGATGCATGGTCCCTGTGGAGAATTGAATAGAAATAACCCCTGTATGATAAATGGAAGTTGCAAATTCCATTACCCTCGCGAATTCGCATCATCTACCTGTCAAGGCCAAGACTCATATCCTATTTATAGACGCAGAAATAATGGAAGACAAGTACGCGTGCGCAACAAGTTATTAGACAATCGATGGGTTGTTCCTTACAATCCATATCTCCTTACAAGATACAATTGTCATATCAACGTTGAAGTGTGCTCGGGGTTAAAAGCCGTGAAGTACCTTTACAAGTACATTTACAAAGGGCATGATAAAGTGGCAGTTCATGTTTCATTGCTTGAAAATGACACAACCACTATTGACGAGATCAAACAATTCCAAGATGCAAGATGGGTATCAGCACAAGAGGCCATTTGGAGAATTTTTGAATTCGAGCTAAATGAAATCAAGCCATCAGTGATAAACCTTCAACTCCACTTGCCCAATAAGCATACTGTCACTTACGGGGAGAACCAAAACTTAAATAATGTGCTTGACACACCCAACATTAGCAAGACAATGCTAACTGAATTCTTCGGTATGTGTTCAAGATTCAGCGAAGCACTTCAATATCTGTACAGGGAATTCCCCGAACACTACGTATGGGATAATAAAGAAAAAATTTGGTCTAAAAGGAAGAATAAACTCAATACAATTGGACGTGTGAATGGTGAAAATCCTGTAGAAGGAGAACGATATTACCTACGACTTCTTCTAAATCATATTCGGGGGCCAACATCATTTGAAGACCTTCTAACTTATGATGGAATCACTTACTTGACATTTAAAGAAGCCGCGCAAAAACATGGACTCCTAGAATCAGATGATAGCATTGCAGATTGCCTCGCCGAAGCTGCCACTTTCCAAATGCCTGAAGCACTAAGAAGATTGTTCACAATTATTTTAGTTTATTGCGAGCCCTCCGATGTGAGAAAACTATGGGAAACAAACTTTGAGTTTTTGTCCGAAGATTTTCAAAGAATACACCCAAATTCGTTGGCTGCCCGAAAAGATGGCACATTAAATAGCATCAGCGTCTTTATAGATTCAATGGGAAAATAAATTAAAGACTTTTACTTACCTCCAATTAGCGGTATACAATTATCATCCAATATCACAAAAAGAAGAGAAATTACAGATGAACT
This sequence comes from Sambucus nigra, assembly GCA_949130495.1. NCBI lineage: Eukaryota > Viridiplantae > Streptophyta > Magnoliopsida > Dipsacales > Adoxaceae > Sambucus > Sambucus nigra. The sequence goes on from OX422207.1 coordinate 829,958,278, forward strand.
CCACATCGAGACACCAAAAGAAAACTACCATTTCTGTACGCATTTAAACGAAGACCAACGACATGCGTACTTAGTTATACTCGAGAGGGTGATTGCTAGAAATTCGGGTTACTTCTTCGTTGATGGGCCAGGAGGAACTGGAAAGACATATCTTTATAAAGCATTACTTTCTGACATTAGAAAGAAAGGTATGATTGCACTAGCTACAGCAACATCAGGAGTAGCTGCATCATTATTACCTGGAGGTAGAACTGCACATTCTCGCTTCAAAATACCTATTCTAGCCACTGAGACAAGCTTATGCAACATTCCCAAGAAAAGTGGCACAGTAGAACTCATACGGCAAGCAAGAATCATAACTTGGGATGAAGCACCAATGGCAAAGCGATTTGCGATTGAAACTCTTGATAGGACATTAAAGGATTTAATGGATAGTGTTGAACCTTTCGGGGGAAAGGTCATTGTCTTTGGTGGAGATTTCAGACAAATCCTGCCAGTAGTACGGCGAGGGTCAAGACTAAAAACAGTAAACTCTAGCATTGTGATGTCACCGCTTTGGAATACAATGCATGTATTACCTTTGACATTGAATATGCGTGCCAGAAATGATCAACAATTCAGTGAATTCCTTCTAAGAATTGGCAATGGGACGGAATCATCAACACATGATGATCTGATAAGTCTTCCAGATGAAATGGTCTTACATCCATTAGAAAACAATTGTCCCGAACAATCTCTCATTGACTTTATCTTTCCATCATTAAATATCAATGCGACATTGCCAAATTTCTTGACGGATAGAGCAATTCTTGCCACAACAAACGAACACGTTGACTCCATTAATGATATGATGATTGATATGTTCCCTGGAGAGTTGACGAACTTAAATAGCTTTGATGAAGCTGTAGATGACACGCACAACTACTACCAAGAAGAATTTTTAAATTCTTTAATGCCTAATGGATTGCCACCACACACACTGAAACTTAAAGCGAATTGTCCAATCATTCTTCTACGGAATATAAATCCTTCAATTGGATTATGTAATGGAACAAGAATGTTGTACAAAGGTTCTTCGAACAATGTCATACACGTGGAAATTTCAGTGGGCCAGCATAAGGGCAGAAATCTTCTCTTGCCACGCATTCCATTATCACCAGCAGAAAATGAGGGATACCCTTTCCAGTTCAAGAGAAAACAATTTCCTATTCGTTTGTGTTTTGCTATGACAATAAACAAAGCCCATGGACAAACAATAGGTAATGTTGGAGTGTACTTACCGACAAACGTCTTCTCACATGGCCAACTGTACGTTGCATTATCGAGAGGGACTTCAATGGCAACCACAAAAGTACTTCTCCAATCTGAAAAGGCAAACAAAAATAATGTCACAAAAAATATCGTTTACAAAGAAGTTCTATTGGCATCAAGGTACAATAGAATTTATTATCCCTCTCATTCACTAAAACATTCATTACTATAGCTCATTTTTATTCATAATAAATTCTTTTATTATCACTTTACATTAATTTACTATACATAATGTCATCATTTTTTAATAGTCCCAAATCTTACTGATTCCATGGCGTCAACGGATGTCGAAATTGAGAACTACAAAATGATCAACAATCTACAATGATTCGAATAAAAGTGGCAAATTGTATCTCAAGTCATGCGAATAAGCAATATAGACTCTTACAACAACTCAAAAGGAGCTGGAACAATTTTAAAAATAATATTGATGGATGAAGAGGTACATAATTTTCAGCATAAATTATTTCAAATAATTTATATCATTATGTTATATAACGCAAATTTAATCAACAAAAAAAATATACAGGGAACTAAGATTCAAGCAGTCGTATGGAATGAAGATATACAAAGACTGGAAGGGTTGCTTCAAATTCAAAAACAATATTCCATTACTAATGGTTTGGTCAAAGGAGTCAATGATGCTTACACAACAATTCACGACAAAATGGAGCTTTCATTCAATAAATACACAGAGATCGTTGAACGAGCCTGTAATTTCAAATTCCCGTCATCATTCTACAAATTCACCTCATTTGATGATTTGCTCGCTCGGCCGGAGGACGATAAAGCATATGGAATTTATTACTAAATATAGTTCTACAAAACAATGCTACAATTTCTAATATTATCTTATTGATAATTCTTCAACATACAGATGTGATTGCATTTGTCATAAATGTGAAACCAAGGAGGACAATTACAAAACCATCAAACTCTGCTAAAATGATTCTGCGTGATATAACACTCCGAGATACAAAGTATGCATTCTAAACTTTAAACTATCGATTAAAAAAAAATTTAATTAAAGTTGACTCTAATATTTCTCATTTCTATTCATAGTCCTTAATATAAAATTTAAGATTATTGTTTATTATTTATGACAGGTTTCAATCAATCAAATTCACTCTATGGGGCGACTTAGCAGAGAATGAAGGCGAAAAACTAAGTGAATTAACAACAATATTTCCTATAGTAGCAGTTTCTGAAGCTAAACGTTCATCCTACGAAGGTACAACACTAAATATCATATCGCCAACAATTAATAATAATCCTACTAACTCAAAATAAATAAATAAAAAAATTCTTTACAGGGGAGTACAGCTTGAGCAGTGTATCAAAGACTACAATTCAGATTGACCCCGATATCATACAAGCTACCGAATTAAAGGAGTGGTTAGACAATTTTTTTCAAAAAAATTAATACTTCTCCCTTATATGTAATAATTTCAAAAATGTCAATTAGAGGTTGTCAACTTCATCATCATACCCACATTTCAACAAATTTTGCTTCGCCTCACCAAAAAAATAATTAACAATGCGGAACCAGTTTCTATTCGGGATATTATTAATGGACTCCCATCAACGACAGAGGTAATGATTCATTTACTGTGATTCCCTTAAACGTTTTAAATATCCTTAATTTAATAACATAACATATCCAATTTTTGACAGACCACATAATCTTTTCTGCTCTTTTGTTGGAATGATTATGGAGGTTAGAAACAAAGAAACTCCATGGTATGATGCTTGCAATATATGCAACAAAAAGGTCACGGTTGAAAATGGAAAAGCCACATTCTTAAATTGTGGTTCTTCAAATTCAAATTACACAACAAGGTAAATTAATAAGATCAACAATCATTCGATATTAATGATAAACCTCATATATAAAATGTTCCTAATACATTATTGAAAAAAATATAAGGTACCTACTTCAATTTGTCGTCCAAGACGAAGATGAAAGAGCATCAGTGACACTATTCGAGGAAGCAGAATCATTCATAGGCTGCAACATTCCAAATTTCATCGCTTCTAAAGACAAGGTATTATCATTCTTATTTACAATTCCAATTCATACATTTACTCAATAAGATGAATAACATTTATATTTACTTGAGATTCATAAAAATTATATGCTTTACACAGGGAATTCTCCACTCAGACTATGTTCGAAAGTTATATACGTGCATTGGGAAAATATACAAATTCTACATTAAAGGGAAATCACTGAAAACATCCGATCGAAGGCTTGCACGTTTTGTAGCTCTGAAGGTTGAAGAGGAAGAAGAGCCATCGAATCCTAACAAACGTCAAAAACAACATATTTGACGATTACATTTCAATTTTTTACCCTTATGCAATTTACATATCATGTAACTTTGATTTAGGGATATTGACTTCAACTATTAAGTCATAATGCATGACATTTAGCGTCAACATAACTACATTGTTCGTTACTTAACTTAATTAAAGATATGTAATTCATACATTATTATTAATGATTTCCTTCATACAGACAAACATCGGAACTCGCCCACACGTGCAACGCACGTGGGCACATCTAGTATATATATATATATTATATCAGGTGCTTAGCCACATGGACACCAGGCTTAGAGATTGGATTGCTTAGCGTGCTGCAGCTGTTGTGGAAGTTGTAGGTCTTCGTATTAGACGCCTCCACCACTCCATTTCCATTCCTTATAGACTTTCTATTTAGGGCATGTGTCACCCATTCCTTAGACAGTTTTTCAGAGATTATGTTCAGTTTAATTTTCGTTCTTTTTCATTTGGATTTATGGTCACTATGGTTTTGGTTTGGAGTTTTGGAACTGGAAAGTTTTATCCAGTCTTAGTTATCTCTGCATGTGATTCTGATTCAGTATTGTATTAATTAATTATGCGTGGATGGTTTATATTAAATTTCTTGGATTGGTATTTAAATGGTTTCAATTAAAAATAAAAAATGTTTTGACACTTAGCTTAATTATATTAGGTGATTAAATGAGTTATTATGTTTTTGACAGTGATGATAAAAATGAACCAACCGAACATTCTGTTTTAAATTTTATAAAGGACTGATCACCCGATATTTAATTGGGCGGGGTGTCATAGGTGGTATCAGAGCATCAGGTTCTAGTGTGCTTTAGGATTGGTACGGCTTACTATATTTTCAGCTTTGCGTCCTTTGATATAGAGCCCTATCTTTAGGAATGTTGTGATCCTAATTTTTTTTTTTTACGTTTACGTCTTCAGCTATTTTAGATTTAGTAATAGCTGTGGACTAATAATATTCTTTCTCGTCTCAAATGCCTCCTCGATGTGCACCAAGAGACCAACAGGCCCAGCAAGAGCAACCGGCAGCACAGGCTCAGGGGACAATGAACGCAACAGAGGTTGCCACGATAGTTGCACAAGCGGTAAATGCAGCCTTAGCGGTGGTGCATCGCGACCCACCCCAGGTTTAGGCAGTAACACTAGTGCCAGTGCATACATTTCCCACTGCATGGGAAAGAGTGAGAGAGTCCTCTCAGAGGGCATGTCCCCCAGAGTTCATGGGCAGTTCGGATGTGGTTATTACTAGTCAGTGGAAGAAGGACATACAGTGACACATTCGTATGTATGAGTGCATGGAAGTACAGAGGCAAGCCTTGGCTACCTTCAAGCTGAGAGGGGTAGCCTTACAGTGGTGGGAGTCCACTACTACTACTGAGGAGCGAGATTTGATGACGATTAGTGATTTTTGGGTGGAGTTCAACCGCAAGTATTTTCCTTCCACCGTCAAGATTGAGATGAGACGGAAACTTATAAACCTCACCCAGGAAGGGAGGACAGTTGCAGAATATGAGGAGGAGTTCACGCGATTGGTGAATTTGGTACCAGAGGAGGTACCTACTTAAGAGAAGCGTATTCAGATGTTCATGGATGGCCTCACCTGGAGGATCAGGCAACATCTTCTGGGCAATATCTCATTGCAGACCTATTCTGATGTGCTTAATGCAACACTGCTGTATTACCAGGACCACCACTTCCATTTAACTGGGAGCAAATGAGTGGGGGAGTCCAGCCAGTCGGGCAGGAGAGGAGGAAATGGTGCCAGCGGGGCACAACCAGCTCAGGGTCAGCAGAGGCAGGTTGATCAGAGTTCCCAGCATGGGGATTCTAAGCGATTCAGATCAGGGGGTTTCCGTCAGGGTCAGGGAGGTTTTAGGCCTGGGCAGCAGGGTCAACATAGGCATCAGGGTCAGCAGGGCCAACATCAGCTTAGACAGGGCCAACAGGGCCAAGGGGGAGGTGGGAACGGCCAACAGGGGCAGTGAGGGGGAAACTTTATTGAGAAGTGTTTTGTATGTGGAAATACTGGCCACAAGCGACATGACTGTCCTGAGAAGGGCAAGGCCCCACAACAGCAGCAGTAGGGTGCTAGACAGGAGCCCAGAGACCGATCTTTCCCGCCGCCCTCCCAGCACCACCTCAGATACCAGCATTGCCAGTTATACTAGTCGTTCCAGTCCAGCAGGGGAAACTTCAGTATGGACGGGTTTATAACCTCCATCAGGCCGCAGCCCCACAGGCTCCACCCGCGATTGAGGGTATGTTTTCTATCCAGGGGACTATCGAGCACATTTTATTTGATACGGGGGCCACACATTATTTTATTGCCACGAGTTTTGTACGTACTTTGGGGTTATTAGTTACAGCAGAGAATATTTTTACTTTCGTAGATTCACCTTTAGGTAGTGGTTCCCTAATTCACTTTATATGTCGAGGGGTGGGTATAGAGATTGGGAGACTTATCTTATCGGCCGACATGCTAGTAGTAGAGATGTTTGAGTATGATGCGATCATTGGTATGGATTGGCTTGTTGCATATAGGGCCATTATCGATTGCTTTAGTAGGACTAATATTTTTTGCCATACCTGATCAAGAGATGTTCCTGGTGGCGATGCCACGTCCTGAGGGAGGGTCGTCCACTCACTTGTATTATATAGAGGAGGAAACCTCTAAGGGGGTAGTGATACTTCTTGATTCGATACCGGTAGTGAGGGAATTCGCTGATGTGTTCCAGGACATTTCGGGACTACCACCTAGTATAGAGATAGACTTTGTCATAGATTTGACATCGGGCACTCGGCCGATAGCCCGCGCACCGTACCGTATGGCCCCAGTAGAGATGAGAGAGCTACGAGACTAGATAGAGCAGCTGTTGGGCCAGGGCTTTATTCGTAGGAGTACTTCACCTTGGGGTGCCCCTGTGTTGTTCGTTAAGAAGAGAGATAGTTAGTTATAATTGTGTATTGATTACCGAGAGTTGAATAAGGTCACGATACGAAATAAATATCCATTGTCCCGGATCGATGACTTATTCGACTAGTTGTGAGGGGCTTCCTTCTTCTCGAAGATTAACTTGAGGTCAGGATACCATCAGTTGAGGATCAGGGAACAGGATGTGTCGAAGACCACCTTCTTGTCGAGATATGGATCCTATGAGTTTAGGGTTATGCCTTTTGGGCTAACCAACGCCCCAACCATGTTTATGGATCTGATGAATAGCGTGTTCAGAGAGTTCCTGGATCAATTTGTCATTGTCTTTATAGATGACATTCTGATTTACTCCCAGACTGAGGAGGAGCATGCCGAACATTTGAGACAGGTTTTACAGACACTGCGCCAGCACGAGTTGTATGTAAAATATGAGAAATGTGGATTTTGGTTAAAGGAGGTTTAGTTTTTGGGACACATTATTTCGGATAGAGGGATATCCGTATACTCGGGGAAAGTGTCAGCAGTTAGGGAGTGGGGATAGACTACGACGCCGACAGAAACACGGAAGTTCTTGGGCCTAGAAGGATACTACAGGAGGTTCATTCGGGGATTCTCTAAGATAGCGGGTCCATTGACTCATTTAACTCGCAAATGAGTGCCATTTATTTGGGACGATGCCTGTCAGTTGGCTTTCGATGAGCTGAAAGACAAGTTGACTTCAGCGTCGGTGTTAGCACTACCCAGACCAGGAGTGGAGTATCTCGTTTATACAGATGCGTCCTTATTAGGACTTGGGGGTGTACTTCATCAGGAGGATCAAGCCATAGCTTATGATTCCCGTAAGCTTAAGCCCCATGAGAGGAACCACCCCACCCACGACTTGGAGTTAGCGACAGTTGTGTTTGCACTTCGGATTTGGAGGCATTATCTACTGGGGGTGAAATTTCGCTTATTCACGAATCACAAGTCACTACAGTACCTCTTCACGCAGAAAGATTTTAACATGCATCAACGTCGATGGCTTGAATTCGTGAAGGATTATCATTTCGATATCCAATACCACCCAGGAAAGGCTAACGTGATAGCCGACGCGTTGAGCCCCAGGCCAGTGGACAAGAGGGCCGAGGTGTAGAAGGCAAAATGGAAGGAATTGGGGCATCAGGATGCCATGGCTCGATCATTTATATCTACGATGATTGTTACGCCTTAGATTGTTACGCGGGTGGTACAGGAACAGGCAGTGGATTCATTCTGTCAAGATCGAATTAGGAAGCTTTTAGCCGGGGGAGCCGAGTCTTATTCAGTGAGTTCTGAGGGTGGTTTTCACTTCATTGGGAGACTCGTTGTCCCAGAGGGGGAGGAACTTCAGCATGTAGTAATGACGGAGTCGCATGGGTCCCGATTTGTGGTATATCCCAGTGGGGACAAAATGTACTAGGATATGAGGCGATAGTATTGGTGGAGCGGAATGAAAAATGATATCACAGAGTTCGTATCTAAGTGTAGCACTTGCCAGTTAGTGAAAGTGGACCATCAGAGACCATCAGGTTTGCTTCAGCCGTTGGAGATTCCTATGTGGAAATGGGAAGGCATTTCCATGGAATTTATCGCTGGGCTGCCCACTTCGCTGAGGGGGCACGATTCTATATGGGTTATTGTGGATCGGTTGACTAAAGTAGCCCACTTTTTGCCCGTTAGGACAGACTACACAGCGGGACAGTATGCTCAGCTATTTATTGCAGAGATAGTGAGACTGTATGGTGTGCCTCTTAGCATCGTGTCGGATAGAGACAAGACTTTCGTATCTCATTTTTGGGAAAGCTTCCAGGAGGCTATGGGTATCGAGTTGCGGTTAAGTACAACGTATCACCCGCAGACCGATGGGCAGACTGAATGCACTAATCAGATGCTCGAGGATATGTTGCGCATGTGTATCCTTGATTTTGGGGGAGATTGGGTGCAGTAACTCTCACTAGTGGAGTTTGCTTATAACAACTCCTACCAGTTTACGATAGGCATGGCCCCGTTCGAGGCATTGTATGGTAGACCTTGTCGTTCTCCCGCATATTGGCTAGAGGTGGGAGACGATAAGCTACTCAGGCCAGAGGTGATTCAGGATATGTCGAGCAGGATCGAGATGATTCGCGATCGCATACAGGTAGCTCAAGATAGGCAGAAAAGCTACGCCGATGCTAACAGGTCCTTTCTAGAGTTCGCAGTGGGGGACCAGGTTTTGTTGAGAGTATCTCCGATGAAAGTGGTAATGAGATTTGGGAAGAAAGGTAAGTTGGCTCCGAGATATGTAGGACCATTCCCTATTATAGAGAGGTTCGGACCAGTAACTTACAAACTTGGGTTACCGGAGCACTTGCATCATATCCATGATGTTTTCCACATTTCATCACTGAGGCGATATCATCGGGACAAGTTGGCACGCACTCACATTGCGATTAAGGAGATTGAGTTACAGCCAGACAGTTCATATGAGGAGAGACCGGTGGCTATCCTAGATTATAGTGAGAGGAGGCTGAGGTCAAAGGTAGTTCCACTTGTTCGGGTGTAGTGGCAGCATCATAATGGGGAGGAGTCTACTTGGTAGCGGGAGGCGGATATGCGAGAGAAATATCCAGACTTATTCGTACCAGGTATACCTTATTTTCTGAATTTCGAGACGAAATTCCGTTATTAGGGGGGAGTATGTAATACCCCATATTTTTATGATTTAAATAATTAAAGGATTAATTATTATTGTGGGATTAATTGAATTAAAATGTGAGAATTTAATTGTTGATTAATCTGGAATTAAAATAAATATTAACTAATGTGCCGGGGTTAATACTTAATGATTGAATATTACTGTGTAAGAAATATGACAGTTTAGTAAATTAAGTCAGACGCGCGTGTGGGTCATGTTGGGACTAATTTAATGAAATAAATATATTGATTATTATTAGTAACTCGTATGGTCATTTAGAGTGCACCTTTGAGTCCGGAAGGGTCGAGATAGTCAAAATAGTATACCCGGGTGTTTAGTTTGGGTTCCGGGGCAATTTTATGCCTAACCGGTACCCCGTGAGGGCATTACGCTAAATTGTATTTTTGGGCCTAATTAATGGACGAAAATTAAGAGTTATTTATCAGCCTAAGAAAGTCCAATTAGGGTTAAAAAGTGTCAAGAAATTAAGAACGGCCATAGAAGGTGTGAGGGAGAGCTATTTCCAAGAGAAAAAGGCCAAGATAACACCACCTTGCACAACCACCACCACCATCGTGTAGATCGGGACAAGGGGAACACAACCATACTAACAATGTCAAGAAATCAGATGACAAATTCAAGGCAAGTGTTTATAACCTGCTGTACCCTGGCAATTATTATATTCATGTTAATGTAGGGATGTTATAATCATGTTTTAGTGCATAAAAGTGATGAAATTTGAGGATTTAGGATACGTAGATTGAATCTGAGAATTATTAAATTGAAACCCTTCATGTATGTAGACTAGAAATCATGTTTGGATGAACTCATGCATAGAACGAATCTGGAAATTTTGTGTTATTGAATATGAAATTGAAGAACTAGGGTTTTGGTAAATTAATTTGGGATTCCATGTTTTATTGATGACTCGTAATGAATTGATGATTCTAGGATGTTAGAAGCGATATATAATTGATAGGATTCGAATTGGAACTGTTTATTTGGAGATTGGGATATTGATTTAGAGGTTTTAGGGTTAAAATGGTGGAAAAACGCTCAAATTCTGGGTAGAAGACGAACAGTGCAGTCTCCCGTGATCTCGCGCGAAGTCGTTCAAACGAGATTATATCTTGAGCAAAGTCGTTCAACCGAGATTACATCTCGCATGAAGTCGCTCGAGCGACACGTGGCAGTCGTTCGAGCGACATGGTGAATTTCTGGGAAGTTTCTTAAGGGCAGTTTAGGAATTTTTCAGTCTTTACGAATGAGTGAAATTTATCAGTTAACAGATTTAAAACGAGGTAGGTCTACGAGGAAGTATGTGAGTTTATACTTTAATTAATCCGGAAAGAAGAGTTACTTTGGAAATTACTAAGGAACGGTAGTAATTTAGTAATAATTTAATATACGTAATAATGAGAATGAAATACGTATGAAAAATATATAAGAAGGTTGGGAGAATACCTATAATTATTAATAGGATGTGTGAATACCTATTACTTACTAGTATTATATGTATGACATACCTAGATGCTTGCTATCACGGACGGTCGTGTAGAGACAATCTTATCTTGAGGGGATTATTGACTTGTATCTCAGAACATAGGACTGTGAAGGCTTATTGGTGAGTTGATAAGCTAGCTGACTATGGGAGCGTAGGTATGTGCGTGACCCATAGATATGTGAACTATGTTCCCCTCCATTCTGTGTGTTTTGTATATATGGTTCGTGGGGATTTACGAACCGATAATCCTTATTTGAGTACGAGATGTACCAAGACATGATAGCAGAGTATAAAATGCACAACAGGTTTAGCCTTGGGGGTGTTGTATTAGTATATGTATATTATAGTGGTGAATATATGTATATATATACTTGTGTTATTCCTACTGAGAGAAAATTGTAGGATATTGGGTTAGTACCATCTTAAGTGATGTAAGTTGTGAATATTTAACTTAGTGTGATAACACTTAACCGAATTTATTAATAAATGTTGATATTAATAATGTGGAAAATTGGTGTTTTTAGATGGTAAGACATGTTTGTTTTGGTAATCTTAGGATTTGGTTTTGGGAAGAATAAGGCAGTGGTTTTATTAGATTTTGTTTGGAGGTATGGTTTTTGAGACAGTTATTTGGTTTGTATCTTTTAGTATAATGATGCTTTGAGATAAATGGGGAAGAATTGATTTTATTCGTAAACTTACCTGCCATTTATGTGTAGGGAACACTTTTATTAGGTGGAAGGAGACACTTGTTTTTGGGGAAATGTGAGGGTAAATTGAAGTTTTCTTCTTTTAGTAATTCCTTTTTAGAAGACATAATTAAGTAGATAGGGTTTGTAAGAGAGCGGATATAAGTTGAAGGGATTAGCTTTTTTTTTAAGAAATTCTTGAAGACGAATTTTACTTAGGTATGATGACGAGTTTTCTTTTATGAATAGTTTTCATGGTATTATGACAACAATGCAATAGTATTCATGCAAGTAAATTTTTAGAGTTGTTTGTTGGCATCCGTAGATTATATGCAACATGTTTCCAATTAGTGAATAGGGAGGTTCTCCTTTTTAGGTGTGGAAAAGCCATAAGCGTTAGTGTTTTTTAGTGTATAAATATAAAGAGGCACTTTTTGTTACTTTCTTTTGTATGAAATTGACATTTGGTTGGTGGGTATAACTTATGCGAACTGAAAATTTTAAATGTTTCTTCCTAATTTTTTATTTTTAATTGTTTTTTAGAAATTTTGTTTATAAGGTATTATTAGTAATTTGTTTTCATTTCTGGCACAGATACTCTATTTTAACTTTGCTTGATGGGGACCCTTTTAAAAGGAATATATTTGGCTTATGTGCTACTTTTGACTTATCATTATGCTTGTTGTGATAATTTTTTTCTTTCTCGTTATTAATTTTGTTTGAGCTTTTCTTTAAGTTTACTTTTGGTTTCCTATTGTCATCCTGACAGTTTTTTAGTTTTACAAAGATTGTTATCTTGTTTGTATTTTGTGATTCTTCTTAAAACCCTAGACCTTCTTTTCCTGACCTGTTTTTAGATTTTTCAATGATTGAATTCAAGGTATAGCCTCTTGATTCATATTTGCGAAAGGTATTTTTTTTTAAATATTTCACTTCTTCCTTTAACTTCACATTTTCATTTATAACAGAGTTGTCGTGTGGTACTTCGAATTTTTGGTTATTGAGTATGTTTATTAAATCTTTATTTTGTTGTTTGAGCCCTAGATTTTTCAGAACACATTTTCATTTCTTGAAAAATATGTTTTGTTGGTATTTTGTATTTTTAGATGAAGGTCTGCAATTTTTTTATTACTAGCTAGTCTTCTTAGGTAAAAATCATGAAGGTTGTCAAAATATTATTTTACGTCTTATTTAGAAAATTGATCACTATCAAGAGTGTTAGTAGGTGAGTTATTAACTAATTGTGTGTGATCGTTCCTTTCCTGGTTGATATATGAAGAACATTTGATATATGAAGAGCATTATTCTTGATCTTTATATGTGATGGTACTTTGAAGAGGAGGGGAATATGACCCTTATTCATGATTTATTTCACTCTTTTTGGTAGATAAATTTTTCTATGTTCATTTTATTCTTTTGATTATAGGAGAAAAATATCTTCTTCTTCTTCTTCTTCTTCTTCTTCTGCGCTAGCAGAACTAGTGCTGCGACGACGGATGTTGCATAGTTTTTGGCTTCCTTTCTAGCAACTTTAGTGTTTCTTGAAGGGCTTATTATTGAGTATTCTTTTGTAAGAATAGTCTGAATTTCATTAGCTTCTTTGCAACGGGATTCAATTCTTGCAACAACATAGTCTATAGAGGAAAGCAATATTATTATAGTTTTAACATTTAATTACTTTCTTTTTTCCATACTTAATCTATCTAAAATGGGAGAGTTATTATCCTCAATGGTTTTCTAGGCAAAATAGTTAAGAGATTGAATCATATACATGGTTCTGACTTTTCATAATTTAAATATTGCTTGAGAAAATGTGAATGTCATGTCCATTTAAAACTATTTGGGATAGGCTTGCCATTCAAATTAATGTGATCTTTATACTCAAAATACACTTTTCAAAATATATATCTATTACATACGCTCTGATACCAATTGTTGGCTTGGAATTATACCCAAGGGGGGTGAATTGGGTATGTGGGTTTAATGGAAATTTTAAAACTTTTTTAACTTAATGTGGAAATTAATTTAAAAAAGATATATCAGTTAATTAGTAAGCAATTAATTGACAATAAATATAAGCAGTTAAGCGAGCGATTAATGAAACTTTACAAATTGAGATTTTAACATGGTTCTACCTTTGCCTAAACCCACGCTCGAGATGGTACTCGATAAGTTCAATTCCCTAATTAACTTACGACATAACCAAATCCTCACAAGGAAGAGCACCTTGTAAACCGTAAGTACGACTCTACTGAACATGAAGATACAATGAAACTAACTGTGCATCACAACAATAATAATGATAATCAAATGTAAATAAATTATCCTTTTAAAAAACAATGAAATAATGCGTTTACTTTTTCTCTTTAAAAATAAAAGTAAACTCATTTCGTAAGTATATGAAAAACTGTTACTAAAGCCGTTTAATACAAGATTAAACTAATTAAGTAACTCCGAACTGATTTTTTAGGAAACTATTTTCTAAAAATTAAATCAATTTAATCACAAGATGTGTTTAAAAATTTTCACGAGATCAGTTCAAGATTTGTTAACAAGTTTTGAAAAATAAAACTAAAATAGTTTTAAATCATCACACTAATCAGAATGAGATGAGGAGATGTAGAAAGATTAATGACAAGAGATTTTTAACGTGGTAAAACCTCACCCAACTGAGGAAACATCCACGACTCCCTCTACGGAGTAAAAAGAAAAAAAATCCACTAAAACAAAATATAACTGTTACAAATTATATAACACACATGCACACAAATCAGACCTATACAAGTTTAGGAATATACCCACTGGTGTCCTTATAACTTTTTTGCAGTTCTCATTGTTGATGTTGTTCTCCCAGTTTGCTAACTTTCACTTTGTTCCAGTCTTTACGTCTACTCTTGTTTCAAGATCTTATTACCAACACTTTCAGTGTTATAGTGTGTAAGTGCTTGTGATGGTGATCTAACACATGCATGCACACACTCACGCTTATTTTTACAAATAGTCCTAGAAAATTACATATCAGATCTATATGCTGTGATTTTCAATTTCTCTCTTCTTAAGAAACTTGAACCTTATTTGAGCTTTAAGTTTAACCCAGAATCCACGGCTATCTTGCTCAGAAGACGTTTCAAGATCTTAATCAATTTTAGGGTTTTGAAAATATTTTTGAAATTAAAAATCGCCAAGTGTGATTCCAACTAGGTCAAAGGTCTTGTTTCAAAAGAACTAGAAACAGAAAATGTTATTGTTGATTTTGAGTATGAAAACATTTACAGAAAACAATCAACAACTGATTTCTCAAGACGAGAAACTATAAATGCAGATCTAGGTTTAATATAACATAAAATGCTTAGATCCAAAATTTCTCTGAAACAGAAATGCAGATCTTGCTTAATGTTTAAGTTGGACACAAGATCTTAAAATGAAGAGGTTACAGCACGAAACCACTATCAAACCACTCTCAAAACTCTGAAACACTCAAGGTTGTGTTTGATATAAAACTGGTTTTGATAAAAGAATTAGGGTTTGAAAAAAGGTTTGGACGAACAGGGTTAGGGTTTCTTTTCTCTCTCTTCTCTCTCTTCTCTCTTCTCACTCGAAATGACGAAGTGGCAAAATCTTCTCAAAGGCTAAGGGTTAGCCTCCTTATATACAGGGCTGAGAAGGATCGATAATGGGGTTCAAAATAGAGGGCTGAGATTAAGTCTTGCAGCAGTGACTTCCATCCAACGGTTAAATGTAAGCGGTTGGATATGAGGCTTTTGATTGGTTGAGATATGTTCGCAAGGATTGGGACAAGGACGCATGTAGAGCGTCGATTAACTCAATCTAAGGGCTAATAAAACACGCTGGTTTACTCTGTTAGAAGAAACACACATTCCTCCAATAGGGAAGCAACAGGTGTAAGACACATACCGGATATCAAACGCGCATCCAAACTTAATTACAGAGACACCCTGATATGTCTAGCGCTTTTATTTCCTACCCAAGTGAACTTTTCGGGTATAAAACCAATAACTAGAATTTGTATAAAAACCCCAAAACTTTTTAATTGCATTTTTAATTAAGAAAAAATTGTTTTAAAATCATTAAAAAATCTTAAATATTTATTTAAAAATTATTTTAAGGGAAATTAACACACACAATACACATACAATCAAATGATGCAACATATGAACAATGTATGCAGTCCTAAAGTGTGTGAGTGATAGTGAATATACCTTGATCAATCAAACAAGAGGAATGAATTGTATTGAAGGGCCTGAGGCTCTTTGGTTTCTAGGACGAGGACTCAATTTTGTCTCCATTACCAAACTAGATGAGCGCTTATACAATATAGACTCAAGTAAATCAAGGGTATAATATGCTTCAATCTCCCCCTTTGGAAATTTGTGACAAAATCTCCTTTGAGTCAACTTGGACTCGTAGGGCGACAAAAAGAAAAAGAAAAACCTATTCCTATATACAAATTCTATTTACCCATTTCCTAGAAAAGAAAATTACATAACTCAACTAATTACAATTCAATACCCTAACACAACTGTACAGAATCCTGCAAATAATCACTAAAATCAAGCTCTTTAGAATATGTACAAAATAATTGAATTCTCAAAAGACTCAAATTTATACAATGTAGACTCAAGTGAGTCAAGGGTATAATATGCTTCAATATCCCCCTTTGGAAATATGAGACAAAATCTCCTTTGAGTCAACTTGGACTCATAGGGCGACAAAAAGAAAAAGAAAAATCTATTCCTATACACAAATTCTATCTACCCATTTCCTAGAAAAGAAAATTACATAACTCAACTATTTACAATTTAATACCCTAACACAACTGTACAGAATCTTGCAAATAATCACTAAAATTAAGCTCTTTAAAATATGTACAAAATAATTGAATTCTCAAAAGACTCAATTTTCTCCCCCATTTTGTCTCAAATGGACAAAGGAAAAAAATTATGCAAATCCAAGAATTTAGTCAGCACAAACCATTCCTATCGATTTACGCAAAGAAATAAATCTATTGTAATCCAAAGGTTTGATAAACATATCTGCGAGTTGCAAACCAGTAGGAAGATAATTGATTTCTAATTCCTTAGTCTCAACTAATTCGCGTATAAAGTGATGTCTTATTTTTATGTGTTTTATTCTCGAGTGTTGAACAAGATTTTTAGAGATATTGATCGCGCTTTGATTATCACAATAGAGATGTAATTGTTCCTCTTTTACTCCATAATCACTTAGCATTTTTTTAAGCCAAAGTAATTGAGCACAACAACTTCCAGCGGTTATGTATTCACATTCAGCAGTTGATAAAGAAGTACAGTTCTTTTTATTACTACTCCAACGTACCAAATTATTACCAATATAGCAACATGCGCCTGATGTGCTCTTAATATCGTCAGTACACCCTGCCCAACCGGCATCGGTATATCCTATTATAGTGCTAGGATTATCATTGGTGTACCAAAGTCCTAAATTTAGAGTGCCTTTAATGTATTTTATAATACTTTTAACACAAGATAAATGGCTCTCTTTAGGATTGTTTTGATAACGGGCATAAATGCAAACAGCGTACATAATATCAAGATGCGAGGTAGCCAGGTATAGCAAGGTTCCTATCATACTATGATATAAAGTTGGATCTACGGATTTCCAAGTTTCATCCTTAGACAGTTTGACCGTAGTACTCATAGGAGTTTTAGCATCTTTTGCACTTTCAAGGCTGAATTTTTTTAACAATGTCTAATGCGTATTTTGATTGTGAGACAAATAATCCTTCTGAATTATATTTGACTTGAAGACCTAAGAAAAATTGCAATTCCCCCATAAGAGACATTTGAAATTCTGTATGCATAATTTCAGAAAAAGATTTAACTTCGATAGGGGAAGTTGATACAAAGATGATATCGTCTACGTAGACTTGGGTTATAATTATATGTTTGTCAAAATGTTTGACAAAAAGGGTTTGATCATTTCCACCTCTCTTAAAACCTTCATTTAAGAGAAAGTTTGAAAGGCGCTCATACTAGGCTCTTGGCGCTTATTTTAGGCCATACAAAGCCTTCTTAAGACGAAAGACATGATTGGGATATTTAGGGTCAATGACCCCTTTTGGTTGTTCTACATAGGTATCCTCAGTCAATATTCCATTAAGGAAGGCAGATTTGACATCCATTTGGTAAAGCGTGAAATGTAAGTAGCAGGCTATGGAAAAGAGAAGACGAACAGATTCTAATTGAGTAACAGGAGCGAAAGTCTCATTAAAATCTATTCCCTCTATTTGAGAGTATCCTTGAGCAACTAATCTGTCTTTGTTTCTAATGACTATCCCACTTTCATTAGATTTATTTTTAAATATTCAACGTATGTCAATAACCTTTTTGTGATTAGGCTTAGGTATAAGATACCAAACATCATGAATGACAAATTGAAGAAGTTCATCCTGCATTACAAAAATCCAATGAGGATCAGTCAATGCATCATTAACATTCTTTGGTTCCTCAAGGGATACAAAACATGCATAATGAGCATAGTTTCTTAATTGAGATCTTGTACGTACAGGCTCACTGGGGTTACCAACAACGTTAGCTATGGGATGATGTTTAGAAACCCAATTAGGTACTTCAAGTGTCTCAATAGGTAAAGAATCATCTATTTCAGAAGATTCATTTACTAAAATATTTTCAGAGTCTTCTACAATAGTTGGTTCTCCAGTCTTACTCTCAACAGTAGTGTCACTTACAATTACGTTTATGGATTACATTAAGGTCTTAGTGCGAAGATTGTATACACGGTATGCTCTACTGTTAGGAGAGTATCCTAGAAAGATGCCTTTATCTCCACGAGTCTCGAATTTGGATAAGTGTTCTCTATCTTTACAGACATAACAAGTACTACAAAAGGTTCTAAGGTACTTAAGGTTGGGCTTCTTCCCATACCAAAGTTCGTAAGGAGTTTGTTTAGAATTCTTTCTAAGATAGACTCTATTGATAATGTGATAAGAAGTACGAATAGATTCTACCCAAAAATACTTAGGTAAACACTTGGCATGTATCATGACACGTGCCATATCTTGAAGGATACGATTCTTTCTCTCGACAATACCATTCTGTTGAGGTGTCTTAGGAGCACTAAATTCATGTTTGTAACCATTATAGTCGCAATACTCTATAACACTAGTATCAATGAATTATCCACCTTTATCACTACGAATCCTATTTACTTGAGTATCTTTCTCATTTTTAATTCGAAGTAAAATCTTCAAAAAACTTTGGAAAGTATCAGACTTTTGTTTTAAGAAAGCTACCTAAGTAAATCTGGTGAAGTCATCAACCATAACTAGAATGTAGCTGTGTCCACAAAGACTAACAGTTCGAGAAGGACCCATTAGGTCCATATGGATGAGCTCCAAGGGTTTAGAGGTTAGGATATCTTTGACTTTCTTATGAGGGGCTTTAATAATTTTTCCTTCCTGACATGATCCATAAACAATATTAGAAATAGTTTTGATCTTAGGAATACCTTCAACTATTTCTTGAGAAGACAATCTACTAAGGTTTTCGTAATTTATGTGACCCATTCGTTTATGTCACATCTCATTCTCATCCATTCTGACAATGTTAAAGACCTCAGTACTGTTCTGAACTGTATAACAATTGTCCGGAGTCCGGAGTCCTGTAACTATGCACTCACCTTTTTCATTTAAAATTTTTCAATTATTCTTTGAAAAGGTGACAATATGATTTGAGTGACAAAATTGCGAAATACTAAGTAGATTAGCCTTAAGACCTTTTACTAGAAGAACATTTTCATGTAAAGGTAATCCTTCTTCTTGGAGTGTTCCTTTACCAATGATTTGAGATGATACACCGTCACTCTTTTCTAACCCAAACAGCTCTTGTTTTCATTTTGCTCTTATTTGCTCTTAATTGATAAAATTTGTGAGCATTAGATTTCTGTTGAAAAATATTTTGCGCATGAGGCTGAATTTTATGGAAAGTGAGAGGATTTGGTTTAGAAAAGTGTTTAAGAATCCTTCTTAAAAATGATCTTTTAGGTTTGGTCTTTCTCTTTCTATAGTTAGAGTTTTTGCCTAGTTGTCTTGGAAGAACATAATTGTTACGGCTTCTCTTAGAATAGTTAAAGTTTTGGTACACGGGAGTAATAGAGACAGGGTTGACTAAACGTCTATAATAGCAACCTTCAAAGGAATGACCATATAAGTCACAGTAAGAGAAGTATAGATTGCTCGAAGATGGAATCTCCTTAGGAAAGTCTCTAAACATAGGCTTGATGAAATTTTGAGGTTCAACCTTATTCCTAAGGAGTATATTTCGAAAGACCGAATCACTCTTCCTAATCGGGGGGCAGACATATTTAGTCTTAGGTGAACTTTCACACTTAGAGCAACTTGATTCCCCAATATCAAACTTTGATTGTTTTTCATGAAATTCATTTTTCAGAGAATGAAAGTCTGGACAAGTTTCTATAGGTCTTTTGCCTCCTGACACAAGCTTAATTTGTTCAAAGTTTCTAGTTTGAGTCTTCAAATTAGGGAAAAACCCTATTCCAGTTCGATCATCAGAATTGTTTTTTGAATCAGCAACAAAACCATCAAAACAGTTTGAATTATTTTCAAATTTTGCAAATTTTTTGAAGACTGTTGCTGTCTTTTCTTTGGATTGTTCCAATTCTAATAATATCCCTTTATATTTTTTCTCCTGAGTTTCATTTTCTTCAATCAAATTCTTCAATTTTTTATCAAAATTTTTTACTTTATTTTTATGAGTTAGACATTGGGTAGTGTACTCTTCAGCGTTAAGTTTAACCATTAGACTTAGGTCTTCTAATTTCTTAGTGAGATCTTTCACTATATTTTCTAGTCTAGTGCTTTCTTGAGAGTTTTCGAATAAAGTGTGTAAATATCAGGGAGGTCTTCTGTGTCTGAGTCACTAAGTGCAGTGTGTGAAGTGACCCCTAAGGATTCAATTCTTGAACTCACGCACCCATTGACATCGTCATTTTCGCTTTCCCTTTGACTCACACACCCCGTGGTAGAACTAATAATATTCTCAGAAATTAAAGCATCTAAACCAGTAGCAGCATGATTCATAACAACAGAAGTAGAGTTACTAGCATCATCCTCATACATAGGCAATTCATCATTGTAGATTATTTTGGCAACGAAAGACATGTAAGGATAAAAAAAATCAAAAGATTCAGGTTCCTCATTTTTAGAATCGCTTGAATCATCCCATGTTTTGCAAATGTTGGCCCTAGTATGTTTATTGGAAGTGTTCAGTTTCACTCTACAGTCTTGTGCTATGTGTCCTAGTTTTCCCCATATAAAACACTCAATTTTCTTGAAGTATTTGTTGGGTCTCAAGTCCTTGTGATGTTTGTCTTGACCTTTCTCATGAGGTTTGTAGTTAGAATGATTTGGATAATTTGTCTTTCCTTGTCTATTTGCCAATTTATTTCTAAATTTGATAATTTTCTTAAATTGTTTTGACATTAAGGTAATTTGATTATCCAAACTATCTATATCACACTCCTCATCAGAATAATCAGTGGAAATAGTAAACTCAGGTTTCTTCAGCTTAGAGGAAAAACTCAAGTTGGAACTAGTCTATTTCCTATGGGACTGGGTCATTTGTTTCTTAAATTCTAATTCCATTTCCACGGTTCGAAGTTTACTACTGAGTAATTCAGGTGTGAGATTTTAATCACAAATTTCCTCAATAGCGAATCTTTTATTGTCAAATTTCTGTGTCAATGATCTCAGAATTTTAGATACAATTTCATGTCTATCATATGTTATCCCATTAGCATGCAGTTTGGTCACAATGTCAGTTAATTTCATGTAAAAGTCATCAAAAGATTCAGAATCTGACATAATTAGGGAGTTATACTATTGGACAAGCATTTGAGTTTGGGCATCCTTAACTATGGTGTCACCTTCATGTGCAATGATCAGTGTATCCCAAGCTTCCTTAGAAGTGGCATAAGATGAGATCCTTTTGAACTCATGTTCATTTATGGACATAAAGATGGCATTCTTCCCGTTGTTATTGTTTCGAGAAGTTTGCTTCTCTTCTTGTGTGAACTCACTTAATGTTTTCTTAATCCTCTCATTACTTCCTCTAGTGGTTGGTTTAGTAGGATATGTGTAGCAATTTTCAACAATATCCCAGACATCATCTCCCAAGGTTCCTTGTATGAAAGAAACCATTCTTACCTTCCAGTAAGCAAAATTGTTTCCATCAAAGAGTGGGGGTCTGGTCAAGTTACCAAATCTTTCATTTTTCTTGTCCATTGTTTTGATTTTAAGAAAACAATTTCAGAAACACAAGATCTTTTAAAAAGATTTCCAAAGCTCTTATACCAATTGAAAAACTGTTACTAAAGCCGTTTAATACAAGATTAAACTAATTAAGTAACTCCCAACTGATTTTTTTAGGAAACTCTTTTCTAAAAATCAAATCAGTTTAATCACAAGATGTGTTTAAAAATTTTCACGAGATCAGTTCAAGATTTGTTAACAAGTTTTGAAAAACAAAACTAAAATAGTTTTAAATCAGCACACTAATCAGAATGAGATGAGGAGATGTAGAAAGATTAATGACAAGAGATTTTTAACGTGGTAAAACCTCACCCAACTGAGGAAACATCCACGACTCCCTCTACGGAGTAAAAAGAAAAAAAATCCACTAAAATAAAATATAACTGTTACAAACTATATAACACACATGCACACAAATCAGACCTATACAAGTTTAGGAATGTACCCACTGGTGTCCTTATAACTTTTCTGCAGTTCTCATTGTTGATGTTGTTCTCCCAGTTTGCTAACTTTCACTTTGTTCCAGTATTTACGCCTACTCTTGTTTCAAGATCTTATTACCAACACTTTCAGTGTTATAGTGTGTAAGTGTTTATGATGGTGATCTAACACATGCATGCACACACTCACGCTTATTTTTACAAATAGTCCTAGCAAATTACATATCAAATCTATATGCTGTGATTTTCAGTTTCTCTCTTCTTAGGAAACTTGAACCTTATTTGAGCTTTAAGATTAACCTAGAATCCACAACTATCTTGCTCAGAAGACGTTTCAAGATCTTAATCAATTTCAGGGTTTTGAAAAGATTTTTGAAATTGAAAATTGCCAAGTGTGATTCCAACTAGGTCAAAGGTCTTGTTTCAAAAGAATTAGAAACAGAAAATGTTATTGTTGATTTTGAGTATGAAAACATTTACAGAAAACAATCAACAACTGATTTCTCAAGGTGAGAAACTATAAATGCAGATATAGGTTTAATATATAACATAAAATGATTAGATCTAAAATTTCTCTGAAATAGAAATGCATATCTAGCTTAATGTTTAAGTTGGACACAAGATCTTAAAACGAAGAGGTTGTAGCACGAAACCACTATCAAACCACTCTCAAAACTCTCAAACACTCAAGGTTGTGTTTGATATAAAATTGGTTTTGATAAAAGAACTAGGGTTTGAAAAAGGTTTTGGACGAACAGGGTTAGGGTTTATTTTCTCTCTTTTCTCTCTCTTCTCTCTCTTCTCTCTTCTCACTCGAACTGACGAAGTGGCAAAAGATTTTCAAAGGCTAAGGGTTAACCTCCTTATATATAGGGCTGAGAAGGATCGAGAAGGGGGTTCAAAATAGAGGGCTGAGATTAAGTCTTGCAGCATTGACTTCCATCCAACGGTTGAATGTAAGCCGTTGGATATGAGGCTTTTGATTGGTTAAGAGATGTTCGCAAGGATTGGGACAAGGACGCATTCAGAACGTCGATTAACTCAATCCAAGGGCTAATAAAACACGTTGGTTTACTCTCTTAGAAGAAACACACATTCCTCCAATAGGGAAGCAACAGGTGTAAGGAAAATACGGGATATCAAACGCACATCCAAACTTAATTACAAAGACACCCTGATATTTCTAGCGCTTTCGGTTCCTACCCAAGTGAACTTTTCAGGTATAAAACCAATAACCAAAATTTATATAAAAACTCAAAACTTTTTAATTGCATTTTTAATTAAGAAAAAATTATTTTAAAATAATTAAAAATTCTTAAATATTTATTTAAAAATTATTTTAAGGGAAATTAACACACACAACACACATACAATCAAATGGTGCAACATATGAACAATGTATGCAGTACTAAAGTGTGTGAGTGACAGTGAATATACCTTGATCAATCAAACAAGAGGAATGAATTGTATTGAAGGGTCTGAGGCTCTTTGGTTTCTAGGATGGGGACTCAATTTTATCTCTATTACCAAACTAGATGAGCGCTTATACAATGTAGACTCAAGTGAGTCAAGGGTATAAGATGCTTCAGTATATATATCTTTCGGTCTCCCAAGTATATCTTTAGCACCAATGGGTATCAGGTTTGTTAATTTTCTAAGGCTAGGGTTGGGAAGTTATGTTTAAGTGGGGTTACTTAAAGCTAATGTATAAGAGTTTTTGGGTTCAAAACTCACAAAGGTATTTCTCTCACTAGGATATAGGAATTCCTCTCACTATAGCTTGAATCTATTGTATGAGAGCTTTGAACCTAGTCTATCCCTATAAGTGTCTTAAAAATGTAGATCATACATAACCTAGTACATCACTGTCCTAGCATTCTAACAATGCACTATACAAGTGTGGACACCCCTATTTATAATCGGGGCTTTGGTCCTTCTCCCACTAACAGCCCTATAACCCAAAGGGGTAGAAACAAGACACAACCAAAATAAGAAGGAAAAAAAATCATATTCTGAGACAATCCATTAAAAAGGTTGAGGGCAAAAGTGAAAACTTAGCCAAAAAAACCAAGCAAAAAAAAGATCAATCGATATAGATCCTTTAACTGAATAGTTAAATAATCCGTTAACTGAAGAGTTAAATTCCTGGCCTTTAACTGAATGGTTAAAGATCTGGGCTATCATTACCATATCTCCTACATTAACTGGATGGTTAATAGAGGGGGACACATGTCCCTGTTTTTTTTTACCATTAATACATATGTCCCTAACCCATGAACCATCCTACACGTGGAACCTTGATTAACCATTTGATTAATAAACTTTTTAACCAGTCGATTAAAGGATTCATATCAGCGCTTGTAAATATCCCCCCACCCCCACCAACCTTAATCATCACCCCAAAAGCTAATAATGAAATTGTTTTATCATTTTTCTTCAACCCCGAGCATCTGATAAATTCGAGCTTAGTCAGAAATCTCGAGAAAAGTTTGGACTTCAGAATGTCACTTCCTCTGAGAAATAGAGGCAAACCTCTGCGAACCTCTCACGAATGTTATCTTCGAGATGAAGATTTTTCCCCCAATAAAAATATGACTTATGCTACAAGGGCAAAGAAAATACACAAAAATCTCGGGCCTATACCCCGAATATATACTATGATATAACCTATCAATATCTGTTTAAATCAATTAGCCCACAACTCGTTTGGGGACCGAGTATGCACTTTACAAATTTTATATTTTAAAGCCTGATTTTTTACCAAGGATCTCTATTTGTTGACCAGAAATGGCATAATCAAATTGTAAATAAATTTTGATAAAATGCTACGACTAACTACGACCTGAAAACATACTTTTCAAGAACATTGTTAAAAAAGTTTCCATGAACCGAGTTACACTATAACTTTGATAGAAACAAAGTCTAAAAATCGGAATAATCTTCATCACTTATCCGAGCAAACAAAGATCATCCCACCGGTGCCACCCTTGAATATATGTTTTTTAAGAACACTTATCAAACACATGTCTTTGACTAATGTATTTGTAACATATGGATATAACATTCTAACTCATAATGAAAATGTTACATTAATGATTAGTCTCCATAATTACCATAATGTTTTATATTGTCCACGTCGTATCTCGTCATCTCTATAAATATGCCCATTAGTTAGAACTCATTTGCTTTGATTTGAAGACTTTTTAGGTAAGTAGGCATAATACCGAGATAAACTCATGATCCCAAGGCTTATAATACGCTTCTCATCATATAATCTATCAATGATGCCACCATCTCTAGTCCTAACCCCCTTTCTAAAATGAAGTGATCATTTATATGACTTCTAATAAACTAGAGACTGACTGTACCTCCGGGCATTTATCCATGTCGATAAGGGGGATCCACACACACACACACACACACACACACACACATATATATATATATATATATATATATATATATATATATATATATATATATATATATATATATATATCTTTATCGATTACTTATGGTCCACTCTAACCGCATATATACCCACCTATTTCTACACTCATAAATTTGTCCGAAGGTTCAACAACACCCTCTAGCTTGTGATTGCCCAACAATCATAACAACATATGCATTTGTTGGTTCCTTCGAGTCAATTCAAACGTTAAACCTTCACAAAAGATACCCTATATCTCATAGATAGCTTCTCCCCCTCTCAAAACAAGTCCTCATACTTGCACACACATCACTTTGGAACCCTTCCATGCGACTCACAACAACAATCGAACTACGTAAGCTTTGATCTCATGGATATACGTGGACATTGGCCCAATACCAAGTCCTTCTTGTGAAAACAAGCCTAGAAAAACGTATCTCTTAATATGTTGTCACTATAAAGATGCAACCATCTCTCATATTACATATTTAACCCCTTATTACTCCATGAATAAGGTATCAAACTAACTCGAGCCATAATTTCCCTCCCACATACACACACTTTAACGGACTCCCTTTACACCCATGCATAAAATATGGCCACCCGTTATCCGAATATACATTCATACGTAAGCACTCTTGTGTACCCACACCAGTTTAAGTTAGGTTCTTACACCTCTCATTAATACAATTTTCATACCTAAGCATATATCTACATTTTGAAGGACTCTAAAACTATAAGGTCTCTCAATATGTTCTAAAATAAACTAAAAAGTAATGTCTTGATGTAAATAGTGATAATAGGTATATAGCTTAAAAATTAAGGTGTTTAATTTCTTCCTCACTCATAACCCAGTTTGCGAACCCACAACAAGAATATTAGATCATCCCCAGACCTAAATATGCCTTAAGATTATCCCGAAAGTGATAACCTAAATAATTTTGTTTGTTTTTATATAAAATAATGTGATGACTCTGAACAACTGAAAACCCCTCGCATGGATAAATTAGTTTTAGGCCTCAACAAAGACGTGTAACAAAAACTAGATATGGTGATGAATAACTTTCGGTGGTAATCAACAGTCACTAAACTGATAATCCAACCTCAAGGATAAAATGCGGATCGAGAGACCAACACTCCCGCATCCCCATAGGGACCAAAATTCATCAGCCACAACCCGATGAAGCATCCTTTTTTCCCTCGAGTCCTATCTAGGTCCCATAACACCACAGTGGTGACTCCAGTGGGACTACATCAAGTGAGTTAAACTATCCTTATGCTTCCTTTATATTTTTCTTCTTAGATATAAATCCCTACATGAATAGTTTATTCACATTTTAGAACTATTTAAAGTCCTTTGTTTTATAGACCCTCAAAACATAGATACGTTCTTAGGTCCTTGTGTGATGCATTGTACATTTATATGGGCATGCGTGAATGACCTCGCGATAAAACAAACATAAAAGTATATAAAAATAAAGATTACGTGTTTGCATCACGCACTACATAGTCTTGATTTTCATATTATTTATACCTTATACCCTCCAGGCCAAAAGCATTGATCCAAACGGCTGAGCACCAATGAATATTCTTACTTTTTTCCCCACCAGTCTGGTATAGTGAACAATTTCTCTCTCAATCCCATAGTCTTGGTGACGGGGAATGTTTAGAGTTTATCCAATATTAAGATTTTATAGTTATTTAGTACAATTTATAGTAGTTTTACACGTACCTCAATAGTTGTTCACCAAGAAACCCAGTATATCGTGATCCATTGCAATGAAAATCGATCCACCGATCACTGATTCCCATTGCCTTTTTTCATATAGAAAAAATCTCTAGGAACATACCCTATTGCACAAAAAGAATAAATAGTCACGGTCCAATCACTTTGCCAAATTATACATTAGATTCCTCTACCCACATTTTATTTTGAGAAAATAATAAACCGCATTCTATTACTTCCTCTCTCCTCGTAAAAAATTGAGAACTCATCCCTGTTAACCCAAATCTAATACGACTCTATTCAGTTCTCCCCCTTTAAAGATACTACCAAAGAAGAAATACAACAAACAAAATACCATCCACATATAGTTAGATATAAATAAAAGAATTGCATCAAAAAAGTTATACATATGTGAGTCCTTCCCCCTATGTATTGTCCTTATTTCAGTCCTTTTACCAACAAAATCCTGAACAAAGGTGACTTGAATTTTTCTGCAGTTATCGATAGGGGCAGAAATTGACACTAAGTTCTTACCCTAGAAACCTGAGTTCTTACTACATGCGGCCGTTTAGTTTTCATTAATGAACTCCCCACCCACGACTGTCATGTTTGTTCTGTAGTACATTCCATGTCTCCCAAAGAATACCACGCTCCATCCATAATGGATCAAGTTTTGAAACAACGGGAAAATATCATTGCCTCTCGAACACCATGTTGTAAAAAATTAAGGCACTAGCTCTAGCACTAGTACGCCTTCAAGAGGAATGCCCAAAACTGGAGATTATGTGCTCCCTCCTCCTATTCCTAACACTAGTATCCCTCTTACAAAGACAATTGATAAAACACCAATTAACCCACATAGGGATTTCCTGGATCCCCATCCTCAAAGATCTCAACCATATAGGATGAAATATTGAGGAAAGTTTGATTACCAAAGCTACCAAATATAAGAAGAGTCCCACCAACCCGAAAATCCGTTCTCCACCCATAAAAGCTTACTTTGTGCCTCCATATCTCACATCACTACCCTTATAGTCAGTCTATAACTAGAACAACTCTCGGAAACTAACACATCCTAAGACAAGGTAGCCACCATTAAACCTTTCCATCCAGGAGTCCTCCCCCCAAAAAACTATTAAGTCATCGCCCTCCCAAAGAATTTTGAAACCAAAATAGTTACCTCGCATATCTTCAAGATCCTTAACCATAGGCCACCACCCTCCATCCCAGACAGTAACTGTTAGGATAACTCACATTGTGAGTTCCATTAAGGTTATGGTAACCTCACATATAATTGTAGGTCTTTGAGATACGTTATCCAATACTTCATTAATATCAGGAGTTGCATGGAGGACATACGTTATCCAATACTCCATTAATACGTTATCCAAGACTTCATTAATACACGGAGGACATATTTTGAAGCTCCAAAAATTCTTTCAAAGGTTATGCCTCTTTAAAAAAAGACTAAACCCTCATAAATGTGTCTTTAGGGTCACCAAGAGGAAAATCCTCGGATTCATCATTCGCAAAGGTGGAATTGAGGTAAATCCCACCAAGGTCAAATATATATGAGAAATTCCACCCCCTAAAAGGAGAAAGAGGTTAGAGGATTCTTGGTCCAAATACAATTCATAAGACGAATCATCGACCAACTTAGCACTATATGCGAACCTATCTCTAAAATACTCAAAAACTACTCGTTAAAAGAATGGAATGACTAGTTCCATGAAGTATTTGATGAATTACGTGAATAACTCACTCATCCATCGTTATTATTGCCTCCTCAACTGAGGAAACCACTCATACTATACATGACCATAACCGTCACAACTACGAGATACATGTTGGACCAATACGTATAAAGTTCCTAGAAGGAATGCACTATCTGCTATGACAACAAAAATCTAATATCAGACAAACTCAAGTACACCACCTTGGGAAAGTATTGCATGTCTCCCGTATATATCACTCGTAAAATGCACCATTACATGATGTCTTTTAGTATACAACTCATATCTAGGACGAATCCCTTGAAATACCTATTTAAAAACCTTGATCCGTCTAGACTAATGGCTAAATGGCTACCGTTTCTATTTAAGTTCAAAATCACATACATCATGCCTAAATCCACCACAGTGTGAGTTATCTCAGACCTCCTCGTAAGGAAACCCCTATAGATGAGGAAGAAGGGAACGATACAGAACTCCCAAACTAAGACCCATTCGCCTTTGATAAAAGGGAAACTTGGTAAATCTACTTAAATGCGGCCTCCAACAAAAGAGGATTTGGCATCTAAACACTTCTAATATCAAACTCACACACGAATGCACTGGCAATAAGGACGAATTCAAGGCTTACATAACGGGTCTCAAAATTACCTCAGAAATGGGAACCACTACCTTGAAAGCCTGCAAAGACTCAAGCCTAGTCATCAACCAATTACTAGGCAAATAAAGAATTCAATATAAAATACAACCATACCATGCCTGCTTAGAAGAGGTACCTTCACCATTTGACCATCTCAAATTTGATTTTCTTCCCAAGGCTAAGAATAACTTTACAGATGCACTTACAAACTGGCGTGTATTATACACATGCCAAAAGGGACCACAAAGATCACATTCACTATATCTAGATAGAGAGATCCTTCCTACTTCCTTGATATCAATGCCATCGAGGAAATGATAGTAGGACCCATGATATAGTACTACGACATATGGAACTTACTGAAAAAACCACTACCCTATGAACTCTTCACTAACCAATCTATTCTCCCTAAGATGATTGGCCTACCAATTCATTATCAATGGGGACAACTCTATAAAAAAGGGTTCAAGGGAAAAACTTAAGGTGCACCACAGAGGAGAGACCCTTGAAGACATGGAAAAAATCTATAGCAAAAAATATGGATTGCACATGAGTGGACAAACCCTCTCTAAAAAAAATACTCCAACAATTATACTACTGGACTACCATATAATTGCATGAATTACATCAAGAGGTTCTTCAAATGTCAACTTTACACCATATGGTAACTCTAACTCCCCGAGAACTCTAGTCCATGACTTTGTCATGGACTTTATCCACCTGAGGGATAAACATCAAAGGGAAGGAAACCCCTAAAGCATCAACCAGGCACGAGTTCATCCTAGTCACCATAGACTGCTTCACCAAGTGGGTTGAAGCCCAATATTACTCTTACTAAATGCTAAGAAGGTAGAAAATTCATACATCGAAGCATAATCTATCACTTCGGTGTACCCCATTGAAAGTGTGAGCTTTTCTAAATCAAAGCTCTGATACCAATTTGAAAAACCCCAGTGTTAAAATTATCTCAATTAAAATATAATTTCCTTTTAAATAAACTTAATCGATGCGGAAGCATTAGGATGATGGTTCAACATTAAAACAATAAATTTTAATTTCTCAAACAAATTAAAATTACACCAAGTGAAGTAAAAAACAATCAATTAATGTATTCACTTAAACCAATTAAATAATCCAAGTCCTAGAATTTGCCTAATTTTAAGTCCAAATTAAATGAGTGTGATAATTTAAACCAAATTTTATCTTGAGTTATCCTAATCATGCTTTCTAAATTATGTAAGAAAGATAAAATAAACCAATCACACTACGCCGCGATGTACGAGGAAAAACCCAAGACGGGGAACAACCTCGGACGACCCTAGCCACAAATCCACTAGATACAGAATTATAATTACAAGACAGATAGACTTACAACGCACGACTCGATCCCTCTCAAGCCTCGATGCTTCTTCTTGTTGACACCTCTTCCTAGCGGATAACCTTGGAACACCACGGTCTCAGAATCCACCGATAGGACTTTATATGGTCACCGTCACCCGAGCATGGAGCCTTTCTCCAAGTGGGTAAATCAACATAAGAAACACTTATTCTTTCTTTGTGGGTGGTAGAAGCAAAACCCGAAACTTCTCTTCAATTCGGTGTAGAGAAAACCGGTGCCAAACTCCAAGCAATTGATATGTATTTAAGAACTTGAAATAAACTCATTTGGGTGTAAAACTAGAGTGGTAGGTGAATTTCTCTTTGAAAATTAACGCTCAAAACATGAACATTTTCCTTAAACAAATTTGCTCTCAAACTCTCTCTAAGAGATGAAACAAGGATGGAAAAGTTAGATTGGAAAATGTTCTTCCCGCACATATTAAAGTATGAAAAAGTTGGTTAAAAACTTAGTGGGGAAGTGAGTGCAAAACTGCCAATAACTGTTCCAGCCTGGCATCTCGTTCGAACGACATTTCGTTCGAACGAAATCTCGTTCGAACGAGACTTCTAACGACACTCCAGTATGGACTCGTTAGAAACTCGTTGGAAATCTCGTTCAAACGAACATTCTCGTTCGAACGACATTTCTACAACGGACCAATATACCTTGGTGGGAACTCGTTGGCAAACTCGTTCGAACGACATCTGGTTCGAACGAAAAAACTCGTTCGAACGACATATCGAACGACTTCCAGAAATTTTATAAAATTCGATTTTGGCCCAGAAACTTTATATACTTTATTGTAAAGTTCAAATTAAATTTTTCTGAAAATAAAACGCAGTTTTTATTAAACCTAACACCCAATAAACTTGTTCCAATTAAAGTTCAAATTAAATTTTTCTGAAAATAAAATGCAGTTTTTATTAAACCTAACACCTAATAAACTTGTTCCAAGCTCCTATATATATGATATTGCATTCATACCTTGGGATCATGGAACTATGATTGATGACGTAGAAACGAGGCACGCAAACCAGCATATTTGATGAAGCTTTATACTCTTTGCCGCTACGACTTCAACAAACACTTCATAGGCTTGAGAATATTACAATTAAATACTATCCAATGAATAAATGTTTTTGTCCGAAATTGAGCCAAAACTATATATGGACTCAATTGGAAATTTATGTCCTTACAAATCTCCCCCTTTGGCTATTCCGGGACAAAAACCAAACAAAAATCCTAAAGGGTCGTCAAGCTCACTAGACTCAAAACATAACCCACCCAAACTTGACTCAACCCAAGGATTAAACACTTTGCCATTGAAGGATGCCACTTTAGA
Organism: Sambucus nigra; assembly: GCA_949130495.1. Taxonomy (NCBI): domain Eukaryota; kingdom Viridiplantae; phylum Streptophyta; class Magnoliopsida; order Dipsacales; family Adoxaceae; genus Sambucus; species Sambucus nigra. The sequence continues at coordinate 829,990,783 of OX422207.1, forward strand.
AGAATTCCTGCACACTTAAGCAAACTCATCAAATGCATAGGGAATATCAAAATATTAAATACAATTAATTAATTACTCCCCCTAAATTAATTCTCCCCTTTATCAAACAAATGACATACTTAGAAAGACGTATCCCCCTAAGAGAAATCTCCCCCAAACTAAGATACGATAATAATAGGATTATATGCCATTTCTCCCCCTATCATTTCTCCCCCTTTTTGTTCAGGAATAGGCAAAGGATAAAGAACTAATAAACAACATGTTGAAGCTAAAAAATGATAAGACATGAAAGCATATGGGCAATAAAATCAAGGCAAAGACAAACAAAGATCATATATATATATAAACTAGAAATATACCAATGAAGCACTTGCATATATATATAGATATAAACACACATATAACATAAAATACAATAAGTTTGCACACTCGTATGGCAAAAATGTGTCATATGGAAACGGAAGTGTTGGGGGTGTGAACTAGCAACAATTAAATTTAGACCCAAACACTTAATAAACATTCACGGAGTTCTCATTTGATTGCAAACTTTATCACATTTAAATATAACCTCATGTGACAGTATGAAGATTGAACTCAATGAACAAACATACACAATGCATACAAGCCTAGTATGATGATGATTCTACAAACCAAATAGAGTCATGACATTTAAAGACAACTAGGATAAACGGACATTGTGCAAACCGTTGATATACCATCCAATTCTCCCTCAATAAGCATATATATTCTTTTGCTTTTGAATGAATATATCAAACAAACATAGGCCTTGGCAATTGTTTTTCTTTTTAATGCCAAATATTCTGTTTTTAGGCCTTTGGATCATGTATTTCTTTTAGATCCAATAAACGGTGGCTTACTATCGCAAAGGATATAATTCATCCTTTCGGAGCCCTTCCCCGTGCACATTTAGATATATAATTTTTTTATCTCACAAATCTCACGTGCAACGGATTTTGACATGCACTAGTCCTCCTAGGTCATAGATATGTAGATGACTAGATTGGTAGGAGAACACCTCAAAAAGCTCAAATATAACATGTGACATTAAGATTTCAAAAGAGCTCGTGCATGTGTGAAAAGAGGCATATAAAAATAGAATCCATTTAAACAATACAAAATCCAACTACTCCATATAAAACATGGTAAAGAACATTTAAAGGATTGAAAATCTAAACCAAAAGTTCTAGCCACGTGGGAGCGTAAAAGATGGGATTCAAACACAAATATATGCCACATAAAGTGTGTCAAACTAAAATACACACAAAATAAAATCTTTTTGAGTTTTTGACATTTTTAACCAAAAATAAAGATATATACTCAAAAGAATAAACAAAAATCATTTGTATTTTTCATTAAGCTTAAATGAAATAAATAAAACACAAATGATAAACAAAAATATTTTTATATTTTTCAATTAATTCAAACACAAAATATAATACAAAAAGATAAACAAGTCATAATTTCTAGCATGTGATATGAAATAAGGCAATGACTAGAAAGTGACTAAACATGCATACATCTAGCAATGATATATAATATGAAGCACAAAAAGCTAGAGTATGCAAACACTAACACATTCATCCTTTAGATTTAGCAAGGGAGGAAGCATGTGAAAGTAAATGAGAATCAAAAACCCTATTTTGCAAGGCAACCAAGTCGGATTTCCTAACCCAAATTAATGAAGAATGACTGTCTTGGGGTGGTGGAACTTTAACTACCGTGGTTACTTTACTATGGGATTTTCTAGGAATTAGTTTAAGATCAAAACAAAATTTCCTAAGATGACCTTTTCGACCACAATGTGAACAAGTAAAAACATGTCGAAAAGATTTTCTTAAGGAGTGATCTCTAAAATCTTTCCTAGACGATTCTCCTAAAACATTGGTTTGGGCATTATGAGTAAATTCATTACAAGTATTGAAGCCTAAACCATAAGTGTCATTTTTAATTTGGACCGTTCCTAAGATTTTATCTAATTTTTCCGAACGACACTCCAAATCAAATTTGACATTACTAGAGTCTTTTAATTTATTTTTCAATTCTAAAATGTTAGACTCTAATAAAACATTTCGCTCTTCAAAAGCAAGAAGCTCCTTTTTCAAGGATTCCATTAAACCCTTAAGGCTATCTCTTTCGCCTTCTACATATTCTAGCTTCTCTCGAAGAGTCCTCTCACGTGTCCTAAGGTCTTCTATTAAAGCAGTTTCATCAACGACCTTGACACTCTCTCTTAAACTAGCTTCTAACTTCAAATTAGCTCTTTTCAATTTAATAGATTCTTTATAAAGTTCTTGAAAAGCATTTTGAAGTTCACTCACATTAACCTCTTCTTCATTTTCACTCTCTCTTTCTTCTCCACTCTCACTATCATCAAAAACAAGAGAATCATAAACAATGACCTTGGAAGTGTCATGTGTTAAAGTTTCATCAATCGATGAGTTCTCACTATCACTCACATGACTAGCCATAAAAGCCACAAATTTTTTCTTAGTGGGGGAATCAGGCTTCTCTTCCTTATCACTATCACTAAGGGTCGCATTATATGAAATGGGTCGCTTACCCTCTTTCCTTAGTTTAGTGGGGCACTCAAAAGCCCTATGGCCATAACCTTCACAACCAAAAAATTTATTAGACTCGTCCCTATCTACATTTTCATTACTAGGTTTAGGGATCTTTTCGGCTTTAGGGATCTTCTCGCCTTTTTCATGCTTAGAAGTTTCAAATTTCTTAAAATCATTTTTAAATTTATCTTTGTTAATTTTAAGAAATTTTCTAAATTTGCGAGCAAACAAAGCCATGTCTTCCGAGTCACTATCACTCTCGCTCTCTACTACTTGTTTGACCTATTTTCGGGCTTTTAAAGCAACGCCCTTTTTGATTTTCTTTTCAGTTTTAGAGGGAAACATATCTAGTTCATAGGTTTGTAAATCACCTACAAGCTCTTCTAATTTCGTAGAGGCTAAAGTGGGTAAAGAATTTAAAACGGTCACCTTTGGAATAAATCCATCGGGGAGGGACCTTAAAATTTTCTTTACAACACGGTTGTCAAGTATTTTCTCTCCCAAGTTAAAAGATGAATTAACAATATCAGAAAGTCTAACATAAAATTCATCAAAAGTTTCTTTTTCATTCATTTTGATAGTTTCAAATTGAGTGGTGAGGTTTTGGAGTTTTGAAGCTTTAACGACACTAGTTCCTTCATGAGTTAATTATAAAATATCCCAAGCTTCTTTAGCGGTTTCACACGTCATAATACGTCGGAATTCATCCGGTGTGACAGCGCTAAACAAGGCATTTAAACCACGGGAATTGAAATTAGCAAGTTTAAACTCATTTTCAGTCCATCTATCGGCGGGTTTGATAACACGTTCATTTTCTACTAAATAAGTTGGTGGGGACCACCCGTTAACAACAGACATCCAAACTCTTTCGTCGATAGATTTTAGTGCCGATTTCATTCGCGCTTTCCAATACGCGTAGTTTGAACCATCAAAACTAGGAAATTTTGAAAATGGGGAAAAATCCATTTTAGCCAAAAATTTGAAGGATCTTAACGAAATAATTTATCGTTTTTGGCTCTGATACCAATTTGAAAGTGTGAACTTTTCTAAATCAAAGCTCTGATACCAATTTGAAAAACCCCAGTGTTAAAATTATCTCAATTAAAATATAATTTCCTTTTAAATAAACTTAATCGATGCGAAAGCGTTAGGATGATGGTTCAACATTAAAACAACAAATTTTAATTTCTCAAACAAATTAAAATTACACCAAGTGAAGTAAAAAACAATCAATTGATGTATTCACTTAAACCAATTAAATAATCCAAGTTCTAGAATTTGCCTAATTTTAAGTCCAAATTAAATGAGTGTGATAATTTAAACCAAATTTTATCTTGAGTTATCTTAATCATGCTTTCTAAATTATGTAAGAAAGATAAAATAAACCAATCACACTACGCCGCGATGTACGAGGAAAAATCCAAGACGGGAAACAACCTCAGACGACCCTATCCACAAATCCACTAGATACGGAATTACAATTACAAGACAGATAGACTTACAACGCACGACTCGATCCCTCTCAAGCCTCGATGCTTCTTCTTGTTGACACCTTTTCCTAGAGGATAACCTTGGAACACCACCGCGGTCTCGGAATCCACCGATAGGACTTTATATGGTCACCGTCACTCGAGCATGGAGCCTTTCTCCAAGTGGGTAAATCAACATAAGAAACACTTCTTCTTTCTTTGTTGGTGGTAGAAGCAAAACCCGAAACTTCTCTTCAATTCGGTGTAGAGAAAACCGGTGCCAAACTCCAAGCAATTGATATGTATATAAGAACTTGGAATAAACTCATTTGGGTGTAAAACTAGAGTGGTAGGTGAATTTCTCTTTGAAAATTAACACTCAAAACATGAACATTTTCCTTAAACAAATTTTCTCTCAAACTCTCTCTAAGAGATGAAACAAGGATGGAAAAGTTAGATTGGAAAATGTTTTTCCCGCACATATTAAAGTATGAAAAAGTTGGTTAAAAACTTAGTGGGGAAGTGGGTGCAAAACTGCCAATAACTGTTCCCGCCTGGCATCTCGTTCGAACGACATTTCGTTCGAACGAAATCTCGTTCGAACGAGACTTCTAACGACGCTCCAGTATGGACTCGTTAGAAACTCGTTGGAAATCTCGTTAGAACGAACATTCTCGTTCGAACGACATTTCGAACGACGGACCAGTATACCTTGGTGGGAACTCGTTGGCAAACTCGTTCGAACGACATCTGGTTCGAACGAAAAAACTCGTTCGAACGACATATCGAACGACTTCCAGAAATTTTATAAAATTCGATTTTGGCCTAGAAACTTTATATACTTTATTGTAAAGTTCAAATTAAATTTTTCTGAAAATAAAACGCAGTTTTTATTAAACCTAACACCCAATAAACTTGTTCCAAGCTCCTATATATATGATATTGCATTCATACCTTGGGAGCATGGAACTATGATTGATGACGTAGAAACGAGGCACGCAAACCGATATATTTGACGAAGCTTTATACTCTTTGCCGCTACGACTTCAACAAACACTTCATAGGCTTGAGAATATTACAATTAAATACTATCCTATGAATAAATGTTTTTGTCCGGAATTGAGCCAAAACTATATATGGACTCAATTGGAAATTTGTGTCCTTACACCCATTAGTTGGTATCAGTTCTCACTTTGAGAAAGAGGACTCAAACTTACTACAAGAATACGTGATTAATTAACATAAGTCTTCTCCGTACATACCTCAAACCAATGGAGAAGTGAAATATTCTTACAAAAGTGTCAAAAACATCATCAACAAGATGACAAAAACCTATAAAGACCGGTCCGTCAAACTCCCATATGCCCTTTAGGGTTACTGTATTACGTTACAAAACTCAATATGGGTCATCCATACTCATTGATTTGGGTAAGGGAGGCATTCCTTCTCATAGAACTCGAGATACTTTCATTAATGGTCATGCTCGAAATCAAAGTTGACGAAACTGACTAGGTCCAAGCCCACTACGATGAACTATCCCTCCTTAACGAGAAGATGTTAAAGGATTCTTATTAGGGTCACCAACAACGAATTGCATTGTCATTTAATAAGAGGATCAAGAAGAAAAATATATAATAGGGATACCTAGTTCTAAAAGGAAATCTCAAACCTACCTTGACTCACCCAATAAGGGAAGACCCTACCTTGTCACCAAAATAAACTTTGGCGGTGCGTCTACCTTAACTGTCCTGGTTGGAGTCACTTTTTACCAGCCATTATATTTTGACCGATTGAAGAAATTATTTCCTTGGGCTCACTTGTGAAAAAAAGGAAGAAATATATTGGATATGGACATGGCCAGTCATAACGGGAAAAATTTATTTATGTCCATTGTGTCCTCATTCCTATAGAGTCAACATGGTCTAAATAAACTAAATGTTAATTAATAAAATAGTAACCTAAGGCATTATGGAACTCTGCAAAGTTTTCCTTATTTAAGAAACAACACAAAAAGGTTGATGCTACAAAAGAAATAGTCGAAATATGCCTAATCTAAAATCACTACAACCATACATCGCCCCAATGAAATAAACACCTCAAAATACTCTCCTCAAAACACCCGGCTTCTCGAGACAAAATCATAAAGCGGGAAGACTCAGAATGGAGGCACACTATATTAGATAAAGTAAGACACTCCAATTCCAAATCAATATTAAAAGTCTAAGACACTTCGATTCCAAATCAACATTAAAAGGCTCTCACCAAATCACAAAATGAATAGAGCGAACCTCATTCCCTTACGCTCAACATCGATATAATAGATAACTCACCAGTAAACGGATACCGTCACTTCCTTCCAAAGAACAGTCTAAAAAATATGGGTCACTTATATCTTTTATATGTCTATATACCCCTCTTATTTTTTTATAAAAGAGTGTGTATGCTATCAACATTTTAATAAAGAATCTTAGGCTCACTATGTTCATATGCATGTTTTTCATTATATACCATTTTAATAAAATATACACAAGACTACTATTTAATTCACAAAATATAAAAAATAAAAAAATATAACTTTACTCTAAATACAAATAAACCATCATAAAAAGAAAAGGACATTTATTTATAAAAAAAAGATGCAAGGTCAAAATCCCCTTACATGAAAAAATTATATTTGGAATTCCTTGCATTTCTCTCAAAGGAACATACTACATAAATACACGGGGTAGCCCCTAGGCATCCCAAAAAAAGAACAAAAAATATGATTTTTTGTGTTTTAGAGGGGGGGGGGGAGTACATAAAATTCTCCCCCAAAAAGAAGCCCAAAAATATTATTCCTTCATTGCTCACATTTGCGGCCTCTTCCCCGGATGACCTCTGACACATGCACAATCAGAAGCTCCTGGACCCTTAATCTTGGGTCACTCACTAGAGACAGACACACCTCGAAGATGCAGAAAACAATTTATCCCTATACTCAAACTCGAGGATGAGCCCACATAGTCCGTAGTCCTGTTCATAGCTACCTCAAAGGCTAGTTATTGAAGGGAAAAATGAGCAGAAGACCAGTGCATCCACACTTCATGCAATCCACAATGACCTGTTGCAAATCCTAAAATACAATAAGAATTAATGTCAAAATATTTTTTTAAAATAAGAAAAAATAATAATAGTAATAAATTAATTCTAAAGAAAAAAACTCGCACCGTTAGAAAATAATGTCGGGTCAAGTAACACCACCACCATCCCGAAGGCAGGCCCTCATTGGCGAGTGTGAAATAGATGGTCCTCTTCATGGAGAACCATAGAAAAAGTAGGAAGGGAACATGCAATGAAAAACAATTAATGGGGCTCGCTTATGGGGTTAACATGGAGCGTCCAATCGATAAGGAAGTAACCTTACCATCGAGCATCATAATCAAAGGGGTGGAAGACGAAGCCCATCCACCAATTACTAGTGAACCTGATAATGACAACAAGAATGGAGAGTATGGAATCAAAAAGCTCACACCACTACTTGTTTCCATTTTTATAAGAAGAGAATAAGATAGCTTGAACAAGCCAAACACTAGCATCAGATCAAAATGAGTGTCGCTAAAACCTATTTGAGTGAACTTTCCAATAAAGGAAAGCTCAGCTGCATAAATAAGTTCCAGTCTATGAAATTATTAACCCAATAATTAATCATCCTTTCTAACGAATGATTATATAAGACATTAACCAAACGGTTAACCACTTAAGTTATCCCCCACATATTAATTTAATTGTTAAACGCCTCATGTATTTTTGAAAAGTTCTGACTCCCCTTTGAGATTTACAGACTTCCATTTTCTCCCACATACATACCCATCCAAAGTAAGGAAAACCTATATCCCTCCCCGTTTTGACAAAGAATGTCCTTATGTGCATCCTCTTAGTTGATAATCTTTATGGAACCTAAATTTATAATCGGGTCTTGAGTCCTTCTCCCACTCACACCCCTATAAACCAAAGGGGTAGAAATAAGACACTGCCAAAATAAGATGTACAAAAATTATATTCTGAGAGAGGCCCTTAAAAATATTTTTTTTTTGGGGGGGGGGGGGGGGAGGGGAATGAAAACCTTCCTAAAAAATGAAGATTAGTTGATTTAGGTCCTTTAATCAAGCGATCAAAGATCTGGGCAATCATTACCATATCTCCTCCATTAGCCAAATGGTTAATGGAAGGGGACACCTAATCCAATTTTATTTTGAGAGACCATACACATCTCCCTACCCCTTGATCCATACTATACGTAAAACTTTGATTAACCAATCGGTTAACCAATCCTTAAACAGTCCGGTTAAAGAATCCAAATCAACCCCTATAAAAGGCGCGCACTAACATTAAAAATCACCCCCAAAACCCAACATTGATTTGGTCTTCTAACCTTACTTCAATCCCGAGCATCTGAGAAACTCGAGATTAGTCAAAAATCCCGAGAGAAGTTCAAACTTCGGAAAAGTAACTTCCTTTGGGAAACATACGTAAATCTCTGCAACAACCAACAAAAGTTGGATATTCCAAAGAAAGATTTACCCAATAGTGCCACCTCATAGGGCACACTCCTTGGGAAAAACTTGCCTTACGCGAAAAGGTTAAAGAAAATATGTAGAAATATTCAATTTATTATATTTTTTAATCAAATTACATTGGCTTTGATCCGAAGACTTTTGGGGTGCATAGGTGCAATATGAGCCAAAATTGTGAGTCCAGGACTTATAATACATTTCTCATTGTATTATCTATCAGAGATGCCTCCATATATAATCCAAACCCCTTTTCTTACACAAATGGATAATCCCTATCACTTCGAATTATCCCGAGGCTTAGGATACCTCCAGGATTTTAGCCATGTACATAAGGGATACATAGATTTATGTCGGTGATTTTTGGTCCACTCTAACCCCAAATATACCCCTCCTTATACACCTCCAAACTAGTCTTAGGATTCAAAAACATTTTCTTGCAAGTGATCGCCTGATAATGATAACAACATATGCCTTTCCTAGTGCCTTCAGCTTAATTCCCATTCTGAACTTCCAATTATGTTACCCTCTACCTCACATATAGATTCTCCCCCTCCAAATCCATGTCCTCACATTTTCATACACATCATGTTGGAACCCTTCTATGTGGTTCACCGTAACAACCAAACTATCTATGCTTTGATATCATGGATACACGTGTACATAGGCATAATATTAATTCCTTCTCACAAGCATAAACTCAAAAATATATCTCTCGATATGTTTTCACCGTAAAGATGCACACATCTCTCATATTAGTTATATAAACCCATTCGTACACCTAGAATGAGATATCAAACTACCTTAAGCCATAATTTCTCTCTCGCATACATATACACACTTTTAATGGACTCATGTTATACAAGTTAAACTCCCTCGCACCCATGTATATTAAATGACCACCCATCATCTAAATATACATTCATACATAAGAACTTTTATGTAACCACACTAGTTTAAGTGACTTTTTACACCTCTCACTAATGCCATTTTCTTACCTAAACATATATCTACATTTTGAGGGGGTCACAAACTAAGGTCTCTCAAAATGTTCTAAAATAAAGTAAAAAGTAATCACATAATGTAAAGATAAGTAGTAAGTATATAGGTGAGGAATAATAAAGAACAACTGGGGATGAGAAGGGGACCACAAAACAACACAATATTGGTGAGACATTAGGTGAATTTCAATTGAGGGGCTACAATCTTGAGCAGGAGGTAGAATATGTCACTAATGCTTGCATGGAAAGTGTGCAAAAAAAATTTCACTCCTACATTACTGATGTTGAAGAAGAAAATTAAAGCTCAGATAAGACATAAAATACAAACTCAAGATGGCTACAATTTGAGGAGTGCTTCCAAATGCTCCCAAAAATGAAGCTACTATACTAGATTTCTTTGTTCTTATGGAATGTTTAGATTTTAGTCCTTTTTTCTTTTGTCTTCCTCGGGGAGGGATTTTCTCTTTTTTTTCATTTTCTTTAATAAATTTTATGGGTGTCACGTCTTCTCTAAAGAAAAAGGAACAATTGGGGTGCCTAATACCTTCCCCACTCATAACTCGATTCTCAAACCCATAAAAAGAATCTGTAGATTATCCAAAAACCTAAACCTACCTTGTGATTAGTCCAAAAGGGCTAACCTGAACCATTTTGTTTGTTTTCATATAAAATAAACTGGCGACTCTGACCAATTGAGAACCCTTCGCACGAAGAAATTAGGCTTAGGCATGTACAGGGGCATGCAATAAGACATGGATATAGTGTCAAACAACTTTCAGGGCAATCATCAATCACTAAACCGATAATCATCCTCATAGAGAAACTTCAAATTTAGAGACAAGCACTCCCGTATCACTTCAATGATCAAAAGCTCAGAGCCACTACCCTATGTAAAATCCCACTTTGCTCCCGTGTCCAATCCTAGGCCCATAACACCATAATAGTTATATAGTAAGCTCAACCAAGCTATCTTCATGATAGCAATGTAAGAATCTAACATATTATTCTAATTTAATTTATAATATAAGAGTAACAAAGGTCACGTAATTGTGACACCGTGCCTAATTAAATACCGGGTGATCAATCCTTTATTAAAATTAAAACAGAATGTCGGTGGGCTCATTCTTAGCATCACTGTCGAAAACATTTAACATTATTAATCACCTAATAAATAATTAAGCTAAGTGTCAAAACATTTTCCCATTTATTTATACCGAATTAATCCGTTAATAAATTTCCACTCTTTAAAATATAAGCTACTCACATTCCATAAGGATATAATAAATACTGGATATGAATCAAATACTGAAATAAATCAGACTAGATAAAACGTTCCAGTTCAAAGTCACAAACCAATAAACCATAATATCCTCAAGTGTAATAGAAATTAAATATTAAATTGAACTGGGTACAATCTCTAATAAATCACTAAGAAAGGGGAGAAACATGCCCTAAATGGAATATCTGAATAGAGTGGAAAGAAATGATAGAAGCGTATAAGTAAAAAGGCCTGCAACTCCCACAACCATTGCAACTCTCCAAATGATCCGCGAATCTAAGTCTGGTAACCCTGTGGTGGGGCACCTGATCATAATATATATATATATATATATATATATATATATATATATATATATATATATATATATATATAAAGAGAAAAGAATAGCAAGAAATGGGTCAGAGCCTGATTTGTAAAAATACTTATTTTAGCAAGTATTTAAAACTGCAATAATGCAATTATTATGTGCATGTTAGTTTTGAACTCTCACATGAGATTCTCACCTCTCTGCTATTGTACACGCCTAATGTACGTCTATCCTAACCTAGTTATCCATAATGTTTCCAACTAGATAGTAGACTTATACTTATAAATATATCTCAAAGGAGTAACCCGTATTGCCCATACAATACGCTATTAATACCATTTATACCAATTAACCATATGTTACATTCACTGTTCTGATAGAAAATCTTTTATCCACTGAAATCACTTTACTTACCAACATTTATAAGTTTGCTAATTTTACACATTAGAATTAATCTCAAATATATATATATATATATATATATATATATATATATATATATATATAGTCACATCATCCCTATACATATATATACAAATCATGTGTCCCTTGGTTAGGACCACTTGGCACTATGCATACTCTGTTATCGCGTCCCGATGCATCGCTCACTGAGTAAAGGAAAATTAGCTCGACGTCTCTAACAAACCATAAATCTCATAGCAAAAATACTGGAGGCGAGCATACTCACCAGCCAAATGGGTCGCGCACATACCTACGCTCCCATTCAGTCGTCAAAACTATCCTACGTCTCAAATAACACGAATCCAAGTTCATATGCTATGGGTACATGTCAAATATCCCCCCATTGGGTCACCCAGTATAATACTGTACACTGCGCGATAAACTCCTCCTGATAGCAAGCAGCGTAGGTATACTATACAAACAATAATAATAGTCATAATAATAATAGGCATTCCCTATGCCCTATTAAAATTGAGGTATTCACCCAACCCATACATATATTTCTACATGTATTATACTTATCCTTACTGATATGCCCCAAGTGTGACCTCGGCCCAGAGACACCAACCTCGGCTGAGATTATGGCCGACGTTGGACATGTCTTGGACACGCGATATCAGCCCTCGGCCATATCAAGGTCAGCCAGGGCCGACACTACCACAAGCCTCTTCATAGGAAATTGCACGCATCGTAAGGGTCAGCAGCACTCTCATACATCTGGGAAGGGCAACCTCGGCTAGATATAGGCCGAGCTCACAAGAAGCCCCAGTAATAACCTCGTCATGACATCAGAATGCTCCAATCATAAGCCAACCTAACCTCGGCCTGAGTTGGCCCCTATCCATTGTCTCGACTGAGATCAAGCCAAGACCCCTATGGTTCATCTCATATCGAATGAGCAACTAGACTTGTCAACCTCGGTCTATCTTAGGCCGAGGTCATGCACCAGTATAGCAGCCGAGCATCTGTTGACATTTGGATAAGGACACGTGGACACAAATCAGTTGTAATAAGATTATTCCCCACACGTGGGGAGAATATTTCATCATCATTCTCTACATGTGACAGTGACAGATGGCTCTCCCATATTGGTGAGGCTAACACACACATGCATACTGCATGCATGGAGGGTACATTACACCCCCTAGGTACTATATATAGAGGTCATCCTCTACCTAGCAAAGGATCCAAGATCAGTAACCCTAGCTAAAACTCTGTTCGAATACACAGTAGAGAGAGAAAGCTTGTGAGGTTGTATCAATGGTCATTAGAGCCCTCATACAGTGATACACATCATACACTTGCACAGTGGACGTATGCCTGATTGGTTGAACCACTTATATTCTGGTGTGAATCTTCTTCTCCTCACCCCCTTCTACTATATGTGTATGCACTACTATGCTGCCATTGTTAACATTGAATTGAGCTCATAAACACCTTGAAGGGTGGTGTTATTTTCAGCATCATGATTTTGGCGTCGTCTGTGGGAAGAGAAAAGAACCTCTCTACCTCTCCTTCAGCTTAACCTCACCGGAGACTCTGGTGGTGAACCAGGCACCGCCCCTTCCGTGGAGCTTCTTCACCATTGAAAGAGGTCCTTTGAGGTACTAAGCTCATCTGCTACTCAAGCTCTATAGTGTTAACATATGGCACCAGAATTACCACCGCCTCTTTCGCCACCTGGGGGTGGAGGGCCTAGTTTCAGTCAGGCACCCCCCAGTCCGAAATAGCGGAGGTAGCTGCAGCCTTGAGATCTTTAGCTGCAACACAACAAGCTATGCAGGAGCAATTTGCACAGCTCAACCAAACTATTATGAGGCCACCTGGAGTCTCACCGGATATGATCACTCCGGCGGCAGTTCAGCCTCATCCGGACGCCAGGGGGACCACCCCAGGCACCAATGAAGGACCAGCCTGCACCCTAGCGGAGAAGGGACGTTGCTGACCCTAGACACTTGCGCCTGGGGAGGCAGGGAAACCCTTGTCTAGAGGACAGGTATGATGATCTAGAGGCGGAAGAAGCCCCGGAAGACTGCTGGGAGTCGTATGAGGTGTCAAATAACACTGTACGACCTCTTAGGCAAAGTCAAGGTTGTGTCGGCCGAAGAGGTGAAGAGGCCCAATAAAGAGGGTCAGCCTTTGATAGGTTGAGCAGAGGGTCGGCCTTTGAGAGATTGGGCCCGATGAATGACCTAAGACAGAGGCTGTCGAGATCAAGGAGCGCAGCAGGCTCTCAGAGAGGGAACAGGCAGGGTCGGCCAGATCAAGGCCGACACTGTGAAAAAAGAGGTAGGGAATAGGAAGAGGTCAACAGCCGACGTGTCATGGAAGGGAAACCCTCGGTCCATCCCATGGAGGTGGCAGGGGATAACCTCGGCCAAGTCGATGGCAGAAGACCATGGAATGACTCTATCCAGCGCCTTGAGGAGAAGATAGGAGACCTCATCAAAAGCAGGGACCCATTGAAAAAGGGGTTACTCAGAGGGCTCCCCATTTGTGGCTAGGATAATGGGTTTCCTAACCCCGGCTAAGTTCAAGCCTCCTACGGTGTCTCCCAAGTATGATGGCAGCACTAACCCTGTAGATCATATCGAGATGTACCAGTCGGAAGCTGACATCTACTCGATACCCGATGAGATGAAGTGTAGGGCCTTCTCTGGTACCTTAACGGGGGCAGCGCACAGTTGGTTCACCTCCCTTCCGAAGAACTAAATTGAGAACTTCAAAGGCTTGGCTGAACGATTCATCCACAACTTCTGCTTTGGGGTGAGGCCTCAAAAGAAGACTACCCACTTGTTGTATGTCAAGAAGGCCAAGGATGAGAGCCTAAGATACTACATAGCGAGATTCAACAAAGAGAAGTTGGAGGTCGAAGATTATGAAGAGAACATAGCCATGACCGCCCTTATAGGAGGTCTCCAGAAGGGGAAGCTGTTGTTGAAACTTGCGGAAGACCCCCTTAGGTCTATGGCGGAGATGCTGGCAACTGCAGGGAAAGTAATGAATACGGAAGAGGCAATGGCCGTCAAGTATGAGGATGAGAACCGCGGTGGAAGTAGAAAGTCCCAAAGCAAGAAAGATGGGAAGAAGAGGTCGGGTGATGACAAGTTTGCTCACTATACACCTCTGACTGTAAGCTGTGAGCACATCCTCAATGAGATTAAGACTGACAGGACTTTGAGATGGCCAGAGAAACTGAAGGCCCCACCACATAAGAGGAACAAAAACCTATGGTGCGAGTTCCACCAGGATCATGGCCATGTCACGGACAGATACTTCGCCCTGAAGGATGAGATTGAAAAGATGCTAAAATCTGGAAAGTTGAGGAAGTATGTGGACAGTAAAACTCCTAAGGGTGGAAGAGATGACCCTAAGAAAAGGAGAAATGACAGATGCCGTGACAATGTCCCGGCGAGAAGAGACGATGATTCAGAAGGTGATGACGAAGACGATTCGGATCTTCCGCCGAAAGATGACAACACCCCGGTGAAGAGGGTCGGTACGATCTCCTTTGGTGTTGACACCATATGTGGAGGATTTGCAGGAGGTGGCTCTGAAGTAGCTGATAGGAAGGCTCACGTAGCAGAGGACAGGTCAGTGGCCAAGCTTGAAGTTGTGAATCTAACGTCTTCCGATACGATGCAAAAGAGGAAGAAGGTAGACATGGACACCCTCGTAGTTGGGTTCTACAGACTCGACTTCAAGGTTATCTTAGCCCCCCATGATGACCCTCTGGTCATAACAACAAGGGTGCGTGGGTGCGAGGTGCAGAGGATCCTTATAGATGGGGGGAGCTCGGCGGACGTGATGTTCTGGCCTTGCTTCAAGAGCCTAGGTCTTAGCAGAGCAAGGATGGCACCCTATCATCACCCATTGATAGGCTTTAGTGGCGAAAAGATCCACCCCTTGGGCATGTATGAGATGGACGTACGGATGGGTGATGAGTGGCCTAAGAGGCTGACTAAGAAGATAAATTTTTTCGTCATGGACGAGAACGTGTTTTCGGCCTATAACCTCATCATAGGAAGGGTGGCCCTTAAAGAGTTTGAAGATGTGCCATCGACGGTCCATCAGATGCTAAAATTCTCCACTCCTTTATGGGTAGGGGAAGTGCAAGGTGACCAGACAACAGAGCGAGAATGTTACTTCAACACGGCCGAAGAGAGATAAGCCCATAAGAAGGCAACCAACACTTATAGCATCGATACGCTTGACCCAAGAGATAAAACAAAGTTTAAGAGGGGAGAGGTAGAATCCATCGTCCTCAGTGAGGACGAGCCGAAAAAAACCATCCAGGTCGGTAAAGCCCTAAAGGCAGAAATCAAGGAAGAGCTGATAAACTTCCTCAAAAGGAGACAAAGTGTCTACGCATGGAGTCACGCAGACATGCCCGGCATCGACCCTGAAGTTATGAGTCGCAGGCTCAACGTGACCAAAGATGCCAGGCCAATCAAACAGAGATGAAGAGTCTATTCCAGGGAAAAGTACGACATTATCCGAGAAGAGGTTAAAAATTTGAAAGAGGCTAAGTTTATAAGAGAGGTTACATATCCGGAATGGTTGTCGAATGCAGTCATCGTTCTCAAGGCCAATGGGAAGTGGAGAATGTGTGTTGATTTCACTGTCCTGAACAGATCTTGTCCAAAAGATAACTATCCCTTACCTCGAATAGATCAGATGATGGATGCGACGGCGGGACATGAGCTCATGAGCTTCATGAACGCGTATTCAGGCTACAACCAGATCTTCATGGATGCGGAAGACTAAAAAAAGACGGCCTTCATTACCGAAAAAGGGACGTACTGCTACAAAGTGATGCCCTTCAGCCTGAAAAATGCAGGGGCGATATACCAACATCTTGTTAATAAGATGTTCGAAGAGCAAATAGGTAAGACTATGGAGGTGTATGTAGACGATATGCTAACAAAGATCTTGAAGGCTCACACTCATGTAACAGATCTCGAGAAGACCTTCGACATTATGGACTCATACAGAATGAAACTCAACCCCGCAAAGTGTGTCTTCGGAGTAGGAGCTGGTAAGTTCCTAGGATTTATCGTCAACCAGAGAGGGATTGAAGCGAACCCTGAAAAAATCAAGGCTTTACTTGACATGAAGACACCGAAGAGTATCAAAGATGTTCAAAGACTTACAGGGAGAGTGGCTGCCCTTAACAGGTTTGTTTATAGGGCAACAGACAAGTGCCTTCCGTTATTTAAGGTGCTAAGAAAGGCCTTCCAATGGGATGAAGAGTGCGAAAAAGCCTTCAACCAACTCAAGTCTTATTTAGGGTCTCCCTTATTGCTGTCTCGGCCTGTAGCAGAGGAGAAATTGTACGTGTATCTGGCAGTCTCTGAATCAGCCATCAGTGCAGCCATAATACAGAAAGACGCTGGAATCCAAAGGCCTGTATATTTCAACAGCAAGGCCCTTCAAGGGGCAGAACAGAATTACCCTCGCATGGAAAAGCTAGCTTACGCCTTGATACATGCCTCGAGAAAGATGAAGCCTTACTTCCAGGCCCACTCCATGGTTGTCCTCACTGACTCCCCACTAAGACAGGTCCTGTATAAACCTGAGAAGTCCGGGCGATTAATGACATGGGCCATTGAATTGGGGGAGTACGATCTTACCTGCCAACCTAGGACGGCCATCAAGGGGCAAGCCCTCGCAGACTTTGTCACTGAGTTTACATGGGAAGAGGCCGAGGCAGAGAATAACCTAGAGGGTGTTGAAAACCGCGATGTCTTCCGAAATTCGAAAGAGACGACACCAAATGTCTTTCGAAAGCAGGAAGAGACGACACCAAGTGTCTTTCGAGATCTGAAAGAGGTCGCATCCAAAAAAGTTATGAGCAGAATTACGAAGGACGAGGAGGATCGATATCTCTTCAAGCAAGGAGTCATGATAGAAGGAGCCTTTTCATCAGATACATACATCTGGAGCCTCTTCATTGATGGCTCTTCCTGCGACAGTGGAAGCGGTGCGGGGTTGATACTCTCGGCTCCAGATGGTGCGAACATTGAATACGCTTTGAGGTTCAACTTCCAGGCCTCAAACAACGAGTCCGAGTATGAGGCCATGATAGCAGGTCTCTTATTGGCAACAACTCTTCGCGTAAAGCGACTCCTACTCCACAGCGACTCAAGGTTGGTTGTCAATTAAGTACTGGGGATCTATGAGGCCAAAGATGAAAGGATGGCCAAGTAATTGAAGAGGATAAGAACGATGTTAGAATATTTTGAAGAGGCAAAACTGAAAAGAGTACCTCGACAAAGTAACAGTCACGCAGATGCATTGGCAAGGCTGGCCTCGGTAACGAAGACAGATGTTAGAAGGACCATTCCGATCGAGGTCTTGAGAAAGGCAACCATTGAGGAAGAAGAGGTATGTAACCCGTGTCACAATTTGAACCTAGGAGACTCATGGATCGACCCCCTCGTCAGGTATATTAGAGGGGGAGAGCTACCTGAGTTCAAGATAGAGAGGAGAAAATTGAGATATAAGGCTGCTAAGTTCTCGATGATAGGAGACGACTTGTATAAAAAGGGATTTCTATTGCCTCTCCTCAGATGTGTGCATCCCATGAAAGTTCCCCGGGTCTTACAGGAGGTTCATGAGGGTTCTTGCTCTAGCCACATAGGGGGGAGACCCTTGGCCAAGAGAATCATCACACAGGGGTACTGGTGGCCAACTTTGTCCAAGGACGCCGCAGCTTACGTAAAGAGGTGTGATAAATGTCAAAGATTCACCACTATTCCTCATCAGCCCCATCAGCCTATGACGTCAATCACCTCTCCATGGCCATTTACAGTATGGGGGATTGACTTAGTAGGACCCCTACCAAGAGATGCCAACAATTATAGATTCTTGATAGTTGCCATCGACTATTTTTCAAAGTGGGTGGAAGCAGAGCCGATGATAACGATCACAGAGCATAAGACCTTCCAATTTATTTGGAGGAATATCATATGCAGATATGGCCTCCCAAACACTCTCATCTCGGACAATGGGACCCAGTTCAAGAACTCCTCTTTAGAAATGTATTGCCTAAGAGTAGGAATAAAGCAATTCTTCTCATCTCCTGGACGATCTCAGGCAAATGGTCAGACCGAGGTCACAAATAGAACTATCCTGAATGGAATCAAAAAGAGGTTAGAAAATGCGAAGGGAAGATGGACTGAAGAGGTCTACGCTGTGTTATGGGCCTACAGAACCACGATAAGGACACCAACAGGAGAAACCCCGTTCATGTTGGCACATGGCTCAGAGGCCATCATACCAACGGAAGTAGGGCTCCCAACTCATAGGATTCAGACCTATGACCCTGACAATAATGGGGAAGAGAGGAGGCTAGACCTAGATCTTATCGAAGAAAGAAGAGAGGATGCAGAGGTCCGATAAGAAGCTTACCAATAGAGGGCAACAAAATTCTACAACCAGAGGGTGAAGTCAAGACCCATTGTAGTGGGAGACCTAGTGCGAAAGAAGGCCTTACAGAAAGCAAACAAACTCTACCCAAACTGGCACGGCCCCTACAAAGTGACAGAAGAGGTTGTGCCTGGCACCTACAGGCTAGAAAACCTAGAAGGAGAACCTTTCGCTAACCCATGGAATGCTGATCACCTAAAGAGATATTACATATGATGTTGCATAGAGTTTTATGTAAATGTACCATCTTATTATAAAGAGGTTATTAATAAAGATCAGTTCCCATGACAGTTCTTGCTTCATTCTTAGGTCAGAGATTAATTATGGGGATAACATCTTAGGTGATGACCTCAGACCCTCATAACACCATTCAGTGGTGACGAGGTCTGAGCTCAGACACCATAATGGGATGACCTCAGACCCTTAACATCATTTAATTTGGTGAGATTAATTATGGGGATAACATCTTAGGTGATGACCTCAGACCCTCATAACACCATTCAGTGGTGACGAGGTCTGAGCTCAGACACCATAATGGGATGACCTCAGACCCTTAACATCATTTAATTTGGTGAGATTAATTATGGGGATAACATCTTAGGTGATGACCTCAGACCCTCATAACACCATTCAGTGGTGACGAGGTCTGAGCTCAGACACCATAATGGGATGACCTTAGACCCTTAACATCATTTAAGTTGGTGAGATTAATTATGAGGATAACATCTTAGGTGATGACCTCAGACCCTCATAACACCATTCAGTGGTGACGAGGTCTGAGCTCAGACACCATAATGGGATGACCTCAGACCCTTAACATCATTAATTTGGTGAGATTAATTATGAGGATAACATCTTAGGTGATGACCTCAGACCCTCATAACACCATTCAGTGGTGACGAGGTCTGAGCTCAGACACCATAATGTGATGACCTCAGACCCTTAACATCATTAATTTGGTGAGATTAATTATGAGGATAACATCTTAGGTGATGACCTCAGAACCTCATAACACCATTCAGTGGTGATGAGGTCTGAGCTCAGGCACCATAATGGGATGACCTCAGACCCTTAACATCATTAATTTGGTGAGATTAATTATGAGGATAACATCTTAGGTGATGACCTCAGACCCTCATAACACCATTCAGTGGTGACGAGGTCTGAGCTCAGACACCATAATGGGATGACCTCAGACCCTTAACATCATTAATTTGGTGAGATTAATTATGAGGATAACATCTTAGGTGATGACCTCAGACCCTCATAACACCATTCAGTGGTGACGAGGTTTGAGCTCAGACACCATAATGGGATGACCTCGGAACTTTAGCATCATTAATTTGGTGAGATTAATTATGAGGATAACATCTTAGGTGATGACCTCAGACCTTCATAACACCATTCAGTGGTGATGAGGTCTGAGATCAGACACCATACGGGATAAACACAGACCCTTAACATCATTAATTTGGTGAGATTAATTATGGGGATAACATCTGAGGTCAGACCATTGATTAAGTTTAAACAAGATATCATTGCAACAAGACTAAGAGCGAAAACATCACATGACATTCAATAAAAGTAAGTGAGGATGATCCTCCTCAGAGGTTGATACATTCAGAAATAATAGATGATCAAGGATTACAGAACAAGTTTCAAAATGTTATGGGTTACAAACAACGTTCTAAAATTATCTAAGGGTTTGAGGGGGGAATGTTGATATCCTCGGCTTGGTTAGGCTGGACAACATTGGTCACCTCGGCCACGTCATCATGATGGTCTGCCCCTTCAACCTCAGTGTCATCCAATGTGGCAGTCTCCTCCTCCACCTCTTGAAGGGCCTGGGCAAACTGGGGATCGACAAAGCCGAGGCCTACGAAATCTGAGGCTTTCAAAGTACCAGCCTCCCTCTCCTTGACATCAGCCCACTTAATAGTGGCTTTGATACCTCTTTCAAGGTATTCAAAGCCGAAGCTCATAAACTTGTCAGAGGACTTGTAGTCAGAGATTATCTTCTCAGAGGCATCATCGAGGGCTGCCCTAACAGCTGAGTTGACCTTCTGCTGCAGAACATCATCCTTAGCCTTCAGAGCTGCAGTATGATCCTTACCAAGCTGAGAGATGTCCTTCTCCAGCCCCCTCACCTTCTTCTCAGAATCCTTCAGCTCAGATTTGAGGCGGTCAACCTCTGCGTTCAGAGTGCTCTGGACCTTCTCGGCCTCTTGAACCTTTTGTATGAGGGGCAATTTCCTCAGAGTCCAGTTGGATAAGTGGTGCATAGCTGCTAGGCCCTGCATATTTTGTGATCATGAATGAGCTGAAGAACAATCAGATGTTGCACTTAGGGTGAAGAACAATCAGAAAGATCAAGTCATACCTGAATGGATCAGTGAATGTCGAACTCAACCAGCAATGGGGTGTCCAGTGACCTGAAGAAGCATTTGTCAGCCTCGGTCATTATAGAGCTGAAGGCATCTAGGGCCTGAAGATTGTGGCCGACTATGCTTTCAGTTATTTTCAACTGATCTAGACGAGCCGACTGGGCGTCAGCTGAAGAGATGGGGATGGCAGTGTCAGCATTCTTCTTCTTCGGCCTCTGATCCTCAGGGGCATGACCTTCTGGATCCCTCTTCTTTATGGCTTGGGGCTTAGAGGCAGAGGGAGCTGGGGGAGGAGAGTTAAGGCCTGCTTTCTTGGCAAGTCTTGTCAAGCTGGGTGCATCCATTTCCCAAAGTTCGTCCGAAATATCCTGTGGTCGCTCTGCAAAAAATTAGTAGATCTGAGTTAGATAATCAGACATGAATAAACTCAGAGGTTCAACTTGAAACAAAAATGCTTACCAAGCTCGGCAAGGGGACTTCTACCTAGACCTGTCCCAGAGAGGTAGTGGGGAGTCATCAAGTGTTCGAACTTAACAAACAGACCGTGTGCCCCCTATCTTGAAGGGCTTTCACCTTCTGGAGGTTTTGTAGACTCAGGCCAGGGCCGGTCCTCGCAGACATTGTGACTTTACCCCACCTCAGGGGCATCCTCGGCTCTAAAATAGATGAGGGAACACATGGGCCAAATTCCCATGGCCCAGAAGCAAAGAAATACCGAGGCTTCCAGTTATGGTTGGAAGTCTGAGTTATTTGAAGCATTTTCTTCTCAGGCTTCCAAGCTACAAAATGGTAGTAGTTCGGATGATTTTTGGCCGAGGAAGGGACATAGCAACCTACGAAGACCTGAACTGGAAGGTCTGAGTGGTGGACAGCCTTCCATAAGACTATGGCCCCTATTATGACTCTCCAGGCATTAGGGGATAGTTGAGAGGGGGCCAAATTGATATAGGAAAGGATGGATTTGATAATGGGGTGAATGGGCAGACGAAACCCCAACTTGAACATCTGCTCGTACAGGAAGATCTCGCCGTCTCGGCCATGATAAGCCCTCTCCTCCCTCAGAGGTCTCCTAAGCTTTATTGAGGGACTGATAGAATACAGATATCTGAAGCAGAAAAGGTCTACCTCAGTAATAGTACTCTCGATCTCGGCCGCCTCAGAGACGTCGACATCTCTCTCAACCTCATCACCATCATCCAACTCAACATCGGCCGGAGCAGATGATGCTGGGTTACTCGGGAACCTCTGAGCGAACTCTGCCCCGGTGACGACTGACAGAGGGATGGCGTCAAGTATGGGTGGTATAGCCACACTTGGCTCAATAATTTCAACCTCTGAGGAAGAGGCTGAGGTGCTTGAGCTATTATGGGATGAGGCTCGGCTGGAGACCTCGGCCTGATCAGGGGCCTGATCAGGCCGAGGTGTGAAGTCCATGGCCTTCTGAAAGGAATCCACAGACATGGGGTCTGAGGTAGAAGATTCAGACTCAGACATCGGTATGGGATCATTAGGAACCTCTGTCTGAGTGAAAAACTCTGGGGGGTCAGGATATATCACCTTCAGAGGTGGTGGAAAGATGGGTCTAATAGGAAATTCTTGTGACCTACGAGCCTCCTCCTGTGCTCTTTCTATTTGTCTAATCTTTTCTAAAGTCTTCTCTCTAAGGGAGGGGAACTCCTCAAGAAGCTGATATAAGGGTCTGAGCATCAGGGGCTGACACTACACTTAGGAGACTTCCTAAAACTACAAACAAGATTGGCTAGTGAAGTAAAGCAGTAAAAGATCAAACTACCTAAATGTGGCAAGAATTGTTCGCCTGAAATAATGGTGGTCTCACCGGAAAACTCAGAAACTCGTCGGAAAATGCGAAAATAAGGAGACTTGCAGGAAAAATGAAGGAAAAAGTATGACGAAGGTTACCTGAGGATGAAATAGTAAGGAGGAGACGAGAAGACGCGAGAAACCACCTTCCAAAAGCCTCAGCAAAGATCTTTCTAGAGAGAGAAGGCTGCAGGAACGAGTTTGGCTGGAAACGAGAGAAGTGAAGAAGAAAGAAGGGAAATAGGGTTCAAAACCCTTAAATATACAGGCGCAATTCCAAAGGCCCATCATTGCCTTGGGAGCCCCAAAAGGCGCCTAACAGCACACGCCCACCAAGCAAGCATACTTCAGCATTGGACAAGTGTCAAACAAATATTGTCTCGTAATAGACAGGCCTCGGAGGTGTGATAATCCCCAAGTCACCTGCTCCCACATATAACTAAGGGCTGAGGGGTGATTGATATGCCCCAAGTGTGACCTCGGCCCAGAGACACCAACCTCGACCGAGATTATGGCCGACGTTGGACATGTCTTGGACAGGCGATATCAGCCCTCGGCCATATCAAGGTCGGCCAGGGCCGACACTACCACAAGCCTCTTCATAGGATATTGCATGCATCGTAAGGGTCAGCAACACTCTCATACATCTGGGAAGGTCAACCTCGGCCAGATATAGGACGAGCTCACAGGAAGCCCCAGTAATAACCTCGTCATGACATCAGAATGCTCCAATCATAAGCCAGCCTAACCTCAGCCCGAGCTAGCCCCTATCCACTGTCTCGACTGAGATCAAGCCGAGACCCCTATGGTTCATCTCATATCGAATGAGCAGCTTGACTTGTCAACCCCGGTCTATCCTAGGCCGAGTTCATGCACCAGTATAGCAGTCGAGCATCTGTTGACATTTGGATAAGGACATGTGGACACAAATCAGTTGTAACAAGATTATTCCCCACACGTGGGGAGAATATTTCATCATCATTCTCTACATGTGACAGTGAGAGGTGGCTCTCCCATATTGGTGAGTCTAACACACACATGCATACTGCATGCATGGAGGGTACATTACACCCCCTAGGTACTATATATAGAGGTCATCCTCTACCTAGTAAAGGATCCAAGATCAGTAACCCTAGCTAAAACTCTGTTCGAATACACAGTAGAGAGAGAAAGCTTGTGAGATTGTATCCATGGCCATTAGAGCCCTCATACAGTGATACACATCATACACTTGCACAGTGAACGTAGGCCTGATTGGCTGAACCACTTATATTCTGGTGTGAATCTTCTTCTTCTCACCCCCTTCTACTATATGTGTATGCACTACTATGCTGCCATTGTTAACATTGAATTGAGCTCATAAACACCTTGAAGGGTGGTGCTATTTTCAGCATCATCACTTACTACTTATTATGCACTTAACTCGATTATTCACACTCTCAAAATTCCCAAGGCTATTTCACCTATCTAAATACTAAAGTGTTATCCTAGGAATATTTCTCAATAAATTCTGCATTACACTACAAATCCTCAACTGGCAGTTCTCCCTCACTCAATTAACTCTGTAACACGATTTGGGGAAAATAGGAATTTTGGTTTTCTGGGACCTGTCGTTCGAACCAGAACTGGTTTCGCTCGAACGAATCAGCAAGTCCTTTGAACGACCCTGCGTCTCGTTCGAACGAGATGTCGTCGTCTCCATTCTGCTAACTGCTGAGTTTTCCAACCTTTTTCTAACCACTAACCTCTATATATTTCTTCCCAACTCCCAGAAATCACTTCAAAACATTAATTTAACATGTAGGGGTGATAACTAACAACCTATAATCATTTAATCACGCATAAACCTTAATAAATTCTAAAAATTCCCAAATTAATAAAATAAACCCTAGTTCTTCAACTTTCTATGCAAGAACATAAAAGCCATATTCGTCCATCATAATTAATCATCAATTTGTGATTTTTAATCTACATACATGAGGGATTCATCCTAATTAGATTCGATATTTTTAATTGATGTCCTTAATTCTCCAATTTCATCAAAATTTATGAACCATAAATGAGTATTATATATCTATACTAACATGAACATGATTGTTGCTATAATTTTGTAATGATTAAGCACTTGCCTCAATTTCGAAGGTCTGATCTCCTAGTGATGTTGATATAGGTGCGCTCCTCGTCTTACGATCTTTACTTTGGTGAGATTTTTGGTGTGTGTTCTTGAGTTATGCACCAAGAACTCATATGGCTTCTTCTTCCTTCCTTTATGCCTCTCTCTTTTCTCTCTCGTAGGTTTATTCCTATTTTTCGTCCATAATATTTCCCTAAAAATTCAAAGGACAAAAATACCCCTATGGGATGTCGATTAGGGCTAAAAACATCTCGAATTCCAAATAAAATACCCGGGTAGAGTTTTCTGACTATCTCGATTCTTTCAGAATCAATGGAGCACTCGAAATTACCATACGAGTTACTTAAAAATAATTTACTTCTTTAACCCATTAAATTAGTCCCGACACGACTCACACGCGCGTCCTGACTCAATGTACCAAACTGTCGTATTTTCCCACTCTCGACAATTTATAAAATTTCATAATTCCGTATTACATTTTCACATAGTAATATTCCATAATTATCAACAATAAGTATTAACCCTTAGCACGCTAGTTAATATTTATTTTTAATCCGGATTAATTAATAATCAATTTTCTCACATTTTTAATTTAATTAATCCAAAAATAATAATTAATCCCACATTTATTTAACATAATAAAAATATGGGGTGTTACATACTTCCCCCTTAATAACGGAATTTCTCCCCGAAATTCAAAAAGTAAAGCATACCTGGTAAAAATAAGTCTGGATATCTCTCGCGCATATCTTCCCCTCGCTCCCATGTAGACTCCTCTACCTTATGATGCTCCTACTGAACCCGCACAAGTGAAACTACCTTTGACCTCAATTTCCTCTTGCTACGGTCGAGTATAGCCACTGGTTTCTCCTCGTAGGAACTGTCGGGCTGCAAGTCAATCTCCTCCATCGCAATATGGGTCTCGGCCAACTCATCCCTAAGATATCTTCTCAACGACGAAATGTGGATTACATCGTGAATACGATGCAAGTGCTCCTGTAACCCGAGTCTGTTTTCCACCAGTCCGATCCTCTCGATAATGGTAAATGGTTCTACGTATCTGGGTGCCAATTTCCCCTTCTTCCTGAACCTCATCACTCCTTTCATAGGAGACACTCACAGTAGTACCTGGTCCCCCACTTTAAACTCCCTGAAGGACCGTTTCGCATTGGCGTAGATTTTTTTCCTGTCCTGGGCTATTAGTAGGAGACTCCTGATTAACTCAATCCCGATTGACATCTCGTTAATCACCTCTGTACCAAGTTGTTTGTTATCCCCCACCGCTAGCCAATAAGTGGGATAACGACAAGTTCATTCGTACAACGCCTCAAATGGGGCTATGCCGATCATAAACTGATAGGAGTTATTATAAGTGAACTCCACTAGTGGAAGGTGCTGCTCCCAAACCCCTCTAAAATTAAGGACACACATGCGTAGCATATCCTCTAACATCTGATTTGTACGCTTAGTCTGTTCATCTGTCTGCGGGTGATACGCCGTACTCAACTGCAACTCGGTACCCTTAGCCTCCTGAAAACTCTCCCAGAAGCACGACAGAAAAATCTTGTCTCTATCAGACACGATATCCAGGGGCATCCCATGCAACCTCACTATCTCAGTAATAAATAATTGGGCATACTTTCCCATAGTGTAGTCTATCCGCACTAGCATAAAATGCGCTACCTTGGTCAAACGATCCACTACTACCCATATAAAATGGTGACCCCGCTGCGATGTAGGCAACCTAGTGATAAAATCCATGGAAATGCTCTCCCATTTCGATGTAGGGATCTCTAGCGGCTGAAGTAACCCTGACGGTCTCTGATGGTCCACCTTTACTAGCTGACAGGTGGCACACTTAGACACGAACTCCGTAATGTCCTTCTTCATCCCACTCCACTAGTAATATCGCCCCATATCCTGGTACATCTTATCCCCTCTGTGATGTACCATGAATCGAGATCCATGCGACTCTGTCATTACTGCATGACGTAAGTCCTCACCCTACGGGACCACTAACCTCCCATTAAATCGTAATCCTCCATCTGAACTCACTGAGTAGGACTCCGCGCCTTTGACTAGAAGCCGTACAATGCATCGACAACCTGATGTCCAAATTTTTTCCACTTCTCCTTCCACACTTTCTCCACCTCACCTACTAGCCTACTGCTCAACGCACCAACAACTACGTTAGCCTTTCCCGGGTGGTACTGTATCTCGAACTGGTAATCTTTCACAAACTCCAGCCACTTGCGCTGACTCATGTTCAACTCCCGCTGAGTAAACAAGTATTGCAGTGACTTGTGGTCGGTGAACAGGCAAAATTTCTCCCCCAACAAGTAGTGTCTCCAAATCCGTAGGGAAAACACGACTGCTCTCCAAGTCGTGGGTGGGGTAATTGCTATAGTGAGGCTTAAGCTTGCGGGAGGCATAAGCTATAGCCTGCTCCTCCTACTGAATTACTCCACCAAGTCCCTGTAGAAAAGGGTCAGTATATACCAGATACTACACCCCTAGCCTAGGTAAAGCAAGAACTGGCACCCAAGTCAACTTTTCCTTTAGCTCATCGAAAGCCAACTGACAAGCATCATCCCAAATGAACTTCACCCCTTTGTGAGTCAAATTTGTCAATGGTCCCGCAATCTTCGAGAACCCTCGAATGAACTGCCAGTAATATTCGGCTAACCCCAAGAAGCTACGCACCTCCGTCGATGTCGTGGGCGATCCCCACTCCCTCACTGCCGACACCTTGGTCGGGGTCCACTGAGATCCCCAATTCTAACACAACGTGCCCTAAAAACTGCACCTCTCATAACCAGAATCCGTACTTTTCATACTTGGCATACAACTAATGCTCTTGTTGAGTCTGAAGAACTCGTCTCGAATGCTCGGCATGATCCTCCTCAGTCTGGGAATAAATCAGGATTTCATCGATGAAGACAATGACAAACTGATCTAAGGACTCTCTGAACACCCGGTTTATTTAGTCCATGAATACGGCTGTAGCATTTGTCAGCCCAAACGGCATGACTCAGAACTCTTAGGACCCATACCTCGTCAAGAAAGCAGTCTTCGACACATCCTTCTCCCTAATCTGTAGTTGATGATATCCCGATCTCAAATCTATCGTTGAGAAGAAGGCATATCCTCTCAACTGGTCGAACAAGTCATCGATTCGGGGCAACGGATACTTCTTCTGTATCGTGACTTTTTTCACCTCACGGTAGTCCACACACAACCTTAACGAACCATCTATCTTCTTTACAAACAACACAGGGGCACCCAAGGCAAGGTACTCCTACTGATGAAGCCCTATCCCAACAGCTGCTCAATCTGATCCCGTAACTCTCTCATCTTAACTGGAGCCATACAGTATGGTGCACGGCTTATTGGTCGAGTGCCCGACATCAAATCTATAACAAAATATATTTTTCAGCTAGGCGGTAGTCTCGGTATATCCTAGAACACGTCGAAAAGCTCGCGACCTACATAATTCAAATCAATAGGAATCACTATCTCCTAATATGTATCCTTTTATATATAATATAAATGAGTGTACGATCCTCCCTCAGGACGAGGCATCGCACCAGAGACATCTCCTGGACCAAAATAGCAAAAATAATGGTCTTATTGAAACAGTCTATCATGGCTCTATAAGCAACAAGTCAATCCATGTCAATAATGGCATCATGCTCATGCATATCTAAGACTAGCATATATGCTGAAAAAATCAAACTCCCAATCTCTATACCCAGTCCCCGGTATATAAAGAAAATCAATGACCCATTACCCAGCGGTGAGTCTACACATGTCACTGTACTCTGCCGTATCTAACAACCCCATGGCCCGTGTAAAACTAGTGGCTATGAAGTAGTGTGATGCCCCAGTATCAATTAAAATACGCCCCATAATACTATGAATAGAAAACGTACCCTCAATGGCGGGTGGTGCATGCGGTGCTACTGCCTGGTGGACGTTATAAACACGTACATACTGTAATCGGTCCTGCTGAATTGGGGGTGCGGGCAAATCTGGGACTGGTGCCACTGCTAGTAGAGGACGGTAGGAAAAATGGGTCTCTGAGGCTCCTCTTGGGCACCCTTCTACTGGTGGAACCTTCCCTTGATGGGGCAATCATGTTTTTTATGGTCAGTCTTGCCACAAGAAAAACACTTGCCACTAAAGTTACCTCCCCTCTGCCCCTGTTGGCCTCGGCCCTATTGGCCATTCTCGCCCCTCCATTGGCCCTGCTACTGGACCTGATGGACCTGCTGATAATGAGGTTAGCCCTGCTGTCCATTCTGACTGGACTGGCCCTGCCTAAAACCCCCATATCCCTACCTAGAATCACCAGATTGAAATATCTTAGCAGGGTCCCCCTGTTGGGAACTCTTCTCACCCTGACGGACCTGCCCCTAAGCTGTTGGTGCCCCACTGGAACTATTACCTCCTATCTGGCCCTACTGGCCCGGCTCCCCTTCTCGTTTTCTCCCTTACTGATGGAAGCTATGGTCCTGGAAATGTAACAAGGAGGCATTGATCACATCAGTGTAAGTACCCAACAACAGATTACCTATGAGGTGCTGGCGGATCCTCCAGGTCAATCCATCCATGAACATCCAAATATTCTTATCTTCGGTGGGTGCCTCATCTAGCACAATCGTATTCAGTCTCGTGAACTCCTCCTCATACTCTACAACAGTCATACATTCCTTCTTGAGATTCAATAATTTTTGCCTCATCTCAGTCTGCATGGCGGAAGGAAAGTATTTGCGATCAAACCGCAGCCAAAAACTTTGAATTGTCATATTATCCCTCTCCTCCAAGGTGGTAGTGGACTCCCACCACTGTAAAGAGATCCCCACTAGATAGTAGGAAGCCGGTAATTGTCTCTGAATGTCGATACACTCGTACATTTGAAGATGCCTCTGGATGTCTTTCTTCCATTGGCTCGCTATAATGATGTTAGAACCGCCCGAGAACTTCGCGGGATGTAACCTCTAAAAAGCATCCCTGACCCTCTCCCATGCAGTGGGAAACTGAACTGGAACTGGCGCCATAGCCTGGACCTGGGTTGGGGCCTACTGTACCACCGCTAAAGTTGCATTTACCTCTTGAGCAACTATGTCGGCAACTTCAGCTGCGTTCATCATTCCCTGAGGCTAAGCTGCTGGCTGCTCTGGTTGGGCATTTCTATTTTTCGGGGCTCGTCTCGGAGGCATCTAAAACAAGAAGGGATTTATCAGTCCATAATTATTATTAAATCTCAAACAGTTGAAGGCGTAAACACATAAATAAGAGTACAATGGTCCTAAAGATAGGGCTCTATATCAAAGAACGCTAAACGAAAAGCATATTAAGCCATACAGATCCTAAAGGACACTAGAACCTGATGCCCTGATACCACCTGTGACACCCCGTCTAATTAAATTTCGGGAGATCAATCCCTTTTTAAAATTAAAATAGAATGTTCGGTGGGCTCATTCTTAGCAACACTGTCAAAAACATCTAACATTATTAATCACCTAATAAATTATTAAGCTAAATGTCAAGACATTTTCCCATTTAATTATACCCAATTAATTCGTTAATAAATTTTCATTCTTTAAAATATTATCTACTCACATTCCACAAGGATATAATAAATATTGGACATGAATCAAATATTGAAATAAATTGGATTGGATAAAACGTTCCAGTTCAAAGTCACAAACCAACAAACCGTAATATCCTCAAGTGTAATAGAAATGGAATACTAAAATGAACTGGGTACAATATCTAATAAATGACTTAGAAAGGGGCGAAACATTCCCTAAATGGAATATCTGAATAGAGTGGAAAGAAATGATAAAAGCGTTTAAGTTCAAAGGCCTGTAACTCCCACAACCGCTGCAGCTTACTAAATGATCCGCGCGTCTAAGTCTGGTAATCCTATGGCTAGGCACATATATATATATATATATATATATATATATATATATATATATATATATATAACAAAAGAGAAAAGAATATCAACAAACGGGTCAGAGCCCGATTTGTAAAAATATTTATTTTAGCAAGTATTTAAAACTTCAGTGACGCAATCATTATGTGCATGTTAGTTTTGAACTCTCACGGGAGATTCTCACCTCTCCACTATTCTGCACGCCTAACGTACGTCAATCCTAACCTAGTTATCCATAATGTTTTGAATTAGATCATAGACTTATACTTCTAAATATATCTCAAATGAGTAACCCGTATCGACCATACAGTACGCTATTAATACCATTTATACCAATTAATCGTATGTTACATTCACTGTTCAGATAGAAAATCTTTTATCCACTGAAAGCACTTTACTTACAAATATTTATAAGTTTTCTAATTTCACACATTAGAATTATTCACACACACACACACACACACACACACACACACACACATATATATATAGTCACATCATCCCTATGCATATATAAACAAATCCTGCACACCTTGGTTAGGACCACTTGGCGCAATGCATACTCTTCTATCATGTCCCGATGCATCGCTCACTGTGTAAAGGAAAATTGGCTCGGCGTCTCTCATGAACCATAAATCTCATAGCACAAATATTGAAGGCGAGCATACTCACCAGCCAAATGGGTCACGTACATACCTACACTCCCATTTAGCCGTCAAAACTATCCTACATCTCAGATAGCACGTATCCAAGTTCATATGCTCTGGGTGCAATTAAAATATCCCCCCATTGGGTCACCCAGGATAAGACTGTACACTGCGCAATAACCTCCTCCCGATAGTAAGCAGCGTAGGTATGATATACACACAATAATAATAATCATAATAATAATAGGCATTCCCTAAGCCCTATTAAAATTCAGGTATTCACCCAACCCATACTTATATTTCTACACGTAGTATTCTTCTAATTACAAGTTATTATGCACTTAACTTGATTATTCACACTCTATAAATTCCCAAGTCTATTTCACCTATCTATATATTAAACTGTTATCCCAGGAATATTTCTCAATAAATTCTGCACTGGACTACAAATCCTCAACTAGCAGTTCTCCCTCACTCAATAAACTGTGTAACATGATTTGGGGAAAAATAGGAATTTCTAGGTTTTCTGGGACCTCGTACGAACCAGAACTGGTTTCGTTCGAACGAATCAGCAGGTCGTTTGAACAATCCTGCGTCTCGTTCGAACGAGACGTCGTTGTCTCCATTCTCCTAACTGCTGCATTTTCTAACCTTTTTCTAACCTAAAACCTCTACAGATTTCTTCCCAACTCCCAGAAATCACTACCAAACCTTAATTTAACATGTAAGGATGATATCTAACAACCTAGAATCATTTAATCATGCATAAACCTTAATAAATTCTGAGAATTCCCAAATTAATAAAATAAACCCTAGTTCTTCAACTTTCTATGCAAGAACACAAAAATCAGATTCGTCCATCATAATTAATTATCAATTCGTGATTTCTAACCTACATACATGAGGCATTCATTCTAATTAGATTCGAGATTTTTAATTTATGTCCTAAATTCTCCAATTTCATCAAAATTTATGAACCATAAATGAGTATTATATATCTATACTAATATGAACATGATTCTTGCTACAATTTTGCAAGGATTAAACACTTGCCTTGATTTCTAAGATCTAATATCCTTGTGATGTTGATATATGTGCGTTTCTCGTCTCACGATTTACACTTTGGTGAGATTTTTGGTGTGCGTTCTTAAGTTATGCACCAAGAACTCATATGGCTTATTCTTCCTTCCTCTATGCCTCTCTTTTTCTCTCTCGTAGGTTTAGAACTGATAAATCCCCTCTAACCCACGTACATATATATTTAATTTTCTAATTTTTGTTCATAATATTTCCCCAAAAATTCAAAGGAGAAAAATACCCTACGAGGTATCGGTTAGCGCTAAAAACATTCCGCGGTCCAAATAAAATACCCGAGTAGAGTTTTTTTGACTATATTGACTATTTCGGACTCAATGGCGCGCTCGAAATTACCATACGAGTTACTTAAAAATAATTTACTTCTTTAACCCATTAAATTAGTCCCGACATGACTCACACGCATGTCCTAACTTAATGTACCAAACTATCGTATTTTCCCACTCTCGACAATTTATAAAATTTCATAATTCTGTATTACGTATTCACATAGTAATATTCCATAATTCTCAACAATAAGTATTAACCCTTAGCATGCTAGTTAATATTTATTTTTAATCCGGATTAATTAATAATCAATTTTCTCACATTTTTAATTTAATTAATCCAATAATAATAATTAATCCCATAATTATTTAACATAATAAAAATATGGGGTGTTATATTAATACCCAAATACTACCTCATAACCAATACGTCATGACATCACATAAAGAATAATAATAAAACCAAATCTTAATTATAACATATATGCCCCAACTTTTAATACTAATGAGTGATCTACCTCATACTATTATATGAATACAAAAAAATAATATCCTTGTCCATATACGTATGATATAACTAGCAAAGCCACCAAGTATCACCTGAATAATAAGATATAGACAAAATCTTAATATGAATAATAATGTGACATGATCTCCTCATATAACACGTCCATCATTAGACAAATCAATGTATATGATTCTCATAAATCATAAGAAGGCTTAAAACTTCAAGGAAATCCTTGTTCCTTTTTTGGTAAATCTGTAAGGGTCCTAAAACTAAAAAATTCAAAACATGAGCACACAAAAGAATGGGGCGATCACGATGAAGTCAACCTTTGTGTGGTCACATACTAATCCATGTAACGGATTAAGTAATCCATGTCTCCCATCGTGAAATGGTGACAAACCCAATGTGGGATCAAAACATCGAACTTCACACAATGTGCTACATCATCTGGGGGCGTGGTACCCGGTCCTAATATCTATTTAAATCCATAACTCCCATCGATATTTTTCCCATAAGCCAAATACGTACATGTGGTATCTTCACCAATAGAGTCAATATATATATATATATATATATATATATATATATAAACAAATACGTTAAATTTTCCTAAATGTATATAAGGGAAATCAAAGGATATAACAAAAAATAAAACTACCAACAATCTACATAAATCAATGTGCATGGAGTTTTTTTACAATTTTGCGCATCGAACCCTGTCCCAAAACCTTCTGCCCACATCCGTTCACACAAGGTTGTGTTATAGTCATGCACATGGGATCTTATTCGTAACCCAACAAACTAAAAATAAGGTTGAAACATCCAATCTTACCCCAACCCTATTCAACTAGACTTTTTTCACACCGTATCATCTTTAAATGTTATAACAATGAATTACGTCTTAATATGGCTTATAAAGTAGGATATTGTCATTTATAGAACTTGTATACACACCTTACAATAATGAATTATATATATATCTTATCCATCACAAGTTTTTTTTAATTTAAACTACTCATTACATTGATATCTCATATCCACTATTTATAACGTATGATTGCTTAGCAGGTGTAAAATATTTTGGGAATTCTTACATTTGAACATTTATAATATACGATTGTCTTTTCACTTTCCTTGGGCTTATGTAATTTTTGTCGTAGGTCTTTATACTCTCTTATAAATGTTATAATCTTCATTTTAGTATATTTGTCACAGAGTAGACAAAGGAGGAGATTGGAAGAGTATGCAATATACTCATGGGACCTGATAGAGTTGATTTTTCGGTATATATTTTTTCATTGTTGCTTGAAAAGTTCTTCTAATCAAAATCCTCAAATTACCTACAAAATATAACGATCTCAAGTGTAGAGGTAAGTAAGGGTATCAATCCACTTCAAGGGGGTAAGCTAGAGACAAACTCAATTGTAATTCACTTTTTATTTTCTTTTTGGGCTTTTTACTTTTTCTATTTTTTTAGCTTTTTCAAATATTAAAACAATTGGGTGAGGTGAGGTGAAATAACACTAAACTAAAATGTGAGATGAAAACAACTAACTAGAAAGTGACTAAAAGTGAAAAATAGTAAATCTAACTAAATAAAAATCTAAAATATGAGACTAGTGAGAAAATAAAAGTGAGAACAATCAAGGGATAGGATGACTCAAAATATTTTAGTTAATCAATATTAATTAGTTGATTAAAATTAATTATCCCAAGTTAGTATCAAAATCACAAATCAACTCTCGTTGCAAATGTAATTTTAATAATAACATTTTAGTTAATTAAATTTAACACTCCTACAACTTTTGAAAAGTAAATCTAAACATCATATAATAAATCACCCGCTAGGATCGATCTACTAGACTAGTTTAAATCATAGAAAATAAATTTTAGAGTTGAAATTCTAATCATAATACCGCACTTGAGAGACCCCTATCTCTAGTTCGAATCTAAAATGAGTATTATAACTAAAATTTTGATTTTCTCTCAAAAATCATTTGCCCTCTCTTGAGGCGTAAATACAAAAGTAAGAGTGCAAAAATTAATCATCAAAGAGATATTTAATTTAAATAAGCTAATTAAAGTAAGATTAACATCAAATAATGGTCACCCCACCCCTTGAAAGGGTATCTAGCCTAACATAATTTTAAGCATGATGAACAATAATCAAGGCTATAAACAAATAAAGTAGAAGGGTAAGAGGACAAATCTTCAAACAAGTCTCCTTGATTTACAAAATCGGACTCTAACCCTCCCATTGAAATTGAGCAACATCCATTCAAATTGAGCTTTCCACAATATTCAATTACATACAAACACTCATTTGAATCACTCAACAATTAATTTCTCATAATTCTCTAAAAAAATAAAAAAAAAATTATTTATAAAAATAAATTCCTAATTTATTTTCTAATCTAACCTATCTCACTACTTCTCTCTAGAATTTTCTCTCTATAGAAATTGATATCCCCTTTTTTATGGACTTGAAGTCTTCTATTTATACATGGAAAACATGGAGCTAAAGGGTTAATTTGGGTAATTGGGAGTGCACATGTGCATGAAAATGATGAGAGGAGCATGGGGTGTGAGTGTGTTGAGGTCAAGTGGATGAGGAAATTTGGGAATAAGATCAGATTTGGTTATGGGTATTTTAGGGAAAATGGGATAAGTAGTTAGTTGGGGGTAATTTGGAAAAAAAGGGGTAAAAGGGTTATATGGCATGTGAGGTAATTGGTTTATTTGTTATTTGGATTTTGGCTTTTGGTTTAGATATTGGCAGGTGGCATCATGTTTGGAGAAGTGGGTCAAATGGATATTGGGAAAATGGGTTGGAGGGCATCCGGGTATAGGGTTTTAGGCTAGCTCGGGTTTGGAGATGGTGAAGGTGGGTTGTCGAGTTGGGTTGGGTCACCGGCGATGGAGGTTGCCGGAGTGGTTGGATGTGGCTGTCCAGGGTGGATCGGGTGTAGGTCGGTGGGGCTGCTGGGTTTCTCTACTCGGGTTGCGACTGGTGTGGTAAGGCTGGCCGGGCGGTTGAAGGCGGCATCGCCATGGGGTGCCAGTGCTGGTGGGACACTGTCGGGGGTTTTGATGACAGATGAGTATAATGTCGGTGGGTTCCGGCGTGGCAAGGGATCACCGGCAATTTGGTTCGGTGGGGATGGGTTTGCTGGATCAGTTTTGGACGCGGAATGTCGCCGGAGGTTTGGCTGGGTTCGGCGGCGGCGCTGCTACTGGCCAGAGCAAGGGCCGCCGGGTTTGGACAGGGGGTAAGGAGAGTGGAGAGAGAGAGAAGTTTTGGTTGGGAGTTTTAATGGAGGAGAGTGAGTGTTGTGGGTTATTTGGAGGGGAAGATGAAGTAGGGGGTGTTTGGGTGGATAAGGGAGTATGGAAAGGTGGGTGTGGTGTGGTGGAGAAGACGAAGTAGGGTTTTGTTGGTTGTGGTAAGGTGTATGGGAAAATGGTGGGGATGAGGGATTTGGATTGTGTGTATGTTTGGTGTAGGTTAAGTGTATATTCTAGGGTGTGAGTGGGTTTATATGTGTGTTTTATTTGGACACCTAAAAATAATACTAAAAAACTAAAAATCTAAATAATAAAAATCCTACTTCTAATAATAAAACAAAGACTCAAATTAAAAATAAAACTAAAAAAACGAAATAAAATAAACATAAATAAAAATCTATTAAACTAAAAACTAAAATCCTAAAAAAAATCTAATCTAACAAAACTAAAAATTAAATGAAATCCTAAAAAAATCTAATCCTAAAAAAATAAAAATTAATTAAAATAAAAATAAAATAAAATTATACTAATAAAAATAAAATAAAATATAAAAATAGTAAATAAAACCTAAAAATTCTAACTAAATCTAAAATAAATCCTAAAAATAAAAATGACTCAAACTAAAAATATAAAAAATATAAAAAGGCACAAACTAGACACACGGAGGCTTGGGGTGTTGATTTGGGCTAAGTTTAGGCTGGGGTTTGGTTACGGGAGAGGGAATTAGCTCCATAATCCGCACAATTGCCTTGAAATAAAGCTTTTGACACTGCAACTGCAATTAATCCTGCATAATGAACATTTAAATGCATAAGACCCAAATTGCCGAGAAATAGCAACTAAAGTACGTCTATTCGGGGTATAAAATTGTGACACCCCGACTAATTAAATACCGGGTAGCTACTCCTTTATTAAATTAATACAAAATGCCAAGTTGGTCCAGTTAATAGTATCACTGTCGAAAACATTTTAATGATTACTAACCACCTAGTATTTAAAAAGTAAGTTGCCAAATTTTAAGTTAAGTCTGATTAACATGCAATAAAAGAATAATGGAAGAACAACATAAATCCATTCACCATAACGAAGTAATGAAATGACCAACAAATAATAATAAGATGTCCGAAGGAAAACTCCTCACAACAATCCCACAACTGTAATAAGTAAAACAAAGTACCCTGAATTAATTACATGCCGAAAGTCTGAAAATCTGAAATAGTAAATGTTTCTAATAGAAATGGGTGACATGCCCTACTACTGATGAAACTGAATATAGAGTCAAGACAGATGAAGCGTCTACTAGCAAAGTCCTATAACTTCCACAAACAACTACAGCTCGTCACCTGAATGAGAATCCTATGCCTGGTGTCCTTGTGGCTGGGCACCTAAAATGGTTTTTACAAAAATAGATTTGAAAACAAATGGGTCAGAGCCCGAAAGTGGAAATCATTTTAAAAAAAGCAAGTGTTTTAATAACATTAAAACATTAAATGCAAAATACATGTTAGGACGTGCACTCACATGATATTCTCACCTCTCGACTATATGTGCACTCCTAACGTACCGTACCCATCTAAATGACATACATATCTAACCAAACCATAATAAGTTCTACCCCTTACTACTCGCTTCCCATATTATATTCTAGTGTTATCAATTAAATAGAGGGCTTTACTTAAACTCAGATTCTCAATTTGTAATACAATTCACTATCGGTTAACCCGTTATGTTTACTCAAAACATTATTATAATTATATTCACAATACCAACATGAAAGTTCCCTTTAATTAAGTGTATGTTATTCACGTCATAAATATACAATACAAGCACCCCGAGACTAAGCTGCGGTGCACACATACTCTGCTATCCATCCCGGTACATCACGTACATAAGGATCACGCATTCCGAATCTCTCAGGAATCATTCTGAGATAACAACATCACAAATAATGGAGGCGAACACAGTCACATCACATGGGTCACGCACATACCTACGCTCCCACGATCAGCAGACTTATTAATATCCCGATAAGTCCTTCTCTGACCTATGTTCTCGAGGTAACCAATCTAAATCCGGGCAACACAAGGATTAGAAGGCCCTAAGCGAACGTAAACCTCCCGTGATAGCAAGTATGGTAGGTATGTCATACACATAAAATCATATACATATACTAAGTATGCACACATCTTAGTAATCACCATAATTTATTTGGTACACTTCTCATTCTCGTACGGACATATAATGTTACACAATTTATATGTTCCCGGTTAATATAATTATTTAGGCCGTCAATAGTTCTCGCATCGAAATAGACACTCACGTCCTAATTCATAATTTCCCTTAGGTTCAAACTACACTTCTAGGTTTTACTCCTCAATATATCCCAAATATATCGATTTATCAACAAGGAAGTGTTATCTCTACATACAAACAAGGTTACGGGACACTCGGGATCAAAACAAGCTAAAAAGCCTAAACTGTCAACTCGTTCGAAGTCTCATTCGAACGAGGCTGTTCGAACGACAGTTTGTTCGAACGAAGTGGGCTTTCTAACGAGGTCTCGTTCGAACGAAGTCATCGAACGAACTTCACCCTCGTTAGAAGTCAAAGGTCAACTCGTTAGAAGCTCGTTCGAACGAGCTCGTTCGAACGACCTGGGCAGGTCTTCTAACGAGTGGCCAGTTTCGAGCCCAGATTTCCTATTTTCGTTTTTCCAACTTCTCTACACCTCAAATCTCATCCAAACATTAATCCAACGATTGTTCAAAGCCACTAATCATCCCTAAACATATTTAGGTCATATACTACCGTGATTTGTGGGGTTAATTCATCCTAACCTCATTCAATTATCAAATCTCTTCATATTTTCCCCCAATTTTAAGAACATGAACCCTAGAATTTATAAATCATCAAAGAGCCTAATTAAATCCGTTTTTGTTTCATCCAAATTATAATATCATCAGAATAATCATCAAAAGACAAATTTACATGCGATTCCTCATCAAAAATGTAACTTTTACTTCCAATTAAAATGGGTTTTTCATTTACTCCCAAGAACAATAAAATTTTATCAATTCTTACACATATAAGAAACATTCTTTGCAAAATAACGAAATTAAACCACTTGCCTTATTTGAATCTCTGATTTTGATGTCAATTTGATGGAGTACTCTCTCTCTCTCTGCAGAATCCTTCTATCTCTCTCTCTACAAGCCTTCTTCCCCAAAGTGATAATGGTGGCTAGGGTTTGCCTTAGGAACTTATGGAACAATTCTAATAAGTCCCGTAGCCCAATAAGTCCTAAGATGTGGTTAGTGGGTTTAGTGGGAAATTACCAAGTCAGCTTTTTAATTCCCAATTTTCGTAGGTATTAATTCCCAAAAATCCAAAATTACCAAATTACCCTTATACGTTGCCGGTATGGCCTAAAAATGCCCCGGGACCCAAACCAAACCCCCGGCTAGTGTTTTCTGACTATTTCGACCCTTCCGGACGCGTTGGCACACTCAAAATGACTATACGGTTAATAAAAATAAAATTTACTTTTATAATTAAAATAATTAAATTCCTGACGCGATTGTCACGCGCGTCTCAACAAAATTCCCAAATTGCCGTATTTTAGTCTCACGACAAATTTCATAATTCAATATTCATATATAATCATATATGCACATTATAATCAAATACCAACTCGCATCTCGCTAGTATTTTTATCCGGATTAATTTTCAATTAATATATATTTAATTCAATTAATCCCATAAATAAATATCACAAAAATACGGGGTATTACATACTTCCCCCCTAATAACTGAATTTCGTCCCGAAATTCGGAACTAGAAAGTACCTGGTAAGAACAAATCTGGATAACGTTCGCGCATCTCATCCTCGCGCTCCCATGTGGACTGCTCGACATTATGATTTCGCCACTGAACACGCACTAACGGGACTATCTTTGACTGCAGTTTCCGCTCACTTCGGTCCAAAATAGCAATCGGCCCCTCCTCGTAGGAGCTATCAGGCTGGAGATCGATGTCCTCCAAAGCAATGTGAGAATGAGCCAAATTGTCTTTAAGATATTTCCTTAGCGAGGAAATATGAAACACATCGTGAATCCGATGCAAATGCTCTGGTAACCCAAGCCTATACGCAACCGGTCCAATACGCTCAATAATAGGAAATGGTCCCACATATCTCGGTGCCAACTTCCATTTCTTCCCGAAACGCATAATCCCCTTCATAGGAGATACTCTGAGCAAAACCTGGTCCCCCACTTGGAACTCTCTGAAGAACCTCTTCGCATCAGCATAACTCTTCTGCCGATCCTGAGCTACCCGAATGCGACTCCGAATCAATTCTATCCTCTCCGAAGTATCCTGAATTACTTCCGGCCCAAGTAGTTTGTTGTCCCCCACCTCCAACCAACATGCTAGGGAACGACAAAGTCTACCATACAGCGCCTCAAATGGAGCCATGCCAATGGTGAACTGGTAGGAATTATTGTAAGAAAACTCCACCAATGGAAGATAATGTTCCCATCCACCCCTAAAATCAATGATGCACATACGCAACATGTCCTCCAACATCTGGTTTGTACGATCGGTCTGCCCATCGGTCTGCGGGTGATACGCCGTACTCAACCGCAACTCCGTGCCCATGGCCTCCTGAAAACTTTCCCAAAACCGTGAAATAAATATCTTGTCTCTGTCAGACACGATATTTAGGGGTACACCGTGAAGTCTCACTATCTCTGCAATAAAGAGCTGGGCATATTGTCCCGCAGTGTAATTTGTCCTTACGGGTAGAAAATGAGCGACTTTGGTTAACCTGTCCACAATTACCGAAATGGATTCGTGTCCTCTCTGTGACGTAGGCAACCCCGTGATAAAATCCATGGATATGCTCTCCCACATCCACATCGGGACCTCCAATGGCTATAGAAGTCCTGCCGATCTCTGATGATCCACTTTTACTAGCTGACAAGTGGCACATTTTGAAACAAACACGGAAATATCTCTCTTCATCCCACTACACCAATACTGTCGTCTTATGTCTTGGTACATTTTGTCCCCACCGGGATGTACCGCGAACCGTGAGCCGTGAGCCGTGCGACTCTGCCATCACCTTGTGCCGCAATTCCTCCCCTTCTGGAACTACCAATCTCCCATTGAAGCGTAATCCTCCGTCTGAGCTAACGGTATAAGACTCTGCTCCCTCTGCTAATAATCGAACTATTTGCTCTTGACAGAACGAGTCATCTGCTTGTGCCTTTACCACCCTCGTGACAATATTCGGAGTAACAGTCATCACCGACATAAATGATCGGGCCACTTCATCCTGGTGTCCCAACTCCTTCCACTTGGCCTTCCACGCTTCTGCTACCTCATCTACCGGCCTACAGTTCAACGCGTCTGCTACCACGTTAGCCCTCCCCGGGTGATATTGGATATCAAACTGATAGTCCTTCACAAACTCAAGCCACCTTCGCTGCCGCATATTCAACTCCTTTTGCGTGAATAGGTACTGTAGGGA
This sequence comes from Sambucus nigra, assembly GCA_949130495.1. NCBI lineage: Eukaryota > Viridiplantae > Streptophyta > Magnoliopsida > Dipsacales > Adoxaceae > Sambucus > Sambucus nigra. The sequence continues at coordinate 830,033,484 of OX422207.1, forward strand.
CTTGTGGTCCGTGAACAATCGAAACTTCTCCCCCAAAAGGTAATGTCGCCAAATCCGTAGGGCAAATACCACTGCCGCTAACTCCAAGTCATGGGTGGGGTAATTCTTCTCGTGAGGCTTAAGCTTACAGGAAGCATAATGGCCTGACTCTCCTGCTGCAATACACCTTCAAGTCCTTGTAAAGACGCATCGGTGTAAACTAGATACTCAACTCCCGGTCTCGGCAATGCTAACACAGGTGCTGAGGTCAACTTATCCTTCAACTCATCGAATGCCAATTGACAGGCATCGCTCCAGATGAACGGCACACCCTTACGAGTCAGATGTGTCAAAGGACCCGCTATCTTCGAAAATCCCCGAATGAACCTCCTGTAGTATCCTGCTAGTCCCAAGAAACTATGGATCTCTGTCGGTGTCGTGGGCTGTCCCCACTCCCTCACCACGGATACCTTCCCCGGATCAACAGATATTCCCCGGTCGGAAATAATGTGTCCCAAAAACTGGACCTCCTTCAGCCAAAACCCGCACTTCTCATATTTTGTATACAACTCATTCTGACGCAGTGTCTGCAAAACTTGCCTCAAGTGCTCGGCGTGCTCCTCCTCTGTCTGGGAGTAAACCAGAATATCATCAATGAAGACAATGACAAACTGATCAAGGAACTCTCTGAACACCCTATTCATCAAGTCCATAAACACGGCTGGAGCATTGGTCAAACCAAAAGGCATAATCCGAAACTCGTAAGAACCATATCTCGTTAAGAACGCAGTCTTCGAGACATCTCCTTCCCTGATACGCAACTGATGATATCCCGATCGTAAATCAATCTTTGAGAAGAAAGAAGCTCCTCTCAACTAGTCGAATAGGTCATCGATTCGAGGCAACGGATACTTATTCCATATCGTGACCTTGTTCAACTCCCGGTAGTCAACACACAATCTCAGTGAACCATCTCTCTTCTTTACGAACAACACAGGGGCACCCCACGACGAAGTACTCCTCCGTATAAACCCCTGACCCAACAACTGCTCAATCTGATCTCGTAGCTCTCGCATCTCTGTCGGAGCCATACGGTACGGTGCGCGTGCTATAGGTCTCGTATCTGGTAATAAATCTATGACAAAGTCTATCTCTCGGCTGGAGGGTAGGCCTGGTATCTCCTGAAACACATCGGAATACTCCCTGACTACTGGGATCGAATCTAAAGGAATCACAACCTCCTTAGAGGTATCCTACTCTATGTAGTACAAATGAGCGGTCGAACCTCCCTCTGGGCGAGGCATCGCCACTACAAACATCTCTTGCCCTGGAATGGCAAAAACAATGCTCCCACCGAAGCAATCAATCATGGCTCTATAATCAGCGAGCCAATCCATACCGATAATCACATCGTGCACATGCATATCTAATACCAACATGTCTACAGGTAATACCAAACTACCAATCTCTACCCCCACTCCCCGGCATATAAAGAAAATAAGTGACCCACTCTCCAATGGTGAGTCTACACACGTCACTGTGCTCTCTGCTATGGCTAACAACCCTAAGGTTTTCGCAAAATGTGTAGCTATAAAACAATGCGTTACCCCCGTATCAAACAAAATCCGACCCATAGTACCATGGATAGAAAACATACCCTCAATCGCGGGTGGTGCCTGTGGAGCTGCTGCCTGGTGGACGTTATAGACACGTCCATACTGTAACTGCCCCTGCTACACAGGAACTGCTGGAATGGCTGGTAGTGCCGGCACCTGGGCTGGAGCTGGGAGGGCAGGTGGAAAAAGTGGCCTCTGTGGCTCATGTCGAGCACCCTGCTGCTGCTGCGGGGACCTGCCCCTATCAGGACAGTCCTGGCGTTTATGGCCAGTCTTTCCACAAACGAAACACTTCCCCGGGAAGTTCCCCCTCTCTGTCCCTGCTGTCCCCGGCCCTGGTGGCCGTTAGCGTTCTTCCACTGGCCCTGCTGGCCCTGCTGAAACTGCTGTTGTTGGCCATTCTGACCCTGCTGGCCCTGATGACCGTTCGGACCTGATGGCCCTGTCGGAAACCTCCCTGTTCGTGCCTGAAATTTCCCGACCTGAACATCTTGTGATCCCCCTGCTGGGAACCCTGATCACCCTGCCTCTGCCCCTGAACAGAATGTGCCCCACTGGCACCATTTCCCCCAGTCCTGCCCTGATGGCTGGACTCTCCTGACCTCTTTCCTTCAGCCATGTGAAAGCGATGATCATGGCAGTGTAACAGTGCAGCGTTAACCACATCAGAGTAAGTGGCCAATGATAGGTTCCCCAACAAATGCTGACGGATCCTCCAAGTCAACCCGTTTGTAAATTTCTGTATCTTCTTCTCCTCTATCGGTATCTCATCCGGAACAATGTTCAGAAGATTAGTGAATTCGGCCTCATACTCGGCCACAGTCTTACCCTCCTGCTTGAGGCTCATCAACTTCCTTCTCATCTCCGTGTGAACAGCTGATAGAAAGTACTTGCGGTCGAACCGCACCCAAAACTCCTGAATAGTGAGAGTATCTCTCTCCTCCACGGTGGTAATAGACTCCCACCACTGCAGTGCAGACCCCACTAGCTTAAAGGCAGCTAGTATCTGCTTCTGGACATCGGTGCACTCATACATCCTCAGGTGTCGCTGAATGTCCTTCCTCCACTGGCTCAAAACCACAACATCAGAGCTACCTGCGAACTCCGGAGGGTGTGCTTTCTGAAAAGCATCACGTACACGTTCCCAAGCAGACGGGAATGCATGTGCCTGAACTGGCACGGCTACCGGCGCCTGAGGTGGTGCCTGCTGAACTACGGCTAGTGCGGCATTTATCGCCTGGGCCATAATGGCTGCAACCTCGGCGGCATTCATCGTGCCCTGAACTGGTGCAGGTTGTGGTTCTGGCGTTGCATCCCTGGGAACCCGTTGTGCACGTCGTGGAGGCATCTGAAATAAGAATAAAGTTTATAAGTTCGCAGTTATAAACTCAAAATAGCAGAAGAACGTAGCAAATACAAAAGAATACAACAGTCCTAAAATATAGGGCTCTACATCAAAGAAAGCTCAGCGGAAACATAATAAGCCGTTCAGATCCTAAAGGACACTAGAACCTGATGCTCTGATACCACCTGTGACACCCCGACTAATTAAATACCGGGTAGCTACTCCTTTATTAAATTAATACAAAATGCCAAGTTGGTCCAGTTAATAGCATCACTGTCGAAAACATTTTAATGATTACTAACCACCTAGTATTTAAAAAGTAAGTTGCCAAATTTTAAGTTAAGTCTGATTAACATGCAATAAAAGAATAATGGAAGAACAACATAAATCCATTCACCATAACGAAGTAATGAAATGACCAACAAATAATAATAAGATGTCCGGAGGAAAACTCCTCACAACAATCCCACAACTGTAATAAGTAAAACAAAGTACCCTGAATTAATTACATGCCGAAAGTCTGAAAATCTGAAATAGTAAATGTTTCTAATAGAAATGGGTGACATGCCCTACTACTGATGAAACTGAATATAGAGTCAAGACAGATGAAGCGTCTACTAGCAAAGTCCTGTAACTTCCACAAACAGCTACAGCTCGTCACCTGAATGAGAATCCTATGCCTGGTGTCCTTGTGGCTGGGCACCTAAAATGGTTTTTACAAAAATAGATTTGAAAGCAAATGGGTCAGAGCCCGAAAGTGGAAATCATTTTAAAAACAACAAGTGTTTTAATAACATTAAAACATTAAATGCAAAATACATGTTAGGATGTGCACTCATATGAAATTCTCACCTCTCGACTATATGTGCACTCCTAACGTACCGTACCCATCTAAATGACATACATATCTAACCAAACCATAATAAGTTCTACCCCTTACTACTCGCTTCCCATATTATATTCTAGCGTTATCAATTAAATAGAGGGCTTTACTTAAACTCAGATTCTCAATTTGTAATACAATTCACTATCGGTTAACCCGTTATGTTTACTCAAAACATTACCATAATTATATTCACAATACCAACATGAAAGTTCCCTTTAATTAAGTGTATATTATTCACGTCATAAATATACAATACAAGCACCCCGAGACTAAGCTGCGGTGCACACATACTCTGCTATCCATCCCGGTACATCACGTACATAAGGATCACGCATTCCGAATCTCTCAGGAATCATTCTGAGATAACAACATCACAAATAATGGAGGCGAACACAGTCACATCACATGGGTCACGCACATACCTACGCTCCCACGATCAGCAGACTTATTAATATCCCGATAAGTCCTTCTCTGACCTATGTTCTCGAGGTAACCAATCTAAATCCGGGCAACACAAGGATTAGAAGGCCCTAAGCGAACGTAAACCTCCCGTGATAGCAAGTATGGTAGGTATGTCATACACATAAAATCATATACATATACTAAGTATGCACACATCTTAGTAATCACCACAATTTATTTGGTACACTTTTCATTCTCGTACGGACATATAATGTTACACAATTTATATGTTCCCGGTTAATATAATTATTTAGGCCGTCAATAGTTCTCGCATCGAAATAGACACTCACGTCCTAATTCATAATTTCCCTTAGGTTCAAACTACACTTCTAGGTTTTACTCCTCAATATATCCCAAATATATCGATTTATCAACAAGGAAGTGTTATCTCTACATACAAACAAGGTTACGGGACACTCGGGATCAAAACAGGCTAAAAAGCCTAAACTGTCAACTCGTTCGAAGTCTCGTTCGAACGAGGCTGTTCGAACGAGAGTTCGTTCGAACGAAGTGGGCTTTATAACGAGGTCTCGTTCGAACGAACTTCACCCTCGTTAGAAGTCAAAGGTCAACTCGTTAGAAGCTCGTTCGAACGAGCTCGTTCGAACGACCTGGGCAGGTCTTCTAACGAGTGGCCAGTTTCGAGCCCAGATTTCCTATTTTCGTTTTTCCAACTTCTCTACACCTCAAATCTCATCCAAACATTAATCCAACGATTGTTCAAAGCCACTAATCATCCCTAAACATATTTAGGTCATATACTACCGTGATTTGTGGGGTTAATTCATCCTAACCTCATTCAATTATCAAATCTCTTCATATTTTCCCCCAATTTTAAGAACATGAACCCTAGAATTTATAAATCATCAAAGAGCCTAATTAAATCCGTTTTTGTTTCATCCAAATTATAATATCATCAGAATAATCATCAAAAGACAAATTTACATGCGATTCCTCATCAAAAATGTAACTTTTACTTCCAATTAAAATGGGTTTTTCATTTACTCCCAAGAACAATAAAATTTTATCAATTCTTACACATATAAGAAACATTCTTTGCAAAATAACGAAATTAAACCACTTGCCTTATTTGAATCTCTGATTTTGATGTCAATTTGATGGAGTACTCTCTCTCTCTCTGCAGAATCCTTCTATCTCTCTCTCTACAAGCCTTCTTCCCCAAAGTGATAATGGTAGCTAGGGTTTGCCTTAGGAACTTATGGAACAATTCTAATAAGTCCCATAGCCCAATAAGTCCTAAGATGTGGTTAGTGGATTTAGTGGGAAATTACCAAGTCAGCTTTTTAATTCCCAATTTTCGTAGGTATTAATTCCCAAAAATCCAAAATTACCAAATTACCCTTATACGTTGCCGGTATGGCCTAAAAATGCCCCGGGACCCAAACCAAACCCCCGGCTAGTGTTTTCTGACTATTTCGACCATTCCGGATGCGTTGGCGCATTCAAAACGACCATACGGTTAATAAAAATAAAATTCACTTTTATAATTAAAATAATTAAATTCCTGACGCGACTGTCACGCGTGTCTCAACAAAATTTCCAAATTGCCGTATTTTAGTCTCACGACAAATTTTATAATTCAATATTCATATATAATCATATATGCACATTATAATCAAATACCAACTCGCATCTCGCTAGTATTTTTATCCGGATTAATTTTCAATTAATATATATTTAATTCAATTAATCCCATAAATAAATATCACAAAAATACGGGGTATTACAAAAATGTACAGTTTTGGGTACTTATCAGGACCCAATAGGACTAGATTGTCTTATTATATTGACCAAAATATACTTTGAGTCTTGTCCTTGAGGTCATTTTAAAAAATCTTCATGAAAATCATTCAATGGGTATCCACATCTTCCACGCGTCTCCTTTAATACCACTATCAGGAAGGTAAACAAACACATACACTGACACACATTTTTCTTGATACTCATGCAAATGAAATATCTGAAGATATCTTTTCTACTTTTTATACTAAGTCACTTCATGTATGTCGACTTACCTACTCCCCCCCCCCCCCCCCATCCCCCCGGCGCCTATCAAAGTTCACTTGTAAGATTGTGTGTTATATGTGAGTGGGTTAGACTTCATTTTACAAGAGATAGTGTAAAAGTGTGATCTTGCTACTTATTTGAGGCCAAATTATTTTTTCTAAGTCTTTATTACCACAATCATCATTTTAGGAGAAAAGATCTTTAAAAGGTAAAACATTCTCTAAGTGTAGAATCTTTTACACTATAAGAAATGTATCATTTATGTCAGTTTGAAAATTGAAGTTATATCAGACAAATGTAAAATGACATAAATGATATACATTTATGTCAGTTTATCTTTGAAGGTGAATTTTTAGTTCAATTTTAGTAAAACTGAAATATATAAAATAAACATTTATCTCATTTTTATATATAGATGACATATATACCATTTTGTAATTTTAGTTATTTTAAACTTTAGATAAAAATCGAGAGGGATTATTTTCCATTCCCACCCCTATAGAATTGGTTCCACATCAAATTCATTCTAAAAAAAGGGTGGAGCTCTCACATCTCTCTTGCATGATATAGCAGCGGCCAGTGGCACATCTCTCTCGATCTCTTCCCTCATATCTCTTCCACCTCTCTAGGCAGCGGCGCCGACGCCGGTGAGTCACCATCTCCACGGAAGGTACACAATTTGTCCAACTCTTAAGATTAATTCCTAGGGTTTCCAAAAGCTACACGATTTGTTCAGTCAGTAATTCGATTTATTTACAGTTGTCCATCTTGAATCGATTTTTTCAGTGAATCCATCTCCTAAAAGAACTAATATAAACATAATTGATACTTAAGGTTTCTTCTCTCTCATTTTTTAGCTTTAATTTCTGAAAATTGAGTTTATGGACATTTTTGTTCTTGAAGAACTGCTAGCTAAAGTGACGGATCCTCTTTGCATTTATGTTTTTTAAACTACTTTGGTTTTTTAAATTTAAGGCAAAGCTCCTTATTACTGTTGATTTTTTGCCTTTTAATTATTAGTTAGTACTTAGTTAAATTTTCCTCAATTGATTCTCATTTGGAAAGGGGTAAGTGTATCTTTGTGGTATTATGTTATCAAATTATGTAGTGTTCTTTATGAAAGCTCCTAGTTTTTAGTGAAATTTTTATTTGTGAAGTGAAGAGGTTTGATTTCCTTAATTTTGGTATATTATACATATGAAATAATACGCACCACATAGGAATAACTATTGTTATATGGTTTCATTGTCTTAGTTTATATAAAAATATGCACGGATACATGTACCTCTATAATGATTGTATTTGTCCATATATATATATAAATATATATGTGTGTATGAAGCAAATGATCAAACAACTGTCTGTTATCAAAATCATTATTTGGATTCTTGAATATTATTATACACTCAATGACTATTGTGTTTTATGATTCAGTGTTTCGTGATCAAACATTTGGACTAGTGATTTCATCCTGATCAAGGTGGAAATATTACACTTAATGTTTGAAAAAAGTCATTATGAAGTTAAAACCAAATAAGAATAGTGTATTAATTATGTGTTATGTTATAGAAGATGTCTAATTAAGTGTTTGCTAATTTTAATTTTTGGTATCCAATAGTGTGAAAATTCTGAAGTTGGTTGGAGTACTTGAACTTTAACAAGGGTGGGAAATTTTCTCCGAAGTTCAATCATAATACTACTTGTTTTATCATTAAAAACTTTGTATTTTCCCCTTTACTTCGGTCACTAATTATTCTAACAGGTCACATATTTTCTTTGAATAAAGTAAGAGTAACCTCTAAGTACAAAAGGATATACATACACACACACACACACACACACACTTGAAGCAAGTAGTAGATAGAGTTGCGCATAGTATAATGAGCTAAACTATCATATTATGTCTTAAGCTCCTATTAATCTTGGTGACAAATCTATATAATACTAGATTGGTTCTTAATGTTGACAGTGATCTCACCAGGAAGATTGTAAGCAAATTTAGACTATATTGTGAATTATATTTTGATTATTGATGTTACTTTACTTTTCTCTCAATGATGGTGTTGGAACAATACTAGTAAGTCATAAATTGTTATTCTATTTACTAATCCACTATATTTACTAGTATGATCAGCATAGTTGTTGTTATAACAACTAGTTATCCTTGTTATCGTTGAGATCGCTATCTTTACTGTCGTTAAAGAATGAACTCACCTGAAAAGGCATTTATGTTGCTATATAACAATGAACTCACCTGAAAAGGCATTTATGTTGCTATATAACAGATATGTTGTTGTTATTAGATGACAACTATGCTTCTGCTATATATATTTATATATTAGATAAGTTTGTCATTTAAGTAATTAGCATAGCTGATCGTTATACATTTTTTATCGTTATACATTTTCTACCTTTACGGGTAATTAGTATTGTTCTTATGAACTATTAGTTTTGTTTTTGGAGTATTTTATATTTGTTAAATAGGGTGGATAGTCATATAAAGAGAGGAAACTCTGCCCAAATTTTTTAAAGATTTTGCAATTGTTTGTGTTGTATAAAAATCTTTTCGACTTGTTTTCTTTTATTATTTGTTCGGTAATAATTTTTTGTGTTAACTAGTGCCCAATGCAAGGAAATGGTACTATTCGTTGGGGATATTTTGTATTCAAGTTCATGAAGTACTTCATAGAGGATACTTTCATACCTTTTGAAACAAAGGTATGTTACCACTATTTTCTCTTTTTATCCAATTGTATAAAATATTGTTTAGTTATTAACTATTATATACCATAATAATAAATTCAATTCTATATTTAATTTTTTAGATGAGAATATTGTCCGATAAAGCGACGTACATGTTGAATGAGTTAAATAAAGTTTAAATGGATTTCATTACGGATTATATATATTAGGTAGTTCCGAATAACTGTGTTTTATTATGTCGTAATGACAATTTGTTGAGATGATTGTGTTTTGATGAAAACTATGTTTATTATATTTTATTACAAAATTACTCATTCTGGGTTGGATAGCGTCTAGAACAAACTTGATCGAGTATTACGTTCGACAACATCCTAGCTTGAGTATTATTTTGGATTATGAATCTTATGATGTAGTTCACAATTCTAGTTTTTGGATATTGTGATATATCATCACTATTTTTAGGATATTATCACGTAGATAACTAGAAGTTAGCTAGTTTTTGGATATCACCACATAGCTCACATACTAACTAGTTTTTTGATATGTTGTAGCTCACATCAATATTTTTTTTATTATAAATATCTTGATGTATATCAACTTAGAGATATTTACGACCTTGCTTACTATTTATTTATAAAAGGTTGATTTAACCTCAAATGATAGTTGTCTATTGATGGAGTGACGATTTTTTTAATTGTTATATCAACATTTATGTCAGTTTTGAAAAAACTCTCATAAAATTACTAAAATTGTGATAAATGTGATGTTATTTATATCCGTTTTAATGAAAATGTGATTAAAAACATGTTAAATACCGTAGTTTTTATCTGTGTTCTTAAAAACTGAGATAAATGTTACCTTATTTATGTCGATTTTATGAACATTTATGTCAGGGTTTTATATGTCAGTTTTGAAAAATTCTAATACTGACATAAATGGTCATTTATGTCAGTTTTTTACAGACATAAATGACCATTTTTCTTGTAGTGATATTCTTTCAACTTTTAAATCTTGTTTTTCTTTTCAATATATTCTTGAGATATTTTCAAGTTTAAGAACTTCTGAAATTTAAAAAATTTTTGAAATTTTTTTTTGCTTAAAAATGTTTTTATACATTGAACAAATATCTTTCTAATTTGTTCTTGTGTTATTTTTAGATTTTGATTGTCTCAAAAATATATATTGTGAGTTAAGACATTATCTTCAAATATACTTTCACTTTTGGTTCATCACACACACCTAGAAAGTGGTACTACACTTTAAGTGTCAATTTCACTCCTAGAGTCAAGGTCAGTGAAATAATATTGATCTTTGAGTACGTAATATTTATTCCAAAGATTGTAATATTCATGAGTGGGGGATTCTTGCCTTTTCAAATCTAATAATGTCTTGTCGGTCCCATACCTCCTATAGATTCGATTCATGGTATGCATGTCATGTTCATCGCCTTAACTCAATACCTCTTAGGCACACTCTTTCCTATAAATGTGGACATTTCGATCTGTTGGATTGTTTAATTTTTCCATTCAACAATCCCTTTTTATTGAGGTCTTTGAGGGAAAAAATATTTATGGTGTATCCCAACATCACTACACCATTACAGAATGCCAGTTACCTTAAATTCTTTCCCATTGTCACCATGAACTCTGATGATGGTAAAACATTTCTCATTTCGAAGTTGTTTACACTTGGTATTACATAAGTCCTTATCGTCGAATTTACTATGTAAAAAACTATAAAAGTGAATCTAGTATAATCATCGATAATCACGAAGACTTAATGCTTACTACCTATATTTTTTATACGCATTGGACCCACGAGTTGTATGTGTAAGAGCTATAATATTATGGAGGTAGAAATCACCTTCAAATTCTTATGTAAATTATGTGTATGTTTGACTATTTAACAAATAACACATATGCAAGAAAAGTCGTATTAAAATGTGGCAGTGTGAGAACTAGTTCATTCCTCAAAAAGTTCACTAAGATCCCTAAAGTTCACATGATCTATCCTCTTATTTCATAGATCAACCACATCCCCCTTAGCACTATTGTAGAAAAACCTTTGGATACATATTGACTACATAACAACTATTTGATGTTCTAGTGTCCTTCAAAATGCATTTACCCTTAGGATTGAGAACTTGACATTCGTTTATGGTAAAAAGAAACACGATGTAAAGATCATCGCACATTTTGATAATGATAAGCAAGTTATCCTTAAATCAATCCAACCGAAGGACGTTGTCCAATCTAGGAAACCAAAATATTTTAATAATACCATTTCCTAATACATTATACGTACTCCCATACATGTTTTGTCTTCAGCGATGTTTAAAAACAATGACTCATCCCTAGTCATGTGCCTAGAATACCCACAATCAAATTGGTATGAGGAATTTTGTGCAACCAAAGAACTTATCATAGTAATACTTTTAACTTCTTTCTAACAATGTCCCCGGAGGTTTACCACCGGGCTTAGTCTCAACATTCTTACCCAAATCTTTCACACTTTCTTCAACATTCATTAGATTTATAAATTTTTATCCATGTTGGAAAAATTATTTCTAGATTTTTCATTAAGGGTTTTAAATCCTGCTTTAGTGTAAAAACCTCATTGCCATTAAAAATACAGGGTCTCTTAATAATTTTGATTTTACAAAGATTATAATAAAAATCCTTTAAATATCCATTCTTCTTACAAAATGAGCTTTTGTACACAACACGTTGGACTTTGTCATTAGTAGGCTTCAAAAATAATTATTCGCATGTTGTGAAAGAGACTTTTTAGAGGCATGAGTCTTGATAAGGTTTGACAAATGTGGTGCTGGGATTCACATTGGTTTTTTTTAATCAAATTTATCGAACCCAATACCACTTTATCAAGAGTTTTTCTAAAAGATAACAGATAAATAGCTTGACTCACGAGATATTTCAATGAAGAGAATTTATGCTTCACTACGGAGAAATATCAATGAAGGACGTTGAAGATACAACTAGAGTTTTTTATTAAAGCATGTCAGAGCAGTCGGGACTAAACCTTCATTGCAACCAGTGTTCTGGCACTTCACACAAATGCCTTTTTAACATAGATTTTCATAGATAAAACTAATATGACATTTGGTGTCTACAAACATACAAAAAAAACTCTACACTGTCTTAAAAAAAAATTCATAAATTTATTTTTCATCATCACCGATGCTAAGTCTGCTAGGTCACGTTACATTCATCCCAAAGGGATCGATGTAATAAGTGGATTAAATAAGGTGTCTTCATGATCTTAAGTATTAATGAATCTTTTAGGAGACCTCTTGCACAGGCACCAAACATGTTTTTTTGGAAATTAGAATAATATAATCCATCTAGGAGAGGGCATAACGGGTATACTATACTATTAGAAATTCGAATATTTATCGTAGGGGTGTTTATTTTTCACTGGTCATCTGCTTATAATTAATCTTGGAAGTTGAGGGTCACTTTAGACACCTTGATCTTAAACCTATTCTATTAGAGGTTCCCATAAAAAATCTTTCTCCTTGGGACTTTCATTACCATCGACCTAAGTCTTGGGTTACCACTCGAATTTTGGACTCATTTTGACATAGGTATTTTTTTAGTTCGAAAATTTGCTCAAAACTAATATTTTAGGTAAAAAATGTTCTAACATATTAAGTCATGTACAAAATTGGATTTATAGGTTGAACTTTATCAGCAAAAATCCAGTTTTACTCAAGGGTAGTATCAATTGGCATACCTTCATACCATTCGATCAGCAATTCCCAATGATAATTTGGTGTTTTATCCTTTAGGGTTTTCCTATAAAAGGTGGTCATAACCTCATGTTTAGGGACCTCTCAAAAAATGGGCAACAACCACCCCATATCTAAAACCTTAAAATTAAGCTTATTTTCCTACATTATCCATAAAAATTCATTTCATTTTACATAACTTTCACCAAAACTATTCAACTCACAATATTCTCTTACACTAATTTATTTTGAGATCCAATTTCTATTGTCTTCAATTTAACCCCTCTATAAATAATAATTTTTATTTATTTTATTTATACTCTCCCACTCGTTGATTTTCCTTGATGTCACCATAATAATGTTTAAGGTCACATTTAATAGTTATCTTTATGTTTTTATCCCTTTTCTTTTTCTTTAGTATCTCTAATGGACAGTCATGTTCACCCTTCTATGGTGATGTTGTGATAAGTCTGATTTTACTCTTTCAATATATTCTAGTTATTACACTTATACTCACTCACTTCTCATAATTTTTACTCGTATTTTCACTCCACACACACATAAACACACATAATAATAAGGGAAAATAAGTAAGTTTGACCCACTAAAGACCGAAAGGGTGTAGGGGGTGCGTAATACCTTCGCTTTCAATGACTTAGCTCGCCATACTTTATTTTCTTTGATTCATTAAGACTTGTTGTATTGTAGCCTCTTTAGGGTTAATTATTTTCTTTTGCTTATTCTTAGGAAAATAGGGTGGCGATTTTGAGTTTTACATTATCGCACACATCACTCGTTATCATCAATTATATTTCCCTATTTCTTCTCGCCTACAAGGATGAAAGTCTTTCTTTTAAGACTCTACACCAGCTTATTGGGGGCGATTTTGTCCACAGGTTAAGATGTCCACATCAATACTTTAACATATACTCTATAAGTCTATTTTTTCTTGATCTAGGGTTTTCTTTATTTACATTTTTCAAAAGCAATTTTGAGATATGAATCCCATGCCCCGCTAAACTTTTCAACCATTAGGATACCCTAACACATCCTAAGTGTAATTTTTAGTGGTTACTCTTGGTTCCATTAACTTGCAATTGGTGTCTCTTTAATTATAAGAAAATTTTAGCTCAGCTACATTTTAAGACATTGGTTATCGAATGAATTCAATGCATTTATCTATTCGTTACCTCCTTCCCTTATAGGAAGATATCGTACAAAAGAGTGGATCATGAAAGTTGTGTATTGAGTTATTAGTCACAATTAATTTTTTCAAATCTCTATAGAAGTGCATTTATCATTTATTTCAAGCCGAGTTTTTATCCTTTAGCAGGGTTTTCCTTGTATATCCATTTTAATATGATCGACTCACTTTATCGCAAATTTAAATCATTTTTTTATCTATGAGGATAAATTATGCATTTATTCAAATATTAGTAAACTTTCGTCACCTAGACCTTTTTTTGGATATATTTATTTTCCTTTTAAATTAAAAAAAAATTATCATTTAATTTGTTATGAATTTTAAATGGGTAGCACATAATTCCAAGGAAGAAGGTGGGTGGTGGGGGTTAGTTATCCGTCCCTCCTATTCCTAAAATACGAACTCTTTGTACCAATGAAAAAAAATAGTTATATTAAAAATGAAATGAACCTATTTCACACTAAACGTTAATTATTCCAAAAAGCATTCTTAATGATCACATTTATAAAAATTGTCAAAAATATTAAGATCAAAAGTAAAATTAAATAAATTTGAATAAAAATCAATGACTCTGAATTTAAAGGGGCACTTGATAAAAATATTCCCATCATTTCATTTACATAATGCTTAGTCCAAACCTTGTTTATCTAAAATCTCTCTCTCTCTCTCTCTCTCTCTCTCTCTCTCTCTCTCTCTCTCTCTCAACCCCTTATCTCTTCCTTTGTTAGTGTAACACCTCGTAATTTTTGGGTTATTATTTTAATTAATTAATTTGATAATTAGTAATTCATAAACTAATGAGAATTAATTAATGGGAATACTTAAAAGTGAATATATTTAAATAAGTTAATGGGTCAAAATTAATTTTAGAAAACTTATTCCGGATGGCAATTTTAAGTGCGCGGTTGAGTCCGGTAAGGTCGAAATAGCCCGAAATGAGTGGTTATATGCATATATTGGGTGTTGGGAACTAATTAGACATATTGGAGCTCCATATAGAGAGTATGGACCTTTTTTATAAGACCCATAGGCCCAACAACGTGAATAGGGTTTTTAACCCCAAATGTGTAAACGTTAGGCAACATTAAATCACATTAGAAGATTAAAAAAGGGGAATGTAACACATCGTAAATTTTGGGTAATTATTTTAATTAAATAATTCGGTAATTAGTCATCCTTAATTAATGAGAATTAATTATGGGAATAATTAAAAGTGAATATATTTAATAAAATTAAGGAGTGAGGAGTTAATTATAGAAATATAATCCGGATGGCGATTTTAAGTGCGCGATTGAGTCCTGTAGGGTCGAAATAGTCCAAAAGAAGTGGGTGCATACATATATTGGGTATTAGGGTTCAATTACACATGTGTGAACTTGATAAAGAGAGTTTGGGTCAGTTTAATTAAGTCCCATAGGCCCAAAACGTGAATAGTGTTCTAACCCTAAGATATCTAAGGGGTTAGGGATCATCAAGTCATATTAGAAGACTAAAGGGAGAAAAGAGAGGGAAAGCCAAAAGAAAAGTGAATTAGGGGATCTTGAAGGGGCAATTGCAATCCAACTTAATCTTTCAAATCTTTAGATCATCATGGTTAGGGCAAGTTGTTTAAATTTTGAGTATTAAATTGTATCTTGTTGTTCATATTAAAAGAGGTGGAATCCAATTGAATTTCTAGGGTTAGTTCTTGCATAAATTGGGGTTTCTCTTTATAAGGATTATAAATTTTTAGATGATTTGATAAATAATGCATTTGATGATTGATGATCTAAAAATTTGTGAGATTACTAGTGCTAGAATTGTTGTAATGGAGAATGGGACTTAAGATGAACTTGGGGAACGTTTCTGCAGAAACATGTTCAAAACAGGGGTTTTAAATTCATCAATGGCAGACTGGGTTTATGCAAAAGCAAGAAAGAGGAGGAATTACCATGGTTGTTCGAATGACATGGTAATTTGTTTAAACGAGATCCACTTTCGTTCGAACCACCTCTAATGGTTGTCAGAATTCTGAAATCCCCTGGTTCAGACCTGCTATGTTAGAAATTTTTTGTTTCTACCCTAACTGAAATTGTGAAATTTAATATTGAATTAGGGTTAATTTGGGAATACTTAACCTTGGCATTTATTTGACTAAATTTCATGTTGTTGAAGATGAAGGTTCATGATTTAGTATATTATAATCTTGTTGTTTAAAGTTATTTAACTTGATTGTAGAAAATTAAAGGGTGGACTAGAAACACTTAATTTCGGGCTGAGAGATGAGGAGTCCGGTTATACTCAAAAAGGGGTCACATTGAGATAGGGGAAATTAATGTGTAAATAATAACAATAAGGAAGTCGGGGCGTAGTCTTAAATCTTTTAGGCTTGGGTATGGGCATAATACTCCAATAGCCTGCATTTCTATATATATCGTGAAGCACCTTATACTCTTGACTCATTTGAGTCTACATTGTATAAGTGCTCATCTAGTTTGGAAATAGAGAAAAAATTGAGTCCCCATCCTAGATATCAAAGAGCCTCAGACTCATTAATACAATTCATTCCTCTTGTTTCATTGATCAAGGTATAAATCACTATCACTCACACACTTTAGAATTGCATACGTTGTTCACATATTGTTTAAATTATTTGTATGTGTGTTGTGTGTGTTAATTTCCCCTAACACAATTTTTTACAATTTTTGAGGAATTTATAATGATTTTAAAACAATTTCTTTCTTAATTAAAAATGGAATTAAAAAGTTTTGGGGTCATTACATAAATACTGGTTATTGGTTTTTTCCTGAAATGTTCCTTTGGGTAGGAACCGAAAGCGCTAGAGAAGTCAGGGTGTATATGTATTATGTTTAAACGCGCATTTGATATCCGGTATTTGCCTTACACCTGTTGCTTCCCTATTGGATGTATGTGTGTTTCCTCTAAGAGAGTAAACCAGCGAGTTTTATTAGCCCTTGGATTGAGTTAATCAACGATCTGCATGCGTTCCTGTCCCAATCCTCGCAAACTCTTATCATCCAATCACAAGCCTTATAACCAATCGCTTACCTTTAACCGTTGGATGGAAGTTAAGGTTGCTTGACCTTATCTCAGCCCTCGATTTGCCTCTACCTTTTCGATCCTTCTCAGCCCCTATATAAGGATGGTAACCCTCAGCCATTAGAAGACTTTTACCACGTTAAAAATCTCTTGTCATTAATCTTTCTACATATCCTCATCTCATTCTGATTAGTGTGCTGATTTAAAACTGTTTTTGTTTTGTTTTTTCAAAACTAGTTAGCAAATCTTGAACTGATCTCGTGCAAATTTTAAACACACCTTGTGATTAAAAACTGATTTGATTTCTAGAAAAGAGTGAAATAGCGTTGCCAAAGCCGTTTATGAAAATAAACTATTTAAGCAACTCCGAAAGTTTGTTGAAGAAACTCTTTACTTAAATCAAAATGATTTGAACACAAGATGTGTTAACAAAAGTATGTACGAGATATGGACAAGATTTGATAACAAGTTTTAGTAAACAGTTTAAAATGTTTTAAACTCAGCACACGATCAGAATGAGATGAGAAGATGTAGAAATATTGATACTCGGGATTTTTACGTGGTAAAACCTCAACCTTGAGGAAACATCCACGACTCCCTCTACGGAGTAAAACAAAAACAATCACTAAAACAAATATATGAGTTACAACCTATTTAACTAACATGCACACAAAAACAAATCTATACAAGTTCAGGATTGTACCCTCTGGCGTCCTTAACTTTTCTGCAGATCTTGTTTGTTGATGTAGTTGTCTCAGTTTGTCAACTCTTCTTTGTTTTACGTCGACTTATGTTCACCAAATCTTATAGCCAACACTTTCAGTGTTTGTAGTGTGAAGATGTTTGTGAATGGTGTTCTAAAACACATGCATGCACACACACACACTTATTAGTTACAGACGATCCTAACAAATCACATATAAAGTCTATATGCAGTGTATTTGTTATTTTTCTTTCTTACAAAACCAAGAACCTTTTTGACCTTTCAAAATAACCCAGATTCCACGGAGATCTTGCTTAAGAAATCGGTCAAGACCTTTCTCAATCACTTTTGAAAATATTATGGGGATTGAGAACCCTCCAAGTGCGAATCCCACTAGGTCAGGTTAGGTTTTGTAAAAACAGAAATAGAAAAACATCTATTGTTGATTCTGAAGTAAGAAAATGTTTTATCAGAAAACAATCAACAACGAAATTCTCAAGATGAGAAATAAATGCAACTAAGTGTGTTGTGACATGAAAAACTTCAGATCTATGATTTCTATTGAAAGAGAAACAAGATCTGAGTCTATGTCTAAGTTGGAAATAAGATTTATGAACACAAGGATTTCAGCAAACCAGAAATCACTCAACTCGAACTCTCATAACTCAAGAAACACTAAGGATGGTGTTTATTTGGTTATGGTGTTTATGGAGAGGTAAGTGGTTTAGGTTTAGAGGTATTTTGACGAAGTTAGGGTTTCTAACTAGGGTTTGGTTTCTCTCTCTAACTTCTCTCTTCTCTCTTCTCTCTCCTCTCTCTATTCTCTGAGACTTTTCAAAATGGCAAAAGCTTTCGAAGGCTGAGATGAGAGGCCTTTAAATAGGAAGAGAAGAAGATTCCAGAGCTTCATTCAAAATCAAGGGCTCTGATTGAGTCAAGCTCCTTTGACTCCAATCTAAGGGCTCATAACAGGCGGTGGATTAAACATACTGTGATTGGTTAAAGGGTTTACACTGGGATTCACTCAAAAGACATGCAGGCCATCGATAAGGGTTGATCTAAGGGCTGAAAGCACGCGATGGTTTGTCTCAGTAAAGAAACACAGTTCAGGCCAATCAGAGGACAGCAGGTGTAGGCCTGAGGATGAATGTAAACGCGCATCCCAAAATAATTACAAAGCCAACCCTAAAGTCTTTAGCGCTTTCGGTTTCTACCCAGAGTAACTTTAGGCCAATAAACACAACAATCCATATTTATACATTTACCCCAAGACCTTTTAAATCAAGTTTTAATTAAATAAAACCTTGTTTAAAATATGTTTTAAATTCCCAAAAAATTATTAAAAATCAAATTGAGGGATTTAAACACACTCACAACATTAATACACATAGTGGTGCAATATGAAATGCAAGAATGAAATTCTAAGTGTGTGAGTGATGGCTATAGTCTCAGGATCATCACAAGATGAATAGAAGAAGAAGCAACCCAATCTCTGAAGCTCTTTGGTTTCTAGGATGGACACTATTTTGTCACTATTTCCAAACTAGATGAGCTCTTATACAGTCTAGACTCAAGTGAGTCAAAAGCATAAGTGCTTCAATCTCCCTCTTTGGAAATATGAGACAAAATCTCCTTTGAGTCATCTCAACTTGTAGGGCTACAACAAATAAGAAAATCCTATTCCTATAAAAGATCTATCTACCCAAATCCTAGAAAGCAAAAATTACATAACTCAACTATATACAGTTTAAGATCCTATTATTATAATAAAGAATGACTGTACAAGAAGAATACCTGCAAAGAATTACTAAGATCAAGCTTTTTAGTATATGCAGTAGACTCAAATTTCTCCCCCATTTTGTCTCAAATGGACAAAGGGAAAGAACTTGGCAAATATAACAGGTATTTACTCAACACAAATCATACCAATAGATTTACATAAAGAAATGAATCTATTATAATCAAGAGGTTTGGTAAATAAATCTGCAAGTTGTAGATCAGTAGAAAGATAATTGATTTCTAATTCCTTGGTTTCAACTAATTCACGAATAAAATGATGTCTTATTTTAATGTGCTTAGTTCGCGAGTGTTGAACTGGGTTCTGAGAAATGTTAATCGCACTTTGATTATCACAATAGAGATGAAGTGTGGGTTCTAAAATACCATAATCACTTAGCATTTGTTTAAGCCACAACAATTGGGCACAACAGCTACCGGCGGCTATGTATTCAGATTCAGCAGTCGAGAGAGATGTGCAGTTCTGTTTTTTACTACTCCATCCTACCAAGTTATTACCAATATAACAACATGCGCCTGAAGTGCTTTTACTATCATCAGTACACCCAGCCCAATCAGCATCAGTGTACCCAATAATAGTGCTAGGTGTGTCATTCGTGTACCAAATTCCTAAATTTAGAGTGCCTTTAACATATTTAATTATGCGTTTAACAGCGTTTAAATGGCTCTCCTTGGGGTTGTTTTGATAACGCGCACAAACACAAACAGCATACATGATATCGGGACGCGAGGCAGTCAGATAGAGTAATGTGCCAATCATACTACGATATAAGGTAGAGTCTACAGATTTTCCATTTTCATCTTTAGATAATTTCTCTGTAGTACTCATAGGCGTTTTAGCACTTTTAGCACTCTCGAGGCCAAATTTCTTAACTATCTCTAATGCGTACTTAGTCTGTGAAAGAAACAAGCCATTTGGTTGTTGTTTGACTTGGAGACCTAGGAAGAACTGTAACTCCCCCATAAGGGACATCTGAAATTCCTTACTCATAATTTCAGCAAAAGATTTTACTTCTGAGGTAGAAGTGGATCCAAATATGATATCGTCTACATAGACTTGAGCGATAGTAATGTGTTTGCCAAAATGTTTGACAAATAAGGTTTGGTCATTTCCACCTCTTTTGAAACCTTTGTCCAGCAGAAAACTGGACAGCCGCTCATACCAAGCTCTAGGAGCTTGCTTAAGACCATATAAAGCCTTTTTCAACCGAAATACATGATTAGGATAATTAGGGTCAATGAACCCTTTAGGTTGTTCTACATAGGTTTCCTCGGCAAGTATTCCATTAAGGAACGCAGATTTAACATCCATTTGATATAATGTAAAATGCATGTGACAAGCTATAGCAAGAAGCAGACGAACTGATTCCAAACGAGTAACAGGAGCAAACGTCTCATTAAAATCAAGTCCTTCTATTTGGGAGTAACCTTGAGCAACTAGTCTAGCTTTATTTCTAATTATCATCCCATTTTCATCAGTTTTATTTTTGAAATCCAACGAGTACCAATAACCTTTTTGTGATCAGGACGTGGAACAAGAAACCAAACATCATGAATGACAAATTGTAAAAGTTCATCCTGCATAGCAGAAATCCAGTGAGAGTCATTCAATGCCTCATTTACATTCTTTGGTTCCAAGAGAGAAACAAAGCATGCATAGAGAGCATAATTTTTAAGTTGGGATCTTGTACGTACTGGTTCACTAGGGTTACCAACTATGTTGTTTATGGGATGATCTTTAGAAACCCAGTTAGGTACTTCAGGTGACTCAATAGGTAATGAATTATCTATTTCAGAAGAGTCATTTTCTAAAATATTTGACGATTCTTCTTCTATAGTTAATTCACTAGCCTTGCTTTCTACAGTAGTGTCACTAACAATTACATTTATGGATTCCATTAAGGTCTTAGTGCGAAGATTATACACTCGATAAGCTCTACTGTTAGGTGAATAACCTAAGAATATGGCTTTATCTCCTCTACTCTCAAATTTAGATAAGTGTTCCCTATCTTTGCAAACATAGCAGGTACTACCAAAGGTTCTAAGGTACTTAAGATTAGGCTTTTTATTGTACCAAAGTTCATAAGAGGTTTGTTTCGAATTCTTTCTAAGATAGACCCTATTAATAAGATGGCAAGCTGTACGAATAGATTCTACCCAAA